>OX291540.1:43135152-44589310 GCA_946406115.1 Apoda limacodes | reverse complement strand
CACATTTCAATCATCATCAGTAGGTACACTTTTGTGTAAATAATCCGATGTCTTACCCCAGGAGACAGGTCTATCTTTTGATGACTAACCACCCTATACAAAAATAAGGTACCTATAGCGTAGAAAATCTAAGTATTACCTATTTAGTACACGGAGAAAAAACTTTAGTTGCTACAAGTAAATAATACTAATAACAACTAAAATATTAGTAATTCCGAGGACAAGTAAATTACACTGACGGTAACCAATAAGTTTCACTAATTGTATTTACTAACAGGAATAAAACTAGTCTTGTTGGAATAACAGTGTCATTTACTAAAAACAAGTAAAATTTAATGGAATGCAAAGACCGTATAAACAAGCTTACAAACAGCATTTAATAACACCGATACGAGAAGGTCGTGATGTAGCTCTGTGATGCCAAGCGCACGGTTGATAATAACTGGTCAGTGTACCTGGTAGATGAAGGAAGGGCTGCGGCGGATAGTTAGTCAAATCTATTCAACTCAGACTTACTAATTGTTGAGCGGCGGTAAAGGGAAATCCTTGCGAATATGTGCGAACTATCGAAAAAACATCAATAGCGCGATGTACGACCCGTAATGTCAACCCTAATTCGTAGCAGTACGATATGATGTTTGTTATAAGTAAACTACACTAATTATTAGAAAGGTGTTTGTAAACGTTAATTGGCCTTCATTGTTATGACAAGTAGTGTTTTATCTTCCCACTTTAGTAAAACTTTTTGTAATCTTTAGCACAGATTATATAATACTAAACTAGTACAGATGCCTCATCCCATACAATGAAATGGGACCGCCGTAACTCGGGCTATTTTGTTTAGCCGCAAGATCCCGTAAGTAGCAGCGGGTAGAAAATGTTAGCTAACGAAATCTAGCGTTTCGCGTTGAATACTTACTGTTATACTCGTAACTGGTTCTTTGAAATCAATAGATGGCGGTAACTGTGTCCAATTCCTACCTACATATCGAGTCATACAACATAACAACATTTCATTATAAAAAGTAGGAAGACGCAGAAGTTTATTGCAAAAAAGTCTCGAGTACTCGGATCTTACTGTGTTAGTAGTTAGTAGTAAATAAGATTTTTTCAACTAGTTATTCAAATTTAAAATCATATGTAGATGTGTCATGAAAGTAAATACCTACCTATTATTTTACAGTATTTTATATAACCAATGGGAAACGATCCAAAATGTAGGTATCTATGCAAGTTAAGAAAATTACTAGGTTTGGTACTGTAGAGGTTACGACCTCTTGTTAAGTGTAAAGGAAGTAAATATGCTAGCGAATGTTTTTCACGCAGCAAATACTTCGTAGTGGTTTTATAAAAATACAATAGATGGTGTCAGTGCGTTTTTAAATAAGAACAATTGAAATTTAGAGATTGTCAGTTTTTTTACATTGATTGACATTCCAGTGAAAATTATAGATCGGACAAGTCTATATAAATTTGGAGGGTCGATTCCTGTCTCTATCAGGGAGCCCTAGAATTTGTAGAATGGCCTAATATTGCCAGTAGATTTAGGATAAGATACTCCAGTATCCAAAATGCACTAAGCATCGCCACCATTGCGATTAAATGTAGATATTACTCAATGTACCGACACGACGACCCGAGGCCTATTGAAGGATGGCCTAATGAAAGAAAACGTACTGCAGATAAGTTTAAAATTGTATAATAATTCTCCTAGGTAGTAGATGAGTCTAAAGGATGTATACTCTTGTGGCGATTGAAAAGAACATCTGAATACATAAAAGAACTCCCGATGTCGTCTTTTTATTAGCAGAGATCCCGATACCTAATAAGAAATAGGTAGAAGCAGCTTCTTTACGCCCCCGCACGCTAATAATGAATATATAAAAGTAGGTAGGTACATGATAAAATTATAATCGAAAGCTAAAACGCTATAGTTAGAGAGCAGTATATTTTTTCGTTATATTTTTTTTACAACAGGTACGGATTAGAGGGGTCGAAAGGTGTTTAATAGTTTCTACCGAATTCCTTTGTTTGCGTCAGGTAATTTACAGGAAATTTGGTATTGAGGTTTAAAATTAAAATATGTAATGTTGGAAGCTTTTTACAAGTACGAAAAAAGGGGGGCAAAAGGTGGGTTTAATTAGTTTTATGTGTAGGTATATGAAAATCACATCTTTTTATTTTAGGGGCATAACATTTTATAACAATTTTTTGGGCTGGTTTATTATTTAAAATAGTAAATAATGAAAAGATTCTCACCAACCGCAGGGATGTAAAAAACCCTAAAGGTTAAATATTAAATTATTATTAAATGACAGATGTTTTGTGGTTAAATTCTTTTTTGAAAATCCTATGTTTTTGTGTTAATAGCTAGTATTTAGTGGGTGTTGAGGTTAAAAATTTAAAATGAATTTGTATTATCATAAATATTATGTAATAATACTTACAAAAGAGTCGAAGGAGACCGAAAGGTGATGGATAGGTATCTACAATTCCTGAGATATTTTTTACTAGTTTTTGCCCGTGACTCCGTATAGAATAACGAAGCCACGTCGAACTGCACATTTGGTTAGGGGATCTAGTAAGCAACATTTACTTATGCTATGCATATGCATTTCTATCTGACAGCCAAGTTTAGAATAACCGACTTCAAAAAGGGGGAACTAAAAAGGTAAAAATAATTACTTTAAAAAATTTGTTCTAAATTATAGTACGAAGTTCTAACAGTTTAAAATACACTTCACTTGCACGAAACCAACTTTTAACTGTTATTTAGATCAGATTTTTTAAATTATTTTTACCTTTTAGTGCAAGATGCTGCAAGTCGGATTGAAGTTGGTCCTTGTTTTTGTTAAAAAGTTTTTATTTATTTCTTTTTAGTAGAGATGTGCCGACAATGACTTGCCGACTAACCGAAGCCGATTACGGTTTTTAGGGTATTGATTTTTTTTAGATCAATTGTACAATGATTACCTTAAAATCAAGTATAAGAGTGCTAAATGATAATTTCTCATTGTAGGCAGGGGAAAACAGCAAATACTACCAGTATGAACAACCAATAACGTCAACCAATCCTGATACCTCAGTTAGGTTCTATGATTCAATGTTCGACCAAAGACAATTCCTCCCAGTCGCAGTCCAAGTCGGCGCTCTTTGCCGAATAGTCACCAACTTGTCGCCGACTACGAAAGTGGCCGGATAGTCGGCTTTACCGACTAATCGGAACATCCCTACTTTTAAGTGACCTATTGGCTTATATTCTCGTACACTAATCGCTTCAAGTGTGCATATAAAAATTTGAATTTCCATTCTATTCCATCATTATATCCTGACCTGATGCCCATGGGACCATCTGGCAAGTAAACTCTTTTAAACAAACAAGAATTTTCCGAATCGGTCAAGGCGACTTCGAGTAATCGGAAAACATACATAAAAAAAGATTTCGTGGAATTAGGAACTTCCTTCTTTTTGGTAGTCGATTAATAACTAGTCACTTAAATAGACGACAATATATTTCCCAAACAACTCATGATATCTGTGAATCTGTCAAAGGAAGATTACCTGAGCGTATTAAATTATTTATGAGTTAAATAAAACTACTTTTAATATACCTACTTTCTGTTTACCTACCTACTAGTTTATGAAATATCGTCGTTTATATAAGTGACTATAACTAGTTTTTGCTCGTAAGTGTAATAAAATTTTGACAAAATCGGTCGAATTAAACTAATGCATCGCTTAATTATTAGCGGATCGATGCAAACGACGATGTCACGAGGTATCCATTTTTTATATACCAAAACCCTCTCCAGAATGTAACAAATTCTTTCCTGAAAACCGTATCAAAATCGGTTTAGCCAAACGCGAGATAATCACGGACAAACATACATTCAAACATACGGGTCAAACTGAGAACCTCCTTTTTTTTAAATTGGTTACAAATGTAAGCGGTATTATCTGAAGTGTTTTCACATCTAAATTAGGAGCACTTGTGCGATGGCATGCAGTTCTTTAAAAGTGAGCTATCCCTTTCACAAAACAAATTTTTAAGAACTTAGACGCATTTGACCCAGGATAAAACTAAAAGAAACAAATTCTACTGAGGTCGAAGTTTACGCTTGCGTGCGTTTGTTTTATAATATATCTAAGTATTTAAGTGGGTAGATGCCAAATTTTTTTATATATTTGGTGGGTACACCTATTCATATTATTCAGTGACACCGTTGTGTGGTGTTGTCAAACTCAGAACATGCGAACAGTTAATCAACAGTTAAAATTTATTAACTAAACCGACACATAGTTCAATTTATTGCCGCTAAAAATACAACGACCTCATTCAATTTATGTAAAATTTCGTAAATTTAGTAAAGGCGCCCATTACTTCATTTTCTTAGCTTAAGGGACATTTTGATAGCAAAACAAAAAATTTTAAGGGACGGTTAGTTTTTCAATAAAACAACAACCTAAATAACAAATCGATACATACAACGCCATCTATTGATATGAATTTAAATCATCGTTGTTTTCTTTCGGATAAGAACCCGTGTCTTTAGTAAGCTTTATATGTTGATATTAATTACCCTACTCATAAATACAAGGAAAGTTTTATAGGATTTGTTAACTTCTGTTATCTGAAGTACAAATAATTAATTATGGAAATGAATAAATTAATGAAGGAATTAATTAAATATACTTAAAATTATATTGTTTTGTAATTTCCCAGACTCAAGATGAATACTAATGTTTATAACATTAACCTTTCAATGACCCCGAACAAGCCTTCGGCTCCCGCGCGTTCTTACGCCACAGAAAAACATGCTAAACATCTGTAGTATTAGTAAAACAAAAAAAAAATAACACCACTTAGCTGGATTCTGTAGATGGTATTTTGTTAATGGATATATTTTTTATCACTTCTAGCAAGAAACGGTAGTGGTACATGTTTTACACACATTTATATTAAAATTTGATATTCAAACATGACGTCTTTTACAAATCGCCTGATCAATGCACAGCTGGCAACCTTTCTGCTAAGCTACTAGGAAGTGACTGACCAGCACAATAGCTAATTTTTTAGACATTTTAGGTACTAAAAATTAATATCTAATCTATTTTATACATACATAAATATACTCTAGAAACTCTTTGTAATGCAACAGCCATTTTCCATAATAATAAATACTTAAGTATTAAAACGTCAGTAGATATCTAATTGCGTTATTCTTTAATATCTAATCTGTGTTATACATACATACATATACAGTAGAAACTCTTAATTACGTCGTTTGCTATAACGTAGGACATTAGATTTGATACATTGATACTCTCTTTATAATGCAACAGCCATTTTCTATAACAATAAATACTTTAGTATTTAAACTTCAGTAGATATTTTTTAATTGCATTATTCTTTGTTATTGGTTTACAAATGGCTACAACTAAGTTTTTGAGGTACCAAAATTTCTAAGCAGGTGCTTGAGGCCATAAACCTGTTCTTTATGGTTTAGATAGACAACCTATTCTATTATCAGTCACAAACCAACCTTTAAACTGCAAACTTGGCCGGTTAAAAAAACCATTGTGTATTGACATAAACGTTTATTTGATATGTGCGATAGAAAATGGAGGAAAGAAACTAAGGAACGAGTCAATCTCTTGTAGCTACTACTGGAAACCATTCTTTGTGCTTAACAGTTATTTCAATAAATATACTAATTGTATTGCTCAATAGTTGTAGTATTTCCAGTTGAAATTGGTTTGAAGGGTAAGCATGCTGGTACGGCGGAATTGATTGTGGGAACACTAGGAACCCAATACTGAACAGTAGAAATTGTAGCTAATAATGATGTTAATAATCAGATACTTACTTAAAATATTCTGCTGATGGGACAGCTTCTTTCAAACGTGTGTAGGACTCTCTTGTTCTCTCAAATATACCTCGAACTTTCAGACACGCTGGAGGAACTGTAACACAATATCAATAATAATAATACACTATCACATCACTTATCCTTGGTTTGGTCTGAGATATTACTTTTTTAATATCTAGAGTAAAGTGCAAGGTCGGATAATTTGCCGTAAATTTCCCGTGAAATCCCTGCCAACTTGATATAAAGTTAGAATGACCAACAACAAATCTCCTGATATGCAGCATCTGTTGGAGCGATGGATATCCAAGCATAATTTGACATACTTGTTTAGAGTATGCAATTCCAGTGATGCTAGGGTATCTCCTGTCTCTTCCTCATAAAATCCTGAAACTTACTGGAGATCTGAAAATCTGTACTTTTTCACTCTTGCTGGCAGAATCTCATAGAATAAATTCAAAGTGCCTTGAATACCCTACCTTTTCGTAGGTAAATAATGTTTTGATGTCTTCTCCTTCTCCTCTGACATCTGATCCCGAGTATATGCCATGCCACCTGATTTCTTGTCATTCTTCCTCTAACTAATTCTACTAGAATAACTGAATAGCAAATACATATTTCTACAGGGTAGTAAGAGTCGTAAATGTAATTCAGTTAAGTGAGTGTTGTGACCATTGTGTAGATAAACTCACTTATAAATTGTGTCTATTTAACATCTAGAAGTAACAGTATGAGTGGTGTAATGTGAAAATAACATAAAGGAGTCAAAAGAAACAAAAAATATTACAAATGTTACGTTCAGACAACACTGGTTAAATTATTTGGAACTTTTTTGCTAGCTATACTTTGCTCTGTAGAAAATTCAACTTAAAATCACTGACAAAATTTTGACCCATTTTGCACATGCATGAATTATTGATCTACTTACTGCCAGCTTCACTGTGATGTATGATTTGCAGAACTGTTGTTGCTTCGCGACAAAGTTGGTCTATTTCTTTACAGATTCTGCGTATAACCTAAAAAGATAACATTTTATAGAACCTATACCAGGCTTCTGCTACTCTGCAATAGCTATATCAACCTTTTTGACTAAATCTGACCCATTGACCTTCTTCTAGAGATACTGAACCACTGCATTTATATATAGTGAGAGTTGCTTTGATGTTAGCCACAAAGTCAGAAAAGTTTGCCAATTTGCACATAATCACATTGAAATAACCAGACCACAGGCACTCTTGGGCTGTTTCATTTTGTGAGCAGTCCAGTTCTTTGTAAGTGCTTATTGCATGTCAACACCTTGTACATTCTACTAGTTAAATAAGCCGTGCATTTCAAGCAGTAGTCAGCATCAAAATTTGTTTTTGGTTTAAACTCACTGCCTAAACAAAAAGTATGAACCTACAAATTTTAAAAGTGTCTGATTATTTAAGTTACTACTTATTGTTATAGGGTATGATAAAGTATTATCGGATCACCATTTTTCATTGGAAACACTAGCAGATTCATTGGAAATGTTTATTTAAAGTGTGCTTTAGCATATGCTTTTTTAGTGAGTGGTTTTTATTCTGCCAAAAATGTGATGTATGAATCACAATAGAAGTGGTCACACTGCTGTTTTTTTTCCACAGCAGAATCTAAAAACACAGCTAGCCACATTTCCCTCCGTGATAAAAAAACCGCGTCTGAAATGTGGTATATGGAATTATATCAAAGTGTTCGCACTGCGTATCGGACATTCTAAAATAATTAAAAAATATGTTTGATGTTCTCTAAGATACTGTAAAGTTTATAGTTACATATCATTGGTCTGCACATTGGATCAGTCCAGTATCGATTTGCATGGTTTTTTTAGTGGAATTTATTCACCGATAACAAAGGATCAGTGCGACAGCACAAGCTTTCTGTCGAAAATCCATGTTGAAATAAGTAAAATTTCTGCTTCTATCTATCAGCAGTGCGGAAAACTAAAACGCGGGTAAAAATTCAGTCCTCAAAAAACCGCAGTGCGGCAGCACACTAAGTGGTGCACATTTTTAGTTTTAAAAAAATCCGAAATATTAGCTTCTGAATGAATGAAGGGAAACCTTCAAAATTTTATGTTGACGCGATTCGATTCCGGCAATACAACCTAACAAACAATACAATTTGTCCTGAAAATTAAAATTTATCCTAACCTTATCTTGGTACTGCAATAAAAATTTTGTACTAACTAAAATATTTAATGAAAATCTAAAGTTAATTCAGTGCCTAAAGTTTTTCATTTCGAAAACATCAGACAGTCTCGACGACGAAAAACAACTATTCGATAATACTTTTAACCAAGCCTCGTTTTATTCGCCACTAGTACAAACATGAGTAAATTTAACACAAACCTCCCTAACATCTTGCTCATGGTCTAGACTTTTCTGAAACTCGCCAAAAATGGCATTTATTGCCACATTTTCACCCATTGTTACGTACTTTAAAAAATTGAGTTTTTCGTTATGTTATAAGTAAACACAATATATAGGTAATATTTGGATAACATGCTACAGCTTTTTTTTTTTTTTTCGTCGCTTTAATTAAGTCAGATGACTTAACTATCTGCCAATGTCAGCTAAAACGAAAAGAAATAAGATGCTTTCTTTCTCTTTTTTCCTTTCTGACTGACTATGCAGTTGGCTGTTGCAGCCATTACTACTTCACCGGGCTTTTTGGGGCGAGACTTTGAAGGAGCCTCAGCCCATATAGCGCCCAACGCTCAAAGGCTCCCCGCGGGGTTGGGTTGTTACTCTCGAGGGCGTCCGTTCGACCGGTGGCGTGAGCCTCGAACCCGAAGGTGAGTCATCGCCAGGAGGGGAGTTCCCCGTTACGCGGGTGCGGTTGCGATTGAGTGGGGGCGAGAAGCGCCCCGGCACTCTTTGATACCTCGTGTATCCTTGTGGGTGCCGACAAACCCGGGGACTTCGGCGTCGTGTTAGGGGGGAGGCCCTATTAGGGGAGGTCGTAGAGACTAATCTCGCTATCCGGACAGCGAGATCGCAATCTGGGGCCGTTAGTACGTGCCAGAGCGCTTAACGATGGTTTTGCGACCGTGCCGAGGTCGTTTGGGGGGATTATACGTTGTAGATTGCGCAATTAATCGGTTCTGGTGATTTTGTGTACGCTCGAAAAAGCGGACTGCCATTAGCCAATATTGGGGAATCGTGGGGAGCTCAAAGTCCCTGTGTAGGTCCGCATTGCGGACGTACCAGGAGGCTCCAGAGGCCGCTCTGAGAAAGCGGTTTTGGAGGATCTGGAGTTTATGAAGATGCTGGTGAACTACGGCTTATATATATATTCAGATCATAGATGTTGAACGTAATTCAAAAATACTATGTCAATGATACAGATATTTTTCAGTTCGTCGGGGCTCTAACTCAAAAAATTCAAATTCTCACAATTTTGCTCGCCGTTACTTGCTAATTTATTTTTACTTTATCCTGTATAAGTTTTGCATGCACAGATCTTCGTAAAATCTGCTGAAGTCGTCGAATCGAATTAAACATTTTATAGACTACAAGTATGTTACTCAGGACTAATGTAGCAGTCTATTGGTAAAAGAATTTTCAAAATCGGTTTATTAGTACCAGAGATTACTTCCTACAAATAAACTTACAAACTTTACCTCGTAAAATATTACTATAGATAAAGCAATGTTGACAAGACAACTTTAAAGATTAGAGATATTAAACTACTCTGGACGCTGGTATTTTTAATTTATGTATGAGTCAGCTTCAGTAAATGTATTTATGTAAAAATAGCTGGTGCCCGCGACGTCAGCCACGTGAAATTTAGTTTTAATTTTTAAATTTCAAATTAAAAAAATTATTCAGTTTTACTTGACCGTTTTCTTCAGGGAGGACACCATCTCTAATTTTCAATAAAACATCGGATTTTTTTTTGGATAAGTCAATGGTCATCCAGTTGTGCGCACATATTGATTGTCAAGCTTAGCTTTTCTATTTAGGAGCATAGATAAGCTCCCCTTGTTCACATATTTACAAATATACATTATTTCGGTTCAATAATGTTTTCATAGACAAGTCTCAAATATCAAATAGGGGAGAGCAGGTAGGATTCGTACACTAGGAGCATTCGTACAGTAGTGATATCTACAATATCCAATTCATTAACGTGTTCGCCTTTGTGTGCGTGACTCCAGCTCATACGCATAGAGTAACCGCGGGCCGGGACGACAGTGCTGCCGCCGGCTTTAATGGGGCAAGTTGTTACGTGTTTTCGCTCTACATAAGTATTTTTTTATATACTTTTGAACACGCTTAGCTGTTATAAGTTTTGCTCGAATTATAAATGTGACTTAATATCGTTTATAAAGTGATATCTTGGTTTAATATGTAAATAGTCATTTTAGGCTAACTACAACGATTATTTTTATTTTTAGTTAGTTTATAGATTTCTCGGGTTGGAGTACCTTTGTGCAGTAATAAGTTTGGTAGATTCGTACTGTGCGAATGCTCCCCATTCTTCTTGCGCGGTAGTAAAACAAGATTTTTCGCAGAGCTCAGCGCCTGTATCATCCTCCTTGAGCCATCGCCTGCATAATCATTAGCTGTAGGTTTAATAACTCCAGAAATAATCCAGCCCTACCTTATAGTTGACAGAAATGCGTTAAAAGTCAATGAAAGGAAAACTGCTCGAGAATATATACATCTACCCCAGAAAAAATTAGACTAGAAGAAATAGAAAAAGCAAAAAGTTAAGGAAGCAAGAGCAAGAGAGGAAAGAACGAGCTAAGGTGATGAAGCAAACGTTACATTTAGTATCAGATGCAGATATAATAACCAAAACAAAGAGACAGATGAAAACTTTATGGACAACTAAACCAAAGAGGCAAAATAAAACTGTAAAGACAGATAGTCAGGATGAAACTGATTGTGAGAATGATACTGATTGCGAGGACGCGGCTAAAAGAAAGTTATTGTTCTCCAATCGAAGAGACGTCTGAAGTATCAGATAGTGAGAATGAAACTTTAGTTACATCAGAGAACATCAAAGAAATATTAACTATTTATTTTTTCCTATACTAGCTATTAACTTCCTATCACTTCGTATACATATTTATTATACATAATAATATTTGTTTATTTACTTTTTTGACGTAGTATATTTGACATCTCAATCTACCATAGAATTAAAACCCATTATCCAACCTACCTGTACTACTCATAATCGCCATATACTAAAAATAAAAACTAGTTTCGTCTTACGAATTTTTAATCAGGACACGTGTCCTGACGCGAGTTCCGTCTTACGAATTTTCGATCAGGTCACGTGTCCTGACGCGAGTTTAAAATTTTTTACCCATCACGAAAAAAGGTGCACAACGCCGCTAAAGAAGTTTTCACTTCAAAAGTCCCGTTGAATACAAAGTTTAATTTTTGAGAAAGAAGCCTCGTACCTGGAAATTTGGTTTTCTGACTACCAAAGATGAAGGGACAATTTACATACAGGATGTGGTATGTATATTGCCGCCATTAAAATCTGCTTTAACGGCAAGAACAGCTCACATATTTTGCTCTGAAACAGACTTGTCTATGTATAATGTTGGATGGTACAATCATCAAATACATATTCTATTTTGATGACTCAGTAGTTTTTAAGTGCTTTAATAACAATGTTAAAGGCTCATTCTATTTAATACTTTGATCTCAATGAAATGATTATATTTCATTTAGTGGTATATACTTATAATACTTTGTCTGTACGGAGGTTCCTCACTATGTACGAATGTGCCCAACACCATGTACGAAGCTACCCAATTTCTGGGGTAGTTTCGTACGATTTCCATTTTTCAGAAAAGTTACCGTAGCTTCGCTATGCTAGTTTCTATCTAAACTACACTTCACTTTTATTAAAGGTAGATACGTTGTGTATATAGCAGCAGTTAAGTTATTTTAAAATAGCTAATATTTTTCTTTAATACGGCTTAGAGTAAAAAGTGTACGAATCCTACCTGCTCTCCCCTACTGCTTTAATTTTTTTTTCTGACTGACTATGCAGTTGGCTGTTGCAGCCATTACTGCTCCACCGGGTTTTTGGGGTGAGACTCTGAAGGAAACTTAAAAATACTTATTATTATAATAATCAGGAGTAAACTTAATTTTGATAGTCTGCAGAACTGCGTCTGCAATGACAGGAGGTAGAGAGGTAAGCGGCGGGAGAACGCATCTACATTTGACCTCACTGTCTTCCTCGCGGTCATGTTTGGTGTCTACTGGTTTAGTGCTAAGCAAGCATTACGACTTTTTTCTAAGCACTTCGCCTTTTAGGGGTCGTTACAATGATTAATTTTCTTTGGAAGGAAGGCATGGCACTCAGGGTGTCGACTTCAATAGCTTTATAGCTCCATTTAACCTCGAGGCCAGACTACATCCTTTCCATCGCGTTTTCGTGACTGCTCTTTCTTTAATACGCCTTTGTCGGATAGGAGTCAGACGGACATATAATAACGTGAAGAAAAACAAAGCAAAATGCGTCTAGCTAACAGAAACCTAGGCTTACGTTATGTGAACGCGCTATGTCAAATATTTCCAGCCTCTGACTATTGGTAGTATTGCAGCACTATAAATCGGAATAAGTTGCCTAAGTCTTTATGGGAAGTGAGGCACACCTAAGAGACGATGATCAGCTGATGGCTTGTCATGGCTTTACGGCATTGATAGCCAGTTGCCGCTATTTCATGGTACTTATATCCACCAAGTAGCCCCAAAACACATTCCGACCCAGCCATACACATCATGTCACATAATGCATTTGCCTCGTCCATCCCCTCCTTTTCTCTCTCTTTCTCACCCTCTCGTCTCTCTCTCTCTCTATCTACCTCTATAGGCGATGGCCAGGCCACATCGATTGTCGAACCGATAACGGTTGGGTTAGAAAGGTTCTAGAATACTAGGTTGACAGGCAACGATCAGAGCTGCAGGAAGCCCATGGGCGCGGCAGGCTCAGGAACAGCCGTTGTGGAGACATATGGGGGAAGCCTGCTTGCAGAATTGTCAGTTTCCACGAGTCACTAAAGTCGACTCCGCCATTTCCGCCACTGTTTCCGTGTAGAATTGAACACGCACGCGTCGGCGCGTCTACACACGTCACGTGTTTTCGTAGTGTTAGTAGTCATGAGACATATGATTTTTGTATGAAGTAGCGTAGGTGTGACAAAACTAACGAAAGGTGTAAGGTGCTTAGCAGTTCAGCTTAATTACTTTTAACCCTTTGTGCTAATTCGACTTACACTTGACAATTTTAATTAGCCTATGTACTTCTCCAAGGTGTAAGCTATTTCCTTGCTAAATTTCATTAAGATCGGTTCAGCAGGTCCGGTAGCCGTAAAAAAGTGACAAACAGACACACTTTCGCATCTATATTGGCTTAGCTTATGTAGACATAAAAGTGAAATTATCCAAAAAAAACGCTCCGACAAACGACTGGAGTTTACTCTCTATCGTCTCGGTCTCGGCGTACAATCCAACTGGGAAAAAATACCCTCTCTCTGTCTCGTTCTCGCCGCACAATCCAAATGGGATAATATAATATAATAATAAAGCAGAGGGAAGGGGCAACGTTACTCTCTCTCTCTCTCTCTGAGGTAGCCGACAGCGTGACTGTTACGTTTGAGGTATATATATAGTAGTCTTTGCTGTTACGCGTTAGTGACGCTCGATTTTAATATTCACATTTTTTTCATAACACGGTCCTTAATATCGTTTATTAAGGAGTGTACTCTAATAACCCCGTCCAAAGAAAAAAAACCGATTAAACGAGTGAAAGAAGCTTAGAATCCCTTACCAATTTATACTCATTTCTCTTTTCTAACCTATCATCAGACCCTGATCACCATCTATCTTTATAGATTAAGACCATTTCAATGAGCCCAAACATGATACATCTCCAGTAAGTTAGTAAGGAGTTGGATAGCCTTCAGATTTCAGGTGATGCTGCATCAGGTCAAATTTAGAATCGAGCAGACTTGTGGTAGTTGCTCATATCCCTTCATCAAAAGGTTTAACAGATTTTTTTGAACCACAGCTAAGATCACCCTCGATCAAGTCGTCTTTTAAACAAGATATCAAAGAGAATATAATCACTACGTTTTACAAATTATATGTTCATCCGTTAGGTGTCAGGTACACATGTCAAACTTATTACACCCGTCTGCTTTCGTTGGTGTGATAAAAAAACGTTAAAATATAGCTGTGTGACGACGAAGAAAAAAAATCCTAGTAGTCACACTGGGGTGTGACAGATAGTCTTATAATGTTGACCATGTATGTGCAAGCAACAAAACACATAGAAATATTCTTTGTTAAATAAAGAGAAAAATCGCCCTTAACAACATGTACCTATGGCTGTGGCGTAACATTACTTTGACGTAAAACCAACTAGTTGTGCTATTCAGTTTGTCTGTAGGTAATAAACACTCTTATCCGCCAATCATTTAAATAGTATAGTGCCATTATAAATATTCCTTGTTCCTTAGCATTAAACACAGCATCACCTGGTCCTAATCTAAACAAAGCTTTAGCCTCTGGATTCCAGACAATGGATATGAATACTACCATATATATTATACATAGAAAAGACTCGAGTCAAACATATATGTTCACAGGGCCGTAGCTAAGGGGGGGCATTGTGGGGCAATGCCCTACCTTGAAATACTAATGCCCTACCTTAAAAGTACCATAAACTAAGGTATAATAAATATAAATTGTTTTTCCATACTATAAATTAATACCATTTTGCTCTTGATTCCCGCGATTCCACCCAATTACCTTCTACCTTAATTACTCACGCTCACAAGCAGGTAAAATATTTAAAGTTAGAAAAATTACTTACCGTACGTACCCGTGCCTGAAACCACCGCTGCCCTACCTTAGATTCAACTCTAGCTTCAGCCCTGTATGTTCATCATATCAATGTTTGTCTTGTGCAGGGATGAATCCAACCACTTAGGCACTACCAACAAAGCCATGAAGCAGCCATAGTCTCAAAAGGTTTTGTAGCTACAGCCCTGTATGTTCATCATATCAATGTTTGTCTTGTGCAGGGATGAATCCACACAAAGCCATGAAGCAGCCATAGTCTCAAAAGGTTTTGTTGAAAAACTGTACAGGACCATCCTGGAATTTAGCTCCATCAAACATTCTGTCTTAAGAAAATGTGCAGACTTGCAATAACAAAAACATGATTAATATAAATCTTTATTATCTTTGTATAGGTATATATAACACTTTTTTAGCCAGGAGGCCATTTCAACTGACGTCCACCTAGAATATGGATGTGGAGGTGGTAGACACTTTGAGCTCCGTTCTTGCCATCATTGATGACAAGTCGGAATCCAGATTTATCTAGACCTTGCTGAGCAGCAATTTTACGAGCAGCAATCATGAGATGTCCTGTAAGAAAAAAATATGAAAATTAGGCAACATTATTTTTTGCCCGGCATTTTGAACTAAAGGCAACTCAAAAAAATATACTGTATACATATAAAATAATAACATACTAAACCAACATGTAATTATTTTATATATTGATATTATTTTTACATTAATGGTAGGTAAAGATAGTTAAAAACTATTAACATGCATACTAAATATAATGCATAATCAATCTGGATTTGACAATAATAAAAGGCAATATAATATGGGTATGAATATGATTATTGTATCAGCATTGTAAATAAATATTTTTTTATAGAATAGATGCAGTCAAAATATTACCCGCATACATATATATACCAATAGACTTGAACCTGCAACTACTTACTCAGTATTACCTATGCTACATAAAAACAAAAACAAAATTTACATGTTTAACTTTGTTTTTAGTAGCTTACTAACTTATTTTTTTTTATACCTTATAAGTGTTTCAGAACATACAAGAGCGTAGCCAGCTTTTGGGCTAGGGGGGGGCAGACTAAGTATAAAATGTTATTTTCATACGGCATAAATGGCATTGTAGGCACTTTACTACATTATTATTCATATGGTAAAACTTCATAGGCGTGGAGCTCCTTCTGCTCTTCATCCCCCCGACCGACCTCGGCACGGTCGATAAACTATTGTTAGGCGGTCTCGGCACGTACTAACGGCCCCAGTCGACGATCTTGCTATCCCGATAGCGAGATTAGTCTCAACGACATCCTTTCATCCCTTGAGCGTTGGGCGCTATATGGGCTGAGACTCCTTCAGAGTCTCGCCCCAAAAGCCCGGTGGAGCAGTAATGGCTGCATCAGCCAACTGCATATTAAGTCAGAAAAAAAATAATACTACTGCTCTTGATTTTGATACATGACATTTTGAACCTAATTTTCAATATGGGACACCTAGCTAAAAATTATTGCCAGAATTTGCCACGTTTATAAGCTATTTCGAGGGTCATTATCATAAATAGAGTGGAAACCTCCTTGCCTTTATTGAACGATTTTCAACCACCTGCATAGGGGAGTTACGGCACTATAGCACATTCAAACAGCGAGGCAGACAATATAAAAGGCGTCCTCGGACATCAGCCCATGTGTCAAGCCTCTATGGACTATGAGAATGTTGACTGGCAATGCGACAAGGTGTTGGAGATATTTGTGTGATTCGACAACCAAATCAGTTCTACAAAACAGTCAAACATGACCTATCCAGCTACAAAAAGGAGTGAACCCGTTTATCATGTCCTTGAAACTGTTAACAAATGCACTGATATCTTTAAGTCTTGATAACTGGAAAGGACAAGGCATAAGTAAATGTAAACAGCGAGTAAATCTCACATCTACAATTTTCTGATTATGATTATGATATTATATTCCAGTTGGGTAAAAATCATTTCGAAAAAGAAGCCGATAAGCAGGAACTTCGTCACGTCTTTACGTCGTCCGTAGGTACAGCAGTGTTCTTACCTGCTCTTTCTCGGACAAGTAGTCCATACTAATATCATAAATGCTGTCGTCTATCTTTCTCGCATACGCTACTTGAAAATGTCAAGTGTGAGTAGTTTTTTTCTATAATTGAGGAGTTGCCGTGTAAATCCTACACCGATAATCGAATTTAGGGCGGGTAGAACCGCGGGAAAATTTATAATGAAGATAGTTTGAGTCCATAGGAAGAACAAAGGTTACTTTAAAACGTCAAGCGTGAGCCGGATTTTTTCTATAATTAAGAAGCTGTTGAAATTGGAAACACAGATAACCGAATTACGGGCGGGCGAAACCGCGGGCAAAAGCTTGTAGATAAAAAATAAAATGATCGCGTGTCAACATGGCCTTGCATTGTCAAATACTAAGGAACTACTTTTTTATTCGTAAAAGGTTGGGCTAATAGCTGACTGTTAAGGTGTTAATAATCTGTACTTATTTGAAACATAAGATGCAATGCAACAAGAATATATGCGGACGGTCCCTCACTGTGCACCTCAACAACAGCCATTCCTGGCAGGGTTCAGCGCACACGCCGTGGAGCCGTCAAATTTTGAAGTGTACATGACTATATTGGTGTTTCAATTATTTTATTACACCAGTGTATAAAAAAGTCCTAATCTTCATCTCCATCCATTTTACAATCGTCAATTCAAATATCACGGGCAGTAGGCAGGTCCGCCGCGCATTAGCCGTCCAGATTACATTGCGCGCACTCAAAGCGTTCGTCGAAAACCGCCGACATTAGGCAGGAACCAAGGCGCGCCCTGCGAATGCACGTAGCGTGGGCGCACTTGATTTTTGAGCGTTCGCGAACACATTAAACTGTACGAGAAATGTTGCATTGCATGTTGTGTTGCAAATAATCTATACGCACCTAAAGGTCCTGTAGTGACGACCGTACAAAATCGCTAATGAAGCAATGGCGCGCCAGCACAACTTATCTTCAAAACACTTACAAATTTACGCCTCTTTACATGAGTAAGGTTGAACAATCAATTGTTGAAAGATGGTGCAGTTTTATAGCAGTAAAAATGCAGGTGATCTGAATAGGTATGTTTTATATGGCAGCTGCCCCTAAGATCCTTTAACATCAAGTTGTATCCCCTATGTCCTAGTATTAATATTCTAATTTGCCCATCAATAATCCTTAATTTGTAAGGGTGAATCAAAATGTTTATTTTATGTGGTGGGGGTATATTGTTTCAGGAAGTGGTTCCTACTTAAGAACTCCTTACGTAGCAAGTATTTCAAATATTCCACCAGTCAAACAATTAAGCATGGGTCTCCCTCTTCACATGTCATTGGCTAAGTTATGGGGCTTAGTCCACAATAGAAGCAACTTAAACTTAAAGAAAACAAAAATGACCAAAGGAAGAGAGGACTTAATTCTCTGAAATTAGAAACAAAAAACATTTTCATCCACTTTTCTGTGTCTTAACTTGGTAACATTAATCTATGTTGCTACGGCATTTCTAATAAACATTCATTTAAAAAAAAGGAACTTCTGGCATTTTTTTAACAGAAAAGAAACAATAATAAAAAACAGGTTTGCATAGGATTGTAAATGCAATATTTTAAAGATAGACTTATGATTATCTATTCCTTTTATATCTGCCTATTCTGTTACAAAATCATTTCTGTCGCTGTTGCATGTCACTAGGTAAGCACTGCTGCAGTGGAACTAGCCAAAGGGGATTGCATGTGGGAGGGTGTCTGTGAGTCCATCAGCGCTATCTGTATTAGTTTCGTCAATGTGAGTATCACCTAGTATACCCAACTGACCAACCGTTTACGCAGCAACTCTACTGAGCAGATTTTATGTTTGATAAAAAGGTGTGACTCTTGCACCGCGTTTCAGTTTTTTTTTTCAGCACACCCATTTGTACATCCTAACCAAAACAAGCAAAAAAACGTGATAATATTCTAAGTCCAATTTTTTTTCCGTGCACTACCATTTAGTAACTCGGACCGATCCTTTTAATGATAGATCAACATTTGGAGTAAAATATATACTCACCTAGCAATTGTTCATCAGCATCATCAGCTTTCGATAGTTGCGGAATAGGCTTCCTTGGTATCACCAATATGTGGGTCGGAGCCTGAGGGTTAACGTCGTGGAAAGCCACACACTACAAAAAAATCGTAACAATTTTAACCTCAATCAATAAATTTTAACTCAATAAACCTAAGTTACTTGATTTAGATGATGACATGACACCCGGCCCACTTGTGTTATGTCAGCTGTTTTTTCGGTTTTCTTCATGGAATAAAATCATACGGTTTATACCTGATCGTCTTCATAGACGAATTTTGCCGGTATTTCCTTCCTTAATATTTTACCAAATATAGTATCCCCGCCAGGGGCGGCAGATTGCGCTAATTCAACTTCACCGTCTGCCATTTTTTTAAATCTGTGTTCTTTCTATGAATTCTGTGATTTTAGTATCTAGTTATTTCTGTTGTTGATGGACCTCGAAACGAAATCTATAGCAGTGTTGCCACGTCATATTTTTTAAAATCCGTAGCATAGGGCGCGTTCGTTTTGGGATGCAGAATCATTATTTTCGTTTACTTTGTCATCTGTCATCCGTTCATTTTGCATTGGTGTAATAAATATCAAAATTTAATTATCTTTAACAATCTGCCATGCATTCGTTTACGATATTTTTGTTATGTTTCCAAGAACGTAAGATTTTTACGTAATAAAAATTTCTATTGATAGAATACCATATTAATATACAAAGATGAAAATCAGAAACTCTCGGAGGACACTAGTTTTTTCGGAAAATAAATAAATTCATTTCATACAAAATCAGCCATTACACAACAATAAATATCTACAAAAACAAAACGCATGAGAAAAGAAAATAACAAAAATATAACATGTTGCCAGTATTCAACAATCGAGTATTTACTCTGTAAAGTAATAATCGATAAAAAAAAATCTAAGTAAAATTATTAAGATCTACTTAGTTAGTATAGTCACGGCGACCGCGGTACGCTCCGGTTGGCTTCGCGCGCAAGTTTTTATGTTCCAAAGTGGGTCGCAGTGACTACTAAATAAGTAGAAATTGGTTCTGGCGCTCGCCGGCCGCTGCCGCGGCACGGTCAGCTCGGCTTCGCGCACTAATTTTCATGCATTTTCGCGCAAAGCCGAGTAGAACGTACCGCGGTAGTGGCCGCCGAGCGCCAGAAACAAATTGTACCTGTCTCACTCAGATCAATAAACCAGTGTCTACCCTGCCCCCCCTACCAAACAATTCTAAATTAGAACAATTTGTTTCTGGCACTTTGCCGGCCTCTGCCGCGGTACGCTTCACTCGGCTCGTGCGGTGTTCACTATGTAACCTAATGGCTCGTCGCTTCGCTCCTCACCACCTAACTTGGTAAGGTTTGGATTCGCTGCCATTTTTTTGATTTTATTCGAGTTTATAAATATGCTTTTTTATCGATTAAAATTAGAGAAAAGTAAAATCGATTGAATCCTGTGTTTATTTTTTTCTTTAGCCTGGCAAGTACTTTCGTGAAAACAAAGTTTTGTATTTTTAAATGTTGGCGTGTGTGATGGCGGGTTTTGTATGACATCCATTAAGTTTTTTTCGTGAAAATCTAGTGTCCTCCGAGAGTCTTTGAATTTTACCTGTGTATTTAAATAAGGTGTTCTATCAGTTAAAGCCATCGTTACGTAAAAATCTCACGTTCTTGGAAAGTAAAGAATTACCGTTATTTTTGTCACTTTTTCCACCAAAAATTAAACTTTAGTCCCATGTCTGGAGGTGGGATTTTTGTGTTAAGCTTTCAAAATGCCTATACTATATATTCATTGTTTATGATAGTGTGTGTGTGTTTTATCGTAGTGTGTGTACGTCTACCGATCGTTTTGCAATAAAAAAAAGAACAAAAGGTGTTGGTGGCAAAACTGGCGTTATCAAAAGTGTAAAAAGTATCAATCCTGCGACCTCTAAATCCCAAAACGAACGCGCCCATAACTTTGTACTTTGTATAAAGGTACTGTCGTCACTGACTAACATAAATAATTTTGCAGAAAAATATGACTTCCTCAGAAAGTCATGCGTTCATGTTCACATCAACTAATCTGAACAAAATACAAATAGGTACTTTGTTTTCAATCATTATTCAATAAGACTTAAGACTGACATTTAGTATACGAGGCTAAATCTAATACTTATTGCTCATTTTATTATTATATTTAGCAGCTAGCTAAACGACCGTGTCAAATGTGTTTCTTTATATATTTAAATACGACCTAAAAGAACACAATACATTGTGATTTTGAGTAATTACTGTGCACATTTTAATTTGTTAATTATTTTGCTTAATATTATCAGATATTTATGCAATAGGGATACGCCAAATGTTAATATACAATTTGTGATGAGAATGTTATAAAACTAGCTTTCTATTAAAAATGACCAAAAAATAAAAAATGCTCATTAAAATCTAAAGGGCCTATTATCCAAGCATTTTTTGAGCAATGATTAAAATTAAAATTGGAACTTTTAAATTGGAGATTTCCAAACACAAAAAAAACGTGAATAAGATGTCCCTAACGTAATTTCTAATGGACACCCTATCAATATACTCAAAGCGATTTCAAGGTCAAAAAACTGGGTCTCAAAATAAATAGACGCTACTAAAGTGGAATGTCCACGTTGAACATAAATTAGGTCCAAAGCTTAAAAAATATTATTGTACATTTATGGTATGATTATTTTTCTATCTGAATATAAAGACATTATACTTCAGCTTTAAAAACATACCCCAAATATAAAACTGCGTCTCTCGCTGGAATTAAAATTCGTTTTTAATCTTCACAAATAGACTTGTGACATGCTCAAATGTCCTTTTTTATTGCTTACCTTTATTTATAGGAAATTGAATCAAATATCTATTTATTATGCGATAGGTTAAATTAAAAGCTAATGAAAGCGTCCGACATAAGATGAACAAAAAAAAAAACAGGAAATTATTTATAATAAACTGAAAATACTTAATAGTTGTGAAAATGCTTTTTTGACAAGTATGATTCTTTACGGAATGGTTTATATTACTATCTTAGACGAAACAAATACTACGTTTACCATCTATATATCTTTTAAGGGGATGCTCATATTGCTCAGTCAACTAGAAAATTTGAGAAATCATTTTAAATTCAACTCAATTGTTTTTTTGAAGTGTTTATAATACGAACAAAGACGATAAATTCTTGTATTATTTTGCATAATTATGCCAAGTCACGCTATGTTTAGGCAACACGATATGTTGCCGCTAATCTTTATCAGTATCAGTGATTCACATGTTTACGAGGTCAATTTATACAGTATTAATTTTGTATCTTGACACACTATACAACTTCTTTTTTTTAATATAAATATGGCGGCCACTGCATCAAATGATGGTTTTATAAAGTATTTCGGAAACAAAACGCCGACTTTAATATATGAAGACGATCAAGTAAGATTCATACCTATCTATAATCTGTTAGTATTGTGTTAAGGCTATGGCATACCCAAGCAAAATCGTGCCATTTCGACCAGTGTACAAAGACATATTACACTATTGAAGCATACAAAGAGACACAGTTCCTCGTACTTTAGGCACTAGCTCGTGACCGCACGTTAAAAATCTAATTTTTTCCGTTTTTAGGGTTCCATACCTGTAAGCCTTAGTAATTAGAAACCCTATTACTAAGGCTTCGCTGTCCGTCCGTCACCAGGCTGTATCTCATGAACCGTTATAGTTAGACAGTTGAAATTTTCAAAGAAGATGTATTTCTGTTGCCGCTAAAACAACGAATACTAAAAAACAGAAAAAAAAAAATTAAGGGGGCTCCCATACAACATACGTGATTTTTTTTGCTCTTTTTGAATGGTACGGAACCCTTCGTGCGCGAGTCCGACTCGCACTTGGCCGATTTTTTTTGTTGGTATAAAATTCAAATATTTATTACGAACTATGAAATTAGCAAATTCCCTTGGTCATATTAATATGTGGGTATTTTATGAAATAAAAATGAAGAGAATATCACTCTTAGTTTTCCTAACAATTTCAACTATAGCCCGAAAATAGTTTTTTTTTAAATGTTTTAATAGGCAAATAATTATACTATTAGCATATTCACTTAATTAAGGTTTGAACTTTTATATATTTTTTTCACTTTAAAAAGTGTATTCAGGACTGTAACAAAAGTAATCAAATTCCAGCAAACTTAACTCGTTTGGGTATGCCATCACCTAAAGAGGGTTTCTGGTTTCTTGACCTTTTCTATTTCGTGAGACACGAGCATTCACGACCAGCAATCCTCGAGTATCTTGAACATTTTGAAATTTTCGCTGAATTAGGTACAATTTAGACTGATAGATGAGAGCAATTAAATCAAATGGTACTTTTTTAGTTCCCATAGATTTCACTAATTAACAAATCGATAAAAGACAATAAATTAAACAAACTACATCTGGCTGGTCTATATAAAAGTAAAGAGTAGGGTAATACTTAACTTTTTTATAATAATTGGGTCCCTACAGTTCCGAAATGTACAGTCTTTAATTAAGTAAATAAAAAATAATTAGTTTAATTAAACCAACTAAATAACTAATACATTTTAAGGTACTTAACTATAAAAACTTGTTTAACAAAACAAACATTTTGCTTCCAACTTAAACTAAAAATGCCTTTTATATTTTTTTATCACACTCGTAAACAGTGTCATTACGTGCAGCGTTCATAGACCTCACGGGCGCTATTAGCGCGCCTACTATTCCATAAAGAATGTATAAAAGCCGTCCGTTCAAAACATGGATATAGAATGTCGTAAAAATCCTATATCTATGGTACAAAATATGAACTACGCGCACACTGCAAGCGAGCAATTACAAAGTTTAACTTCAGCTTAAACTTTTAAATTTATAAATTTTCTAGATATCCGCCATCTGGCGGTGGAGTTGTTTTCTATACTTCTGTTCCCCTATTTCAATAAAATTGCGTTCTGGGGAGTTAATTTATTTATTCACCCTATATTTTGATTTTTACTATAGAGTGGTAGCGGCTTATTGGGACCAATATTTTTAGCATTAGTCACTAGTAAGTTATAGATGGATCTGTAGCAGATGTGTATGAGACAAGAACTAATCGTGTCAGCTAGTTAGGTACTGCAGCGTGCGGGGGCGTAAATATGCTGCTTCTACCTATTTCTATTTAGGTATCGGGATCTCTGCTAATAAAAAGACAACATCGGGACGTCTTTTCTGTATTCAGATGTTCTTTTCTATCGCCACAAGACATACATAGATTCATCTACTACCTAGGAGAATTATTATACAATATTAAACTTATCTGCAACACATCTTCTTCGATTAGGCCATCCTTCAATAAGCCTCGGGTCGTCGTGTCGATACATTGGATAAAATATACATTAGGACATTAAATCGCGATGGTGGCGATGCTTGGAATATTTTGGATACTGGAGTATCTTACTTTAAGTCCACTGGCAATGTAAAGCCATTCTACCAATTCTAGGGCTCCCTGATATAGACAGGAATCGACCCTCCAAATTTATATAGACTTGTCCGATCTATATTTTTCACTTGAATGTCAATTAATAACAAAATAATGACAAGCTCGAGCTCTATTATGTTTCCTTAAAACCACTACGAAGTATTTGCTGCGTAAAAACGTTCGCTAGCCTATTTACTTCCTTTACATTCAACAAGAGGTCGTAACCTCTACAGTACTTATTTATGAACGAGTGAATTTTCATACAGCCCATGACATTTAATTGTGTTTAATGCAGTGCACATTGATTGTCCACCACCTTACAGGTTCTAAACTACGTAATATAACATATTAACAATTTATTTTTGTTTATATAACGAAACGAATGTTCTTGCCATCTTATGGTATAAAAAAAATGCTACTTAAGATATGTAAAATTTAGTAAAACAAAAACTAGTTAAAAAAGCTTATTACAGAATTGAAGACCTATTTAATGATAAAAACAAGAACAAAAAAAAAGAACGCCATTTTAATTTCGTAACGCTGATAACGAAACGTAGTAACTTACTAGAAGCATTTTATTGACTTAAAAAAAGTTATATTATATCCTATTTTTGAGAAATAAAGCTTTTGAATTTAAATAAAAAAGATTTTGACATTACATTTTAACCTCGTGTGTTTTTGTTTATATTAAATTTAAAGTATCTACCCTCAGTAGATTAATCGTAGTTCTACTTAAAAATACATTTGCAAATTTTGAATAATTTCAAATAATAGCTACAACTGATGTTTTATTATCCGAAGTTTTTCAAAATTGCCTCTGACCAACATACAGACAGGCACGTTAAAAATCTTGAAACCCTAAAACTGGCCAAGAACATTTTTGGATGCGCATTGGTTAACGTCGGAACTTACTTAAAGAAAAGTTACCCGGAAAATAAAGCAAGCATGTTCTTGACATTGTTATTTTTTAAGTTTTATTTTATTGCAGTGCTTTGCGTTCGATGAGCTTGAGAACCAACAGGCCCCAGTTCACTTTTTGGTGGTGCCAAGAAAAAACATTCCTCGACTTTCGGAGGCAGCTGATGATGATGAGAAATTACTAGGTGAGAACGCAACTAAAATGGGCAAGTTTTGATATATCTGAAGCCAATAATTATATAGTGTATACTACTTTTTATTCCGACATATGAACAGGTTTCCACATAGTCGAAGAGAATGTTATCCCGGGGTCGGTTTTATGCGAGGCTGTTATTTTGAAAAATAAATAAATTCCAAACTGTACATACTTAGGTAACTGCTATAATGCTGGATACGTAGCCTTCGTACAAAAATCTAACAACACTTAAATTTTTATGTTAATAGGTATTTGATAAAGGGGTGATCTTATACGGGTTCCATTTCTTCCTTATGAGATACGAAACTCATTCGAATTGTATTGCCTGTCGGATGTAACGCTATACAACACTATTCTACACAAAAAAGAAAAATACACTAGTTGCAATTTTAGTCTGCTCCATAAAAAATTGGCCGCTTGAAACCATATAATATATCAACAGGCCATTTGCTGACAGTGGCGCGTCGCATAGCCGGAAACAAAGGTCTTCACGATTCTGGTTTCCGCGTCGTAATGGATGACGGAGTTCAAGGAGGACTAGAACTAGAGCAGTTCCATGTACATGTCTTTGGAGGACGACAAATGACATGGTCCTTTTGACGTGAATAAATGTATGAATGAGATTTATTTTCTTTTTCTTTCCTTGCTGGTAAATACCTAAAGTCTGCTTTAATCATTCAAACCTCGTCTAATACCACAAAATAAAGAATAGAAGAAACTACTAAAACGAAATTACTTTACTTTTGTGCTTTAGTCAGAAGTTATATAGGTACTTACACGAGTAGTAGAGTAGTAGTAGGTACAAGAGTAGTAGAGGGTGCTAGTGGAGGTCAAACTTTTGTATTGTGTTTATTGAAATCAGCAAACATTTATGTTTATTCTTAGAAATTATTAATTATTTTTAACCGACTTCAAAAAATGGACGAGGGTCTCAATTCTTTGGAGACTTTTTATTTATGTATGTTACCCGATTTCTCGAAGACTCCTGGACCGATTTGAGAAATTCTTTTTTTATTTAAAATGTTATACTTTCCAGGTGGTCCCATATTATTATAGTGAATTTAAAACTAAAACATTTGGAGAAAAAAAAATATTAATAATATAAAACTTTGTTACGAATATGGCTGTTTTTAGTGTACAAGAAAAAAAAAGCAATTTGTCACTGAAAAGAAATAAAATAAAAACTTTTTAACACAAAAAACAACCGGCTTCAAAAAGATGGACTAAAAAGTTAAAAATAATTACTAATTTCTAAAAATCTGAATTGAATTACAGTTTACAGGTGTGGTTTTGTGAGGTGTTAGAATTATATTTAATGTAATGATAACATTTTCTTGAGCAGATGAAGGTCCTGCAATAGGTTTTCTTAAATCTTTCTTGGGATTCCCAATTCGCACATCTTTTACTTCATATTTAAAAACTGATGCTGACAAGGATACACAGACACGAGAAGTTAAGTTTCGCGCAAACGGTATTATGACAGCTTCTAACTACTGACTACTGAACGACTATACAATATGAAGTGCGCTAGCAGAAAAGTAAATCAAAATGTTGCCATAATGAAATAAACGAATGCGTTCAAAAACAATAACTCGTTTTAAACGATACCAGCGAAAATTATAAATGTTTTATTAAAATCAGGCGAACTTTAGCTTGACAGGCGAAGTATGGGCAGTTTACGTGCCTATAGTAAGGAAGTTTGGTATAGCAAGCTGTAACTATAGTTCTTCCACGTGGATCCACGTGGTTTTAATTATTCCTGCAGGAACCTTTAAATGTTTCGGGATAAGAAAGCCTATGTCCTTCTCGGTCTCTTTGACTATCTCGGTCAAATTATAGGTCAATAAGATGCTCCGTTGCGACGTGACGTCATGATAAACAAACTTAGCTTACTTTCGCATTAATGGCAATCACACTCATAAGTATATTTTTGCCTGGGTCGCGGAAACTGAACAACTTCGAACAAATCTCAATCTGTATCTATCTGTCTAAAATAGTGTTTAGATGAATTGCGAGAACTAGTACACGGATCAACAAAAGATGAATTAAATATTAACAGCAGAGTTCAAAGAGATAAAAACTACAAATTCTTCAAATAGGTATAAGTAGGTACTTACTTTGATTAACTTCAATTTTCTGCAGACCTGCTAGACCTAGTAGTTTTATCTATAGGTCAATTTGAGATAAAGTAGGCTATTTTATTTGTTTCTCGTAGTGTTTATTGTGACTGTTCTACGACGTTATTTACTTACCTTATAAAATATATGATTCCATTGCTCAGCCATGCATAACTTAAGAATTGGTGTTGGTGACTTTCTTTCTTGTCTATGAATTTCCTGAACTTTTATTTTGATCTTTTCTATTAACTACGAGCCTACTTTCCTTTCTTATTTTCTGTTGCAACTTCACGACACTCTTTGTTTCAGGGCACATGCTGTTGGTAGCAAAGAACGTAGCTTACGAAAAAGGTCTATCAGGTTACCATTTGGTAGTAGACGAAGATCATCGCGCAATGAAGCTTAAGTCCCTTCATGTTTTTGGCAGAGCCTTGCACCACATGGTGTGGCCTGTAGGACCTGGTAGCAGATTGTAGATTTAACCAATTTGTATTTAAGACTTTTTATATTTGGTGATGGTAGTGTGTGTTAATGTCCTATTTAAAAAAAATATTTATAAAATTTGATCCTTCTGTTGACTACTTGTTGTAAGTTAAGTTGCAAGTTTTTATCGTATTGATTCATATGAACGTATAGCTTTTGGCTTGCGGTTTGGACTGCAATCCAATTTTAAAGTGATATTTCAAGCATCTACCTGTTGCTGTTATCAATATCGAGAAAAAACGAGCAAATAATCACGTTTGTTGTATGGGAGCACCCTTAAATATTTATTTTATTCTGTTTTTTAGTATTTGTTGTTATAGCGGCAACAGAAATACATCATCTGTGAAAATTTCAACTGTTTATCACGGTTATATTTGTTGTATTCAAGAAGTAAGTGATGAATGTTTAAAGTGTCAGCAACGCACGTGGAATGCCCCTGATGTTGCAAGCGTGCATGGACTACGGTGACCGATTAACATTAGACGGACCGTAAGCTTAAAAAAATTAGCACGACGCACTGAAGACGTCTGAAGGTAAAATGTAAGATTTTTTATTCATCTTTATACTAGTGGCGACAATTAAGTGATACTATGTGTCGGACTATGTAGCTATCCGGCAGTGGCACACTCTCTTAGACTCCTTCTCCTTACTCGCCCCAAAACCAGCGCGTTTGACCTGAAAATCAAGGTTTAATGGCATTGGAATTAAGAATTATTTATTTTGAGTTTTCACGTAATGGCCGCCAAAAAAATCCAGTTGAGGAATTTTAATGATAATCCACACTTATTAAAAATAATATTTTATATGTCCAATAGTGAGTTTGTTTGTTCTACCTTCGCGTTGCAACGAAGCATCCGATTGAACAAAAATTTGCCATAGAGATAGTTGAAGAGACGGCGAAGGCACATTGAAAAATTTAAAAGGTTTCTGAAGCAATAACTATAACCGAATTTCACGTGGCATACAGCTATAGCTGCTATAACTTATTTACTATAATCAAGGAGTTACCTTGGAAATTTCACGCCGATAACCAAATCAAGCGCGGGCGGAGCCGCTGGCAAAAGCTAGTACATTCTTGCATAAAACAACCCAAAATAAATAGGTACAGACAGATAAGTGTTGCCAAATTATAGATAAATTGGGCAAAAAAAACAGTAGCTTTTGTCCGTGGCTCCAGCGCTTAATTCTACGGCAAATAAGAAAGTTCGTTGCAGCTTGGTCCGAGTGAAGTTCAGTTATAGTTAATGCATGGTGTTTTTCGGGATATAAGCCTATGTCGTTCTCCGTTCTCTCGACAATCTCTGTGACAAAAATCAGCTCAATTTGTTGCTTCGTAGGGAAATTGGGCAATAGCAAACAAACAAACTTCCAAAAAAATATATTAGTTAGGATTAATTATATATCTATATTGATTTTGTAATCTAATTAAGTATATAAAGTATGATATTAAAACTTGTTTGGAGACGCTTTGGGTAGAAACCGGTTAGTCTATAAAAATAAATAAATAATATAAAAATTAAGAAAAATTTGCGCTTGATAATCGAACACACAAGGTTTAAAAATAATACACGGTCAATCAATAACGATAGTTTTTCAACTTATCGTCAAAATATTAATATACCTTTGCACTTTTAGGGTTTTGTTAGGTTATATATTGTCTTATTTGTAAGATATATTTTAAGCGAAAATACCTCAAGAAAATGTTGGTTTTATATGAATACTTTTAAATACTATTAACAGTATTATTATCAATTATTTAATGATACAAATCCAGAATTAAAAAAAAAAAAAATTAAAACTATCCTTCCTTCAAGGTCAAAACGGTCATTTGACAACTCTTTTAAATAGGTTTTCACGAACACTTAACAAGAGGCTAAACTACCGAAAAGTTTCGTAAAAAACCGAACTTGGCAATCTTGCTAATAATATACTCTTTTAAGTGTCTGCGTGTCAGTGATGTAGCTGTACCTAAGTTCACCTCAAAGCAGATTCATAGTCATGTTTTACTGTTATAGGCCAAAAGAAAGCGCCTTGACGTGTTTCTCAAAAAATACAGGACGAATTTGAAGCAGTCTGTTTTAATTTAAGTAAAAGAACTACGTACAGGGTTAAGAGATGGCTTGATCGGTTCCGCGATGCCTTGACCGTTCTTGCCTAAGGGTCCGCCCATCCAGCCCATTCGCTTCATAATTCTAAAAAAAAGTTGAATAATGCATAAAGTTATGTAGGTACTACGAACTAGAGGAAACATCGCAATTGGCGCTGCTGTCTTGAACCATTTTGGTGTTTGGGCAACACGTCTTTAGTAACTGGCTGCTTGCGGTTACTTATTCGTATGATAAAAAGTTATCTGCAAATCAGTGACATGGCGTTTTTCCCTAAATACCCACATATTTAAACGTCTGTGGAAGTAAATATTTTTTTAATAACACTGCTCGCTTGGTTTACTTTAGTTATTTTTATTGCCTCATACAATGACCTTCTAAGTAGATAGACCTACGCGCTAAAAATGGAACAACAAAATTGTGCTCAACTCCGATCGTAAGCACACTTTTTTCGCAGTCTCTTGTTGACAAATAGACAGAATAGAAAAACATAGAGTTGCGTTTTGTTTTTAGATTTCGTTCGGAACTTTGTTAGACTGTAGTTCGTCAGTCAGTTCTCTCATCAGCCTCATATGACTCCACTGTTGGGACACGGCCTACACGCGGGCCCAGTGCGGATTGTGGACACATTCGTCTTTTTTGCGGATTCATATGCAGGTCTCCTTACGATGTTTTCCTTCACTGCAAGCCAGTGAAAGAAAGATTCATTGGTACATACCGAGGTTGAACCTCCGCCACTCAGGACACAAGGTGACATCGAAACCCGCATTCAGATCAGTGATGCATAAATATATAGGGAAGTATTTTGTCACCTGTCATCAATTTTAGTATTATCCGTAACAAAGTGTCAAGCATTAGTTTACGACTATTTCTGTAATTTTTGTCACTTCTGCACCGAAAAATAAAACTTTTTGAAGTAGAGTTTAAGTGTGTCTGTATAAGCTAAGCGTTTAAATTAAAAACGTTTAAATGATAGTGTGGCCACTCATTTAGTGTATAGTTCAGTACATTATTGCAAGTTAATTATTTCGATACTTGGAAGTTAAGCTTTACACAGGTGAAGCCTAGGGCTTAATTATGCCATAATCTTCGAACTTAATTTAATATTGCTTTATATTTTTTATTGTATTCTTCAAAAAAAGAAAAACAAAAAATTAATAGTTCGGCGTCTTTGGTTTAGTGCTGAGCTTCTGATAAGCCATTATTTTTTAATATATTTGCATAGTTGACGAAATTTCTTCTATGAAACAATTTCAGAAAATATAAAAAATAATAGCTTATATTATGGTCTGGTCACGTCTGTCGAAAACCTGGTGGCCGATCGAGAGACCAGGTACTGGAAGGTGAAGCGTGGTGGTGGCTGCACGCTAATAAACAATGGATGACAAATAAAAAGGTCACTCGTATGAAAATAAATACTTAAACATTTTTTTATTCAAGAAGACGTTTAAACAGCACTTTTGATCGTTAATTTAACTGTTAAATTTATAGAATTTACTTTACCACCGGTTCGGAAATAGTGTACTACTAATACGAGCTGTCTAGAAACTAACTACCTTCTCATGACGACATTTTATCTTTATTACTTGTATTAGCACAGTGTAGGTCACTATTTTTGGTAAATTAATGTAATTTTTGTATGTATTGGAAAGGAACAGTTAAAAAATTAATTTCCCTAAATAGTTTACTAATAGAATTTCGAGGTACCAATTTATAGATACTCTTTTGCAAAACAAAGATTTATATCATCTGCCTTACCCCTAAACAAAATAAGACATGAAGGCAATGACCTTCTAAGGAGATAGACTATGCACGTCATACAATAACATCGGCGAACAGTGGAACCGATTTGATTTTACCATATCGTCTATTGCTGTTTTCGATCTTAGGTCCGCCAATACGCTTGCTAGTCAAACAGTAATGTATACACGATCGCGACGAACATGCGCGAATTTTTCGGAGAACATAGAACTAGTGGAGTAGCTTTTACTACAATACTGAGCTAATATTTTAGTATTAATCAATAAGCCGATATGAGTCCACTTTTAGTCCTTTAGCACATAGGCTTTTTAAGTCTACCACATCTATAATATGTATGAATTTACAAGAAAGTATATAAGTATTTGTATCAGTTAACTTTTTAAACTTTCGCGGTTGTTATCAATATGTATGTTTATATGTTTCGGGCTTACTACGATTACATTTGTTGAATTCCCGTTATTTCGGCACAGCTGCATGCGCCATCTTCACGGGTGCAACTATACATATTTGTATCAGTTGTCTGGTACCCATAGTACAAGCCTAGCTTAGTCAGGGACCGGATCCAGTAATATTTATTTATGTGATAAAAATGATAAAAATTACTTGGAAGCATTCTCGATTGCTACCGGCTCTGATAATCCCTCTAAAAGTTTCTTTTTCTCGTTCAAAGGGTATTGTTTTTCCTTACACGTAATTGTGAAATGTGTTTTGATAATACTATAAGAAAAATATAAGCTGTATAAATGATATTTCTTACGATATTTTAAAATAAAAATAACCAGTGGTGTTTGTCCTAATAATCGCTGTACATACATAATATGTAGGGGTAATTTGGTTACCGGTCAATATATGGGATCTAAATTCCACCTTTATATATGTATACATATGTAGGTATAATACAATGCTACTTTCCACTAGCCATCCTGTATACAATGCTACTTTCTAGCATTCAGCAAATTGTATCCTGACATGTAATTATTACATATATGTATGTATAATACAATACCACTGTCCACTAGCCACCCGGTAAACATATTATAATGCTACTTTCTGGCAGTCAGCAAATTATATCCTTATATGTAATTATTACGAAACACTTGGTTGTAAAGAACAGGGACGTACATAAAGCCGAAAAATTTGAAAAAATATAATAAAACTTACTTAGAAGCGTTCTCAATTTCAACTGGCGCAGATAATCCCTCTTCAAGTTTCTTTTTCGCTTTTACCCCTTGGCATTGTTGTCTCTCAAACGGCATAGTAATAGGATTTCTGTTAAAGCTGTAAGTATATAAAAGAAAATCCCCATAAATAATTGGAAATGTAATAATAATGTGATAATTGGTTAAATACAAACGAGGAGCGGCTGGAAAGGTTTGTATCAAACTTCATATCTGTTGTGTTAAGCAGGCCAATAAATTAATATAAAAACTAATTATTGTCGTGTAATTTAAAAATTTAACGCTACAACACGACAGAAGAGATAATTAATAAAAGATTTTATTTAAATCACTCTGCTTGCAAATTAAAATATGTACCTACCTAAATAAAAAAAATGTACATGTATATTAGCGCGTAAAAAAATATTGTTTTTTTTTATTTAATTCTAGAAATTTAAGTTGCTGATTAAATTTTTTCGAGTGATTAAGCTTTTGAAGGGTCTCAGTCCGTAACGAGCTACTCTGGTGCTAACTGTTTCCAGTAAAATCTTTGAGTTACTAATCTTAAATTCACTACAGTGCTTAGTGCACATTAGACATTGTAGACAATTCAGATTTACAAGGCGTCGCTCAACACCCACTGCTGGTGTTGAGCTTATTTAGCACATTTTAATGCTTGGGGCGATTCCATGCATGCCTTTGGTCTTTAATATGATAGAAGGCATTTGATTGCGTCTAACAAGAAACGCCGATCAGGAAATTACAACACTATGACATTAGAAGTACTGCACTAAGAGGTATTTATTTTGGTAGTGTAAATAAATAACACTTCTACCCTACGTTGACTATGAATAGTTTAGGACTACTAGCAGACGTTAGTTAAAGTTTTATTGTAATAATATAGTTAATGGACAAAATACTACTCTTAAAAAAGGGGACTTTGTGAGTTTGGATTAAGGAGGAAATCTCCGAAACTACTCCTCTGATTTTAAAAATAATTCACTACTATTGAGAATGGACTTAGGGTGGAGATATGCTTTATTTTGTTTTGAATAACTTAAGTTTTTAATTCAAGATATCCAAATTTGTAAGTCAAGCCAAAAGAAAAAATGCACTTTTTCCTAACGTTGCAACGAAGCAATGGTATAATCTGACTAATGGCGTAGGGAATTTTTCTCACGTGAAACCGGCGATATTTTATTATAAATAAACAAAATAACAATACGCTACCCAAGCCATCGCCTGGTGCCGAACAGTAGTGCCTATGCCATTTTGGAATTGAAGCGCTGTCATGGCAACATCTGTGTTTAGTGTTTATAGCTTCTGCCAGCGGCTTCGCCCGCCCTAAATTTTGTAATCGGCGTAGGTTCTTACGGCAACTCCTCAATTATAGAAAAAAAAACAAACAATCAAATCTCTCCTCTTTAATGGCATAATACATTCGTGTCTGTGCAACCATGGAAATACACATACAAATTTCAACCCAATCGGTCAAACTGTTTAATAGTTGACATACCAACAGCAGCGCCACCTACCGGGTCCAATTGTATTTTTAAATCATCCAGAGAACCATCGAAATACCCATATAAAATTTCAACCCAATCGGTTTACCCGTTTAGAAGTTATGTGAAAAAGGAAGTAATTACGTAATTAAGTAATTAAGAATGTACGGAAGGTAATTCTTACTACCCGTTGTCCTATTACCCGTTTTCCCGTAGGAATGAAGCATTTTCCCGCGGTAAAAAGTATTCTATGTTCATCAGGAATAATGTCGGCTTCTAATGGTAAAAGAATTTTTAAAATCGGTCCAGTAGTTTTGGAGCCTATTCAATACAAACAAACAATCAAATCTTACCTTTTTATAATATTATAGTAAAGATTAACACGACAATGAACGGCGTTAACCCTTGTTGTAGCCCAGATATAAAACTAAACCTTGCGTGTATGCATTTATAGTATTGGAAAATAATAAAACCTACTTGGAAGCGTCCTCTACTGCAAACGGCCCTGTCCTTTTCGCAATCAAGGGGTATTTGCTTCTGTCACATCGCATTGTGATATGAGTTTTGATAAACCTATATAATAAGAAAACATTAACATTGGCTCAGAATATAAACTGGCACAAACATTTGTGCTTTCTATTATGCGGTTTGTATTTCAACGCCATCTTGCGTGTGTGTCGTTGTCGTATTCATTAATTTAGGGTTCCAGTAAATGAGAATTGTTGCGGATATACCAATTATAAAAACTTCAATCAATTTTGTTTAATCCTTTAAACAAAAGTACATAAAGGCGTAAATTCTTTTATCGTGGTTTTTTTATAGTAAAAGGGGGAGAAGTACACACATTTTTCGTCTTTGAAAGCCATACATTAAAAAGAAAAATAAAACCTAAAAACCACAATTAAATTTTACAAGGCACACAAGGGTGTTTGCGAAAAAAAAATTATACCTAAATTCAATGTATAAAGTACAGTACATTGCAAGTTGGACTTTCGCATCGAGGGTTCCTTACTTTATTTAAAACTTAATTTTATTTTTGCTGGAAATTGAGTGTATTAAGTATGTTTGGATCACAGATTACAAACTACATTATGGATTAGCGTACACTAAAATAATAATATTCCCACCATGATACTAGTACAGTATATGGAACATTATACACAGCAATTTTTAATTCTTAATTTATTTTCTAAATAAAATAAGTTTTTAAATATTCATCAGTTCATTAGTTTTAAAATTTAAACGGGTTTCCATGAACACTTTTAAATCCTCAAGAGAATTAACTTCGCTTTACAAATTAATTACAATAATGGTTTACTTACAGCATTAAATACTTGCTCTTTGTAAAACTACAAACTAAACATATTATTATAGTGGATCTACTAATAAATACATATTTTGTATTGAAACACCTAACACAAAAAAAACCCTTTGAACTCGGTTCAACGATGGGCTGAAAGAATTGTCAATGATCCTAAACTTACTTGCCGTATCGAGCCCTTAAGTCTGAGGAGTCCCTGTGTGTGTTCTATCGCTTGTACAATGGGATGTGTCGTGAGGAATTGTTTGAAATGATGCCTACGACTACTTTCTACCCTCGCACCGCTCGCCATCGGCAGGGAATTCATCAAGGTTTTTTCTAAGGACTACAGTATGGAGTTCTTCAAGAAATAAATTATTAGATTTTTGAAGGGTCGGCAACGCGCGTGTGATATCCCTGGTGTTGCAAGTTGCAACAGCATTAAATACATATATTCATAGGCTACCTACGGTGACCGCTTTCCATAAGGCGGACCGCAAGCTTATTTGCCACCTTGGTGGTATGAAAAAAGTTTAGTTATATTTATTTCGTAAATTTAGATATGCATACTATCTGAGAATATTTTTTGCAGTTAAAAATATGTCACAAGACATGTCTTTGACATTGTCAAGAAATAATAATGTTTGTTTATTTACTTTTTTGACGTAGTATATTTGACATCGCAATCTGTCATAGAATTAAAATTCCATATCCAACCTCCCTGTACTTTTGACGTTAAGCCATAGAAATATGTAAGCAGTAAGGCACCCCCACGAGAAAAACACATATAATAGAAAAAAAAAAATTATAATAGGCGTGGCATTACGGTTTCCGTCTTACGAATTTCCACGATTAGGACACGTGACCTGACGCGAGCTTATCATTTTTTACCCATACCAAAAAAAAGTGCACAACGCCGCTAAAGAAGTTTTCACTTCAAAAAAAAGTTTTATAGCGATAAAAAACAAACCGCTCGACCGATTTAGCTCCAACTTTTTTCTTAAGATCTAAGTCATGACGTGAGTCACGAGACAAATTGGTCAATCTTTTCTTGAGATATCGAGGAGCAAAATACTCTAGCAGACACTCTAAAAATGGCAACCGATTCTCCAGGTCTCAAAACGTAAAGAAAACGCAAATTTAGTGATTTCGATTTTCGTACATACCTATTATAATCTAAAGAGAAGTTAATAATAAAACTTACTTAGAAGCATTCTCGATTGCAACCGGCTCTGATAATCCTTCTTGATGTTTCTTTGTAGCAATAAGGGAGTATTGTTTTTTCTCATATGCCATTGAGAAATAATTATTGATATTTCTGTACAGAAATAAAAACATGGTAAATATAGATTAAACCTGTGTATTTTATACGGAAGCGAAAAAACTGACCTCTTTGCTTTTTGTTTTTTTCTACAGAACATAACTTTTGTTACTGTTAAATGACTGAAACAAAAATTAAAAAAAACGTTTTATTAAATCCTTGTAATTTCTCATGGTTTGAAATTGGTTTTTGTCTGTCACAGTGAATTATCTCGGTAACCGCTTCATTATCATTTCACACCATGAACATTTATATAATTATTATTATTTTTCTAATAATTATATTAAAATTCAATTATGTATGATCAATTTATTAATTCTAATAATAATAAGTCGAGTGGTGGCGACAAAGCAGATCATACATCCCAAGTCCTCAAATAATTGTCACACGAGACGACGAAGTGACAATACGAGATGGAGGACACCAGTACTATACTGAGTAAATTTATAACATCAAACTGATATCGCTCACCCGCATTTCAAGCGTAGAAATTATTGCCACGACCCCAATGCATACATTGCACAAAAGACACTTGCTCACTTCACTTCTTCTGATTGATAAATTAAAAAAAAGTTCATTAAAATATTTACAGACTAGCTTTTGCCCGCACTAATTTCTGTAACTGGCGTAGGATTACTACTATCTATATATAACTTTAACCTTCCTAACTCCTTGATTGTAGTAAAAAAAATCGCTACAGTAGAACTTAGTTCGTCCACGTGAAATTCGGTCATAGGTGAAATATGGTTTTTATTTTTCCGGGATAAAATGTCCTTCTCATACTAGTTGAGCCAGCTGCAAAAATACCTACCTCATCAGGTACCCCAATGGCCTATGTTTAGATCAGTAACCGACACTTAAACACGTAAAAAAAATCAGGTCTGCCAGAGCCGCTCATGCCGAAACTTCGTAATGTCGATATTTTCTGACGTATTTTTTTATGTACCCGAATGAAACTGCTGGCAACAGTTAACCATTGATTAGTTATTTAAAAGCCATTGCGCAACCTGCCGGATATACTTGGCAGATCCCAAAAACATGCCCTTCTGACTTCCTAAACCTACCTCATCGAGTACCCTGATGGAACCTACGCTAAATAATAACCAAGATGCCCCTGATAACGGATCAAAAGGTACAATAACATGCTTACAAATAATTTTTTAAACTTTCGCGATTGTTATAACCTAATATGTTTCGGGCTTACCACGATTAGATTTATTGAGTTCCCGATATTTCGGCAGTTGCATGCGCCATCTTCACGGGGGAACTAAGAAAGTGTGGGTGTACAAGCGGTGTGGGGTGAGGGTCAGAATTTTTTCACTACCCTCGTTCTTTTACGACAACTGCGTCCAGTTGCATATTCTTGTTCGGGCGGTTCACTACTATTGTCTACACTTTGTAACTCGTCACGAACTCGACTTACTACGCTGACGGTGTCACTAAGTGCACTCATTTTAGGCTGTAAACGTTTTTTGCACAATCTAACCACTGGATTTTATGTCCTTTAAAATTTATATAATTTGCGGCATAGGGCGCGGACGTGGTGCGGGTCCGGCGCGGCACGGTGCTGCTTCAAAACTTTTTTAAACAAAACGTTTGAAATCGACTCGTTGTGAATTATACTCAAACGACGTTGCACAGGCATGGCGCTTCGATTGATTCGATTGTTGTTACAAGATGGCACGCACAGATTACCTATACGTGACGTAATGAGTTTAGTGCAATTGATATTATCTAAGACCTATCGGCTTTAAGCACCCATTTTGATAAATATTTTCTAGAGAATCTTGATCTATGTGACTAGATTAGAAATCTATTCAAATTCAGCCCCGCAAGTTCAGAAAAGCATTCAGTTCAGAAAATCTTTCTTATTGATTGTGGAGTACAATCATTGAACGTACTGCTGCATTTTCTAATACATATAAATTATTTCGATTATAATCCTTGGAGTTTTCCTTAATTATATTTTTTTTAAATCTTTTTACACTTGGAACACTTTTGAATCGTCAAGAGAATTAACAACAATTTGTGTTACGAACTAATTACAATATTGGTTTAATGCCAGCATTCAATAGTTACATTCTGTAAACTACAACCGACATATATATAAATAAAAAAGTTATCTTAACTTCGCTACACAAATCTTTCTTCTTTAAGAAGGGCGTCGCAAAAAAATACAATCTGTAAAGGAAGTCGCTGTTTAAAAAAGATGGAGAACCCCTGCCATATGTTGTCAAAATGTGGATTGCCTATCTGCTGTATGTTATCGATGATCCTTTTTTTCGCACTACATTATGTACGTGTTTTAGCTCACTATGAATAAGTTCCTTGTCGCATAGGTCATATGCACGGTTAGTGAGAAATGTTACTACAGTTTGTAGATGCTGCGGATGAGGTGTGATGTTGCATGGAGATATCCGTCGGTATGAGTAGACTTTTTATATACTGAGTGACTTATCTCTATTTGTAAATCGAGCAACGTTAGCCTTCCGTTAATCTGTACCTCATACGTGAACTTAATCTTGTGGTGGATACTGTACAGGATCGTTGGATATCGGATTCTCTACCGTTCAGAATTCCAAATATATCATCCACATATCGTTTCTACCATTGTCAGATTTTCAAAATATTTCATCCATTCCCTCCCTTCTTCTTCATGTGGCGGGTTTCCGCACTCGCTACTCGTACATGTTATTGTGCGTAGCGGATGGCCGGCTAGTGCAGCCAGCCTAGTTCCCTCCAGAAGCTCAACAAGAGACCAACATTGCTGCAGGTCTCCTGGAGCGTCTCTAGAGTCCCTATGTGTTTTGCCCTGTGGTTTTCCAACTCTTCACACTGTAGCATTATGTGAGATGGCGTTTCTTCAGCCCGTATGCATGGTCTGCACAGGAGGTTGTCGGTGGTACCTAAAAGTAATAGATGTCAACTAAAAGCTCCAATCTGTGTCGGGTAAATGAGCACATTCGCGCAGTCAAAAATGTGCAAAAGTCGGCAATTGCTAAACATTTGCTACATTCTGGACCTAACCTTTGGAAGGAATTACACAAACCTAAAATTCTTTCGATATATACCACGATTGGTGCAAGAAGCGAAAGAAATCGACAAATATAAAAAAAGAATTGCAAAAACGGGTTTAAATGGTCAAATACGTAAAATCCAGTGGTTAGATTGTGCAAAAAACTTTTACAGCCTAAATTCAGTGCACCTAGTGACACCGTCGGGGTAATGTGTAGAGTTCTTGACGACTTACAGAGTACGGACAATAGTAGTGAACCGCCCGATCAAGAATATGCAACTGGACGTAATTGTTGTAAAAGAACAACGGTAGTGCGAAAATTCTAACCCTCACCACACACCGCTTTTACTTTCTTAGTTCCCCCGTGAAGATGGCGCATGCAACTGTGCCGAAATATCGGGAACTCAATAAATCTAATCGTGGTAAGAAACATATTAATAACAACAGCGAAAGTTTGAAAAGTTGTTTGTAAGCATGTTATTGTACATGAGTAAAAGTTATTATTGTTTTTTAAATACTCATCTTTTAGCACCAAACTTCTTGTTTTATTTAATGTTTAATAAGAATGCCGTTAATAATTATTAATTTTTAAACAAATGTTACTTTGACTTTAGATGAAATTATAATAACTATAAGTTCCGACAAGTTTAGACCTAACAAACCTTTTGATCCGTTATCAGGGGCATCTTGGTTATTATTTAGCGTAGGTTTCATCAGGGTACTCGATGATGTACGTTTAGGGTGTCAAAAGGGCATATTTTTGGGGTCTGCCAAGTGCTTCCGACATGGTACGCAATGGCAGACCCCCTTTTTTTAACATAACTAATCAATGGTTAACTGTTGCCAGCAGTTTCATTCGGGTACCTTATGACGTAATTTTCACGTAAAAAAATACGTCAAAAAATATCGACATCCAAAGTTTCGGCAGGAGCGGCTATGGCAGACCTGATTTTTTTTACGTGTTTAAGAGTCGGTTAGCGATCTAAACATAGGCCATTGGGGAACCTGATGATGTAGGTATTTTTGCAGCCGGCTCTCCCACTATCAGTCTCTTCAACTATTCCTGAACCTTTACCTCAATTGAATGCTCCGTCGCGACGTGAAGGAAAGACAAACAAAAAAGGCACTGTGGCATTTATAATTTCTACTACTAAAATCAATCGAGCGTCACTAAGACAGTATAAAAAATATTCAAAAACAATTACCTCATTCCAACCACATAGGAAAGTCTAGATTTGTACGCAGCCGATTTCAAATTTTGAAACAAATCTTGACATTCGTAAGGCAACACATTTTCCATACGTTTTGATCTTCGCAATTGACATAATAGTTTTATAAACTTCAATTGTTCTTCTAAACAATTTGTAAAAGTCAAAACAGTCTCATTACTGTTTTCGAAGAACATTATTAATGATTCAATAGCTGTTTTCATTAGATCGGGCGACACTTTACCAACGACGAACTCTATCTTCATACTAAGCAACTGTTTTTTTGTATAAGAAAATTTTGGTGTCTCTATAACATCTTGCTGATAGACTTCTGGGCTGTAAAAGCGTGAATGTATTATTGAGAGCTCATTGCCTGAAAAACTAGTATGTAGTTAGAACCGGTCAAGTGCGATTCAGAATAACGCCTCGATGGTTTCGTGATTTTATTAAAACATTTAATATTTTTTTAAATATAGGTTTTATTTATAGATTATAGACGGTAACAGAAAATAATAAACTCAAAATTATAGATTAACAGTAGGTGTAAATGCCAGTCAAAATATTGCAAAAAATCATGGACTGTTTTCTAAAACAGTTTTCTTGTATCAATAATGATTATAGTAGTTGCACTTACTGACTCCTTTATAATTACTAGCCTGTATATAATAAAAGGTATTTTTTTCCAAATTTTTTGCCAATTTAGCATAAAATACGTGTAAAAATATAATTTGGTGTATGTAAACAAAGCAGTACCAAATTTTAAGTGTATGGCATGAGAAAAACAGCTGTGACATACAAAGAGGCAGTGTTATCGGACCATTCCTACCTTCCTTTTTACCATTTTAATACGGAACCTTACAAGGACAATAAATCTGACACGCGCCGTTTTGCTTATCTATATGTTGTGTGTAATGTATGTAACCCGGTATTCTATAAAATACCTGGGTTTTCTATAGAATGCCTAAAACGTTCAGGAAAAGCATACAATAAACTCTATTTTATACTGGATCTAGGCCATATATATAGAATGACGATCGCAAAGTCAGCAATGTGTGTAAAGCCAGCACTGGATATGTTTGAAACATTAGATTGTACACTTATTTGACACTATGGCTTTAAATAAGTGCACAAAGATCTGGCTACTAAATAGCAATTGATTAAAAATATTTTTTTTTATTTCGTAGGAAATTAAATTTAAAATATGTCATAATTGAGGACCTCGTGGCCCAGTCGCATTTGTGTATTGGCAAAGATAAGTGCGTGCAGCTTCGAGCGTGGTGACTACGAACCCGAATGAGGGACCGCCTAATCGTATTTTTTTTTTGAGCTTCTCCGTGGTTTGGAGAGCATATTAAGCCGTCGGTTCTGCCTATATTGTAGGACAGAGGTCGCTAAGCCAAGTCAAAGGCCTTATGAGCCTTTTGAAATACTTGAGCGCGTCAGATTATCATACAGACTGTTCAGCATGTCATGCTAACCTATAATTTGACGATTTAAAGAGATTTTTTTTTTATAATTTTTTTTATCTTTAAATGTGGGAAATAAAATGCACTAAAAATAGCTCGTAAATAAAAAAAAATATCTTAGTAGTTATAGTTAAAAAACTATAAAACATATTCATATAAAAATAGTTAGCTACATAAGATGAATATTTTTAATATATTTTTTTTTATATTCAGGGTACGATGTAGGGCAGAAAGGCGTAAATACGACGTCCTTTAGATACAAACTATAGTATCTAAAGGATTGAAAAAAAAATGTTATAAAACTTCCTTTTATCCTTCTAGTGCATAACCTAACTGAATATTTATTATTTATTTATTAAACACTTTTTGTACACAGTTAAATACAAAGAAATAAAACTTAAGCTAATTAATATTATACAATTATATTATTGTATTTAATGCTAAAAGAAACTAGAAGTGACCATTGGTTCAATACATTTACATGTACAACGTTAGTATTACAGAAATTAGCTTTCTGGCCTATATATATATTCATTTCACTTCATGTGCGAGAGAGTGACAGATAGAGAGAAAATTAAAAGGAAAGAGAAAGAGCGGAGTGAAAAATACATGCTTTACTGCAGCATGCATTAAAAAGAAAAAAAAGTTTTATTAAACAATATTAAACCTTATTTGCGATTTCTGTTACTCCAGCTTGCGGAATTCGGCAGATTATATTTTTTTCGTCATCCTTGTACTACGATTGCAAGATGACGTTTTTTTTGCGAGTTTGTAACTTACTTACTTACTCCGTTACGTCACGCTCAAATCGTCAATTTTTTGTCAATTTTCAGCATGTAAGCATACCTTAATCTAACGCGCTCGAGTATTTCTAACGATCGTTTATTTTTAGTAATCTGATCGGCTGCCCTAACCGACTAGAGTAAATCCCAAAACCCCCTATTAAGCTCCCCTACTAAGAGGGCTACATAGGGAATAAAAATCTGTATGAGAATTCCGATATTTTTGTAAGTAAAACCATACACACTTCAACGAATATTTTTTTCAATAGTCCACGCGGACATAGTCGCGGCAATAAATTAGTAATATACAAAGCACGTAATAATGAATTAATAATGAGGAGTAAAAAATAATAACCTTGAAGTTTTTACAAGTAATGGTCGTGGTATTTTCTGTAGAATAACACATCTGTAAAAAACAATGTTATAAATGAATGCTTCTTAACTTTAACTTTCTTATTTACATTACATTGCTTGACTTAACTTTTTTTTTTGCCAAGTTTAAGATGTGATTAGTTTTATTAACCACTAAAACAACTCTTATTACCTTGTATGAGTATTGCAATTGCTAATAGATACGTTAAATTCAAATTTAACACTCAGAGCTCTAACTGCTTTCCTTAATAGCATACAAAGTGTTTTATCTCCGAAATTAACATCCATATCAGAATTTTCTGATTGTATCTGTAATATTAATGAGTATAAAAAGACAGCCTGGATTTCTGACATTTCGGGGTATTTTAATACTAGCCATATATCGTCAATAGCAAATTTCAGGGTTGTGTTAAGCCATTGGGATTTAAAACTGTCTGTAACTGATCCTTGCCTTATTTCTTTCTTCTTGTCAATAATTTTTGATGTAACAGTCTTTTTAGATGCTTCATTAATACTAATTACATTGATTGTATTTGCAGCATTGTTAATAAAATTTATTTTTATATCACTGGTTGAATTGTCCATTTTTGTGTCACTTATCTTTTTATATGCTTCACTGCTGCTAATTACATTGTTTGGATTTGTAATGCTGTTTATTCTAATCATTTTTGTATCAATAGGTATATTCATTTTTGTATCACTAGTTGCATTATCTAGTTTGGTATCACAGGTTAAACTATTATTTTTTGTATAACTTGGTATATCCATTTTTGTATTACTAATTCTATTTGTAACGCTGTTTATACTATTGAATTTCGTATCACTGGGTATCTCCATTTTACGTGTTAAACTATCAATTTTTGTATCACAATTTTTACTATCCATTTCTGCATCAGGTGTATTAAACATTTTCTTGCCCACATGTCATTAGCCTTAAGAATAATTCCATATTCTGCCACAATGTGTAATTGGTTTCAAAATCCCTTAAATACAAAAAAGCGCATAAATTTCAGTTATTAATTTGATTCTATCACATCGTTATTAAAACTTTATGAACATCGTTCATATGACATTTCTCAACCTGTGAACAGTTGACAAGAATTATAATTATCAACTATTGCCGGGAAGCAACAATTAATTGAAGAAAGTGGCCGACTCTTCTGGGGTACGGACGTGTCCCGGGTCCACGACTGAGAAGGGCAATTGTTCTCGGAATTCTTTTGTTAATTGTCACTTTTTACGGCGCTAGCGACGGCTCACGCGGTGAACCTTACCAATATCCAGTTTGTGGTTCTTTTTACTTAATGTTTGATATTAGCGTGATATTTAAAAAAAATTAACTTAAATATATTTTATATAGTTATTTATAAATAGTGTAAAAAGTGCAGTGGGTGTAGGTGTAGGGCGTGATCGCGATTGTGGGTACGAGTGTGTTACAAAACCAAGAAACAGCGGTTGCCAGAACCTGGTGAGATTGTTCCATTACTTTGTAGATAGGTTTTTACTTGCCTGCAACCGCCCACAGTATAGGTAGCACTGCATGGTGCGACCTGTGCGTCACGGAGTTTTTACTCGAATCGGTTGAGCTGCTCTTATGTGATGCGTGACAAGTATTCCTAAATTTATTGCAATTGATAGTGCTATTTCTGATTCCGCGAAACTACTTATTTGTTTTTCGCAAATGTTGTCAAAGCGCGGAACTTTACCAGTTGTATTATATACCTATATAGCTATAAAAGCTGCTGAAGAGTAAAGAAACAAACGGTTGCTGACGTCTTACGTAATTTTAAAGTTTTGGAACGTTAATTCAAATAAGTATTCGTGATTATTAACTTTATAAATGCTAAAGGCAGAACAAACATTGGACCAAAAACAACTTCAAATAAATATTCATTTAACTTCTTTATGTTGTCAAGCGTTAGGGTGTTATTTGGCTCGCGATGCGAACAACAATTGCAAAATCATAATACTTAGGTACCTACAAGAATGTTAACGTTCCGCGCCTGGTTGTAAATGTCCATCAGATGTGTAAACCTTTTGCTGAATCCTAATCACTAGGCTAGAGCAGGGAAGTTTGCTGCGCAGGTACCTATTTTGAGGACGATGTAAGAAAAACAATGCAAGTATCTTTATGATTCATTAGAAAAGAGCTTCAATTCTGTTGCAAGCTGCAATACAGCAAAAAATATTTATAAAAATAATGGCCACCAATTGTCAAAATATTAAGGCTACCCCGCAGCAATAGCCGTGTTACTTGAATTTAACACCGCCATATTTATATATCAATAAGGTTTACTTGAGCAAATCCCGATTTGTAATGCGGCAGCAAAAACTTGCATATTTTGTCGTTCTTAACAAGTTTAAAAATCTAAGCGTTAAATCGAAATGCTCTCAACCATTCATTTAGGACAATTGCTTGTCTACATAATATGGGCAATAATGTTTGTATTTGCGTTTTAGATGTCGAGCTCTCGCATTAGAAAACTTTTTATTACCTACTTTTTGTGTTTTTCTTTCTTTGTTGTACAACTGAAAAAAAAAAATTGTTCGACCATTACCTAATTAAGGATATTAATCTTGTACTCGTCGGTCAAAAACGTTGAGTTCTTGAAGATACTGAAAAGGATCAACTGAACCGGACATGATCAATTCATTTGGTGGTAAACAGAACCCTATAATGTGGTTTTGCGCTTTTGCCTTTACAGGAGGGTCGATAATTTTCAATTTCAATCTGTAAAACATAATTTATTATTTCGTTGTTTTGACTCACAAACTTTCGCATTTGAGACAGTTTTTATTATTTTTGTAATACATTTGTCGTAAATCATAATTTTATCCCTTGCACCCCCAGGCTGGGACGGCCATGGATGGCTAAATGTTTGGTTTCCATTCGCATAAGTATCGTGTGTAGTGCCTTGCGCATTCCGTAGGTATTTATTTATATGCAACGCTCGCACACCGAGAAGTATATTGTATGCCACGTATGTGGCAAGCTATTTCCGAAACTCCAAAATTATAGATAGTTTTGTATTGAGGAAATTAAATTATGATGACGAAGTCTATAACAATTCAGCATATGAAAACGTCTATGAAAGAAATTTATAGATTACCTATTTGCAACTTCAAGCTAAAAATTTCAAAATTGAGTCATTCTAACGTTAAGTTTAATCACATTGCATAAAAACAAATGACAATTGCCTAGCATATTATTGGAACTATGTTGCTTAAGCTGGTAACTATATGAATTATACATTAAAATCGATAAAACATGCAATCGGCATGTATTTACACTTAGATCGGTACGCCTTAAAAGGAACTGAAGCTACGATAAGAGGTTAAAGAAACTGAAGCCAATAAATAATAAAAAAAAAATGCAGCTATTGAAATTGTGCTATAATGTAATTGAGCTACGCCATTAAATATTTTTATCTTTTAATTTTAGCAAGTACGAACAATAATAAATGAAGCGTTGGAAAAAGGACACCAAAACTGAAAACTGCTATAATAAACTGGAACGTAAGTTTTGAAAGGCCGCTGCAAGAACGAATAAACAATGATAACATCCTTTTATGATTTACTTAAAAATTAGGTACGCCTAAAAAAGTAACTGCGATTATGGGAACAGAACAAGAAAAACGAACAACTGTCAATTAAGAAATAAAAAAAAACCCAAACGTTGGAATTCTGCTACAAAAGATGGAACTACTATCCTATTTTAAGTACACACCTACGAACTTACACCTAAGAACAGTAAAGCTATAGAAACAGAACACTGAAACTAAATAGCGGTAATAGTATAAAAAAATCTGGACGCTAAATCAAGCCATCCGAGCAAGGACGTGTCACTGCCTACGAGCCCTTCATTCCGAGGGCAGAAAAGCCAATCCAGTTCATCCACCGCTACTGCAACCACCTACAATTTCCTACGAGTTTCCGACACTTTTGCGGAGTCAACTTATTATTTACGCCTATAGACACCTAAGAACAGTAAAGCTATGGAAACAGAACACTGAAACTAAACAGCGCAAATAGTATAAAATATCTGGACGTTAAATCAAGCCATCTGAGCAAGGACGTGTCACCGCCCACGAGCCCTTTATTCCAAGGACAGAACAATTAATCCAGCTCATCCACCGCTACTGCAACCACCCACAATCTCTGCTGAATTAAGACAACAAAAGAAGAAAATCATTTTTTTGCACTGGCTATGTCCATTTACGAACTACGAGTACTATGGTAGGTATAAGAATAATAACTGAAGCTCAGGAAACCAGACACTGAAAATAAACACTGCCACTGGGGTAAAATAAAACACAAGTGTTGGAACACTGCAACAGTAAAACAATCCTTCACTGAATATTTAAATTTATGTTTAACCTAGTGATAACGGAAACTAATCGAAAATGCCTTATTAACGACATAAACTGAATACCATTACAAGACAATAAAAGGCATAAGTTGGAACGCCAGTCAAGCATCAAAGGAACAAGAGTTGTTTTGCTAATTGGAAACTCCTAACGCCACGTTGATGTAAACCGAATAAGCTGGTGCAAATGAATACCATCAAAGAAGAATCAGAACACAGAAGAGTTTAGAAGTCAACACGCAGGCCACAAAAGGCAAAGCAGTCATTTTTCCCTTCTCGTATATCTTTACACTTGTATATATTTATCATCCTGCTGGCTAAAGGGTGCTGGTACCTATCCCTCCCACTCCACATCCTAGACTGCGAAGTCCTACACTACCTGCCCTATCTACTCCGTCTTACTGGTGTCTTGGGCAGAGGTAATGGGCACACATAGGAATGCCATGAGATAGACGGGACACTACTAGAATCACTCACTAATGCGGACTGGAAACGTCGCATACCTTCCAGTGGTTGAGGACCTTCCGTTTCTTCAGTTACCACCTTTTTGAACGTTTGCGCTGTTCCAGCCCGCAGTTTTGAGCACTCTACAGAACCCTCTCATCGACAGTTCTTTTCCTATGTGACCCGTTCCTTGAGTCCTTGCAGTGGAACGCTGGCTGGTAAGACGCTGGAACGGAACGGATTGCCGGGAAGCAACAATTAATTACATAAGATTTGATTGCGGTGTAAGTCAGTTATTTATCTATATATATCTACCTGTCATAACATAAAAGTGCACTAAGAAAGAATTTTACAATACAACCTAAGGAGGTAAAGTTTGTATAGAAATCAGTCATTTTTGAAGGCAACTGCATAAAACATGGTATTTGGCATTTAGGTTAAAAATTTAGATTGACTTTTAAGACCGTTTTTTGGAAAATCATCACCTAGAAGGCAAAAAAGGGAGTGAAAATCTGTATGAGGATTCCGATATTTTTCTAAGTAAAACTATGTATGGTTAAGAGCTTTTTTTTTCAAAGTAATATAAATAACTAATAAGAAGAAAACTAATAAATACCTTGATGTTTTTACAAGTAATGGTCATGGTATGTTTTACACATCTGTAAAACACATAACCATCACCATTCAGAATAGTTACATAGAATTTCTCAACCTGTGAACAGTCGACAAGTATTTCATTTTTCAACTGTTACCAGGCAGCAACAATTACAAGTAATTTAAGAAAGGTTGACGTGTGTGTGAGTTTATTAGATTAGAGTATGGTGTATGTCTGTTTTTTATGTATGTATATCTACAATTGCGGATTGTAACGCCATAACGGCAAATGGGGTTGAAAGTTTGTATCTAAATCTGACATTCTAGAAACGAAAAAATTAAGATTGAAGTGTTTTACCGTTTTTGGAAAATCATCCTTTAGGGGGCAAGGGGATGAAAATTTATATCAAAATTCCGATATTAAATCTAGACACAGAGACTTGCACAGAGATTCCTGCTATAACGTGGCAAGAATTAAAAAGGATTTTGCTAAGCTAAATGCATAAAACTTGGTATTTTGCCATTAAGTTTAAAATTTAAGATTAACATATTATCCTGTTTTAAAAAAAATTTTTGAGAGTAGTTAACGGCTTAAAAGCTACCCCAGTTTTCTTTCATAGTATACAGTAAAGACTCCTTTTGAAAAGTTGGACACATTCGGTAAAATATGCCGCGGATACAGAAATACCGTACGTACGGATGGCCATTTGTATAGGAATAAATGTGATATGTTTTGTGTTTTTAACACTAGAAGGGCCAATACCGTCAAATTGACGGTTACGCGTAATCAATCACAAATATTTTTTAAACAATGTTTCACGACTTCTCCTAAAACATCTTTTTAGACCTGAAACTGTTAAAAGAATTTCGGAAACGGTTTTTGTTTTAAAGAAATAACCAACAATACCCAGCCGTTAAAATGAAAGTATGTTAAGTGGCTGCCAACTACCCGCAAACAAAAACATAATTATAATTGTAAGTGCATTTCTGTTTGTTTACATTGCAGCCCCGGATCTAGGGGGGTGCGAGAAGGGGCACTTGCCCCCGGCGGCGAAGACAAGGGGCGGGCAGCGAGCCATCCGTTTCCAGTGTGCTATAAAATTATGCTACAAAATTCGCCTGAAGAGCAGCAAAGTGGCATTTTGCCCCGCCTTTTTAAAAATGTAGATCCGGGGCTGTCAATTTGCTAATAAAGCTGGCAAGTTTGGAATAAAATTTTGGCTACTAGCCGGCGATGTTGAGAGTTAATGAAAGTGCAATGGTTTTTCATATCTGGGAAAAGATGATGACCAATGTTACCTTGTCTGAACGTGTAGTACTGAAATAGCTATAGCCATATTTGAAAAAAGGAAGTAATATTACAACAGACAATTTTTTCACATCTCTGAAGCTAGCAGAAAAACTTAAGGCTTAAAACACCAGTATTGTAGGGAATACACACACTGTATGCGATGAGCAAAGAGGTAAATACCTGCGATCTGTAAAACTTTTCGCACAGCCAGGTATACATCTTTCTTTCTGAAAACTAGTTCAAACACAACTCTAACTGTGTGTCAAGAAAAACCTAAAAAAAAATGTAATGGTTTTGAGCATAATGCACCCATTTTGACATATTGGAATTAACCAGAATAAACACCCTAAAAGATTGAATTTCTACAATAAAACGTAATAGTTCTACAATAAATGTATGATCTAAGTGGGGATAGATAAATAGATATAGTTAACCAAATGGCAACGCAAGTACTGTCAGAGCAGGAACACGAAGATGGTTGATGCATGTATTAAAATATACTTGACTCAGCTTTTAAAAACTCATGGATTATATACAGGCAAGACCAGGAAAAAACATATCTTGCTATAACTTTATTCTACAGCTCGTAAGCCAACTTCGTGCTGGGCATTCAAGAGATGTCACGAGGCTTGGGCAATGTCTGTTTCTGAAGAAGCTACTACAAGTACTTCAAAAAATAACAAATTAATAAAAACTCCAAGAATAACTTGTTATTTTTGTACTGTATGTGAGAAACCTGCTTGTGGAAAATGTATCAAACATCAACAAAAACTAACATAAATATTACAAATGTCATAATCAGTAGAATAATATTTTTTGATGCTTAATATAGTTGTATTTAGTTTATGTTAATTATTAATTTTAATGCTTGAGAAAAGCATTATAATATCAGCAAAAATTACCAAAGATAAAGAAAGCAATAACATCTTACAATAACCAACAAAAAACCTCATCAGTAGATGAGTAAAGACATTTTGAATACTACTACCACATTTTACAAAACCATGCCAACCACCCCTAGGGGAGAAAAAGGACTAACTACACCACAAGACAGCAGTAGTAATAACAGTCAACTTTCCATAGACCCAAAGAATCCATTTCATTCACCATTGAAGAATCCGAAATACTAAGACATATTAAGAGGCTGAAACCAGAAAAAACACCAGGATCTAATAATAATATTAGCAACGACCACCTAAAAATAGGGACTGAACAACTTATTTCACCTATAACTATGTTATTTAATATATTAGTTTCTGGTGAAGTCCCAAAACAATAGTTCAGCTCAGATATTACACTTCTATATAAAGAGTGACTTCAAAAATATAGCAAACTTCAAACCAATAAACCTTTTGTTAAGCCTATATAAGCTTTTTACTTTAGTTCTCCTCAGCAGACTCACAAAGCAAATTGATAAGTCTGGAACAAGCTAGTTTTCTCATTCTGGATTTTCTGCCATAGACCATATTTAAACTGTGGAAAAAGTTATGGAACAATACAGGGAGTTTAACAAGCCCTTATATTTAAGGTTTATTGATTACAACAAGGCCTTTGACAGTATATACCATAATGCTATTTGGAAAGCCCTTAATAACTGCAAGATAAATGCTAAATACATATAAAAAAATCATCTACAACCAAAGTGAAGTTGGAAAAAAGAGGAGAGGCATTCCCAATTAGTAGAGGAGTCAGGCAAGGGGACCCAAAACTGTTTAACACTGTCCTTCAAAACATATTTCACTAATTGTACTGGAACCACAAAGGCATCAAAATATATATTAAACATCTGAGTCACTTAAGATTTGAATGACCTCAACAAAGAAAGCCAAAAAGTTGGGTTAGAGATGAACACCACTAAGCCAAAAATTATTACAAATAGCAACTCACCCAAAGTCCCCATAGAGAATGAATAGAGTCATGAGGTGGCTCCTGCCAAGTAAAAAGACCAAGATTGAGATGGGCTGATGACATCACATATATTGCGGGACCAAATTTGGCTTAATCTTGCACAAAATAGAGAAGAATGGAAAAATTTGGACGTGGCCTATACTCAACAGGGGTCCTTAAACTAACTTATTATGACCTATAAGTAAAGTAAGCAATCTAACCTAACCACTAACAAATTCTGTAATACCTAAGACCAAATATGTATGTTTAAGGACTCAAATAAAAAGCTTTTTTATTTATATTTTATTTATTTATTACTATTCATTGGTTCCAAATTATTGGAGTACTCTATACCCGCCGGTTTTGACAGTTTTGGCCCCTGTAGGTATGCTGCGACACATGACCTTACAAGTGTCAATCTGTGAATATTAGAAGTGCCAATAAGGGAACCATGAATAAGGAGTTTTGACTGTATTTTGGATATATTATGTATATCTATGAGATATTATATATATAACAACAGATAAGGATATAAGATACTGAATATCCTGATCAAAAGTTCCCATGGGGGAAAAAATTGGTAAATCCTCACTATACTGAAGTTCGTCACTAGCTAATAAATAGGGATAAAATGGCACATTGACTATGTTGCATATTTTTAAAAACTAGTAACTCCTGTTTTTTTTTCCCTTTGCACCCACTTTAAGTTACTCAGAACTAAGTTTGTTTAGATAATTGAAAAGCAAATCCAATTCAAAATTGAGTTGGTTTCCAACTATGTTACCATGTACTTGTAGTCACAGACCAAAAAAAAGAAACGACATAACCTAGTCTAAAGCATGAATGAAGCATGCAAATGGCCGCCCATTAATGTGTTGACTTGCTTTGAGGGTTACCCTATGAATCATCAATTTGCCCACTTTTTAAATCTAGTATAGTTAAAATATCATGTTATTATTTATGTACTACCCACTTAAGCATTAGCTTTGATTATGCTATGCAACCGTTATTCTTTTATTGAACAAGGACTAAGGACAAATTATTGCTTAGCACATTTTAGCATTGTCAAATTCAAATAAGTCAAAATCACAATTTGCTTGTGTACTTAATTGACATCGTAAACATTTTCATAGCAATTTACTATCCCTTTTCCTTTTTAGCGATAATAAATTGATTTAATTATTTTAAAAGGTTTCACGACAGCATCATAATGTTGATCAATCAAAACAAATTTGCATGTATGACCATTTATTATTAACATTAAAATATTACTGATTACATAATATGTATGAGGCTAATAATAATGAACATCCTTTGCTCTCATTATCTTTTGTTCTTTTATATCTGTGAGCGGAACCAAGCGAATAAAGTAAGTTTAATTATAACTAAATAAAGACATTATATCCCTGTTTAACATGCATGCTCCGATAAGAACTGTTAAGTTAAAACGCCCACCTGCTCCCTGGATGTCTGGTGCAAATGATGGCAAAACATGACAGCGCATTTCTTAAGTTTAAAAAGAATAGCTCTGAAGAAAACTGGGTATCTTTTAAAATTGCATGTAACCCTTGTAATCAGGTGGTAAGAGCAGCTAAACGCCTATATATTTATAAAAAGGTAATCAACACTTCGGCTGCTGATTACTGGAAATTCTTGGAATGGGCAAACCAGCCGTTGATTTTGTCACTTCTAAGTTTACCCTAAATGATCTTAATGCACATTTCTCCACTAGACCATTACTGTCCAGTACCTTGAAATCTACAACTATTTCTCAAATTTCTGCTGAGTGATATAGTCAATGATACATTCTCATTTATTCCAGTTTCTAAGGATGAGATTTGTGCAATTGTTAAGTCATTTAAATCAAATACGGTAGGTTGTGATGATGTAACCATAACCTTTTATTAGGTTTTGTAGTGCCAGTACTCACCCACATTATTAATTTCTCTTTCCTTAGCGGAGAATTACCGTCACTTTGGCGTAAAGCATTTGTTCTACATCTCCCTAAAATTTCCCATCCCCAGCTTTTAGATCACTTTTGCCACATCTCTATTCTCCCTTACTTATCAAAAACTGCTGAAGTGGTTGCACACAAGCAAATCTCTGTTTACATTCATAAAAACAGTATATTAAGCCAATTTCAATCTGGTTTTCGCCCAGACCATAGCACATCCACTGCTTTATTAAAAGTGACAGACGATATTAGAGAAGGGATGGAGGAGTCCTTTACTTTGGTTACCGTATTGGTTTTGATTGACTTTTAACACTGTCGATCATGGCATTCTTCTTGTGCTACCCATTCTAACTTAAAGTTTTCCACGCCCGCTCTCAATTGGTTCTCTTCTTATCTCAGTGGTCGCCAGCAAGCAACCCGCACCGATCGAAAACTTTTAGATTGGTGCGATTTAGTAGCTGGCATTCCACAAGGCGATATTTTTTCTTCTATTCTATTTTTAATATTTATCGATTTAGTTACTTCAAACATCAATTGCTCTTACCATCTATACGCGGTACGTACAATGACAGCAAGACCGAACCGGATCGGATCTTTTGTGTATCTGTGTGAGTGTAGGTCATGTATAACAATCGAAAATTTAGGACCTTGCATGCTTCACATCTTCTCAGTGCGATGTTACATTCGTCTTTTTTTGAGGTCCGTGATTGTAGTATGATTTTTAACAAGTTACTCTGACGAGAATTTTAATTATACTTGATAGGATGTTCAACTATCATTCATTATTTTTTTTAAGCAAAAATATGCATCGAATTATCGAAGTGTATTTTTACCTATTTTTTAGCTAGTTACGGACTCCAGTGAAGTGAAGGTTTACCAAATTTTCCCGTCGGAACTTTGATCGGGATTCTTCTCTGATATTCCAACAATTCCTGGGCCCAAAATCAGTTCACTTGTGAGTGTTAAAAAACAATATATGTTCTACTATATTAAAGAAATATCCAAACCAACACCTCGTAAACAGTTAACATACAAGTCACCACTGAAACTTAAAACAAAGATGAAAATAAACAAGTATTTTATAGCAATAAAATCACAGGCCGAATTATTATTAAATTTTACGAATATTAACGAATATTATTTTTTGACGTTGAAATCAAAGTTGCCACTTAGGGGCAGGGCTGCCAGGTCTGTTTCAGTTTTAGTCGCTAGATCAGTTTTTCCGCTAGACCACAGACCTAGGGTTTTAACGCTACGCTACTGCCTACAGTGTGGTTTAAAAAAAATTGTGACGAGAAATTTTCTTACAGGATGCAGTACTAATAAAATGTAGGCACGGAATGCGCGTCCGGCGCGCTAATGCGTAATGTGCGCTGGGCCAAAAAGTGCAAGATTATAATACTATTGATGCTATTTTATATAAGTTAAATTGTCACGTTCCACCTACGCGAATGTCTTATTTCTCAGGCATTTTTAAACAATTCGATAGTTACAATTAAAATTATTAAAATTGTTGAACTGCAATGAAATATCATACTTTATTTTATAAGCGTCTTCGTACTGTCATCTGCATAGCAATGTATGTTGCACCAGCATTAATGTCCTTGCTATCAGCAACTACCATCAACTACGGTTCGTATGCGTCTGCAGGACAAAAATATAGCCTCGGGCATTCCGTATGATGGCAACTTTCACAGAAGACCCCGGTGCCAGACCCGATCGAACGCCATCGCTATGTCAAGGCTACATGCCAAAGCCTCCGCCTGACTCACAATGGCTAGTGGCTATCGGTGTGTTAGATATACTAGAAGGTCTCCAGTCGAACGACCGTGGCGAAATCCATATAGACGGTCACTGAGCATGTCGTGTTTTTCTAGGTATCTTAAAAGTTGTTTGTTTATCACACGCTCCATTACCTTGAAGAGGAGGGAGGTAATAGCGATAGGCCTATAATTCAATGGAAGTGTACTTTTGCCCTTTTTGGGCACCGGGTGCACATTCGCAGTCTTCCATGAAGACGTAAATTGCCTAGCATGGTAGGAAAGCGTGAAGATGCACGTGAGTACAGGACATAACTCAGGGGCACACTGTTTAAGCACCAATGCTGCTATACCGTCTGGTTTACTCGACTAATGAACGTCTAGAGAAAGTCACACCCACTGGACCGTGGACTGATTTTTGGCAGCATCACTAAGCATCGACCCGTCTCACTGGATACTGTCTATCAATTGAGTAGTTAAATTAAATTATTAAGTTAAAAAAAAACTATCATAATTGAAAACAGGAAGATTGCTGTTCGAAATTATCTAATGCCATTTTCGCGGTTTGTGTACACTATATAAGATTAAAATATAACAATAAATTTCCTTGATCTCCCCTATTAACTTGTTTACTTTTTGAAAATTGTAATCTTGGAATTCATTTAATTCTATTTTTATTCTAATTTCAGACGAAATACGACCCAATTCAAACCAAACGAGTGTTAAATTCTTGGGCTTGCTGTAAAAATTTCAGCTGAGCTGACTCTGAACTTGAGTTCCGACTTTAATATGACAGAATATGCTTTGATTTCTACTAAGCGTTCATAAATAATTACTAGCTTAGTTATTAAAAAAGACATTAGGCTAAGGGTAGTGCTTAATTAACTAAAATTGGTTCGGCAGCAAGTACCGTACATGCAACTTCTATTGAGAAAAATACAAAAAAAAAATAACGTCATATTGGATCCGTCATTTTGAATTTTAAAAAACTGATAAAAAATTCGAAATCAGCACCCTCGAAAACCCTTTACTACCCCTCGATACATGATATTATACATGACATTTATGTTGCGTGCAGAAAAAAGTCAGTTTTTTACGGATAAAAAACGAACCGCTGGACTGATTTATATTAGACTCCTTTCAGATCTAAGTCATGACGAGGCGTATCGATTGATATGTCATCAGAGCGATTCGGTCCAGTAGTTATTGAGGAATCGAAAGCCAAAATATGTCTACATACATACATACATACATACATTTATACGTACACACATACACACACAGACACACACACACACACACACACACACACATACACACACACACACACACACACACACACACACACACACACACACAGACATCACTCTAAAATAATTGCAAATGATTCTCCAAGTCTTGAAACGTAAAGAAAACACAACATTTTCGATTTCAATTTTCGGACCTATTCCAATAACTTCTCAAGAGAAGTTAATAATTAATTATAATTGACTGGCAATAGACACAGAAAAAAAAATCATTTTAGGTACCTAACTTACTTGTCTAGTAGACTACTTAGCTATGTGTGGCGATGACGACGACGCGATGGTGCGGGGCGTCCCATGTGGTGTTGACTCGTGGCGCTGCGGCAAGCTGTCGGCCGGGCGGTGGCGACAGTTTGCAGTATTGGAACCGGCTGCTCTCGTCTCCTTGTCTGCGCTAGGTGGGCCAGGCTATCTATACCATGGACTTCGTGGGCGGGGATATACCTGGCCACCGCTCTTTCGTGGGCCGTCCAAACATCACCCGTTCAGTTGTAGAGGAAAAAAGTCTATATATATAGACTTGTCTAAGTATATTGTCTAGTCTAACTATATACTCCTCTCCTTTAAGTTTGTTAGAAATCTGCAAAAATCAAAAAAATATTTAAACCATCACCATCCCTCCCATAGGGCTTGGGAAATCATAAACTAGCTTTATAAGTCGAAATCATGCCAGTATCGAAAGACTTACAACATTCTAAATATAACAATTTCCATGTCCATATTGGCCAACTTTCTAAATATCGATATTAAAATTATGACCTCTTTGAATCACTAGCAAATTCTAAACAACACAAATAAATATCAATTTTGCCGAAATTCAATATTGTACTGCTAGTATAGTATTGCAATAACAATTTCTGATTAAATGAGTATTTTGAATAAAAACAAACACTAAATGCACGTATCTGTGAAACGACGTGTTACTCCTCTTTTTCTAGCAACGTTTGCATAAGACACATTTCCTCATATTTGTAAACTCGTTATTACAAAAAAAAATTCAAAAACTCCCTAAAACACCAACAAATTAAGTTAAATTCAGCAAATTTTTATGATGTTTACAATCTACCAAGACAGCCATGTACAATATACGTCAAAATTAGTTCCCTGAGACTTTCGTGGTAGCGTTTCAAATTGGCACACACAATCAGCTGTCATTTGTATAGAAAAGCCAGTCCAGTGGGTAGTAAGAGAGGTCAGTGGTAGGTATAGATTTAAAGATAATTACCGATTAAAAAGGATATAATGTATCTAATTTGTGATTAAAAATATACAGATTTTGACTCTTACCAACCCGGCAACACTGTTATATGTCAACAAGTGCCAGTGGACATTGTACTATTATTATCTGTGGACCTGTGCAGCAGACTTGACTTGAGATCCATATATATCTTTGGTAGAGATGTGTGTGATGTGGGTTTTCGAATTTTATATGAATCTGTGCATACAATATGTACCTAAATAAATTTAATTTTTTGTGTATATCCTTGTATGGTCTAACACCGATAGTATCTTTTTCATAATACAGTTATGTGCTATTTTTATTTCTATAGTCTGTGAGCCTTGTTTATCTTTTTTATATCTATGTTAGAATACTCCGATAATTTTGTTGTTTTTCCATAAAACCACTGTTATAATAAGTTTGCCAGTTCATGCGTGAAAAAACTATTTTAAAATGCGTATGCATACAAAGAAGCTATTTGGTGTTTGTGCCGCAGTAATTACAATCTGGCTATTAGTGTCATATTCTTCAGTTATCGAAGTTCCAAGACTAGTGCCGACGCAGAACCCCAATCACTTAACGGAGTTGGAAAGTAAAATTGATAACCTATCTAAAAAGCTGCGGAGCCAAGTACTTGAGACTGTTAAGTTGTTGGAGATGGTCAATGAGTTAAAAAAGGAAGAGCAAGATGAAGACACCATTAATGAGGTGAAGCTTCAAGGTAAGTTGAGTACAATTGTAAAAAAGGCTGTGTTTCTAAACACTTCTACTCTTGGGTAAAAATCAACCTGCCTTGGGTTGAAAACTACATTCAATTAGTAGTTTTTTTATGAACCCATATCTAATTATAACTAGCACATAATAAACTATGTAATGTTCATTTTTGTATTAAAATAGCTCCTATTTTATTCAATGCTTAAGGCAAGTTATTTAAGGTTAACAACATTTATCTTGTCATAATAATCTAATTATCCGGTATAACTGAGAAAGGAATACAATTAACCAAAACTGATATATTGAGCCATTCGCGATATTGCCTTAATACAGCTTGCACTGAGACATGCATGGATTAATCTTTGATTCAAGCATATAACTACTGGCAGGATTATCCAGTGAGCTGTCATACATTCATATAACATAGCTCCTAAATGCATTGGATCGTATTGATAATTTTCATCATCAACACAATTGTGTTGTTCTAATGAAGTTCATTAATACAGCAGGTTACACTGCTTACAAGATAGTGTTTTTCAGCATACTAAATATTACCAACACCATTATTGAAATTTCTAAGCAAAAACAAAAAAGTCAATGTAAACTGTACCAATGTTTTTTGAAAAATCCACTGATATCTGAGGTATTGGTAGAGGCAGCACTTACTCAGCAGAGTAATAGAAAGTGCAGGATATTAGTTTTCAGTATATTATTAGATCAACCTTAAAAAATAATGCTTTAAGTAATAATATAATAATTGTTTTTTTGCATTACAATAATTATTTAGATGAAAAAATATTTAATATATAAATTGACAAGTGATAAGTTTTTTAATGTGCATTTAAAATAAGTCTTTTTAAAATGCTGTATTAGTGACAAACTTTTTAAACTAATTAATTTTATGAAGAAACACAAACTTCACCTCCAACTTAGGCAATCATTTTTATAAATCCCCTACATTCAGTTTAGAAAACTGATCAAGTGTGTGACTTGCATTATGTTATGGTTCTATAGAATGATATTTATTTTGAATAATTGAAAATCAACCAATTCTTTTTAAAACAATTTTAATTAGAAGTATTAGTAAATATCTATTATGGTGGAAGGACTGACAGACATGATGAAACTATAAGACTGCAAAAAAAATTCTCCTTTAACATCTTACAATTGGTAGTGATCTGTCCTTTTGACAATGAGCCACTTGCCTTTTTTATCCCTTTTTATCTTAAATTAAAAAAGTTTTCTATCTCTCAACTACCTTGGTTAAATCTATTCACTAGATTTAGTATGCTTTGTCTCTTTAGTCTGGAATGTATCAGGCTTCCTGTTCCACCCAAACAGTGCTAGTTCATTAGTATGTTTTATTCGTTAGTAAGAGTCTTAGCTGATAGTTATTGTGACTAGCTGTGCCTCACAGCTGTATACCATAGGTCTATATGGGTTTTAGCTTTATAGAGTGACATTTTGCTCTTCTTCTTCTTGTGGCGGGCTGGTTTCCGCACTTGCCACACGTAGCTGGTGGCTTTGTGCGTAACAGATGGCCGACTATTGCAGCCAACCCAGTTCCTTCCAGAATCTCGACAAGGGACCCACATTGCTGCAGGCTTCCTGAAGCGTACCTGGGTACCCAGGTGTTTGCCCTGTTGTCTTCCACCCCAGCACAATGTATCATTACATGGGATGGAGTTTTGCTGGCCCCCATGCATGCTCTGCAAAGGGGGCTGATGGTGGCACCTAAAAGAAATAGATGTTGGTTAAGTGAGCAGTGACCAGTTAAGATCCCTACTACCAATCTTAGGTTATCCCTGTTCATCCGTAGCAGTGTCTTAGTTAGTCTGGGTAACAAGAAAAGTAACCCAAAGGTAATAGTGTGGCATATTTTTAGAACCGGCTCATCAAATATTTTTTTTAATTCCCATACAAAAAATTGATGACACCATAACCGGAGGGGGTTATGGCTAAGGGAAATATTTTGAAGAACTGCTGCTCAAAATTATTGTTTTGCCCTAAAGTACCAGAGTGCCAAACGGCCAAACTCTACATCGATTTGCGGTTTTGTTTTGCATACACCTAGGACTATATAGTTCCGTCAATTTCTAAGGTCTTTGAAGTTGGTTTATGCAACCTCCTCAGTGACTACTTACATGAAAATAGCTTGCTAAACAAATCACAGCACGCGTATCGCCCAGGTCGGTCCACGACGAGTGCAGCGCGAGAGCTGGTTCGTGTGGTGTTGGCAGCGCGTGAGGCAGCTCATCACGTAGCAGTTATCTTTTGTGATATGAGCCGAGCGTTTGAGCTTGCGGACCACGAAGTCCTTGCCATGAAAGTTGACTTCTATGGCTTTCGAGGACCAAGCAAATATCTATTGTTAAATATGCTAAAAAACCATATGCAGTCACTCGAAATTGATAGCGGTAAAACAACATCAACTAAGTTCCCGGTGGACATTGGGGTGAGTCAGGGTAGCCCGTTGGGTAATCTGCAGTTTTTGTTACTAGTCAATGATCTGCCTAGCACGATAAAGAATTCTGAAATTCTAATGTACCCTGATGACATATCTGCCATAGTCACTGCACCATCTACATCTCAGTTAGAAACAAAAACTGCTGACCTTGTTAACCAACTCTCGCACTGGAATATCCAGTTAACTGTTTATCACTAAATGTTTTAAAACCTTCGTAATGTATTCCAGTATTCAGAGTATTCAGAATGCAAAAACGTGCTATACGCATTGTAGCCGGAGCCCCGGGGTGTTTACCTGTGAGGGATTTTTTAAAAACTGTCAAATTTTGACAGTTACCTGTCAATACATATTTAATGTAGCTACTTTTATCAGGAGCAACATTGACGAATTCCAAACCCATTCAGAGGTCCACCTCTATAATACTCACAACTTTGTGACTCCTTTACACACACTATCCAAGTCTGTTAAATGTGTATATATAGGCGGTCCAGCTATGTAAAACAAATTACCTGAGGCTATAAAGAATTCCAGCAGTTTGATGTGAAAACCAAAGTTTTTCAGATATCGGCAATAATTCTCAAATTACGGAACCTTAAGTTAACGCGTGTACGATGCGCATTTTTACTGGTGCTGGTTTTAAGAGGGTGATATAGGACAGACAGCTAAAGTTCACATAACCCCAATTTTATAATCACATTTTTTTAATTTTTTGCTAATGTTTATACTCAATGCCCTATATAACAACCATTTCTATTAATTTACATGGCTTTCATAAAAACCAAATATGTAATACTTATACTACTGTTTTGAAACGTAGTCACAATAATTTAGGACAATTTAAAGTAAATGTTAATTTATGATTCAAATAGATAAGTAATAACCAGGGTTGAAATAAGTAAGTGTGCTTTAAAGGATCTATACTATTAATATAAATGCGAAAGTGTGTTTGTACGTTTGTTGGTTTGCCCTAACATAACTCAGCATGGGAGCTAGGAATCGACGAGATTTTTTTCACATATGTTTATGGGCTACTTTTTATCCCGATTAAGAGTTCCCACATGAACATTTTTATCGCATTATTTACGCATTTTTTACGTATTTTTGGTACATTTATAGCTGAAGAGATAAAGGTAGAAATGTGATACTTTTTTTTCCGTTTAAGAGTTCCACCATCCATGTTATCACAAACACACGCTCGCTTTCGAACACTAACTCTCTCTCTCAGCATAAATATAGAGATAACGATTTATTTTAGTACTTTAGTTGGAAAGTACCTAGTGGTGGTTGATTGATTTTTAAATAATGGCAATTTTTAAAAAACTTACCAAACTGATGTAGGTGTGCTATAATCTATATTTTGTATTATATATAACAAATTACGCCTAAATAAATTGGCGAAATATTTTAAAACCTGTATTTTACTTATATTATTATACTTTTGAATTTTCCGGGATAAAAACTATCCTATGTTCTTCCTTGGGACTCAAACTATATCCGTATCAAATTTCGGTTAAGAGGTTTAAGCGTGAAGAGGTAATAGACAGACAGACAACCTATGTCCTACTTCGTATCTTCAACTATCTCTGTACATAATTTTAGCCCAAGTATATACAAATACTGATCAGCGTCCAAATAACTAGTAGATACGAGTATGTTATATAATCTCAAAAAAAATGTGTCATCTCACAATCATAACTTATATAATTCGACGTATATTCTATAAGTCCAAAAAAAATACGTATAAAAAGTCTAAAAGTGTCCTGTCACAGGAAGGCAGTTGCACCAAATACAGATTTTAAGAAAAGCGCTTTGTTTCTATCACAAATAAACATAGCACACAACACAGGCGTCACTGCAGTGAGAAGAGAGTAGAGCGTCGGGACGAGACAGGAGTACGAGCGCAGCCCATAGACTGAAAAACATAAGCAAGCTAGGGTCAGTTCACGCGTGCTTGTATTTTATAAAAAAAAAACTAGGCATTATATCAAAATTCAGTTCGATTTCTCCTTTAGGTTATGCCTTTCCCCAACTTCTGTATTTTTCTCAGCTCTGTAATTAGTGCCACTTCTTCAATCTAGAATAAGTAAGATGACTTTTTTTGAGAAATTGGCGTAGATCGTCGACTAATGCAACCTATATATACGAGTATGTGAAGTACCTTCCAACTAACAGTGACACATCTTAAAACTGTACAACATTCTATTGAGCTACAATAAAAGTCATAAAAGAGTTGTTGAAGTTTACCGTTCTTATCAATTTAGTGCCAGCAAAATTACCATGTAAGTGTAACAGTTTAATGTCCATGTTTTTTCAAGGATCAGTGAACAATGGTGCATTAACCTTTGCTTCTTGGGTGTGGCCTTATTGTGAGCGTTTGTATTGGCATTTACTTATAAGGTACAGCCATAAAATACGTATTAGCACTTTATAAAAAATAGACCTTAAAGGTTGATGACAAATATGGGGATTTTCGTGATTTGGGTAAAAACAAAAGCACTTTATGAAGGTAACATATGGAAAAGCGGTTAATATAACTTTTAACCAATAGATATTGATAATGAACTTGCGCACGAAGGGTTCCGTACCGTAACATTTGTTGTATAGGAGCCCCCTTAATATTTATTTTATTCTGTTTTTGAGTATTTGTTGTGATAGCGGCAACAAAATTACAGCTTCTGTGAAAATTCAACTGTCTCACTATGACCGTTCATGAGGTACAGTGACGGACGGACGGACCGACAGCGTAGTCTTAGTGATACGGTTCCGTTTTTCCCTTTGGTTACGGAACCCTAAAAAACATAAAATTTAATTAAAAAACCCCCGACACAAAAATCGTCTTAAAAGTAAACAAATGATATGTGGTGGTCCTCTAACTTAATATAAGTACCCAGTATTTTCATCCAAGTGCCGTTGCAATGAGGGCCGCTAAAAAAATATTATTTATTGTATTATTTATAATATTATTGTAGAATACATACATTAAAGTTTTGTTGTTTATCATTACTCAGTTTCCTTTGATTTGTATTGTATTTTATTTTATTAACTCAGCGGACCTCGACACGATGACTCTTGGGATCAAAATACTGCGTACTTATATTAAGTTAGAGGGCCAACACATATTATTTGTTTACTTTTTAGAAGTTTGTAGTGTCGGAGTTATTTTAATTTTATTTCAGAATTTTTAAATTATTTATCAGTAGACACGCTACGAACAACGCAACGCTCCGTCTCCACGTTCACGTGAGTGCTTCCCAGAACGTAACACAAAATTGCAATAGACGATTTTACTTCGCTTTTAATCCGTTCATCATAATATATTAGTTCAATTACAATTTCTTAAATACATATTAAGTAACTAAAGATTTCTTAGTACAACAATGCACGTCGCGAGTTTATAACCAAGTATGATATGGCCAGGGATGTTAAGACCGTACGTCAAACATATTGTGGCATTATTAGAATCCTTCCTAACCTATTAAACGAAAAACAAAATACCAGACTGCCTCAGAGCGATTTTCGTACTTTATTTGTTATTCATAATATGATCGTTTTCGCAAGAAAGTAGGTATTATTAAGTTGCCGTTAATGTTGCATAATCAGTTCAAGGTTGTCATTTCTTGGAAATACCACTGAAGCATACTATAGTATTATATAATTATACGTTACTAGTACAGATGCCGATGCAGATGATACTCGTATGTAGAATGTTTCTGAAATATAGTCTCAAGTCAGTCTGGCCATAATGCAACGTAAGATGGAAGCACTTTACTTAAATATGTGTTTTGTGTATATCATAAAGGTTCTCGGCTTTTGTTATATATAGGGGTAAAGTCGATCAAAAAATATAATATTTAGCTTGAGTCTCAACTCAAAAAGACGACGAATTGCCCCAGGGTATATTGGAATTACACCTAACCTAAAAAAAATAGAATAGTTTTGAAATGACACAATGACTACTCTTTTTAAAGGGGTTCATCGCAAAAGGTTGAATATATATATCTTTAAATAAAAGTCACACGGGTTTGTTTGAAACTTAAACATGTAATCAAATAAAATAAAATGTAGGTGTCGTCGTATCAACTAACCTTCACATTTCATACTTATTTTCCTGCTCACAGTGAAAACCCATCTATACGCCTATCTTATACATGTAACCGCCATAAACTGATGTTTATACTTTCAATTTGCATTATGTTTAATGGTAATTTCGTCACCGATAACGTTTCTTGCCATACCACGAACTCACGTAGAGTTGCTAAAAATAAAAACTAATAATGCGTCGTGAAACGCTTCGCATTTACGAATTATATTTACTCGTATTGGTATTGATTTACAATCGACAGTGGCGCCACGCTCAATACCACAGATATGTTTGTGCACTTACAGTTTATGTCGTTCTTTATATCTTCATTTATTTCTTGTATGAAATGTAGCTTAGGTACCTCACAACGTCAGAGTTTCTATCTAAATTATAAATTGTCCAAGTTCAAATATATTCCACATTCAAATCTTTCCGAATTCAAATTTTTACATATTCTGAATTATTATGATTTATATTTTAACTATTTCCTATTGTGTTATTTTCTACAGGATAGTACGGTCGTTTAAAAAATATTCTTGTTTGAGTCAGTTTGTGTTTCTAATGGTAGAATTAGGTCTAAACATATATTGAAGGATGTGCAAATTGAAAAGAAATATGAATGGCTGCAAAAGATACCTATTGCTTATTATATATAAAAAAAACCGCTGGAATTAGGTACTATCCGAATTCCATGTGGACGAACGATAGCTATAGTCAACTTTCTATAACCAAGGAGTTACTTGGAATCCAATGCTGATAATCGGCTTTGGGAGCCGCAAGCAAGTAGCTAGTATTCCTATGTTTTTCGTATCTTAAAGAATAATTACTTTTCTGTTTTTATTAATGAGTATATCTATATTTCCTTTGTTATGTTAGTAAATTGTTGAGTTGTTACAGAAGATATAGGTACCTTTTTCTATTTATATTTTAAGCATTTATAGTAGGAGAGGTCCACCACCTTGCATTTTTGAGACAAATCAAACCGTTTGAAACAGGTGTTTCTGGGGGTTATCTGAGCTGATTTAGCCCGGTTGTCACGAGATACCCCCCAGCATGTGCCTCCAGCGCGCCTTACTCTAAGATTTTTACCTGCATACATTTAGCAACTATATCAAGTTTGGTGTCTTTTTCGTATAATTCGAGGACGACGAATTAATTTCTTTAACTAACTTTCCACTCACTTATACAAAAAAATCGAGAAATAAAAAAAAATACTTGTCTTTTTTTCGAAAATCGTCTACAGAATTATAACTATGAGGATTACCTCCAGAAAAAAAAATACCTGTGTATAGGCCAGTTATCCTCCTGTAAAGAATAGTAAACTTGTCAAACATTTTTCTTTTATAACTTTGTTAAAAAAAATGTTTTGTGTCGCGCGGTGTACCTTTTAAAACTAGTGTGCAGCTTTAAGAATTTTTAAGTATGTTTAGATGATTTCTGATAAGTTGTCATTCTTATGGTTGTAGATTATATTAATAAATTACTTCTGGATGTGATATATATACAAATATAAATTAAATATATTAAAATAAACATGTTGAGAAAACTATAATGGTGATAAAATTAACATAGTTAGATGTATGACAAAAAATGCGGGTTAAAAAAAGATATTATTTTTCGCAATTGCCACTACATGTACATAGATTCTTGCATTTTAGTTTTTTTTTAAGGCAGTTGCACCTCCCTGCGCATTTTGTTTTGCAGCGGCAACGAATAAGCTCTAAACAAGCAGCAGCCGCCGCAGGTCATATCGGCTCCCAATAAGCATTTTTTTGCCGTTTTTATTGATAATGGTACGGAACCCTTCGTGCGCGAGTCCAACTCGCACTTGGCCGTTTTTTTATTTCGGTATTCTTTTGTTTTATAGAGTTCTGTACATCAAAAGGAAAAACGGAACCCTTATAGGATCACTTTGTTGTCCGTCCGTGCGTCCGTCCCTGTCTTCAAGGCTCTGAAGGCGGCGACAGCAGATATCCTCCCGGACGAACATACATACACCGGTCCCTGATCCCCCTTCTCTGTAGTAGCCGGGTCCCCGGTCTCCTTCTCCGGAACGACTACTACTTCAGAGACTTTACACAGGTTGCTGTTTCAGCCTACCAGGGCAGAGATTAAGTAATCTCCGGGTCCGGGAACCCGTTCAACCTGCGTGCTGCCAACGGTCAGCCGTTTCATCAGGTTTCCCTGACCGTCGCACTAGCAATAACAGCAACGAGCACTGCCGGTCACACTCAAAGAGTTCTGGCAACCTTACTCACTACTCAATGTTAGCGTTATTGTGGCCGCGGTCTCCTGTAAGGCGGAGTTACTTCCTCAGTTCCGACTGCTCGTTCGGGCGAGTACTTGCTATGCCCTGCTCTTATTACTTGGTTAGTTTGTTCGAGCGAGTACCCGTGGTACCGTACTTCTCTCACAACTCGCGAACGATGTTCCTCTTTATTATAGTAACTGGCGCGCCACCTGTTCTGAAAGGGCTATACTAATTCAGAAACCTTCCCCAGCGTTTACACAACAATTCACCAAACTTTTATTACATTCGGTTTACCCTTAGTGAGCTAGTCCGTCTCGCACTTGACGAGTTTTTCTTTTTTGGAAACCTTCCCCGGCGTGCGCACAACTTACTAAAACTTCATTACAATTGGTAAACTCTTAGTGCGCGAGTCCGACTAGCACTTGACCATTTTTTCATAAAAACCTTGCACGAACAATAAAGAACACAACAAAAAAAGAATAATCCAATTTAGTGCAGTCTTTCGAAAGTTATGACGTGACCAATGGAAAAAATGGGTGATCATCTGTTCAACTATACGAAGTTAAACAAAACACTAAAATAAAAGCCGGTCAAGTGTAAGTCTGAATCGCGCACCAAGGGTTTCTTACAAACTTATTACATCGTTTATCCATCATGGGATCAATTCTTACAGGTCTATTAGTCCGGGAGCCAGCAATCCTGAAAGACCCGTCATCGCTGATTCTAAAATTTTTAATGAAAATTTATAGTTTATACTCACACGTATAAAATGCGCTTGGTCGGCTTGGATTTTATTAGCCGGTAATGATTTAAATAAATTATATATGGTTAAATTCATTGAATGTTTTACCATCATCGTGGATTTTAATTTTCCTATGGGTGATTTTGTGCAAAATGTTGTACTTAATTAGAAAAAAATCGGCCGACCAACATTTTTTAGCCGGAAAGGGTTCGCAACCCTATTTAAATGATATTAGAGGGGGTAAAATTTCTCCGTTATCACGGATTTCTTTTTTTTTTTTTATTTTACGCGTTTTAATATCAGTTTTAAAAATATCTTCTTGCCAAATTTCACGATTCTAGGTCAACGGGAAGTACCACGTAGGTTTTAATTTATTTAAAACTAGACGGTATTTTGGGATTTTTTTTATTGCTTTGACTTAGAAGCTTGATTTTTGAAGTGAAACCTTTTTTAGCGGCGTTGTGCACTTTTTTTGTAATGGGTAAAAAATGTTAAATTCTATAAGACGAATAAAAAGTAAGAGGAAATTGGGTTAGTGAAAAGATGAAAGTGCGGATTACACATGTTAAAATGTGATATCTAGGTTGTATGTTTTTGAAGTGAAAACTTCAAAAAAGGATAATTCGTGGAAAATTCGCAAGACGGAACTCGCGTCAGATTTATTTACATTAGGTTAGTTTTTTTATTTTTAGTATTTTAGTAGCGATTATGAGTAGTACAGCGAGATTGGATATGGGATTATAATTCTATGACAGCTCGAGTCAAAAGTAAATAAACAAACATTATTATTTAAAATAATGAAAGTGCGGATTACACATGTTAAAACGTGATACGATGTGATACGATACGCGGTAAGATAATAATTAGTAATTAATTGTAGAGCATAGATTACGTTACACTAATATGTCACTAATATACTAATATATAATAGAAGGTATATCTATGTGTTGACGTGTCAATAGGTGATTTTAAAGGAAAATAAATAAACAATCTTTATTTATTATGTTAGGTTGTGTCAAAGAAAATAGTCAAAAGTTGGAGGAGTTAGAGACGTGTGATAGGATAGAAAGCCAGTTCCATAGTAGTAGTGGCATAGTAATATATTACGTTTAATATAGCTTATGACATTATTGAGAAATATAGGTAGGATATTGCTCAAAATGACATATTTGAGTGCTAAGCGCGAATAGTGTGTTAAGGACATTGGTTCTGCACAATTAAATATGACGTATGAATTGTCTTGTTACATAGGTATGTAAATGTTAAGCGTGAATCGTGTGTAAAGGACATTCGTTCCCTACAATTAAATATGACGTATGAGTCGTAAATATGGGATTTTAATTTTATGACACATTGAGATGTCAAAAAAACAATCATTATTATTTTTACAACATAACTATCGAATACTCAGATCTACTGCTCATTGGAGCTGTGAAAAAATCAAACTTCTAAGCCAACGCAAGCAAAAGATACAGCCGTTTATGCCGCAAATTTTCGAAACTCTCAAAGGAATCAAAACTTACAGGGTACTTCCCGTGAACTCAGAATCTTGAAATTTTGTAAGAAGCAACGTCTTATAGCACAGATAAAGGAAAAATTCGAAAACCGTCAATTTTTAGTTACATCATATAATAAAAAATATTTTTAATATTATACAACAAATAATAAGTTTGCACGGAACCCTCGGTGCGCGAGCCAGACTCGCATTTGGCCGGTTTTTCTTTTATTGCGTTGACTTAGAAGCTTGATTTTTTACAGCTTCAAGGGGCCTTAGACCTTAGTGTTTGATATTAATTTCAAGAAGTAAAAGTTACTAGCATTGTTCAATTGGCCAGTTTTTTATTATTATCATTTAATACTAAGAAATGTTATCAAATCAAATTGGAAAAGTTATTGGGTATTCCTATATTAAGTTAATCAGAATATGGCCATATGTTTTGCAAACATGTTATCGGTTAATGGCTTGGAATAATTTCCACATATTATCTATTATTGTTACAATTGTAATTCAACCTTATCCTGTTAGTTATAGAGGTTCGTTTTATCATGACTGTCGGTAAATTTCGTTCCTATTGTTAGCACATGGCACATTCGAGATATGCAAACCAATGTACATTGTACAAGTATTTTAAACGAATAGTTTCTTTAAAAATTCGAATTACGATAAAAGTCCGAAATTCTGTAAGCCAATTGCTCAGTGGTTTTATTAATTATGGAAAGAATTTCCAAACTATAGAACATATAGAAAGTTGAACTTTAAAGCTAAAGAATATTAAGTACATATAATGTTCAATGCCTTAGTATTCTAGAAGTAAATGCCAATCAGTATGTGTGTCTGCATATATCTTTACGGTTTTAAGAGGAAATATCACATACAAGCCAATGCAGAAATAGGTATTTAAAAAACTGAAGGGCGTTACCAGTTGCTAAATACCTACTAAGATCATAATGTGTGGGTAGCCACTTTTCATCAACCACTTTAGTCCTTCGTGAGCCTATTGCTGACGTAACACTGTTTTTAATACGATGTAGGTATCTGGCTAAACTTGTTGTCGCTGGTGTCTAGACTAAAGTGGCTTGGTATGTGTTCCAAAAGTTAATTAGTAAGTCATCAGTTTTAGAGCAATAATGCTAATAAGTGGTGAAATCAAAGATTAGGAACAGATATTGTACTTTGCCAGGGCTAATTCTTTTATTTCTTAACTATACATCTAGCATTTTTGCAGCCATTTTTTTCTTGTTGACCGAACGAATTTACGTATAGATTATTCTTTACAAATTTATCCGTGTTTTGTCCATTTTTAATAAAGTTATGTGTCTAAAAACAAGTTCTGCAAGTTTAATAAGGAAAACCAACCAAAATTGCCGATATCGCAGAACCGCCTGCAGGGAAAATACCATTCTGGCTATAGGTGCACCATACAAATTTAACTGAAACAATACTAAATATTGTACCTAAATACGTGCCTAGCTTATATGCATTGCAATGAGCCTTTCCTCAATAGGTTAGTAAGTATAATAATAATAATAATAACTAAATAAACGAACTGTTTTGTACGTGGGATATTTAAAAAGTTTTGAGAAACTAAAAAACTAACTTCTATGGAAAAATATTAAATAAATCTTATTAAAGAACTCTACACCAGCCTGTATACAAAGTTTCATGCGTCTGAACCAATTATCGAAATAATTTTTCCAGTACGCCGCAGAAACCTCTTCCACGGCCTTTTCGAACGCTGCTAGCGCGTCTTCCGGCAATGAAAACTGTATCCCTTTCAGCTATTTTATTTTAGGGAAGTAAAAGAAGTCACACGGTGCCAGATCAGGACCGTAAGGAGGGTGAACCGAGACTCTGACCGGTTTGATGTCCAGGAAGTCCCTCGGTTTGAGCGCTGATTGCGCAGGCTGGAGCCCGGTGTTCGGTCGCTTGTTGCTCATTGCTGACAAAACTTCTGGCAGGCATTTCGTGGTATACCATTCGGCGTTGCTGCTGCTTTGGTCTCATAATGAAATTAAAACCAGATACCCTGTCAAAGTGAAGATACTAGCGATCAAATTTTTCCCTGTGCTTCTCGATCGCTTCACTTTCGTAGGCGTTAATTTATTTTGAAACAGCCAAACTGTCGACTAACGCTTTGTTTCTGGATCATATTGATAAATACAGGATTCGTCACCTGTCACAATTTCGTAAACGCTCCGAGACGAGAATGCTTCAAATTTTTGAATCATATTACGGCACCACTCCACACGGGCTTGCTTCTGAGCTTCGGTGAGATTGTGCTCGTTTAGAATCTTGTGAACGCTTCCTGAACCTATCTGCAGTGTATGCTGAATCTCAACGTATGTAATTCGCCTGTTTTCTTGAATGAATATTTTTATTGCTAGCACACTTTCTCCCGTGGCAGCCGTCGTAGAACGACCACTCTGTTCATCGCCCAAAGTAAGGCGATAAGTATGGTTGCTTTTTAAGGTCCTTCATCCATAAAAGCTACTTAAAGTTGATCAAATGACTCATTAGGTTTTAGTAGAAAATCATCGCACGAAAATGTTCTCGATGCAGGTCTATTTCTAAATGTGACACGATAATTTAATTTGGCTCTCAAAAAAATGTGGAGGAAAATTCGAAATTCGGTATTTTCAATGGTTTTACAAAACTTTCTGCGTGGCCTGGTATGTATTTGTAATGTTCAAATAAATACTATCTACATATTTTTATAACACTATATATATAATAAAGATGCTGTCAAAAGAATAACCTCGAGTTAGGCTTGAACTTGCTAAAATCATTACATCATTTTTTGCCACTTTTTTTGGCTTTCTCTAACCCAGTTTATTATTTTGATACTGTTTTTAACTAGTCTTGCTACTGGGTTGGCATATATAAAATCATAACACTAGTTCTTGAGTAGGTTTAAGGTAAAATAAGTTTTTTTTTGTATTTAATTTTGTTTTCACTGTTCATACTTTGTTTATAAATATTTGTGTTAAAGTTTAGTTAGTTAATAATCAATTAATTTCTGTGTTTATGCATATAAAATTATCACATCTAAAACAGTTTTGGCTGGGGCCTTGCTTTGGTTTACAACGACTGCAGCCAAAAGATGCCTTGAACAGCTAAATGAACGCTATTCGAGATGCACATGAGCAAGCCATTGTAGGCTTGCAGGAAGGAGATGTGGCCAAGCTTATAGCAGATTTGGACCAGGCTGCGGACCATTCTAACCAAATTGAGGTCACGGTTGCACGTATTCGTCGAGCTGAGACAGTTGCTTCTAAGGATGAATGTGATAACTCAGGGGTTACCTTCTTCCTTGCCAAATTTAGACCCGCCTAAATTTTATGGCAATTTATCAGAGTGGCGCTCGTTTATAAACAGGTTCAATAGCTTAGTTGACAATCGGTCTGATCGAACCTTTTCTCAAAGTTCTCCTAGTTTTTGAGATTTACCGCTGGAGAGCCATATGACATGATTTGGCATTTGTCTCAGGATGATGCCGGTTATAAAACCGTCCGGGACTTATTATACAGACGCTATGACAATATGAGACAAATTTAACATACGTCTGTCAGTGCGTTATTACAGCTGCCTACCGTTTCAGGGGTTGCAAACCTGCGGCGAGTGCTTCTTAACCCTATGTTGGTGGCAGTAAATGGACTTAAGGGATTAGGGCTCGAAGTATATAAGGACTGGTCCTTTCTACTTGTCTATTTAACCCTCTACCGTCTTAAACCGCAATTAAGGAGCCGCTTTAAATTTTTTTTGTAGCGGTGAATCCGCCACCATTCTCCACCTTTTTCAATATTTCTTGAGGATGAGTGTCGAAGGGCTGAAAGTCTTCTTGCTGTGCCCCTGCCCGCTGCTCTCCCTTAGACGCCTCCACGCAGAGCATCAAAAGCACCACGGCAACTGTCGCAAAGGACCCTGCACCCCGCCCTCCAATTTCGAGGCTTATTTGGACAGCCTGAGCTGCTTTTACTCTTTTTGGCTTCATGCCTTACTATTTTGATGTCATCGGTCCACAAGCGTTAGCGAAGGGTGATTTATAAGCACCGCCGTATGGTGTGTTTGTAGTCCGGGCATATGATGCCTGATTGTGGTGCACCTGGATGCGCCGATTGTGAGGATCGTCACCACCGGTTATTGTGCAGATTAACCAAGAGTGGTTAAACCAACTTACAATAATGCAAAAAAATCTATTCCTGGGGGTAATTCTGGATACGGATAAAAAGTAGGTAGGTATTCTGTGTACTTACTTCTTTGTTCCTGGAACTATCCCCGTGCCAAAAATAAGGTCGATTAGATGTGCTGTTATATCTCAACGACGTCGTGACGTAAACAGTAACAAAAAAACAGACTTTTGCTCTTATGTATTACTAACCTTTGCCCGCGTTTTTACCTGCGCTGCATCTAGATCCAACGACCTAAGCGACTTTTCGCGTCTTGATTCACAATTATCGACACTGATTATTCGGTTTGTTGCCTTTTGTCACAGAATAATATTATTTACTACTAGCTGACCGGGCAGACGTTGTCTACCGACTCCAACGCCATCTGCCGGGCTGATTTGATTCTAAACCATCCAGGGCGCCACCCAAACGCATACAAAAGAATGCATTCAAATCGGTCCAGCCGTTTAGGAGGAGTGCAGTGACATACACACGTACAGTATAATTATATATATATATAAAGATAACCTGGCCAGATAAAGAATAAATAAACAAATGTACCTAATTGAATAAGTAGTTCTCGCGTGAAATGAAAATAAACAGACAAACAGGCAGGGAGACGTTGAGTTGTATAAATCTCAGTTTTCTATAAAATTTTAGGTTTTTCTTATAAATTCTCTTCTGTCTCCAGATGAAAAGATGTCTGTGATACCGGTGCTCGTGATTGCTTGCAACAGGATAACAGTAACGCGATGTCTTGACAACCTTATCCAATATAGACCCGACAAGGATATATTCCCCATCATAGTCAGTCAGGTAAGAACTGCTGATTAATCTTCTGATGAAGACCGGGGAAGTGTGATGTAAAATATATCTGTTTGAAATTTGGATAAAAACAAATGCACTTTTACAAGGTTAGATACCTATGTAAAAGTACTTTAAAACGTGTCAAAATATTCTTACATATTTTTTATTGGATAAAGTTTTTTTTAATTTCCTCCTGATGTTGTTTTACTAACTAGAACTCAAAACGACACGAACCTTTCTCTTCTTGAGCCATGATTGCAGCTAAGTTCAAAAAATATGTTTGTGAAGTTAGCACCCCAATTCGCAGCACCCCCGAACTTGGGGTGAGTTCTGGGTCCTTTTACAATAGTTATAGAGTTCCCGACGGGGTGCAATGATAGTTCTGCCCTTGGGGGAGGCAGAATTTAAAAAAAAAAAATGGGGTATTAACTTCATTCCGCTCCCCTTTTTCTGCAAAAAATAGTTCGGTATTTTTTTTTTTAGGTCGTCCTACAATAGTTCTATAGTTCCTGAAGCATTTTACGAATAGTTCTGCAAAAATACAAAAGTTTTTTTTTTGGAAAATAACATTTTTAAACGACCCAATCCACACACGGGCTAATATAACCGGTCTAATTGGTTTAAATCGACATCAATACAAAAAGCACTCGGTACAAATGTTGAAAAGTATGTTACGTGAGCGAATAGTGAGAGAAATAAATAATATTATTAAAAATCACCATTTGCCAATTTCACGGTTACATAAATTTCTTAAATTATAGGTATCTTGAAATAATCATTACAAAACGAAAGTTCTGATCAGCATCCTGAGAGTTTTGCATTCCAATGCGATTCTTTACTTCTAAAAAACCAAAATACAGAATATATTTGCACAAAAACTTTGCGCTATTCGCGAAAACTGCACTGTGATAAGAATTGAAGTATCGCATTAGAGACAGTTTTGACATAGTTTTGATTAGCACCCTGAGAGATTTACATTTTATTACGCACCTTTGACTCAGAAACACAAAGATACAAAAAATATTTGCAAAAACGTTACATGTTTTGCGAAAACTGCATCTAGCTAAATGGGTAGAATTAGCGCTTCAGGGGCAATTCTGCCAGGGTTTTAAATAGCACCCCGAAATTTCTGCATCCCATTGTGATTCTTAGCTTCAGAGAAACCAAAATACCAGGTATATTTACAAAAAAACGTTGCACTATTCGCAAAAATTGCATCTAGTGATAAAAGTTGGAGTATCGCATCTAGAGGCAGTTCTGTTAGAGTTCTGATCAGCACCCCGAGAGTTCTGTACGCGAATAGCACTCTTGCATTCGAAAACAACAAAAGTCAGTAAAATTGTTCGGTTAAATTTGCAGAATGCAAAAAAAAACTGCTTCCAAGGTGATAAATCTTAGTTTTGCTGAGAGAAAGAAAGTTTTTTTCAGAGTTCTGATCAGCACCCCGAGACTTCTGCATCTTATTGCGGTTCTTTACACCAGAGAAACCAAAATACCAGATATATTTGCAAAAACTACGTTGCACTATTCGCGAAAACTGCATGTAGTGATAAAAGTGGGAGTATCGCATCTAGAGGCAGTTCTGTCAGAGTTCTGATCAGCACCCCGAGAGTTCTGCACGCAAATGGCACTTATTTATTCACAGCCAATAGTCCTTTTTGAGAAATAATACTGAATATAATATTACAAGTAACTCTACTCCTTAAACTAACAATAGTTTTTCGTTATGAAAGAAAGAACGATTAATGAATTTTAATCATAAAAAAAGTTGGCTTATCAATGTGAACGTAGTACAAACTTTACTATTTTTTATTTTCCAAACAAATGACGACTCGACTTTCTTAATTTAAACAAGGCGTTTTCACTTGCAAATCGGTGATTTTTCTTTTCATCGATTTAAATCACTGATTCGAATCGTCTTTTACGTACAGCCAAAGATGAAAAGATGATTCTCATTCGCTCCGCAAATTTTACGAAACAATTCTTCTGATTTTTGTTGTTTTTTACTGTATAAACCACAAAAATTCTTCTGATTTTTGTTGTTTATTACCAAACAATTCTTCTGATTTTTGTTGTTGCATCTAGTGATAAAAGGTGGAGTATCGCATCTAGAGGCAGTTCTGTCAGAGTTCTGATCAGTATCCCGAGAGTTCTGCACACGAATGGCACTCTTGCATCCGAAAACAACAAAATTCAGAAAAATTGTTTGGTAATATTTGCATTATGCAAAAAACTGCATCGAAGGAGGTGCAGTTTTCGCCAATAGTGCAACGTTTTTTTGGAAATATATCTGGTATTTTGGTTTCCCTGGAGTAAAGAATCGCAATAAGATGCAGAAGTCTCGGGGTGCTGATCAGAACTCTGAAAAAAACTTTCTTCCTCTCAGTCAAAACTAAGATTTACCTCCTTCGATGCAGTTTTTTGCATAATGCAAATATTACCAAACAATTTTTCTGATTTTTGTTGTTTTCGAATGCAATAGTGCCATTCGCGTGCAGAACTCTCGGGGTGCTGATCAGAACTCTGAAAAAAACTTTCTTCCTCTCAGTCAAAACTAAGATTTACCTCCTTCGATGCAGTTTTTTGCATAATGCAAATATTACCAAACAATTTTTCTGATTTTTGTTGTTTTCGAATGCAAGAGTGCCATTCGCGTGCAGAACTCTCGGGGTGCTGATCTGAACTCTGACAGAACTGCCTCTAGATGCGATACTCGAACTTTTATCACTAGATGCAATTTTTGCGAATAGTGCAACTTTTTTTTTAAATATACCTGGTATTTTGGTTTCTCTGAAGCTAAGAATCACAATAGGATGCAGAAATTTCGGGGTGCTATTTAAACCCTAGCAGAGTTGCCCCTGGAGCGCTAATTCTACCCATTTAGCTAGATGCAGTTTCGCAAAAAATGTAACGTTTTTGCAAATATTTTTTTGTTTCTTTGTTTTTTTGAATCAAAGGTACGTAATAAAATGTAAATCTCTCGGGGTGCTAATCAAAACTATGTCAGAACTGTCTCTAATGCGATATTTCAATTCTTATCACGGTGCAGTTTTCGCGAATAGCGCAACGTTTTTGTGCAAATATATACTGTATTTTGGTTTTTTAGAAGTAAAGAATCGCATTGGAATGCAAAACTCTCGAGGTGCTGATCAGAACTTTCGTTTTGTAATGATTATTTCAAGATACCTATAATTTAAGAAATTTATGTAACCGTGAAATTGGCAAATGGTGATTTTTAATAATATTATTTATTTCTCTCACTATTCGCTCACGTAACATACTTTTCAACATTTGTACCGAGTGCTTTTTGTATTGATGTCGATTTAAACCAATTAGACCGGTTATATTAGCCCGTGTGTGGATTGGGTCGTTTAAAAATGTTATTTTCCAAAAAAAAAACTTTTGTATTTTTGCAGAACTATTCGTGAAATGCTTCAGGAACTATTGTAGGACGACCTAAAAAAAAATACAGAACTATTTTTTGCAGAAAAAGGGGTGCGGGATGAAGTTAGCACCCCATTTTTTTTTTTTTTAATTCTGCCCCCCCCAAGGGCAGAACTATCATTGCACCCGGTCGGGAACTCTAGAACTATTGTAAAAGGACCCAGAACTCACCCTAAGTTCGGGGGTGCTGCGAATTGGGGTGCTAACTTCACAGACTTTCAAAAAATAAGGCATTTTGAACTAAAATTCTCCAATTGCGTACATAAAGCTAGTTTGTTTGTACACAAATCACAGAATAAAATACTTAGAAGTACAATTTTCCTGCAAAAACCCTATTCAAAGCCTGACCCACGCCATCAACTCCATTTTAAAGGAATGTAGTCTTTAAGAGTTTTAAGACTTTTAACACCATTTTTAAATTTTTACTGATTTTTGCCTTTTTATGTTATGGCACCACGTAGAAACTCTTCACTGGATTGACATGCGGTTTCTGCCGTTTCTACGCGGATACGCAGTTGCGTTCAAATATTAGTCAAATATTTAAATGCGTAATGTTTTACTTTCAGGACTGTGGTCACGAACCAACTTATCAAGCTATCAAGAAATATGTTGACAACGACAATAGCATAACTGTCGTCAAGCAACCAGATCTCTCCGATATTTCTTTACCTTCGACGGACGTAAAGTTTAAGGGGTACTATAAGATCGCGAGGCATTACAAGTTCGCGCTGAATTATGTCTTTAATAAAATGGGGCACGATGCTGTGATCATCATTGAAGGTATGCTGTAATATAATATCCGTTTGGAGATGCTGTTGTGTCCTCTGTGCCTTGGTGTTAAGTACGACTGCTTGCCGACCCGAGGGGCGCGGGTTCGATCCCCGCACATAACCAGCATTAAATGTGAGAAACATTTGTGTTTGTCATGAGTCTGGATGTTTTCTACGTATAATATGTATGTATTTACAAAAAAAAAATATCTGTATTGTATGTGTTGGCTGGTATCCATAGCTCAAGCTTTGCCTAGTTTGAGACCAGATGACGCTGTGTGTAATGATCATGAATATATGCAATTTATTTATTTTATAGGTATTTAATAAATTATTGTAAAATTACTTAAACTGCTGTTTAAAGCAATGCCTCGGTTAAAGATATCACTCAATGGAAGAAGTAATCTTAAAAAATCTGCAATTCCTTTGTCATAGACTAAAAGTTTTATGTTAAAAATAACTGGTAGGAGTTAATTTCTCAAATGCATTGATTATTTACTTCACTGACTTCATGGTAAAGAAAACAACGCGAGGAAACCTTAAATAAAAGAGACGTATGTGAAGTTCACAATGCACACTGGAGGCGCGTTATGGACTATGGCCCATAACGTTTACTATCGATATGGGTATTTCAGGATATGCCGCGCCCTCACGCAGTAGGGGCGTATGAGGCTGGTATGGGATAAAAAAGCTAGTATAGCTTAAGCGTCGGCTGCAAAAAACGAACAATTTCAGAATTGCTAATTCATCGTGGCTAGGAAGAAAAAACACTGTTGGCTACTCAGAAATTAAAAAGTAGTGTTGCCATGGCATATGAAGTGAGCCGAAAATTCTAAAATAATTCATGATGATAGATGATCATCTATATTTTACAGGCAAAATAAATTTACGTTTAACAGTTGTTGCCTTGAATTTGGTGATAGCCTCCCTGTCCCCCACGTTTCAGGTTCTGATCAGGTCTTTATTGTTATGATGAACCCTAGCTTTTCCGATAATTTTGTCGTGTTTGAAATTGACTGCTTGGAGTCAAAGACCGCAAAAAGACAAAGTGGCCGACATTTATAGCAAAAATATTTGGCAAATTGAAGTGGCAAAGGGCGGGTCACATCGGCAGTCGAACCAATGACCGATGCTGCGATGTAGTAGAAAGATTCTCTTGTGGTTATTTAAAGACACGGACTGATAACGTAGTCGATTTGATCAAAATACGTTTGACGACTAATAAAGTAAGAACTTGACACTTGTGAAATGAAACTAATATCTATACTAATATATTAAAGCTAAAGAGTTTGTTTTTTGTTTGAACGCCCTTATATCTGGAACTACGGATTTAAAAAAATATTTTTACAATTGATGGCTCGATTCTTGTCTATCACGCTTGCTATATCAGCTAGGCTATCTAGCATCACGCTGCGACCCTTAGGAGCCGGGTAAAAATACAAAAAGTCAGAAAAAATCCTAAGCGAAAACAAGGTAATAGTGCGGGCCGCGGGCGAGCAATGAGACGGCAGAAAGCAGCAACGGAAAGGGCAGAACAACGTCTGCCAGCCAGTTCAGCTAACATAATATTATAATAGCATGCAACATTTTCTATTTGTTGGCAGATGACTTGGACATATCCCCTGATATATTTGAATATTTCCTCGGTACTTATCCGTTGCTTCTAAAGGACCGTAGCCTTTGGTGAGTTTTATTATATTATAGTTTTATACTTATTATATTTCTTAAATTTAATGTATTTTCTTCTGTATACCTACATAAAAATCAATCGACGTTTGTTAGACTCAAAAAAACTCGAGAACTGCTTAATAATATAATATTTTTGGATAATTCTTTTTTTTAGTCATAGATAATAATAAAGTAATCACAATATATATCTTATGTTTTATTTGTACTCTCCCTTTTACTTTAAAACATTCGATACATTCCCCTATTCGTTTTAGGTGCATATCAGCATGGAATGATAATGGTAAAAAAGAATTAATAGACTTACAAAGACCGGATCTCTTGTACAGGACAGATTTCTTCCCAGGATTGGGTTGGCTATTGCGGAAAGAATCTTGGCAACGTTTGGAACCTAAATGGCCTTCAGCGTGAGTTTCTAAATATATAAAACTAGTTTTACCCTGGTGTCACAAGTTGCCGCCCCCGTTGAACTCAACGCTTATTGAACGTTTGGACTGGATTGACGCAAAACGTTGGCCACAACGCTCGCGTAAGCGTTTGAAAATTGGCCGGCAACTACTGAGTCGCAATATATAAAAAAAACTGCGACAATCTGGGGCCCGTGTGTGAACCCGTCGTTTGGCAGAACTTATTGACTGGACCACGACCCCGGGGGTGTGGGATATCTTTGTAAAATTTAGCTTATGTATACATATACGTTTATGGCGGCTGAAGTAGTCAGTAAAAAAAATATGGGAGCCTTAGTTAGTGGACCTCCCCTATGTGAGATATCGTAAAACTTAGGCCACGAGGGATAGATGTATGTATGGTAGTTAAAGGTGGCAGGCACTTAATATTTAACAAAAAAAAAATGGTACAGGGATTGTGCTAAAATCTAGTCAATCTATTATACACACATTTTATTTTAATTTTGTTTTTTTTAAAAAGTTTGCTGAATATAAACTATAATGACATACATGTCCTTTTTTTAAAAAAAAAAAAATACCACTAAGGTGGCAAACAAGCTTACGGTCCGCATGATGGTTAGCGGTCAACGTAGCCTATGGACGCTTGCAACACCAGCGGCTCAGTTCCGAAAAATGACAGTTAACAATTCTCGTTTGAAATCCATAGAAATAAGATATACATTGCGTTTTTGAAATGACGTATGAAATTCATCGATTGTCGCGAAACCGCAATGTACATCTTATTTCTTTTAAAAAAGGTTAGCAATCTTTTACGGAATCGACCCGCAGGGGTATCACTTAAGGATTGCAATCCCGCAGCTCATTAAATACCGCGGGATTGATATGCGGGATCCCGCATCTTTGAAATTATGTTATGAAATCAAATTGAAACTACTGATTTTTGTGTAAAAATCAACTTTTATTAATCATGTTTACATTAAGCAACATATCAATTAAGTATAAGTAATTAGTTATCTGCTTTCTTAGATTCATCTTTAAATGTTTGGCATAGTTTATTAGATTCAGTTTTATTTATATAATAACTAATGAAAACTAATGAAATCATAACTTTCTCTAAGATAATATTACTATGATTTTTCAAAATATGAAATTCGTTTGTAGGAAGCCTGCTGCGAGGTGCCGCGAATCGTATTCTCTTAATATAAAAAAAATAAATTGTATTTATTGTATCGCTATATTAAACGCCGCACGGTGAATACGATAACAAACCACTCGTCACCTACAGAAAAAAGTGCGCAAGCGCAGCGCAGTGCCATATATGAACAACTGAAACATCGCACTCAGCACGATTTACGCAAATGTTTAAGTGCCAAATTTTCTTTTTGCGGGATTCGCGGATCCGCGTTTTGAAGGTGCGGGATCCAGCAGGTTAATAAAAGCAGCGGGATCCCGCGGGATTGCGGCATTGCAAACCCTAGTATCACTCTCGCGTTGCTGAACCGTCAGAAATCTAATATCTTCTTTCTTGAAGAACCCTATACTATACTCCTTGGAGAAAACCTTGGCAGGGAGCTCATTCCACAACCCAAGCGTTTGCAGGAGGAAGGTTCTCTGAAACCGCACTGTACGCGACCATTTCGGTTCTAAAGTGTGAGAATGAATTCCCTGCAGATGGCGAGCGGTGCGATGGTAGAATGTAGCCATGGGCATCATTTCAAACAATTCCATGTACATACCATAACCTAAGCTTTTCGACGATACCCCAGACCCTCTGGAGTTCTTCTGACCAAAGCATGCATTATTTTGAATGAAACATGTATTGCATATCCAACCAACATACTTTTAACTCCTATGACCTTTCCAACAATACGCCAAATCCCCCATAAATTGGCCCCCTCAAATTTTTTGTGTGACTTTACTAGCATGTAATTGATTACAACTTTAATCACAAAGCTAACTGTTTCGAGTAAATAAACTGTATTAACTGTTTATCAAATAAATGTTGATAATCCCTTGGTTACCATTTACATCGCCCGTTGCAATCGAAGCCCCAAGCCATCGAAATCGATGTGTAAGACAAACAGATGAGAAATCATGATGCTTTTAAACTTTTATAAAATGAAATAACACACCCACCTTTTACTAAATTCTAGTAACGTTATTTTTAATGTTTTTTTTGCAGATATTTTGACGATTGGCTGAGAAATCCACAAAACGTTGACAGTCGCGCTTGTATAAGGCCGGAAATATCCAGAACATATTCATTTGGAAAGGTAACGTTTAATTCTTTATATTTTTTATATGTAGGTACCTTTTAAGTGATTCGTCTAAGGTATATAACCTTACTGATTTATAGTATCTCGGTGATTTGCATTATCAATGTAAAGAAACATTTTTTTATAAATATAGAGATTTTCATTGGCCAGAGTTGTGCCTCGATAGCTCAATTGGTAAAACTCAGTAACACGGACTGTAAGTGTTGTTGCAGGTTCAAGTCCTGGGTCGAGGTTAATCTTTTAACAGCATCTTTGCTATGAAAACATTTATTTACGTTGATGGTGTAGCCATATATATGTCACTTATGATACATTTGCTTCAAAGACTAACTTTTAGGGACATTCATACATAAAAAATATTGTCTTTATGTTTGTGTATTATAATGTGTTAAGAGTAATGTACTTTGTATGTCACTCGTAGTTGTTAGTGATTTATATCTCATTGATTTTTCTCATCTTTGCGATTGGTTTCAGTAACTTAGTGATTAGTCTTAGTATCTTAGTGCATTGTCTTAATATCTTAGTGATTTGTCTTAGTTTCTTAGGATTTTGGTAATTTGTATTAGTCTCTAAGTGAGTCTTAGTGTCTTGGTAATTGGCCTTAGTTTCTTTGTGATTTGTCTTAACCAAAGTAATTTAGTGATTTCTTTTAGTTTCTTAGTGATTTGCTATAGTATCGTGGTTATTTAGCCTAAGTATTTTAGTGATTTTGTTAATATCCTAATGATTTTTCTAACTTATGTAACGCGTGTCACAGACTGTAGGGTTCGCACATTATACGATCTAAAAATCTTCGAATTCACGAAAATTAATGGTGGGAAAGTCGGGCCACGACTTCTACCCGCCCCATCTTTTTAACATTGTTGTTAATATAAATGAATTCTTGTTAGCTTACTGAATCCTCTGGTCGTGATTCGCACTCGCACTTGACACTCCGGAATTTTTCGTTTTTGAAACTGTTTTTTTACTTTACAGGTAGGAGTAAGTAAAGGAATGTACTTCGACAAACATCTCAGGCGCATAGTTCTTAACAAGGAGTTTGTTTCGTTCACCAAATTGGATCTCAGCTATTTGATAAAGGTAAAAATATCATTAACTATCTTTTGCCTGCGGCTCCGCCCGCGCTAAATTCAGCTATCGCCGAAAGATTTCTACGGCAACTCCTTGGATAGTTTGGAAGTTTGCTATAGCACGCTATGAATCCGCATGGAATTAGGTTCGAGTTATTTCTGCAGAAACTTGTGATTTCTGAGATGAAAAGTAGCCTATGTCTTTTTACTCAATTCGACGCTAAGAAAGGACAAACAAACAGATACATAAACTCACTTTTGCATTTATAATATTAGTATGAGTATTGGCGGCTTTGTGGCTGTTGGTAGTAGTGGTAGAGTGTTTTACTTTATATTATTACACAAGTGTGGTGATGTTATTATTTGAATCTTAACAAAATATAGGTTGATAGCGGCTTGGTTGGCCAGTGCTTTTTCTTCCACAACGACGGCACACGATAAAAGAAATCTGCGTGCTTATTTTTAACAAATATTTGTCTCAGCATAATATGTCGTATGGAACGCGTGAGCATTTGTTCAATTGTAAAATAATGTGCAATTTTCAGGAGCGATATGACCACAATTTCACTGCAACCGTTTATTCACTACCTCACATGACTCCCGATGAAATTGTAACTACACGGGTGAATAAGCAGACAGCCTCTGTTATGGTACCATACTCCAACGCCAAGAGTTTCCAAAAAGCTGCTAAAAAACTCGGACTTATGGATGATTTTCGGGTGAGTTTTTTTTTATATCACAGGGATGGCCCGTCTGCTGTTAAGCGATTATTATAGAGACGCTTGCTACACTATAGACAGTTCTGCCACGTTGCGGACCCTTTTGAAAATTTAATTACTTGCTTTTTGAAAAATCTCATGACTTAGACCCTAGAGAAAGTCTCGGCAGGAAGCTCCTCTGAATCCTCACAGTAACACCATATTTACTGAGTTACCACCCTGAGCTTGTATAATTTGGTATAACCGAATTGACAATAAATTAGTCAATTAAATGAGACACGGCGTGACGATATGTGCTAAATTGTTGTGGGCGATTGGATGCGTAAGGCCCAGGACCATGCAAAGGGGAGAGATTTATGTATAAATACATTTAAAATTTCATGACATGTAACAAGTGCCGGTTTTAAATTTATCATGTATGAGCTTAATCTCGATAAAATATCTAAGTAATCGATGGTGGGTTATAAAATAATTCGTTGGATAACACTATTCAGAAGTCAGCGGATAATGATTCCTTCCATGCGCTCCAAATTCAAAGCTCCAAAGAAAAAGTGGGAGCACTTCATACCAAATTTCGTTTGCGTGGCACATGATGGCAGCCTTTAGCGAACTATGGTACCGGTCGACTAGGCCGTTGGCAACAGGGTAGTACTGTTCATTAAATAAATATGATTCAAATTGTTTACCCCTATCAGTGGTAATCCGGTGTGGACATCTGAAACGTGATATCGAACCACTTACGAATACGTCAACTACAGTACCAGCTTTTATATCTTCAAGCGGAATGACTTCTGGCCATCTCGTGAACCTGTCGATTGTTGTAAAACAATATCTTTACCTGTAAGATATTGGCATTGAACTAATCAGGTCAATGTGGAATGGGGAAATCTGCTACTCGGTGGAATAAATGCATGCACTGGAGATCGAAAATTTCGTATGACCTTGGTTCGTTGGTAGTTTGCATGTATGCGCCCATTTTTCGCAGTCCTTTCGAATACTCCGCCATACATACAATTGCGTTATTAGCTTTATTGTTGCTGTCGCACCTGGGTGACTTCAACCATGAATAGAGTCGAAGGTTGGTTTCGCTGCTGTCGAAATGCTGTTGATAAATATAAACGTGGAGACGTACCCGTTATATTGCTGTATAATTTCTTGCCAAAGTCAGAAACGTTTTCTGTAGTTTCAGCGAAGAATTACTGCAGATTATTCGAGACATCAAACAGGTCATCAGCACGAGACAAGGTTTCAGCCACAACGTTATTTCCACCTGATATGTAGCGTATATCCGATGCAAAATGCGAAATATAGACAAGGCACCGGATTTTTCGAGGCATAAATTTATGAAATTTCTTACGGAATGCTGATGGATCGGCTTCGTGATAGGTGGAAAATGTAATAATTTGGATTCTACCGTAAACCTAAAGAATTTGATAGCTTCATAGATAGCTAGGAGTTCTCTATCGTACGGACTGCATTTCTTCTGAGCATTATTTAGTTTTTTCGAAAAGAAACCTAAGGGATTATTAAATTTTATTAATTTTTAACTCATCTATTAAATTAAGTCAATGATTATTGATCGATATCTGTAGTCTTATTTACCCTCTCTGAAACCAGATAATATTCAGAAACAAAATGACAGCATGCTATAATCGACCATCAGAATAAAAACATACCATGATTTATGGATATTTATAATGCTGCTGTCATCATACCCTTTAAGGTAAGGGTACAGCAGCTCCTCAATGATCCCTAACTAAGATCCGATTAGTGTTTCTCTTAGAAAAAAAAGCGTCTGAGAGATGTGCAGTTATCATGATTATTAAATGATTAGCTTTCATTCATATCCACTTTTTTCCATTACATCGTTTTTCATATAACTAATATATAGAAAATTGGGTTCCGTTCTCCATACGTATAAATATTCTGTAAAATAAAGTGTTCACATTTGAGAATATTATCACTTCAGTGATGTCAAGAATGCAAAAAATCATTTTGAATATTTTAATAGTAGATTGTATTAAGAGGGAGCAAATGAATATTTTTTATGATGGGGGTGGAATTCTGAATTTAGAACGTAGCGAATAAACATTCTACTCTACGCATCTCCCTTTATAAAAAAAAGAAATAAAAGGCACTTTTCTTCTGTGTCCTGCAACACTGCACCTACAAGTTAGTCGGATGCATCGTTATTAATGGTTCACTGTGTATTAGGATTTGAATGAGCTAACATAGTGGCTTTCGCTAGACTTGCCTTACACTTAAAAGATTTCTGGAATCGATTTGAATAGTGTCTTAGCTTTCATAGATGTGTCAGAAAGAAGACTGTCTAGAGGTGCCTGGACTTTTGCAGCGTTTGGTATAAATCGACAGTAGAAGTTCAACATACCGAGATATCTTCGTAGCTCTCTTATGTTTTAAGGAAGAGAAACATTTAAAATTGCACTGACTTCACTGTCATTGGCTTCATTTCTTCTGCACAGACTGTGACCAAGAAATTCTACCTCAGGCACTCCAGATACGGACTTTGAAGAGTTGATTAGGTTCTTTGAAGCGCTGCAAGATGACCTGCAGGTGTTTTTCATGCTCTGTTTCAAAGGAAGTAGCGATTTAACGTCATCAAAGTCAGGGGAGGGCTTAATCAAGATCCGAATATTGGTCATGTATTGTACGTGCATAAAGTGCGCGGTAATCACCACTAGGACGCCAGTAGCGGAGATGACCAAGGGCTATCAGAACGTCTAGCAATACATGATCTTACCATATCTGCGAACTCCTGTTTAGCGATGCGGAGACTATCCGGTGCCAAACGGCGTGGACTGCAGAAAACGGGTAGTCTTTACAGTGCAAGTAAGTGGTTGACAGCGTAAAGAGCCTTACAACGTACAACGATATAGAAATAAATTATACAGGGTATAAGCAAAGCGATAAAATAGCGGTACGTATTTATAAATACGTAAGCAAGTGAGTGGAGTGCAAGCGAGCTGCCTTACGGTGTCAGATCGTAATATCGACTGGCGTTTTGGCGGGAAAACCGAAGTCAAGTAAAAGGCGTATAATGCGTTGCCGATAAAGCACGAAGTCTTATCGTCGGGCCGTCAGCTGTGCGTTGCATGTTAGGCCTTGTCTTTACAGAGTCATTAGCGAAATACACTGGGTCATTCATACTCGAGACGTCAACAAAGCAGTAGACATTTTTTACGATAAACTTTATGACGCTGTAAACACCTACATTTCCACGAAAACACGTTGGAAACATACCAACCGATACTTATATCCGTCTTGGTTTACCCCAGACTTTATACGTAATATAAAAAACAAACATTTTCGCCAAAAAAAATACAAACGTGAGGAAAAACAATTCAATAACGAGTTATTTAAATACTATCGAACCTTAGTAAAAGCTCAAATAGAACAATCTTATAATAATTATATTAAGTTATTACAGAACAAAATTTATACGGATCCAGCTCAGTTTTGAAAATATGTTAGGGGCCAAAAATTACCGTCAAGTTGAGTATTGTTTTAAAATCGCACTTTTCTTCGCTTCTGTCTTTCTCGACGATATACCGCCGTTAAAATCATAAAAACCCCAAACAAATATGGCAATGTACACAATATTCCGGATTCGTTTAGAGGAGCAATAGATTCCATAAGCCCTATTGAATTTAAACGCGCAGTAAAGCGTTTAAAACCATTTTCGTCGGCAGGTCCTGACGAAAATGTTGTTGATTTCTACCGAGAAAAATCCGGCAAGAAACTCGATAGTTACTCTTTTAAAAACACTATCAATAAAACAAATAAACTAAAATACAATTAATGTTTTAAATAAAAAATTTTTAGTCGTACAATTTTATGTTATTTCCATTTTAATTTGGTTTACCTATGCATCCTGTAATTGAACATCATCAGTCCCAAGGATTTTTATCATTTACATAGTCTGAAATATTGTAATATGCCTTTTTACAAAGTACCTGCTTGATAAAAGATTTAAATTTACTTATTGATAGATTTTGAATTTTATTGGCAACTTTGTTGTAAAAGTGTATACATTGCCCCATAAAAGAGTTACTTATTTTGTGTAGACGTGTATCATGCACCAACAGCTAATTTTTACTTCTAGTATTTACTTTGTGAACGTCACTTTTCTTGCTGAAACTATTGATATTTTTATGTACATATAAAAGATTTTCATATATGTACTGCGACACTAAAGTTAAAATTTTTACTTCCCTAAACCTATCCCTCAGAGATATCCTAGATCCTAATTTATAAATAGCACGAATTGCCCTTTTTTGTAACAAAAATATTGTATTTACATCAGCAGCGCTACCCCACAATAGGATACCATATGTCATTAAACTATGGAAGCCAAACTGTTTACTACTAAGTAGCTCATTAATACAGAAATGGCTTAACATTTGACAAAGTATAATTTTTCAAAAACTTTACTGAGTATAGGTAGTATTGAAATAGGCCGAAAATTGGTGGAAGGTGGGAGGGTTCAAAAAATTATATTTTATAACTTTGACTATTCAAAAGTGATTGTAAAATCCTTATTTGAATAAACCATTTTGACTTTGACTTTGATATACCGCCGTTCTTGCTTAAAGATTGTGCATTAGTATTGCAAGAACCTCTACTGCATGTATATAATCTATTGATCACGACGAATACCTATCCGACCTGTTAAAAAAAGTCCAGGGTCACACCTGTGCCAAAAAGTACTCTAGGCACAAAGTAGATGACTACAGATCAATTACTGTCCTATTTGTATTCGCCAAGGTCTTCAAAACAATCTTGGCTACTCAAATCAGTATTTGTGTACTGATTTCAGTAGCCAAGATTGTTTTGAAGACCTAGGCCTAAGTTGCGCCTGGGCATGGTTTTCGAGCGGCCCGGTTTGGTTGAGGTACAACCAACCATCTAAATTTCGTGAACTATGCCTACTCGGAAATAGACAAGGGACACCAGGTAGACACGGCCTACTTTGACTTCAAAAAAGCTTTCGACAGGGTAGACAATGATGTGCTTTTGGCAAAGCTCAGTGGCTCAGTTCGGGTATGATCGATCTGGACACTTTGGAACTACATAGAAAGCTGCAGGCTAAATTCGACTTTTACTTCCTACTAAACAATAAAATAGTCGGTGGTGACCAAGGGGTTTCAATTTCACTTCACGTGGCGGAGGTTCGAACCCCGGGGTCGGCGTGTACCAATGAGTATTTGCTTAATTTCTCAAGTACACTGATTTATTTATTCACACCACTGGCTTTTCAGTGAAGGAAAACATCGTGAGGAAACCTGCATACGTCAAGAAAAAAAAAAGACGTATGTGAAGTCCACAATCGCACTGGGCCCGCGTGTGGACTATGGCCCAAATCACCCTCGCTTATGAGGGTAGGCCGTGCCCCAACAGTGGGGACGTATGAAGGCTGGCAAGAGAAACAATAAAATTAATAATCCCTCAGCATTAGTAGATATCAACTTATACGTTCCTAGTGGAGCGTTGCGGGGAATGGCTGGGGATAGTGGTACACTTCGCAGGCGACAGCTACTGTTGGCTAGCGCGGGTGCTCGTACGACGCTCACGCTCCTCAACTCACTCATCTCCCAAGATGTGGCCCTATTTGCAGACAGGTTGCCACAAATCATTGCCGCAGCACGCCTCCATTTGTCGAAAAATAATTATTAATTCGAATATTGTCCGTCCCGTCCCTTTTATTTGTTTTAATTTTTCATTAAATTCATTTTTTTTCTAATTAGATGTAGAAAACTATACAAATTTATTATTTACCATGTAGTTAGCTACTAGTGCCCATTTTTTTTTGTTTTATATGTTTCAAATTATTTTTTTACTTTTTGTCTTTTGTTTCTTGTGTTTCCATGTATTTAGTATAGTAAGTTAGTATATATAGTTAAGATAAGAGATAGTTAAGTTAGTTGATTATAGACGCCTTGGATTTTCCTGTCAGTCTGTAATAATGTTTATAAATAAATAAATTTACCGACACAGTTCGAGGAATCAGCTAAAGTGGCAGTGGGCTGGTCACGTCCGTCAAAGGACCGAGAGCCAATGTCGCAGACGTGACCTTAAGTAGCGACCGCGTGCCATGAAAGAAGCTTATGACCAGCGGGTACTAAAATTGTGATGTTAGTAGGTGGACTTGGAGACCTGTTTACGAACGAAATAACTCCTACATCTTTTCAACACAACGCTGGTATCGTGATTGAGTAATATTTTTACAAAAGGGTCATCAACACGATAGAAAAACTCCTAGTGTTACAAGCGTCTACAATAAAGCTATTTAAGTAAAATAAAAGCTTATTGAAGCGCATTTTTCGAATTTATTTTGTACATGTAATTGTGGCGGAAGTTAGCGTATCTTAGCGCTTATTGAAGTTGGTATATTTTTTTTACAGAGTGGAGTGCCTCGTACTGGGTATAGAGGCATAGTGTCGTGTTTTGTTAATGGTCGCAGAGTGCACTTAGCTCCAGACTTCGAATGGACTAAATACAATGCCTCGTGGGGGTAGCGCACAAATGCCCCGAAAGGGGCTGTTATAGTAATATAATAGTTTAAACATTATTTTGGGAGGTCTTTTCGACACCCTTAAGTGACAGTAAACATAAATTACAGTAGCTCAACTTCTATATGTATTTTTTTAGGAACTTATTTCTATAGAATCTTCTTATTTAGATTTTAAATTAGGTCTTATTTTTAAAAGGATAAGAAAAATCCGTCCAAGTTTTTTTTTGCCGGTGTCGTGAGTTGTTGTTTAGATACGTATAAAAATATTTTTCTGTTACGTATTGATACGTATTGCAAATTTTAGTTGGGATAAAAAGTTCAAACATACCTGTGTCTCAAAAATTAGGTCACCCGATTTATCCGTTGCAGCGTCATAAAAAAAGGACATACAAACACACAAAAAAGAATATATACCAAAGAGATTCTAAGTTGGACTACTGTTATTTATTTCACTATGTAAAAAAAACAACTAATAGATTTACCAAAATTTTAATGGGTACTGTACTTTTTATTTAATATTATAAAAAAAAAATGTCTTTATTATAATTTTAATTAGCTCATTATTTTTATTAGGTAAGTTAAATTTTTGCCTTAAGGCTGCTGTCTAGCTGTGCACGACATATAATTTGTAGTTAATTTAAATTATATGTCGTGCACAGCTAGACTGCAGCCTTAAAAACAGAAATTTGTTCGAAAAAGTTTTGTCTAAATTTCCGTGTAATGTTCGGAAAAAAATAAGTTAGAACGTTTATCATTAAGGATTGAGATATAGAAAATTTATCAAGGACCTAACTATGATAGGTATCGAGCGCTGTCGATAGTAGTCTTTTTCTGTTGAAAATTAAATAAAGGATCGAGTTAATTAGTATCTATAAATTTTTCAGTTTAAAAGATTGCATTAAGTAAATTAAGATGCACTAAAAAAAGAGCATTTTACAAAAAAAACAAAAAATTATTTTTGATAAGTGCATACTTAACTATTTACGTAATAAACTTTGTAAATTGTCACGTAGTACTAAACAGGATTCCCCCTCAGTTTGAATCTGTGGCATAATAGTACTCCAAATCTGTTGCCTTTGGACCAATGAGACGTTATATAAAAATACGTAAACTGTATATAACTCGATGGTCACCTGTCGATATAACTTGTACATATCGATATAATGGTCTACCATCATTATTATTTAGCAAATTTTTTTGATTCACATAATTTTTGTAATGCAATCTTTTTTACTTATATTTTGTGAAGTCAAAAGTAGTTTCGAGACTTATCATAGTCAGGTTCTTGTAGAAATACAAATATGCTTTTTGGCTGTGATGGATACATTTATCTGCAAATGTAAAACGGGTAGTAATCAGCAGTAAATAAATGGAATTAGAGGCCTTACTGCTATCGCTAATAGAAGTTTTTTGACTCTACCTAAACTGTTTAAGCTTTACTAAAAAATAGATACATACAAAAAGGCTACTCAAACTAAAACTAAACTCGGTGCAATTCTACTGGTTTAAAAAAATACGCGAGTAGGCGAGGTACTAGGCGCCGGTGCAATGTCATAGCGTCCTTAAGAACTCGCGCGGATGTTCACGCTCGCGCATGTTGAGATACTAGAGCGGCCACAGTTACGTCCAGTAGAATGCGCTAGTGAAATCACGGTGAAAGCGCCCATACTGGACAATATCTAAGTTCCCTAAACCCTTACCTCTAGAGAATGCAGAACCAGTACTCTTTCACGGAACTGGGAACTTGGTTCCCATTAAAGCTGGGATTTCCATATTTTTGGGACCATAGCAAAAACCAAGTTATGTTTTAGAGATTTATGCGTATTGTCGTGAGTTCTTAAGATGTTATTACAAATTTTGTAATTTGTTCATTAAAAAGAATGTGTTAAATAATTAATAAACTAATACGCATTAGATAAAAGATGATATGAAGTAGTAGTATTCTCGAAAGTACTGTCGGTTCCTAGTTTTTAATGCAAAACACCGGGACTCCTATGATTTCCCGGGAGCCCCGTTAAAATATATCGCTTAAACGTGAGCGCAAGGAATTTCAAAGAAAGTACAAGGCTCGAACGAAAGTCACAATTTTCCCGACACTGTCATGCGCTAGAATCATAAGTGGCCCTTCTGTGCATACTTATTCTTTGCCGTTAGCCCTACGGTACAAACTTCCTGATAGTTGTGGCAGAGAATAAATATTCAGCACCAGCGAACAGATGTCTTGCTCCTGGATATATTTCGAAAATTAAAGAAACCTCTTTTAAAAAACCATCAAAGGTAAAATTAAGGAGGTTGAACTTGTAAACCGCGTGCAGGATAAGTAACGCTAAGTAAGATTCGTTTTAGCAAGGCTGTAGACCGGTGTAGATTTCGTTCTTGATTTGCGCGAGACAGACTAGCTGCGATTGTAGTAAGGCCTTCGTACGTCAGCTTGGACACATATAAACTCGTTCTCTAAATCTAAGATGAAAGTGTAAAAGAGACAGCGATCGTGCTGCCGTCCTTTGACGGTTATCGGCCGCACGTTCGCTTTGTCTCTTTAGCTACAGGATTGTCAATTTTGTGAGGCTATTGCGTCATAGTCAACAGATGCCCAAGAAAAAAATAGTTTAAACGCTTCATATCCCGAACATTATTTTCATATCGATGGATTTTATTTATTGCACGTAAACGGTGGCGCCTTTTGACACATTTCTGTACTTCAGTCTTAACGAGCAGTTACATCGGCAATTAACCTAATGTTTGTATGACGTAACGACACTCACAAGATGGAGCAAATTTAGTGCAATGCCAACATGTAGTGATTATTGCTAGAAACACTGCGACACACTACCGAACGGTATGGAATTTGAATTGGATTTAAAAAAACATTGCTCCACTCCCTCCGGTAACATCTGCCGACTAATGATTGCTCAATTGATTGCCAATATAACTCCTCTACGTAGATTATATCGCACCCGTATAAATTTTTCTTTATTTTTTATAATTATATACCAATACCGGTAATCAATTTCCTGCGTCGTTATTTTAATTTGTTAATAGTTTTTTTTTTTAATTTTGAAATAACGTTTTTGGGCTGTAAAAGTTTTAATCTAAGGTTTTTTTAACAATTAAGGTATTACTACATACTAGAGAAGACACCGCACTTGCCGCCGCTGTCTCAATAATTACAGTGTATGGGCTGCAGTTAACATAGTCACTGGCTGGTACAGGACTTCCCGCGTTCGGCCCGTGGACGTAGTAACTACTATTTCATCTGTGACATGATGTTCGTTTATAGTGTCTCGTCAAGTGTAATAATAATATCTCAATATTATTAAATAAATTTAAAAATGTTTATAAAATATTAGAACAGTCCAGTGCCCAAGTTGACTGTTATATCCATTTTATTTACGAAGTCGTAATTTTAGTTTTTCTTGTTTCTAAATATTTGTTAAAACGACGATGGCTATTTTTTGTACTGACCGTTTTCTAGTTCCACATTCTTTTGTAATACTCTGTATTTTGTTTTGTTATGTGAAAACATATGAATATGAAATTGTTATTCCCGTGGGAACTTATGATCGATACAAAAAGTTGATGAATCATGTTTTTGATTCGTAACCGATATGCGGACTATTAAAACCAGTTTCAATCGCGGTTTTAGTTCCAAGATGCCTACCGATTCGATCGCTTCCTGTTGTGCTGTGTCTAACGTTACCAGTTTTTTTCTATTACTGCATCATCCTGTGAGTAGGATGGAGGAAGTATAAATATAATGTTGAATAAAATTATACGATTTAGGGCCAATTTTTTAATCATCATACAAACAAGCAGACATCATTTATTTATTAAATTAACGAAATAAATTCATAAAACCACCTTAAAAAAAATGTGAGTCATCAGATTCTTCCCGATCACTCTATTATATAGGATTCAAACGAATGCGTCATAAAATATGTATAATGGAACTTTACGCCTTTTTGTTTATCTTGACGCTATTAACGTATAGGTACTGTGTTAATACTATTAACCTTTAACCTATACCGGTTGCTATGTCGAGTTAAGTTTTTACTAACAAATTGAATCTCAGTAGTACAGAAATCGTCAAAAAATTACTTTCCTTACATCAATTACATTGGGAAAGTAAAAGAATTATCTCTAATACAAAATGAGAAAAACTCAAGTAAACATACAATCACAAACACCGACTCTGAGCTCGGGGACCCTTTTTTAACTGCACTGTACAATGAGATAGATGGGAGAAGACTGCGCTACTCTGACTTTTTGTTAATGCAATATGTTAGTTTTATCTCCTTGAAGTTAGCGAATGAATGGTTGGAAAAATGATATAACCAATCATTAGACAGATATAAGGTCAAATAACGTTTTTTTGCTTTTCAGTTACTAAGATTAACTTTTATTTTTTTTATCCGCAGTCGGGTTATTTTATTTTAAATTACTTCTTACTTACTTCTTTTTAAATGTTTGCTTTTATTTTTTGCGTTGGGGGTTTTTTAAATTTTTAAAACTATCTTGGTAGTCATTAGACATTTTATCTAAGATAAAAAATGGGCCCTTAGGATGATTGTTGAAATTTATCGCTCGAGAAATAATCGCAGTGTGCTATCACTTAGTGCTACATTCTATTTTTTGCGATGGCTTCAATACTTAGCAACATAAAGTATCTAAGTAGGTCATAATGAGCTCGGCATGACGTTACTCTTGACGTTCAATTTTAATTTCTGTTTAAAATTGCCAACCGATAGATTATAAAACTAGTAGGTTGTAGGTCTTACTACTCTACTAATAAACATTATGACTTTTATATTTTAATAAAGTGAGGACGTCATATTGTGGGTTAATAAAAAAATATCTAAACCTAAGTAAGAATTAATTACTTGACTTACTTTGTGCATAAGATTCTAATAAGTAAGATCAGTCAGAAGGTAATATGGTTAGCTCTCTTTTTATCTCTCGACTTTCTTATGCGTTTTGCGTTGATTTTGAGCCCAAATACAATATCAAATAATAAGACAGGTAAGAAATTATAGAGTGTATGCTCATACAGTGCCAAATTTCAACTCTTACTAATTAACTTATTGCGTCGATATTTCAAAATTTAAAAAAAGTTTTTCAACTTGATAGCTAAATCTGTTTTTTTATCTTTTTTTCTAATACCTAACTATATGATTGTAAATATTGTGGATGCATATAAGAATGACAGAAATTATAGAGGTAATATTATTATAATGTTAAATATATTATAGGTAAATATTATTATTTATTCTTAAAGCTATATTCATATCTATCACTGTGTCGTAACTACGGAAATACGTAGAGTTACGTAAATATGTAGAATAATATTAAAAAAATTTAACGCTCACGGATCATGTTGATTACAGAATGCGAAGATATTAATTGATCCCCATGGGAACCTGTAATCGGTACAAGACATTGATAATCAATGTTTTAGTTCGAGGCCAGCAAGTGCATAACGAAAGTGTCAGGAGTACCTGACAACAACCAGACAAACAAACAGACAAAATTACTTTTCAATTGAAACTTTAGTTAGACACAAATTACAGTTTAAAGCAAAGTATCAATTTGAAATTCACTAGTTTAATGTATGTACACGAAAATTTGTGTCTATTCACACATAGTTACTTACAGTGTTAATGAATCATAACTATGCGCCAACTCAGTTGAAACGCAAAGTACATAGGAATTTCTTAACAGGTAGGTTATTCACCTCCAAATAAATTAAAAATGCTTACATAATAAAAGTATTTTGATAATAAAAGTATTTTGATAAAAAAAGCTACTACAAAGTCGATAAATATAATAATTCAGCTGTCCTGCCAGACGTTGTTCTGACTTTTCCTTTGTTGCGCTATTACTTCGTTTTCAATTAAGACTCTTTTTGATTTTTTCATGTGCGACTTGTAGTTACAGAGATTAGCGCGTTAAAACCAAATATAACAAACAAAAAAAACTTTATAGCTTCAGTATATTAGTATAGAGAATAGACATAAAGAACTGGACAGCGCATTGCCTAGCCAGCTGTGAAAAAAAGTGTAACAGAGACGAAGCGAACGTGTTGTCTTGTCTATAAAAAAAGAGACCACAGTTTCACTGTGTGTCTTTCTAAAGTACATAGACTAAAGTGCATAGTTTCCTGAGCCTATTGCGAAGTCCATAGGACACATTACAGAACTCGAAGTATAGTATAGAGTACCTGGGCGACCGTTTCCGAGATACTCAAATATATATCTATGTACAAAAATTGCTCGTTTAAAAATATAATATTTTATTAATTTTAATATATAATTATGAAGATTACACTGTATTACTTTAATACATATTTTAAATGTTTTTTATTAAAAAATGCTGCTGAATTTCTTAACAGCTGTTCTCGGTAGTAAAATAGTTTCGAACATATTTATCTGGTAACAAAACAACACGGCACAAAACTATTTGTCCAGATCACAGATTACCGTGGGTTTATCCTAAAAGAGATTTTTTACTTATTGTTTAATGGAAATTACTCAAGTGTATCTGAATTTAATGATTTAGTAGATAAATATATTTTATATTAGACATTCCTTTTTAAAATAATTCGTTAAGTATTTTTTATTAACATGAGGCATTATTTAATTGTGTGTAATGTAAAATATGCCATTTTAAATTATAAAATAATGCCCAGTTTTATCTTTAGTTTTGTAATGTAGTGTTTATCATAACCAAATTGTAACAGGATTTGTAAAATTTTAACCGACTTCAAAAAAGGAGGAGGTTCTATGTTCGACTATATATTTTCTTTTATGTATGTGCACCGATTTCTCCGTCAATTGTGGATTGATTTCAAAAATTCTTTTTTAATTCGAAAGAGTATGCTCCTGAGGTGGTCCTATTGTCACCAAGTCAGGATCTCATGATCAAATCACAGGCAAATCGAGAGCATAAGGCCGTTTCTTACGCTCTTGAGTTATTTCTATTATAGGAACGCTTGAAGCGATTTGGGTATTGTTTTAGTGTATGAGAAACAATGTAAAATTAAAAAATTAAAACTGTTTTTGTTAAAAATTCTAATTGCTATCTACGATAGCTTTTCTTCGAGGCTGCGCCCTAAGTAAGTGTGAAGTTTTCTGTTAGTTTCTAAACTCGATTCTAATGTCCTGTTTCAAGTTTCAAAATGAAAAAACTATCAAAAACCCTTTATACTAGATAATTATACTGTAATTGTTTTTAGTTATCTGTAAAAAAAATTTAGTGAAAATATAATTTATTACGTAGAATGTAAAGTAACCATAAAGCTAAGAAATTACTGTACTTAATACATTATGTACATCGTACAAGGTATAATATTAATAAACTGTATTTTGATTTTACGCAGAACAGTCCTCCAATTTTAAATATGTTTTTGACAAACAAAAATGAACTACAATTAACATAATATATCGGCTTTACACCCATAAGGCAAATCTTAATTGCATATGTTAAAAATACCTACGTGGTATTGTAAGAAGGTGTAGCTGAATTATATTTTATATTCCTCTCCATATTCTGAAATATAAACACCTACACTATTTATAAAATACTTTACTTTTTTTAATATTCTTAACAAGTAATCACATTAGATTTATTGCAATATTCGATCTTTGTATGTAACTACAATTTTTATTATAAAATTGTAAAAAAATAAATGGTTAACCAGTAATTTTATTGTAACTAGTGATAAAAGCTAAGTCTTGTTTCTATTGTCACTTTATTAATTAATGTTTTGTTTGGCCAATATTCGTAGTTTTTGTTTTAAAACGTAGCATTTATTTAAAACAAAATTATGTTAAAAATGTATGCATTGAACCCTAATTTTAAATATACGCTCCTTTAATTATTTTGAAGTAAGTACTTTATAAATGGTTTTAGTATACTAAGGGTTAGCAGTAGTTTTGTTATTAGCGTGTCAGTAGTGCACAAAATATTTGATTTCAATAATTTAATATTATTAAGCTATGATTTCAATAAAGGGAATCCCAAAATGTAAAATGTTATCGGGTGAAGGTTGAACGTAAAACGTTTATGCTAGTGTTTCGCTTTTAGTGTACTTGAAGTGATATTTTAAAACAAAACAGAGAACAGATAATATTTATTTCGATGTGCCGTGCCGGAATTCGCATACCTGTGTGTGGTCTATAGCCTCCGCTTTCTAACGATGGGCGTGATTTATATTTTCGACTGGCTTCTGCACGTGCTGTGGCCGACATATTGTATTTTAATAATTTTTTAGGCTTGTTTTTATTTTACACAAATATTGTACTAAATACACTTATAATTGATTAAGAGCGCTAAAAAAAATCCGATCACTTTTAGTGTTGTTACTTTTAATTCGTTGATTACTATTCAACTGTTGCAATAATATAAATTATACATTTAAATGTTGGACTTAATTTAATAAAATTATTAATTCTAGTATATAATTTAGTTAAACGATACTAAATGATTTAAAAAAAAATTACTAATTAATTTAAGGTTTGGGCAAAAACATACCACAGGTATCTTCTATCGATTACAACTAGTTGCGTTACACATACTCTTTTGTAAGGGAATGAAAATGTAGAAAACCTAAACATGTCATGTTCAAAGACGTCTAACTGCTCTTAAATCGGTCCAGCTAGATGAACGCATGGCGGTGGTTACGCATACCTGACACAAACTCGCATCAGCGAGCTAACTAGGAGTATGTAAGCGAAATAATGCTTCCATTTACGACTCTGAGGCTAATAGTTTGCAAATTATTAAGACAAGGCGATACGGACCTTTTTGTTTCAGTTTACATTTCCGTCCTGGTACACGCATGTTTCGGCATTTTTCTCGACGTTTTACGTCACAATGGTCAAAAGTGACTCGGGGATCAATGTTCAATACAAACGTGGTTTAAACCCCAAAAAATACTAAATTTCTTTCCCATATCGAATTTCCTTATTTCATTATATATCAATATATAATAATTTCCATGGTGCAATTTAATTAATTATATATTATTCTTTATATACTGTATTGATAAATATGCATAGGTGAATATTTCCATATTATGGATCGTTAACTACACGACCTTGCCCTTTTTTTCATTTTTGGGATTTTATTAAATAATTGTTAAAAATTGCGTAATAACACGTTAAGACTGTGATCTGATTTGTAATTCCTAAACGTATCTATATGTATAAAGGTAATATAAATGTGTAACTATTACAATAAAGTGTTTGTTTTATTTGTTTATTTTTATTTTATTTCTAATACACACATATATATATATATATAGATGCAAATTTTATTTTTAATTTTGAGGCTTCTGTGACAAAACAAATAGGTAAAGTCGCCTCCTGATATTAGTATAGAGGGGTTCCTACTGGTAGAAGCACAAGGAAACCCATGTCTTGATGTTCCTACTGCAAAGGGAATTGTGAAGTATCAAGTTGGAGCACCAAGCTATTACAAACATAGAATTACGCAGGGGTACTGTCTACAAAATCTTACCACGCTCGCAGTATGGGATATATAAGCAGTGATCGGAATTTGGTGAGCTAATTTATCTAAACTTCCAAGAACACATAAAAAGCGCTTCCTTTTTTCGGGAAAATTGTCTCTGGTTTTGATAAATGCTTATAATAGTACATTTAAAATTAATGCTTTTAATGTCGTAAAACATTTGAATTCATTTCCTCTCAAGAAAAATAAGTACGACTACCGAGTACGTCATTTTTATAACTTTTAATACCATTTATTTATTTCGTACATAAAGGGTTTTGTTTTATACTGCGGAACAGACATACAAACTTTTTAATGATTTGTCAAAGTCAAGACGTTAGTCAAGTCAAGGCTTGGTTTTTTATTATCATAGTGAAGTTAACGAACAAGAAATGTTTATGAATCGTTAAAACTTACTACCGAAATTAAGTAGTCGCAACTTTAAAACCATTTCTCGATATAGATTAAACGATTACCAGCTCCAATAGTTGGTAATCGTTTAATCTATCTCGAGAAATGGTCTAGTCGACTGGTCACCTTCCTCATTTGTTGTCGTTTGATTTCTTCTTATGAGGTACCTTAAGTTGAAAGTTTATGCCAACAATCCAACAACGTAACGGAGCTCAGTTCCTTGTTGACGACGGAACCCTAAAAATAAGAAAAATGGCACCAATTCTACGAATCCTCGTGTTTAGTGTTCATTACAAACTAAAAATTTTCATACAATTGTCGACTGAAGATACAATATTCTTTATTGCACAAAAAAAAAATAAGCGAAAAATAACAATAGAAGAAATAGCACAAAAAGGCGGCCTTATCGTTAAAAAAGAACTCTACCAGGCAACAACAAAATTCGGTAGAGTAATATTGACAGTAAGAGGTAGGTAATGTGTAAAAGATCATAAGTAAAATTATGAAGAGGAATAAAGAATATTACAATATTCATATATACATATGTACTTACTATATAGATAAAATACATATAAATACTTAAACAAATACATAAAATAAATGGTTGTTTAATATGAATACATAAACATACATACAATATATAAAGTAATAAAACGATAGATATGTTTGAATAACCAGATGTTGGTCATAGTTATAGAAAATTAGGAAGAAGTATATATACGTAACCACATATTATATAATACTATCGTAAGTAATAAGATTTTTTTGAAGTCCTGAAAACAAGCAGCGATTTGACTGCACAGAGTTTGTGTCTTTAGACACTGCTTAATCCCCTTGGTGAATAATCTACTTTTATTTTTTAATAATGACAAGATACTGTAGTGTTTTTTAAACACCAAATATAGGGTAGCCTTACTATAGCCTTTTAAAACCATTTGTGTTGGATTTTACAAGGTTCTTTGTAATATTTCAAGAAAACGTTAGTGCGGCTAATGTCGAGACATGCCGTGTACTATGCGACTTGAACACATTAATATTATGATTTATCGCGTAACACTTTTTTCACTCACAGAGCAAAAGTTTTTAGTGTTTAGTTAAGTGCTTGCTATACATCGAAATAAAAATTGTTTTTACATATGTATCTATGGTTATGGATTCTGTTGTATGTACCTATGCCAGCAATGCAAGGCCCGTGTTGGTCAGTTGTTTGGATTAAAACGAATGTATGGTGGTTTAATTAGTCGTAATGGACCGTGATAAAGCATCAAATTAACTAAAGAGAATACGATTCGCGGTTTCGAACGAATTTTCCACTTATTTCTGACACTTACAAATCCAAACACCATGGAATTTTGAAGATGTGCTCTAGGATTAAATATCTAGGTCTGCAGTGTGCCAGTTTTCTTTTAAATTATAAAGTTTAAAAGCTATATAGGATTCTAGTTTTTCATAAGAATATTCTCGAATGAGATTAAAAGTTACTAAAATCATTTTTTTAGAATTTTGGAAAACCACAGACATAGATATTCGGCTTGAGATCATGTCAACAAAATTTCACAGTATTTGATCAGTAAATGTCCAAAACAAGTAGGAAATTCGTTTGTATGAAACCCGCTGCGAGGCGCCGTGAATCGTATCCTCTTAATTTTAGACAATGTTGTTGATGTTTCATATTTCGATATATTGCAAGGATTTAACTGATTTTAAGACCTCACAACACAAACATAAAATGATCGATAAACAGTTACTTTACGTGTTTTTATGTTTTTATTCTTCTGTTCTTCCTCCCCTCGGGTTCAGTGCAGTGATTTAGGATAATATGTATGAAACATATGAAAAACCTCTACTACAAAACAACTAGGTATTTAAAATGCTTTCGTCGTTTTTTTCTGATTATTCAAAATAAATATCCTTTTATTAAACAATATTTCGGTATCACATTTTGAACTCCAAACGTAATGGAAGCGAGACATGTTGCTGTCGCGTCGTCCAGCAACGTCATTAGGAAGATAGTAACGCTTCACGGCGACTCAGACTTGATTTAGCGATAACAGATGGCAGGCTCATAATTACAATCAGTTTCAATCCCAATCTAGTTTCAATTTACTTCCTCGGTAAGCTTAATATTGATAGATACTCTAAACCAAATTGTAATGCAATTGGAATTGGAATTGCGGTCAGGTTTCAACACTTTGTGTCGAATGAATTTAGATACAATAATTAGAAAAATAAAAAAAAACGTCTAAGTGCATGTCGGACTCGCACACCGAGGCTTCCGTACCTACCACCATTTACGTAATTTACAAACAAAAACAAAAAGTGTGCCGCCCATTCAATTACTGACCAAGCCCAAAGTTCTTGACTTTGAACATCGTTTCCAACAAACAAATATGTTACTTTTTCACTTAATAATAACTAGATGGCGCAGTAACGGTGATTTAAGATGGTAAATGACTCGGGCCCGTCTCACACTTGGCCGGTTTTTATTATTTGTTGTTATACTGTTATCTTAAGTTTAGAGCGTACACACACTATGATCACAGCAAAAAGTGTTATTGTTTTTAGCAGACTTCAAAAAAGGAGGAGCTTCTCAATTAGGATTTTTTTTTAAATGTATGTTTGGACATAACTCCGTCTTAAATAGACGGAATTGCAATATTCTTTCGAAAGGGGTTTATTCCGAAATGATCCCATATAAATTTCATATAGCTGATGATAAGCTTCGGAGACAGACAACAGAAATCTTCAAAAATCAACTCAACTGCGATTGTTGCTATCGCATAAATATGCATTGTTTACGCAATCACACAACCTTATGCATGTACACACGAAAGCAATTCGCCTGTCAAAAGTAAAAATAAAAACGTTTTGACAAAAAAACATACAGATTCAAAAAGATTTACTTAAAACGGTACAAATATTTACTTATTTTCAAAAATCTGAATTACAGTTTGAAGTTGGTTTCATGCAAGTAAAGTGTCTATAAACTTTTAGGAACACAGACACCAACTACCAAAGTACCAATATGTATGTATATGCTAAATTAGATTACAGATTTTTAGTACTAGTTGTCTCTGAGCTACGCTGCGGACAGACAGACGGACAGACGACAATGGCGAAACTATAAGTGTTCCTTGTTGTCTACGGAACCCTAAAAATGGCCTAACATGCCTGTTTAGTAAAGATTTATTTAGTTGGACCGCGTCGCGTGACAAGGTTAATAGGATTGTCACTACTCTGGGTGGACCGTCAGTCACATATAATCCTTTGACAGGTTGCGGCGTATGTACATTGTTTTGATTGTATTAATTTTATACATAGTGAATAAGTACGTCACACAGAGAAATACAAAAACAGAAACACAATACACCAATTATTACACAAACCGTGAACATAAAGTCCATGCAATTTTATTAAGGCCTACGTTGGCCCAGTTTTTACGACACAGTGTTAGATAACTTAGAGCCTGGTTCGGACCAGATTTATAGGTATTTGGGTCGTTTTACAAATCATTTGGGATTTACTGGTAGTCAGGTAATTACATATTACAAATCGTGACGTTGGGTCCCGTCGTAGATAGGCATGGTTAACCTGTCTTATCGCATTGCTAGTCGGACATTCGCAGTGTAGCTATAGGTACCCACTTTTTTTGTTGTTGCGGTTAAAATAGAATAGGTTTTAAATATTGTTCTTATATGACGGATTGTAAGTTAACGTATTTAATTGTGTAATTGTGTAGTCAGAGTTTTGTACATTGTAGTTGGGTTTTTTTGGGGTTTATATAGTAACTTGGTTGCTGTAACAAACTGTATATATAACAAACAGAGTCGTTTGTTTGTGTGTCTGATTTAGTTTTTGGTTTGTTTTTTTTTTGTGTGGCAATTTAATTATATAACATGACGTCATCAATTAAGGAGTACAATGCTGTTTTAACCAATCTGACACGATGGTTTTCAGGTGCTTTAGGGATCGTTAAGCGGGAGGATCGGATGTTTGCATTAAAGCAAAGAGCGGGACAGTTACCGACAAGAGTCAGCGAGCTGGATAAGGCATACCAGGGTCTCTTATCGTTAACGGATGACGAAACTATCCTAAAGGCGGCAAATTCTGACTTACTTTGTATGTCAGTAGTGGACGAGGTTAACGAGGCTGTGTCGATATTAGAGACTAGCCCGCAGCTGGCAAGTAGGAAGGAGGTTTCGGAACAAAAATGCAACGAACGGTTGCCAACTTTGGATATTCCTCGTTTTAGCGGACCCTTGGATGAGTGGACTAATTTTATCACACTTTTTGATAGCATTGTGCACCGACGGACTGACTTATCTCACTCACAAAAATTAAGTTACCTGTTGACGTCTATCAGGCATGAGCCCCTCTGTTTGATAAAACATTTGGACATCGCTGATGTCAATTATAATACAGCCAGGGAGTTATTAGTAAAGCGGTACCAAAATAACCGTCGCATTGCGGATCCACATGAAGCTGCCATTTTAGGTATTCCACAACTGTATTCGGTTAACCAGCTGCGGAGGGACCTGCTTAACCCTATTTTGGTAGCGACGAATGCGTTAAGAGGCCTAAATTCCCTGTATCAGAGTGGTCATTTTTATTGTTGCATATTGTTTTAAATAAATTGCCCAATGACGTCAGGGCTCGTTTCGAACAGTTGCACGGAGGTGACTCGGCGTCTCTTACACCTACTTTCGACACTTTAGTGTCATTTTTGGAGGATCAAAGTAGGAAGCTCGAAAATTTACCCGCCGAGCCACAATCGGGACCGTCACGATTTTTGGCCCCGTCTGGACCCCGTCAACAACCTCGTCCCGGGACATCACCATTCGGGATTGCCACCAGTTCAGAAAATCTGGGGTGGCCCGAAAACGATTTCTGACCCGTAGGCTAGGCCTATGTTGTTATTGTTTGGGGGAGCACCTAGCCAAGGACTGTCGACAGCCGCGACCTTGTCTAAAGTGTGGTGGGGGTCACCACCCGGACTTATGTATGCCCATCCGAGAGGATGGTCCTCGGATGACTCATGGAGGTGTGTCTACGGCGCACACGTGCGGGGGTTCGTCGCCGCCGAATCAAACCCAATCGCCTCCGTCCCCAGTGCGAATCCACCTTCTCCTCCCCGCTCACCGCGGGCGAGCCCACGGGATGGTCGTCAGTCACCACCCTCACGTGCCCCTTCCGCTCAGGTAGGTGTTGCGGAACGGGCACATTACGCGGAGTATGAGCCTCTGCCCCTCCCTATCGCAGAGCGTCCTCGCGTTAGTCGCGAGTTGAGGGCGGGATCGGGTGGCTATCGCGCGCCGCCGATGGCACGCGCGTCTCGGCAGCCACTTATGCCCGCGTGGGACCCGTATGCTTATACGGGTTCAAGCGTGGGGCATTATGAGCCACAGGAGCCCCGGGCCAAGTACGGCGCTCGGGTCGGGCCAACGCCCGTTGACTAGTGGCAGCCGCTCCACCAGTCTCTCCACCACCTGTCACAACAGTTTTGCCCACCGCGCAGGTTCTAGTTCATTCTCCGCGCGGACCTGGTGTGGTTGTGCGCGCCATTTTGGACTCAGGCGCTTAAGGGTGTCTAATGTCGCTGTGGCTGGTGAAGCATCTCCGCTTACAGGTAAGTTCGCGGAGTCATGGGATTTCTGGAGTAGGGGGTCTGCGGGTGGACAACGTCGTGGGTACAGTCTCGTATTCCTTTTCCTCCTTGCTCCATCTTAGTATGCGGTATTAACTTGGAGCTGTTGTCCTGAGGGATATTTTAGGTCATCACCCTCAGGACGGACGTGCTGGATCTGTCGTCCGGCCTGCAGTTAGCCGATGAAAGGTTCCACCTACCTGGTCCTGTAGAACTTCTGCTGGGCGCCGATGTCCTTGGATTGCATAAACTGGACAAGGCCATGTTACTTCAGCCAGGTGGGTTGGTCGCTGTTCCGACTGATATCAGATGTGTTATAATGGGCCCAGCACATTCTCTCGCCGCTCAGGCGTCTACGGATTCGTAGGTGCAGGTGGGACTCTCGCTCGCTGACTCCCTTTAGCGCTTTTGGGAAATCGAAGAGCCCCCCCGGCGTCACGGACTCAACCAGTCGATGACGAGTGCGAGTCTTATTTTCTCGCAATTACGGGTCGTCTGATTTCAGGTCGGTTTTTCACTTGACTGCCTTTCTTATCCCCTCGTCCGTGCTTGGGTGACTCCTGGAAAATAGCCGAAAAAACGTTATTATCCATGGAATTCCGCACAAAATACTTGGATTTTATGCGCGAATACGAATCTCTCACGCGTTGCCAACACTTCAAAAATCCAATACCTTCTTTCTTGAAGAACCCCATACTGTATTCCTACGAGATAACCTTGGCAGGGGGCTGATGTCCGCGTTAGCAACAAGTATTTTATTTAAGGCAATGTTAGCTAAAATTTGAATCGATTGGTGCCGTGTAATCAACATGTTGTCTGTAAGTCGTCGTCGTGCTGTAAGTTAAATGATTCGGTTGTGCTGTGTGGATCTAGCAGAGCAAATATTAAAAAAAAACTTACTGCTGAGGAAAGAAGCAAATAGGTTGGTCAAAGAATTGTGCTTAGAGCTTCTAATAACCTATTAATGGAATTGGCTGCAGAAGAACAAAACGATCATAAAAATATTTTTCAGCTAAAAAATTTAACATGCATGGGTTTTGACTACTTGCGCTAATTTTAGCAACTGTCCTGTCACACGTAGCTATTTATCGTTTGGCTATTTTTAGCAAGCTGAAAAATTGTACAAGCTTAATTTAGTCAGCGATTTTTAGGTTGTGCACGGTCACATAAAGCTAATTTTAGCTGGCAGGAAATAACAGCTACACATACAGCTATATCGCTACTTGTGAGTAAGGCTTTAGTGTCACCACTTCTTTCACTATCTTCGATAGTTTTTTTTTGTTTTGTTGGTTATCTGTGATTTACCCTTCTATGATGGTACTCTGCATTTGCCTTTCTCATTCTTAAGTTACATCTAGTAATTTAGTTTAGAGCTATTTTGGAGTTGTAGGCACAGAGCAATGAACTATTCTGGCCCTCTGTCCTTGAGTGCTCGGTCGCTAGTATATTTGTAAATTCAGACCATTTCAATATGGCGACTTTTTGAGACAGAACAGAAAAGTTTGTTGCACTATATTACTGAAATTGATATAATTCCTCTGACATTTTAGGGTAGGTAGGGTAAACATCAGTACTTATTCCAGTACTGGACTCAAAATCATTAAAATAAAACAACAGGGTCGTTACTCTGCTGTGTTTACATTCTTGTAAAAGTTACAATAACGAGGTATCAAAAATTAGACTGGGTTACATCACATCATAAAATAACGTCGTTATTTTTTCACACATAGAGGTGACGTTAATACGAATGAAATAAAATTACTGTCCCCAAATTTTCCCGCGGGGACTGTTTCCTTCTGCCCTGGGTCCGCCGTGGAGTCATTACTTAATATGACACCTCTAGATGTACCTGACCCGCACCACGTCATAGTAACTTATGCAATCGATGGCAAACAAAAATAAATATGTTAGTTATTATTCGTAAAAACAACCCCTGTGGCTGACTCGACCTTTGACGGGTGTCTTTTGTACCCGACAGACACAGTCCTTGTGAGGTTGTATTTATCATCATTACCTACTTGCTTTATTCACTAACACCATGTAAAACATTTTTTTTTGCATATTATATATTTTTTAAATTTTGTACCGGCCAGCGTTTACATCATTTAGAATTTCGTATTCAATAACTAAAATGGAACCAATTGAACAAATTGACAATAATTTTGTTAGAAAAAATTTATACCTATCATCATAGCGTATCACATTATAGTACAGGGATCGGAAACCTTAAATGTATAAAGTGAACATTATAATAGTTTCAGGGACTAGCAACCCAAAAATGTATATCAACAAAATTATATAAAAACTCTACTTGCTACACGTTACCTATAGTTATGATAGAATTTCACTGAAGTAAGTTTAAATAAATAAATAATAAATATTTTTGAAAATTACACACAGCGCCGTCTGGCCCCAAAGTAAGCAAAGCTTGTGTTATGGATACCAGACAACGGATACAAATACAATATTTTTTTTTGTAAATACATACATATCATACATAAATACACCCAGACTCAAGACAAAAAAAAAAAAAAAATTTTATTGCATACATTTTTGTCCAGTGCGGGAATACAACCCACACCCTCTGCACAGCAGCCGGTCACACTTCCAACTAGGCCGCGAGGGAGTCAATGGAGGGGTTTGTTCTGCCCGCGGTTTCACCCGACCTAAATTCGGTTACAGGTGTAAGGATTTCAACGGTAACTCCTTAATTATAGAATAAAAACCACTTGTCGTTTTCAAGTAGCGGAAAAGCAGCGCCACATTTTATGATATGATATTTTAAATTTACAATTTTTAAATTTTGCGATTCCATAATAACTTCTAACGAATCTACGGTTGAGTCTCCTTTTTTGGATATCTCACTGTTTACTATGGCTTCAATGGCTAAATTATTTAATTCTTTATTTTCTTACAAATCTTCTATCGTAGAAGTATTGGCGGGAAGCCTTTATTTAAATCCTTTTGATTTTAAGCTAGTCCTTTAGATGCTTTTTTTTAGTATTAGAATTTATATACAACATGTAGTCCTTGAGAGTCGAAGACAAAAAATTTCATTGACAATATAATCCGTTTATTATGTATGTTCTATCTTTATACTCAACTGAACAAAATTAGGTAAAATTATATCAATTACTCAAATGGCCTGCCTACAGTGCCTTGATGCCAAAATTTTAATGTTTTAAGTCACCTGCAAGTGGTATAGATTTTTAAGTCACCTGCAAGTGGTCTAGATTTTTAAGGAGTTAATGTGTGATGAATATAATTGCCTTTTCTTTTCTTTACCCACTGAGAAATTTATGCCAGTAATCTCTAAACATAAGATTCATCAAGTCTAGCCGTTGCTAAACCGCCACGTTCTAGTAAAAAACATAAACTTCACAAGGCTAAAGGCCGTGCCGTGCTTCTCGTCGTGACGTTGCCGTTGTCGTCGCCGAATAGTATAGTAAAGATGACAAAATATTTTACCACCATATAAATCTCATGGCTTTGTATATTATTATTTATTTATTTATAATTATTATTTATTATTTACGACATTCAGTCTTGAAAAGTTTGCTGCAAGTAACCTAAAATAAATTTTACTTTTTTTTTTTTGATAAAATTAGCGGCAGCAATGGTATTGGAGCTGCAGCAGCGCTTCAGTTCGCATAGGAAGGAACTGATGTGGCCAACGTCGAAAGTAACAAAACTTTACTCACCAACGTTAGTAATACAAGAGATAAAACAGGTAAGAGGGCTCTTGCAATCAAAGCTGTTTTAACTAAAGAACTGAATATGAAGAGGTGATAATCATTGTAAAAAAAAATATTGACAAGTTTGGTAAACTGGTTGTGCTAGTTGATAGAGCCACGATGGTATGTGCTGGATGTCGGTAGATAGTGGCGGTAGAAGCTTACGACAAAGTCTTAGGCACACAGAAGTCAGGAGTATATTTCACGTGACTATGCTTGCCACAACTTACCTGATCAAGACCAAAGGTAATGGTATCGGTGTGTTTTATAATAAGCCATTGTTGCCCTTCTTAATTTTTGAGGCTCCTAGAAACTATTTCACGAGGTATGCAGCATCAGAACTGGCCAAGTACGGCATAGGAGTAAACGTCGTGCCGTGCCCAGGGCCTCTCAAAACAAGCTGGTGCTGCGGAGCTTCAGTTTAATGCAGTCAGTCTCAAGAGCTCCACAGCCCCCAGCAGGGGCCCGGAGCTGGTATAGGAAACCTAAATATGTTCATCGCAAGCAATAAGACCAAGGGCATGTCAGAATCTATTGTAGTAACTTTTGTTATGCAGTAAATAAAATTTTAAACTATTGTTTGCTTTTGTATTTCGGTTTCATTATTTTACTTTCGTAAATGTTATGTTGTGTATTTTTTTAAATGTTGTTGCCTTAACTTTGTCCATTTTACAAGAATACATGCCTTTCCGCAGTCCATCGTGCTGGCCCAGCGCGAATGAGCAGACGATGTCGAACTAGTGGCCAATCCACTGCCTCTGATTTGGCTTTTTATTACTAGGAATGCAATATGTTTTATCTGTTTTTTATGGAATTGGTGAGTTATTTATAAGAGCCTTTCTACCCGGTGACAATGTTACACACAGTTGAAGATTGCCAGACGCATACAAGACATTCTGCTAATGCGATGAAGTCGTAGTCTTTAGTAGGTAAACTGTAGGCAGTGCGATGGACCTTTCTGCCGTTGATTGCCCGCGAAAATGTATGTTCCAATAGAAAAGAAAAATTTTACTGAATTCCGTAAACGTTACTGGAACAATAAAAATTTTATGAGTTTAGTAACCTGCGATAGACTCATCTTTAAACATGTTGCCATGAAATATATCATCGATATAGTGAATACTACTGGAATATTTAACGGAAAAATAATTGTCAGTTTTGAAAGACATTGTAGTTAAAATTTACCTACTAATAAAATCAATAAAATGCACACATAAAGGGGACAAAGCACATGCACATAGATATAAATACTCTTAAAATCATTATACATACATAAAGATGAGTTGTTTTTGTTCTTTACTCCACAACTTATACTAAAATTTCGTCCCAAAACTGTGCAGTTTTTGAATGCATTTTTAATCTTTTTAACATTTTGTCGTCACATTTTGTTTTGCCCAAAACTGCATATTTACGGGACTTAGCATACATCGTCCCCTTAAGTTGCAGTTACAAAAAATTAATTAAATGATTTGCTGAGCATGTCAAAGCAAAATGTATGTGGGCAAGATCTAATGATTGCATATCTGTAGGCGATTTGATAGAAAGTGATTGTGACAAGGTGATTAATACATGGGAACAATAGGCTTACTTGGTATTTTTTTTAATAAATATTTTGATAGTATTTTATTGTCAAATTGATAATCGAATACTGATAGTATTCGTAGTAATAGTAATATAAATGTTCGGTTGCGGAAGTAGGAAGAAAGATACTGTTACTGATCATGTTTTATGGTATGTTATGTAAAAGGTTTCTGTCTAACAGTGTAAAGATTTAAGTTGATAATGATGTCAAACGAACTTTTAATGTGATACCATCTAATTTTTTGACATTTTTAACGAAATAATATAAGATTTTTAATTTTAGAACTAAGTTTGTTGTTAATGCCATCGCGTGTTGTAACTGACGTTAGACTGGTAGTGTGAATGAATTTAATCTCAAAGAATATGCTTATAACTCAGCCTGTTCATTAGTTTTGATAAAATTTTATATTTTGATAAAGTTTGTACCTTAATGCAGTTTATTTTTCCTTAGAGCACTTTGGTACTTTCATTAGTTACCCAACAATATTTTTGGTAAATATAGCCTGTACATTGAACTAATTGCTTACACTGTTATATGCACTTATTAATATTTTATGGTATTTGTTATCCATTAAAAATATAATTAACTAGGTATCTACCAAATAATTCCAATGTGTAATCATGTTATATTTGTTTTTGGATGTTTATTTTGCTCACTAGTTATCGGCTTACAAAGTTAAAAAATATATGTCCCCGGCCTTAATTTTATACCGCATATTCTAAAATAATAGAAATTTGTTAATATTTAAAAAAAAATGTTTTGTAAAAATCGGTTTACAAGTTTTTTAGGTATTCGTAATGTTTCACTATATTGAACTTAATGCATGTGCGACACGCACTTTGTAGTTTTTTATATTCTACATACCAAAACTTATTATAATTCTATTAGAATTATAAAAGTGAGTTTTGTCTTTGACAGAGATGGTTTACTCCGGATTAGGAAGTACAAGGTATTTTTTCATGTAGTAAACCAAACTAAAACAAAAATATCATTGAAAAATTACATACTTTTTGGTAGGGTTAATATTTTTAAAGATATTGTCCAATCTCTTTTTCGAAAATGTAGATAAAGAGAATCCAGACAGAGTTCCGAAAAAAAAATTTTAGTGATCCTCGCAAACCCGTTTAATATGAATAAATTTTGTAAACATGAGTTCTTAATCCAAATATAATTAAAAAATACTGAAAGAGTTTTCCTATTGTTGTATCCAAAGCTACGGTCGAGTAGTAAAGGGGCGGAGGCATAGGGCGGAGTGCCACAGGTGAGCAGACCCTTATAAAGAGACGCACAGGGCGCCGACCGCGAGTACTGAAGGATCCACAGGTAGCGCTGCCCTAACTGCTGGACTTATACTTTACTAGTAAGTTTCTTTCAATATGTGATTATAATAAATATAAAATAATAATGTATTTAACTGCGTTTTTGACTTGGCCGCGGGTATTCGTCGTGTGACAAAAATATGTACTATAAGCTTAAAGCTATTGGGTAGGTACCCTTGATAAGTTTTTAAACTTCAAATGAGTTTTTTTAGGGTTTCATAGCGAAATGGTAAAAAGGAACCTTTATAGTTTCGCCATGTCCGTCCGTCTGTCCTTCTGTCCGAATGTCACAGCCTCATAATACCTACTTAATTCTTCATCAGATGCATCTATTATGATGAAATTATTCTTGGTATAATTATCATTGGGTAAAAATTAATCTAAAAAACTTTTTTCTATTATTTTTTCGAGTTATTGGCCTTTAAAGTTGAAAAAGGGGTAAGAAGGGTCTTACTTCTAACCAATATAAGGAAAAATACAAAAATGTAAAATCGTAGAAATTTTATATTTATAGACGCTTATCTATTGATGAGTGAGCGTTTCGATGAGTTAAAATAATAAAAAAAAGGCATGTTGTTTAAAAATTTTTTGCTCTACGATTTTACATTTTTGTATTTTTTTCTTATATTGGTTAGAAGTAAGTAACAGTGATAAATACTAAAAAATAGCAAATTGCCACTTTCTACTACTGAATTTGGTGTCGAAACTCAAAATGACGAGCCTTTGTTTTACCAGGCCACGTAGAAAGTTTTGCGAAAAAAGTTTTTATGTACGAGCATAAGGCACTGGCCACTTGTAATTATTTTGAAAAATTTGATTATTTAAAAGTAAAAATACCATTGTTGGAATTTCGAATTTTCCATCTTATTTTTTTACTTAATCTACATAACCTACCTAAGAGATTCTGGATTCGGCTTGTTTTTTTGGGTTACTTATTTAAGTAACTCAATACGTACAGTATTTCGAGATCATTTTGGATGATTTTTAGTATTCCATTCGTACCAGAATCGTCAAAACTGATCTTAAATATATATATATATATTGTTAATGCATAGGTATTATGTATGTGTGAGCTCTTTGTAACGACGAGATGATTTCCTTATGTTTTTAAAAAAGATGGCATGGCGAATATTTTATGGTATTTTAATAACGATATGATTTAAAGTTATTACTTTTTAAGGTTTCGTACTCATTAGGCAGAAGCTAAATCATCTTTATAAAATCGTGCACTAGCGACGCCTGCCGCAGTACTGTATGTAATGCAATACAGTTTCTTATTTCCGGCTTGTGTACTCAGTTCTCGAAAACTTGGAGCCATCACAAAGTGTCTCGATTACGTATGCAAGAAACATCAGACTTTGTTATTTCGAGAAAAAAATGTATACCAGTAAATCTTCCCTCTCGGGTCAAGAAAATTCTTTCTTAGTGCTCGCTTACGTTATAAGTTAACCTATGTCTAAACTTCAAAACCTTAAGCCTTTTCATATACAAATTTTTAACCCTTATTTTGCCATCTACGGAAAATTATAATTATAATAAATATTATTATATTATAATAAAAACACGTCAATCTTAATTTTCAACCTCAAGGTTTTATGCATTTAGCTTTGTAATTGACGGGATTTCAATACACGCTTTCAACTCCCATTTTACCCCCTTAGAAGATAAATTAAAAAAAATCTTTTCTGAATCTCGTGTATGTTGTAACAAAAACGTCTATGCTAATTTTTAAGTCTGTGGCCATATAAATATCAGAATTCTCATACAAATTTTCATCTTCTATTTTGCACTCCAGGGGATAATTTTTTAAAAACAATTAAATTAATAATAATAAAACATAAACCAAATAACATTTTTATGCATACTGAGATACAGAAATGACGGATTATTTTACAAATTTCTACCCACCATTTTATTCGCTTAGGAAATGAATTTTGCAAAATTCTTCTTTGGTGCTCGCTTTCGTTATAACAGAAAACTCTGTGCAAAATTTCAAGGCTCTAGACATAAAACTATCAGATTTGTCATACTAATTTTTATCCCTTATTTGCGCACTAAGGAATGAATTTCCGAAAACAGTGAAACTCTTGCTTGGACTTTTGAGAAAAAGGCTTTTAACTTTATATGGCTTCACATAAAAGCTATCGGAATTCTTATACCGATTTTTATCCCGTATTTTGCGCTCTTATGTTTTTAAAAAAAATGGTGAAACATTTCAGTCTTCATTTTTTAACTTAAGGTCAAATACTAATTACAGATCTTGATACAAAACTTCAAACCCCATTTCATTATCTTAAGGGATAAATTTTGCAAAATTCTTTGTTAGTGCTCACTTACGTTATAAAGAAAACTTCTGTGCAAAATGGCAAGTCTGAACAATGGCAATTCCATGAACATATGCCATTCTTAATTTTTAAATTTTAAGGCGATCGCAAATCCCTTCTTAGTACTTACGTCCGAACTAAATGGAACCTCTGTACTAAATTTAAAGTAATTCGTAATTCTAGGCACAAAAATATCGAAATTCTCATACAAATTATCATTGCCATTTGAAACTAGAGTGGGGTTTAACTGATTTCAAGAGTTAGCCGCAGTACAGCAAACATACTTTTAAAACTGATTTCAATTGTAAAATCCTACAACGATTTGGCACTGTGTATATTACTACCTGTTATTTTTATATTCTGTACATCATATAATTTCTATAGGATTTTGTTATTGAAATTTAATTACTCTAGAAACCAATTATTAATCGCAATTATCATTATCAAGTAATTCACATATAAATAGTACAAATACTTATTGATCGAAGTCAAAGTTTGCTATTGAAATTAGAGAAAATAGGAGTAGATGGCAAATTCTCTAAGAAGAGCAAAAATTACATGGAAATAAATTCTACTACAACTTTTAACACAAAAGATAATTACAGTTGGAAACTGACATAAATTTATTGCGCCATTCTCATTTGCAAGCAAAGCAATTTTGCAAGCGCCAAAACCCACAAAAAAATCACAGGGGATGGCGACACCCTTGGCCCGCCACTACACTGAGGGCATTCAAGATATTGACGAAGGCGGGAATAGGATACCTCTTAAGCAACTCTAGAATAACGAAGCGCCAGGTGAAGACAGAGTGACGGCGGAACTTTTCCCGGAAGAACTCCAATTTCGAGAGCTATTCAATACAGTACTGCACAACAAAACTACGCCTGAAGTGTGAAGTAGCTGCGCGCGGTTATACGAGTATTCTTCAAAACAGCGATTAGATCTGGGGCCTGATTCTCGTGCTGATAGAGATAATCTCGAATTGGAGATATGTTTTATTGATTTACTCATTGCTTGTTAATCGCAGTAACTGTTTTAGTCGATAGATCGACTAGTTTGAACTATGTAGATATGTCGAAAAAACATGGCAGATATAATTCGTAAATAGATTTTCGTATTCCTAGAATATATCTATGGGCATGTGTCGTACGCTAGCGGTCGACATGCATAGAGTGGTCAGAAGCAGTAGAGATGGCATGTCACACGGAAAGTGGTATGAAAAAGAGTCAAAATTAGTTGACGACTAAATAGTTTAGTTTTGATTGGGAGGGGGAGGGGCGGAGTGCTTTCAATTCTCAATTCCTCAAACTCCTCAACCGCTTTTAGAAAAAAGAGAGGTCATAAAAAATCCCTCCCGTGACCACACTTTTCCAAAAAGGGGTCTTTCATAGGGGAACAAATTGCTCCTTTTTTTTTCTTTTTTAAAAAAGGGGTCCATATGATTCCCCATTTGAATGACTTTTATGACCCCTAAAGTAAAAGCGATCAAAAAACCCCCTTGATATATATAACTAAAACCCCGTTCCCCATTAATTCTGACTCCTTTTCATAACACTTTCCGTGCGACATTCCATCTCTACTGCTACCGACCACTCGATGCAAGTCGACCGCTAGCGTACGACATATGCCCTAAGAGAGGTTTTAAGAATACGGAAAACTATTTACAAACGATATCCGCCATGTTTTTTCGACATATCTAGTTCAAATAATAATAATATAGTTCTGTAAATAATAATAATCAGCTTTTCAGGGAATTAGGACGCTGATCCTAAGCCACGTCTATAAGTTTTTTCAATAGTTATCACGAATCGTCTCGCCTGACTTGACGACTTCCAACCTTCGGAGCAGGCTGGATTTCGATAAAGCACAGTACACTTTGGAGATTATACTGAAGACCGAAAAATATAATCAGCCCCGTTGGCTTTGATTCGAAACCGAGGCTGTTCGGGAATCCTGGCAGCGACAACTTTTGTATGACGCCGTAACAATGACGTACAAGTACAGGATCAGCAGGCAAAGTCCGTCTAGTTGCGCAAAAGAGGCGGTGATGTAATATTGCTGAATGTGCTTACAGCGAACTGGGGAATGACTTCAAGACGCTGAACTGGAATAATCACGTCATCTCTGTAAACGGTGTGTTCATTTCCCACCTTTGATTCGCGGACGACATACCTACATTAATTTGAAATTAGTTTCATTTAGATCTGATTAGGTCTAACTAGTCAAGTACCCTATTATACGGCTAAAAAATACAACTGATTTTATGTCAATTCGCCTTTTTTTTTCAAAATTAAATAATTAGATAAAATTAAATAATTAGATAATAGAATTCAGAATAAAATTAACAGACTCCGAAATACACAGGCTGATCGAAATGATTTCTTTTTTTATTGTAAAAAAAAAGCGTGTTTTAGTATTTAAAATTAAAAAAAATTAACAAAATTACTGTCACTCGTCCATCAAGAAGTTAATTAAAACACATTTTAATTTTCATTACATAAAAAGAGTGACGAGATGAACAATAAAAGGTACAATTTCGTAGATTTTTATTACCAAATCATTAAAATAAAAACATAATAAAGTTGTAAGCGCATTGCGCCCACACTGACGCCGAATAAGCAATAGGTCTTGGAGGAGACTTTTAAGCGGGCACCAGATCTTTGTACAAATATTTGTACACATATCTGAACACACAGAGTGTCTCGGTTATTTGTGCATTTGTGCAAATTTACAAATACCCGTGCCACACTGTGTGTTTAAATACACATTTTTGAAGCCGCGTCAAGCCCTGGCATTATAAATTTATGTATCAATTTCTTAGCTTTAGTTTGTTTTGATAACCCATTCCATGAATAAAATATTGTTTATTTGTAGGGTTCCGTAGCCAAATGGCAAAAACAGAATCGTAATATTCGTCCGCCTAAATTACACAGCTTTATAATTCTGCCAGCTTCCAAAATATTAAGTTAATTTTTAGGGTTCCGTAGCCAAAAAACTGACTCGTAATATCCATCCGCCCAAGTGTCACGGCTTAATCATTCTGCCAGCTTTCCGTTGATTAGATTGAAAATGTGCAGGTCTGTGTATAAGATATGTGTGTATAAGGGATGTGAGTGTAAGATTTACAAATTAGATTAGTATACCTAAATAATTTGAAGAGGACGAACGATACGTTTTTTGAGAAAAATTGATGTTTGAAGTGTCTTTGTAATAGTCTTAAACATTCATTCAAAGTTATTATGTGACTCTTGTTTAGGCGTATATTTTATAAGTAAGCACTAAAGTTAAAAAATCTAAGAATTTACAATGATAGTGTATAAGCATCACGTGTGCTAAGAATTCGTTTACGTACTTTTATATAAACTTACTAGCTTTTCGCCTGCCCTAAATTTGGTTATTGGCGTAGGATTCTTACGGTAACATTGAATCCCCGTTTAGGGGGTGAGTTTTGAAAAATCCTTTTTTAGCGCACGCCTACATCATAATAGCTATATGTGTGTTAAATTTCAGCTCGATCCGTCAAATGGTTGGAGCTGTGCGTTGATAGTTCAGTCAGTCAGTCAGTAATAGTTACTTTGGGCTAACGCTTACTTTAACCCGCGACTTTGTTTACGTAGGTGAAAATATTTTAAAAAAATACGTACCGCCCTTCCCCCTCATGACTCACCGCCGGTCTTGCACATCATAAATGCGCGAGCAGTACTTGATCATTATTTTGCTGCGATGCTTATTTAAAACTGCGATATGTCCTAAGATGATATAAAGGGAAATTTTGTTTTAAATTAAATAATTGTGATGAATAACCAAATATTTATTTGGATAAGGATTAATATCATGTTTATAAAAACACCGTCGCAAATAATGCATTATTTAAGAACAAATTGGTTTGTTTACATTAGTATAGAAGAAGATTTGCTTATGTTTTTGTGTGAGTTTAACCTTTTTTGAATAAAATAAAATTTTATTTAAATCAAAAGCACTAAAGAGTATTGATATCAACTTCGAAGCAAATGACCGCCAAAATAACTAGCTACCCCTTTTTAACCCCGCTAGGGGATGAATTTCAATGAAATACGAAACACATCTTCCATCAATTCTGTAAAAAAAGATTTATGCAAAATTTGAAGGAGATTGGACCAAGGAATCATTGTCTCATACAAACTTTGGCCCCCTTTTTCACCCCCTTAGGGGTAGAATTGCGGAAAATCCTTTCTTATCGGATGCCTTCGTCATACAACGAACACATCCTTCAAGTTTCAGGCCTCTACGATTAGCGGTTTAGGCTGTGCGTTGATCCATCAGTCATTCAGGACAAAGCATTTTATATGAATACATATTTATTGTGGTAAATTAACTTTAGTAAAAATGTATGGTATATAATTAATTGATAAAATTGTATTTAATAACTTTCAAAAGTAAAACGATTCAAAAGTGTGTGTAAAAATCTAATTTAAATAAAACAAAATTGAGTTCGACAGTTTAACTCAGTGCATTGAACACTCTGTGTCATCACTTTTATTTACATTTCCGCCCTCGTACAACGCCTACTGTTCTAACAGTCTATATCGACTCCCTCGCAGCCTAGTTGGTAGTGTGCCCAGCTGTTGTGCAGAGGGTGTGGGTTCGATTCCCGCACTTGACAAAAATCAATGCAAAAAACATTTGTGTATGTCTTGAGTCTGGGTGTATTTATGTATGATATGTATGTATTAACAAAAAAAAAAGTATTGTATTTGTATCCGTTGTCTGGTATCCATAACACAAGCTCTGCTTACTTTGAGGCCAGATGGCGCTGTGTGTAATGTCCAAAAATATTTATTTATATAAGTAAAAACAACTAAACTAACTATTCGTAACGGCAACAGCCTTTACAGATAGACCTTCATGAATATTTTCCGAGAAAATTGTTTTTTGAACAAAGTCTGTTCGCAATTTTTTCAGACATCCGCAATAGTTCTCATATAACCGAACTCTACATTAGTGCATGTTCAACAAACATTTGTTCTTAAATGAAATTAGTGATATGGGCCCAAATTGGACTCCCGAACTATTAATTCACCCAAATCGGGCGAATAGCGTAGCCTCCCCTAGAGGTCCAAACCATACCTAGGACTCTTTAAACAAAAATAGCTTTATTTGTTAAAATAGCTTTATTCACACTAAAAAAAATTCTTGCGTATACGAGCAAATGTGCGGTATTCTATACAAGCGGTTATAGGATAGTATCAGAAGGTGAAATCGACAAAAGAGAGATAAAATGCTATTACCTACATATTTTAACGATTTAAAAGTTTTTGTAACACCCTAAGTGGAATAAATAACTTTTTGACTTTAAATATGACTGTACTGTGCTTAACTAGGCATACACACTCATAGTTGTTATCTAATAGGTTTAGGTTGCTAATTTTTCCTATTATTAAATGTGCGAATATATACTAAGATAATAATTTAAGCAACTAAAAAATTATTCCATGAAATATAATTTCAATACCGAATAAAGTTTTTATAAAAACATCGGAAGCGTAAAACTTTGTTTAAATCGAAAACAACAAACACTAACAAATTATGCAAATATTTTGTTTGTTGGATATGGTTACAGGGTACATGTATTGTTTGATTAGAAAACAAAGTCTTACATAAACAGCTATTTTGCTTGTTTCTGTATTTTACAGAACCCTTAACTTCATTTAACATAAGTACTTTTTTAAAAAAAACTTTTTAAATTACCTCCGTAGTTCTTGTGTCAGTTAGAACTACGGAGCTAATTTAAAAGTTTTTTAGTATATTTATAGTTCTCTTATTATAGATTTTAAACTAGCTGTTCCGGCTGCTATGTTCGCGTGAGCTTTGAAAATTTATAGAAGAGCTTACTCGTAAAAATTGTAAAAATAACCATAAATTGTATACAACCCCAGTCTACTGCCTATCTCTCATCTCCTCTCTCTTTCTCCTTTATTACCTTTTTCCAATGTCTAACTTTGTTAACTTTTCTTTGAGATAAGAAGTTACTATGAGTATTATACTATGTATAACCGAAAACTTGGAATTGCAATATTGTATGCTTGTTAGCTGATTATCAAAGCCTCCTCAACCTCTTAACGCTCAAACCGCTGAACCGATCAAGATGAAATTTGGAATGGAGATAGTTTGAGTCCCGGAAAAGGACATAAGCTACTTGAAAACGTATTTTTCGTTTTTTTTCTCTATAATTGAGGAGTTGCCATTGAAATCCTACACCGATGACCGAATTTAGGGCCGGCGGAACCGCGGGCCAAAGCTAGTATGTTATAAATGCGAAAGTATGTCTGTTCGTTTGTCCCCGCATCACGTCACAAAGGAGCATCCAATTGAGCTAAATACTTCGTACAAGGATAATTGAAGAGACGAAGAAGGACGTAGGCTAGACTTTTATTTCTTAAAAAAAGTTTATGCAGTTATGACCAAATTTCACGTGCATGAACCATGGCCACAGGTAGAGCTTGCTATTGCAACTTTTTACTACAATTCAGGAGTGGTCGTAGTAATCCTACGCCAACCCAGCGCGGGCGGTGCCGTCGGCAATAACTAGTTCATATATAAATACATACACAAAGACACACATAAATATACATAAAGCACAAACAGATTGACAAAGATTGATTATTAAGTTCCATAAGAAATTGAGGATTTGACGACTGACAATTAAAACAAAATGTATACCTAGCTGTTAATGTACCTACGTATATTTACAACTTATGTCAGATGAATTGTATTATGTCTAAAAAAAATAAATGCCGGCTGTTTTCCGTAGTAATTAGCGTTTAAAAGATTGTAAAGCTAAAATTTTTTAAATTTATTTTAATCCTACTAATATTATAAATGTGAAAGTTTGTTTGGATGGATGTTTGTTACTCTTTCACGCTTCAACCACTGGACGGATCGGGATGAAACTTGGCATAAAGATAGATTAGGTCCTGGAATAGCATATAGGCTACTTTTTATCCCGAAATTCCCAAGGGAATAACTATAACCGAGCTTAAACGAATTATCGCTATAGCTACTGCTTGATATAGGAAATTTCATTAGTGTAATTAAGGAGTAAATCACAGTCGCCGATAAACGAATATAGGGCGGGCGGAGCCGCTGGCAAATTAGTATACCTAATTAAGGAGTTTCTCGCCGATAACCGAATTTAGGGCGGGCGGAGCCGCTGGCAAAGCCTAGTGATTTATAAATTTTAATAGTTAGAAATCTACTTGTATCTTTGATTTCTTATTTTAAGAAACCTCTCTCCATCTTTCAACTCTAACATCACACTGAAAACACATAAGCTGCAGCTCAATTCGTTGTCGTCGTCTCAGACGAAAGATGTCCACTGCTGAACAGGCCTCTCGCATATGTCTCCACAACTTAGATGATTTAAGAGGCCAATAATTAGAGACCACATTTTGTACTGTAAGTCATCACTAGCAACACACTCTGGCTGTAGATTTTTGTCTTTAGGTACTGAGGTATTTTGGGCTAAAAGATGTATAATTTCCCGAACGCTGCCCAGCTGAGCTGGATTCTTTGATTATGGTCATTTTCAAAGTTGGACTTACCTAACTGTACTACTTGTCCTAGGTATGTGTATTTGCCAACAACTTGGGGCGTAGCGTTCTGAACAACAACCGGTATAGGCATTCAGCGTTATCTGGGTTTTATCAATTTTTATTTTAAGGCCTACCTGATGAGAAAGTCTGTTAAGTTCTTTGAGCATCGTGCTACTGCGATTCTGCCACTATTACGTCGACAAATCAAACTGCCATATCCTTTCGACTTCAAAAGTTTTCTTTCAACATGTCTTCCAACGCAGTGGTAAACGCAGTTTCGGAGAAATAACGTCTTCCTGTCTCACACCTTTCTGCAGATTGATTGGCCGGTCTTGTACTCAGACACAGATGGTGACTCTGTTATAAAAATACCTCAGCACTTTGATGTTCCGGTAGGCACCGCTGGAGAGTCTGTAATATCGCTCAGGTCTCGATAGAATAAAAGCCATTTTTATAGTCCACAAATGCTACGCAATTATACTTCTCTGCCTTCTGTATAATCTTGCATAGCGTACGTATATAATCCATGGTACTTATGGTTCATTTCGGATACCGGCTTTTTTGAGAGACTGAAATTCATCAAACTTGCACTTGAGACGATTCGTAATGTCCATGGTAATTAGCTTCTAGCCATGGCTATACCGGGTGAGAAAAGTGTGTTGCTTACGTCTACGGCGCTAGTACATTTGCAAATAAATGAATCAACTTGGTATTAGTCCCAATATACCAGTAGCTCTCTAAAGACGTGTGTTCATAGGCCAAAAAGGCGGCGTCAGCACCATTGATTCAACATTTCTCTCATACTCAATCACCTTCGTAATTTGTGTGTCTCGCGAACCACACTTGAGAGTGCGGTAAGATCGATGTGTGGTAGTGTGCGTACATGGTGCGCGCTTGGGGTTAAGATCACATACTATTCTTCTTTTTAATATGGTACTACATACACGATGATGTTTACTATTCCAACAGCGTAGAGGCCTATGTCCGTCCCGCTCGGCGAGAGAGCGCGCGAGCAAGACCACACGATGTGGCGCTGCGCTGTCGCTCTGTTGATCTGTGCTACATTCACACACGCGATTCGAGATAGACGATCTGAAGGTGAGTAGGTAGCTTTAACTCTACCATTTTCGTGGCGTTTATTGGAAAAGATCCATATTTTCAACAGTAGACTTTTGTTACAGAATGATTAATTGATTGAATTATAAAGCAATTTTACTTATTTTGTGTTGTAGAAGATGTATCTGATATTTTTTCGTAAAACAATTTGACAGCAGATCCTGTACCGTTTGTTTTGGGTTCTCGCTGCGGCCGCTCACCCTCCCCTGAGAGACATATATTGCCACGAAATGACAGGTAAACAATATATCTGTAAATGTTTTATTTGGTAATTTATTTTCGCTACCGCTTAAGTCGAAATTAAAATATTGAGCAGGATCATAAATTTATCTATATACTCTATTCTTGGTGCTGATACAATAAAATAAATAAATACCTGATAAATATTCCTGTAAATCTCACACAACGTCATCTGGTCCCAGATAAGCAAAGCTTGTACTATGAGTTCCAGAGGGCGTAGCTAGCGAATATAATCAGTACATATTCATATTCATTTATTTGCAGTTAATAATTATATATGATCACATTTCATTTCATACAATCCAGTGTCTTATACTTTTAATAATATTTTTTAATAATTATTTTAGTTTTAAAATAGGATATTAATTAAAAAAAAATTTAGTTTAAAAAATGAAATAGTTAATGTGACTATATTTAAAAACTGTAGTACCTAGATACTGGTAAAATGTTACGCTTTTAATACAGTCTCAATTTTTAACTAATTATGTTACAGTTTACGGAATTATAAATGACTACAGTGTCAAGTTTCAAATATTATGTAACAGTATATGGAATTACAATATCTGAAAAAACTACAGTGTCAAAATTCAACTGTTATATGGAATTATAATGCTTGTAATAATTTTCAAACTTGACACTGTAGTTATAATAATTATAATTATGTTACAATGGATTAAATCACAATGTCAGGAAAAACCACAGCCCGAAGTTTCAACTAATTATGTTACAATAGATGGAATAACAATCTTTGGAATAACTACAATACTTAGTGTCCTCAATTCAAAATATTTTTCTTAACTCTAGAAACAAAAATATTGCATAAAGTACATTTTTTATACAACTTGGAACTTTGTTGGATATTTGTGGGTCCATCTCGCAAAACGAATTGCTAGTCTTAGTAAGCCTGTGTTGGCGTACAAGTGGTTCCTATTCCTTCTGATTGCATATCCATGACCAACACACTGTCCGTCCGGATAATATAAATGTTTTGGACATTACACACCTATTTTCACATTCTGGACCCAAAGTAAGCAATGCTTATGGATACCAGAAAACGGATACAAATACATATATATTACTTTTTCTTATGTAAATACATACATACCATACATAAATACACTCAGACTTAAGACAAACACAAATGTGTGTCACATAAATGTTTGTCCAGTACGGGTATCGAACCCACACCCTCTACACAGCAGATGGCCACACTACCAACTAAGCTGCGAGGATATATGATGTCGATACATTTAGTCTAACATATTTTTTTACGGACATGTTAGGGTTAATACACGTTGTTTCATAAACAGCTGTCACAGTGGTACAGCATCGTATCACGTATGCATCAGACTGTAACAGAAGTACAGCATTTACGTAGCACTGAATCACTGCCGTAGCGGACAAAGACAGAAGCACAGCATTGACGTAGCACTTAACACTGACATAGCAGACTAAAATATAGAAGACTATAACAGAAATACGGCATCTACGTAGTACTTACTGAATTACTGACGTAGCCAATTATAAATGAAGCACACCATCTACGTAGCACTGTTTCCCTGACGTATCAGACTATAACAGAAGCACAGCATCTACGTAGCATTTAATCACTGACGTAGCAAAATTATAACAGAAGCAGCTGATGTAAATATTTGTAACGTTACAGAGAAATTGAAAACAAAAGTATCAGACGTAAAAAATTTAAACTGAATATTGCACTAGCGTACTCGTATGTAACTAATGTTGGAGACCTACAAGTATGACAGCTACGCCTATAATATGTTCTGTGTTAAGCTTTGTATCAATAAACTGAACATATATTAGCTAAATTTATATTTATATATTTATACAAAGCTTAGCTAGGCACAATTTAGTTCTTAAATATTTCTGTGACTAAAAATTATGGATCACGGTCTGAAATAACAAACGATTTGTTAATTTTTTTGTTTATTTCAAACACGATAAAATTGTCTTTTGTTTGCTATTTAGATAATTCAATTTAAGTTTAGTATCAAAATATATTTTTTAACAAAATATATGTATTTGTTTGTTTAGGTTCTTCATGGGTAGTCGGTACGGAAAGCGGGCAGATCCGGGGATAAATACTGGAGTAACTGCGGTTGCTAGTCAGGAGCAAAACCCGGTTTCCGGACACCAGCCGCCTTTGTTATGCCATTTAACTGGATTGTATCCATTTTTTCGATGCACCCCAAATATTAGTTCAAGAGATGATGTCAGGTTTAGGTATTTTTTTTCTATTTGCCTCTTTTTAAACTAAAGTATCTACTAAGTTGGTGCAAATTTTAAAAATACGTTTAAATTCTGTGAATGAAATGTGATGCTTAAAGCCCAAGTGAACTGCAATCATGCGGAAAATTAAATCCTTTAAAATTGCAAAATTTCAGATTTAATCTATTATACTACTAGCTGTGCCGGCGGTTCCACCCGCGCTAAATTCAGTTATCGAGCTATATCTGATTTTGCTCATCCCACGAAAACACTATAATTTTTCAGGATAAAAAGTAGCATATATGTTTATCCAGGGTGTCACCTGACTCCGTACTAAATTTCATTAAAGTTGTTTCAGTCGTTTGAGCGTAAAGAAGAAACAAACTCATTCACAAACCTTCGCCTTTATAATAATAATTAAGGGGTTGGAGGCAGATTTCCAAAAAAAAATGATGCACGATTTTTTTGTTAGTCACAAATAGTCCGCATACCAATTTTTAGCTTTCTACCTTGAAAATTGCGGAATGCTCCAAACGAACTTCCACTCCCCATTTAAGAAAAGTGGGGGGTTAGAAAGAGACAAAAAGTAGCCTATGTTACTCTCCATCCCTTCAACTATCTCCACTTAAAAAATCACGTCAATTCGTCGCTCCGATTTGCCGTGAAAGACGGACAAACAGACACACACATACACTTTCCCATTTATAATATTAGTATGGATACCGCGCGGGCATAATTTTTTTTTTTATATTTAGTTTGTTATTTCCTTAGTAAGTATATTAATATAATTCACTAATTATCTATATAATTTGACCCGTGGTTCTCCCTGAACTTTGAACTCATTTTGTTTCATAATATCCAATTACCACCCGCGCCTCCTAAGGAATCTATGCTTTAAATTTAAGTTTTATGTATGGACATATGGACAATCACCAATTGGTCGACTATAAAATTTCGTCAATTTGCTTACCATTTAATTCGGGTACCAATCAATATTATGTTCTTGTTAGTCTAACGAAATAGTTAAACTAAAAATAAGTGCGCAAAAGATTTAATAATTTTTTAATATTTTTTTTTGCAGAAGGACTGAGGAAGAATTAATATCAAGCGCTGAAGACTACAATGAAGCCCTGACTAATATAAACGCCCTCAACTGAATTTAATCGGCCAACATAATTTTTATACTCTTTTTGTGCACTTATACTTTTTGTATTAGATTTATTGTGCTACATAAAAAAAAATCAAAAGAAATTATAAGATGCCGGAATTTGGTCTGAAATTTATATTTAGTAATAAATACAGGAAGTTTGATAAATATTTTAGTAATAATTTCATAGTCATAACATTTCTGAAAATATATTTTATTTAGCTTCTTTTTGAATGGCATTAAAAAGCCAAATTTTAGATAGATAGTAATTATAAATAATTTTGTGATTATCGTTAAATATATGTTTGTTTTGTTGTAATTTTGATACTTTAGAAGGTGACGACTTGGTATATTGTACTAGACAGGAGAGTTTAATGAATATGTAAGTAGTAATTTATCATTAGTAGTGTAATGCATAGTTATTAAATATACTTACTCCTTAATTTAACACAGCTCTTAGACTACTCCTTTAACTCTAAAAAGAAGGCTTGATCCTAATAGTATCGCAAAAATATTTCATAAATTTTTCTTTCTTTACGCTATAAAATTGTATTTATGATAAATTTTTTATTCGCTATATTTTTTTAATTTTTATTTATATTAAAATTAACTTACTTACTTACTTTTGGTTTTTATAATACTTGGATGGAAAAGTTCACTAATTAATTTTTAAATACCTATTAAGAAAGAAAATGGTAAAATATTGTATATTTTAAAATTTAAATCTTATTATACTTATAATCTTACTATCTTGACTAAACCATCTACCATTCACAATTTTTATGTTTCGTTTATTTTTATATGAGTACCTGAAAAAAATATGTATTTTTGTGAAGATTACCTTTATTAAATTTTACTAACTTTCACGAAATTAGTCCAAGAGCTGTTCCTATAATGAAGGGATTAATTTTAAATCGCGACTGGCTACGGCTGGGGGCTGGTCGCGATATTATTGGATATCGAACTCAAATGCTCAAAAATATGTAATAAAGTCAATTGATTATATACATATTTATATTTGGAAACATTAAACAAATGCAAAATAAAATTAGTAAAATTGACAATTACTCTGTTAATGTTGGGATACATTTACACATGTTTTGACTTTATTTTTATTTATTCTAAAATGTAATTTTTGACACAATTACTTCATGGAAATATCGATATTACTATTTTTTTTTGTATTCATTTAATAGTAATAATATATAGTATACCTAGTAGAAACATAACCAAAATATCTTCGTCAAGCTGCAATAAATTATATCCAAATATTTTTTGATCAAAAACATTAAATTATATTTTTTTTAAGCGTTTGAGCTCGATACCCAACTGCTAGACTATAAGTAAATATTGCCAAATAATATTAAATTAGAAAATAAGAAGCTACAGCAAAATACTTGTTAAATTTAAAAAAATAAATGTAATACAACATTAAAAAAAAAAATTACTGTGTTTTTTTTCTAACACATTTTTACAAACAGAAATAGTACACGTCGTCCAAAATCGAAATTAAGGTTTTGATGAAAATTGCTGGTGAACCTCGTAAAATATCTAGTATGTAAGTGTTGTAGTCGTATGTATTATCTGATTAATCAATAACGTTGAAACGAGACAATTTTTTTTAAACTCACTTTTACCATCATATAAATACTTCATTTCTTTACAGAATAAGTCATAATTATTGTTTGTTGTGTATATATATTATATATCTAACCGAAATCATAATTAAATAATTGTATTTAATACCTTTAAACGAGCAATTCTTGTATTTATATGTATATATAGATATATACCTTATCTTAATCTCGGAAACGGCTCCAACGATTTTAATGAAATTTAGTGTGCAAGGGGTTTCGGATCGATAAATTAAACTAGATAGGTTTCATTTTTGGAAAACGTCGTTTTATCCGTGTGTTCGGGCAATGATAAACTGAAAAATATGACACTTCTTGACATCTATTGGCGAGTAGTAATACTATTATTTCTACCGACACAGCTTCACTAAAGCTACTTGACAATAGATGGCGTTGTAAATAAAGCCTTAAATTTAGTTTCCGTGTGAGCATAGAAAGTCGACTTCGGCGGAAACATATTAATAAAAAACAGAAACCTATCATCTATACTTTAATATATAAAGCTGAAGAGTTTGTTTGTTTGAACACGCTAATCATAGAAACTATTGGTCCGATTCGAAAAATTCTTTCAGTGTTAGACAGCCTATTTATCGAGGAAGGTTATAGGCTATATATCATTACGCTAAGACCAATAGGAGCGGAGCACCAATGAATAATGTTGCAAAATCGAGAATGTTTTTCCTTTTGTGCGCTGCGAAACGGTTAAAGTTTCGCAAAAATCATGTGTAACAGAATTGTTCCCCTTTAAAAGCTCTAAAAAACAGTCCCCGACAGCACATGTCTATCTTTTAAGGTTGGCTCACTATAAACTTTTTATGCTAACCAAATTTATTCTAAAATAATGCATTATTTGCGAAGGTGTTTCTAAAAACAATAGACGATGATATTAATCGAATCGATTATTCATCACGTCTTTAATTTAAAACAAAATTTCCCTTTACATCATTCGATTTCAATGAATATCTTAGGAGATATCGCAGTTTTAAAGTAACATGTCAGTAAAATAATGATCAAGTACTGCCTAACTACACTCACAAGCGTAACTACACTCACAAGCGTGTATCGATTGAGCAAACGGATAGTTAGTGGACATTTAGCTAAATATCTCAGTTTTCTGGTTCGACTTGACAAATGTTTAATCTGCCCTTTATAGGGCTTTATGGGGATATGAAATTAAATGAATTATATTTATCTATATATGTTTTAAACCTACCTTCACATTGTTCGAAATCTAAATTTGATCCGCTGTTATCTATACGTAGGTACTAACCTTAAAAAAATGCAGAAGATAATACAGATCGTGTGAAACAGAAGCAGATAGCTATTTTAGAAAGTGACACGTGACTGAATTAAATTACGACAACTGTCTTAATTTCGCCGTCTCAGTAAAAAACAAGGTATTTTCTTCCTGAGATATACACGAGCCTACGTTAGTAAACAGTCATATCGCTGTTTATCGACATCTTTGTCGAATGCGTTTGATTTGCATATACTACTCTTATTCGGTGTCAATTTATAAAGAAGTGTCGTGTCAGTCACTTTCTTTTCTGTAAAATGACTTTTATGACTATTTAAGTACTCTTGTTTCAAAATGTATTAAATATAAACTCACAACTGCATAGACCAACACGCAAGAAACTTATATATTGATTCAATATATAAGCTTTTTAGCAACACGGCATCCTGACGCGGCCGCGGCCTTGTTTATATGGACAACTGAATCGAATTGATGTTAAATAAAAACTAGGCAAAGACAGCCTTATTTATGGGTACAGCCAGAATATTTACATGCATTTAAAAAGGTGCCGAAGGACTAATATCTATGCGCGCTTTTTAAAAAATACGTTAAATTTTAGTGCGCGGCAAAAGGTGGCAAGCAAATATTGTAGGATAATCGGTAAAAACGGTTTATTGCAAAAATTTTTGATATTCAGCAATAATACTCCAACACATTAAGTGAAATACGTATTTTGGTGTTTTTTTCAAATTAAACCCCATACGGGAGAAATTTAGTATATATGAATGAATACATGCTTCTCAACACACTTAATAATTTCAAAGGTTTTCCTAAAATGTAAACCCTAGAACAGGTACTTAGAATCCTGTAAGTCAGTTATCTTTCCGAAAAATGGGCAACAAAATAGTGGCAAGGCAGTGTGGTGAGGAAGGGGCCGTTTCCTCGATACTGTGGCATACCCGTGTGAACCATGGATGAACCTGATAATGGTTTATAGTGCAACAAACTTTTTTGACCCGGTGGTCAACAACAGTCATGGTGATTGAAATGGTGTGAAAACAACGACACTAGCAACCAAATACCCAAGGTAAAAACAACCATAAAAATTTCTTGCACTTTAACTGTATTTTTTTCGTGAACAGTCGCCGAAGCAGTATATAACACGATCTAGACACGCAGCAGCGTGTCCAGCCAAGTTCAAAGGAAAAGGAACTGGCCACACTGCAGCTATGTGTAATTTTACACAAACCATTTCGAGCTACTTTTGACCCCTTCACAACTCGAAACCTATTTAACCTACATACATGAAATTTGGCTCAGTACTCAAAGGCCAGTGTGAAGACTCAATTCCCCAGGGGAAGATAAATGAAAAATAGGTGTAGTTCGTAAATACAATTTTATTATAGTTCCTGAGTATTTTACAAATAACAGTGTAATTAAATTACACACTACATATACAAAATAAAATACTTCACTCGCTACACCAGCTTGTCTAGAATCCACAAATGTAGCTCAGTAGACTTTTCCTCCCTGTGTGTGTTCTACCGCTTGTACAATGGGTTGTGTTCTGAGGAATTATTCGAAATGATGCCCACGGCTACTTTCTGCCATCGCACCGCTCGCCATCGACAGGGAATTCATTCTCACACTTTGGAACCGAAATGGTCGCGTACAGTGGCGGTTTCAGAGAAACTTCCTCCCGCGAACACTTGGGTTGTGGAATGAGCTCCCTGCCAAGGTTTTCTCTAAGGACTACAGTATGGGGTTCTTCAAAAAAGAAGTTATTAGATTTCTGAAGGGTCGGCAACGCGCGAGTGATGCCCCTGGTGTTGCAAGCGTCCATAGGCTACGGTGACCGCTTACCATCAGGTGGACCGTAGGCTTGTTTGCCACCTTAAGGGTATAAAAAAAAAACTTATCAAAATTTCATTAAAATCGGTTTACCCTTATTGCGCGAGTCCGACTCGCACTTGGCCCTTTTTTCTTTCTCAGAAACCTTCCCCGACCTGTGCCAAACAACTTACCAAAATTTCATTAAAATCGGTTTACCGTTATTGCGCGAGTCCGACTTGCACTTGATCGTTTCTTTTTTCATAAAAAAACTTCTCCTGACAATAACAAACACAAAAAAAAGAATAAGCGAAATCGGCGTTCACGCGTGATGGCGTGACCAAGTTAAACGAGGATTCATTTTTATATATATAGATTAGTATCAACCATTGTTTTTTCATATCGATGGTATCAACCAACTAATAACAAAGTGAATAATTAAAGTAGGTGGATATAAATATAAAATTTTGCTTCTTATATCATATAGTTAGGACTATTGACGTTTTTTACGCCACACTGAATTCGCCCTGATGTTATGGCACAGCGTGGGCGGTCCACATAGCCCAAAAAAAACTATACAGCGTATACGTAGGAAACTAGAGTAATTTTACAAATAACAATGTATTAATAATGAATACTTATAATTTCTGTACAAAAAGTAATAAAACCCAACAAATCATTAATGTGAAATAAGAGCTAAGTTCAATATTACAAATCTTTGAAATGAACTGAATCAACTGTAAATTCAACTAGATTATCCCAGTAGTTCCGCACTTAAAAAAAATACATAGTTGAACAAAAAACAAAAAACTCCCATTAGTTTAACGGTTGAACTAATTGGGTGTACTAGCGGTAACGACGGGAAATTTGAGGGGCATAGGCTTCTCCTTGGATAAAAAGCTAAGGACATAGTTCACCGTGCTGTTCTAGTGTGTGTTAATTAGGACGTTGTCGAGCTAATAGTCACTTGACTGTTAGAGTTATCAAGCCACCCCGTAAGGCTTCAGACTTTGATTTACGAGTGCTGTCATATAGCAACAACCAGGAACGACTGTTTGACGACGGATGAGCTTAAGAAAATGTACTTGCTTCCAGGGTTATTTGAAAATTTCCTATCCAGTCTAGAAGTAAAGGGGAGCCACTTAATTATTTTAACTACAAAATTATATCAACTTGGAAGGCAAAATCATAGACTTTGCTTGTTTTGACGTATGCAGGTTTCCTGACGACGTTTCTTCAACAAAAGCTAGTGGTGTGAATAATTTTTTTTTTACTAATAAATGTACCTTCTGAAGATATTAGGGCAAAGATTCTTTAGTACACACCGTCGTATGCTTGGAACTAATCTGAGGAATTTTAATTGAAAAATTTACAAAATTTTTACTTCTCCATGTATATTTTATAAGCTGGTTGACTATTACTTGTTAACTTGTAAAGTTAACCTTTTTTTTTAACTTCATTTTATACTAGTGCTGTGCTTTTTTTTACATATCTACAGCCAACTATTTAGCAGGCAGGGGGCTCTAACAAATATTAGCACTTTAAAGCTTAATAATTCGCAAATATTACTTTCACTATATTTTTTTGACGGCCTTTCATATACATACCTACGACACGCCACACTATGGGATAGACAAAAAAAAATTCGTCGCCACTTTACGTGTAGGGAAGGTACCTCAATTTTTTTTAAAAATTTATTTTATTACTTTGTCGGCTTCATTCAAGTGTATACCAATGCAAATTTACAGCTTTCTATTTTTACAATACTAATAGTCTCCTAACTGAGCCTCGGACAGACAGAAGGAGATGGCGGAACTATTAGGGTTCCATGTTGAATTACCAAAAATATTTGGTCTAGAAAATAACAAATAAGAAATAATTTTAATAAGAAACAATATAACGGAACGAACTTTTCCGGTGGTCCGTCTCCGGTAAAGGACCGGATAATGTAGGAAACGGTGGAAGTTTCTAGGCATCCATTCTTAGGTCCATTACCGGGTCGTGTTTGTTTGAATAGGTTGTGACATTAACTTTGACACAATCAGTCTTAACGTTCTTGCCCTCTGCGGACGCAGAAAAAATCTACTTGATTTAAATTTTAATAATTTTAACCATAAAAATTTGTTCTTGCGTCGGGTGATTTAAGGGCTGGATGCTACCTCTCTCAAAGGCTAGGTTTGGCTGTGCAGAGAGGTAATGCCGCCAGTGTCAATGGTACTACACCACAGGGGCTTACTTTAGATGATATATTCTTTTTATGAGTCTGGGGTTTTGAAATTTAATTTATGTTTTATTTATTTATTTTTAGGTTTTTAGTTAAGATAATTTTAGTTTTGTTACTTAATTATATACTTGATTTTTATTTGAAATTGAATATTTCCAGCTATCTACTAAGCTGCGACTATACTTCTACTATTGCTTCTACTTCTTATTACCAGTAAAAAAACCGGAGTGTCGATAGGTTTTTCTTTTGGGTTTCGTCTTATATCTTCGGACATAACCACTACTCTTCGCGGCTACTGCGAAGGCCGGTTCGCGTCAGCCTGTAAGCGGCGTTTGCATTGTGGGAGGCCAGGATTCCTTTAGACTCCAAATCCTCGGCCTGTGCAGTATCGGCGCTTCAGCCTGAACACCGCTCCACACCGAGGCTACGGGGCGAACCGCTCCATACCGAGGCTACGGGGCGAACTGAGCTCACGTGCAACCTTGCATAGTGCCAGCCACGTGCGGCCTTACATTGTGCCTGCCACGTGCGGCATATATTACATCACTCACTACACGTCGATAGGTCACTTAAATTCAGTCCCGTCCGCGTCTACTTACTGCGGCGACGGAGACCTGCGGGGTGTCCTCGACGTACAAGACTTCTGATGTGTATGCACGCTTGCGTTTTCTCAGTCTTTCTATTTAGTCAGGTAGTTCTATACTGTTATAAAATAGATAGCTTCTGTATAGATATATAAAGGGATCACCTTATGTAATTAGACTAAAATTGTCTATTAAATTCTGTTCGATAAAAGTGAAAGAGTATACATTATAACCTGCCTTACCCTTGAAAAGTAGTTTCTTTACTTACCTCTGAACTCCCTCTACCTAAACTTCTATCTTATGAGCACCTATAGCCGGTGCATTCGGTAACAGGGCACTCCTACTATAACCTGTCCTGTTATATCAATTTAAACCTTTTTTCTAGTACAAGATTTGTATTGGACATATTTTTCTCTCGCAGTATCTGTTAGGTCTTTGTTAGGCAGGAACCGGTTAAAGCAGAAACTGGATTTGACAGAATCGTGTTACGGCAGAATTGAAGTACAATCAGTTTCAACGTGTTATTTCTTCATTCAATACCGGTTTCGGAACTACTCATTGATAAAGTATTTCTACCGCAACTCCTTTATTAAAATACTAGCTTTTGCCCGCGGTGAATTCGGTTATCGGTGTAGGATTTAAACGGCAACTCAATTATAGAAAAAAAAACCACTTACACTTGACGTTTTCAAGTAGCCTATGCCCTTCTCCGGACTCGGCAGACGTTGTCCTGCACAGAAAAACAGCGCCACATTAAATATGATATTTTAAATTTAACATTCAAGTTTTTTAAATTTTAGGATTCCATAATTACTTCTACTGTTGAGTCATAATTTTTGAATATCTCACTGTTTACTATGGCGTGTATGTCTAAGTTATTTAATTCTTTATTTTCTTTCAGATCTTCTATGGTTGAATTATTAGTGGGAAGCCTTTCTTTTGACTTTAAGCTAGCCTTTTCGATGTGTTTTTTATGTTCTATGTAATGTGTCGTTTCCAAGCCACAATTTTCACAATTATTGAAATTGTGGAATATGCTAATAATGGAGTGGTATTCGTTCAATGCAGCGAATGTTGAAATCAATGTCGTACATTCAATCTTTGCCGTTTAGAAGATTAGTGACACACCGACTGCAGCGCCACCTGCCAGATCCAATTGTGTTTTCAAACCTTGCAGGAACCCCCTCCAATGTACACAAAAGATATCATTAACATCTTCCCTGTTGTTTATGAGATCAGCGAAACACTTACTGCAGCGCTATCTACCGGGTCCATTTGTAAATCCAAACCTTGCAGAGACCCACTCGAACGTATACAAAAAATATCATTAAATTCCTACTGTTTAGGAGAAGATCAGTGACACACTGACTGCAGCGCCACCTACCGGGTCAAATTGTGTTTTCGAACAATCTAGTAACCTATTGAAATATTCAGACATAATTTCAATCTAATCGTTTCAGCCGTTTAGCAGGAATAAGGTGACAAACACACGTACAGAAGAATTAAACCGAGTCACACTTGTCGTTTTCTAGTAGCCTATGTCCTTTCCCGGGACAGACTATCTCCATGCCAAATTTCATCTTAATCCGCCCAGTGGTTTAAGCGTGAAGAGGTAACAGACAGACAGAGTTACTATCGCATTTATAATATTAGCATGGAATAAAGTTTGCTACAGCAAGCTATACCTATCTGTAGCTATAGCATTTATAATAATATATCGATTTATTGACCTATTTATATTTCTCGTCAATGTATGATAAAAAAATGTTTTCTCCAATGTAAAGGAATTTAAAAAAACTAAAGGTCAATAGAACACAATTTTCCTGCAAGGAAATTCAATCTTTACGTTTATAACAGTATATATATTCTATAGGTCACTTATTACCGCTTTTATAATGATCATCAAGGAACGGCTTTTACAAAAGGCAACTTCAAAGGGTAGGGCAATAATGAAGGTAATCTAAACAGGGATCAATGAACGTAGTAACTTCAAGCTTAAGTAATAATTCTAGCCAGCATTCAAATCGATCAAACTTTACCGTACTTACTTATTGTGCGCTATGTTAACGTAATCTTGGCTGGCTATAGACATAATGAAAAGTATTTAGAATCTCATTTATTTAGGTTTTTAACCGACCTCAAAAAAGGATAGGAGGTTTCATGATTTTTACGCGTATGTTTTAGAGTCCGTAGCCAAATGGAAAAACGGAACCCTTATAGTTTCTTCCTATCCGTCCGTCCGATCGTATGTTCGTATACTGTGATGATTTCTTTGCTTTGATTTTAATGTAACATGAAGAGTACAAAAAAAAATTATAAGTTATTATTGCGGTCAAATGCTCTCAACAAGAAAATAACAAATAATTTGGGTCGACAGTCCTTTTGAAGTTGTATAAAAATCTGGCTTTAAATTGAAGCAATTAAAAATTACAGAAATTTGTATATTTTGCTATTAAAATTAAAACCTATGGGGGACCCGCTGACATAGAATTCTCATCAGTCATTTTTAGGAGGCAAGGTTTCATAGCACAAGTAGATAAAAAAACTCAAAAAATTGTTGATTTGTTGTAAAAAAAAATCTGTCAGATTAAAAAAAGCGTGTCGGTCAAGACCAGATTAATAAGATGCGCGTGAAGGTATTAAATGTTAAATTAATAATAAACACTTTTATCTTGGAGCCGTAGAATATTTTACCTTTATATCAACGAATCAAAATACAATATTGCGTATTTTGACGCATTCAAATAAATAAAAACCTATATAATATTATAGACCTCGATAATAAAATTCCAAGACTAGACACTTATGATTTTATATATATATATATATATTTTACAAACAAGTTTGCACGGAACCCTCGGTACGCGAATCAGACTCACACATGTCCGGTTACTAATTTATTTCGTATTTATCACAAACTAAGCTAAGTTTATACTATGAGTACTAGACACAAATATTACACACATAAATAACATATAAAAGAGGTAGCTATAATTTATTTACAACAGAAAATATTTTCGCTTTTGTGTAGTGAATAGAACTGTTTATTAAATAAATACGCTTTACTGTACATATTTAAGATTTATTCTGCTAAATCTGATGACATATGTTTGATTCGCCTTCTGGCTGTTTACAAAGTTTTGTTTTCCGATCCGCCTGTCCGAAACTATGGGTCACCAAAATAGTTTTTTATTTATTGTGACAAAATAAACATACGGGTGTAGCCCCGTCGGCGTGTGCCAATATTGAATTTCTATTTTATTAATATTGAGTTTTACAATTTAGTATATATCACAAACTAACTGTTGTCCGCGACTCCGTCCACGTCAAAGTCGGTATATATGTTATGCTCAAAGACCGAAAACGCTCATTGAGCAAAAAAACCGGTCACAACGCGATGTGGTCATTGTAAAAGATCCACATCGCGAAATTCGTGTTGTAGCTCTTATAAAAACGCTCACGACGCGTTGTGGCAATCACAGAAAGACCACATAGCGAAATTCGTGTCGTGGGTAGTATGTTTTCTTTCACACTTATGTTATCCGTGTAAATGTATTTGGTGAAACCGATCTTTTGTTCGTCTTTGGATTGATTTTTAAGGATATCTACTACAAAGTTTCGAGACTAGTAGGACCTATACCGGAAATCACTGTGCGTCGTATTTTATTGCAGTTCTAAACGTGTCATGGGTTTTCATCAATGCCGCAGTGCGTTGTGGTCGTACAGCATGCTAGCCACAACACGAATATACGTGGCCTTTCTGTGATTGCTACAACGCGTCGTGAGCGTTTTTATAAGAGCCACAACACGAATTTCACGATGTGGATGTTTTACAGCTACCAAAACGCGTCGTGAGCTGCGTTTTCGCTCAATGAGCGTTTTCGGTCTTTGAGTGTAACATATATAAAAGTTTCTTAACTGTTTTCGGTCCCCCAAAAGTTGAATACAGAGGTTGATAATCAAGTCAAGTAAAACCAAACAAACAAAGGGAAAGCCATACCACCATCCTTTTATTGACATCATTCAAGACATTTTCCACCCCCTTGAGATTTCGTTGTAGATTAATATAACTATTATAATATAACTATTTCATCATCAATTTGAACCTGTAGTATAGAAACTATTGGAACTCATAGTTTTTCCGAAATGAAACGCCTAAGTAGGTAAAAAGAGACGGCAAGGTTTGTGTGAGAAAAAAACGGGTTGCACTCCGGGAGTGCCGGCAGAAGTGAAAACATACTCGCTATTTACTTCCCATCACTTCTTATCCATATTTATTTATTAAAAATAATAACTTTTGTTTATTTACTTTTTTGACGTTGTATATTTGACAGCTCAATCTGTCATAGAATTAAAATCCCATATCCAACCTCCTTGTACTACTCATAATCGCCATATACTAAAAATAAAAACTAACCAAATGTAAATAAAGGTCACGTGTCCTAACGCGAGTGACATCTTACGAATTTTCGATCAGGACACGTGACCTGACGCGAGTTTAACAGTTTTTACCCATCACAAAAAAAGTGCACAGCGCCGCTAAAGTAGTTTTCACTTCAAAAAAATTATGATGAAATTTATTCTATGCTAGGTATTAGCTCTTAACCACAAATATTGAAGTACATGTTTTAGGTTTTTTTTTAATTCAGGTAAAGGTTAGTAAGTTTGTCTAAGATAAAACATTTCTATAGTTAATTTATTTGAACTTCGTACTCCTATTGCAACTCGAGTAATTAAAGACTGCGGCCTAGAACCTTAGGCTTCTAAATAGCCTTTCATTAGTAATTTTCTCCTTACCACCCTTAATACACAATGTAGGTACTATTATAGCAGATTTTAATTTGATTAATTTTTACTAACAATATTAATGTCGAAGACGGTATGCCATTAGCTAGTGACATGTTAAAACTAACATAAGCATATAGAAGAAAGGATCTAGCAAGATAATCGTAGTGATTACCTGTATTTTAGGCACAATAAACTATTTATTATTGACTGACTGATTTAATGACATATTAACGCACAGCCCAAACCCCTGGTAGTCCGGTCAAAACGATTAGTTTAGTGAGAAAAATAGATCCCATATTTACATTATTACTACGCTACCTATTTACATCATTAGACGCATAATATAAGTAAAACCAATACCATTCCATACCAGCTGTAGGTATAACTCAAACGTTATCAATGAAATGAGTAAGAAAGAAGCAAAATATATAAGAGTAACAATGCAATCGATCAGTTTGTGTAGTAGCCGTGTCTTACTAACGGACTTCAAAGAAAAATCTATAAAGTTTTCTTATTTGACTATATCTAAAAAATATTAAAGCCACAGAATAGTGTCGCCGTGTGGCAAAAACATCGGCATCTTCTGATATTCCTTTGACCAATTACCCAACAACAATTTTTGTCAAACATTCATAATATAAGTCTCGGTTCATTACAATGCTAAAAGAAAAAAATACCACTGAACATATTTTAGTCAAGCAAGTTGACAACAACGACGCTGATGTACTCATCATAAAAATATAAATAATAAATAATATAAATAAATCAATTCTATCCAACTGATGTAAATGTTATTGTTGGTGAATATGTTGATCTGTTGGTATTAATTACCGCTCGAACTCAAATTGAAAATAATCATTTATTTTTAAAACTAGGCAAGCCTCAACAACCATCTTAAATATTTTCAAATACGAGTGTATCAGCTTATCCTTAGTGTAAAAATCATTTTCTATTTTTACTTGTTATGACTGGCTGTGAGATACAGCTTAAGCAATGTTTCGAAGATGTTAAACAACAGTTTTGCAGATATGTCTGATCACCAACTGAATTCGCTTTTTCTTTCTGTATATGGAACTGCAAAAATAATTACTTAGATAGAAAACTTACTTATCTTTTGCAAAACTAACGAGTAATAAAAAAGCGTGCGCAATTAGCTTGTCTTCCTCCAACCTTGGTTATCAACTGGACCAAGAAAAATGGGGTTGGAAGCTAATTAATAAAGTATTGGAACCATTACAACACACTACTTCTACCTGCACCAGAAAAGCTCCACAATACAGTTTTTGCAACCTGCAAAAGGGGTGTAATTCAAAATGTGGCTGCAAAGAAGTAGGCTTATTTTGTTCATCAATACGCACCAGTTATCAAGGCCAATCGTGCCTTGAAGTTGAATCTCTTACTGAAGAAGATCCTTACATCAACGACGAAACAACTAATGTATCGCTGTTACACTATCTCATAGGTGGCGTATAAGCGTGTTCATATTATGGGGAAATACAACTGTTATAAATTTTAGAATTGCTTTTACTCAGAAATGGTGAATCTTAGGGAAAAAGGACAATTTTTGTAGATAATTGCATGATCTATAATTTTGGTCTGATCTATTTTTATCATAAAACTGTTTCGCTAATAAATCCAAATAACCTATTTTTGAGAATTTTAACCTTGCATAAAATTTTTTGCACACATGGGATTGATAGAGACTTTTTGTCATTATAATGGTATACCTAATGTTTATGTAAAATTTTGCTTCTTAGGAATTCATTCAAAGCCTACCCCCTATTTTATCCCTATTTTTCGAGTTAACTTGATCGGGCTATGGGTCTAGAAATTTGAAATTTGGCATGCGGATTCCTTATTTGACGTAGAGCTATGCTAAGGAAGGATTTTGCAAAATTTATCCCTTAAGGGGGTTCAATGGGGGTTGGAAGTTTGTACAGGAATCTGTCATTTTGGAAGCTTAATGCATAAAAATTGGTATTCGGCCTTTAAAATTAAGATTTACGTATTTTGCCTTTTTTGGGTAATAAACCCATATAGAGGGCAAAATAGGGGATCGAAATTTGTTTAAGTATTCTGGCATAAACAGTTAAATGTTTTTTTTTTTCAAATTCCTTTATATTTTTTTAAATTTATATAATGAATGACTGAGATTTTCATTTATCGTATTTTAAGTTAAGTTGATTTATTATATTTGCTAACCGTTCGTATATTCATATTTATGACATTATAAAGCTCAACTTTTCGTTCACGCCAAGTTCACGCGAGAACTACTTATAACTCGAGTCGAGTGCACAGGTTATAGAAAACACCAACTTAAAAAGTATTTTAGGCAGTGTGTGTGTACAAACAGAAATTAAGTACTTGTTGTTTTAGTAACAAAAAAAACTATGTCGATTATAGGTAGTATAGTATAGTGAACGTAATCCGGATTCTGATCTAATCAGAGTAACTTAAAGAGTACGCAAGGGGAAAACAAACAATTTAAAACAATAACAGTAAGTAACTTTCACTGGCTAATTTCGTGTAAAAATACAAATAATAATTGTATGTATGAAACGATATACGTGTTTGAGATGGCATGCCACAATCAACATTTACAAAATACACGACACCACGCCAGGGCCGTAGCTAAGGTGGGTGTGTGTGCTACCTTGAAATACTAAATGCCCTACCTTAAAAGTACCATAAACTAAGGTATAATATATATAAATAGTTTTCCTGTACTATAAATTAATACCATTTTGCTCTTGTTTTCCCGCGATCCCACCCAATTACCTTCTACCTTAATAACTCACGCTCACAAGCAGGTAACATAATGAAATATAGAAAAATTACTTGCGCCGCACCCGTGCATGGAACCACCGTTGCCCTACCTTAGATTCAACTCTAGCTACAGCCCTGCACCACGCAGCAATTTTTTGGTGAGTCGATTGTTTTTGCCTACCCTGACTAAAACTTCTGTGCACGCCACTGTGTCCACGCAGTCATAAGTTTGGTCGCGGTGCCATGCATGTCAAGACACTGTAGGATTTTTCTTCAACGTCAAATGCGGTGACCGACTTTACAAAAGAAATTAATATTTAGACTGAGCCTGAACTTAAAAGAGTGAGATAAAGCTTACTGGTAAATAAATAAATTGGTAAATGAATAATAGTTCATATACACAGACTATATAATAATAATCAGTATGCTGCGCTGCGAGCTGACTCATACCTCCGATTCAAGTAGTTAAGTTGTGATCTGACGTGCTGGTTACGAAAATTTCTTGAGTTATTTATGTCTACAGTAAAGCGTGTGACAATGTTTATATTTGGTTACAGATGGAGAGCGCCATTTTGTGCGCGTTGGCGCTGAGTATGTGCATGGGTGTCTGTGCTATAATTAGGATCTTGAAAGATACTTTTGTGCTGCCTCAGATCTTAATACTAAAGCTCATAGAAGAATTATCGATCAGTGCGTGTTAATTCACAGTAGACCAGCGGCAACGTGTATCCTGGCTGCTGGAACATGACGGGTCCCGGCGGACTGTACCAGCTAAACGGTACCACGGGGCGCGGACGGTTTAAATTGCTTGGGGCGGAGGGACAAGATTAATTATTAATAATATTTGTTTTTATTTGCGTGCATTATGCTAACGGTATGCCGTACTACAGCACTAGCCTCACATTTCGGGTGTACGCGTTCTTGGACGGAGTGACGCGGAAGGTACCAGACCTTGAGGACGTAAAGGTTTACGAGCTGGTGGTTGACCAGGCTGGGGGGTGAGTGTGCCGCGACGGATCGACTGGATTGTGGGGGCGCCCGCGAGAGAGCGACGACGTCGTGCGATACGAATGCCTTCTCACCGCTGGGGGTCACGCGGAATGGAGGGTGTATACGTGCGACTTCAAATACTTTGGCGCCCTGTACAATGTAGACGCGACCAACGCTACAATGCGCCGCGCTGTGTTGGCTCCCGGCTGTATGGGACTAACGTTCGACGAAAATTACAACTTTAAATAAGGTACGCAGACAGCAAAAATCGCAGAATCGTTCCACGCACCAATGATTTTAGTAACGCTTTCCTAGGTTTCCAAAAATGCAAGAAAAAATCCTGTGATATTTTGCAACTAAGATTTACTACGCTGTAAGCAATCACGATTAGCGAAAAAGGTAGCAGGTACTTACTGAAAATACAATAACGCTATAAATATTAGGTATACAAATGCATTTAATCTAATAATGCACGTATACTATAATGTTCCTACAACTTATTTAAATTAATATTATATTTATACTGCGTACAAACTTAGGGTTATGGTAAACAAAATTAATAGGTACGTAAGTCTGACTTGCACTCTAAGTACCTACTGGTTTTTTTTTTGTTATTTTAAGCAGCTTGTAATTTGTTGGCAACTGTCCAAAATCAGTGAGCAGAATCGAATTTTGCTCACTAGTGAGGCAAAGTAATGAACTGTTCAAACATTGACTTTTGGAATTAACCCGATGATGAAAAGAAAAACAATACAATGACTGGTCAGAAACAAATTTCGGAACAAATACCTTACCTTGTTCATTTTAATTAAGAATATAACTACATAGCATTTTTTCGATTTTAAGTGAGTTTTTATAAATTATTAGTATTATTAAAAGTTTATACAGCTAACTTAAAAAATATCATACGTTGTTTTTATAGCAATGGCAGAGGTTGTAGAAGGTACAATTCCGAACGCAACCTCAATTTTAAAAACTCGCTACTCTCGTGATTTAACTCTGGCCTACTTCGCTAGCTCAGGATTTGAAGTCGGCACTTCTGCCAAAAAACGCTTTTACTTACTTATATAACAAATAACTTGAGAGTGACCATGATTTAAAAAAAAAAAAATCCGGTTGTATTCACGTGTAAGATTGTTATGTATAATATTAATAACACAGAGGTAGACATGTATATATAAGTACATAATATATACGTATTTGAAAAATATTTAGTTATTGGAAATAGGATCTGAGAGGATCAAATGTAAAAGTGGGGTTACTACGCAAAAGGGGTGTCATAAACACATTTAGGTTCCGGAAGTCTATTTTTCTGTAATCCGTTCAAGATATTGACGTCGTCGGGGACAAGGGTTAAGTGTGACGGCCGACCGATAACGTCAAAAAGTGACGATTTAAATAGACTAGTCTGGTTACTCCTTGCTAAATTTCAAACCTACTGTAAATTAGGCATCAAAATAAATATTTCACTTCTCATGCTCGAAAAGTATAGTAGTCATTTATCAAAGTGGAGGCGTACTAAAATGCATCATTACTCGCTAGGACTGAAGAATTATTTTTTAACTGACTATAAAAAAGAGGAGAGTCTCAATTCATTTGTGTTTTATTTAAAAGTTTGCTACGACAGAACTCCTTTATTTAAAAACCGTTTTAGAAAATTTTTACACACATGCAAGGGTTAATTGGATTGGTCCAATTTCAATATAGTATGGATTGGTCCAAGAAAACCAGAAGTAGGTGAGAATATGTCTTCAGTTGTATCATTGTAGACTTTGATTATTGAGATGATCTTCTATCTCTACCTCTAAACCAGCCACAATTTGTTTGCGTTTACGATAGAATCACCGGTCCGCATTTTAATACGTGCAAACTTATAATATGACGCGCACTCTAGTTTACAACTCAGCAGTCTAAGGCTGGGCGCACCGCGGTGCGTATTCGAAATCGTAGCATACGAGTTGGAGGCTATCATTGCGGCGATATGTGGATTTTTTTTGCGTAGGTCATGCGCAAGCGCGGATCTAGGCTACTTTTGGGGAGAAAAATAATATAGGTCAAGTGCGAGTCGGACTCGCGCACCGTGGATTTTGTACTAACATTTATGAATATACGAACAGAAACAAAAACAAAAGTGTGCCGCTTAGCGGTCACGACTCTAGAATATTTTTGCTACGTAATGTCTTGAGCCAAAGTTTCAGCCCGTCTCACATTTCTATTATTTGTTGTTATACTTTAGGGCTTACACTATAATCACAGCAAGTTTGAAGGTTTTATGTATTACTGTTTTTATGATAGAGCAAACACAACTAAAACGTGTTTCTTGTATGGGTATATATGTTTCTTTTTGCCCGATTTATTTATTTTTCAATTTTTTTATTATTTGTTAGGTAATCCGACATTATAACACATATTCTGTGATAATTCTAGGCTTATACCTACTTCGGTCTAAAAGGTAAAGCCCTTTAATGGTGGGACAGTCAGTCAGACAGCGAAGGCTTAGTAATATGCTCCGTCATCTCCGTTGGCACGGTACGGAACCCTGTAAATAAATAATTAGCAGTAATCTTTAATTTAAAGGCCTGGTTGAGGAAAAAAAATGACTACACAGTAGAACATTAAGGTCGAGCGCATATTACGAAAAATTTCCGATAGAAAATTTTAGCGTTCGCCGGAAGGCACTCTGTGCATACATTTTGTACATCAACAAGACGTCTGCCATACATTTTCTTCTAGAACGCGCAGACTGTCGGAAATTCGTTTCAAATTTCGACGTCGCCGTACGCTGTAGTGTAGCTGTAATTATTTCGTGTTTTTTTTATTTATTTACTTACTTACAGATTGTAGTACTACAATAATTAAATAATGTTATTAATGTTACATACAATTTACCTGAGACAGGAATGCAGTATATTAATAATTTATTCAATTAAATCTTGAATCTGTATATATAAAAGGCAAACGTTACTAACTATCAACGCACAGCTCCAACTACTGGACGGATCGAGCTGAAATTTGGCACATCTATAGCTATTATGATGCAGGCGTGCGCTTAGAAAGGATTTTCCAAAACTTGACTCCTAAAGGGATAAAACGGGGGCTCAGAGTTTGTATGGGGCACCAACATAGGTTAATCAGTGAAATAGTTTTTAGTAGTTAATTATTTTTTGAGAGACACACACAGAGAGAGAAAGAGAGAGTGAGAGAAGGAGAGAGAGAGGAGTTGCCGTAAGAATCCTACGCCGATAACTAACTTTAAGGCGGGCAAAGCCGCTGGAAGAAGCTAGTAACTTTATAAAATTATTGCTTTGTTAATTGTTGACAACCCCATATTTATTAAAAATTTAACTATATTTTCATGACATTAATTTAAGAAAGAAGTAAGAATTTAATAATACAAGCATGTCAATATTAAGATTCAAAAATAACACAATTTATTATCCTACTACCTAGCTTTAACTTAAAAATATTAATGTCTGAATACGATTTATAAAATGTCTGTATTTTTAATAATATTTCAGTATACATTTTCTACAGTTTATCATCAAAATATTTTAACAATTTTTGCTTAGTAAATATATTTGAATAGAATTAAGAATTTTTTGCCTTGAAGGTTCTGTAGATAGGTAGGTAAATGATTAAGTTACTTTTATTGCCATGTAGTATGCACCATTCTGATACATGGAAAGTCTTGCGTTGGGTAGTTCGCACCCCCCTAGATCCGGGGCTGAATATAAGCTTCTTGGCCGAGCGCAAGCCCTGTGTGTTAGAGAGATAAAGACATAACGTATTCCATAACATTAAATGTCCCCATAAATGTAGATAGAGAGACCTTGTGAGCTCTTTTGAAAACATAACTGTACCTATCTACACAAGGCAGGATACGGTGGCTAGTATGAAATGAAGCAAAAACGAAACAAAGTAATTATAACTGGAAATTAACTCATGAATATATTCGTTAATTAATTTTGGAAACTTACCGTTATTTAGTTCGCTCATGCATACACAAACTGAGCTATCCGTAACTTATTTTATATTCAGAGAAAAGAAAACACAAGTACCTACCTATAAGTATTTATATTCAAATTAATAATAAATTATACAAGTAGCCGCTCGGGCTGCGATTTTACAAACCCTTTATTTCAGTACCTAGTGTGAATACAACTGGATTAAAACACGACCGCTCAGGTAGATTAACTTTTGCCCGCGGCTTCACTCGCGCAAAATTCGATTATCGCCATGAGAATTAAAAAACTATGCAAATTAATGTACTCACCTGAGACGCTTGTTATAGGGGGCGGCACAAATCTCCCTTAGTTTCGTTGTGGAGAAAAACCGAAGAACTTGGGTCCAAAATAGAGAGCACCCTGAACCATTTCGCAACCGATGTTCAGTTTTGAAATCGTTTGCGGGAGACAAGATTAAGTTGGGTCTAAGAAACTTGGTGTACCTACTGAACGGAGCAAAGCAGTACTTCACCTCGATATCACATTATTGTAGACTTTGAACATACGCGTTAGGACACGGGATAAACTAATTCTATTATAGCGCGCAGTGACGCGAATAAGACTTGTTGAATTAATAATTATTTGTTCGTCATTTTGTTAGTAGTTTATTTAGTTGCTGCTTTGATATTTTTGGATAGATCTTTGATGCTTCACATATTATTTCAGATAAATAAAAATTGGTCTAGCTCCGGTAGCAACCACAAATAAGTACTGGGACCTGATCGGGTACAGTCTCGATCTATTTGGACTCTGGAATTCGAGACAAAAATGTATGGAAGTCTGACTTACCTCTCGTAGCCGGTTAATTTACATGCATACATTTTTCTCTCGAATTTCAGAGTTTTTTTTTTTTTTTTTTTTTTTTTTTTTTTTTTTTTTTTTTTATACTACTAAGGTGGCAAACAAGCTTACGGCCCGCCTGATGGTAAGCGGTCACCGTAGCCTATGGACGCTTGCAACACCAGGGGTATCACTTGCGCGTTGCCGACCCTTCAGAAATCTAATAACTTCTTTCTTGAAGAACTCCATACTGTAGTCCTTGCAGAATACCTTGGCAGGGAGCTCATTCCACAACTTAAGCGTTCGCGGGAGGAAGTTTCTCTGAAACCGCACTGTACGCGACCATTTAGGTTCTAAAGTGTGAGAATGGATTCCCTGCCGATGGCGAGCGGTGCGATGGTAGAAAGTAGCCGTGGGCATCATTTCGAACAATTCCTCAGAACACAACCCATTGTACAAGCGGTAGAACACACACAGTGAGGCAAAGTCTCTCCTTAGACTTAAGGGCTCGATACCGCAAGTGAGTTTGGAATCGTCGACAATTCTCACAGCCCGTCGTTGAACCGAGTCAAAAGGGCCAAGCTGGTATCCGGGTGCACCTGCCCAGAGATGGCAGCAGTACTCCATATGGGGCCGAACTTGCGACTTGTAAAGTAACAACCTTTGCCCCGACGTGAAGCACTGCTTCGCTCTGTTGAGTACACCAAGTTTTTTGGACGCCAGCTTCACCTTATCTGATAAATGATCTCGGAACTGAACATCGCTGGAGATGTCGACACCAAGGATCCCAATGCTCTTGGAGATGGAGAGGGGAGTGTTCTGGAATTGTGGGACTACAGTGAATGGAGTTTTCTTAGCGGTGAACGCGCACACTTGTGTCTTTGTAGGGTTGAATCGGACCAAGTTTACCCGTCCCCAATCAGAGACCTGGGACAGTGTGGTCTCGATTTGAGACACAAGTTCTCCGCGGTTTTCCTCCACAACGGAACGAGGGATGTTTGCACGACCCGTGTAAAAAGCGTCTCCAGTACTGTCATCTGCATAGCAATGTATGTTGTTCATGTCCAACATGTCATTGATATGCAGTAGAAACAGCGTAGGAGACAGCACAGAGCCTTGCGGGACACCAGCATTAATGTCCATGCTATCAGAGCAACTACCGTCAACTACGGCTCGTATGCTTCTGCCGGACAAAAAGCTAGCCACCCATTTGCACAAACCCTCGGGCACTCCGTAAGATGGCAACTTCGATAGAAGACCGCGGTGCCAGACCCGATCGAACGCCTTTGCTATGTCCAGGCTACATGACAATGCCTCCCCCTGACTCTCAATGGCTAGTGCCCATCGGTGTGTGAGATACACTAGAAGGTCACCAGTCGAGCGACCGTGGCGAAAGCCATATTGGCGGTCGCTGAGCAGGTCATGTTTTTCTAGGTATCTCAAAAGCTGTGTGTTGATCACACGCTCCATCACCTTAGAGAGGAGAGAGGTAATAGCGATAGGCCTGTAATTCGATGGATCTGATCTATCGCCCTTTTTGGGCACCGGGTGCACATTCGCAGTCTTCCATGAAGACGGAAATTGCCTAGTGTGGTAGGAAAGCGCGGAGAGGCGCGTGAGTACAGGACATAACTCAGGAGCACACTGCTTAAGCACCACTGCTGGTATACCGTCTGGCCCACTCGACTTATGAACGTCTAGAGATGACAGCAACAAGTACCGCCGGTCCTCCGCTGTCCGCGCAGCGAATCCTCAAAGAGCTCTGGCAACCTTACTCACCGCCAGGAACACAACACTACTCAATGTTAGTGTTATTGTGGCCGCGGTTTTCTGTAAGGTGGAGGTACTTCCCCAGTTCGGGCCGCTCATTCGAGCAAGTACTCGCTATGCCCTGCTTTAGTTGTTCGGGTGGCTTATTCGAGCGAGTACTTGCAGTGCCCTACCTCTCCTATCAGTTTCAGAGTTTGAATAGCTCGACACTTTTCGCAATAAGGTGCCTGCATGAGCAGCTTCTCTTTGTATGCCTTCCTAAAAGATTTGTATTCAGCATCCTCGAAAACCCAATAGAACTGTTTCATCAAAATATAAGAATTTAGCACTTCCTGAGCCCTAATATCTAATTTCATCGAAATCAAAGAATATTAAAATATAACTTGTATGTGGATAAAAAAAAAACCGCTGATTCATTATTTCTGTACATCTACATACGCGCACAGAATAATCAATAGTAGTATAGGTACCTAATACACGCATCATACATACTAAAAATACTCGAAAATTATTTGCCAGGTAAATGTAACGAAATATTTTCGGACCCATTTTTGAATAAAACACAGCTGATTATTCAAAATACTGCTCTTTAAAATTAATTTCTTTATTGTCACCAATTTCCACAAATTCAATTGGTCCTAAAAGTCAATATTAAAGTTACTCAGAACTTTCTTTCATTTTTCTTTGTAACCATAATTAGTCAAGCGGACTCATGATAAGAAAGAAAGGATAGAAAAATAAGAGAGGTCGGTTTTACCAAATATCTACCAAATCCTAAAAACAAATGATTGAACATACATAACGAAACTATAAGCGTTCAAATTGCTTTTTAACATTTGTCTAAGTGGGTATTTAAGTTTAGGTAGGTAATTATTATCTTTATTTTTTGCGACGCAAATATCAAATTTTACTTATAGTTATATAAGTAATTTTGAAGACGAATCTTTATGGCTTACACCTATTCCTTTCAGCAAAGATTTCAGGAAACCGAAATTATTTTCATGCATTGTTGTCATAATACAGGCAAATATATAGGACACAAAGCTGTAAGTTGCAGCGGTATATATACATAATTCGACGCGGCGTAATACATAGCCAAGTATATGTATCGATACTCATCACATTTGATTTTGTACATCACTAGTTAATTGCTATAAGAGATTTTCAATACTTCATAGTACTGCAGCAGCGCTCTGATTTGTCGCTAAGTCGCAACTACTTCGCTACTGGTTATATATTCACTAATGGTATAACTTTAGGGGGCGCTGCTTCCCCGTAAACTGGTTGATGAGGTTTTCATACATTTTTCGAATCATTGGCAGTCTATGCTACTATAATGTCTTTTCATAAAACTTGGTATTTGACCTTTGAAAATTAAGATTTATGTTTCACCGTTTTTGGAAAATCATGCCCTAAAAGGCAAAATAGGAGATAAAAATGTCTATGATAATTTAGATTTTTGTGTCTAGAGACTTGAAGTTTAGTACAGGGGTTCCAGTTATGGCGTACGTGGGCACTAAGCACAGATATTGCGTAATTCTTCGCCTTACGAGGGTGAAATAGGAGTTGAAAGTTTGTATGGAAATCCATCACTTTTGAAGTTAAATGCACAATACTTGGTGTTCGGTAAAGATAAGCGTGTTAAGTCACTCACTTGCTGTGACATTGACTTTGGTGTAGGCTCGCTGGAAGGCAATCGGCAGTGCGAATATTCTACTTTATACGGATGCGAGGTCGGCGTTAAACGCACACACATGGTTGCGCGGCTCACGATTTGGAACGCAAAATACCTATTTACGGACTGCTGTGATCGGTGTTAATTGATTTATACCAAACAGCTCGTCCACGGGGACAATAGACTTTGGGAGTGCAAGACAGTGAAGTGCACATTGATTGGATTTTGGATCGACTCAGCTTCTACACCGCGCCGGGATTGACCGGTTTAATTCGGATTCTGCTACTACACGTCGTGCCTACCAACGGCGGCTGGCGGTGACATCACGGTGACTACGACATAAGATTTTGGTCAATTTCTTACCTATCCCACTCTTGTAATGATATCTCTTAAAGTAAAAATTGATTTCAGCTGGGCTCCTACTGACGATAGGACACACTGACTGTCACCCCTACGTCAAGTCATATAAGGTCAGTATGCAAACACTTGGTATTTCACCTTAAGATAAAAAATTAAGAGTAGCATATATCACTGTACATGTCACAAATCTGGTTGCCGTGATTTCTTTTATTTTAAATTAAGGCTAATAGGCGGCGAAAAAGGGGATGAAAATTTGTATGAGAACATTAATATTTTTATCTCATAAAATTTGGAATTTTGTAGAAAAAGCCCAGAAATTTATCCCCTAAGAGGGTTAAATGGGGTTGTAAGTTTGTATTAAAATATCTATTTTTTTAAGCTGAATGCATAAAAAATGTTATTTTGCCTTTAAGTTTAAAAATTAAGATGAGTGTCCCCTAGGGAACAAAACAAGGAATGTAAATTTGCATAACCATTCCAGGTGTTTTTTTTATCTAGAGAATCAAAATTTTTGCAAAGGATTTTGCAAAACTCATCCTTTGAGAGGGTTAAATGGGGGTTGAAAGTTTGTATTGAAATAAGTTATGTTTGAAGCTAAATGTTTAAAAAATCGTATTTGTCCTTAAGGTTTAAAATTAAGGTTACTTGGGTAGGTTATTTAGGTTAGTGTTTCACTGTTTTTGGACAACCATGACAAGATAAATAGGGGATGAAAATTTGTATGAAAATCCCGACATTTTTGTAGGCAAAGCCAAATACAGCTGCTTAAACCTTTTTCTTCTCAAATGTTTCACCGTTTTTGGAAAATCATACCCTAGAGCACAAAATATGGGATTAAAATTAGTATGAGAATACTGAGTTTTGTGTCTAAAGACAAAAAAATTACCTTTAGAAAGCAAGCATTAAAGAAGGATTTTGCATGGTACGAAAACATTCGTGCGCGAGTCCGACTCGCACTTAGCCGATTTTTGAAAATTATCCTCTAGAGTTCCTCTTTCTCCAGAAAGTCGGCCAACCTCTGTCCCCTGGGATTCCATTGCCCATATCCAAATTGCCCTATTCACATCTCTTCATCGCTTCTCTTGCTCAGTTTCGCGTTGATTAAAATAGGCTTCATTGGTATATATGGCCCTACTAATGTCCGCATACATAGCCTTCACCTCCTCATCTGGGTGTGTCAAGGTCGGTGCATATACCTGAATGATCCCAGAGTAACCTACTTCAGGGCCAGTTGTCTTTTTACGGAAGAAAGGTAGCCGTGCTTCTGCCGGAGACTCTTAGCACCCCTTCTCTGCCGTTACCATGGCTGCTACCATGGTTAGGAATAGCGGAGCCACCGGGGACTGGGGGACTTGGTGTGTTTGTACTTACCAAAGCAATTCACGACACATTACCTGTGGTAATATGTTCCTCAAGGATCAATATTAGGCCCTTTATTATTCTTGATTTACATAAAGAACATTCATGAAGTTGGCCTAAATGCAGATATTTATTTGCTTGTTCTGTCCGCCATTTTGTTTAACGTTTCTCTTGCATCATGTCGAGAGTAACGCAGTCATACAATAGAAACATAACATATTATTTATAAAATTAAACAAAAGTTTATGTGCAATTCAAATTCGCTTAATAATTTGATTTATAGGGAATCCACACGGAAGACTCAGAGGGGCTTGTAAAATATAGCAATTATTTGTGTAATAACGTCAAATAATAAAATACTTACACCATGTCTACCCGAGCTTGTGCCCGGTTGATTGGGATCCATTTTTTCAGAGATGCACCAATTGAGTGTAACTATTATATGTGTATGTGTATATATCTGTATATGTATATATATATATATATATATATATATATATATATATATATATATATATATGTAGGTATGTATTTGTATATATATGTGTTTATGTATCTATAAATATATTTAGAATAATGATTACCACACATTCACACCATAGTTAAACCCATACAGGTTTTTTTGATGTGAAATACTGTAAACATTGTATGGTACTAGAAATGTTATGGATAAATAAATAAATAAAAAAAAGTAAATCATATTTGGAAAAGATATCACCATACGCACATCCGACAAGGTCAAGGGAGTCACTGGACTGATTAGATGTTATAGATGCATTGACTTATACGGTTAAAAAGAGATAGACACAACGAGTGAGCGAGAGCGTGATAGCGTGCAGGAGCCTAGGGTAAAAGAGAGATGTATGACAACATTTCCCTATATTTTTTGCAATAGTTAAACCTTTCTTTAATTTCGAGAGCTCAACACCATTAATCTTACTTGCTAACCCTACTTTATGCAAAAATGATGTAAAATGAGAATTTGGGACTTACAATAACTTTATTTTCCTGTGACGTATTCACACATATTTTTTATGCATGTGACGAATTTACTTTCAATGTATAGAGTATTTCCATTATTTCCATTATAAATTCCATACTCATCGATAAAGTAGAATATCTTGCCTAGTAGATCAGTAGTGACTTGACGACAACCGTGGGTAAATTTTCCTATCCTTTGATTATAATCGTAAATGTACATTCCGGTATCATTGCAAAGAGCTATAACATTGTCAGCGTCTATTGCAAAAGTATTAATCTGAAAATCAGCTAATCCATCGTATTCATTTATTTCATACATTTCATAAGTTTTAAATGTATTATTTTTATAAAGATTATAAATCAATTTTTGGAATTTGTAAAATACGCTACCGATATGAACTCCGTACTCTCCAATTAATGCCAAATTATTTTAAATGGGATCGTACTGGAACAAGCCGTATTGTCCACCTATGTATACTACATGAGTTTTCTGATTAACGGCACGAGAACCTATAGGCATGTTTATTAATAAGCGGTATTCTTTCTTGTCAAGGTGGAATCTAGCTTTTTCAAATTTACCTATGCTAAAATACAAGATGTTCCAAGAATAGTCTATTGCCATCTGACATGGTCTATCGACGCCTGTTAACAGGGTTTCCCTATTATTGTATACACCGCCAAACATCACGCGGTCACAATCAAAACTTTTGAAGTGCCTGGCTGCCATTAAAATTAGGAGTCTTAAAAACAATCTCACCTCCATCTGAAAATAATACACATAAGAGTTATAAATTAATGTTGCTAAAATAAATACTATGGAAAATATATGGCGGACACAAACCCGACTTTAAAAGGTAGATTTCAAACACACATCTACATAATTCAAAAAACTGTAAGTACAAATTTTTTAAATATTTTTTTTTCCACTTATTCATTTCTGAAATTTTACAGGTGTCTGCTAACTTCAGTGTCATGAGTACTTCTCAAAAATATGTTGTATTTTGGAATTATCAGTGACAGCATGTCTATATTTTGGTATAAATCGATAGTATACAAACCCATATTTAACATAGTTTCTAACTAGGAACCTAGAATCACGAAAAGACTATAAAAATTAGTACAAATAAACTATCTAAATGCCGTATAAAAAAAATTTCACCTTACATTTCGTTATATGGATTTTTTCTTTTTGATTTTTTCTTTTTCAGTTTTTTTTCCCCTTTGGACCAACGAAAATGTACGGCATATGAAAAAATATTATCTATGCATAAAATACTTTCAAAATAAATTTATTTCATGTTGTGTCAAATCACCCCCTTGACCACGGAAAGAGAGGCGATTGCAACCCTCGATTTTTTCCCCTTGTCGTATGATTTTTGTACGGCGTTGCGGAATAATGGATTAGAAGCAGTATTGAAATAGTATGACACAGATGCCGTACAAAATCAAATGACCAAATTTACCCTGGTGATTGTCGGAAAATAAAAAAAAAAATCCGACTTTGTGGCGCACCATTTTTTTACGGCACTGTGTGTTTTCTTATTATTTTTCATGGATCTATCGGTGGTAAGAATGCCGTACAAAAATATGTGACCAAAATGTACTCACTCTACCTGTACTTTCGAATTCTCATCTGCACTCAGTTGGACAGCTTACAAGTGACGGCATAGTGCTGAATCTTATTATTTTATGCTCTTATATCGTTCTAGATAGGTCACCTGGTGGTTCAAATGACCCATAATTTTTTCAGCATGGGCCAGTAGTCTAATACTTATACGTGACTCGGCGGGGCAAAATCGAAACATTCAGTATTTCATTTTTACAACAGCCAACTAGGTAACTACCGGATATGTGGCTTTGTCGCCTATTGCACTAAAACTCGCTTTACCTAAGCAATAAGATTGAAATTTTTTTTACCGAATTTTTAGGTAATTGTTAAAAACAAAGGTTTTTGCCAAAATAAGGGCGCAGAAATTATCACAGGGATTGTTCGACGTCAACGTAGAGAGTGGAAATTTAGCACAGATATCGGAAACTGTCACAATCAGACCAAACATTTTATAATCAGATACCTAAAAGTAGAATTTTGATTTTGAGAGTTATTTTTCGGGGTTTTTTCTAAATCTATGCTAAATTTTTATATTAATTGTGTCATTGAACTATCACACAGATTATTTAAACTTACCTATGATAACGACATGCATGGGCTGTGACTTCGGCCTCGAGGCGGTGGATTACGATTTCACCTTACATTCTGAGGGGCAAGATATTCTGATAAGTATTTTTCTTCTTTCACAGAACAATTTTAAGGGTTTAGTCATGGGATACTAGTCAGGTTTGATAACCAAAAAAAAAACTGTTCTTGGCACCTCGGAATCTATATATACGTTAAAATAAAGTTAAAAACCACAGTATTTGATAACGAACTTTTAGTTAGCAAAAAAGGACCTACTTCTATATATATCGAAGAAGCAATATCAAGAAGCTTGTTCTATATATAAGCTTCTTGAGCAAAATACTTCCTGAGTAGCTATTTTGATTATTTTTTACTACAATCTTTTAACAAACTCCGTTAAACTAAAAAAAAACGGCCAAGTGCGAAGACTCGCGCACCGAGTGTTCCGTACAAACTTATTATATGTAGATCTCTGTGTAAAGTCTCTGAAGTAGTAGTGGTGCCGGAGAAGGAGAGCGGTGTGAACCCGGCTGCTACAACAAAGGGGGATCAGGGGCCCTTCCACCCGCCGTGCCAACAACCGTATTATCTGTGCCGAGCTTTAGTCCTTAAGCTGTCTGTGCAGTGAATTCTCTTGTTTAGTCTAAGAAACTTCTTTATAATAATGGCTATCAGAATAAAATTAAAAGAGTTATTTCAGCGGCCCCTCCATTCACATTCAATGTGTGGTGGGGTGAATACCCCTGTATTCACGCCAATCTTAACGCAGTTTACCATCACCTAGACACTGCGCAGCTGACCATTCTCTTTTTAACGGAGACGCAGATATTCTTCCCGGCCGATACATCATATCTACATTATACCAGCTAATATGTAGCTATGTATGTTCGTCCGGGAGGATATCTGCTATCGCCGCCTTCGTAGCCTTGATCCTGTCCTGTCGATATTATGGGTGCGCGTAGATCACGGCGACCACACTCGTGTCTCTGTGTGCCTTTACTGGTCTCACAGCGGTGGCAAAGTTCTAGAGCAATATCCCACAGCAGAACTTGTTATTTTGTGAGACTATTTCACCCACCATCGTGAGTAGGACAGTTTTCGAACCAATAACTATTCATGATTTGTTCTTATTCTCTAGCTGGTAATTTCTCCAATGAGACTACCAGATATCGAGGACCGTAAGAGCTCCTTACTGGACCTTCTGCTGACTACACGTCCAAACGGATATTACGTCTCAGTGGATGCATCTCTACTTTAGCTCAGCCAGAGCAAAATTCCAATTCATCGGCAATATAGGTGGGCGACTTGCGAACTATTCCTTTAGGAATCGTGCTTTCTGGTCGCTTGCTAAAGCTGTCAAAGGAAACTTGCCAGTCGTCGTTACCACCCTTGCGAAAGACCGATGGTGACTTGGCCCATAGTGCTAAAGAGAAAGCCGATCTTCTAGGCAGTCTCTTTGCATTACAAAATCTCATTAAAATCGGTTTACCCTCAGTGCGCGACTCCGACTTAATACACTCATAAACACCTTGCCTTTACACTAACAAAGACAAAAACAAAAATTACCCGAATTGGTCCAAACAAATTTTGCGATTAATTTTTATTTATATAGATTATCTATATGTATATACGAGTGTATATATATAAATATATATACACTGTTGGCCAAAAAAATTAGGCCACCTACTAAATCGGGTGTTTTAGATGTGCTTGAAGATAATGACTATTAGATGTTTTTATTTATTATTTGTTGGTAATTCTTAATTGAAATAACGCATTATTATGTTGAAGAACTTTATTGTGGTCACAATACATGAGAAAAATGTAAAAGAAAAAAAAATTAACAATGATTTACCACTGATAAAAAATATTAAATACTCTGTTAAAATGATTTCGTTTATTTTTGATGTCTAAAATTATCGTAAGCTTCGTATCACTGATGGAAAACCAGTGTTTTTTGTTTCCTGTTTACGATTAAATATGGATTAACCTGTTAGCTGGAGTTGTTCGCATCGTAACTTTGCTACGAACTGGAGGCCTACAACTGATATCAGTTTCAATCTCTGTTAAAAATGATTTCGTTTATTTTTGATGTGTAAAATTATCGTTAACTTCGTATCACTGATGGAAAACCAGTGTTTTTTGTTTCCTGTTTACGAATAAATATGGATTTACCTGTTAGCTGGAGTTGTTCGCATCGTAACTTTGTTACGAACTGGAGGCCTACAACTGATATCAGTTTCAATCACAATCCAGTTTAAACTCGATCTCTATCCGTACTCCTAAATCAAATTGCGATTGGATTGCAATTGGGATTGCACATATTTCGGAATCACAAATCTCAAAATATAATAATAATTGTCAGGAGAAGGTTCTTATTAAAAAAAAAACGGTCAAGTGCGAGTCGGACTCGCGCACTAAGGAAAACTTGAAGACGGTTGGACTAATTCTGGTAATTTTTTCTTGTTGTGTTTGTTAGTGTTAGGGCAAGGTTTTTATAAAAGAAAAAAGCGGTCAAGTGCGAGTCGGAGTCGCGAACTAAGGGTAAACCGATTTTAATGAAATTTTGGTAAGTTGTTACGCACACGCCGGGTAAGGTTTCTGAGAAAGAAAAAAAGGGTCAAGTGGGAGTCGGACTCGTGCAATAAGGGTAAACCGATTGTAATGAAATTTTGGTAAATTGTTATGCACACGCCGGGGAATGTTTCTCAGAAAAAAATGGTCAAGTACGAGTCGGACTCGCACAATAAGGCGAAACCGATTGTAAAGAAATTTTAGTAAGTTGTTATGCACATGGTTTCTGAATTAGTACAACCTCTTCGCAATGGGTGGCGCGCCAATGATGTTAAAAAAGAGACACAACGTTCGCGGGGTCAGTTAGTATATGTATAAATAAAAATGTAAATACACGCATAGCTTCCGAACGGCTGCATCAAATTACATTGTTTTTTTATCTTTTTCGTTATTGTCAGGATGAGGTTTGTATACAAGAAAATAACCGGTCAAGTGAGAGACGGTCTCGCTCACTAAGAATAACTTCCGAATGACTGCACGAAATTGGATAATTCTATTTTTACGTGTTGGTTATTGTCAGGACTAGGTCTGTATGAAAGAAAACCGGTCAAGTGAGAGTCGGACTTGCGCACTAAGAGCAAAACACAATAATTATTTTGGTAAGTTGTTGTGCACACGCCGGGGAAGGTTTTTGAATATTATTTACAACCCATTGAGAATAGTTGAAAAAGACTGGTCAAGTGCGAGTCGGAATCGCTAACAAAGGGTAAACCATCCGATAGTAATGAAATTTTGGTAAATTTTTGTGCAAAAGGCGGGCAAGGTTTGTGCAACCCCTTTGACAATACGTAGACACGATAGGTGGCGCTGTGGTCAAGTTATCAATCTATATAAATTATAATGAATTAGCAGCGGTTCATGTAGTTAATAATGCACGGATAGGGGAAGAGGGAGGAAGGTAGAAGAGGGGGAAAGAGAGAAAAAGCTGAGACGAAATAGCGTTCGCGGGTTCAGATATCGAGAGTCGGGTCTAACCATCAGCGCTATTTGTTTTCCCACCGTAAGGAAAAACAAGAAATATTGTAAATTTCAAGGCCAACAATAAAGTATGATCGAATTATTATATTGTAATTTTATTTCATTACATGTTCGTTCTGTAAACGGAACATTTTGTTTTATTTTTTTTAGTAGGTACACCACCTGTGCAAAGCCGGGGCGTGCAGCTAGTATATAATAAATAAACCGGCCAAGTGCGACTCGGACTCGCGCACACGGTTCCGTACCATTATCTATAAATGACCATATAAAACGGCAAAAAAATCACGTTCGTTGTAGGAAAATTAGAAAAATGATTTATATTTTTAAAAAGTTGAGAGCATCCGCAAACCCCACTGTCCTTAAAATGGTTTATTATTCTTAAGTACAATCGGTCTTAACGTACGGAATCACCGCTTGGGGTGGAGCACCAAAAACTACTCTTTAGCGACTTGAAAGAGCCCAGAGGGCCGTTCTAAAAGTCATGTTTCGTAAACCGATTAGATAATCTACTATCAAATTGTATTCAGAAACCAACTTACTTACTGTAAGACAAATGTTTTAAACTTAAAACTGTCTTAAAGAAACATACGGCCATACTTCCTGCGCACCAAACTTCCGCTACTTTTGATTGTAGAACCACGTAAAACTTCATTTGGGCAAAAACAACATTTGTATCTATGTACAAACCTTTATAATAGAATCTCGAAAAACATACCAATTGTAAAATGTTCTAATTTCGAATGCAAAAAATTACTCAGAAATTGGCTATTAAACTTGGACAGCATAAAAACAGAAAATATTCTCATTTCTTAATTATACAGCCTGAATTAGTGGGAATGACCCAATATTATTTCATTTAAAACATCAAATAAAATAGAAATAACTCACACTTGTATATTATATATACACAGACGGTCTGTGGATCTCTTTTTCTCACACATTCTCCCTCGCATACATACAAAACATACACACACACACGTCACATACACCCTCTCATACTTATACATACAATATAATCCATATCAGAACTTTGTATCTTATTTCATCTATTGTCCTTCGTCATGGAGATTTTAGAAAAACACGCCGTAACTATTATTATTATGTTTTTTTTTTGAACTAAGCACACATTATTGTCTATGTAAATCTGGCTCTCATAATACAGGACTATCTAGCTTGAGAGCCAGAGCTCAACTAGCAAATCTTAGCTGTATATCGGTTATAGGAACGTTTCCTGGGTGCAAAATGGTGTTCATGATTGGTCGTATTAGAATATTAGAAACGTTTCTACAACGCGGAAAGGGCCCCTGATTTAGAACGTTTAAGTGATATAGTTATTATATTGCAGCTCCGCTTGGGGCTAATAAGATACATATTTGTCATATATGCGTTGTTCTTTGTGACTTTTCGGTAATATATTAGGGAATTTTAAACACTAGTATCACTATGAAGTGATAAAACGGCCACGTGAACATTGATATACAACTATTGAGTGTTAATGTAGTGTTTGCTATTCCTTCCTATTACAAATTTAATTACTGTTGAGTCGACCATCTATAAATTTCGAAGTTTGGAGACAAAAATAATTGCTAAGTTATTATTTGTTTAATGTCAATGCTACTGTATTCTGTAACGAGCGATAGTATTGTAATTAATAGTTCAATATCACTTGCACTTGCATTTTTATTGATATTCTAGTAGTATATTAATGGTGTTTTTTGCATGCCCCTCGTTAATTCATTAATATTTAGGCAAATAAATATAAATTAACTAGCAAATATTTTTAAGACTTTGATATATAACTGAATAGAGTTATATATCAAAGTCTTAAACTGAATAGAGTTATATATCAAAGTCTTGCGGTTCCTCATATACAACCGATTTACAACATCTCGCAGCCATAATACATTTTAGGTCCTGTAAAGATATCACAGTGAAGCGATATGTGACTTTTTAGTGATAAATAGGAAATAACAAAGTTGTTATGTAACTAGTGATATCTAAGCCTTGTAAATACGTTTTTACAACTTTTGAATGCCAACTCTATGATAATTAAATAAAATAATTAATAGTTGCTAAGTTGATTAAATGTACACCTCAATAATTTACTCAATAAATCCTTTTTTTTAATGTTTTTTTATTCTATTTTTTAGTAAAAATTTTAACTGTCTAACTATCACAGTTCATGAGATACAGCCTGGTGACAGACGGACAGACGCACAGACAGCGTGTCACAGTGTTAGTAATAGGGTCCCGTTTTGTACCCTTTGGGTACGGAACCCTAGAAATGATAAAGATCACAATTTGTATTAACTTTCTCGTATATAATAAAAATATATGATAACGCGCGTTATCACCCCCCCCCCCCCCCTGCTCGACTCCCCGCACCGCACCTCAACCGTGGTCTATTACGATTGCATAAGTCTATCACGTCTATCATCTTTAGGCTAGTCCGTCGAAAGTTGCCGTGATTTAATTCGGTCGATGTATTAGACGCGCTATATGGCCGCTCTTTTACTAGCGGTCAAGCGTCTTGTGAATGGCATGTCTCACTGACATTTCATTTCCAGATTAATTTAATGCCGAGCTAATAAAATTACCTAAACCATTGGATTTCTAATCATGGATAACGGGATATTAATAAAACGTCAAATGGTTCAAAATCCCAATGTACATTTTTTCACAAGGTTTTTTGGTCCAAGTTTACGTTCGTTAAAATCTGGAACATTGTGATATAGGTATAAGCAAAGTTTTTTACAACAATACTATTACAACAACACCATCTGGCAACCAACTATAACACGAAAAGTATGTTTATTTAAAATCTTTTTGTTAATAAGTTATAAAGCGGAAATACCTATCTCCTTCTTTAATTTTTAGAGACAGTAATTTTGACACAAAGCAACGCGTCTAATCAAAGGTTTTATTTTGTAACTTTGTGGAGTCTGAGCCGTGACATTAGCCGTACATGGCGCTAAAAAATATGAAATCTATACTTCTTTCTATAAATACTTAATATTATAAAGAGAGATTTATAGGATGTTAAGAACTTATAGGATCACTCGTGTGTCTTTCTGTCCGTCTGTCACAGCTAATTTCCTCCGAATCTACAAGACCGATTAAGTTGAAATTTGGAATACATATGAATTTCTGTGAACCAAACACGTACAATAATTACGTCTAACGTAAAAAATAAATTTGAATATGGAGGTCACTTTTGAGGGCCAAATTAGGAAATGAAAAAAAAGTTTTGCAAATTGTACCTTCATTCATTTCTATTTTATAAGTATGTGTGTGATATAAATGCAAGTATTTATTGCTGGGATCTCTAAAATATATTTTTCTCTGATTTTAAAATAAGCAGTTTTAACGTTTTTCTTCTACTTTGCAATCTGTTTGATACCTATATCTTTAATAGCATTAATTACACTAGATAAACCAAATAATTCTAAACTAAAGCTAGCAAAATAAACATAATACAAACTAATAAATCATAATTATAATACTATAAACTTGTCGAGATTATATTGTTTAGGTACGTAGGTATACTGCCTAATATACTGGCAGCATTACTTCGCTGAATGGTTCCTCTACCTTTGAGCGAGATAATAACCAGCTTTTAGATAATTTCCTGATACCTGAACTATAAAGTCGTTTGTTTAGATAACTCAAAAAAATCTTTAGTGTTTGACTACTATGGACCCAAAGTTTCTACGGCAAGCGCCACAAATTCACAATTAATATTTGCGACGCTTGCGGAGTTGTGGTTGTTAGGCTACAGCACCGGTCTCACTAGCTGTAGGTATTCCGGATGTAAGGAGGGGCTAGAGTATCAGTACACGGGGCACCCTACACCATACTACGTTGAATACTCTACGGTACAAGAGTTGCGACATCTGGCCTTTTTCCATCGTCTCTCAAAACTATCAATCATCGATATTATAGTACCGTGTAATCGGCTGGCATTCTCAGTATAAGAGAGTCCAGGATATCCTAATTTGTCTACAGATTTACCACAATTAAAAGAATACGAGTTATTAATTTTAATGCCAAAAAGTAAATCAATTGCGATTCGTAACGTAGATATTTGCTTTAATTAATATTTGCTCCCACCCCTATGCTTATTTAATTAATGTTTTATAGCGTTATTTGCCTAGTTACGTTAGTGTGCCTAGTACGTATGGGTACTAAGTACCCTTAACGCAAGTCTTTTTGAGCTACGTTACCTTGGGACAAGGTTAATATTTGTAGGAAATCCTAGGTAAGTAAAAAACCCTTGGAAATTTAAAATAATTTACATAGGGAAAAGAGCGTAGTTTGAGTGCGTGCCCTGGGCACCCGCGCCGTTTTACGTCGCTACGCCCCTGACCTGATTAGACCTAGTTTCTAAGTGGCAAATATCACATTTTGTTTACCTGTCAATCTAAACTCTCGTCAGAAATAAAATAAAACTAGCCAAAATATTGGCTAGTTGGCAGAAGGAGTGTACCTACTGGGCATAAGATTTGAGGTTATGTATCTGTCAATGTTTATTCTGATACAATTTTTCCAGGAATTACTGGCACTAAGTTCAATAATTATCTACCCATTAAAAATATCATAGAAGAATCAATAAATTGGAAAGTAGATATTTACTGGTACTTTAACGTAATAATTAAGTTGTTTTCCCCAGACTTTAAAAATAATGTTAAAGCGCTCATTAACCGCAATTTATTAAATAGTAGCTTTTGCCCGCGTTCGGAAATAACTACTCAGCTAACGATGACATTTTAACTTCAAACAAATATGGCTACGAAGTTAATACAGCTATGCGCCTCTTTCGGATTCCAGAGTCTTGAGTACTATACTTGTGAATGTTTCTAATATGCCAAAGACGATAGTGTTGTTATCCCTCAATACAGATCTTGTCGAAAATAAAATATTTATTATAGTCGAATTCTCGTTTATTTCAAACTAAAACCATAGTATAATGATGCACTAACCACTAATTGAAGTTAAAGCAGACTTGCTGTATAATAGAAATGTATTTGCATCTTTTCCTTTGTAACATTCGGTTATGGTGGAAATAAAACTAAAGTACTATAGCTACGATTCTTGATAAAATAAATATTAAGAGCATTAATGGTTTGTGGAGATTTGAGGCCATTTTGTTAAGTCATCAGGGAAGATATACAAAATATCCTGGCTTGTTTTGTTTATAGAATTAAAGAGGCAGGCAGCTCCACTGGACAAGTTAGTTTAACTCTCTCGGTGAGAATATTTTATGCACCTTATATTATGTTTAATATTTCATGTTATTATCACTTCTTTGCATTGGGGTTTATAAGACAATTTGATAAATTACAGCCTAAAGAACGGGATAGTTTAAAATATCTGAGTTCCAAGTTATCACTGGAGCCGATTTAAGGTAAAATTTTCGAACCCTCTTTTTGGAAACAATAGTAGAGATAAAAAAACGAGCGTAGGACTGAATATTATGGACTCTGACCACATAACCATTATACAACGCATAATTCAACATCAAGGATGAAAAAATGCCCTGGTTGTCGGGGGACTACCAATACTTACATGAAATTTAGGGCATTCTAATCGTCTGTTTTCTTGCAAGATTGCTACGCTCGATTTAAGTCACTTTGGGACACGCTGGATGACCCAGATATCGGAAATGAGGGCCGCTTGGGCGCTGAAGGAGTTCCGTCAATTGACAAATGTTTGCCATTTTCTGAGTTCTCTGCCGATTTCTTTGGTTTCAGTTTCAAACGATAGACCTGTTGACATTATCCCTAATTTTTGGTTTGAAATTTTACTGTTTTAAAGGCTTGTAATGATTTTCTGAGTTTTGTACTCAAATTTTACTAGTTAGTTCTGACGATCACACCGCACTAAAAAGATCGACTGAGGTCAGGCTATATTTGGCGCTATTGTGCCTAGAAGAGGATGATGATTAAAGTTTTATTAATTTATTAGTTAGTTTAGAGTGTTTCCTATCATACCATAACATATTTAATGAAAAAACAATATCAGGAAAGGAGGAGATAATGTGTTTCTATGAATTTTTCTTAATTTTCTAAATCTCTAAAACTATGAAAAATATAGTCAGGAGAATTTTATTAGCGGTTCATATGAATGTTATGTTTCCAAAAAATACATAAAACGATTGTGAAAATTTGATCCGGTAAGTGCCGTGTGATCGAGGTATTTATAAACTTGTATTTGTGAAGCAAAAGTTACATATTTACGATATACATGTAGGTACACAGTATGTTGGGTTAGTTCCAAAAAAGTACGAGATCAAAACTCCGAGGCGCTCCACTAAATCGTACGTGACTTAGTAATTAGTAGGTATTTTATCTCTGACGTGACGTTTGTTAAAAAAAAACTTAAAATCTAAGTTATCCAGGTTGACTCTTGCCCACCATGGTTATTTGTTCTTGTAGCCGTGTTTGTTTATAAACACTATTTGATGAGGTAAAAAAACATCTTTCGATATACAACTGGTACTTTTACTGGTACTTACTGGTAAATTATTAGATTTGACCTTTTCAAGTGGCTAAAAAAAGTCTTAAAATCTAGGTTACCTATAGGTTGAATCTTGCCAACCATAATTATTTGTCATTGAGACCTTCAAAGCTAGTGTTCTGAACTGGTTTTGTTCGTAAACACTGAATTTGATGAGGTAAACAAACAAACTAGAAATTCATCTTTGCGTTTTTGAAGTGGCTGAAAAAAGTAGCAGGCTGACGCCAGGCAACCATGGCCTTTCGTGACTGAGACATTCAGAGCTACCGATTGGCACTAAAATGGCACCATAAAACATGGGTGACTACGGAACGTTCCAGGGTGAGGGGTGGCAATTATACTTGGTTACGGTCAACAGAGGGGTCCCATTTACTACATCTAAGTTTGGATCGTGTAATTCGTGTATCTTATAAGATAATTTTGAGCTTAAAATTGATGTGCATATTAGTTTTTTTTTATGGTTCTTCCATTTTAAGGAATGGCAACCCTATACAGTACAACGTTACTACGAGTACAAAGTAGGTACTTACTTTCACTAGATACTAGTCCCATTCATGTATCTTGTGAGGAAGGTTTCTTAGCAGCGGGACCCCGGTCTATAGCTTTAGTATTATATTATAATTTTCTCTTCCCATTTCGCTAACATGATAGTTGGTGATGGATGAGTGAGGGCTATAATATGTACCACACGTTAGTTACTTATTTAATTGGTGAAGACATCTCATCGTTCTAGATGACGAATGAACTTATGAACACCTGTGCTTTAGTTATTTATATAAATAACAAATAAATATTTCTGGAAATCTCTTACTCTGAAATCATCAGATCACAAATTATGCAAATATTAATGGATATCAGACACAAATAATAGGATTACTTACATACTTTTTTAGTAAATGCATATACCTACCTAGTATGCCTCTGTGGCTCACTGGGTAAAGACCTGCGTGGATTCAATCCCGCACAGGACAAACTGGGTGTTTATATGTATAGTATGTATAGTATAGTATGTAGCTATGTATTAACAAAAAAAATAATACGTGTGTTTTTATCCCCCACGGCCCTAACTTAATGTGTGTACCACATGCACTTGGCCTGTATTTGCCTTTAAAATTGTCAGTTTTTGAAAAATATCGTCTATTCGTGACTTTAGAAAGGTAAATAAAATACCAAAAAAAAGGCAACCTATCTCAGATACATCCTATAATATACATTCGACATACATGTAGGGGACTACAAGTAAAGTAGAGATGAAAATTGTTTCTTGTCTACTGCATAGCGTGGGGTGTCGTTGGATAGCTCGTTTAAAAATATGTGGGTGAGTGAATACTTAGTCGGTTTTTTTATAGGTGGATTTAGTTTTTAATTAACTCCATTAGCTAACTAAAGCAAAATATTAGGTCCAAAATTTATGTTTACTAAACTTGACCAGCAAAACACTTTTCTGAGTTCAATTCTCGATAAATGTAAGCTTGCGAAGCCTAATAAAACAAAGACAGCTTTTAAAGCTGCGCCCTACTTGAATGTGCAGTTTTCTGCTCGTTTTTAAAGAGGTTTTTTTTTGGACAGTAAAGGGCGCGTTCGTTTTGGGATTAAGAGTTCCCACGAATGATAATTTTCACACTTTTGATAACGCTAGTTTTGCCACCGACACCTGCCGTTCGTGTAGCTTTGAAACGTTACTAACAAAATTTTTGGTTTCATAACTTGAAAAACGAACGGTTGACGTACACACACTACTATAAAACACACACACACACTACTTTACACCATGAATATGTATAGGCAGTTTGACAGATTAACACAAAAACCCCACCTCCAGACATGGGTCTAAAGTTTCATTTTTCGGTGGCAAAAGTGACAAAAATAACAAAAATATCGTCAACGAATGCATGACAGTTTGTCACAGATACTAAAATTTTGATATTTTTGATACCAATGCTAAACGAACGTATGACAGGTGACAAAAGTAATGAAAATAATGATTCTGATCCCTAAACGAACGCGCTCAAAGAATTAAAATGAAAAATAAATAAAACAATAATAGATAATTTACGAGAATTGAGTCTCGGAATTTCATAGTTCTATACCAGATGTATGATAGATTATGGTTTATTTGCAAGTGTCGAAATATGCAAATGGCCGATGCTTTATTTTTTCAAGAAATTGTTTGATATTAATAACAACTTGATACTTTTACGCGATTTTCAAAAAAGGGCCTTAGGACAGACAGACAATTTGTTTTTTATGTGACAAATATCTTTTTTTTATATTTTCATTTAGTTGTTCTATAAGGCCTGTTTTATACTAAACTCCATAATTGTAAAAAAAAGATGTTGATGGCGATTATTTGAAAGCTTGATTTTTATACAGCTTCAAGGGACTATAGACTTTTATTTGATATTAATTTAATTTAAATTTGAAACCACCACGTCTTTAATAAAAAAAACCGTTCTTAGCCGATAGACCAAAATATATTTTCTTTGTGTTTTAACTACAAATTTTCAAGTTTTGGATTTTTCTCTCTACTTGGCCATGCTTGCTAAATTTTAGGATTTCAGGTGGACGGAATGTATATTTTTTTTAATATACTAATAAGGTGGCAAACAAGCTTAAGGTCCGCCTGATGGTAAGCGGTCACTGTAGCCTCTAGACGCATGCAACACCAGGGGTATAATTCGCGCGTTGCCGACCCTTCAAAATCTGTACGCAAAGCATCGGCACCGGGGTCTTCAATCGAAGTTGCCAACTTACGGAGTGCCCTAGGGTTTGTACAAAGCAGAAACTTCTTTCCGCTAACGCTTGAGTTGTGGAATGAGCTTAGGAATTGCAATCCCGCAGCTCATTCAATCCCGCGGGCTTACTTAATCCCACACGGGATCCCGCATCATTGAAATTATGTTATAAAATTGAAACCACAGATTTTTGTCTAAAAATCAACTTTTATAAAACATTTCTTACATGAGGCAACAGAAAGTATTTCTTTTCTATTTATTAAGTATAAGTAAGTAATTAGTTATCTGTTTCCTTAGAATCATCTTTAAATGTTTGGCATAGTTAATTAGTTTTTTTTAATCTTACCCTTACTCCTAACTATGATTTACTATGATTTCAACCTATGGTTTATGGTTAGGGGTAGGGTTACTTGAAAATAAGCTCTTAAAAAGCAAATGGCATTTATTGTATCGCTGTAATAAACCCCGGACGGTGCATATGAAAACAAAACACTCGTCACCTACAGAAAGACGTGCCCAGGCGCAGCGCAGTGCCATTTATGAACAACTGAAACGTCGCACACGTGCTAATCGCGATTTACGCGAATGTTTTAGCGCCAAACTTTTTAATTGCGGGATCCGCAGATCCTAGCTTAGAAGGTGCGGGCTCAAGCAGATTAATAAAAGCAGCGGAATCCCGCGGGAATGAGTGATTCCTCTTTGCGGGATTGCAACTCCTAAATGAGCTCTCTGCCAACGTTTTCTCCAAGGAATACAGTATGGGGTTCTTCAAGAAAGAAGTAATTGAATTTTTAAGGGTCGGCAGCGCCAGTGATACCCCTGGTATTGCAAGCGTTCATAGACCACCGTGACCGCTTACCATCAGGCGGACCGTGTGCCTGTTAGCCACCTTAGTGGTATAAAATAAAAAAGGCCACTAACAACACAAGGCCGACCGTGGCGAAGCTTAGAAGCTGTGTGTTGATCACACGCTCCATCACCTTGAAGAGGAGGGAGGTAATAGCGATTTGCCTGTAATTCGACGGATCTGATCTATGGGCCTTTTTGGCAGTATTCCATGAAGACGAAAATTGCCTAGTGTGGTAGGAAAGCGCGAAGAGGCGCGTGAGTACAGCACATAACTCAGGAGCACACTGTTTAAGCACCACTGCTGTATACCGTCTGGCCCACTCGACTTATGAACGTCTAGAGAAAGCATCCGGCATGGACTTACCGCACCATGGTATAGTAGGTGGTACAGCGCCTCCGTCGTTCATATTCGAGTTACAGGCAAAGACACTGCCCAGTAGATCGGATTTCTCTTTTGCACTATGGGCCAAGTCACCATCGGTCTTTCGCAGTGTAGGTAACGACGACTGGCAAAAGTTCCCTTTGGCAGCTTTAGCAAGCGACCAGAAAGCACGACTCCGAGAAGGATAGCTCGCAAGTCGCCCACCTATTTTGCCGATGAATTGGAATTTTGCTCTGGCAGTTGCTTTCTTACTGAATCTCGAGGCAGCATTTAATTTGCGTTTTAACTCAGAAATATTCGGATCCTTATTGTTACGCCTTTGTCGAAACCTCATATGCAGTTTGCTTCAGTATTTCAGCTCCTTTGCATTTTTTATTTGAGATTGTAAGATAGGTGATTAAAATTGCACTTACTCTTCGTACAATACCAAATTACATAACCAGTAACGTACAAGGAAAATTTATACGCCATACATAACTGGATGATGTAGGGACCGTACACTTAAGTATTTCATATTAAGTTCAGTTTAATACCGCCACGCGTTCTTAAAAGTAAAGTATTGATAGGCGAACAGACAGACAGACAAGGATGTTATCCTATAAGGGATCCGTGTTTGTGTGTGATTTGTGTGTTGTTTTCCTTTTGAGGTACGAAACCACAAAAAAGTGAAAGCAGAAAAATACTTGTCGAACAACTTTAATCTTATATTGTACAAATAAAAATAATCAGTAATAACTTACATACACAACCTATGTTTCTTGAAAAAAATACTACTTTTAAAATTAACCTAGTTGATATTTATTCGATTTTTTACATTGTTACAAAGACAAAGCGAGCGAGTTTTATTAAATTTAAAAAATAACAATTATCCGGTCCAATAGGTACCGAAAGTACTTACAACCTTAGTTAAAAAGAATATTGTGTTCAAATTAAATCAACAAGAAATAATGTAATATAAAATGCATAACTTGAAATACGTAACCAACGCTAAAAAAATTAAATTGAAAATTGTAGGTAAGTAGTTTTTGTCTTTTAGTCACTCATACAAGACCAGCCTAATAATACAACTTTTTATATTAAGATAACTAGAAGTAAATAAATATTATTTTAGTAGCATAGTCGTCAGAGGCGTATCAAGGGTTTTTAATTAAGGGTTTCCCAGGTTTCTATGAAGGCTGTGATTCAGTACGCAGTTTTAGTAAAAGTTTATCGTAACCTTAAATGTCGTAAATCGTACCTCAAAAAGTAACCATAGTAGTGCGACAATTTCGTTAATTTTAATATTATATTATTAGTTATACTATTCTATCATAATATACATAACTTATTAACTTAATATAAAAAATGTAAAATTTATTTACATAAACAATGGCGTCGCCACAAGCTGTTTTAAGTAGGACATGAGTGTAAGAGTAATTTCGTAAAATTGGATAATAATAAGTGCAAACAGTGATTAAGCAAATGTAGTTGTAGGCAACCGGTTGCAAGTGTTTTTAATAAGATATAAATGTTATAATTAGGGCGTTGTGCTATGAAAACTCTTCTTTTATTTAATATTAAACTAAACAAAATATCACATAGTAAATATAAAACCAAATAGTGCAAACTTGATTTTCACGCCATTCGCGTCGCCGGTAGCTGTAGCATACTTCCTACAATTTCCTACATTTGTTTTCCCCGCTCACCGCTTGCCGCGCTGCATATCGCGTCGCTGGTAGCTTTGGCTAAGGGGTTATACCGACAGAGTGTGTGAGTTATTTCTTATACTTATACAAAATAAAATCACAAATAAATCATTTAACAGTTCGTTATTACTAATTTTCTATAAATTTAACATGATTTAAAATTATTTAACATGCATTTGACTAATATTTAGTCCTAGTTCATTCTTAAACATACTTATAATTAATATTTTTTGGTAGATTTAGCTCCGCTATTCTCTTACTCGTTGACTTAAGGGCCCTATATATATTATATATGTACCTACATCAAAAATGTACTATATATAGAAGTTTTAACACTGGTCATAAGCTACATTTAGAAAGTTTGCTATATCCCTTTAAGTCGTGACCCTACCTAGGGTGCCAGGTGCGCAAAAAGTAAAAGTGGTTTACGATCGGTTCTTTTTTATAGTAACTACTTAATAAGCTAGCGCCATCTGTTATAACTTTTGATAACAACTTGAAACTTAAGATTAATTCTAAAAATAATTCTTCTCAAGGCTAAAATTAGGTTGTCTATGCCACGTTGGTTCTAATTTAAAACCACCGAGGTTCGTCTACAGAGTTACGCTAACCCCATTCAGTACGAATTGTAAGTATATAAAGAATAGTCATCACCGAATTAATTCCCAAAGTAATTCCAAAAGATGTTAAATTACAAGTGAGAAAAACCGAGAGAAAATATAATCTATCTGTCTCGGTTTTTTTCGTTTTTCTCTTTGGCCTATATGTATTTTCCACGGCTCTCACACCCTAGTGCTAAATTAGGCTTGGCCGGCCTATAGATGTTCCATCACTTACACACATCTTCCTACTAAGTTAGCTACGGGTCGCCTCTAAACTAACACTCACCTACATCTATCTACTACGTTATCACGTACACAACACGCAGCTTTTTATATTTTTACCAACATTTTTTTACAAAGTCATTAAGCTGAACCTAAATATCAAATCAGAGCCCTAAACGTTGCGCTATTTAATGCAAGTTGAACGCTATTGGGTTGGGTAAAGTTGCAGAAAGCCAAGCAATGTTTGCGCCCAACAGACGAAGGACCGAAATCAGGTAAGGATTTATTTAAACTAACTAGTTATTTAAAGCCTTGCTGTTTAGAAATGATTATTGTGTAAATCACTAAAATCATTAGGTATAATTTTAGTGTTAAATGTCTTCAATGGATGAACTGTATAAATGCTTCAGACTGAGGTGCTATACTTTGCATTCACCAACTGTAGCGTTGCACGAACAAAATATATATAAAATTTGGCTTCTAATGAATATAACGCTCTAAAAACGCAAAAAATAGGCAAGATCTTCAAAACTATGATTTTTAGACAATTCTCAAGAAATTTTACAAAATTTTTTAGATACATACACATACGAGTACTTACCCATTTCTTCAAACTATTTCAATTATTCTATCATCTATCATCTTAAATTACTAGATTTTTTAAAAAACAATATAAGAATTTAATGCCTGAGAAATCACAATTTTATTTCTGCACTTCTGTTATCAAAATTAACGTATTAAAAAAATACTTAATTTAAAAAAAAATTACTTCAAAACTGTCATATATTTAATTAATAACTAAAAAAGGAGAAATAAAAGTTTTATCTTTTAAAAAAAATCTAAATTAATTATGTTGTTTTATTGAGGTTATCTACTGCTAGTCATAGTATGCGGTACGAGTTCTGTTAAACACATCACCTACCCCGCCTACCACCCGAACCTCGGCGATAAGCACCGAAAGCGCCGCCCGAACGGGTACTCACGTGAGGGAAATGAGTGGCACCGACCTTAAAAAGTAATTGGCATATATAATTTACATTTGTTTAAGACATGAAACGATTGTTTAAATGGCGGATTTTTGGCGGTAAATTGCGTGGCATGAACAATCTTTTCTTTTCAAAATCGAGTGGGGTATCAAAATAACGAATTTTAAAAAGTGACTCCAAGCAAAAATTTGTAAAAAGAACACTAAAAAATAATAATAAAAAATCCTGACTGCAGGAACAATAACTTAAACAGAAATTAAAACATACTAACGTTTTATGTATCACCTACCTCTACTTGTCAATATAACTCTACCCAAAAGTTGTTTATTCTATTATTTTTTGTGTATTTTTTAAGTGTGCAATAAAGAATATTGTATTGTAAATATTTAACCATAAGCAGACGGGACTCATTTTAAGGTAACTACTATAGTGTGAGCACTCTACTACTTAATTATTTCTATCCTTTACGTATAGTTTGAGATGAAATTATGTTATCTGCTGTGATACTCGAAGTGTTGTCATCTAACGATGACTACATTACTTTTTCAATTGTTAAATTGCTAATTTACAAATATTTATCGATATTGTTTAGCTAGAACCTAACTTCATGCAAACATTGCAACAAAATGCTTAATAAATAACATGTTTTAGAAATATGCTGTTAAGCTAACGACATGTTTTCCTAGTGACTAATACACACTTTTAAAATTATACACTAATAAAAGTTTGCCAACACGAGTTGCCACAAAGGGTTTATTAGCCGTCGGTCCAATACGCAATTCGTCCAATTGGTTTATAAATCCTCATTTCGTCCAGCACGCATTTCGTCCAACACGCGTTTCGTCCAACACGCATTTGATCAAACACGTATTTGGTTGAACCATCGATAAAATAATAATAATCGATAGAACTCTCGATCGCGATAAAAAGTAGATACCTATTTTATTGCAACGTGAAGTAACGCATAAAACCTGCTTTGACGCTCATAGCTTTAAAAACATAGTACTTTACCGTCTCTTTAACCATCCCCATACCAAATTTCAGCTCAATTAAATGATCTGTTGCATTGTGAAGAATGGGGTACAAATAGCGAAAAAAAAACCCGTGGGAACTCTTGATCGGGATAAAATATGTATATGTAGTTTCATGTTCTTCCAGCATGCCGTTTAAAAATGAGAACCAAACTACGTTTGTATGAAGCACCAAGCATCGACTATGCTGGCGACTCTTAAGATTTACAATGATAAACATGTTTTTATTTTGCTTTGTGGTTTTTAATTAAATATTCTGCTGAATTGATTCGATTTCGTTATTTCTGGCTGGTAGGTCTTATTATTTTTCGACGTTTCACAAATTATATTTTTTTAGAAAAACTATATTTGCAAACGTCGTGGCTTACACGTTTGTTAATCAGACAATTAAACTAACGTTTAAAAATATTTGATCTAAAATAGTCTCAGACCATTTATACTACAGGACTGGCCTTACTTCCCCCCTTACTTGACTTTTCCCTCTGGCGAACTGCGTAATGACGAATCGCGAAATGAACGAAACATATTATGGACGAACTGCGTAGTAGACTATCGGCGAAATGCAATTTGGACGAACTGCGTATTGGACCGACGGCTAATAAATCCCACAAAGTACTACAACTCTGTAGTACTTTGGTGCATAGATAATGGTGTTACTTATTTCTAATAGATGACGTTATACGTTGACTGCTAATAATCTCTTTTTCTGTCTGTGGTGTACATACGTATTTTTCATATATTTTCAAGTTAAATTCATTTGTTTTAGACATAAAATGCTAAAAAAAATGTTTATCAATTTTAGCTCGTTTTTTTTTTATCATTGAAAACCTTGAACATGTTTTGACATAGCGCTTCAGCTTCAGTTACTACTACATTACGCTCTCGCTAAAATGCAACAGTGATATATATTTATTTATCCATTACTTCGACGTCTTAATTCTATTTTCGCGAATCTAGACTAATCTAGCTTAATCATGCTCTATTTTCCGCGACATGGTTACCAATTTACATGCGGGATAAATATATTAAAACTTAAAAAAAGAAGAATGTGCAGGCAAAAAAGCCTTTTTTTTTCACCTATTGGCCATCTACAAATCAAAAAAAATATTTTGAGTCTTTACACCAAATAACAATATATATAAAGGTTATCTATTATTATTTTCCTGTGTGGCTTCTATTGCGGACTAAGCCACATTTATATAATATATCCTTCATATATATTATGTTCGTATTTAACATTTTTTTAATATTTATTTAAAAGGTAGTGATAATAACTTAATAATTCAAAAGGTAGTTTTAAAACAACACAATAATTTATTAACTCGATTTCCTACTCTTAACATCCAAAAATTTTTACTTAAATAATTTCAATCAAAATTAATACCTACATATTTAGAAAGTCAATTTACGCATTTTCACAACTAGTACACGCATTACAAAATAGTGCATATCACTCATATTACAAAACAAATTACAACAATGTTAAGCACGAGAAAGATTTTTTACGTAATGTACAGTGGTGCTTGGTTAGTCTTCTTTGGCAAGATTTTAATAATTTACTTAAGTAAACCAGATTGAAGGTGTATCCGAACATATTTTTTTCATACAAACTGGGTTACACCTAATATCCTACTCAAAACGTGTCATTATTATAAAGCGTTATTTATCATAGTCGCAGAACGCATATTCACCCATGTAGAATGTCCGTGAAATATTAGTAAACAAAGTTTTTAACAAATTAATTAAATGTATGAAATTAACGAAAACTTTAGCTATTTCCGAGCTTTTTATGATTAATTATGCTTTTTGCGACGATGACAAATGTTAATCTCAGACAATAACGCATTTTAAGCAACAAAATATTTATAATTATAGATATTTAGCGCACCAAAGGTTGTATAGGAAAAATTGGTTCGGATTTATCTTAAGGCATTAATGATCTGCTTATATACATATCAATAAACAAAAAAACTTAGCATTTATTGCAAAAAAAACAGAGTACAATAAGGGCACATAATTCAATCCATAAAAAAACAGTTTCACTTGAAATAAATAATTGTGGATTAAATTCACGTTTATTGTATGTAACGAAGTCCAAATAAACGAATTATGACACATAATATGTGAAATCACCTTAACTTAGGCGCGCATTAGCCCGATTTTTTATTTAGCCGATCGGTGAATTTTTCGAACTGTTTGAACTATCGGCCGATTACTGATCGGGCAGTGCGCGCGTTCTTATATAAAACAGTAGGCGTAGCTTCCCGATTCTTTGTTTGGCCGAGTCAAAAATCGAAAGTGCGCGCCTACGCTTAGTCGAGCCAGATACACTATATAAGAAGCAGTGTTGCGGCGTTGTTTCGCATAACTAAAATGATTAGAGAACCCGCACGGGGATAAATACCACGACGTTAAACACACAAATGAATATTAAAGGATTGATTGATGTTTGGTACATTTTTACAATAAATCTGGTATACCTTCACTCATCTTTTAACAACTCGTATGGGAAAAATAAAAGATTTCCTGACAAACATGTTATAAATATTTTAGATGAAGGCTTATGTAACTTGTATGTACAAATTAATTGAGCACCTATTAAAATATTGTACTATAAATCTTACACTAATTCAAAACTTATAGAACCTAGTGTTACTTGGCAGTAACCTTGAGTGAAAACAAGGACGACGCGATACGTAACTAAGCGTGTGTGACAAGTTCAGCTACATCTTAACGCACTTATATTTTTGTTATAATACAAAATAGTATATTTCGTACCCAGTACAAAATAACGGTTTTTCTTACCCGAGGAAAGAACCTAGTGAGCTGAAGGTGAACGTCAAAAGCTTTTATTCCGAGGGTAAGAAAAGCGTTTTGTACTCGGTACGAACGTTACTTTTTCTACTACCTAAAAGTCCAATTTAGTATTTAAAAAAATAAGTAGATAGAAAAAACCAACATATTTTCTCGCCAAAATGTATATACGTCTTTTATTAGAATGAATGACCATGCGACGCGGCACGAAGCGGCCAGAAACATTCTCGCCGGTCTATCGGCCGCCCGCTGGCTACATCTTATTTCTCTCTACGGCCGCGCTACAAATATAACTGGCCAAATCGAGTACGAAATGCAATTTCATACGGTTTTTCGAACTTACCTAGGAATGATTTTGCACTGGGGTCTCAAAAAGTTTGATTTTCCAGTATATGTATGGAATTTTTTATTTCAGGTAGTAGAAAAAATATTTTTTTTGTTAAATAAAAGGGGATTTTCACTAGGGACATAACAATTTTGTATTTAAATACGGAACGCACGTTTAAACTTCTTTTATGCTACTTGCATACATTTTTCTCTTGAATTCCAAATATTGGCGTACTAAACTCTGTTACGAATAAGCTCCCTGATAGGAAAATGTCGAAACGTCAATCAAGGCTTACGAGATTGAATGAGAAATGTAACATGTATACGACATCTCCAATAAATTTCAGCCCGATAACTTAATTATTCTTTGTTTTATATATAAATATTGTTTAGCTTTCATATTTGATACGTTGTAAACAGAATTTTAATTTATTGGTTTATTTTCTACTGCTTGGAATGCCATCAAAAAGGTAAAGAAGATAACAGAAAAAAGGTGGGTCACCTCATTTTGATTATAGAGGAATTACGTCAATAAAATAAAATAAATAAAGGACGGACTTCGAAATTTCGAAATAACTATGCAACCAAGGCAGTTTTAAAGAACCTTTTGAGACTTTTCAGTATGAGCCATGTTTACATTTAGTTCTTATTTAGTTTTAAGCATAAACTGTAAGTTGCGAATTGTTAGTTTTATTAGAGTACCTACATAAATAATACTAATAAAATAAAGTTGCCTTTGCGAGAAAAATTAAATCTGAACACGAAACTCAACATATAAAGAGATATTTATTCACTAATGGCAGGATACCAGTATCCTGGTATCACTTTTATTATAATAATAGCCCCCGACTGATACAAATAATGGACCGTCAATTTTCAAAATAAACCCGCCACCGAGGTAAGGTTTCTCATTTACTCTCAGGCCCACTGACGACGGTGGCAGATCAACAGAACATTCCATTAACTTTCCCGTAGGGGTTTCATTAGATATAACTTAAACTTATAATATTCCGACAATAAAAGACCATACATTTAATTTTACCCAGCTCACTTGGTGTGCTACTCCCAAAAAGCTAGCGGAGGTTACAAAATACAAAGTTGTATTTTCCTTATTGAAAAATTACTTTAGCGCAATCAAAAACGCTATGCTTTCCCAAAGTTGTGCAGTGAACATTAGGATTTTTCCTAAAAAATGTCCATTAACATTTCACGTTTTTCAAGTATTGAGCTAAGGATCAGAACACAAGCATTAAATTTAAGAGCAGATCTAAGGAAATGATTGCAATTTAAGTTTAGTAGTAGCTCTTAAATCATTCGTCAGTAACATTGCATACTGCAAGCAATTTAAGGTCCGACAATCAATTACAACTTGGAGCATGTAATTTACATGTAGTGCCTTGAAAAAGATTTACACTAGAGGCATTACTTTCCATGATTATTTAAAACACAATTAACCAGAATTCGGATCTCCGACTATACTTATGAATTGTTTACTAATATCGCAATCTTCGTCACTAGAACTTTCTAAATCAATAGTAGCAATCACTTTTCCGTCATCTTTGGACGTGCTAGGTTTATATTGTGCATTATCCATAGTAAGTTTTGTACTGACATCAGTTGTATTTACAGAATCACTTAAAGAGGCAATTACATTACTAAATGTTTTAGATGTTTCCATTTTGCTGACATTAGCATCGGTTTTCAATGTTGCGCTAGACATATCTGTCTGTACACAAGACTTGGGTACTTTTTTTCTCACGCAAGTTGCTTTTTTTGTACCCATCCCATCTTTTGTACCCATCCCATCTTTTTTACCTCTTTTCCCTTTTGAGAATTTTGTAGAAGTACTGTTTTCAACATTTCTAAGCCTATTTATAAGTTCGTTTACTACTGGAAGAGAAAGTGGTTCTGTCGATAAAATATGTTTAGGAATATCTAGCACTTTTTTCTCAATTGGTACTGGCCATATCTTTCCCGTATCAAGAGAGTAAATGTACAGTGAATAAGATACTTGAGGAATATCCAGGCAAACACGCAAACTCTGGACCACTGAAAATACCTGAAATGTTAAGAAATATTAAAGAAAATTTTATCAAACTCAACGAATTATCCGACTGTAAACTGTCCTGCAAAACACAAGAAAAATCTATACTGTTTTATGGCCGTTCTTTCGCTGATTCTAAGAGTACTGGAAAAAGTTTATCAAATTATTACTCATTAATATTATAAATGTGAAAGTGAGTTTGTTTGTCCTTTCTTCATGTAGCAATAGAGCATCGGATTTATTTAAAATTTGGCACAGATACATTTAAAAAGAGACAGAGAACGCAGGAAAAACTATATCCGAATTCCACGTGGACGAACTTTAGCTATCGCTTGTTACAGCAAACTTCTTTACTATAATCAAAGTGTTACCGTATGAATCCTACGCCGATAACCGAAATAAGCACATGCGGAGCCGCGGGCAGAAGTTTTGGAATATATGTTAGACAATTAGGATTTTTACGCGGATGTATTGTACATAATATAATTATAAACACTGTAACAAATACATAAGCAGAGGGTTTTAAAAAAAAATTACCCGTCCATAAATAAGTGGAGTATCCATCAGCTTCTGGTATACTTTATTTTGTATGTGTACCCTCGCTGGCATCAATGATGAGACATCGTAAATATTCGAATTAGTAGAGTCACTAGCAACAAATGATAAAGAATTGCCTTGAGATACATCGTTGTCCTTGCATTTGGCAAAATCTCTTACTTTAAGTTTTGGCCTTTCATTTTCTGGTTTGGCAGATTTTTGTATAGGTTTCTCATTTCCAAACAATATTCTAGCCATTTCTTTAATCGGTTGCATAGTCCAATACGTGGGTTGAGTAATTGGGATTTCTGAATCCGTAACAACTAAATGATCACCAGATAAACTCCAAATTTTAACAGCGCGGTCAATACAAAGAATTGATACTGAAGCGGGATCTTGGTCACTAATTAATTTAGCGATGGGTATAGGTGTATTTTTTTCTAGGCGTGTTACATCAATAGTTTTACTTAAGGTAGCAGCTAAAACAAGTTACAACGTTTATTAAATTGCGATTCAGACTTAACATTTTCCACATAACACAACCGTTATGACTGATGACGCAGGCAAAACATTACATGTTTTTTATGGCATAAATGACACTTATAGATGAAAAAAATAAAATACAGAGCTCTTGCATTATCATCTTTTGTTTAAAGTATCATTAAATTGATTATTTAAATAAAATCAAACAAAAAGCAAGGTTAAAACTTGCATATATTTCAGCATAGTTAACCATTATAAAACCAATAGATAATAATTCAAAAATAAATTTTATTAATGAAAAAAACTGGGTCATTTTACTCATAGGCATACACTTTTTTCGAAATGGATAGTATCTAAACATAAAAACAAAGACTCCAACTTATAAGAATTTAGGGGTCCAAAAATTTGAATGATCTTGCAGAATCACACACAGTAAAATATTAAACAATGACTTACCCCTTACAGAATATCTAGGTGCACCTACTTCTTTTTTAAGTCTTTGAACACCCTGTAAAGCTGCAATTCGTTTTTGCGCCTCTCTTAGTGCTGGTGTGGCTTTAATTTTCGTAAATAACAAACTTTTGTAGTTTTTCTTACAATTCATTTTCTCATCTTTTGCAATAGCTAAAGAAGTGACATCAGTTATTATCGGCATCGGCATATAAATTTGCTCTGCAACACTATCGGTGCCACTCTTGTCAGTATATTCATCGACAATATTGTCAACTGCATTATATGTTTTTAGAATATCGTTATCGGACAAATCCTCTACACCTTCTATACTGTCTGATTTATTTGTCTGATTCGCAAAATATTGTAGGTTTTCAACTGACTGGCTTGGTTTTGTCATTTTATTCTCACATTCCATATTCTGTTGTATTTGATCACTTGATATTTTCTGTTGTGCATCTAACGATAACATTCTAGAGTGTTCGTTTAAATAAAGATGGGAGGCTGAAGAAGCATCAGCCCCTAATGATCGTTGATTCACTGAATTCACAACAGAAGCACCGATTGGATTGATAACCAAATGTGGAAGTGACTTAAAAGTTTCTACCGAAGCTTGATTTCTAGAATGGTTGGAGCAATTTTGTGAATAAACTTGATTCACTGGCGTCATTGATTGACCTATTGTAAGAAATGGTTGATTGGACACATTTTGCTTATTGATATAATATTGGTCTAATGATGAAAATGATTGGTTTAGGAAGGAACCAGATTTTTCAGTAGCAGCCATAATAGTCTGATTAATTGGCTGAAACTGCTGGTTTATCAAGATATTTGAAGGTTGATTTAGAATTTGGTAATTCGGATTTATCATCGAGACGGTAGGTACGTTAGCTGATGAAAATTGTTGGTTTATTATAGGTTTACTGTACTGACCAACGAAGTGGTTTGTTGGATAACATTGATTATTGAAAGGCGAATTCATCATGTTTACTGAAACCGTCAAATGTCCTCCGGATTGTGGAGTATTTAACAATGATATTGAAGTCTGAGAAGGTTTATTGACGATGGGTACTGACGGCTGGTTTAGGGACAAAGGATTTGCTGACTGATAGCTTGAATCTACTGAAGAAACACATTGACTGAAAATAGGTTGATAAACAAAGGAAGTAGATGGTTGTTTTACACACAATGAGCTTGTTGACTGATAATCTTGATTTAATGGAGACGAATTTATGGATTGGTAGATTTCATTAGATCCTGTCACAGATTGCTGGTTGTTTGTTGATTGTCTAAACGCTGATACTGTATGATTATCTAAAGGTATGTTCATTTGTGGCACAGGTTGATTTTGGGGTGACACCAGTGAATGTTGCTTGCTTGATGAATCCAACGAACCAATTGATCGCTTTACACATAGTGGATTAGATTCAGCTTTACTTAGTGGTAATTGTTTTTTTAGTAAAGACACAGAAGAACTGTCATTATTTTTCGCTTTTGTTTCCAGAAATGGATTATGAACTATGACGGACTCTAAATTTAGTGTTGTGGTTGTATTTTTTTTACGAATTTTGTTATCATGTTTAAAATTTTGAATCGGTATTAACTTCGGGATTCTTGCTTTTTCATTTTCCATTTTTGATCGCATTAATGATTCTCTTTTATTTTTCATAGCTATCTGTTTGATAGTATTTTTTTCCTGTTTGTCTATTAATTGCTTATTCTTCTGTTCTGCCGATATTTTCTTCTGTTCATCCATTATTTGTTTATTCTTATATTCTATAATTTTTTTTTTCTCTTTATGCATTGTTTCCTCATCGGTCGAGCTGCTATTTTCATGTCGCTTATTTTTCTTGGTTAGGGTTTTTTGTAAATTAATCTCGTCTTGATGTTTTCTCTTTTGAGTTTTACTTTTTATTTTATTGCTTTTGCCCACTTCGTCTAAAATTTTATTTAAAGAACGAGGATTAATACCAAAACCTTGTTCAATCACTTTGTCATCAGAAAACTCAATATTTATTTTTTTCTCACTTTTGTTTTTGGGTTTCATCGCAAGTAATTTATTTTTATCTGTAAAAGAAAATAAAGTTTTTCAATACTGTACAAGACATAATTAATTTTCAATCATCTTTATCCCCAAAACGAAACGGGCTTAAACGAATAATAATAGCAAATCTCCATACATGATTGGAATAGCTTTAATTCTTTAGAGGCTTACATAACATTATGTTCTCTTTAAGGAATAAAAGGAAACTAACTGAAACTATTTCAAAAGAAGTTGGAAAAAAGTACAGTACGGGGAACATATGATTTGTAATTATGACTTAGCAAATGTAAAAATATTACACATTTTCCAAGAAATACTTCTACTGATTTTAAAATTATTAACATTTAAAAAAAGCATTGCAAAAGCTTAAAAAATGGAAATTAAATAAGTAATGGTACTTTTATGAAATTATTAAGTTTTGTTCTGTCACATTAATGTTAAAATGTAAGATATTCATTATTTTTTTATACTATAATATAATACTAATGTCATTCCAAGACTCGATCAACATTTTTACCTGTCCAGAACAGCTACTGTTCTTTTATTCACAGCGTGACTAAAGAATTTTACATTAAAAATAGAGAAGATAATATTGGGATAAGTATTCTTTTTGAAGTTAAATGTCAAAATTTGCAGCAAACGTAGAAAAAAAATGTTTGTTGGCATTCTAAAACAAGGAAATAACCATAGGTAGGATGATCTTACTAAACTAAAAGTACCTTTGCCTCCATGCGCGCAATATGTGATTAGGTATTTAATTTAAAAAGGGGTAGGAACCTTTTTGGCATAAAATATCCGCCACTATCGTTTTTAGAGATCATTAGTCAATAAGGAATCCTAATAGTTTTACCATGTTCTTCCGTCTGTCCACGACATAGTTTTGAAACTCGTAGTACAAGAAATTAGGCATTGGTCCGATGAAATAAATACGCCCAGTGATTAAATAAAATCTTTAAAAAAAACTTACAATACGTATACGTAAAGTGGGAATGATTTTTTTATTGCTTATCCCATGGTGTGGGATAGGTCCCTAAAAGATATTGCGGGTGTGGAAAAACTATTATTCGATTCAGGGATTATTTTGCGATATATTAAGTAGAGATGAAACTGGTAGTTGTTTGGTCGGATACCGGATACCGGATATCCAACCATCTCACAAACCTGCGGAATTGGCAGACGACGCACGGATAGAATTACCTACCAGAGAACAGGCATTATACTGACATGTCTTGAGTTTTGGCCTTGCAGTTTACAGTTTTATTTAAATGAAAATCCCCCATCTTCACAAGCTTTTTCTAATAACTGTTGAAGTCAAAGTCAAAGTCAAAATGGTTTATTCAAATAAGGATTTTACAATCACTTTTGAATCGTCAAAGTCAAATATTATTTTTTGAACCCTCCCACCTTCCCGCCGGTTCACAATGTTGTTGATTTCTATCGAGAAGAATCCGGCAAGAAACTCGATAGTTACTCTTTTAAAAACACCATCAATAATACAAATAAACTAAAAATACAATTAATGTTTTAAATAAAAAAATTTTAGCCGTACAATTTTATGTTATTTCCATTTTAATTTGGTTTACCTATGCATCCTGTAATTGAGCATCATCAGTCCCAAGGATTTTTATCATTTACATAGTCTGAAATATTGTAGTATGCCTTTTTACACAGTACCTGCTTGATAAAAGATTTAAATTTACTTATTGATAGATTTTGAATTTTATTGGGAACTTTGTTGTAAAAGTGTATACATTGCCCCATAAAAGAGTTACTTATTTTGTGTAGACGTGTATCATGCACCAACAGCTTATTTTTACTTCTAGTATTTACTTTGTGAACATCACTTTTCTTGCTGAAACTATTGATATTTTTATGTACATATAAAAGATTTTCATATATGTACTGCGACACTAAAGTTAAAATTTTTACTTCCCTAAACCTATCCCTCAGAGATATCCTAGATCCTAATTTATAAATAGAAGAAGAAATTCTATTGTGTAACTTAGATAAAGTTTATTACTATGCCACCGATGCTACAACATAGACTTGAAGTAAGTCGATATCATTTGTAGATGCTGAGAAAACAGCAGTGAAATACTGACGGATAGTCAGGAATTTCATCAGGAAATCTTTTTTTGGATCTGGTAGTCTAAGGCACGGATGCTCAGGGAATGTCTTTTCAATTTGTTTCTTTTTATATGTCTTGCAATTATTTTTCCTTTAAAAAAGATCCGATTAAATAGTATCATATTACGGATTTATTTATAATTAGAGTATCTTATATGTTAATTGAACAATGTGAATTTTGTGAACTCATTTTAATTTATTGAATAACTGGTATTCGGCAGGATATTGATCTACTATCCGGTATCCAGCTGTATAGTAAAATTAGACCGGATAGGCCGAATACTGGATAGTTCCGGATATCTGTTTCTTCTCTAATATTAAGCTTTAAAGTACTATATCCCGACCCCCATGCCGGCTAAATGGTTTTTTGAATATGTGAAAAAAATCCCTGCAGTAGTATCCTCGTTCATAATAAAATTAAATAGAAAACTTAAGTAGGCTTTACAGAACCAACTTATAAAATGTACTTGGAGAAGTAAAAATCTTGTATAAATTCCATTGAACATTACTTTGATGAAATTATTAGTTGTATAAAACAGGTAATTTTTAGTAATAAAGCGACGAAGTAACGTACAAACCTTTCTTCTCTAAAACTCTGCTACTACTTTTATTATTATTCTTATGACTTTTTGATGGTGCGTTTTTCTTTTTCTTTTTTATCACTTTTCGTCTTTGTTTTTGTTTTTTTGCTAATTTTTGTTTATCTTTATAATGTATAGTTAAAGGACGAGTTTTGATGCTAAAATATTTCAAAGCGCAATTTCTCTCTCTGAGCCACTTTTCGTAACCATCCGGTTTTTCTTTATTTAGATAATGATGTTTAACTTCCTCATTAGATTTCTTTGCAATACTGTCACTTTGCTGCTGGTTTGAGTTATCTTCAATCAGTATTACGTTATCATCATCACTAGGGGGGCTTCCCTTGTTTAGGTTGGCAATGTCATCCTTCTCCTGATTTTTTTTCTCAATACCTAGATTTTGTGCAAGACAACTCATAACGAGTAACTGTGAACCCAGCTGACTTTTCTTGGTTTGGAGTGTTTTCAAATTACCTTCGTCTTGAAGTTTCATCAGTTGTTCTTCTCTTTTCTCTTCAATACTTTTTTGATCAACCACTATGTTTTGATTTTTTACAGGTACTTGTTTTACAAAATTAACTTTATTAGTCACTAAACGAGGTTTGATACCAAAAATTTTTGATGCAAGATTTCTTTCTCGAATCCACTTTTGATAATCATCTTCTTCACCCTCTGTTTCGTCAGAACTCTCGATATTTATTTTTTTCTTACTTCTGATTCTTCTCGCACGTGATTTGTTTTTATCAGGTTTATTATCTGTAAGGAAAACTAAACTTTGAGGACACGGCCAAAATTTGAATAATTTTTATTCGCAAGACTAAACATTGCAAAACGTGTCGTAATTTTATCTTCAGCATGAAAGACTTCCAAGGAAACAATTAAGACCCCATATACTGCATAATGGCGCCGCCACCAAATATTGTACATAATTTCCTTGTACAAAGCATATTTTAAAATCGGGAAAATATAAAAAATACTTACTAGTCATGAACTATTTTTACAATGAACTATTTTTCGTATTGTTTGTAGAACATGTCTGTGAGTTTTAAATCGGATATCATCTTAAAGCGGCCACTTGTAACAGAAACCTGAATTAAAACTTACAGACATAATCTACAGACAATATAAAAAGTTCTAAAAATAGTTCATGACTATGAAGTATTTTTCTTTTTTTTTAAATAACCTTTGTACGCATAAGAAATAAAACAATATCTAGTGGCAGCGCTAGTGTGCAGTATATGGGCTTAAAGTGACCGTGTAACTCAAATAGTTTTATACCACGCCTATACGAAAAATACACATAACTTTTCGAAAAACGAGGCAGAGTGTACGTCATTTCTGTCAAACAAATTACATGCGGAAAATAGTACACTTTTTCGACCTACCGGAAAGATAGTTCGCACTTCGTTCGTTACTTTGCGAACTTGGATATAACAACTAGGAAATGTATCACAAACACTATGCATAACTCACAAGACAAAGCGATTCCCATGGCGCGTACTCAGCTACTTTTGCAACCTAAGCAATCATTAATTATCTCCTCTCCTTAAACAATGTAATATTTTTTAAAAAATTGCTCTTCATACTTCCGATTTCCTTTTTAACGTCTTAAGGAACATACGTAAAGACCCTTTAGTTCAGATACATTTCATCAGAAGCGGGGTTGCGAGGACGGACTCATCATTTGTCATGAAGGACTAAAATGGTTGGTGAAAAAAGACTGTACCCGACACATAATAATTCGGGGGATTGAAACCTTCAAGAGGGGTAGGGCACAGCGAGTACTCGCTCGAACAAACCGCCCGAACAATTAAAGCGGGGCATAGCGAGTACTTGCTCAAATGAGCATCCCGAACTGGGGAAGTACCTCCACCTTACAGAAAACCGCGCGAATAATAACGCTAACATTGAGTAGTGTTGTGTTCTTGGCGGTGAGTAAGGTTGCCAGAGCTCCTGAGGATTCGCTGCGCGGACAGCGGAGGACCGGTGGTGATTATTGCTGTTATTGCTCGGCGTAGACGTGGCGTGCCAGTACGGCGGTCAGGGAGACCTGGTGAAACGGCTGACCGCTTGCCGCCTGCAGGTTGCGCGGGTTCCCGAACCCAGGAATCACGTAATCATCGCTCTGGGAGGCTAAATCGCCAACCTGTATAAAGTCTCTGAAGTGGTAGTCGTGCCGGAGAAGGAGACCAGGGTGGACCCGGCTAATGCAACAGAGGGATCAGGAGTCCTTCCGCCCGCCGTGCCAACAACCGTTTTATCTGTGCTGAGCTTTAACAGTTTTAGTACTGCACCTTTTTGTCCTTTAAGCTGTCTGTGCAGTGAATCCTCATACCTAGTCTTAGTAACTTTGTACATAAATGGCCAGAAAAAATAAAAGAAAAAAGTTTTTACAGCGGCTAGGTGGATTTTTGGAACATCAGAAGTATTCACGAAAACCTTAACGCAGTCCACCACCATCTCGAGATTGCGCAGCCGACCATTGTTTTTCTAACGGAGACGCAGATATCCTGCCCGGCCAAAACATCATACCTACATTATCCCGGCTACAAACTCGAACACAATTTTGTGAGTCGTACCAGTGTATGTATGTTCGTCCGGAAAGATAACTGCTGTCGCCGCCTTCAAAGCCTTGAAGACAGGGACCTGTCGATATTGTGGGTGCGCGTAGATCACGATGGCCACACTCGTATCTATGCGTGCCTATACAGGTCTCATAGCGGTGACACGGACATAGCTCGACTCTTCAAGCACCCGAGTTTGACGACTGACAAAGTTCTAGAGCAATATCCAACAGAAGAACTAGTTGTTTAGGAAGTTCACGGATCACTGTCTCGCTCAAACTCAAGTGTCATGCACACAACTTGATCCATCTGGGCCAACTATGTGGCGTTGTGCGTGGCATTATAAGTCGGCAGACTGGAATGGATTCCGAGAATTTTATGCATCGTACCCGTGGAGGCATCTCTGCTTTAGCTCAGAAGATCCTGACGTCTGCGCAGCCGCAGTCACTGAGACAGTCCTCGTTAGCATGGAATGTTTTATCCCCAACTCGCGATTTGCTGCCGGCATCAAAAAACAACCTTGGTTCAATAGGCCTTGCAGAGAAGCTAAAATACTAAAGCAAACTGCGTATGAGGCTTGGACTACGGCTCGTAACAAAAAGGATCCGAATATTTCCGAGTTAAAACGCAAATTAAATGCTGACTCGAGGTTCAGTTAGAAAGTAACTGCCAAAGCTAAATTCCAATTCATCGGCAAAATAGGTGGGCGACTCTGGGAGGCGTGCTTTCCGGTCACTTGCTAAAGCTGCCGAAGGGCACTTTTGCCAGTCGTCGTTACCACCACTGCGATAGACCGATGGTGGACCATAGTGCAAAAGAGAAAGCCGATCTACTGGACAGTCTCTTTGCCTCTAACTCGAATATGAACGACGAAGGCGCTGTACCACCTATATACCGTGGTGCGGTAAGACCATTCCGGAAATCTCCATAACACAGCGGGAGGTCCGGCGGGCGTTGCTTTCTCAGGACGATCATAAGTCGAGTGGGCTAGACGGTATACCAGCAGGGGTGCTTAAATAGTGTGCTCCTGAGTTATGTCCTGTACTCAGGCGCCTCTTCGCGCTTTCCTACCTCACTAGGCAATTTCCGTTTTATGGAAAACTGCAAATGTGCACCCGGTGCCCAAGAAGGGCGACAGATTAGATCCATCGAATTATAGGCCTATCACTATTACTTCCCTCCTCTCCAAGGTATATAGAGTGCGTGATCAACTCACAGCTTCTAAGATACCTAGAAAAACACGACCTGCTCAGTGACCGTCAATATGGCTTTCGCCACGGTCGCTCGACTGGTGACCTTCTAGTGTATCTCACACACCGAAGAAAGAAGTTATTAGATTTTTGAAGGGTCAGCAACACGCGAGTGATACCCCTGGTGTTGCAAGCGTCCATAGGCTACGGTGACCTCTTACCATCAGGCGGACCGTAAGCTTGTTTGCCACCTTATTGGTATATAAAAATAAAAAACCATGACGACATACATACATTTATTTATGTATGTGGATTTTAAGCAACACCATTATAAAAATATAATTAGTTACTTACTATCAGTTTGTTCATCTTTATTGCCTACAGTGCATCGGCGTAAGCGTTCTGATATGTTTTCTGTGACCTGTAAAAAATAAGTGAAAATATAAACGATAATAATCGAAGTCAGTGGTGGCCTAGTGGTTTCCGTGTTTTTCTCAAGTTTTTAAAATTTCTTTTAAATTTGTCAAATACATTGCGTTTATGCTACTAATTTATCGGTTAAGGAAAACCTCGTGCGAAAAGAGGAATTCAAGACAGTGTCCAAATTTTTTAAAAGATTCTTCAATTTTCACCATTGTTTTATTAGGTTTACAAGGGTCAGATCTTTTTCAGTTCAACTGGGGCATTAACTTGTGCAATAGTTGATGCCGACACAATGTGTTATAAATAAGCGCGTCTTATTTACGGTGTAGTAGAACACTTATGGTGGTACTATATTTGGTATCGTTATGGTAAAGATATTAAAGGTCAAGGGAGTATGCTCATCTTTAGCCAAGCTAATTTTTGTTTTATATAGGTAACTCATTGCCAAATAACATCTGTTCTTTACAGTTTTACACAGATAAAAATGCGTAAACACTACACTCAAATACGAAAACTTTTTTTTTTAATTTCCTTTTTTGTAGGTATTTCTCTAGAATTTATCTCCAGAGTTTATCTGAAAAACTCCAAGCTTTTCAATTAATTTCGATATCCATGCTATATACTTATCATTTACATTACAAGTTTTCCAAGTTTCCACTTGTGGCCAGAGTGACTATTGACGATAGATATTCCCTTTTGGATAATCAGCAAAACTTATATATCAGAAGTAGTAATACCGAAATAGTAAAACGCGTGTTGGCAAGGATATCACCACTCAGGGCTTGGCGATAGGCAGGCAGGTTCTGCGATTTATCGCCAAACGCCGACCACAAAGAAGCAGAATATAGTTTTTATTATTTTTGTTCAGTCATTAATTAGTATTAGCCAGAACATACCTTTTCATTCAAACTAAGCAGGTCTTTGACCTCTTTCTGAACAGCTAACTCTTCTTTTAACAATTCTTCATCTTGTGTCTTCTCATCTTCAAGAAGATGTTTGCAGCAGCAATTGCAGGTATCTTCGTCATGTCTGATTTTTAAAATTAACATTAAAAAAACATGTTTGTATGGTAAACGTGGTAATTATTTTCTTTTTGTGTTTTTTATTTTTAGTTACAATAACCTTAAAACAGATAGCTATGCAATTCATACAATAACAACAACAAAATGTGGAACCGAAATGTTTCCACGATATTAAGATTCAACTATCAAGTTTTCAATTCAACTTATGAACATCATCCATTGTGGTTTTCGTTCAAAGGTCCACCAACATGCTCGCTAGTCAAATAGTAATAATTGATAAAATAACTGAAGCTCCATAGGGTGATTTCGAAGAACATAGAACTAGTGGAGTAGCTGATAATATGCTACTGGGCTCATTTTTTTTGTTTTTTTATTTATTTGGAAAACAGAGTTTTAACAGTGTTATGAATGCCTAGTTGGGGCTGAATGCTGAATGAGGCTTTATATAAAAAGTCAATATTTTCGAAGGTATAGGAGAAACAAGTCGGTAGTTAGGTTATAATGAGAATGGGACTGAGAACAGGAAATAGAATTTTATACGCAGGTTTTAACGCGGGCGGAGTGTTGCATAAGTAAAATGTACCCAAATCCTTATTTTTATTTTTACTTCGTGCTAAAAATAATCCCTATGTTATCCCGATCATTCCCACGGCCTCAAATTTGTCTGCAGTGCACTATATCTCATAACTTAATGGTGCATACAATTGACTTGATTTTGGGAGCAAAATACATGTAGGCTGTCCCCAATGCTATTATGTACTACGGACTAGATGAAACCGGCCGCTGTATCAACAATTGTAGTGTATGGGCTGCAGTCCAATGAGCCACTGGCTTCCCGTAACGTTCGTTTATAGCGTCTCCTCTAGTTAGTGGAGACATAATAGCCCAACAAGAGACAGAAAAAAAACAAAAAAATAATTATATCTCCATTGACAATGCTCACTGTACCGATTTGAAAATTTTTTTTACTGTTAGAAACTTATATTGTTTCTTATTGTTACTGCTATATTTTGTGTGCTATGCTGTAATACATTACTTGTGTATTTTGTGCGGCTGATATTGTCTTCCTGCGGCAGCGGCCATGCGGCGCCGAGCGTCGTTAAAGCCGCGATGGCGTCGGGCCAGGCAGCACGGCGCGGATATACGAGTTAAAATGTCGCCACCTCTACGCTTATCCTGTTATTAATAGCACGCAATGAAAGAAATGTTTGTCCACACAACAATAACTTAAATTGGAATTGAGAAAGCTTATACCATAAATTTACATTCGTCGTTTCAGCCGGAAGCCGTCCAGTGCTGAACGTAGGCCTCCCCCATATGTCTTCACAACGGCCGGTCCTGAGCAGCCCGCGTTCATCGGCTTCCTGCGGCTCTAACCAGGTCGTCTGTCTACCTAGTAGGAGGCCGTCCCACGCTGCGTCTTCCGATCCGGGGTCATCGTCTATCCGTTCGACGAACGATGTGGCCTGCCCACTGCCACTTCAGCTTGCTAACTTTTTAAGCTATGTCGGTAACGTTGATTCTTCGGCGAATTTCCTCGTTTCGGATTTTGTTGCGCAAAGAAACACCGAGCGTGGCTCTTTCCATAGCTCGCTGAGCGACTCTGAGCTTATGTAAGACGCCAACAGTCTGTAGCATAAGTCATCGCTTGCAACACACACCGATTGTAGACTTTCGTCTTTAGTCACTGAGGTATTTGGACGAAAATATGTTGCGTAGTTTCCCAAAAGCTGCCCAACCGAGCCGGATTCTTCGGTTAACCTCTTTTTCACAGTTGGAGTAGCTCCAGGACAACTTGCCCTAGGTATGTATATTCGTCGACAACATCGAGAGTAGCGTTCCATGACTAGATTCTGCCATGACTAGAATATCGACGGCAAATCGAAGGTGAGTCATTTATGTTGACGCCATATCCTTTTCCACTCCAGAAGCTTAAACACATCTTCCAACGCAGTTGTGAGCAGTTTCGTAGAAATGACGTCTCCCTGCCTTACACCTTTCTGCAGATGGATTGGTTTCGTGTTCTGGTGATGTAGTCGGACTGACACCGTGGCTTGTTATACAAACACTTCAGCACTTCGATGTACCGATACCAGATCTCGATAAAATCGAAGGGTTTTTAATAGTCCACACTACGCAAAGATGCCGATAATACTCCTCTGTCTTCTGTATAATCTGGCGGAGCGTATGTATGTGGTGCATGGTACTAAAGCCATTTCAGAAACCGGCTTGTTCGGGAGGCTGGAGTTCGTCAAACCTACGTTCGAGACGATTCATAATGACCCTGAAAAACAGCATATGGTTATGGCTCAGAAACGAAATCTGTAAGTCTTCAACAAGGTAAGGTCTCCTCTTTTGAAGAAAAGTATGACTACGCTTTTGCTACAAGCTTCTGGCGTAATGCCTTTTAGGACCACAGAATTAAGATCCTCTGAAGGACTATCGGAAGTATCGGTACTTAGTACTAAGAAATATCGGTGTTCCATCCGCTTTCAGAAGTTATGACCTAATTCCGTCATCACCCGCCGCCTTGTTGTTGCTGGTTGCTGTTTCAAGGCCATTTTAATCTCATACACGCTGACGTCCGGGATATCTTCAGTATAGTGTCGAGTTAATTTGGCTCTGGGTTCTGTTGCCGTGATGTTGACAGAATCATGAGTTGGGGTGTACAACTGTCTATAGAAGTTCTCAATCTCTCTCAATATTTCAGGTTTAGACGAAACGATTTCGCCATTTTCGGTCTTCAGCTTTGTCAACTGGCGTTGCCCAATAGACAGATCTCTGGAGAACACTTTCGAGCCTCTATTTCACTCTATAGCCTCTTCTACATGTGATGTGTTAAAGTGGCGTATATCGCGTCGTATGACTTTTGAGATTTGTCTATGGAGCCGCCTGTATTTGGACCTATCAGATTAAGAAATTCCATACAAAATGAATACTAAGGGTTTTTATTTTGTATGGAACTTTTTTTTTTGTTAATAAAAAAATTTACGATACTATTTTTCTGGCGTGACCAATGATGAACTGAAGCAGAGGTTTTCGTTTGAGGCAGTCAGTGATACACAGGTGGTATAATTTACAACTCAGATTGCTAAAACTAATTGTTCCCTTTAAAATTAAACAGAAATTTTCCGAAAATGGAACAAATATTTTCAATTATTGCAGTGTGTTTCCAATAAGAAATAAAGGAAAAATTATTTTACTTACGCAATATTATTTTCAGTTTCTTTCAAAATTACAAAAAAAACATTATATTTATACTCGACAAGTGACAGAGAGAAAATTAACAACAATACGCTCAAACAATTTTTATGGGGAAAAAACAACCCAATATATTCTACCGCGATTGACAAACAGCCTAGCAAATGAGACGTTATAAATAAAATCACGCATAAAAATATTATAGAAAAATATTATCAACTGCGTATCTTCAAGCTAACGAATTCCGCAAATGTTATCCCCTATTATCAATATAGTTTATAGAATAGTTAATAGTATATACTCAAAATTTAGCAATAAATATAGAATAAACCTGTTTAGATATGTCTAGTGGAATGCTTACCGTGAACCTAGGATAATAAACAAGACCAGTCGGAAAGCGATTACATAGGTATTTCTTTTGCTTTTCTGAGGGTTATGTGTGAAAGTGTAACAATTTTATTTTATTTGAAGCCGATTGAACGAAGAACTGATTTGTTACCTTAACATAAGTTGTGTTCGTTAGAAAGATTTTTTTTAAACCACTAAGGAGGAAAACAAGCACACGGTCCGCCTTATGGTAAGCGGCCATCGTGGGCTATGGACGCCTTTAACACCAGGGGTATCAATCGCGAGTTGCCGACCCTTCAAAACTCCAATAACTTCTTTCTTGAAGAACCTCATACCAGGTAGCTCATTCCACAACCCAAGCGTTCGCGGGAGGAAATTTCTCTGAAACCGAGTGCGTACAGTGGTACGCGACCATTTTGGTTCTAGGGACTGACTGCCAAGTGAGAAATGTGTAGTACTCACACAAACTATATACTAGTTTAAGAGTACTAACAGACGTCTGTTTAAGTTGTAATGTAAGAAATATGTAAATAAATAAAAAACAAAACCGGTTGCACTTCGAAACATACTAACTAATTGCTTCTTATATTTCGTATACATATTTATTTATTATAAATAATAATGTTTGTTTATTTACTTTTTTGACATAGTATATTTGACAATTTAATCTGTCATAGATTTAAAATCCCATATCCAACCTCCCTGTACTACTCATAATCGCCATATACTAAAATTAAAAACTAACCTAGTTCCGTCTTACGAATTTTTGATCAGGACATGTGACCTGACGCGAGTTTAACATTTTTTAAAAAGTGCGTTGTGACAAGTGCACAACGTTTTCACTTCAAAAAGTTATCTATGACATAAGGTTTAATATTGTGCTTGGGGTCATAGCCGGCGAACTTTGATGTCACTTGCACAAAAACTGGGTAAATACGCGATCCAGCCTTTTAATAAAAACAGAAACGAAAAGTGGTACTTGCCGTCAATTCTCTTATTAACGCCATAAGTTGTCTCTGTGAAGGTACATCGTGCATTATTTTATCACCTGAAAGAAATTAAGGGAACAATTTTATTTAAATTTCTAAGTTATGTTACTTTTTACGCTCGATTTTTAAATATAAACTCCAGTGTGAAGTTGCAACAGAGTAATAACTTTAACCATCATTTATACCAAAAAAACAGTATTTGGATTGCTCATCACCAAATTTAATTTATACATAGACGGTGGTGTTAAAAATTAGCACCACAAGGAGTGATTAACGTGATTTTATTTAATCATTTCGTCTTCTGCAGATCTTAAAGCAAGTAAAAAGGATTTTTAGTCTCATATAGCCCGATAAAGGGGTGTAAGAATTACAATAAAAAACGGTCAACTGTAAGTCGGACTCGCGCACCATGGGTTACGTACCACCATTTACGTACATAATTTAAGAACACAAACAAAAACTAAAAGTGTGCCGCTAAACGGTCACCCATCCAATAACCGTCCAAGCCCGACCACCCAATCTCGATTGAAATTGGAGCTGCGGTCGAGTAACATCATTTCGTTAGGAATGAAGTAAGTTACGATAGTTATAAAACACACAACACCGTTGTAATAATAGGTATATTAAAAAAATATCCATACTAATATTATAAATGTGAAAGTAACTCTGTCTGTCTGTCTGTTACCACTTCACGCTCAAACCGCTGTATCGATTAAGATGAAATTTGGCACGGAGATAGTTTGAGTCCCGAGAAAATACAAAGGCTACTTGAAAACGTCAAGTGTGGGTCGGTTTTTTTTTCTATAATTGAGGAGTTGCCGTTGAAATCCTTCACCGATAACCGAATTTAGGGCAGATGGAACCGCAGGCAAAAGCTAGTATTCCATAAAATAGATTAGCAATAGTAGATTATTTATTTTCTTTTTCATGACATCAAAATGGCGTCAACATAACCGATTAAAGTATTTTTTAATGGATTTTTAGTTCAAATAACCGCCGAATTCCATTCTCAAGTTAAAAGATAACGATTTATTATTCTGAATGGTTCCATTCATGTGTTGTACCTCATAAGGAAATTGATGCCTCAAAGGCTTTTTACACTGATGTTTTTTTAACAACTAAGGTGGCAAACAAGCATATGCATTTTTTTTTTTTTTTTTCTGAGCTGACTATGCAGTTGGCTGTTGCAGCCATTACTGCTTCACCGGACTTTTGGGGCGAGACTCTGAAGGAGCCTCAGCCCATATAGCGCCCAACGCTCAAGGGCTTCCCGCGGGGGAAGCCTCGGCTTGGGTTGTCGCTCTCGGGGGCGTCCCTTCGACCGGCGTGAGTCTCGAACCCGAAGGTGAGTCACCGCCAGGAGGGGAGTTCCCCGTTACGCGGGTGCGGTTGCGATTGAGTGGGGGCGAGAAGCGCCCCGGCACTCTTTGATACCTAGTGTATCCTTGTGGGCGCCAAAGAACCCGGGGACGTCGGCGTCGTGTTTGGAGGGAGGCCCTGTTCGGGGAGGTCGTGGAGACTAATCTCGCTATCCGGACAGCGAGATCGTCATCTGGGGACGTTAGTACGTGCCGAGGCCGCCTAACAATAGTTTTACGACCGTGACCGGGTCGATCGGGGGGACGATACGTTGTGGATTGCACAATTAAACGATTCGGATGATTTTGCGTACGCTCGAAAAAGCGGACTGCCAAGTCTTTAAAATATTGGGGAATCGTGGGAAGTTCGAAGTCTCTGTGTAGGTCCGCATTGCGAACGTACCAAGAGGCTCCAGTGGCCGCTCTGAGAAAGCGGTTTTGGAGGGTCTGGAGTTTGTGGAGATTGCGCTTGGACAGCGCAAAGACTACGCTAGCATAAGCTAGTATGGGGCGGATACAAGTTGTGTAAAGATTTAGCTTATTTCTAAGCGACATCTTACTATACTTGCCTATCATGGGATAGAGACGGCCGAGGACAAAAGCGGCTCGGTCTCTGACTATTTTGGTGTGAGCTTGGAAGTTCAAACGACTATCCATGGTCACACCGAGATATTTGGTCTTATTTTGCCAGGGAATGGCACGACCGAAAAGAGAAAGGGGAGAAGGCCGCGGAGGGCGGCCTAGGGTAAAAAGGACGGCAGAGCTTTTGTCGGGATTCACCTCGATTCTCCATTTCCGAAACCACTCGCCTAGGGCGGTGATAGCGGGTTGGAGTCTCTCAGTGATTCGACTCACTTGCCTATCTGTGGTATAGAGAGCGGTATCGTCCGCAAAGAGGGCTAGATTGGAACCTATCGTTTTAGGGATATCGTTTGTGTACAGAAGGTACAAGATGGGGGCGAGCACGGACCCTTGCGGGACTCCTGCTTCAATGGGGCGGGGGGAAGAGAGAGTGCCTTCGACTTTGTAGCGAAAGCTACGATTCGACAAATAGTCTCGAATGATGAGCACGAGACGATCTGGAAACTGAAAGTTGTACAGTTTAAAAATTAAACCGTTGTGCCAGACTTTGTCGAAAGCTTTCGCTACATCGAAGAAGACAGCGCCCGTGTGACGGGTCTTACCTAACGCTGGCTGAAAGCCTGTAAGAATATGTTCCGTTATGCGGAGGACTTGATGGACGCATGAGTGTTTGGCACGAAAGCCGAACTGCTCATCTATTAAAATGCCTCTGGAAACTATAGCGTTCCGTAGGCGAGCAAGGAGGAGGCGTTCATAGAGTTTACCAAGGGCCTTTAGTAAACTTATGGGGCGATAGGAGGACGGCTCGGTACGAGCTTTACCTGGCTTATGGATGCCTATAACAATTGCATCTTTCCATTGAGAAGGAAAGATGCAATGTTCCATAGCAGCGTTAAAGATCGCTACTAGGAGGCAGATAAGGGGAAGAGTGAGGCGCTTTAGGATATCGTTAGAGATACCGTCAGCACCGGGGGCCTTACGGGGGCGTAGGTCTTTGATGACCTGTACGACTTCGTCGACAGTGACAGGGGGCAGGGGGTCTTGTGGAGGCAGAGAAGTTCTGCGCTCCACTTCGCCGTCTACCTCGCGCACGTGGTCGGGATCGAAGGGCTGTGTGCTTAAGGCACATTGGGCTTGGAGGCTAGACGCTAGGCAATCCGCTTTTTCGTCGTCGTTGAACGCGGGAACGTTGTTGGGACGAGATAACGGAGGGAGAGAGTTCGCGGTTTCGGATTTTAGAGCTCTGGCTAAGTGCCAATAAGCTTGGTGAGAGGGAGAAATGTTCTCCATAAGATCACCGAAACGTTGGGCGCGGAGCTCAGCTACAGCGGTTCTTACACGGCGGTGTAAGTCGTTGAAGCGAGCTTTATTATCGATAGTGGAAGCGCGATCGCGAGCGCGGCGGGCCGCGTTACGCTCAGTCATTAGCGACCTGATGTGCTGAGGCAGGATTAGGTGGTGATAATCACCAACCGGCACCTGTCGTGAGCACTCGCCAACGGTGGCGGTCAGGTGGCTAGTGAGAGAGTCGATAGCTACGTTAAGATCGGTCGCGGAAGAGATTACGTTGGGAACGCGGTCTAGATGTGGCGAGCTGGGATTTTCGAGCAATTGCCCAAATTTATCCCAGTCCGTCACGGTTCTAGTGTCGGGAGGAGAGTCCGAAGGGAAACCTAATCGGAGGACGACAGGGCGGTGGTCCGAGTCAAGTTCGTCAAGCACCTCTATAGAGCGAAAGCTTAGCCTTACATTCTTTAGAAGTGCTATGTCCAGTACGTCGGGGTTGTTCCTAGTATTGTGGGGAAAGAAAGTGGGCGTCATGGGAGCGATAATGTCAAAGTTTAGTCTGTCAACTAAATCGTCGAGGAGTCTGCCTCTTTGTGAAGTTACAGAAGAGTTCCAGCGGCGATGCTTGCAATTTAGGTCGCCGGCAAGAATGACGGCGTCGCCTAAACTTAAGAGTGACTGAAGGTCGCTCTCGAGCAAGTCTTTTAGGGGAGAGAGATAAACCGATGCAATGATGATCGGCTGATGGCCGGTCATCGCTAGGCGGCAGACGGATGCTTCTAAATTCGTAAGCGGTGGAGGATCGATAGGGGAGCAATGCAGGGAGCGCCTGTAATAGATGAGAGTGCCTCCGAGATTGGAGACAGTTCTATCGTTACGGACGGTGCGATAGTTCGCGATCGAAGGGGTACGGACAGCGGGCTTTAGGAACGTTTCCTGGATGAGGAAGACGTCCGGTTTTTGGGACGAGAGGAATTGCGATAATTCGTCTCTTTGATTGCGGAGACCGTTGGCGTTAAAATAGCCTATGGAGACGGACCGGGGTTTTTCGCGCGCGGTTGTGCAATCCATTTTGGTTTTAAGGTTTTGGAGTTACCCTGCGGAGGACGGCGAAGAAGTCGCGATGCTTAGCCATGAAGCTGAGCATTTGATGGGAATTGGTGATTTGTACGTACTCGGCGTACACGATCTCGAAATAGGCAGGGTCGCAGGCCCAAGAAATTTCGGAGAGAATGTCGAAATGCTGCTGCTCGGCCGTCTGAGCGGCGTTGCGGCGTTGACAGTAGGGAGGGGAGCAGGCACGAGCGGAGCCTGTTGGCGGGGGGCGGAGGGGCGCGATTTACCCTGTTTGGGTTTACGCGAGCTCTGTTTGGGAGCTTTGGGGCACCCGCGGTAATTCGCTGGGTGGCCTTCGCTCCCACAGAGTACGCAAGCGACCGGGTCGGATGCGTTAGAGCGATCGCGATCACAGTCCGGAGTGGCGTGATCGCGTAAACATTTGACGCAGCGCGGTCTGCGTCTGCAGTTGCGCTGCGCGTGGCCATATAGCTGGCATCTGTGGCATTGGCTAGGGTTCGACCGCTTGTGCGGAGTCTCGACCCTGATGCCTTTGAGGCTGCAAACATCTTTAATATTAAAGATGGCTTTGCCTTCTGTTGTCAGGTCTAGTACAACGAGCACCATGTCGTAGCACTCGGACTTATTACGGCCATTGTACATGCGATGTACTTCCCGTACGGGGAGGCCTTGGACGATTAAGTCGTCCTGGACAGTCTTGGTGGAGAATTCCCTAGGGACTCCCCTTACGACTGCCCTTAAAACGCGTTCCTCGGCCAATGAGTACGTGTGGTGCTCATATTTTTGAGCCGTGAGGAAGGCCGTCAGATTTCGGAAATCTGACGGTGTCGGGACCTGCACTTTGATGCCGCGCTCGGCATCATTGCGGGCGTGCGTATAATTGATACGCTTGGCCTTCATAGCGTTAGCAATATTCGGCCAGGCCCCTTTGTCTTTGATGACAATCGGGGGCGGAGATTTTTCCTTCCGTCCCGAAGTGGGACAGTCGGACTGCGAAGAGGTGGCGGCGGGGGGGGTTGTGTCCATGGCGGCTAGCTCAGGGCTGGCCGCCGAGGTGGACGGAGAGGGGGAAGCGCTAGGCGCTTTGAGGCGTTTAGCCTCAGAGTCGGAGGGAGGAGCATATGCTTACCTAATGATTAACTAGCCACCGTAGCTCATGGACACTAGAGGCGTTTATTTCGCATTGCCGAACCTATTAAAATCTAATTACCTGCTTGAAGAACCTCATATATCAAATCTCAGTTTGTATGTTATTTATGAGTTTAAGATTTTAACACAAGAAACTCGGAACTCTTAATCTTTAATCGCTCAAACGTTGAAACATGATTTTTGACATTTTACTCAATACATTTATTTTCCAAAAAAACTTTGATTTGCACACCATTTTTTGTTAATTTTTTAAAACAAAAGGCTATGTCGAGATTATTTTAAAAATGATTAATAGGCAATAACAATATCTTAATATGCTCAAACCAGTTTTTTTTTAAACTATAGTAGTTTTTAATAAACGACGTTTTATTGATTTTTCGCAGGATTTACGCGTTGGTTGTCGCCGTCACACTAGGCAGCAAAGATATAGCGCTGTCCTTCTGCTTACGTCTCTGTATACGCGGACTCTTAAGGACCAATTCCACCACCACCACCAATTAATTGGTTTATGAATAAAAAAAGTTGTCTGTATATTGGCAGAGTTAGTATGTTGTGAACAACTGATATATGCTTCAATATTTTTTGAGTGATACAAGTATTTTTTTGCTAGACAAGGTATTGTTGATATGTAGAATAAACAGCATAGGATAGAGAACATAGAGCCTAGCGGGCAGTTGCGTGACGCCAGCATTAATTTCCACGCTATAATAGCTTATAGTTTTATTGGAGTTGCTCGAGTGTGTCATGCTCTCTCAAAGTGTCTCTGCGGTGGTGGCGTGTGTGTCGGGTCGTTACGTTCCCTAAAACATGGTTGAGCGAAGCGATGGCTGATTCATGTGTCATACTCGTGAACGGGTGCCGCCTGTGGAGGCTGGTCTGCTCTTGCAAACTTCTTTGTATTCTTAGTATTTAGTCTTACTTTTTTGTTTTGTTTATTAATACTGTAAGACATTGATTATTTCTTAGTGATGAATACATAAACTGTCTTTTGTTTATATTAGATACTTTTTTATGTTGTGCTTGTGCTTTATATTTCATGTTTTTTTATGTTTGTAATGGAAAGTGTCCTTTTATGATAGGGAGGGTATTTTCCAATATTTTAATTGGACGCTGTAAAAGAAAGGGAGAAAAGAAATGCCCTTGCTGAGTTTCTTGCCGGTTCTTCTCAGTACAAGGTCTCCCGCCCTGTAGACTTACGAACCGATGGTGTAGTGACATTCATAAGTGCTCAATTATTGTAGCCTAATCTGAATAAAATTATATTGAATTGAATTGAATTATCAGAGAAAACAGCAAATGCTTCAGCCACTTGCAACAATACTTTTAACATAGTCGTCAGTTGAGGGTTCTTGAGAACATACTCAAATTGATCCAGATACGTTACCTTCACTGTGTCAACTTTAACTCATTTATTTACCCTTGCAACATGACCAGGTCGTAATACATACCTGAATCTGGGACAGCTGGTGTAGACTCCATTGTCACAGGTTGGCTTCGAGACGCTAGTGCATCGATTATCTAAGAAATCATAGAAAAACAACTTTTTTTTAAACCCTTTATAAGCATTCATTTTAATATATTTCACCTGCCGTAAATAGATAAACCGGTCAAGCGCCAATCGGACTCGTGCATTAAGGGTTCAGCTTGACTTAGAGTCTGTAGTCTGTCCTATAGGCTGCGCAATAGCCTCACAAAATTTTCCACTATAAATCTTATGTGACTTTTACTCTTAGTTGTACATTTACGAGTTATTGGCTACCAAAGTCACTAATTTTGTGTAAGCCTTTACATGAGGAAAAAATGTTTTAACGTCATTTTAAATTATTCTTTAGTGCCTTTTATAAAATCTCTGTAGGTATATAGTCATAGTTGGCTGGTGCATCTGCTATCTATCGCGGAACTTGTGATCCGATAGGTAGTGCTGTGGTCAAGTTATTACAACGGGGAAGTTAAAACGCAGGTAACACCACAAATAATCAGCTAATTAATTAAAAAAACGTCTAACTCTACCGCTTTTCATCCCATCTATTCGAAAAACATTAATTGGTTTCTCATTATGTGGGAGTTTATGATATTATTTTACTTTTACTTTGATTTCTTTGTACAGTTATATACTATTCTATATTGTTTATTAATAAATCTTGAGTTATAACTCTAAATAATAATAGAAGTATAATATATTAAAAGAAAATATTTATTTTTGAAATTTTCCCGCGGTACAAGCTACATCAGTCATTAGTCAAATTCAATAAATAAGGAAAATATAACCTGCTGTCATTAGCTGTATACCATAACACCATTTAATTTAGATACTAGTATGTTCATGTATGGTATTTAAAAACGATTTTTATTACTTTTTCTCATAGAGGGGGATGAAAAGTAGAGTTGCAATATTTTTATCCCTGATGACATATATTGAACCCCTTACTGCACTCATAATTCTCTTTTTGAATCCCTCGCTGCGTTTTGGATTCTACTCTAGGTTAAAAAAAACACCCTTGCCGCAAATATATTGTTTTGCTCTCTTGTAATACAATCTAATATTTCAATATAAAATACTCACAATTGTACGCTGACTGCCGATCGTAATAGGAGCCACTTGCGCTGTTAGAATTTTTTTATTAATTCTTCTGACTTCATCAATATCTGGTAGCTCTATCCTTTTAGCAACTCTGCCGCTTTCCATACTATTCTTATTTTGATATAAATCTATTTTATCATCACATTTTTCAATATCTACCGTAACAGGTACACACTGACTGTACAGGCGCATATTACCTTTCAATCGGAAAAATCTTGGTGGTAATTCCTTTAAACCTATATTGAAATCTGGGTTTTTAGTAAGCACTTCTGGGGGATACTTTAGTCTTAGGTTTTTCTTCATTTTCAAAACCATGTATTTGGATGATTTTGTTATATTATGGCTTTTTAAACTAATTTTTCGAAAATTTATTGTGTTATTATTTGAATATTGCTTCCAAAGAGACGTTTTGTCAATCCTTATAAGAGGAATTTCGCAACGTATGTAAAGCCTTGAATCTAAAACAATTAAATATTTTTCAAAAACTACTTTTGGCAACTTTAAATTAAATTGAATCAAAATATTTTACTACTAAATTAACAACGTTACTACCTATGTATAATTCTGACCAACCTTATGTGACTGCCAGTAAAGGGATTAATAGAAAAGGTGTAGTGTCACTAGGTGTCGTGACGTTCCCAATCGTTCCAAACGCGGCGTACAGAACCCGGAATGTCCCTTGTTGGCACTTCACTCCTTTCAATCTCACACCTATCAGTTTGACGAACAAGACGCTATCACTGAACTCTGTAAGTTCCGTAGGTCAGATATCGTAAGCGAGCGAACACACTACCAAAAACGCAACGCTCGAGTGTCGCTTCCAGCTATCGGCTAAGACTGAACTGAACTATTCGCACGGCCGACCGTGAGTTTCAGCGAGCCTACACCAAGGTGAATGTCATATCAAGTGAGTGTCTTATTATTACCGAACAACCTAGTAATATAAGTTAATCAAGTATTTTAACTACTTACCTTTTAAGTCATTTTGTATTTGGTTTTTAGGCAATAGCTCAACTAAAAGTGAATTTAATTGAATTTCACTTATACATTTATCTCTTTGGGCTTCTATTATAGTTACATTGTCGTCCACCTGTTCTATAGAATTATCCATATTGATATCTGTTATCAGCGTATCAGGTCTGACATCTCCAACATTTGTGTCCTTTTTCACTTCATCCACGGGTATATCTTGGGTTTCTTTTACTACTTCACCTAATGGCGTCTTTAATTCCGATTCTGGGGCATGCGGTTGCTCATTTTGTATTACGTTTCCATGGATTTGAGACGGTTCCAAATATCTTTGTTCATCGTTAATAAGAGAATTTACAGTATTTTTATTGATAGTGGAATTATTGCTAGTTCCCGTTTTACATGATTCTTCTGTGTCGACAAAACATTTATCTCTATCATATACTATTTTTTTATCTCTATTTATCGTTTTATTTTCGATGTCATTGAACTTTTGTAATTCTTCCAACACATTTATTTTTTTAATACCAGGGTTGATATAATTTTCTTGACAAGTTCGACCACTTTTTTTTATAGATTCAGCAAGTTCTGTGTGTATATGAAGCTTGTGGATATTCTGTTGAGCTGAGTTAAGCGTATAAATACTGTGATCTTTACTTTGCTCTCTTAAATCATCATTGTTTATTATTATTTCTTCATAATTAGCTACATTAACTCCAGTTTTCATAGTTACGTTATCCAAAATCTGCGGCTCTTTTTCAAATGATACTGTCGGAACCTCACTTAAAGTAGAATCTGTCTCCACATTAAATTCACTGCCTGTACACGGTTTCTCTGCAAATTCTTCATCATTGGTTAATGTATTTTCCGGAGTTTTAGTTATATTTTGATTTATTAAAATTTGACATTCAACAGAGTTCAGGACATCAGAACAAAGTCTAATACTGTGATCAAGAAGTTCATTACTTTTATTTTCATTAATTTCATCAATATCAGGATTCTTGATATTTTTATCTTCTTCTTCTTCGCACCTACCCTTTTTCATGGATTCACTAAAATTTGTGCGTATTATACTTTTAAGTTTTGTAATATTCTGTTGAGATAAACATAGCGAATTAATATTATGTTCTTCATCATCATCAGTCTCAACATTCCTTGCATCATCAGTGTATATTATGTTTTCGGTAACATTAACTACGTTAACTTCAGTTTTTACAGTTACTTTGTCCGTACATTGGACCTGTTTACTAAGTGATATTGCCGAAACCTCACTGAAAGTGAAATTTTTCTCTTCTTTATTTTCAGTGATCGAACCCGGATTTACTAATTTTTTTTCTTTATCTGGCAATATGATTTTCGAATTTTCTAATATATTATTTTCAACGGAAATTTGACGTCCACTAAATTTGCCACTTTTTTCTGTCTCATCAAGACTAAGTCTAATATTTTGATCAGTATGTTGTATGTTTTCGCTTTCCATATACTCGTTGTCAGAATCACTCTCGAACACCAATGTAGTTGTAACATTTTTTGGATCTATCTGTCCTAAGGCTTCAATTAAACTATTATCTTTTGTAAAATCAGATGGTCTCACTGTTACAAGATCGAGTTCTAAATTCCTTTGTTCAGTGCTATTAAGTTCTTCATTACAGTTTTCCGCTGCAACATTAATGTTATGCACAATTTTAGGGTCTTCCTGCTCATTCTCATTTATGTGATTATTTTTTTGGAAATTCAATAATTTTGCACACATAGAGTTACCAGAACATAGTCCTTTTGTTTCTTTAGTAATTAAAGCAATATCTTGAACGGATGTAGATGGGCTTGGATTTAAAAGATTGATTTCTTTATTATTTAGTTCGGTACTATTATGGTCTACTAACGTAGCATTAATGTTTTTTACAACTTCTTCGTGCTTCTTATCATTGATAGAATCAACTTTTTCAAAATCAGTTAAGCTTGTATAGATTGATACTTGTTGTGATTGTTTATCAATTGCACTTATATCTCCCATAGAAGAAGATAGAGTTACAGCTAAATGATCGAGTCCTAAATTTCTTTTATTAGTAAAGTTGCCTCCTTTATTATGGATTACCGTTGCAACTTCAATGTTTTTCACAACTTCATGGTTTTCTTGCTCCTTCTCATGCATAGAATCATCTTTTTCGAAACTAAATAAATTTGTAGAGATTAATACTCTTTGTGATTCTTCATTAATAACACTGATATCTTCGAAAGAAGAAGATGGACTTACAGCTAAAAGATCAAGTCCTAAATTTCTTTTATTAGTAATATCGCCCTCTTTGTTATGATGTACTGTTGCAACATCAATACTTTGAACAAATTTATTGCCATTCTGCTCTATTACATGATTATCTTTGTCGATACAAAACAAACGTGTATTGATAGATTTTTTACAAGGCTGTGTTTCTTTATCATTATTGCTTAAATAATCTTTTTCAGAATTATTATTACTTTTTTGGTTTTCAACTAAGTCCGCTCTATCATTACTGGAAGATAATTCATCAATTATTAAAGATCTCTCTTCATCGTCACTTTTTTCTTTATTCAGATCTACAGTTTCAATATCATTTTCTAATAATATTATATCGTCGTCAGCATCTGAAACAAATCAGTAGATTTTATTAAATATACATTCAGAAGTAGGTCGTTTTCCACTTTAGAATCTTGTAAAATATGTTGTCTTTTTTAACCTGCGGTACAAATAATGAATCTGGGGTTCAAAGATAGCTTGTTTACACCAATCATTACAATAATCATTGCGGTAATCAATTTAACGTACTTATTCAACTCAAGCTACAGGGAATTTTCTATCCAGCAAATGACATATTTACGAGATCGCTTGAAATCATTGGTACAATCTTTGGCGAACTCAGCTTAGTTTCCCAACAAGTGGGCCTCCAAAGGGACGCGGGTAAAACCAAGATTTTATATAATGTATGAAGAGAAAAAAGGTAGCAGAGGTCAATAGAAGAATCTAATTCAGCCTGGTCAGCATATAAAAATTTGCAACATATTTTTGTCTAAAATACCTGTATGGCTTAAAGACGAAGGTCTACACCTAGTGTGTGCTGCCAGTGATAATTAAGTCCACTGTAAAGTGGTCTTTAACTGTTCGCCTTTTAAATAGTCTCCAAATTATGGTTAAAGAAATTGATTTCTAATAAGAATTTACATAGAAAAGTCAGTTACATGAGAATTTTCGACACATATTACGTAAATTTACGTAATTTACAACCAAGGCTATCATTTTAAGTAAACTGGAGGGTAAGAACAACACGGGAACCAGTAATATGCATATCGCTGTTCACACTGCACAAGTTAGCAAACGAATGGAATGTTACACAGAACAATAAAATTCTGGATGTGGCAATGCGTAACTAAATATTTTCTTAAGTGTTAACTATGTAAAAAAAAATGTAAACGTATCGTTGTTATACTTTAGTTAGATTTACGTTATTATTGTACTTTTATTGAATACAGGCAATACACAATACCAAATTGATTAATTAAATATTATAAATTATTCTTAATAGCCCTATGAAGAAGTTATATGCTAGTGATTTTATTGCGCGTTACAATCTGTTTTAAGAAAACGTGCAAAAAATACCAAAAAAATGTCAACATAGGTCGAGTAGTTAGCAATGGGCAAGCCACATCACTCGTGGAACCGCTTGTTTTGTGTGCTTTCTAAGTGTTTAAACTGCCGAGAGATACTTTTTCCAGTCGTCGTAACCACCACGGCGAAAGACCGATGGTGACTTGGTCGAAAGTGCTAAAGAGAAAGCGGATTTACTAGGCAGTCTCTTTGCCTTAAACTCAAATTTGAACAACGAAGGTGCTGTACGAAGGTTTCTGAGTTGTGGACTGTACTCACACTCCTTTTAGCGTTTTCTTACTACACTAGGCAATATCCGTCCTCATGGAAGACTGCGAATGTGCATGCGGTGCCCAAAAAGGGCGATAGATCAGATCCATCTAATTACAAATCGCTATTACCTCTCTCATTTCCAAGGTGATGGAGCGAACACACAGCTTCTAAGATGCCTAGAAAAACACGACCTGGCTAACAACAATATGGCTTTTGCTACGGTCGCCCGACTTCGGACGACTTTCAGAGAGATAGCTCGCAAGTCGCCCACCTATTTGAATGAATCTGAATTTATTTCTGGCAGTTAGTTGCTTGCATATTACTTACACATCATTATTACATAGAGGTCATAACATAGACGTCTGGAACTTATACCCTGTGGTTATGTCTGATCCGAATAATTAGGTTACATAAGTATAATACATCTGAAACTACAAAAATAAACGCTTTTATAATGTGCACATATCACTTTCAGTATTTTAAACATACATTATTTTTTTATTTTTTGCGGATTAAAAATAATTGTGTAGTACTTATAAAAGTTGTGTAATATATACGTCGGCGGCCGATCGTAAAATCCGGCAGATCACGAAATTCCTAGGCAGATCGTAAAGTATGGAATAGAAATTATCATATAACTGAACAGATTATTACATGAAGCTTGACTGGAACGCTCCGCTCGCTAAGGTCGCTCCGCATTTACGTTTATAAAAGAGAAACTGAACTTAAACTATCATACATGACTTATACAGTGCGACTTTTGTTCCTTTCTTTTGACTATAGGCAAATTCGATGTAGACAAACTATAACTACAGCTATAACAAACTTTGTCACTATAATCAAGAAGAAAACGTGCACATCTCATTCCGAAATCCGAAAATATCACAGGCGAACACTTCAATTTTATTTACCTTTGTATTCAGCAAACACACTTGTCTTTTTCCTTCTAATCGAACCGGCATCTTCAATCGTCTTCTGTAAATTAATTAAATGATAAAATAGAAGCATTTAAACAAATTGAATAAAAAAACAACAAGTTATTTATCAAAAATATACCTTAAATTGGACGATTCGTCCAGTAGTTACAAGTTCCTTCCAAGTTGGCAAAGGTTGTGTCACAATATTTGGGTATCTGTGAAAAATATCTATAATTTTGACAAGCACCATTACAATTATAACAAAATTATTTGGTCCAGCCAAAAACTTTCAAATTTAGTTTGCTTATAATTAATTAAATCAATGTAGTAAAACTACATTATATGAACAATAACTGTATTGTACCTAATTTAGGACAAATTCAACAGTTCATTCTCTTGTTATTAATTTTATTCGTTACTTTATTCATTCAACTTACAAATGCTTAAAATACCTTTTAGCGATCTCTAAATGTATTTGATGCGGCTTCGTAGTCTCATTCGTACGCCAATAAGCTAACATTCGTTCCCGGGTTTGCTTCTTGAGTTCGTACCAACGCCGCTGTAGTACCACCACCGACACATCAGCACCTCTGTATTACAAAATTACGATAGTGACGAAAAATCAAACGGTACTCCCTTCTTTCTTCATTTATGGAGCTTTCAGATATAGCTTCTTTATCGATCAATTTCTCCAGGGTTATGTTCTCACAACTAACTCCGGAAAAATGTCATCAAGCAGCTTAAGACGGGTCAAAGCAATGCATATTTGTAAAAGTCAGTTTGTTTATTTATTATTACTTAATAAGGAGCAACCAATTGAACTGATTTTCGCTAACACTAACAATAATTTGTCGTCGCATGCTTTTACAATTATTTTGAGAAATCAACAAGCGAAAATATAACTGCTCTGTTCACGTTCGTGCCAATAATAAAAGCAGACGGCCACGTCATAAGCAGATATCCATAGTTTGCTAACAACCATTGAATGCGCACCTCTATTCATGCATTCAATCGCTCTATTGACCGAAAATGAATGAACTCTATGCGCAATATGCCGGCAGTTTCAGTGCGCATCCAACGCATTGGTTTCTTACCCTCGGGAAGTAGATCAGTGAATACGCTATCAAAATAGTAATTGGCCATTTTGTTTGATGACATTTAGTCAACAATTGAAATGTATATGCAATTGAAATGTATGTCATTGCTCTATGCCAACCGCGACTTTGCCAAACGCCAAATCTCGCTGCAGGTCGAGCCGTAGCGATGTGTACAACAAGCACTCGTTGTCGAAAGTAAGTACGTGACGAGTGGATCAAGCTCACGCGCAGCGTATTTTGTATGGAAAAAGCGCATATTGTGTATTAATTTGTGATTAGTGTTAGGAACTATTATATAATGATACTCATTTACAATTTTATCTTATTTTTATATTTCAAAATTATTTTTAATTTTTTAGATCATATCATAATCTACGTACATAAAAATAGACAAATTTTAATTATTTTATTTAAAATTGCTATAAGGATTGTCTATAACTTTGCGACACGAGCGCTGTACTTCACTACGTATTGCGATAAGACCTTTATTAAGTGCGAGTGAGTACGCCATATAACACTCTGCTCGCATGTTTAACGGCTTCACCTGCAGCTAGATCTCGCGTTTGGTACCACCTCAAGATAATCTTTATCAAAATGTACCTCTCCTGATAGGCAAATAGCAGTTCCTTCCATTTGTCCTCTAGAGTCCTAATATCATCACCGGCATCGTCCTCTATATTGCACCCTTGTACTAAGTTTAGGGTCACCATTAATAGTCGCACCTGTTCTTGCATCGTATAACTTTCCTGAAATTATATCTCTTTTAATTTTTCTCTTACTGCGCATATAGGAGCTAAGTAACGCCGCCATTAGATATACAGTGTAAACTCTTTATGACATCATTATTTATAACGATAAACTCTCTATAACGTAGAAAACAGCACAATTTGGTTGATTTACCTTAAAACCCAGACATTGGTACACTCTTTATAGCGCAGCACCCATTCTCTATTACGAAGAAATGTGTTCATATTTCGACACAGAAAATATTCATTGTAGGTATTATTGTTTTTGTTATCTTATCAGGTTACAAAAGACGCCGACTGAACCTTTAAAGCCCCGAAAGTAAACAAACTTGGAAACTGTTAACATGGCCAGTAAAAGATACACATTAAAAATTATTGTGGATTTGGTAGGTTTTCTTTCTTCACTCCATATAAGGATAACTCTCTATAACGACACAAAATGCTTGGTCCCTTGATTTTCGTTATAAAGAGTTTACACTGTATTAATTTTTTTGCTTTGTACAAAGTGTATTCCAAAAACGTACATCAACGAAATTACAACACTATGGCCGTAAGCTACATTAGAAACGTTTTGTATTGTTTTTGAAATACATATGTAAGCTTTATTCTAAAAGTGACCACTTTTAGCAGAAATGGTAACTAACAGTTACAGGTCTATTTCAGAAACAATACAAAACGTTCTAAACAAAGCTTATGAGTATTGTTATTTTCTATGTAACAAATACATTTTTGACATAAGCGAAGAGTTTAAAATAAATATTGGCAGTGCAAGTTAGCTGCTGGCCCTATGCCCTAAAGAATTTATAATGATTTTTTCTATAAGTACTTATATATGGGGTGCAGTGTAAGGATATTACGTGACCGACACGGGGGAGAGTATCAAGAATATATATTAAGTTATTAAATATATTTTTTGTCCTTAACGTGATATTTCTTTTCATACAAAAAGTCAAAATTATTCCGATAATTCGCGTAGACGTCGCCTTCAATCACCTCGTTAAGCCCCATAGTAGTCTGTAGGTATATAGTAATTGTTTGATTTTAATCAATGGGTAATGTCAAACTGTATGCCCCGCGAAACTTCCGCCACCCTCACGTATCACGTTGTCACCGGCTACGTGACGTGATAGTCATAATCCAATGGTAATAGTTTTCAAGTTCATGAAGTAGCATTTCCATTACTGCGTGCAATAATCAAAGAGTTAAATAAATAATCACTTCGTTTGCAATAACGTTGTGTATACCTACGCGCGCGGCTATGGTATCGGTACTGAAAGAAATTCCATTGAAGTAGAAAATCGCTATGCGGATCTAAACTCTCAAATATAAAATGAAAACAATGCGACACTTGAAGTTGCCAAAATGTCAGTAGCAGGAGTAAATAAATAAACAGTAAAATTGTGTTTGAATCAGTGTTCTTAAATAGAGAAATTACGGACACGTATCTTCAACTGTTTTAGACTTTACTATTAGCATCATGGAGCACATGATCATTCTGCCCGCCGAGTGTATGAGAATACCTAAACGCTTTACTTTACTGTAAAGTGGATTATGGATATTACAATAAATAAATTTAAGTACATATTGTAATTTTATATCTTGATTAGATAAGGTGATGAACTTTGAAACACGCCAAATCCGTACTTCTGCATACTCTCAAGTATTTGTACTTTAAATTAAAACAAGTTTTTACCAACAGGATCTATTGCCGTTTATTACACTTATTCGTCAGTCCAAAGCCTGTGTCAAGTGTGATGGGAAGTTTTCATCTTAGAACAGCAACAGGTAGTAGTTTTACATTACAAAGTCTCGTAAGGTCAAACTAAGGTACAGTCTCACAAACATTTCCACTCCGTCGTGTTCAAAAAAGATAACTACACTTGCCATACTGAAATGCTGTAAACTACGCGAGGCTAGCGATCAAACACCAGGTTAGGCAAGTCTGTGTCAATAATCAGCTGACTAAGATAGTGGTCCGTTACCACAACCTCAAGAAACCACGGCTTAAGTTACCTTTTTTTTTTAAAGGTTCCGTACCTCAAAAGGAAAAAGGAATCCTTATAGGTTCACTTCGTTGTCCGTCTGTCTGTCTGGCTATCAAGGCCCTTTTTTTCAGATACAGTTATCAAGATGAAATTAATATCGAATACTACGGTCCCTTAAATCTGTAAAACAATTAAGCTTCTAAGTCAACGCAGGCCATTTTTGTCACATATTTTGGCATTCACAAATGAATCTAAACCTATGGGCTAATTAGGCACATAATATTCTTACACCTAATATATATTAAAACTAAAAAATTATACTATTTCGCTTTAATTATAAAAAATACCGAACCCTTGGTACGTGAGTCCGACTCGCCTATTTTTTTTTTTTTTAATTTCTTTACTTTTGTAGGTTGCTAAAAAAAAACATTTTTATCAAGCCTTCACACACGGATCAATAATATATGTTTCGATATATTTTCTGTAGTAAACTTCAAATTACCACACCCGCAGCTATAAATTTACTTCAGTTTTGTGTGGATTTAGTTGGGTATAAAATATGTATATTTTAGCTACGTGTGTCACCGGCTTTAAGCGTTTTTGGGTATACATTCCTTAGCGATAAAATTGCAGAAAAATCTATAGTAGTCAGTGTAGTATATGTATATGCGTGTACAGGAGTATGCGCAATGACATGTGTATGGCATGTTTACAACTATCATCAATATAAATAAATACTTTCATAGCAAAGATGCAGTCAAAAGATTAACCTCGAGCCAGGACTTGAAAGTGGGACCCTTACATTCCATGTAAGTGCTCTACCACTGAGCTACCGAGGCACAAGTCTGACCGATGAAAATCCTAACTACATCTTTGCTCTGGAAATACGCTCGGAACGAGCGTCACATACAACTCCTAGTAACTTATAAAGCCCTAGTACATCAATCTTATAAACACACAAACTCTTCACAGAAGTAATAAATACAATATAAATATAAATATATAGTATACTATACAATATAATATACATGCTTAGAAACAATCTTTCTTCGTTTATGACTCCCTGAAGGTTAGAGTCTTAGAAGAAAATATATTATACATGCTATATCTATGGCTATATCATCAATATAAATAAATACTTTCATGTATAATATATTTTCTTCTAAGACTCTAACCTTCAGGCAGTCATAAACGAAGAAAGATTTTTTCTATGTATGTACGGTCGCGGTCAGAAAATGTTTACCAGTTTTGAAATTAGATTCTATATCATACTTTTTTCACTAAGTCTAAAATGCCATATCAAGTTATATATTACCTTTCAAAAGCTATTATGCAAAATGACGCATCGAGAAAAACAACAAGAATTATTGATCACTCTTTGATAATGGAACTAATATCTTTATTTGTTGAAATGACATTTATCAAAAAATATTGTTTGAACGTCGTTTTGACAAGAGTAAAATTTTACAAAAGATATTTTCATAACGAAATAAAATGGCAAGTTTAACCCTGGAGCAAAGGGCTGAAATAATATTTCTCTTCGAAGATGGACATAGTATTAGTGATATATCACGAGAACTCAATATATCGCGATTCACTGTGAGGTTTTGGATTAGGCGTCACGGAGAAGAATAACAGATCATAGAAATAATTCAGGACGATGGTCGATAGTTACCGCCGCGCAAATAACAGAAATCATTCGTCGTTACGAAGAGAATGGTTTCACACCGACTAGTTATTTTGCTGCTTTATATGGTGTGAGTGCTCGGACGATCCGACGAGCTTTGCACAATGTTGAACTACACTACAGACACCATGCTATTAAAGTGGAGCTGAAACCTCACTACAAAAAGCCCGGCTTAACTTTGCGCGACGACATCTTGATTTTGATTGGTCGAATACTATATTTACCGATGAAAAAACTTTTAAATCAAGCCAAATCGGAAGATTAAGTTTATGGCGCTACAATCGAACTCGGTATGATGAAGGTCATATTGTGTCTCAAAACGAGTCAGGTCGCATTACAGTAAACTTATGGGGGTGGATGAGCCTTGACAGCGTCGGAGAACTGGCGTCGTTAGAGAATAGGGCTACAGCCATTAGTTATGTGTCGCTTTTGGAAGTAGTGATGCTGCCTACTGTGCGCGTAGTGTATCCTGTAACGGAATTCCTACACATTACTTACGTTCAAGATAATGCACGGATACACACAGCCCGTGCTACTATGGCGTGGTTCAACCTGCACCGTGACATTCGTCCCATTCAATGGCCCGCTCGGTCTGCTGATTTAAACCCTATTGAAAATTTATGGGGGCTTATGGTTCAACGCTGGGACTGTCAAAATGAAAGAAACCCTCAAGCTCTTAGATCACACTGTGCTCGTGTATGGGATGATATCAGAGGTACTGATCTATGCACGCGTCTTGTTGCATCTATGCAAGATAGACTACGTGCCGTCATAGCTGCAGAGGGAGGTTATACTAGATATTAAATAAAGATTTTCGAAGTGTCTATTTTATTATTTCTTCATATTCTTATTTAAAAAACTAAAATATTAGTTTTTTCAAAGATTTTCTATATATTAAAACTTGATAGTAGTCAGTCCATCTCCTAAAGCAGAGATGGCGAACCCATGGCAATTCGGGCACGCCAATCATTTATGAAATTTCTATTTTCACCTACGTATGCTTGCAAGTCATTTTTAGAAATGAACTCTAGTTTAGCTTCCATACTGCTTAGTAACAAAGTACGAGCCTGCCCTAATGTGAGATTTTTAGCACCTAATTTGCAACAGCAGAAATGACACAATTTTTTTTAATTTGAATATAAATATTAAACATTTCGAGCTGCAAGTATCTAAATAGCTTTAAGTAAACAGCAATTCGTTTAATTTTTCTCCATTATTATTAAGTAACCCAGATTTTTTGACGGCACGTCATAGGTACAGTATTCTTTTCTTCATAGAAAATGGCACATTCATTACTAAAGGGTCGCCATCCCTGTCCTAGAGCGATTGATTGTCATATTAGAAAAAAGATAATCTATGGTCAATCAAATTATTATGAAATAGACATTTAGAACTTGTGACTAAAATATTTTCTGACCGCGACTATATATTTATATTGTATTTCTTACTTCTATGAAGAGTTTGTGTGTTTATAAGATTGATGTACTAGGACTTTATCAGTCACTAGGAGTTGTATGTTTAACTAACATCAGTCACAACAAGATACTCTTCGTCCTCATCTTTTCGACATTGGCGTGTCTCCTGCGCTCCTCCTTTTCCATAAAGCAAAAGCAAGTCTATAATTTGGCGGTCCATGGCATCCATACGAAAAGATTTATTCAAGATATGTTGGCCGTCGCCCCTCTCTATAACCAGACGAAGTTTCTTCATTGCCAACTCACATATTTTGTTCCTAAACAAAAAGAATTACAGATTTACAGAATTAACACATCCAAAACATTAATTGAATTCATATAGTCAGGCATCACAGCAATCGTGATGTAAGGAACGTGGCAAGACGGGGGGCTCTTATGTCACATATAGCTAGTCGGGTGCTGTCCAGAAATACATTTTGTCGCGGCGCCATAATTTCAGGACGGTGTCACGTTTAACAAAGGCGATGACCAACTCTTTTGACAGTTTCAATTTCACCTTGCGTGCTGAGTGACGGAGGTTCGAGCCCCGTGTGTACTTTCTCAGGTACGGTCAGTTGCAGAACTGCATATAGAGTTTCAAAACAAAATAGAATGGCAGCGAGGCGTAGTCACTCACACACTTAAAGAAATAAAGTAATATGTCTTGTAGAACCTGAGTAATATTAGTTTCATTTAATATTGTATATAATAATTTCACTAAGAAAATTATCGTATCCGTAGCCTAGTGGATAGACGTATCAGATTTTAATACGTGTACTCAGTGGTTGTGGATTGGAATCTCACCTTGTGCCTTTCTTTTTGTTTTTGTTACATTTTACGAATTATGAATATTTTCTTGAGCTGTTTAACAGCTTAGACCAATTTAGTTACGTAGGTAGACATTTTATTTTTGTCGTTCGTTGCATTGATATAAACAAAACAAGTTTTTTGTTTATATCAATGGTTCATTGCCGATTTGTTTCTGGGGGTATGTGCTGACAAATTTGTTTGGTGTTTTTATTTAGCTATTAAGTTAGATGCAGTGATATGGGTTACAATATATCTCAAATTTGCAATGAGACTGGTTTTACCGTAAGTATTTTATTTGATGTTATTCTTATATCATAATTTTTTAATACCACGCTTTTTTGTAAGTAAATTTCTAAAAAAAAATGAAAATATAATTTAAGTAGTTTGAAAAATGTTTATTTTAATCTGGCTATTTGGTTTTTAGTGGATTACCGTAAAGCGTTGGGTCTCACGCAACCAAGAGGAGGGGAATTTATCAACTCGACCTCGAAGTGGACTCTCGCGGCACATTGATGCGACTCAAAGAAGATTTATGGTGGAACAATGGTTTCATACCGACTGCTGTGTTTGGGAACATGTCTAACACACACTCTTCGTCGAGCTCTGCATATTGAAGGATTGCATCATAGAAAGCCAGCTAAAAAACCATTTTTAAATAATACCCATAAACAAAAAATTTTTTTATTTTTGGTATATATGACTATGACTCGAACTGTTCTAAAACGAACTGAGTTCCAACTCAACCAACGTTCATAACTGTGTAGAGATGTTACCCTAGTGTTCACTTAAGTGAACTGAACTCGATGCGGGTTAGATGGAGTTGGCGTTAGAAGTTTCTAACCATGCTTCCGAATAAAATAAATAAATTTATTATTGTCTTATAAATAGGTATCGTTTACTATAATGTCTTTTATGATTGTTTCAAACTTGTTTGATTTTTATTTAATTAAGCCGTGAATAAGCTTTAGAACTAAAGTCTATGATGAAATCCCTATTCATGGAAGCCCCATCCTGTATTAGACGCGTGATTCATCAATGACCTCTCATTTTAAATTAGCCCCGCCTGGTGTATAACACTCCCAATGTAAAGCATAGCCGAAACATTCATAAATTATTAATATAATATATAATATAATCGATTATTAGAAAAAATAAAGACTTAATTTTAAAAGATGGTTGCGTTCAGCTAGGCAGCGGACGGACGGACGGACGGACATGGCGAAACTATAAGGGAGGAAATTCCGGAACCCTAAAAAGAAAAGATTTTCGTTGGTTTATCTTTTAGAGTATAAAAAAAATTTGAAGTCACCAAAATAATTACCCTACACTTTTGTAGACATTGATGACCATAAAGAATACTGTGTTATAATCTAGGTACTTATCTAATTATTTGGTAAAACAACAATTTTAGTTGTTTTTTAATTAATCATTACTTTTAAAAATGCCAAAGGTTTATAAACACTAGCAGTTATACCAAAAATGTAGAATATCATCTTAATTTTAAAAAATCTATAAAAAAGGGCACCCTTGGACCCTTTGTTGCAAAAAACATAAATAACTTGTATTACTTATGTTTTCAGCTATATTTTTTATCTACACACACTGTTTTTTTTGGGTTATATAAATTTTTAACTTTATCTGTCTAATACTATATATATACTATCTTAATATATATAAATCTCGTGTCACAATGTTTGTCCTCAATGGACTCCTAAACTACTGAACCGATTTTGATCAAACTTCGTAAATATCTGTTATTTGATCCAACTTAAAAGATAGGATAGTTTTTATCTCGATATGTCAAGTGCGAGCCGGACTCGGGCACTATAGGTAAAAACCAACTTTCGCCGGGTACAGAGGGACGTCAGCGGAACAACGTTCGCCGGGACAGCTAGTATATATATATATATATAATCTGAATCTCGGAAACGGCTCCAACGATTTTCATGAAATTTACTATGCAGGGAGTTTCGGGGACGATAAATCATTTTTAGAAAACGACTTTTATCCGTGTTTTCAGGCAGTGATAAACTGAAAAATATGACTCTTCCTGACATCTATTGGTGAGTAGTAATAGGAAACACTAAAGCTATTTGACAATAGATGGCGTTATTAAGCAACGCTTAAGCTACTTGACAATAGATGGCGTTGTCTAAAAAAAAAACGAGCAAAGCTCGGTCCTCCAGGTACTCTACTTTTAAACTCAAAATTTCAAATCATAAACAAAATAGTCTCGTTTCTCTTGCAAATTCCCTTAAGACTGTAAGGTAAGGTTAGCCAACATACCGGCTTTTAAAAAATCAAAAAAATCCTATTCAAGCGCTGGAAACGCCGATCGGCGTCTAAAAGTTTCTTAATCCGGTACGGAGGACGCCGTTCAGCGCTCTCTTCGTAGGGCGGGCTGCGTCTTGCAAGCGATCGTATTTTTGAGTACCGCAATGAATGGGTTAATAGTCCCTACGTCCCCACTGTTAGGGCACGGCCTACCCTCACCGGGGATGATTTGGGCCATTGTGGACTTCGCATGTCCTTTTTTGACTTATGCAGGTTTTTTCTTCACTGTTAAGTGTGAATTATAAATGTACAGTCATTTGCTAAAGTGCATGCATAGTGTAAAGGTTAAAATTGCGTGCAGCCATTCTGTGAATCTCGCACTCACACATTAAAATTATCAGAACTGTCAATAATATTAACCTCAAAACGACGAAATTAGGTTAGTTTTCTTTATACTAACCAGTTTATTTAAACCGTTCTTATATCTTTTGGTTTCTTAACCTAACAAATAAATTAGGTGTAAACTGCAGTTTGTTCTACATAAGTATGTTTATTTCGCATTAACTGTTATCTGCCCCGTGGCCCCGTGGTTTGGGCGCATAGGCGCTGCGACTTTAAATCGGGGAGCCTATAGTTCAAATCACGCTATTTTCGTATTGAGTATTTTTGTTAGGAATTACTTTTTTTATGTTTTGGACTTTAAATCGGGGAGCCTATGGTTCAAATCACGCTATTTCCGTATTGAGTATTTTTGTTAGGAATTACTTTTTTTATGTTTTGACATCTAGTTCTCTCTGAAAAGGACCAGTTGGTATGAGAACTTTTTGTTTTGTTTAAGTTTGTAAAATTAGTTCAGTACCAAGTACCGCACGGGCAACTTCTCTTGATACGTTTTTATATTTGAGAATTTATACATGAAGATTATTATTGTGTCTTTAAAAAAATCAGTTTTTTAGCGATGAAATAACAAACCGCTCGACGGATTGTATTCACACTCTTTTCAGGTATAAGTCAAGACGTGGCGTATCAATTGAAATGGCCAAAGGAGAAATTTGGTCCATTAGTTCTTAAGATATCAATCAAGAGGCAAAAAAAAGCTAACATACATTCACACACACACACACACACACAACTACTTTTTTTGTGTCTCTTATACTTCATTAAAATATCGTAAATATTTTACAACGAAAATACACATGATATTCTGAGCTCACCAAAGATCACCAGAAGAGAAAGTGTCAAAAAGTAAAAAAAAAACACCTGATTAATGGTCGGTCCCTAGCGGTGTTAATTTTAAATAAAATAAAATTAAGTTTAGATATGTATGTATGTAGATATAACGTCATGGCTTTAGATAATAAATCAATTATGTGATTCAAACAATTGATGAGAATAAGGTTCTTTCACAGTAATATTTTGATAGTAATAACTTACCAAAGGCGTTTAACATCGCAGACTTGTAGTCGAAAATGTTTTGCTAGCTGACGGAATATATCGTCCCCTATTTCTTTATGTTCCATTGCGTAATCAGTTGCAATTCTCACCATTTCACTCGTGAATTCCGATGCAGCTGAAGTCTCATCCTTTTAATATTTTGGGATAAAAAAAATAAAGAAATATGTTAATAAATTAAACACATTACCCTGACTGAGACCAAATTCAGTGGCACGCTGAGACATGCCGGTTGGATGCTAGCAATATCTATAAAGTTTTTACTTTATACCACCAAGGTGGTAAACAAGCTTCCGGTGAGAATAATGTAAAGTGGTCGCCTATATAATGGTGAAAATCGATTCCGATTTTTTCAACACAAACTTTCTTGTTTAAATATTTATAACTATAAACATTTTACCACTCAAAATGCATTTATCTATCATATATCGCTATTAACCAGGGTTGCAAGAAAAATATACATAAATGAAATAACAAGAGTTTAACAAACACTGTGGTTATTTTATAATTTTATGGATGAATAGGCTTTTTCCAATTACGGTCAATAACTATAGGTATATAATAATTCATTTTGCTTTTAGCGAAATATTTAAAGATAAATATATTTAATGTTACGCAGTTTGTATAAAAAAATATTGATTGCATTCACCTTAAAGTCTATTTTCGCTTGTTGTTACTAAGTACTAAGTCTTATTGCTACTGATGTTGACAATATAGAGAGTGGTCCAGATGACACAATCTAAAATAAACAACTAAAAAAAATAACTAATAATGACCAAATGATGTCATAACCACGGTTTCTCTAAAATAATTTAACTCACTACAAATAAGAAAAAACACAGAGCAAAGTATTTTGTTTTTTTTTGTCTTTGTAGTTGTAATTTACACTGACAAAATATTGACCACCGGTCATATGATTTAATATAAAGAAAAACACCTTATACCAATTTACAAGGATCAAGTGGCGCAGTAGTAAAGCATTGAGCTATCACATCACAGGTTCGTGGTTCAATTCCTAACAGTGGCAACCAATTTACATAAATGTACCTTTTCAAGTGGCAGTAATAAAAAACAATACCTCACCTTCTCTTCATTACATTTAATAGTTTTAATGATGTCGGGCAGCATGTTGAGTCGATACTCAATGGGCCTCATCCAACGAGATAAATTACCCCTGATGCGATTCTGAGTGTAACCCTGCTTTACTCCTATCAATGCGGGATTCTTGAGCTGCAAAATTAAAACATTTAATCGCCATGTCTAGCAGATCCTAGATCCGTCGTACGATTGCAGTAAAATTTGCCGTACATCGTTATTTTTTGAGGAAAATGCTCAAATAGCCATTAATTACCCGTAAAAATAAGGAAATTATTTACTTACAAAACTTGTAAAGATAAATCAGATTGAAGGGCAAACTTAATTGAAAAAAAATATGGCAGTACAAGAAAAATTTATATCCCCTAATAATTTTCGGATATTTCCCTTTTCTTGTGCCGTGAGACCTTGTTTCTTGTCAAATTTTATGATTCTAGGTCGATGGGTTTTAAATTATTTGCGAATGTCAAAATATGAGCAATAAATGGCCATATTTTTTTTATTCTATTGTTGACTTACAAGCTTGATTTTTATACAGCTCTAAAGTATTGTAGATCTAAGTAATAATCTATTCTAATATAATAAAACGATAGAGTTCGTTTCTTTGAACGCGCTAGCAGTCGAATTTGAAATTTAGCATTTAATAACCAAATTTAATATCCCGCGACGACCCTTAGGAGCCGAGCGAAAAGAAAAAAAAGGGCGGGCGAACGATGCGATAGGGGATAACAACGTCTGTCAGGACGACTACTAATAAATAATAATAAAACTTGTTTATTTAAACAATACTTGTGACTTCTGTTGACTGTTTGACATTACTTTCGTTTTTCAGCATTCATGTGTAGACCTTCTTCTTTGCTGTCTTTGTTAAGATCCTGCATCATTGGTTCTAAATTTAAGGGCCATTCGGCAAAGAGAGCTATATCTCCAGCGATTTTAAGAGGCTTAGATGTTCCCTTGTATTAAATTCCTTTGAAATACGCCTTCTAGTACTGCTATGAAACTCTTGGGCGAGAGAGGCTCCCTTATGCGTTACTCCTCTATTTATTGTTATACCATCTCCAGTTTTTTTCTAATCTTACTTTGAGTGTGCTCTTTAAATAGATATTATTAAAGCAAGTTTGTAATGTTAACATGGAGCAGCGAGTAATAGTGTCGAAAGCTTTCCGATAGTCTACGAAGCCTATATAAAATTCTTTGCTCTAATGGTTGTCTATATCTTTTATCTTTGCTGTCATTCTTCTCTAAGTATTTGATATTCAGACATCCGACAGTCAGACGGACAACAAATCCTATAAATAAGGGTTCCTTTTTTTTCTCCTCTTGGGAATCAGAATCCTAAGAAGGTGACTTTATCAATTTAAACCTACGAGTGAATATTACTTAAATTTTAAATTGTTAATAAAAAAAATAGAAAGAAAACGAAATTTACCTTTTCAGCAAACTTTTTTCGGAACATTTTGCACAGTGCACTCCACTCGCCACTACTCATCGCCGGCAATTTAAGCGACTGAAGCACCTGAATTATACAAAAATAAACTATTAGTTAGACCAAGTACAATGTGTTTTAAATAAATTATATTAGCCAACAGTTAGGTCACATTGTGCGTGAGTTGCTATGGTCTACTTGGTACTCAGTACTAGATACGGACTTCAGCCACCGATATGGCCGTGTTGCAGGTGTAAATCCTGACACATATTGGGTGTTGTCTGTTTAAAAGTGTAGTTCTATTACTAGTTTATATAGTTAGCCATTAGTTAATCCTACTGTATCGCTAGTAAATTTCTTTATATCTTATCGATAGGAATCTCATTCATATAATTGTTTATTCGTATTACATATATTACTCATTTGTTATAATATCTTATAATAGAATAGTAAGGAGAGAGCGGAGCTAACAACTTATCCGGCCCAAGTATCAACCTCACCTAAACGCGCTTTGGCGACAGTACCCGAGCGGGTACCGGGTGCTTCCTGCTAGATAACGGACGAGGCTCTGGCGACCTAGCAATGACGGTATAACCATACCGGCCGGGCAAACGGCTGGAAGAGGTGTCATCGAGGCACGACCCGTGCACCCACTGATGTACCCACCAGTGGGTGCAGGGGGAATTCCTACTTACCCGTACACCCACTGTATCCCACCAGTGGGTGGAGGGGGAAATCATGTTCTACCGTGCACCCACCGAGTTTACCCACCAGTGGGTGCAGGGGGAATTCATTTTTGCCCGTGCATGTATTTATATTTATTTATTTACATGTTTATAAAATTTTAATATGTATGTTTGTATTTACTCGTATATTTATGTATATGTACGTCTGCTGTTTGAAATTAGAATATATTTTTCTCGGGAGTTACTTTAAATCCCGTCACAGAATAATTGAAGACATTAAAAGTACGAGTTAGACTGAAAAACAACCTTTAGGGCCCGTGACACCACCGGCTCACACTGCTGGTGGTGCCAAGAGGATTTTTAGTACCCATTACACCACCATAGTGTTGTCACTTACTCCATCGATGAATACAAGTGTTTTGTTCGGTTTTACTTACTCAAATGAATATTTAATATGTATATTAGCTCCATTTGACATTATTAGCCTGTTGTCCTACTGCGTAGTTCGACTGGGCAAAGATTTTTGTCCCTGGTTCAACCAGTAGGACTGTAACAAGAAAATTGATAGATTTTTATCACACTTTCTCGTAAACAGTGTCATTATATCCCACGGGCTTTTTCTTTGTAAAATTTATTTTTTACAGATGTGATAGCTCTCATCAAGTTCTCATTTCGGATGACAGCTGTCAAACTAGAAACGGCTTTATCTCCGCAACTTTTGATTGCAGAGCAGTAGTTTCTTTATAGAAGTGATAGCTCTCATCAAGTTCTCATTTCGGATGACAGCTGTCAAACTAGAAACGGCTTTATCTCCGTAACTTTTGATTGCAGAACAGTAGTTTCTTTACAGAAGTGATAGCTCTCATAAAGATCTTTATTTCGGATGACAGCTGTCAAACTAGAAACGGCTTTATCTCCGTAACTTTTGATTGCAGAACAGTAGTTTCTTTACAGAAGTGATAGCTCTCATAAAGATCTTTATTTCGGATGACAGCTGTCAAACTAGAAACGGCTTTATCTCCGTAACTTTTGATTGCAGAACAGTAGTTTCTTTACAGAAGTGATAGCTCTCATCAAGATCTTTATTTCGGATGACAGCTGTCAAACTAGAAACGGCTTTATCTCCGTAACTTTTGATTGCAGAGCAGTAGTTTCTTTACAGAAGTGATAGCTCTCATCAAGATCTTCATTTCGGATGACAGCTGTCACACTAGAAACGGCTTAATCTCCGAAACTATTGATCGTAGACTAATAGTTTCTTTACGGAAGTGATAGATCTCATCATGATCTTCATTTCAGATGACGCATTTTAAACTAAAAAACGGCTTTATCTCCGAAACTATTGATTATTAACAGTAGTTTCTATATAAAAGTGATAGATTTCATGAAGATCTTCAGTTCTTCAAATCAAAATTACACCTTAGTGTTGGGTACAACCTTAAAACAATAAAAATGCTTTTGTATTTTATTTTGTTTACTTATAACACTTTTTGTATATGCAATGCAGGGTAGGATTGGTAGGGTGTATAATACAAAAAATAATAACAAAAGTTCTATTTAAAAACTAATTTATTGTTTTACTTCAATGTTTTCTGACTACTTCAACTATTATTATCTTATAATATACCTTATAACTAAATTTAAAAATGATACAAATTTTGTAAATAAACAACAACTTCTATTTAAACATCAAATAAATATTATATATTTCGAGTTTTTCTGATGATAACGAACCTCTAATTAGAAAATTTCTGAAACGATAAAATTTTTAGAAAGGTTAGAATTTCAGTTACCTACTTAATAAAGTTGAAACTAGATACTTCTAGTAAATTAAATACTTCTCGGCTTCCATGCAGCCCCTGCATAGGGAACTATCAGTAAATAATATGTTCAATTATTGAAAATATTGAAATATTTGCTGATATTGAAAAAGTCTTTGTTCAGCGGGCAGTTACCTGTTATTATGCCAACTATGTAGCGTAGGTTTTTCCTATTACGTTGTAACAGCTTTTGCGACAGATTTGCGTCCAAGGATGTAAGAACATTCTTGGTTTTTCTGTAGTTCGTTTGTTCTGCCCACTGTTTGTCGTGTAGTTGTAAGGTTCTGTCACGTAACCACTTTTTGAGTTCGGTGAATGGTATCGGTACAATTGGTTCGGGTCCCATTATTTTAGTTCCCGATCCTCCCTTTGCCAACTAATCCGACGCATCATTTCCAAGAGACCCACTGTAATATTATGTTTCGTTTGTTATTTTACAAAGAGTACCTATTAGACGCACGCAATAAAACAGTATGTAAAGCTAGTTTTAGTTAATTCACTTGACGATTCGAAAGTGTTCTTAGTAACCCATTTGAATAAAAAGTTTTTGAATTTTGAATTGTGCATCAGTCAAACGCTTATGAAAAAGAAAGATGTTAGATATAACCAAACTATCGTCTGATGTTCAACTTTAACGCAATTTGTCCAAAAAATGACCAACGCTTAACTCGTTGTTCAAGAGTTGCATTTGTGCATTCAGTATCTGATTATCTCTAAAAATGAAATTTGTGGTTCGTCTATCAGTCAATGTAGCATTTGATATTAAAAATATTTTAGTTAAAAATTTAGCTACCGTGACGTAATTTTTATTTATGTTTTTATTCAGGCCAGAGTTCCAGCTTTCGGAAATATTGTTTGTTCTATGACGTTTGTTGTACACACACCATTCTTCGAAAAACTTTTCTCTTAAATAAAATTTTTTAAAGTAACAAACAAAAGTTTCAAGTTTTTTATTCTTAATTTCTTGATATTCTCCAGCAATATAATTCCAACCCTCATTTATCATATAAGTTGGTAACAGAGGCAGAACACAACATAAGCCTACAACGCGTCGTAAAACTTTGCTTTTAATACTTAATTTTTTTGCTTTTTTCCAAAGACTTTGTGTGTAGTGGTAATAGCATCTATTGATAATAATATTCGGAAAGAATATTTTTAAAGCATTTGTTATAGCCATCTCGAAATCGGCATGAACCATTTTTGGCTTAAAATCAGGTACTTTTACTGTTATCAGATCGAACATTTTTATATAAGTGTTCTCTGTTTTGTTAGGAAGTAGTACGTATATTAAAGGTACTACTTTCGTTGATACCAAGGTACTTCCAATTTCACCGTGTATAGCCATCAACTGATAAAATGGAGAGGGGACTGATTTAAAAGTACCATCGATGAAAATTTCTTCAATGTTACCGATGAGTTTTAGTTTCTGCTCATCAGCAAAAACCAATATTCGAGTGTTGTCATCAGAATCATAATAATCCGCTAACAAATACCTTATAAATTTAGTAGGAACTTCCACTTCACTGAAATTCTTATAAACAGTTTTTTGCACTTGATAACTACGATTTCGGCTCATATATAATGCATGTTTTGTGCTATTAAAAGATGGTACTTCAGTTAAAATTGCAAGACCTTTGTCTTTTAATGGCTCAATATTTTTTTTGTATATTTTTGTAATAGGCTTGCTCGTCGTTGCAGCTTCCATTTTCGCATTAGCAATAGCCACCGCTACTTCGTTTTTGGACTCATCATTTACACAAGAAATGTCATGGGGAACACTTTTAATGTATCCCTTATCACCCAACTGAAATTAAAAAATAAAGGGAATGAACAAAGTATTTCTAAATTTTACGCTAAGAGTATAGTGTGTGCTGTGACTCTTACTAATAACTTTAGATTAGACACAAAATACTCACTTCATCAATGGTGAGAGATCCTTTGCATTTGAGCTTCTGTTTTTGAGTACAATTCCATATTGAAGTTTTGTTAGCATAAACTTTTTGCTTAACATATTGATGGGCTCTATATAATAGGATTTTTCCGCCTTTACGGTGTATAAATTTAATATCCGTATTCATTATTATAATAAGTATGTTCTTTAAATGCCAATTAAATTATATATGACATTCGATTTTATTTATCATAATTTATGTAGGTAACAAATTATGTGGCCAGTGTCATAGAGTGCATACTTGTTTAGCATATTGTATTTTTTCTCTTAAAATTAACTTTCAATTTATATGGAATTTTCTATACTTAATATTGTAAATTCTTCTTTTTTAAATATATAATATATATATATTCTTTTAATGTTAGATAGTCCATCTATCGAGGAAGGCTATAGGCTATATATCATCACGAATGTTTTAAAATCGGTTTTTTTTTCCTTTTGAGGACTTCAGCTGCGTGCGCTGCGTAAACGGTTAAAGTTTCGGAAAAATCATGTATGACAGAATTGTTCCCCTTTAAAAGCTTTTAAAAAAAGTCCGCCATCTTTTAAGGTTGGCTTGCTTTAACCTTTTTTATGCTTACCAAATTTGTTCTAAAATAATGCATTATTTGCGAAGGTGGTTCAATGAATATCTTATCTTATGAGATATCGCAGTTTTAAAATGACATCGCAGCAAAATAATGATTAAGTACTGCGCGCGCATTAATGATGTGCAAGGCCAGCGGGCAGTCATGAGGGGGTAGGATGGTGGCCCCAGTTAGCTCTGCGAGATACCATGCCGCGCGGCTCATACGCGCAGTCGGCTCCTAACCTTCCTAAGTATCGGACGCAACCGACATTGAATATTTGACTTTTTTCAAGGAAAAAAACTTTGAGGGTAAAAATAGGTTTATGGATAAAAAAAAGACCACCTGTGCGTAGCTGGGACGGGCCGCTAGTAATCAAATAAATATATAAACGGTGGGTGCACGGGCAAACATGTATTCCCCCTGCACCCACTGGTGGGTAAACTCGGTGGGTGCACGGTAGAACATGATTTCCCCCTCCACCCACTGGTGGGATACAGTGGGTGTACGGGTAAGTAGGAATTCCCCCTGCACCCACTGGTGGGTACATCAGTGGGTGCACGGGTCGTGCCTCGTGTCATCAGCCTTGAGAATTAAATACTCCCAAAGAGGTATGTAACGCAGAAGCACGAGGGCTGCGTGAATACAGACCCTAAGAACACAATCTTTCAAAAATATGACAGACAACAAAATAAGAAAGAGATTGCCGAGCGTACCGGCTGGCCACTAGCGTCAGAGATGCCAGTGGTCGTGATGCCGATGGTCACTGTTGTCAAATATAGTACCGGTAAAGACAATGCTAACAAGGAGAAATTACGCCTAACAAAAAGCAGAAATGACCAGGGATTGATTATAGGAACATGGAACGTAAGAAGTTTCAAGAAGAAAGGTAAACTAGACAATACATTTCAGGAAATGAAGAGATTAAATATTGACATATTAGGAATTAGTGAAGTGAAATTTGCAGATGACGGTAGAATAGAAAAAGACGATGCATACATATTCTATTTCGGAAAACCTTTTACTGAAAAAGGACATTATTATGAGTTCGGTATGAGTTTAACTTCATCCCATACTCGGATAGATGCATGATGCTGCAACTTGAGGCTCACCCATTAAAATTGAATGGCACAAGTACAAGTCTATGCTCCCATAGCACAGAGTAGTGAACGGGATTGAAACAGTTTTCAATAGTACTCAAGTCCCAAGACATAAATTTAATATTAGGAGACATGAACGTAAAAATAGGTAAAGGGGTAGACAAAATTGTGGGAAACTATGGACCTGGGCACAGAAACGAAAGAAGCGACAGACAGGTAGAGTTCTGCACAGAAAGGATTTAATTGTAGCAAACTCATAACTAGAGACTACTAGAAGAGTCTAGAAGACTATATACCTGGACATCTCCTCAAAACCGTCCTGGCCACATATTAAAGGATCAAATTGAGTACATACTGATCCCAACACGTTTTAGGGATTCAATTACAAATGTCAAAACTTACCCAGGAGCAGATATTGGTTCAGACCACAATCCAGTAGTTGCAAAAATTAACTTTAAATTAAAGAAGAGTATTAAGAAGTAGAACAATAGTAACGGTAGAAAAATAAATATAGATAAACTCAAACTTCAAACAGTGAAATCTAATGTGAAAGATAAGATCAGGCAAAAAATAATAATGACCATAGAAACATAGACAAAGTAACAATAGGAAGTGAGTGAAGCGAACTAAAAGAAGTCATGCTAAAAGTCTCTAAAGAAATTCTTGGAAATATAAAGGAAAAAAGGGAAGCTAGAGTGGATAACAGATAAAATATTAGAATTCATGGACAAGAGAAGACAGAGTAAGAACACAAACATAATAAATTATAGGGATTTAGATAATACGATCAAAGGGGAAATAAAGAAAGCTCGGGACCTATTTCTTGAAAGTGAACGTTTATCGATAGAAAAATTGTAGGAGAAACATGACAGTTTTAACTTACATAAAGAAATAAAAGAACTTACTACAACCAATTGGAAAAGGCTTCAAGGGACCTTGGTAAATCACAAGAACAAATTCGTAACATGTCAGGAGGAACAGTGCCGAACATGGAAAAGCTACATTGAGACTTTATTTCATGACGAACGAACACCAAGTCGAGAAGGGGATCAGCCGAACCAGGAGGTTGATAACCTAACGGAAGAAGTAGTCAAAGCTGTAAGGTCGATGAAAGATGGCAAAACCGTGGCCCGGATAGAATAAATACTAAAATCCTTAAATTACTGGACAGTAGCGGTTTCAATAAACTCTAAGATCTATTTAACAAAATTTATGATTCTGGAACTACACCTGAAGATTGGTTAAAGTCGACATTTTTACCAATACCCAAAAAAGCGGGCGCCAAACACTGATATGATCATCGTCTAATTAGTCTAATAAGCCATGCTCTTTAAGTTTTCTTAAAAATTAAATTTAACAGAATAAATCCTAAAATTGAATTTAATATCAGTCCCTCACAATTTGTATTCGCAGTGGCTTAGGACCCAGAGAAGCTTTGGTGGCGATACAAGTATTTGTACAAAAATATCTCGAATTTTAGAGAAACTTATACCAGGCCATGCAGAAAATTTTGCGAAAAAAAGTTTTTATGTATAAGGCACTAGCCAATTGTAATTATTTGAAAATTTTGGTTATTTAAAAGTAAAAATACCATTGTTCGAATTTCGAATTTCTCTCCACATATTTTTGAGAGCCAAATTAAATTATCGTGTCTCATTTAAAATGGATCTGCATCGAGAATATTTTCGTGCGATGATTTTGACCTTCAAAAGCAACCATCTTGGCATAGCGAGTTCAAGCGCGGTCGCCTTACTTTGGGCGATGAACAAAGCAGTGGTCGTCCTACGACGGCTGTCGCGGAAGAAAGTGTGCTGGCAGTAAAAAAAATTATTCAAGAAAACAGGCGAATTACATACGAAATGATTCAGCATACACTGCAGATTAGTTCGGGAAGCGTTCACAAGATTCTAGACGAGCACTTTCGCGTAAGGAGGATAGTTTCGCGCTGGCTGCCGCAGAACCTCATCGAAGCTTAGAAGCAGGCCCATATGGAGTGGTGCCGTGATATGTTTTAAAAATTTGAAGCAATATATAATATAATATAATAGAGGGAAAGAGGGGTAGAGGCAGAAGCAGAATAACCTGGTGTGATTATTTGGTACTGCTGACGCCGCTGTTCTAAGCAGATAAAAGCTCAGAAAAGAGTCATATTTGGAAAGATGGTCGCCGACATCCGTTAGGACAGGAAGAAGAAAATAATTATATATTTATTTAGGTATTTTTTCATGTCTTCAATCAATCTTTCTTTTCTGTTAGTGATTTCGACACCTCATTCTACTATGTAGATAGTTCTGTAGATATAACGCTTGGTGATACCCTCAACAATGTTTTTAAAGATTCAAACAAAAATTGTCTGAACACTGTGTGTTAATTTCAGAAACATGGCTTACATCTGCACTTCCATCAGTTATCTTCTGTCTACCTGGATATACCATTTACCTGCATTCTAACATCCCATATACCCAGTTAAGTTCCTCGCCGCCCCTTTACTTTGAATCACTTGATTGCTAGTTTATTAAAATTCAAAAGGATCAGATGCGGTTCTTACAGTTGTATCATCTCTCGAAACCACCTTCACAGACCATACACACTGCATAATCATGGGTGACTTCAACACCGACCTCTTAAAAGATAGACCCCAAGCAAAAAAGTTGAAATTAGCATTTGATTTTAACAATTTCTCTATTGTTCCTTTAAATCCCACTCACCATAACATAGTATCTGCCAACACGTGGATCGGTAATATTGCATTATCATCACCTTTTTTAGTCATCTCTGGCCAATTTCCTGCTACAAGGTTTTCTAGGCACGACCTGATTTACATACAGTACAAATTGATGCCTCCTTCCTATTAACTGACATACGTGATGCCGTGGCAAAACGGGATCGTGCATTCCAGAAATATAAATGCTATGAAAATTGGCTTACCTATAAGAAGTTTAGGGATAGATGCAACCAGATGATAAGAACTGCTAAGTTCATTCAACATTCACGATAAAAGCTCTCAATCGTCTCAAGCGGATATTTGGAAATTTATCAAACTTTGGGTATTGGTAAAGCAATTTACAGCAATTTCACCTCCAACTTTACTCACTAACTCAGCATTTCTGCTCCTTAGTGGAGTTGGCAGACGCGGTCAAGGCAAACAATATCTCTGAAAATCTGCTACCCCTTCTGTAACTAATAACAAGTTGACCTTCTCCCCTGTTTCCGAGGATGAGGTACGCAAGACTATTAACAGTATTAAATCGTAATCCGCCGGTTTCGATAATATTAATAGGAACATAATCTCACTAGTTTTAAACCAAACAGTAGCTGTTTTGACCCACATCATTAACTTTTCCCTATATTCAGGAACATTTCCTATCGCTTGAAAAACTGCTTTTATAACATACCACTTCTAAAAACTGATCTATACTACCATATCTGTCTAAAATTATCGAAGCACGAGTTCACAAGCAAATAACATTTTTCATATCTTCACTAAAATGGTCACTTTTCTAATTAATACTGTGGATCGTAATCTCTTGTTAGCAATACTGTCGAGGCTTGGTCATCTTCTGAACTAAAATGGTTTGATACCTATCTTCATGGAGGCCGTCAGGCAGTGCGCGCCAATCGGTCTATATCCGGCTTATGTGAGCTGTCTGCCGAGGTTCCGCAGGGTGGGATTTTATTCCCACTATTGTTTTCGCCTTTCATAAATTTAGTCTGCACCGAAATTTGCAGTTCTTTCAACTTTATAGTCAAGCTGCGGCCTAATGATATTAATATAGCTGTGTCAAAATAAACAGGTACTAAATAGTAAAAGCGATTGGTTTACCAAATTTGGTGTTAAAGTAAATCCCTCCAAATGTCCGGCGATAATATTGGGGAGTACTCGTCAACTTTAGTAACTAGATCAAGTATATGTATAAGAAGATATTATCATTTGCTATCGCTCGACGGTAAAAAATCTTGGTTTAATATTAGTCAAAGTAGGACTAATCAAGTGTTTTAGGTCTGTGCTAGGGTCACTGATACACTAAGATCATTTTTTTACATTTCTTACCTGCTAACACAAAGCTATTGCTTGTAAAGTCTCTATTGTTGCCTCTAATTGATTATGCAGATGTGTGTTACTGTGATCTAAAACAAGATCTTCCTAATAAATTGGATCGTGTACTCAATAACTGCATTCGTTTCGTATTTGGTCTTCGTAAATATGACCATGTCTCTTAATTTTGAACTCAACTTCACTGGCATGTTTTAAAAGAACGACGCCAAATGCGAATCCTCTGTACGCTCTTCTCTACTCTACACGATCCATATTCATCATCCTATTTGAAAACCAAATTTCAATATCCCAGTGATTCACTCACAATCTCTTCACTCTTCCAACAACCTGGGATTTAAAGGCCCATTTCACCAAACCGATTCTCTAGTTCCTTTTTTCAGGCTAAGTTACAACTCTGGAACGCGCTGCCCCTTGATATAAGGAAAGCATCATCTAAATTATCGTTTAAAACTACGTTACGCACACACTTTTAGAAAGGACACTAACTGATTCAGACAATATAATCTTATTATATATATGTTACTTTAATGTGTATTATATATTTTTAGCAATGTAATGTATCGTATAATATCATATCGTACAATATTGTGTTTATAATCTATATTATTATATTATCTTTCATTATACCTACATAGAAATAGCTTTTCCTTTATGTAAATTGTTTAATGTTATAAAATGCTATTGTGTGTACGACTATTTTTATTTTTAATGTTTTATTTATTTTTAAACTCATTTCAAAAGCATAGTACCAAGCAGTATCTATGTTAATATATGGTAGTTTTTTTTTATATACCTTAGTAAGGTGGCATATAGTAAAGTATGAACTGCCTAATGTTGATCTAAAATACTTATATTCATACGAAATTGCAGGTAAACTAAATATTGTTCGTTATTAAAATTTAAACTTTTTCTTAAGTCAGTGGGTGCTGACATACAGACAAATTTGCTTGAATGATTTCAGGTAGAAAGCAAACTAAATGATAGGCGCAATCGTCTTTAGAAACTGTGGTACTAAATGACGTCGGGCGGGACTAACAGCACAGGCCTTCACAGAGTCGCAGCCCGTCATGACCTGCGGTTAAAAGCAAAACCACAAATATTACTCCCACTGGACCAGTTCAGATCTTCTATACTAATTACATTAAAGGAATTTCACCTGCACCTATTAAAATTAAATGATGTAAAAATTCTTTCACCAATGCACCTTGCATTATTTCAGATAATGTTTATCTGGCTATTATATTATTAATATATAATTTGGAAGGAAATATAGTGTCTAAATTGAAATGGGAGAAAGTATCAAGAATATAGATTAAGATAACGTATGTATTTTTTGTCTTTTAAGTGTAACTTTTTTTTATACAAAAAAGCTAATAATTAAAAACTTCAAAAGCTACCACCCTCACGCGCCATGCTGTCAAAAGATTACGGATAATATCTATGTCATTGCTTACTGTCAAAACCAAAAAAAGAAAACATGCATTGTGACGTTGTCAAAGTCACTTTTTTTGTAAATAAATAAACTGTGGAAACAAATAAAAAGTGCGCGCAAACAATGCCCAAACCTAATGACGGAAGCAAATACTTAGAAATAGTGTTATCGTGATAGTAAAGCCAGCAGGTAATGTATGTATGTTTATTTTGTATGCCAAGTACAGTATGAAAACCTTAGTTGCTTAAATCTGTCGCCTGCAGTAGATGCAGGTAGACCACAGTAAGTATGTCCAACAATTTGATAAATACGTTATAGTTTAATAAAGTTCTATGTGTACCATACGTCGCGTTAGAAAAGGCGACAGAAAAAGGAAGCAAGGTAGGTAATCAGCTGACTCTGAGTAATCATCTTAATTAATTCATAAACGAGTGAAAAGTATTTAAAGACATAGCAGTAGGTGTTTTAATTAGTTAATTAATTTTTTTATTTAGGTGAATCAGAACCATGACATTTCATTACTTTTTAATAAATATTCTCGATACTTTCTCCGATTTCAATTTAGGCACTATATTTCCTTCCACAGTATATATACATTAATAATTGATCAATTTGGACGAAGTCTAGACAAGCTGCTAGTATTTTATATATGAACTAGCTGTTTCCAGCAGTTTCCCCAGTACCAATCCAAAAATTATTAACTAGTTTTGTGAATGTGAAATTTTCAAATCCATTCAATTAAGCCTCTTTAACTTCTAGTTAAAACATATAAAAATTTCATAATGTTTGTTTTAATTTTTCATCTAATTATAGATTAGCGCACTTAACATACTCTTTAGCATGCTGCTCTGTGCCACCTGTTACCAACGGCTCTTCGCAAACTTCATTAGTTCTTTTGTCTATCTGGCGGGTGTGGGCGTCCCAATACTGCACTTTCCGATTCAGTGAACATCAATGACTTTAGTTCTGCTACAGATTCCTGATATATATTTTGATGATGTAGGTAAATATCTCCATCGCCTGCTGGACAACCTAGGGCTACCTTGTGAGGCCCATTTTAAAATATTAAAACATGTTTCTAAACTAACCTTTCCTTTTGGATTTGGGGTGTCATTCTTGTGAAGTACATAATGCCTTATGAACTCATTTCCAAATTCCCTGATAAATGCTGTTGTCCACTTTACATCTTTTATGTTGAATGGTTTTTCCATAACAGACATGTTGAATCTAAAATAGATAATAACTATAATAGATGATATTATTTTTATTATAGACTCCTTTAATTTTGTAAAATTGTTTTGTTAAGTTAGTGTTGTGTCTTTCCATAATTTCACTATAAATATTTACAGACCCCTTTGGATAAAGACCTCTTTTATATTTTGCGTTTTTTTTTTTCTTTTATTAGACTAAATTCCAATTCACTCACTCTCTGCCAAGTAATTTTTTTTTTATATTTTTGGACATTACTTAGTTCGGGACCAGACGGTGCTGTGTTTCTGGTCCCGAATTAAGTTAAACTTGTGTTATGTATGCCAGACAAAAAATACAAATACATATATACATATATATATAAATATTTGTTGTGTGCAGGAATCGAGCCCACATCCTTTGATTCAGCAGTCGGCTCATTACCCACTGAGCCACAAAGCTGATCATTTTCCAAAACTGGTAAAATTGGTTTTCCAACAGTTTCAGAACAAGAGTTTAATAGTTCATTGGTAAGTGACAGGAGTCATTTTAAATGATATCTATGGTAGTGTAAATAATTCAACTTGACAGTAAAATAATTATCCTGAGCTGCTTATTTAGTTTTTTTTTAGGAAGACTTACCGAAATTCGTAATCGAATTTCCCACTACTACCACGGCCTAGCTACAACGTAGGTGTGTATTCCCCGCCAACCAACTGACTAGCTGTGCCATTGGAAAGTTGGTGCAGTTCCCCGCAACACAACTACTAATAATATAAGAGATAATATTAATTCAAAAATAAAAATGACCTGACTTTAAAAAAGGAGGAGGTTTGCGATAAACAGTACCCATACTTCCATACTAATATTATAAATTCAAAACTTCCATACTAATAAATTTAAAAGTCTAGGTGTCTGTCTATCAAATTGTTAAGTTTTACAGTTGCAATTGTGATGAATTTAATATACGGATAGCTTGAAATGTAACAGACAAGACAATTTAAAACAAACTTTCTTCATTTTTTTTTATTTTATTTGAAATAAGTACATATTTTTTTTGTAACTATTGATTGTACACTAGTTGATTTTTTACAGAAATGATAGGTCTCATCAAGATCCTTAATTTGGATGACAGCTGTCAAACTAGAAAGGGCTATAGCTTCGTAACTATTTATCATAGACTTATAGTTTTTCCATAGAAATGATAGATCTTTATTTTGAATGACTATTTATATAGGCTGTCTATAATGTCACATTTCAATGTCTGGAAGTGTCATTTTTTGTAAACAGTTTCAGAGATATACCACTTACTAATTTGACTGTCAACCAAAATAAAGATCTTGAGATCTATCATTTTTGTGATGAAACTACTAGCCTATGATCAACAGTTACGAATATATAGCCCTTTCTAGTTGGACAGCTGTCATCCAAAATAATATTATAAAAGTATAAAAAAACAATATAGAAATATTTAAAAAAGTATCTTAGAATATTAAAAAAAAAAACTTATTCAGTTGATCCATGAGGAATAAAGGAATATAGGGGTACCACTGGGTATAAAGAGTAAATTCTGTACCAAAGATTTTTTTTATTGACTTTAAATTGACAAAGTTACAAATAAAAAATAGTAAAATGCAGGTTTCATTTTTTAGCATACTAGTGAAGTGAAACTGAGTATTTTTTTTTAACTTTCAATTACCCGTAGGGCCACTGTAAAGTAGATGGTCTACAGGGACAAATAATTATCTGTGGTCCCACCAGTGGGTCGGAGGTTCAAATGCGAAACCCACACTATACCAGTATTTGCTGTTTTAGTATAGGCCTTCACTGTAACCAATTTAAATTTTAAGCTTATATGTATTTTTGTATGGGGACCTTTCATATTTTTAAACTTTTGTGAGTTTTATTGTTTTAATATAAAACAGTTTAGGCCCTTACCTAAATCAGTCTTTAAGAAAGAACCCTTTAAAGGGGGACAGACAGACAGACAGCGTTGGTTTACTTATTGGGCTCTGTTTTTGGGTTCCATACATTTGGGTATGGAACCTTAAAAATAGCACAAAAGAGCTGAAAAACAATTTAAAATAAAATACAGAAATGCTAGGGTATGATGTGATGACACAAGCAGAAACATGCATTGTTGTTAATCAGAGTAGCTAACAAAAGATACAAGGAAAAAACACCTGGTTGCTTCATCACAAAAATTTTTTGTGTTTTTTCTTTTCCTGCTGTTATTTAAGGCTTGAAATTTAATATGTACCAAAAAATTAATATTTTGTTTGATAACTCATACATTTTATTTGGCTGATTTCTGATTTATAGGGTATGAGTATATGAGGGTATATAAGAATGCTTCTTTATTTATTAAAATTGTTTCAACATAATTATTATAGGTAAAAAATACGAAGTGTGCCAGCAAGGAATAGAAAGAGTTTATTGGGTATCAAACTAATAGATAAATGTGACTTACCGGTTTAACAATAGTCTCAAATGAGATAAACAAAGTAAAAACAAATAACCACCCTCAAATGGTGACGGACAGACCGCGTGATGCAGTCTCGACTAGAGAAATGAACTAGACATAACGAAGAGTATCCTCGAAATGGTAAAAGAAAGGGTAAGACTAAATTTGTTACAAACCTCGTAAATTAGTAACATACAAAGCGTGACACGAATAACTTTAACTTTTTTTTTTTTATAAGCTTGGTCGGATAAACTATAAATAAGTGTATATAATAAATAAATATTTGTTTATAAACAGCTTGTTCCTTTATTTAGTTTTTTAGAAAAGTCTTTAGCTAGGAATTATCAGCCGCATGACGCATCTCTGTTACCATAGAGGAAACAAATACTCTGTTACCATTTATATAGGAGTGCTTTGTGGAGTTTTGGCACGCATCTTAAGTAAGAATAGTGTTTTTTTCTGTTTATTTTTTCTAAATTCGTTTAGTGTGTTTACATATGTATATTTTAGCAGTGTTTTACGAAAACGTGTTAAGAATTGTCCAACGAAGGCTCATGAATAGCGAATTATAAAGAAATAAACAAGACATGACGCGCAATTTCTGAATTATGCATACCAAATCTCTCAAGCTCTCTCGAGCTTGGAACACGAAAACGAGGACTCGCGACGCCACGATAAAACTTGAATATGGCGCTTCTCCAAACTTAGATATAAGCACAGGACAATATTTACACATGACTCTGGAGAAATGATATGCAATAACTCTGGAGTTACTTCATGGGGACAATCAATGTTGCCAACATATCATTTTTATTTTCCCTATATGTAATGAGTTACTATACTTACTGAATGCCCTATTGTTTTTATTTAGCGAAATTTTGCTTTGTTTCTGAAAACTATTACCCTAAAAATTGCCCACTAAAAAATGCACTAGCCGACGATACAAATTTTGCCCACCAGCAGGGGGTCCCAAATCTAAATCTAGTGGTGAAACCACTAAGTTGGCAACGCTCATGAGAATAGAACGCGCGAGTATGCAGGTGGTGATAATAGGGCTTGTTAACGTTACTAGATAACATAATAAGTAACGTTACCTACTTTAATAAGAATGCTTTGGTAACGTTAAACATTTTAACGTTATTTTGTACAGTAACATTTACTTAGTACAGATTACTATGTCACTGTGTATTTGATTATACGTATTAGTACGTAATCGATATAAATACTTCATATTTATAAATATATATAAATAAATACTAAATAGGTACCGACATGTATTTTACAAAATATCGGCCTGCCCCTAACCTAGTTATGAAGCTGAAATTTGGCTTAGATTTATTATGGGGTGCAGACATCACTAAGAAAGAATTGAACGTCAGGGGCGGATTAAGGGGATGAAGAGGTAGTTACAACTTTATATTTTGTTGACGTTATTAACAAAGTAATATGAATAAATACCATTCTAACGTTTTAGTTGTAAGTTTTTATAAAAATTAAGGGTGTCAAAAGGTGATTCTGTGCTTTTAAAGTTGACAACAACCAACATTGAATTTTGACATTGAGGTTAAGGATTTAGTTTTTCGTACATATGTGTAAATAAATATATATGTAAATAATACTATTAGAAGTTTTTACAGTGATATTAAATATGCCTAGTTGAGGCTAAAATTTTTTATAAAAAGCCCATGATGTTGAAGCTATTAGAGTTACAGGTACAGTAACAGAACCTGTACAGTTACAGGACAGTCGGTTTTTAGGTTAGGAAAGAGAATGGTAGGTACTGAGAACAGAAAATATAATTTTATGCACAGATTTTAACGTGAACAGAGTGTAGTGTGTGTATGAGTGTATATATATTTATGTATCCAGTCAAGATGTACCCTAAGGTTTGATGTATCCAAATAAAAGTATTTTTTTTCGTACTGCATGCTAAAAATAAAGTTTTTCGTACATAATATTCTGATAGACTTACCATGCATTGTTTTAATTAGTTTTACACCATTTTATAAAAAATAAACCCTTTTATAGAAATCACGCAATATTAAAAAAAAATTAATCGGCAAAACCCCGCCAACGCTACTTTTGCAACTGTTATCTATCGTGACAAAAATTTTAGGATTTTAATATAACAAATCAAAAAGTGCAACAAAATATAACATACTAACTGGTTCCCCTTGAAACTTGGAAAATATGAACTTTTAACCGTAGGGAACCGTTCGAGTTACATACAGCACTATGGTACTTATTTTTCTATGTTTGATAACATGTTTAAGTTCATGATATGTTTTGAATGGAATATCCATTTTGAATTATTCAAAGAGTGATCTGCATGCACTAAAACAGCCTTAAATACGGTTTGATTTATTTGGATAATTACTTTGGATAATACCAAGATCAGATTTAAAATCTGTGTCGAGACAAAAAACAAACGGGCGGTTGCGCTCGATCGAGTGACCCACGCGTGCAAGTTTATATTAGCGCCCGCACTCCAGTGTTGTTTAGTCGGCCGAGCGGCAGCATATAAGAAGAATAAAATGAAATGAAATACAAAATTACCTCATGGTAACTAACAGCCTTTCAGCACTTAAATTACTCTCACGGAAGATAGTATTTTGATATTTTATGTATAGTAAACGCAATTCATGAAGTTTATTGTAGCTTTCGACGGAAATTCTGGAATAACCCCAAATTTTCTCAGGATATAATTCAAGATTTACATAGCAAATTGTCCTTTTTTTCTTCGCTTATATAGGGATGCACCCAGTATTTCTTTTGGCGCTTCTTCTTCAACGATTTTAAAAGAATAGCACTAGCACTTGCTAATTGTATGAAATCCATAGTACACGTCCAATCGGCCAACTGAATTATCTATTCTGTACCGGTGGTTCTATTAAATTTTTAAACTTAAAAACGTAGTTATAGTAACATAATAATAATAGTTGGACAAGTGGTATCGCGAATCTTCTGGTAGATACTGATGTGTTCTCTAAAATTGTGATACATTTTTTTCTATCTTTAACTATCATATCGTGATATAAGGCTTGTTTATAGGTAATTTTTCATTATTTGACTTTACGTAAGGATTGCTAATTTTTTTTAATAGAATGCAGCGGGTTAGGGTTAGGTTAGGGTAGCGGAGAAAGTGACTGACTCTTCTGAGGTAAAGACGCGTCGGGTCATTGAGACGGGTAAATGTTCCCCGAATTCTTTTGTTAATTGTTACATTTTACGGTGCTAGCATGCGGTGAACCTTACATATATTCCGATTGTGGTTCTTTTTATTTAACTTTTAATGCATGATATTTTAAAAATGTGTATTTAATAAAGATTTTATGCCAAAAAATAGACACTGTAAAAGTGTTATAGTGAAATCCATTTTGTGTGTGCGCGCGCCTGCTGCATTACGTCGCGCTGTCTCGCCGCGCTGTGAAAAATCACAAACCCGGTGAGTTAATTTCAATTACTTAAATATATGTGCATATACATATAATAGAATAAATATATGTATGTTTATTTACGCACTTGCTGTAAAAACATGATACATGTGATTTATGTGTAACAGTGTTATATACCTAATTGGAAAAATGCACACGCCATACCATTGCCCAAGAAACTTATTACATCTGCTGTTTCTGATTTCCGTACAATTTCGATATTACCATTTCTCTCCAAAGTTCTCGAACGGTTGGTAAATCATCAGCTTAACCTTTTCCTGACAAAAAATAATTTGTTGAATTATTTACAATCAGGATTTCGTCCTGGGAATAGTACGGTTACAACACTTGCTAAGGTTACTGATGATATTCGCTTAAGTATGGATACCAAACAAATTACAGTTCTTTCACTCTTAGATTTTAGCAATGCTGAAAGTAGTCAGTAGACTTTGATATCTTGTTGGGCATTCTACACTCTCTTAACATATCTCCAACAGTAATTGACTGGTTTTGTAGTTACTTGTGCGGCCGCCGGCAGCGCATCCAATTTGATAATTCCTTTTCTGACTGGTGCAACATTACTGCCGGCGTACCACAAGTTGGTGTGTTGTCCTCGCTCCTATTTGCACTTTTCATTAATACAATCACTCTAAAGATTTCTTCTGCCTACCACCTTTATGCAGACGATCTTCAAATTTATGCAAGTGGACCTGTTGACCATCTTAACAATGTTATCAAGTCATTTAATACTGACCTTGAAAATATTGTGGAATGGTGCGAGTATTATGGTCTTAGAATTAAACCCTTAAAATCACAAGCCATAATTATGGGTAGATCAAAACTTACGTCCAGGGTTAACTGGAATTACTTGCCACAAATTGAAATTAATGGAATTCCAATTTCATACAGCGACACAGTTAAAAATCTTGGAGTCTTATTAGACAATAATTTGACTTGGATTCCACAAGTAAAAGAAATTAGCCGATTTTTTTTGCCTCAGTTGGATTCCTACGACGTCTACGTAATCTTCTACCGGTTCCCACTAAAACTTTGCTTGCACAATCTTTGCTTCTTCCTGTCCTCGATTATGCTGACGCTTGCTGTACAAATCTTACAGAGGAGCAACTTGACAAACTTGAGGGGCTTCAAAATCTTTGTATTCGATTTATATTTGGACTCCGCAAATATGACCACATTTCTAAATTTCGCACTTAACTCAAGTAGCTACCAATCCGCTTTCGCCGGAATGCTCATGTTTTAAGTCTTTTATACAACGTGCAATTCAATCTACCTAAAGGAGCGATTTCAGTTTATTCGCTCTTCTACTCTAACTCTCCGCTCCTCTACTAGCCTCATATTAAAAATACCCAGTCATAGTACCAATTTTTATAGTTTATCGTTTACTGTTTGTGCAATAAAATTATGGAACTCTCTACCTTTATCAATCAGGCGCTCACAATCCGCTGACACTTTTAAAAAACTGGTTAAACTCCACTATCTTAACTTCAATTTATAAATTCTGTCTTGCTATTAATACTTGAGTATAATTTGAATATCCTTACAATAATGTAATATGGGTATGTATGTATGTATATATATATATATAAATTTATTTATATTCACGTATACAGAAGTATGTTTATGTAACTATATGTATGTTCATGTATTTATTTATTTTATACAATTATATAAGTATTTAGTATTATTTTCTCTTTGTAACTTTCTCCTCCTGTGACACCTACTTATCTTGCTCCTTTTTCATTACTTGTAACTTAAGGTTGCCTGTTAGAGATCGCTTTATAGCGATAAGGCCGCCTAGTTGTACTATAATAATAATATATAATAACCCTAAAAAATAGGTAGGCATACTAGTGCACCGAATGAATTAATAAGTGTCATGTGTGTGAAAAACATCCACAGTCGAAATAAATAAATAAAAAACAATTAAAGTAATAGTTAAATCCAATGTAGAGTGTAGATACATTTCTAGTGAAAATTTAATCTTATTATATCTATTTTACGCGTGTTTTGCTAATCAACAAAAGTAATACTTATAAGTACTATACTAATACTTATAAGTACTATACTAATTATTATAAATGCGCAGTGTAGGGCGCGATCCCGATTGTGTATGCGAGTGTGTTATAAAAGGAAGAGACAGCGGTAGCCAGAACCCGGTGAGAGTGTTCCATTATTTTGTAGATAGGTACTTACTTGCGTGCGAGCGACCACAGTATAGGTAATAGCACTGCATGGTGCTACCAGGGCGACACGGAGTTTTTACTAGAATTGGTTGAGCCGCTCTTTGGTATATGATGCGTGACAAGCACTCCAAAATGTATTGCAATGTATTGCTCTTTCTGATTCCGCTAAACTACCTATTCGTTTTTCTCAAATGTATACATATATAGTTATGAAAGCTGCTGACGAGTAAAGAAACAGATGGTTGCTGACATCTTACGTTATTTTAAAGTTTTGGACCGTTAATTCTAATGGGTATTCGTGACTATTAACTTTATAAATGCTTAAGGACAAATCGTCTTTTTAAAAAAAACTGATTCTGTTGCAAGCTGCAACACAGCAAGAAATATTAATTTAAATAATAGCCACCAATTGTCTTAATATTGTGGTGATCCCCTACAGTAATAGCCGAGTAATTTTAATTTAACACCGCCATATTTTATAGGTTTCCTTCAGCAAATCACAATTTGTGAGGCGGCAGTAAAAACCTGCATATTTTGACGTTCTTAACGAGTTTAAAAATCTAAGCGTTAAATCGAAATGCGTTAAACCATTCATTTAGGGCACTTGCTTGTCTACATAATACAGGCAATAATGTTTGTAGTTGCGTTTTAGATGTCGAGCTCTTGGGTGAGAAATCTTTTTATTACCTACTTTTTGCGTTTTTTTTCTTTGTTATACAACTTAAAAAAAACTCTCCATTTGCGGTCCATAATTATCAATTTCATTATGTATTAAATAATTTATTATTTAGTTGTTTTGACGTAAAGGCTTAACAAATACTCACAAACTGTCGCATTTGAAACAGTTTTTATTAAATTTAAATTTTTTTAAATCCTAATTTTATTTTTTGCACCCCAAAGCTAAGACGGCCCTGGATAACTAAATGTTTGGTTCCCATTTACATATGTCTCGTGTGTGATACCTCGCAGATGCTATAAATATTTATATGTAACGCTCGCAGACCAAAAAGAATATTATACGCCTCGTATGTGGCAAACTTTTTCCAAAACTCCAGAATGATAGATAGTTTTGTACTGAGGAAATTAATGTATGATGATAATAAGTCTGTAAAAATCATCATATAAAAATGTCTGTGGGAGGCGCGGAAAGTGTAGTTATACGAGAATTTATAGATTACCTATTTGTAACTACAAGATAAAAATTTATAAATTGGGTCATTTTAACGTTAAGTTTAATTCACATTGCATAAAAACATATGACAATTGCCTATCCTATTATTAAATGGAACTATGTTGCTTTAGCTGGTAACTATATGTCTAATACATTAAAATCGATGAAACATGTAATTTGTATGTATTTTCTATCTTCTTGGGATGTTTAAAAATCAAGAAATACGATTAATAGGTATTCTATACCTATAAATATCTAATTGCGTTCGTGCAAATGTATTTAGAAGGTAATGTATAAGTGTTTAAGGCTTTAAAGAAAATCAGACTTTAGGTACAAGGTTCAATTCATGAAGCCCTAACTTAGGGAGGGCCAACCTATAGATTTCCATAATGTTAGACACTAGCAACATTTATTTGCTATTAAGTACTATACTAATACTTATAAGTACTATACTAATTCTTATAAATGCGCAGTGTAGGGCGCGATCCCGATTGTGTATACGAGTGTGTTATAAAAGGAAGAGACAGCGGTAGCCAGAACCCGGTGAGAGTGTTCCATTATTTTGTAGATAGGTACTTACTTGCGTGCGAGCGACCACAGTATAGGTAATAGCACTGCAAGGTGCTACCAGGGCGACACGGAGTTTTTACTAGAATTGGTTGAGCCGCTCTTTGGTATATGATGCGTGACAAGCACTCCAAAATGTATTGCAATGTATTGCTCTTTCTGATTCCGCTAAACTACCTATTCGTTTTTCTCAAATGTATACATATATAGTTATGAAAGCTGCTGACGAGTAAAGAAACAGATGGTTGCTGACATCTTACGTTATTTTAAAGATTTGGACCGTTATACACCGGCAATAATGTTTGTAGTATAAGTATAGTAGGTAATGTATAAGTGTTTAAGGCTTTAAAGAAAATCAGACTTTAGGTACAAGGTTCAATTCATGAAGCCCTAACTTAGCCTCCCTAAGACAACTTATAGATTTCCATAATGTTAGACACTAGCAACATTTATTTGCTAACAAATAGGTACCGAGTTGATAATTCATTACCAATAAATCGCCGCAGTAAATTTATATATGTTATGATTTATGAGCGAAAATAAATAAAAAATAAAATATTATATATTCTTTAGTTTCCGTAGGCTCGTGTGTATGTATTTGTGTGTTAAACACATTTCTCAGAGAATAGATTATGTTAGTTTATGGACATTCTGTTCTCAAAATATAGTAAATGAAACATTATAGCGAAATCAAAATCTAATGCAATAATGAAAAGGTATACCTAATGTATATCTAATTTTTAAGTAAACTAAAATTAAACAAAATAATAGTCGTAGCTTTCATATAAGTATGTATACCATCAACATGATGTGGGTGTGTTTCCAACGTCTGGTATTAGAACCCGTGGCATTATATATACTATCAACATACTGGTGTGATGTAAAGATACTTTGAAATAGTTACCTACTAATAAATATGAATCTTTTTTCTAAAGAATTTAAATGTTATGCAAACACAGATGTGGCAGACCACAAATTTTGTAAGCATATTGGTTTAGAGGGAAAAAGCATTTTCATGACGGCGGCAAAAGGGAATTGTAAAAGTATATATACGTCAAAACGTAAGGCACAAAGGGAACAATATATCTCACAGGTCGACGGGTGGTTAATTCAGTTTGCACACGTAACACGTATACGTCAGGAATCGGTGTAGATAGTAAATAGCGACACACCGATTTTAAGGGTAGGTATATCACGTTTTTCCTTGTAAGCATCAGTTTTTGGTGTACATAAAGTTACAAAACGCCTGATTTCATTCATATATCATGCAAGAAAATACAATGCAAACCACGGTCTCTTGCAATAGAATAATAAAAAAAAATCCTTATGTCCTTATGTAGATTGAAATAAAACTTATATTTGTATAATATATAATATAGGTAAGTACTTTGTGCTATTGATTTGACTAAACGTATTTACCTATGAAGGTTTAACTAGGTATAGGTATAAATCATTCTTTTAAATAATTGTATGGGCATAATTATCGTTTCTAAGTATAAATTGGTTGTGGAAGCCTAAACATTTTTTAGTTGTTCACAACATACTAACTCTGCCAATATACAGACAGCAGGTTCAAGTAGTAATTAGTAGCAGACACAAATTTATTAATTCATTAAACAATTAATTGCCTACACTTACAGTCAATGTTGTTAAATTTCTAACAAACATTAGTGTGTAAATTTAAACAACGTAACTTTGTTAAGATAATAAATTGTGACCTGCTACGTTAATCAATTTCTAACTGTATCAATTATCTAAATAGTCTGGTCTGCTGCAACAGCTAATTTACTCCATCAATAAAACAAATTCTGCTCTGCCACTGTAACTTATTTAGTCAAATAATATTTTTAAGTGTTAACCAGGAGAGAAAACGACGTTATAGGTACAAGTACAACTTTTATTTGTAACTATAACTATAGATAATATATACAATTTAATTTGAGTAGCAAAAACAAAGCTCTGTTGGCGTTTCTGCAGAGACGCTGGAGTGATACTAGCGATTGGACTTGCTGTCTAATTAAAGTGAAATTAGATGATTCAATAGCTTAAGAGCATCTATTATACTCTAAACGCAACCTCCACTAGACACACTCGTACATTTTTTTTTTTTTTTTTTTTTTTTTTTTTTTTTTTTTTTTTTTTTCTGAGCTGACTATGCAGTTGGCTGTTGCAGCCATTACTGCTTCACCGGACTTTTGGGGCGAGACTCTGAAGGAGCCTCAGCCCATATAGCGCCCAACGCTCAAGGGCTCCCCGCGGGGGAAGCCTCGGCTTGGGTTGTCGCTCTCGGGGGCGTCCCTTCGACCGGCGTGAGTCTCGAACCCGAAGGTGAGTCACCGCCAGGAGGGGAGTTCCCCGTTACGCGGGTGCGGTTGCGATTGAGTGGGGGCGAGAAGCGCCCCGGCACTCTTTGATACCTAGTGTATCCTTGTGGGCGCCGACGAACCCGGGGACGTCCGCGTCGTGTTTGGAGGGAGGCCCTATTCGGGGAGGTCGTAGAGACTAATCTCGCTATCCGGACAGCGAGATCGTCATCTGGGGACGTTAGTACGTGCCGAGGCCGCCTAACAATAGTTTTACGACCGTGACCGGGTCGATCGGGGGGACGATACGTTGTGGATTGCACAATTAAACGATTCGGATGATTTTGCGTACGCTCGAAAAAGCGGACTGCCAAGTCTTTAAAATATTGGGGAATCGTGGGAAGTTCGAAGTCTCTGTGTAGGTCCGCATTGCGAACGTACCAAGAGGCTCCAGAGGCCGCTCTGAGAAAGCGGTTTTGGAGGGTCTGGAGTTTGTGGAGATTGCGCTTGGACAGCGCATAGGCTACGCTAGCATAAGCTAGTATGGGGCGGATACAAGTTGTGTAAAGATTTAGCTTATTCCTAAGCGACATCTTACTATACTTGCCTATCATGGGATAGAGACGACCGAGGACAAAAGCGGCTCGGTCCCTGACTATTTTGGTGTGAGCTTGGAAGTTCAAACGACTATCCATGGTCACACCGAGATATTTGGTCTTATTTTGCCAGGGAATGGCACGACCGAAAAGAGAAAGGGGAGAAGGCCGCGGAGGGCGGCCTAGGGTAAAAAGAACGGCAGAGCTTTTGTCGGGATTCACCTCGATTTTCCATTTCCGAAACCACTCGCCTAGGGCGGTGATAGCGGGTTGGAGTCTCTCAGTGATTCGACTCACTTGCCTATCTGTGGTATAGATAGCGGTATCGTCCGCAAAGAGGGCTAGTTGGGTACCTATCGTTTTAGGGATATCGTTAGTGTACAGAAGGTACAAGATGGGGGCGAGCACGGACCCTTGCGGGACTCCTGCTTCTATGGGACGGGGGGAAGAGAGAGTGCCTTCGACTTTGTAGCGAAAGCTACGATTCGACAAATTGTCTCGTATGATGAGCACGAGACGATCCGGCAACTGAAAGTTGTACAGTTTAAAAATTAAACCGTTGTGCCAGACTTTGTCGAAAGCTTTCGCTACATCGAAGAAGACAGCGCCCGTGTGACGGGTCTTACCTAACGCTGGCTGAAAGCCTGTAAGAATATGTTCCGTTATGCGGAGGACTTGATGGACGCATGAGTGTTTGGCACGAAAGCCGAACTGCTCATCTATTAAAATGCCTCTGGAAACTATAGCGTTCCGTAGGCGAGCAAGGAGGAGGCGTTCATAGAGTTTACCAAGGGCCTTTAGTAAACTTATGGGGCGATAGGAGGACGGCTCGGTACGAGCTTTACCTGGCTTATGGATGCCTATAACAATTGCATCTTTCCATTGAGAAGGAAAGATGCAATGTTCCATAGCAGCGTTAAAGATCGCTACTAGGAGGCAGATAAGGGGAAGAGTGAGGCGCTTTAGGATATCGTTAGAGATACCGTCAGCACCGGGGGCCTTACGGGGGCGTAGGTCTTTGATGACCTGTACGACTTCGTCGACAGTGACAGGGGGCAGGGGGTCTTGTGGAGGCAGAGAAGTTCTGCGCTCCACTTCGCCGTCTACCTCGCGCACGTGGTCGGGATCGAAGGGCTGTGTGCTTAAGGCACATTGGGCTTGGAGGCTAGACGCTAGGCAATCCGCTTTTTCGTCGTCGTTGAACGCGGGAACGCTGTTGTTGGGACGAGTTAACGGAGGGAGAGAGTTCGTGGTTTCGGTTTTTAGAGCTCTGGCTAAGTGCCAATAAGCTTGGTGAGAGGGAGAAATGTTCTCCATAAGATCGTCGAAACGTTGGGCGCGGAGCTCAGCTACAGCGGTTCTTACACGGCGGTGTAAGTCGTTGAAGCGAGCTTTATTATCGATAGTGGGAGCGCGATCGCGAGCGCGGCGGGCCGCGTTACGCTCAGTCATTAGAGACCTGATGTGCTGAGGCAGGATTAGGTGGTGATAATCACCAACCGGCACTTGTCGTGAGCACTCGCCAACGGTGGCGGTCAGGTGGCTAGTGAGAGAGTCGATAGCTACGTTTAGATCGGTCGCGGAAGAGATTACGTTTGGAACGCGGTCTAGATGTGGCGAGCTGGGATTTTCGAGCAATTGCCCAAATTTATCCCAGTCCGTCACGGTTCTAGTGTCGGGAGGAGAGACACTCGTACATTATTACGCGTCCCATATCACTGCCCTGCTAAAACGTGCCATAGCGTGTTTTAAAATACAAGTAGCACCCTCTAGTGACAGTCTGGTTGAACAATAAATATATTGATACTACAGCCTGTTGTTAATAAAACAAACTCTGGCCAGCTACGGTTGCTAATAAGTCTGTCAATGAAACACACTCTGTTCTGCTACTTCAGGTGATCAGAATGCTTATATGCAAGTAATTCTAAATAAATGTATCTGCTCATTCAACAGTCTTGTCTGTTAGACTAATTTACATCGAATGTTTACTTTAAACAACGGTCAAATCGGGTCGTTTAATTGTTCTGAATCTGCTCATACAACTTATTTGATTCTCTATATTAGCCTACTATAGTAATCTAATCTGGCAAATTAGAGTTAGCTATGTGATTTAACAGTTTGTTTGTAATTTGAAGCAGTGCAATGAAGTTACTGTCCTTAACGGTTTTGGCTTGGTTATAAGTAACAAATTGACGGCCGTTGTATTAGTAGAAAAAACATTTATGAGTAACAAAGTTCCTTTAACATACCAAAAAACAGTACTCTGCTAGCCTCATATTTTTTGAGTGTATAAGTACGAGTATCTGAAAATACCTGGGCTAAAAACCACACGTTGAAGGACTTAAAAGCATTTTTCCCCACTCAGTTTTATAATTACTCAACTTCGTCTGCGTAAACTTATTAAAAAAAAACAGCTTTTGACTGTTTACTATTTTACATACAATAACATCGGAATTCTCATACACATTTTCATCCTCTATTTTGCCGTCTACAGAATAATTTTTCAAAACGGTGAATCACGTGAATCTTAATTTTTAACGTTTAAGCAAGTTTTAGCCATTTCCATGCAAACTGCCAAACCATATTTGACCCCCTTAGGGGACTTATTTCCAAAAATCCCTCCTTAGTGCACACTTACGTCATTTAAGGAACGTTTGTGCAAAATGTCATGCTTCTAGACACAGGTTTCAGCTGTACATTGATCGATTAGTCAGTCAGCTAGTCAGTTTCTTCTTTTATATAAATATAGCTGAATCGGAGAATGTTGTTTACTTTTTTAAAACAACCTAATAGGTTTGTACTAATTCAGAACCTTCCCCGGCGTGTGAATAACAACTTTCCAAAATTTCATTACAATCGGTTTACCCCTATTGCGCAAGTCCGACTCGCACTTGACCCTTCTTTTCTCAGGAACCTTCCTAGGCGTGTGCATAACAACTTACCAAAATATTATTAAAATCAGTTTACCCATATTGCGCGAGTCTGACTTGCACTTGACCCTTTTCTTCTTTCTCAGAAACATTCCGCGGCGTGTGTATAACAACTTACTAAAATTAAATTACAATCGGTTTACCCTTATTGCGCGGTTCCGACTCGCACTTCACCCTTTCAGTAAAACCTTAGCTTATCGGAAGCCTACGTCTACGATCAGCGGTTGAGGCTGTGCGTTGATCCGTCAGTCATTCAGGACAAAGCATTTTATATGTATAAGATAGGTAGAAAAAGAAAACTTTAAGCATTATTGTTCACAAAAATCAAACACCTAAAAAACGCATTTAACCTCTTTGAGCTTAGAAACCCCTTAAATGAAGTACTAATATAGTATGGTGACATTCGAGACATTCCAATTTTAAAGAGTACCTATTGAAGTTGTTTATGTTTTTAGATGAGTTCAATCTTTTTTGAATAAAATCGGTTTGAGTTTTCAAACATGTGTCAAAATAAAATGTAATTTAAATCAAAACCACTAAGGAGTATTGATATCAACTTCGAAGCAAATGACCTCCAAAATAACTTTCTAACCCTTTTTAACCCCTTTAGGGGATGAATTTTAATAAAATACGAAACACGTCTTCCATTAATTCTGTTAAAAAAGGTTTATGCTAAATTTGAAGTAGATTGGACCAAGGAATCACGTTGTCCCATACAAACTTTGCCCCCCCTTTTCACCCCCTTAGGGTTATAATTCCGGAAAATCCTTTCTTATCGGATGCCTACGTCATACAAAGATCACACCCTCCAAGTTTCGGGTCTCTACGATCAGAGGTTTAGGCTGTGCGTTGATCCATCAGTCATTCAGGACAAAGCCTTTTATATGTATTATTAACAAAATTCACCTACATGAGAAAACATGTTAATACTAAAAATAGATTACAACAGCCAGCGTACAGTTTTGTATTCTATGATAAAAGTTAAACTAAATATAGGTAATGTCTATTCTATTATTTTTACAAAGTTACAGATAGAATAAGAATTTTAGTAAAGATTTTGTCGGAAAGTAGTCATCCAGCTTAATAAGACACACACTTCTAATGTACAGTCGTTCGAACGTTCAGTAGCGGCAAGATCTTGTCAGCCGGTTTGGAATACATAGAAACATGGATATGAGAAGAGACTGTAATAGGATATGGCATTGACGGAGTTTAAGTATAGAGTTTAAAACTATATGGGTTATCGTTTATGAGTATAAATAGTGGTTTTTTTATATGAATTAATAGTACGAGTAAGTTTTATTATAATATAATATAATATAATATGTTTTCTGTTATCCAAAATACACATATGTGCCATAGCATATACAAAACGTAAATAAGTGTACTGAATGTTTTTTTATATAATATACATAGCACAACAATAGAAATAAATACATTGTGCTAAGTATATTATACAAATAAACATTCAGTACTACACTTATTCAAGTTTTGTATGCTATGGTACATATGTATATTTTGGATAACAGAAAACATATTTATTATCCAAATATAAATTTGTAGTGGGTAAATTTGTAGTTTACATTTACTTAATTTTGTTTGAATGTAAATTTTCAAAAGTTTTTTAAAAGAAATTATGGATTTAGTATCTTTGATGTCATTTGGAAGCTTATTATAAATTTGAGCAATAAGTTCTTTTTACCGTAATTTGTACACGGTGGGCGCAATATTAAATTGTTTGCGTTTCTGAGAGTCATCGACATTTGTAGTTTCGACTTTTTTGTAAAGCTTATGTTAGTATGTATATCTTTGTTTATTATTTTTCGTATAAAGATACAAGTGAAGTATATATATGTTTGGGAAATATTCATAATTTTGGTATCTTCATATATTTTTTTATTTGATGTTAAGTAATTATATCCAAAAAGGAATTTAATAAGTTTGTCTTGCGCAATTTGTATAAATGTCCAAGTTTGTCTGTGCTGCAGTTCCCCACACCTCTATCAAATAATCAATATGTGGCTTAATTAGTGTCTTGGAGATAAGATATTTTATATTCTTAGGTAAGTATTTAACCACGTATCGAAAAGCCCCCGTTAGTGACGTAAATTTCGACTATTTTCTGGACTATCCAGGAGAGATGATTGTCTAGAATGAATTTTTCATTTAGCTTTGAATTTATTGTTTAGTTATTTATTTTTTTGTTATTTTCCGCAAAAATTACATAGTTAGTTTTATTGATATTGATAGTTTATAAATTGGATTTGAACCACATATTTGACAGAAACCGTATTGCTTGTTATCTATTTATTTATCTATCTATCTATATATATAAAAATAAAACGCTGTTCGTGGAACGGCTGGACCGATTTGGATAATTCTTTTTTTGTTGTGTTCGTTATTGCTAAGGCAAGGTTTATAAGAAAAACGGTCAAGTTGGAGTCGGACTCGCGCACTTAGGAAAACTCGAAGACGGCTTGACCGATTCGGGTAATTTTTTTTGTTGTGTTTGTTAGTTTTAGGGCAAGATTTTTATGAAAGAAAAACATGGTCAAGTGCGAGTCGGACTCGTGCACTAAGGAAAACTGGAAGACGGCTGGACCAATTCGGGTATTTTTTTTGTTGTGTTTGTTAGTTTTAGGGCAAGGTTTTTATGAAAGAAAAAAACTGTCAAGGGCGAGTCAGACTCGCGCACTAAGGGTAAACCGATTCTAATAAAATTTAGTTAAGTTGTTATGCACACGCCGGGGAAGGTTTCTGAGAAAGAAAAAAGGGTCAAGTGCGAGTCAGACAGAGTCAAGTGCGAGTCGGACTCGCGCCATAAGGGTAAACCGATTGTAATGAAATTTTGGTAAGTTGTTATGCACATGCCGGGGAAGAGAATATGTTTTAAAGCCAAAAATTTTACTTAGCGGTATCTTGGTCACTTCTGCGGTGGTTACACGGTCTAGTTTAGTAAGTTCACTTTGAAAGATATTTAGAGGATGGGTATATACGTGATTTGTGTGTTACTTTTTAGGGATATCACTGAAGCCTCACAAATATATTTTTGATCTGATATCGTTTTGGAGTTCACCTGAAGTATGTCTGGTACTGCGTGGTTGCGCGTTTTGTTTCTTGTCAGACTATTTATGAGCTCTCACATTTTAGAAGGCTTATTCTTGCACTCATTAAAGGACTGATAGTAATAGGATTTCTTAGTCTTACGTACGTTTTCAGCTACTGAATCTCTAAGTTTCGTGCATTCTTCTTCTGCTGGCTCATGTTGTTCATGTTCGTTTGTTAATTTTGCCATAAAATATTTCTTAGGTTTATACTGTCAATTACATTTTTGTTAATCCAGTCTTTATTTGGTGGATTTGATACCTTGAATTTGGTAATTTTGCTCTTTTCTAGACTCTTAATTATTTTCCTTTCTAGGTTTTCGTACTTATGTTCCAAATCATTAATGCTTGATTCAAGAGTTTTGTATAGTTTCTCAAAGTTTATTGTGTCATATTGTACTTTAATAATGGGTGTTGGATTGTATTTTTTAAGTATAACTGTTTGTGGTCAGAAAAGGGCGATTCAACAACGTATATATATACTACAAAAGTAAAAAGAGTTCATTAAAATCCATACTAATATTATAAATTCGATAGTGAATCTGTGTGTCTGTTACCTCTTCACGTTTAGGCGTATCTTCACGAGTGTCCTCTTCATTCCCTCGCTTTCGTATCTGCGTATCCGTTTTCGCAAGCCGACTTGAAAGCGGTAGCTCTTGAGTAACTGTGTTTAAATTTTTTTTCCTATTTTCAATAAAAAATATTAGTATTTAGGTTGATTTTAGCTATAAAAGTTTACTTTTGTCTTGTTTGTCTTACCTAATACAGTAATTATAAAATTTAGTGTAATTATATTAGTGTTAGTGAAATGGCGCGTATATTACTGCTCATTGAAGCCGAAGAAGAAAGGCAGAAGAAAATGCTGTCGCTACGCAGGAGACAATTGCGTGAAGACAGCACGCTGATGCTCTTGCCAGAGCGAACGTTTAAAGACAACTTTCTTCTGGGGAAAGACGATTTCATGAAACTTTGCGAGGACATAATGCCTTTTTTGCATCCATCGCAAAGAGCAACAGCGATTAAGCCAGAGATCAAGGTATTTATCAATGCAATAGAAGCTAATGATTTATAAACTCTTAGACTTTATTATTACAAGTATATCATTGCACTGTTGTTACAGATCTTAGCTGCATTACAATTTTATGCAACTGGCTCGTACCAAAAAACTGTAGGCAATAATTTTAGCCTTGGCTTGTCGCAACCATCTATATCTGATTGTCTCGCAGAGGCGACTGATGCACTCAACCAACCACAAATCTTGAGGAAATATATCAGTTTCCCAAGATCAGCAAATGAACGTAATGCAGTTGTAAGAAGGTAAGATATGATATGTTTGGTATACTTACCTACTTGCTCTTAAAAAGTCTCACTTAGGATATATTCTTGTAGATTCAATGACCGAATTGGATTTCCGGGGGTGCAAGGATGTATTGCTGGCACCCACGTTGCTATCATACGTCCGAAGGACTATGAGGAAGCATACTTCAACAGAAAGATTTACCACTCGCTGAACCTGTTGAATGGTATGTTGTGGTAGTCACTGTCTAAGTTTATTTATAGCACCATTAATTATCTGCAGTGTTAAAGAAAATGTAATCACAATTTAGTAGGTACTATTATATATTATTATCACATTAGGTTACTCTGTAATTTACATAAGTTTATACGGTATTTTATGTCAACTGCACTAATATGTAGTAAAAACATGTTCCATTTGTATTTTTTTAACTCTTATTGCATATAGCTTAAATATGTCAAGGTATGTAGGTATGTCCCAAGGAATCTTAGGCCCCTAAAATTAGTTTTTTAGAACTATTGAAGAACCATGATGTTATCCAAAGAGTTAATTAAAATTAAAAGCATTTATTGGTAGATATTAACAAAAGGTTAAATATCTATAGTAAAAATTCTTGTATCACTCTGAGAGATTCTTATCGCTACTTTAGCAGTCTCCTAGCTCTTTTATACCGATAAGATCAATTATGTAACTTTTATCCAGGGATAAATTAGGGCTATAGAACGCTACATCACATAACTTAACCCCTCATAAGGACCTTAAAGATTTTATTAGCGCTTTAATGCACCTCTTTTAATCCTTAATTTATTTATTAATTTATACAAGTGCCGCACGCAAGCCTCACGTTGTCGGCAAGGTTGCCAGATGAACTTATTACCAAACAAGGGAAAACTTATTTTCTACGGTGCAAGTACCTACATATACCTACTTACCTTAACGGATCCTCAACTACATTGAATCAAAACACTAGGTTCAAACAATAATACTGATTTGTATTTGCAGACTTGGTACAAAGTGTTGTTTTCATACGGCAAATATTGCATTGTAGGCACTTTACTCCATTATTATTCATATGGTAAAACTCCATTGGCGTAGAGCTACTTCTACTCTTGATTTTGGTACATGACATTCTGAATCTATTTTTGTAAAAGGAAATTAGACGATTTTCAACCACCTGAATACGTACGGCACCATAGCACATCCAAACAGTGAGACAGACTTTTATGTTCTATATACCACGTAGGTGGCAAACAAGCTTACGGTCCGCCTGATGGTAAGCGGTTACCGCAGCCTATGGACGCTTGTAACACCAGGGGCATCACACGCGCGTTGCCGAACCTTCAAAAATTCAAAAACTTCTTTCTTGAGGAACCCCATACTGTAGTCGTTAGAGAAAACCTTGGCAGGGAGCTGATTCCACAACCCAAGCGTTCACGGAAGGAAGTTTTTATGAAACCGCACTGTACGCGACCATTTCGGTTCTAAAGAATGAGAATGAATTCTCTCGAGCGAGCGGTGCCATCGTAGAAAGTAGCCGTGGGCATCATTTCGAACAATTCCTCAGAACACATCCCACTGTACAAGTGGTAGAACTCACACAGGAACGCAAAGTCTCTCCTCAGACTTAAGGGCTCGATACAGCAAGTGAGTTTCGGATCGTCGACAAATCTCACAGCCCGTCGTTGAACCGAGTCAAAAGGGCCAAGCTGGTATCTGGGTGCACCCACGAAGAGATGGCAACAGTACTCCATATGGGGCCAAACTTGCGACTTGTAAAGAAGCAACCTCTGCCCCGACGTGAAGTACGGCCTATGAGAAAGTTGACTGGCAATACGTTTAGGTGTTTGAGATGTCTGTGTGATTCAAAACAACAAAAACAGTCAAACATAACTATCTAGCTACAAAAAGGAGGGATGAAACGGTGGATATTATGTCCTCGAAACTGTTTACAATCGCACTGATGTCTTTAAGTCTTGAAAACCTAAAAGGAGAAGGCATAAGTAAATGTAAACAGCGAGTAAATTTCACATCTTCCTTTTTACTGACGGTGATATTATAGTACAGTTGTAAAAATCATTTTGAAAAAGAAGCCGATAAGGAGGGTCCATTTAGGTTGGGCAGGATTTAGGAAGCTTCGTCACGTCTTTACGTCGTCCATACTGCAGAACTCTTACCTGCTCTTTCTGGGACAAATAGACTATAATAATATCATAAATGCGAAAGTAACTGTCTGTCTGTCTATTGGTCTGACGTAGGTTACTTGAAAACGTCAAGTGTGAGTCGTTTTACCGAACACCGATTACCGAATTTAGGGCGGGCGGAACTGCAGGCAAAAGCTAGTAGATAATAAATAAAGCGGTCGCGTGTCGATACGACCTTACATCATCAAGTACTGAGGAACTACTTTTCTACTCGTGAAAGGTTGGACGAACAGTTGACTGTTAAGTTGGGTACCTATAGATTATTTTCAACACAAGGTGCAATACAACACGAATGTATGTGGACGGTCTGCGCGCCTTAACAACGACCATTCCTGGCAGTGTTCAGTGCGCATGCTATGTAGCCGTTTGATTTTGAAGTATAGAAAATAATTTTATTACACCAGTGTATAAAAAAGTCCCAGTCGTCATCTCCGTCCATTTTTAGAATCGAAAATTTAAATATCGCTGGCAGTAGGCAGGTCCGCCGCGAATAGTCGTCCAGATTACACGTCAAAGCGTTCGTCGACAAACCGACAATAGGTGGGAACCAACTCGAGCCTTGCGAATGCACGTAGCGTGCGCGTAGTTGATTTAAGTGCGTTCGCGAACACATTAAAATGTATGGGAAATGTTTTATTGCATGTTTTGTTCCAAATAATCTGTACTCACCTTAAGACGGTCCTGTAGTGGTGACCGTACAAAATTGCTACAGAAGCGATGGCGCGCCAACACGACACTATCAAAACACATACGAACTGCCTCTACATGTGGAAGGTTGAACGAACGACTGTTGGAAGACGGTGCAGTGTAGTAGCAGTAGAAAATGCGGGCGATCCGAATAGGTACATTATTAAATGACTGAATTATCCCGAAGATATGCCAACCCATGCCCGGCTAGGCCATTACCTGGCTACGCCCTTGCAAGTAACGGCGAGCAAAGTTGTGAAAATTTTCAATTAACGCACCGACAATTTAAGTTTTTTGGCGCTATTATTGGCGTGATGGCATGTTTATGTTAGGCTAAATGGATCTAACTTCCAACAGACTTTCAGAGCTTCGAAAGAAGGCTGGAAAATAATTAAAAAAAAGAGTTGCACTCCGGGAGTGCCGCCAGAAGTGAAAACCTTTACACACGATTCGCGCTTAACACTCAAATATGTCACAAGACATGTCTTTGACATTGTCAAGAAATAATAATGTTTGTTTATTTACTTTTTTGACGTAGTATATTTGACATCGCAATCTGTCATAGAATTAAAATTCCATATCCAACCTCCCTGTACTACTCATAATCGCGAATACTAAAAATAAAAATTATAATAGGCGTGGCATTACGGTTTCCATCTTACGAATTTTCACGATTAGGACACGTGACCTGACGCGAGTTTATCATTTTTTACCCATACCAAAAAAAGTGCACAACGCCGCTAAAGAAGTTTTCACTTAAAAAAAAAAAAGGGGGGGACGACGACGTTAAGCCATCGAAATATGTAAGCGGTAAGGCACCCCCACGAGAAAAACACATATAATAGAAAAAAAATAAAAATTATAATAGGCGTGGCATTACGGTTTCCGTCTTCCGAATTTCCACGATTAGGACACGTGACCTGACGCGAGTTTATCATTTTTTACCCATACCAAAAAAAGTGTACAACGCCGCTAAAGAAGTTTTCACTTCAAAAAAAAGCGAGCAAGTCAGTCATTCATTTGGTTATTTAAGGAACACAATGTTGAACCAACGTCTAACGGGGTTGGCGCTACTGAGTATTCATATTAATGTGAATGTGGATACTGCAGCAGTTGTGTGCAAACTGCATATGAGGCTTGGACCACGGCTCGTAATAATAAGGATCCGAATATTTCTGAGGTAAAACGCAAATTAAATGCTGCCTTGAGGTTCAGTAAGAAAGCAACTGCCAAGGCAAACTCCAATTCATCGGCAAAATAGGTGGGCGACTTGCGAGCTATCCTTCTGGGAGTCGTGCTTTCTGGTCGCTTGCTAAAGCTGCCAAAGGGAACATCTGCCAGTCGTTGTTACCACCACTGCAAATGACCAATGGTGATTTGGCCCATAGTGCAAAAGAGAAAGCCGATCTATTAAGCAATATTTTTGCCTCCAAGTCGACTATGAACGACGAAGGCGCTGTACCACCTACTATACCGTGCTGCGGTGAGACCAAGCCGGAAATCTCCATAACACAACGGGAGGTCCGGCGGGTTTTGCTTTCTCTAGACGTTCATAAGTCAAGTGTGCCAGACGGCATACCAGCAGTGGTGCTTAATTAGTGTGCTCCTAAGTTATGTCCCGTACTCACGCGCCGCTTCGCGCTTTCCTACCATACTAGGCAATTTCCGTCTTAATGGAAGACTGCGAATGTGCAGCCGGTGACCAAAAAGGGCGATAGATCAGATCCATCGAATTAAAGGCTTATCGCTATTACCCCTCTCCTCTCCAAGGTGATAGAGCGTGTGATCATCACACAGCTTCTAAGATACCTAGAAGGACACGACCTGGTCAGTGATCTTCAATATGGCTTTCGCCACTGTCGCTCGACTGGTGACCTTCTAATGTACATGCATTGCTATGAAGATGACAGTACTGGAGACGCTTATTACACGGGTCGTGCAAACATCCCTCGTTCCGTTGTGGAGGAAAGCCGCGGAGAACTTGTGTCTCAAATCGAGACGACACTGTCCAAGGTCTCTGACTGGGGACGGGTTAACTACGACACAAGTCTGCGCGTTTACCGCTAAGAAAACCCCATTCACTGTTGTCCCACAATTCCAGAACACTCCCCTCTCCATCTTCAAGAGCATTGGAATCCTTGGTGTTGACATCTCCAGCGATGTTCAGTTCCGAGATCATTTACAAGATAAGGTGAAACTGGCGTCCAAAAAACTTGGTGTACTCAACAGAGCAAGGCAGTACTTCACGTCGGGGCAGAGGTTGCTGCTTTACAAGGCGCAAGTTTGGCCCCACATGGAGTACTGCTGCCATCTCTGGGCAGGTGCACCCGGATACCAGCTTGGATCTTTTGACTCGGTTCAACGACGGGCTGTGAAAATTGTCGACGATCCCAAACTCACTTGCCGTATCTGAGGAGAGACTTTGCCTCCCTGTGTGTGTTCTACCACCTGTATAATGGGATGTGTTTTGAGGAATTATTCGAAATGATACCCACGGCTACTTTCCACCATCGCACCGCTTGTCATCGGCAGGGAATTCATTCTCACACTTTAGAACCGAAATAGTCGCGTACAGTGCGGTTTCAGGGAAAAAAAACAAAAAACGCTTGGGTTGTGGAATGAGCTCCCTCCCTCCCTCTCGAAGGACTACAGTATGGGATTCCTTACGAAAGAAGTTATTAGATTTCTGAAGGGTCGGCAACGCGTGAGTGATACCCCTGGTGTTGCAAGAGTCCATAGGCTACGGTGACCACTTACCATCAGGCGGACCGGAAGCTTGTTTGCCAACTTAGTGGTATAAAAAAAATGCACTTATGGAAGTGCTATTAAAACTGATACTTTATTGTTTTTATGACCGATTTCGCGAGAGATCAAACCTAATTGAAAAGCTTTTTATGTTTTTAAATTAATCTATCCTTTTTTGATAACGTTTTAACTGTCGAGGGTTTTTTCTAAATTTTTAATTTTGCTTTTGACAGTAAATGTTTTCAAAAACATCAAACAACAATACCAAAGACAACACGTGCATTAAACAAAACATTATTTGTGTAGATGTTTCTGTTTAACTAGTGGTCAAAAATTTAAATTAGTTGAAATGGTGTAAACTTACAACGACACTAGCGACCAAACTATTTAACAGAATCCAGTTATTTTAGTAGGATTGGACTTATTAGAAGTTAATTTTTTTTAATGAACCTCTTGCAAGAATATAAATCTTTTTTAGCAAGATCAATGATCCAGGTGTTCTTTATTAGCTCAAAAGTTATTGATCTGCACGCTTGCAATCTTGTCCGGTTTTTAAGGAGTTACACATAAGCCTTAAAAATTACTGATACACATCAGATTCTGTTCACAATAGCTTGTCATTATCCTTTTCATAATTAATAATTCAATGAGTGCTTTAGGCCGAGCCTACACTACGATTTGTTTCTTTGCGACACGATTTTAAAATCAGGCTTTGAAATGTTGCAGAAAATTCACTACGTGCACTGTGATTAAGAAGTCGTCAGATAGTTTATTCTCAACATGGACTTCGTACAAGTTGCTTGTCTTGCCATGCTTCTTTATAGGAGATGGAGAAAGAAAAAAAGAATTCGTCAATACTGGAACCGTCCTTTTACAGCTGAAAGATAGATAAATATATCAAAGGTATATTAAGGCTGCGGCGTGATGCGATTTATTTGCAGTGCGCGCGAGTCTATACAACTGCACATGTTGCAATTTACTTTTGCGACAATCGCGTCACAAGCCGTCGCGACAAAATATGACAAATCACAATTTAAAAATCGCAGCTATTTACATGTCGTATATGCGCGCGCTGCCATATCAAATCTAAATGTTATATTTCTGCGGCGCAATTATCGCACGACGCAAAATACTGATGCGCGCTCGGCCTTACAGTCCAAAGCATTAAATCATTTAATCTACTTTTAGCAGATTAGGAATAAAGAACTAGGGCAGCATCTTTTATATGGGCCCTTTGCGCATTTTAAATAATTTGAATAACACACACACACACACACGTTTAAAATATTTCTAGAATTCGAGTTTCTCCATTTAATATACTTCAAATAAAACGACTTATTTTTATATACAAATTCTCTATCGATGTTATTTTATAGCATTTTCTGTAAAGTATATAGCAGGTTTCATCAGATTTTGCTCTGTAGACTAGCAGGATCGTACATTTAAATCTGGTCACACTGGTCATAATTTGCGAAAAGGCGTTCCACTTCACATGGTACTATTATCTGTGAGGCGTTCTTGCGTACGTTTGTCTCGCTTGTCCTAATTTCTTAAGTAACGTTATTGATTGTGATATTTTTAGTGCAATTTTGCCAATAAATTCATAATATAACTTTAAAATAATCGCTTTTATTTTCAATAATGGCAGATAAGAAAGGTATGTATTTAACTTATTGTATAATTTTCTTTGTTAATTTTTAATTGCGAAGTTGACATCTGTAACGTCATTTTTGGACGTGACTTCTGCTTTATTGATATTTTATAAAACTGTTCTTGTCGTAATTTGTAGTATTCCGATTCCCTGAAAAATCATCCAGTTGTAAGGTAATCAGAATTGCAAGTCCGTGAGTGGGATCAATAATCCTACCAAAAATTCAAGATGGATGACTGTCACAAAACGAGTCTTCATATTGTTCCATTGTTGACGCCCGTTTATGAAAGGATTATTCTTTTCTTTTTTGTTCACAATCAGATTATTCGCATCTGAGTTTTTCGACAAACAGCCTAGTTAATTTAAGCTAGGGAATATTCTAATGAACGTAGTAGGTAGGAACATATGTACTTTCCTAGCGAAAAAACTAATTTGAATAAATGGAATGTCAATCATAATAAATCAATTAAGTCCTTGAGTTGATTTGGAAATTGAGTGTAATAAAAATATCTCTAATTATACTTATTTGTAAAATTTTATCTTGAGGTTAGTACATTGCGTACTGGGAACATATCCCAAACTTAGTTATGCACCTCACTCTGTATTTTCAGAAAAGTATAGTTTTTGTAGCTATTAGTTGTCTGTGCATAGTACAAGATTTGTTTAGTTTGAAAACAGATGGCGCTATGTGATACATGTTCTGGAATTTGCTTATGAAATCAACTTAAACACATAAATTGTTAACAATATACCTGCCAAGTGAAATTAAAGATTCATAAATTGGTATTTGTAAACAAATATTTTTGAACATTACACACTGTGCTGTCTGGTCCAAAAGTAAGCAAAGCTTGTGTTATGGATACCAGACAACACAAATACATACATATTACTTTTTTTTGTTAATACATATATATAACAAACCCAGTCTCAAGAAAAACACAATGTTTTGGTCTTGTGCCATGCTGCTTGATTCTGCAGTTGGGTCATTAGCCACCGAGCTGACAAATTAAGTAACTTTTTCTAGTGAGTTAAATCAGCTTAAAGTTTATCTACCTGGACCCTTTGTGATGCCATCACTGATATTTACCATCAGTACCTACTAGGCTGCATTTAAAAACACCCTACTGGGTGTACCTTCTATCTTTTTACACCTGTTTTTATTTAGTATTGAGAAATGTATTTGCTATACTGATGTCAGTGCTACCTGGGTAAACCCAAGTTGGGTTTATGAACTCAACATGGGAGACTTCTTAATTTTGTAGTTTTCATATTTTCTTGCATTGTATATCTGTCATAGTCATGTTCAAAAATTCCTAATTGCCAAAATATTTTAATTTACTTACATTACTATCATATATAAAATATTGTGACCTTATTTAATAGCAGCCAATTCATTTAAAATCTAATTAAACTATTTCATACTTTTTGGCATTGGTGGGTATTATTTTTTATAGTTTAACATGCAATAAGTTAGTTCAATATTAAGAGAGCTAATTTAGTTTGCACCATCAGGCCCCAAAAAAGGTTCAACAAAGAGCCAGGTACTTGGCTTAGGCTAGCAAAAGTGTAATCATATATATATTATTTATTTTTTGGTTATATCTCTTCAGAAGGTAGGTAAATATAGTCTACAGTATACCTATTCTGAATTACATTTATTTACAATGTAGTTGAGTGATGCCCCAAACCCAGTAAATAAAAAAAACATTTTCCACTTTTTAGACTGTGTTCTTCAAAGTTTGTCACCCAATTCTGATCTCTGTTATTCTGATAAGAAATCTCAATTTAGGTGAAAATATGTATTATTTATGTATAGATTAATTATGTACACTAAGCTACACATCATCCTCCCTGCCCTTACAAACATATAACTAGAATGTTTAAATATACAGTAGCATCCCGATTATCCAGATCAAACCAAACTAGGGGTATTCCATATAATCAAAAATCCAGATAATTAATTTCAAAGCCAAATCAAACAATATGTATGTGTGTATTTAAATTTTAATCATTTTTATTATGTATGTAGGTATGTAATGGGTTTCAGATCCAGCTTTAGGCAATATGATGTTAAAAAATTACGAGCTATAACAATAATACATAACACTATGTAATTTAAAATTTTATTATGCAATCAATATTCTTTTTAATGTCTGATACTGTAGATGTTCCCACACCATATATTTGTGCCAACCTTTTGCCAGATTGTCCTCTTTTTACATTTACAATAAATACTTTCAAGAAGAAGGCCATAATGGTCACTACCAACAGTTTAACCTGTTTTTTTATGTAGGTTGATCTGAACTGACAGTACCGACCTGCATGGACAAATCGCTAACAAAACACTTGTTTCTTTATGCAAGCACCCTTAGAGCTGTGCAGAATGAGTTTGGATAATCATATGTTCAGATAATCGGCATTCTACTGTAGATAAATCATAGAAAAAAGACTGAACATTGCTAGGCCAACCAATAGTGTTCGCATAGTATATAGATATGTATATGAGACCAAATAGTAAAACATGTGGATCTGTCTTGCAAGTCCATTAAGGGTAGCTTGATAGTAGGTGTACTATTACTTAACTAACAGGTTAACAGGCACTTAACATAGGTTAAGCCACAACTTAGTATGCTTATTTTATAATGGCATTCACAATGTTACTAAAGCCCAATGAAAATATAATTGCCATTATAAAATTTGTCACACAAAGTTTTTTTATACCACTAAGGTGGCAAACAAGCTTATAGTCTTGTGCTAAGTGGTCTCTGTAGCTTATGGACTCTTGTATCACTAAGATTAAACAACCCTTATGAACACAATAATTAACAGAATGAAGTCTGAGTGTGGCCTGTAATATTTGAAACATGTTTGTCATTTTCCATCATCTGATTTTAGTTTAAATCAAATCGTGTTTTAAACATGTGCAAAAAATTAATGACGTTACAAATGTTGATTAATTTTTCAAGTTTTCTTATTGATTAAGCTTATTCTTATCAAAATCTTTCTGTAATTGCAGTTAATTTGTATTCTTTCCATAGTATATATTTTTGCAATTATCCAAACATAGACATAGTGAAAATTCAATGACTATAATATTATGAACAATAATATTTTTACGTAATAAAGGTGGTGATAGGGTGTACGGTTGGGCCGAATGGTAAGTGGCTCCCTGTGACCCTTAGCACCTGTTAACGATTTGATGATAATTTAACAATACCCACATCCCTGCCCCCTCCCAGCCAACAAGCCCCCTCTACAGGAGCTGCGAGTGGGTCACCGCAGGTCCCGAGCAGCGGTCGACTAAACGCTATCATGTAATGACATCAAATAGAATTTTTTTCTTTAATTTTTCTTTTTTTGGAAACATAGTTAAACAGACCAGTATATGATATGTGCGTATCGACGTGTGGACAATCGTATGTGTTCCTAATTCAATTGTTACCCATAATGTAACTTGATTGCTACATTAAAAGTTTCATCATTCTATTGACACCTTGTTTGCACTACATGTTTTGTTTAATGTTTGGTGTTTTTACCGTATACCGTACATATGTGAACTTTTTCACGTAAATTTATTTACCATAAACAAAAAACAGTGAAAACACCAAAAATGGTTTGTGTGGAATTGGTGTTAATGGGAGATTCTTAGTAAAATTACTTAGCTTACAAAAATGTGCAAAATTGAATATACAGATATTGTCTTAATTTTCTCCAGATATTTTTGTGTTTACCTTATTCAAATATAGCAATCAAGTTGTATTTTTGTAATTAATAAACAACAAACTGACTTGTGTTTATGATTTTTACTTATTGTTTTTTTTGTGTTGGATGGATCTGTATTTACACTTGATGTTCAGCTGTACAGTAAATGGTATTGGCATATTTTAAATAATTTGAATTGCAGACTTAAAAGTGTGTATATTTAAAAACGTAAATGCTTGTCAGCAATGTTGTTATACTAAGTAAAAAATAAGTTGTCATATTGCAGAGTATTGTCTATAAAATTTATATTATAGACAGTACTTTAGCATTTTTTTTATATCACATTATGCCATTTTTTTTATTTTTCTAATAGCTACCTACTTACAGCTTATTTTTATACTTAGTTATTATTTTAACACTTTTGTTAATAGTGACTGGTAGTGATTTGTTGTTTTTAATAAGTTGTATTTTGAAGATTTAGTTTGAAGTATTTTCGTTTAGAATATTTTGATGAATAAACTCTAGTCATTATTAAATTTTACTTCTTATTTTGCACTTTTAATGACAGTAGTAAGACAATGTTTAACTAACTCTGTCACTGTGGCCCATATCAATAGTTAAATCTGATTATTAAGATTGATAATCCACATATCCAATAAACTTGAGTATGAGGTATCAACTAAAAGATTAGCCTGAAAATCAAAACTACATCTTAGCATAGTTTTTTAGAATTTGTTATAACTACTATGTAAGTTACATTTTTGTTGGTCAGTTTTCTGTTTAAGATTTTACCCTCATCTTGAGTATGTCTTGCAATCCAATATACTATAAACTTGAGTATAACTTGCACATCCATTATTTTAATAATATAATTATTTTAAATATAAATTAACTACTTGATATTGAGTATCGCCTCCATTTGCTCAATAACTTGACCTTCATTTTGACTTGCACTTAAAATATTCAATTAATAAAAATGTCAAAACTGTTGTGAGTTTTATTTAATTTTAATTAAAATCTTAAAACAAATCCATACTAAAGATTAAATAGATTGAGATTATACTATTGATATAGGTCTAAAATTCCCTATTACATATTGTTTTGATTAGGAGTTCTTTGTTTTGAGTTGTTTTTTGTTTGTTACATAGTTCTGTAATCTAACTCATTATAACTATGATGCTGGGATAAATAAATGAAGTGTATAATTTAATACAATGTGTGTTAATGCTATTATAGCTTAGGAGAATTGTAGACAAATTGTTATTTGAATTCTTTTTATGAATGTCGGGTGTACATATATAGGTATTTACCTCAAAGTTTTTGTACTGTATATTAATGAGGTTATCATACAAGTGACACATATCCAAACTTTGATAAAGTTTGAAATTCACATAATGTTAAAAGCTTTTATTTAACTTGCAATGTACATGTCTGTTCGGGTGAAATCTTGCTACTCAATTTTAAAGCAAATATCTTCAACCGATTAAGTTGAAATTTTGTATACATGTTAAGTTTGGATGACAATACACGATAAGCTGTGTGACCTCATTCTAAATCCAATATGGCGGACCATCCATGATGGCGAAATAGTTATTTTTAGTGCATTTCTACAATATGGATATCAAATGAAAGGGCTTGTTGAGAGTAACTCGAAAAATAATGTGACGTCATTCTAAATCCAAAATGGCGGAACATCCAAGATGGCGGAATAGTTATTTTTTATGCACTTCTGCAATATGGGTATCAAATGAAAGGGCTTGCCAAGAATAATTAGAAGATAACTAAAAACTAAAAAAAATTAAGCTTTTTTTGGACCTTTTTAAAAAAACTTTTATTAAAATTCTCTAAAAAGAAGAAAATAAAATATTCCTTTAGAATTTTTACTATTAAATTATAATCTCATTATACACTATTTATTTGATCATAAAAGCTTGTCGCGAGGTTTGCGTAAGTACCTTTAAGTATTTAATCAAATTTAAATTTAAAAAAATTTAACTGAGCAGTTTAAGTTACTCAATTAAATAGGTACTACTTTATTTACACAAGTAAATCTCGCGACAAGCTTTTATGATCATATAAATTGTGTATAGTGAGGTTATAAGTTGATAGTTAAAATTTTAAAGGAATATTTAATTTTCTTTTTGGAGAATTTAAATAAAAGTTTTTTTAAAAAGGTTTTTTTGGAGCTTAATTTTTTTTAGTTTTTAGTTATCTTCTAATTATTCTTGGCAAGCCCTTTCATTTGATACCCATATTGCAGAAGTGCATAAAAAATAACTATAGTAAAAAAGGTTTCCTTGCGTGTAATTTATTACTCATTCAAAGTTCCCAACATTACTTTCACCAGCATGATTCTCGTACATAGATAGAAATGAAACTATTACATGTGCAGGTCTACTTCAAAAATAAACACTTCATAACATATTCCTATTATTATTAAAAATGTGAAAGTTTTTAGTAGTATGTTTGTTACTCCTTAATGCCACTACAACTAAACCGATTTAGCTAACATTTAAAATCAAGAGTGTTTATCCTGAATCAACTTTATCTCCAAAAAATTTCTTGCAAGAATGCATAAAATTTATAATTGAATTCCTTTACTATGGCTTGCTATAGCAAACTCTATATAATCAAGAAGGCTTGCTATAGCAAACTTTATATAATCAAGAAATTGTCGTAGGACGGCATTTTTTTTTATACCACTAAGGTGGGAAACAAGCTTACGGTCGGCGTGATGGTAAACGGTCACCGTAGCCTATGGATGCTTGCAACACCAGGGGCATCTCTCGCGCGTTGCTGACTCTTCAGAAATCTTATAGATTTCTTGAAGAACCCCATACTGTAGTTGTTGGAGAAAACCTTGGCAGGGAGCTCATTCCACAACACAAGCGTTCGCAGGAGGAAGTTTCTCTAAAACCGCACTGTACGCGAACATTTCAGTTATTAAGCACACAATTTAAGCACAACTGCTGGTATACCGTCGGGCCCACTCGACTTATGAACGTCTAGAGAAAGCAAAGCCCGCCGAACCTTCTGTTGTGTTATGGAGATTTCCGGCTTGGTCTTACCGCAGCACGGTATAGTAGGTGGTACAGCGCCTTCGTCGTTCATAGTCGACTTGGAGGCAAAAAGACTGCTTAATTGCTTTTGCACTATGGGCAAAGACACCATTGGTAATTTGCAGTGGTGGTAACGACGACTGGCAGATGTTCCCCTTGGCAGCTTTAGCAAACGACCAGAAAGCACGAATTTGCGTTTTAACTCAGAAATTTTCGGATCCTTATTATTACGAGCCGTGGTCCAATCCTCATACGCATTTTAGCTTCTCTGTAAGACCTATTGAACCACAGTCGTTTTTTGACGCCGGCAGCTACTCGCAGATTAGGAATAGAAAATTCCATACCACCGAGGATTGTCTCAGTGACTGCGACTACGCAGACGTCAGGATCTTCTAAGCTAAACCAGAGCTGCCTCTACGGGTACGATGCATAAAATTTTCAGTCTGCCGACTTATAGTGCCACACACGACGCCAATTAGTTGACCCAGATGGATCGGGTTGTGTGCATGACATTTGAGTCTCCTTCTCCGGCACGACTACTACTTCAGAGACTTTACACAGGTTGGCGGTTCAACTTCCCAGGGCGGAAATTTAGTAATCCCTGGGTTCGGGAACCCGTCTAAGCCGTTTCACCAGGTCTCCCTGACCGCCGTACCAGCACGCCGTGTCTACGCCAGGCGCAGCGAATCTTCAAAGAGCACTGGCAAACTTACTCACCGCCAGGAACACAGCACTACTCAATGTTAGTGTTACTATGGCCGCGGTTTTCTGTAAGGTGGAGGTACTTCCCTAGTTCATGCTGGTCATTCGAGCAAGTACTCGCTATGCCCCGCTTTAATTGTTGAGGCGGCTTATTTGAGCGAGAACTCGCTGTGTTCCTACCTGCCTGCCTCTCTTAAAATATATGACCAAGCCGGGTGGAGTTAAGCTAGTTGAAAATAAAATCTTCCGTCGAGTTTGTCTATCCATGATTTTATACTTACAATATTCATCGGATATTATGTAGGCTATAGGAAAACAAAGTTCGCGCGGGTTAGATACAAAACATTAAAATTCTAATTATTTGCTTGCACCTATATGTACACTTAATTGACTTTAAAAAAAAACATTTTTTTCATCTACTATGTGATTAAAAAGTGTTTAAGTAAAATGTAGAGAAAAGCAGTCACTTTTATGATTTCATAAGAAACAGTGCAGAAATATTACCTGAAAATCTATTTCATCCTGGGTTTTCAGTGTGTAAGAAACCCATAACATCACGATTTCTACTGCACAAGTACGAAATTATCGACAGTGATTCTTTCGATGAAATCAATCAACCGTGATTGATTAGAGGAATTGTTTCACTTCATTTATTTATTTTATGGGATCTTAATCATATGTTTTATGTATTATTAAGGTTCCATTCCTATTGCACATTACTATACTTAATAATAATAACGCAATTAAGCTAGTGTTATAAAGATGGGCCTTTTTAGAAGGTGCATCTACTTGTTACAAATATTTGTTTAGAAACTAACAATGGAACAAAGCAAGGTGAAAATATATTGTCACTTGCTTTGGTTGGTATTAAGTCCACAAAAATAAAATTGTGTATTTTGCATGTATCCTCATAAAACATTTTTCCCAACAGTTATAACAAAACTGGGTATTTTTACTGAGATTAAAAAATGAATCTTTGATATGTAAGTATATTGTTTTTATTATTGCTTTATCCTTTAGATATAATATTAACCATGTAGTCTTTCTAACTTATTAGAAAACTTTGCACGTTATTTAGAGATTTGTCAATGACAAGCCTCTTTCTTGTATATTCGCCTTGCCGGCGGCCCTATCCGCTATTTTCATATTCATTATTTCGTCGTGTGCGACAACGAATTCACGTGTGAAATGTGTAGATAAGGATTCGAGTCAAATTTTACTTTTGTTTTTATCAGGAAAGTTTTAGATCATTTTGTGTAGCCAGAATGTTTAAAAGTGCTTATATCTCTAAATTACGTGCAAAGTTGTCTAGTAGGATAGAAGGAGTACATGGTTAACATTATAACTTCGGGTGTAGCGAATCATACAATAATAACCGAAAATTACTTGGTAAGTTCGCTTGATTACATATTACAAATAATGCTAAATACTTGCAACATAAATAATTTTATACACTTGTTTTCTATTTTGGACTTAGTGATGGTGATGGTGAAATTGGCAGAAAAAATGTGAATGCTAACATTTGCTATCTAATAATTTCTGCCAATTTAAGAGTTCTGTTGATTAATTTATAGTTAAGATTAACTTTAATATGCCATATCATATATTACTATAGTAAAAATATATATAGTGATAAATGATAAAACACATGACATATGACTGTTTGAGTATGTATTAAAATATATTTCTTTTATTTTAATTGACAGAACAGTCATGTGAATTTAATCATATTATATAAGGAATGATAGTGATAGCGTGTGTTAGTTTTAAGGAAATCGACTGAAAACTAATAATTTATATTATTTAAGTTAATAACATTTTTTATATTAGTTACAATAATAAAAAAGATCACTTGAGTTTTTAGTAAAAAATGATTGTTTTTACTTTTCAGTCGTTTCGTCTTCAGCACTATTTAATGCTCTAGACATTTTGCATGCAAATATGACGTCCAAAAATTTTTTTTATTAGTGTATAAGGTACTTGTAATTCTTTGTTTCTTATTAAACAATAATATTCCGAGAGTTACGTAATAGGTGGCCAGGTATGACAGCGTAGGTAAAAATTTTTCATAATATAAGGGTTAACTCCGTGGGTCTTTTCTAAAAAAAAAATATTTAAATAATAAAACGTATTACAAACATTTTTGATTTAGATAAAAAGTTACGTAATAGGCGGAAACATTACAATAACGTAAACAAAATTTTAAGGCCTCTTATTTTATTTTTTTCTTACTTTCATTACTTTCCTTACTAAGCAGAAATGTGGAGAAGGGTTTGTTGTTAATTAGGGAGTAATTTTTGACCAAGTGTTCTATGTCTTCAGTTTTAATCTGCCACTCCCCTAAATGCCTTGAACTGGTACCGTTCATTTTGACGTCCCTAACACGAAACTGTCGGTGCCAAAGTGATGGAGGAGGAGAATGCTAAAATCAAAGATGGCAGACCATTTCTTTATTTTATGCTATATTATGAAAACTACTGGGCCGATATCTTTGTTATTGGTCTTGTTTTAACAGGTATATTGTCTAATAGGCGATCATAGACATCAAATGCGCTAATAATGCAATGGTTAAAGTGCAATAATGCAAAAAAAAACATTTTGGACTACATTCTTACAAGTTCATGAGGTTTTATTGAATACAACTTTCACACCCTAACACAGAAAAGGTTACATTTTTTTTTTTTATAATTGTCTAATGATTTATCCCATATTATGGGTCGATCCTCGATAAACGTGATAAATAACTCGATCGTAATCAACAATCCACTTCGCCAAAGATGTCAAAAACAAAACTGCTTGCTGCCTGTCCCCGCGCGACTCTCGTATACGAAAAACCAGTTTGTCCGTGTGAACGAATCAACGTAAACATAAGCGCCACTGAGCATCGCATTCGAAACAAAATCGTTTCGAGAATCTCGCATTCCCGGTGTGCAAAACCCTACGGTATACGGGAAAAATTATGTCTTGAATACGAGATTTTCTCGCATAGATGCCGTGTGTTCGATTTTCAGAGTTGCCATACAAATTTTGTTGTCACTACGATATTCGATAAAATCTCGTATACGGTATACGAGAAAAATTGCGCCGTGTTTCGTTTTGCAGCAAGACAATTTATTATTATTTGGTATTTTAGTGGCCTTAGCTTTAATTAGGCTAACTTACACACTAAAGAAAGAAAGAAAGAAATAATTTATTTAGCAGTAAGCGCAACACAAGTACATATTAAATACAAAAAACTAATACTAAAGAGATACAATTTGTTGCGCCAAGCCAAAAAGGACCTCACTTAGTATAAAGCTGCAGCTGTAAGCCACACCACTGATTTTCAGAGAGGTCACTACAAGGTGATTAGGTCCCAGTAACTTAAATCCGATTTCCATTAGGGACTGAGAGCTAACAGCGTACAAGCATATTGGATTAATAAACCCTTGGCACTTTGGCACTCTGCGACCGACAGCATCCAGTCCAATCATAGGTATTTAGACGAGTGACAGATAGAATTTTTTAGCTAGTCGTGTCGTGATTCAGAACTCTTAAGTGCTTTAAATTAATAGAAAAATTTCTGGACTCTAGCTTTAGTGAAGGACAGGGAAGTATGATGGTTTAGAAACAGTTAAAATTATACATTTATATATAAAATCACAAACACTAATTATATCGTACTACGCTTTTTTTTTAGGTTTTCAATCCATATAATATTATATTATTAAATATTTAGTACTATTTTTCTGATGATATGTATTTTATTTTGACTGAAATTATTGTTGAACGGATCATGATTTATTGCAGGGTTCCAGATTTAATATTTTTTCGTGGTATTAACTAGACTGAAAAAATTACTATTTTTTTAAATTTGTGTTTTATTGTTATATATGGATAAAATAATATAACAATAAATGTATGACTTTATTATGTGGAATTACTATGATTCACGAAGATATGAATAGATATGGTTGTGGGAATCCTTAATTTAAATGTACCTTTGTTTACCAGGATTTTTATGGGATTTGCAATGGTTTTCATATAGTGTGTTGTTTTTATAATAGCATTTTTTATTTTTTTTTATCCATAGGCATGTCTGTTGTTCTCTACATACAAATAATTGATTTAATTTTGCCTTTGCTCTTTTTGGATTATACGTTAAATTATTTTATTGAATATCATAATGTTTTTCCTATTTTCATTTAACATTGGGATTTATAAATAGTAAATGCATGATAGAATTATCTGTTATGTAACAAATCTGTTTTGTTGTTGTACTATGCATGTTTCTGTGTCCTTCAACGCACTTATATCATAGTTTTTTATTTGCTTTTGTTTTGCATAGTGCTTTTAATTTGCAAACAGCAACATATATGAAAATGTAACTACAATTTCACAAGTTTTTAACTAATAATTCGTATAAAATCACAATTTCGGTAAAAAAAATCTTGGTACACTGTGTTTAATAGCTAGTTGAAATAGAAAATAACTTTTCAAGTTATGTTTAAAAATGTTAACGTTTTATTGGTCGCCGTTTTTTGGCAGCCATGTTTTAATCGACTTCGAATTTACAAAGAGGCTAGACCTGATGTGATGTGGCATACCTACAAATTACTTCATCAAAATAAGAACAGTACATAAATAGTATGGTATCGTTTGTGTGATCAACTTTCGTTTCCGAAATTTGTTAAATAAAATTTTAAAACATTATTTTACAGTAGAATTGAACCAACTTTAAAATGTAAAAGAAATAGGTTTACTCCCAACTAACTCATATGTACATTTAGCGGATGGCAGTCATTAGTTTTATTATTGAATACGCCATACTCAAACGTAACTGCTGTTTGAAATTAGCCATGTCTATCGAAATTGTAGACCAAAGCGCTCTTTCGTTGTAATGTTTTGTTCATATCAAAAAAGAACGACAAATTCTTAGATTATTTTGCCAGTGAATTTATAACAGAGAATATTTTACGTGTTGTTTTTAAATCATATAATTTTTAGAAACCTATCGCAAGGAATGACAATATAACTTGTTACAATAATAGCAAGGTAGATGTAACGCGAGAATTTATTTATTAATATGGTGTCTAATGCGTAAAATATAATAGGCATTATTTACTCACTGTTCTTATTCGCTGTAAAGTATTACTATTTTTTTTTATAAAATATGTCACTAAAAAAATTCAAAGTCGATCTGAAATTTATTTCCTTTTATAATAAAGGCTCTACTATGTGTGATAATTGTTTTGTAATTTAAGATTTTATTATATATAAGGCCACGCTAGCTGATCCAGTTACTTGTTGCCTTTTTATTTCTAAAATACTTATTAAATGAAGTTAACGGAATGCTAACGTGGCAATTTCCCAACAAGGAATGCGTTGTAAATAACTTGGTAGGTATTCAGCACTTACTCACTGTGTTGAAGCATTAACTAAATCTACCAAATCATTGTCTTGGTCTTTGAATCAATTAAAATTTGGTTTTTATTGTGATTCAAAGTCTATTCCACTTCTGATGTTTCCAACAATAAATCTATCGTAGCCCATGTTAACAGATAGTAAAGGCATCGCCACCAATTTCAGGTGGCAAAATAAGCATTGATAAACAAATGTGTCCGCTTTTACGACAGTTATTAAAAATATCACTGCTATTTATCTATACTAACTGAAAAAAGTAACTGTTAGCAATTCATGCAATTCTAATCAATCTTTTCAAGATGAATAAGAAAATAAGATGGAACAAAAAATTCAACATGTGTTGAAATAGCTAATTGCAATTCAAAAATTTGAGGAATTTTTTTTTTTTCCCATTAGAAATCGTAATAAACCATCTTCAGCGTTTTTTGAGTTTAATATAGTTATTAAGCAGTTCGGTATGTATATTTGTATAGAGGCATACTGTGTCCAAAGCCTCCATAGAAATAATTAATAATTGCTTCATAGAAACATGCCCTTATTGACTGTACCGCATTTAACTTTGTTCGAAGCATCTCAAGTGGTCATGTAACGCGTTGTATGGGCATCGCTTGTCGTTAACACTGACGTCAGTGCCAAAACGCCTGGACGAAATCAATCATATTTTTTCTACTAGTAAGTGTGTTTTTGTGTGTCGTTCAGGCGCAGACTGTGCTAAAATAACACCAAAAAATTGTGTTACTAAACACACACACCTTAATTGGTGGTTATTTTAGTATTGTTACACTGGTGCGTCAAGCGTGAATGCTCGGGCTTGGGTTGCGGCGCGCTGCAGCGCGACTAGGTTGATTCACTTAAACTATTGTGCCAGTGTCGCCAACAAATTAGTATTTATAAAAATAAAATTTATATTTTAATGAGGTCTTATAGTTTTGAATTCTTCTGATATTATTTTTTATACAAGTACATTGTTAGTAAATTTCAATGATAAAAATTTACTTCCAGTGCTGTAAATGTCACCGAATAATTTTAGTTCACTATCACCTATCGTCACTAAAATATTCCAAATATTTAATTGAATATTAGCAAATTAAAGTCTAAAATCTGTTTGTGATTTAACTAAATTTGCATTTATCATTGCAAGCACTGGGAGTTAAAAATGCCTTAAGCCCAAAGCGGCACTTTCTACAATATTTTTCAAAGCCTCACGTGATGCTTAGTTAAATTAGTTATTTCACATCGTTGTTGTATTTTTTTTATTATTAATAACTTAACGATTTGGGCTTAAAAGTGCATTTGCAAAAACCTCATCAAAATTTATCTTTCATTGACGTTGGCACAATGGTTGGTTTGGCAACCTGTATACAATGGCCGGATAGAGATGTGACAAAAAGGATTGTTGCAGTGACTCCTCCGCTAGGCGCTTATCCTCAACCCCAGCCACCTCAAGGGCCGTTTCTTCCAGCCCCACCACACCAGGCCGCGCCGCAGTATGGTGGTAAGTGCTTGGCGTGAAATGTGTCTATAACTTAATTTTTATATGTATTAATGTAGTTTACCAAATTTATCAAGTTTTAAGGTGACGTGTTAGATTAGATAACACACATTACACTATCGCAAAGCATCTGCTGCAATTCTTTAAGAAAACAGGACCAGGATCAAAACGGTCCATCCAACTAATTTTTACTCGATCGCGTATCTATATGTACTTGTATCAAAAACATTGGCTGTCTTTTTTATTTTTTTAAATACTCTCTCATACTTACTAAGTATATAGTCAATTTGTGTGTCTGCTTAATAGTCTTAATATGAAATATCAGATAGACCAAACAATCGGTGATCTTTGTGATTAATGTAATGTTCAAATTTTTCATCTTGTGTGGACTGGACATGTTACTCTTAGGTATCCGTAGCCTAGAATAAATCCTTGTATTTATAGGGAATTACTTTACCTGCACATAATTTTACATCAAATAATAATTATAGCTTTAATGTTTTGTAGTAGCAGGCGGGTCACCATATGGGATGGCTTTCGGCGGTGCTGGCGCGGGGGCAGGGGGCATGTATGCTCCCCCTCCCTATGATCAGTTGCAACACCATCAGACTATACCGGCTTTGAGCCAGCAACTTCCGGTACGTTAACTTATCAATTTTTGTTTATTTAGTTATTCACTTCCTATATTTTTCATATTATTCCTTTTTATACTATATTTTACTGCTTTAATGTTTTTTCATAGAAACGCTTTATTTTTAAAGTGTTAATAAACCTAGAACGAATACCAAAAGTTGCGCAGTAAATTTTTTTCATTACATGATTCCTTATGGTCTCCCTAAAATTCTATTCATGTTCCTAACCAAATATACAGTATTACATGCAAAATAGTAGAAAAAATATTAGTTTGTACACATAGAATTATCAGTATTAGTGCTAATAAATTAAATTACCAAACAAATTAAAATTATTGAAAAAAAGAGAAATAAATTTTGATATTTATAGAAATGTATAGATAAAAACTAGTATTCAATTCAAATGTTGTGTTGTACTTAAAGTCAAAATATTCTGTTTCATAGAAAGTGTCGTTTTGTAGCCACTGTTTTAATTTAATCAAAAAGAGTAATTATTATTGCATTATTTTAATTTAAAACGTCAGGTTACATATTTAAGGGCCTACTGCGTATATATGTGATACAGGTATGTGCCGTTACAATCCTGCCAACTTTGAATATGTATAGAAAATGATATTTTTTACTGCATGTTCTAAACTTTTATTTATTTGGGCTTTATTTTGTGATTTGTATACAGATGTACAGCCCAGCAGCAGCAATGTACGCGGCGGCTGCGGCAGGTTATCCCGGATACATCGGTTACCCCGTGCAGTACTACCCGTATTACCCTACTGCTGCCACAGTACAACCTTCCATACAACAGTTGCGCCCCACTATCATGATACCTGTTAGTACCTTTGCAAAGGTTATAGTGATATTAGGCATTTAATATTGCTTTGCGTTTAATGTAAAATAACTCATTAAAACTGGCTGTATACGTGTGGTTTTTGAGAGGCACCTTAAACTTGGCTGTTATATGACACGGTATACTAAGTCAGCCAACTTTCTACTATCGCACCGCTTTTCATTGCCATTTTATCAATTCAACCTCGCAACTTAGAACGTGATCACGCACAGTTTAGTTTCAAAAGAAATTTCTCCCGCCAATTTCCGTGCGATTAGATTTTTTTAGGGCCGGCAACGCGCGAGTAGTGAGTGCCCTTGGTGTATGGCTATGGTGATCGTCATAATATGATTGTATTAAAGAAGAAAAAAGCCTTGCGGTTAGTTTGAAAATTCGATCAGTTGAGTGGCCACTACTTGACAATATCTGTCAATTCCCACTGGGCTAGCTAGCCTTCCTTCTCTAAAAAGAAGCCAGTAACCCTTAATTGAGGACCAACAACTGCTGAGGCAACATTATGCTAAAATTTGGCCGTTTTGCATTTGGTTCGTCACTTCACATGTTTTTATTTTTCAGCAGAATGGTTTCGAGGCAGGGGGTCGTTTCGAGGGCTTGGCTCAAACACTTCTGCCCCCTGCGCCCCCCGGTGTGCCCCCGTCCCCCGCACATCTCGCAGCACTGCAGCCACATCAGGTGTTGTAAGTATCCTGCTGATAAATTTGCAAATCAATTTAAGTAAGATAAGGCTTACAAGTAGCATTATATGTCAGATAGACTGATTGACTGTGGTTGACCATCAAATGGTGTTTCGGTTCCTAGCAGAATACTAACAACTGATTTATAAAGGTGTTTTGTAAATTGCACTTATTTCACGTCGGAATGTACTTGAGGATTTCTTTTACAATTCTTTTATTACAAACATTCTGATTGATAAGATTTGTGTAAAGGGAACTTTTTTTGCGAAGTTTGAAAAAGTTGTTTAGTATTGTTAGTGTTAATCTTAGGTTCTTTCCGAGTAGACTGTAGAGTGGACTTTTTTTTATTATGACTATGAACTCTCTATACCACAGTATTTAATTTCAATTTCTATATAAAATACTAGACTTTGCCAGCGGCTCCACCTGCCCTGAATTCGGTTATCGGCGTAGAACTCCTTAATTAACTCCAATTGATTAATTAATTAGTTATACCAATGAATTGCTATAGCATGCTATAGGTGCAGCAATAGTTCGTTTAACTCTGTTATAGTTATTCCCGCAGGAACTTTTCAATTTTTAAAGATAAAAAGTATTCTATATGCTATTCCAGGACCTAACCTATATGTATGCCAAGTTTTATGCCGATCCGTCCATTGGTTAAAGCGTGATTAAGTAACAAACATCCATCCAGACATACAAACTTTCACATTTATTATACAAGTAGGATGTTCCTATGCTCTTTAAAATTTTTATATATTTTAAATCTACTATTTAATGTTTATTTGCTAAAAAAATCCCTTTCAACAATGTTCTTGGGGATAAACGCGTTTATCACGGTTATTGATGAAAATATCTTTTTTAAATACCTTTTCATACATTTTGTAGGTAGCTACATTACTCTATCCTCAGTCTTTTGGTATACCACTTAAACATGATTTACGACGCATGAAACATTTTGTACATTATTCTGTCCTTGATCTTTCATTTTTTCACTTGTTACTCTAGAGCTGGTGATTTACGACGTATGGGAGATTTTGTAGGTACATTATTCTGTACCGGGTCTTTCATTATTCTACTTATTATTTTAGAGGTAGTGGTTTACGACGCATGGGCAGACCATCTTGTACCTTATTCTCTTCCTGATCTTGTATTTTACCACTTATTACTCTAAACCTGGTTATGTACGACGTATTTTGTTCCGTGTTCTGTCCCTGGTCTTATTTTACCACTTATTACTCTACAGCGGGTTATTTACCACGTATGGGTTATAAATAAAGCCACCACCTTAATATTTATAATTTAAGTTTTGAAATGTTTAATAAAGTTTTAAATTTTTTTGTTTTGGTAAAATTTGACATATTTTCTTGCAGATGGCGTTAATTTCTAGTGAGAAGTGTAACAGGCTCACTGACAACGGATATATTGACCGATATTGTGTAAGAGGGATTTCATATTGATTATGTTAGTCCCAAAAGTTATGTTAAAATAGTAATAGATTAAAAAAAACACTGTATACATTCTGTTTATGAACTTTCGGACTATTTAAAGAGAATTTAAGTTATCAAATGATTTTTAGAATGTTGTGAATGAATTTCAATAATAAGCATTTTTTTAACTGATATACTCAGTTTGCTCTCAAAAATCAATTTTTTACAAAAGAAAAATTGGTATTTCAGTTAATTTATCGTCATATCATCGTATATAGTATACACTCAGATTTTTAAATATTCGTAATTGATATGTGATACAATGTTTATCCGTTTGTCGGTGGATTAAAACTTCGCCCGTTTTATTTGACTGTGATGTCTTAAATTACTAGTTTTAGTGCTTGCCACTGTTATACACTAAAAACTTTTTTTTTGTTAAATCGATTGTTAAATTTATGGTATTTTAATGTGCCAACAAGAGAGTTAATCTTTATCTAAGTTTTTTTAATGCTCTCTATTAGAAAAAAATCTTAAAAATTTTATTATGTTAAAGTTATGGCCTTTATCGGTCCTCAAAATATTTGGCACAAAAAACCTTGTTGTTTTTACTGTTTAAAGATGTATTCTGTAATGAAATAAAATTATAATTGATCTTATTCTTATTATTTCATCATCCCTAATTCAAAAATAATAGAAGTAGTGAAGTAACTGAATTTTACTTATGATAGAAAATAAAACTTGTTAAGATTTCCCAGAAACTTCAATTAAATTGTAAAACTTTTATAAATATTCCCAAGTTAAAATAGAGCACTAATGCATTTATTTTTGTGTAGATGCAAGTGGTAAGCACTAAAGTATAGTATGGTGATGCGCTAAGGTGCGTCGGTTATCTCTCAACACTATAAGTATTATAGTGAAGTTATGTATCATCTCGCATGGCTGACAACTAGTCGCGGCGATGCTAGCGTTGTCTGTGTCACAGGTTCGGTTCATTTCAAGCAGACTAACTGCGGCGGATCGGTCGCTTGGTTTAAATATTATGCATACATTATGCAGTTTTAAACTGTAGCGATCTATCTGCTTTATGTTATACAAATTAAAAATGTTATAGTGCACGATCAGTTGCGGTTTTATGTTTGGTGTGAATCGAACCTTAACAGAAAAGATATTATACATTAAAAATAATACAAGTAACAAGATGTTTCAAGAATATTTTGAGGCTTATTATTAGGACAGTTTCTTATCTGGGCTTTAACATGTTAAAACAAAGTTTTAAACATAAAATTTATTTTATTGATATTTGCCACTTAAGGCGCTAAGGATACGCTAACTAACACCGCTAGTACTATTATTAGTACAATAAGTTTGATGAAGAGATGTCACTAGTTCAGTAAATTTTTGACTTAGGCTATCAGTGGCCACAAAAAAAATCTAGCCAATATATATATATATATATATATATATATATATATATATATATATATATATATATATATATATATATATATATATTGCATGCAAAACTTTACAATAATATTTAATTTCCATCTTAACTGACATGCAGTCGGGCAGCATCGAACTGACCGCGGTTAACATATTTTCAGTTATATATACATATATTCATACATTATCATCACTAGTAGACTCTCATAGGTTCATTGTGAACTCAAATAATTAGATACCCTCTTTCTGTGCGCGTTCTATTGTTGCGTGTTGTAGATGCTGCGTATATTTAGCAAAGTAAACGCGCGCCTGACGTCGAAAAGGATTCACGCGACGTATTTCTTGAAAGTGCTTTGATATGCTCTTTTGTAGTGTTTTATGCCAGAGTATTACTTCACTACTAGTTTTATTATATCTAAAGGTAATGTGTTTAAGTACATTATTATTCCAAAATTTTATTAATTTGACTTATTAATTCTTAAACATATTGTCGCGGTTGTTAAGGTTACGCGAGAGGTTTGATGTTTTAAATACCACTGCCTGCCTGATGGTTGCACTTTCTATTTGAGCAAATTTTTGCAATCTGTTTTGCTCTGAGTACAAATCAAAAACATCTAATGGTGGCGCTAGTTTGTGTATCTAAGCGCTTAAAACAGATACCCAATTATAAAAGTAACAATGTCATTAATAACAACGTGTTATGATACACTTTATTAAATCGACAATTACAGTAATTGTCTAACCTGCTTTTTATCAAAATACAAACCTAATTGTAATAAGCAATAAGTTCATAGTTCAATAGTCAATCAATAGTATACATTCAGCATGAAGAATGACAAAACAACTTAAACAAAGCAATCACTGATATTATAATTATATAAGTATTTCTTGAATGAAAAGTGAATTTTGTAATTCTTTATAAAAAATAAAGAATCTTAAAATATATGAAGAAATACAGACTTAAATGTTGCCCGAGTTCTTTATTTATTTTCCAAAAAATCTGTTAAAAAGTAACATACGATTTTTAACGCTTTTCTGTACATTAATAAGATACAGACAACGCAAAACTTTATATATAAATATATATTTAGGGGTAAATAATATTTCAAATATTATGGGGTTGTGCGTGACACGTGCGATGAGTGATTGAGTAAAAGAGATGGATGATATTAAGCTTTTTACATTTGGTAAAATAATTTAGAGTATTAAATTTCCCACTCAAGAAATTTCTTTCTACAAATGTTATTAGAAAGATCATCATCAAAAAAAAAAGGTCGGTAACGCATGATTAATGCCCCTGGTGCTGCAAGTGTACCATAAGCTAGGTTGACCGCTTAGGCGGTTCGCAAGCTTATTTGCTACCTTGGAGGAACAAGAAAAATACTTTTGAATAACCTTACGATAATGTTTACTATGTGAAACATTAATTCGATAATTTTTTATAACAAATAAAAATTAAAAACAATACTTATAATGAACTTAGGACTGTATTCGAAAAAAACATTCTATTGCCTAATATGAATCTATCTTTTTCTTTTTACAGACTTTCATAGATTTGAGTAAACTTTAGTTTATTAATGTGTATATTTTAAATACTTGTAAGTCGTATGTATCCCGTGATCGTTTAAATGTATACGCGTGTGATATGGTTGGGTTTGTTCGTTTGTTAAGACTTTATACTCACAGCGTATACGCCAATATGCAAAGACAAACATTGTTAATAGAGGTTTGTATGCGTAGTGGCAGTTTACCTTTTTACCTATTGTCGTATGAAAGATTTTAGACTCTAAAATTACAAACAAATGGCTGGATTAATTGCTAAAATGGGAAGTGTTTAAGAATCTCATAATTGACAAACTTGTTCAGAATTCTTCAATAAAAAAGTTTTATTTTTATTTCTGTTGAATGTTCATGCTTAATATTGTTTCAATTACAAATTGAATAGTTAATAAAAAGAGAATGGTTATATTCTTAGTCTTAGTTGATGTATACTACAACCTTACACAATCAGTGCATATATATATATATATATATTTAATAAATATAAATCACTAAATAATATTTGAATAAGGTGAAACTGATTTTGATCCTCACTATTTGTTCATTAAGGTGAACAAGACTCATTTTTTACCCACACAAACTTTTATACCTAAAATCTCCTAAAACTGTAAACTAACGCTGTTTAAAACGCGTTGTTGTTATCTATCGTAATTTATTATAAGAGCAAAAAGCATATTCATTCATATAAAGATGTATTAAATTGAACTCATATTTTTAATTTAATTCATACATTTAATCAATTCAATAAATCTTTTGTTGTTTAATAATTTACCGCCTTTATTGCTTTTTACGTTTATGGTTATATACCTATGACACAACTCGATTCGTCTTGTGAAATGTAAGTTCTATATATTTTAGACATTAAAGTTTGCTTGGTAAAATCTGGGTCGCATTAATCTTTGGATAATCAACAAAAATATGTGTTTCATAAGATTTAAATATGAACTGAAAAAAATGTTGTTTAATTTAACGTTCTTTATAAAAAATAATATTTACACTGCTTTTGATTATGTGCAGTTAACTTTATTTTTATAGGTAGTCGCGCAGTATAAAGTATAAAGTTATTGCAAATTCAACACAGTCAACACTATTGCATTTGTTAGAATGAATTGTGTACAGGAATTTATTTCATGGATACGATAAAATGCAAACTTTTATAAATTACGTATACTGCGACTATTGGATGTTGCCTTACATCGGGGGGAAGGGGAGTAAAGGCCGTACCATAACGTAACATTTCAAGTACATCAATTGGAGATACTTTCTCTGCGGGGATACCTGAATACATAATCATGTCAAAATATACTAAGCATACATTCAAAAAGTTCTTTTAACAGCAATAGCGTAGAATTGACAGTTAAGTGTTTAAATCAGAATATCCAAAACGTTGCGTTATGGCTGGTTAGTTGGGGGGCGGTAATATTGCAATTTTTGTATAACGTAATTTATGGACGCTCCCAACGTTCGGTGCGTAGCTGGCTAGCTAAGCTGCAATTTAATATTCGATAATATTTAATAGTTTTATCAGTGTTGACTGATCAGTAGTTGAATTTTTTGCACTTACTCGTTTTTTTTGAGACATTTTTATCATATTGCATGTATTTTTGTTAATAGAATCATGTTCTTTAGATTTAATAATGAAACAAAAGAGAAATAATGTTGATTTTGGACATAACAATTTGTCAAAATGTTTTTTTTTTCATTGTTATGTACTAAAAAATTGAATTTAAGTATCGAAAAAAAACTAAAGGAATGTAAGTTTATGTTTTTTTTGTATCCTGCAAAGGTGTAGGGACCAGAAGTTATTAATTTTTTGACCAAAACCCAGCTGCTGTGATCATAATAAAATGTAAAAATATGGTTGGACATAGGTGTTCTACAGTTTTAGTTGTTGGCATCTATATAGTAAAATCGATTTTTATTTTTCTCATACAAACTTCATTACAAAAAATTAAGTACATAGAATTTAGCATAGAATTTGAAATTTCTGGAGATCCTAGGTGTTTTGAAATCTTTCAACAAATGTAATGTGCAAGTATGAAAAAACCATATTTGAATGCCTATGTACAAAAAAAACGACTTGTATGACTAAAAAATCAAACTGCTTGTTAAAAATAATGTTTTTTATAAGAGAACCGTATGAAGGCAAGTTTGTTGATACAAATATACCAAGAACTTGCTTAATGCTTGGAATCTCGTAACACGATGTAATTGAAATACTTTGATTAATTATTCGAGTGTAAAAAGTGCCCTCAGTATTTGCTGTCGATGTACTCGGTAATAATTTTTTATTTTTCAAACCGCCGATAACTTCTTACTACATCATAATCTTAATGAATTATCTTAGTAATTCTCAAAGATTTTATGTTAAGAACTTTGACTTTTTTCAACTAAAGGAGGACATCGGATGTAAATACTGTGCGAGCTACTTTAATTATTTACGTGTTTGATATAAAATTAAGAGTTGCCTGTAAAAGTTGCGCGGTACATATTGTAAGTGTAAGTGGGTTTTGCTCAAACGTGTATGAATCTAGCAACTTACGCGTCACGTGCAATATATAGCATAATTATTATTTTGTTTCCAATAAAAAAAATTAAAAATGTCAGTTTTTATTTTAATCCCTATCCATTCCGTTAGGGTCAAAAACACAAATAGCAAATCACAATTGGGTTCCGTGGAAATACCGGATATCATGTTGTGAAGTATCGACGGCCTTATGGATATTGTACAGGGTAAAACGCTTAAACCTACAAAGTCTGTAGAGGGAAACAGCAACTGTGGCTATAGAAGTATGGTATTACTTCTGATAACGAACAATATTGCTGATGAGACACTAGATAAAGTGATAAAGTTCTTAACACGAAAAGAGGTATAAGATGAACTGCATAGGCTGCATGATGGAGTAAATGACGATCGAGTTTACGATCTATGCTTTAAGTATAGTATACTTTACAGATGACATGGCGACGCACAATTCAAAACTGAAAAACTTGTGGCACTAGTTAAAGCTAGAATTCTTAAAAGCTAAGAAATGATATAGCTTTTGCTAATACGCAAAAATTTAATTTATTTAAATCAAGTTAGCTGTTGATGACGAAAAACGAAAGTACAGTTGAGAATATCACAAGTCAATTATGTGCACATGAAAGGGCGGCATTTGTAAAGAAGAAACCATGGAGACCAATGATATTTAAGTAATGTACCTTCATATTGTTCGAAATCTATACGTACTAACCTTAGACGAATGCAATAGATAATACGAAATGTGTGAAACAGAATAGATAGCTATAATTAGAATAAAGCTCACTCGCCGCCTCAATTTTTGCGTGATAGTACGATATCTACCTTGTAATATGTACACTATCATTGGTAAAGACCCTTGTTATAAAGTAGTGAAAAAAGGACAAGACCAAGTTATAGCAATAAGAAATGTTTTCGTAGTAAAGGTGGGCATTTCAAAAAGGATTGTCCAAAGAATAGAGATGTTTTAGTTTTGTCCACCCAAGACAGAAATCCGTCTATTGTGTTTGAGTCTAGTGTAATCAAATGTACGGTAAAGATTGATGGAAAAAATTATTGCGGAAGGCAAAAAGCAAAGATATGGTGGTCTTTATAAACTAAAGATTAAGGCTGTTCCACTTGTAGCAACGCAACGATCAATTTAGTGGGAACAGGTGATATGCTACAACTTTATCATGAGCGCTTAGGGCACCAAAATAAGAGACATGCAAAGGATGTTATTCAGAAGGAATTAGGGAAAAAACTACAGAGAATGAAGAAATGTGTTTTTGAAATTTGGAGTTCGGGAACGAGCTACAAACGCATAAACGCTGACGTCTGTGGACCCTTTCTTTACTATTATTCAGAATGAAGATATTTATTGTCATTTGAGGACAACTACACAAGGTGTCGCTTTGTATATTTTTAAAAGAAAAGTCAGAAGTATTGGTTAAATTGGAGCAAATGCTACCAGAAGCAAAGCATAGGGTTAAGGAGATACAGAGTGATAATGCAATGGAACCCTCACATCTCAGTTCTTGCAGGGAAAGTTAGTTCAGCTTTCTATGCAGTTAGAAAAGTGAGGCAGCTTACAGATGATGATTTTGCTTTGGGGTAAGGCAGCTGATATTGATAGTCTTTATTTTGCAAAAGAGAGCAATACGGGCTATCTATAAATTAGGACCTCGAATTTCTCTTAGGGAACTATTTAGGGAAATTGATATTTTAACTGTTCCTTGCCAATATATCTTCGCTTGTATTATGTATGTACGCAAAAATTGACACTTATTTGCTAAAAATGGTGACCTACACAGTGTTAATACAAGGAATAAGGATAAATTGGTTGTTCCAAAATGTCGTCTTCAGAAGGTACATAGGTCTCGCAATACAAAGTATATTTTTCTACAAAAAAAAATCCAGAAAGAATCCTCCAATAAATTTAAAATATATGTCAAATATAGTTTAATTAAAAAAAACTATTACAAAGTTGATGAATACATAAATGATAAAAATGCTTGGAAAAATTAAAACTTAAATGATTTGTATTGTGGCATTTGTTATATTTTTTTTAATTAAATTATTGTATTTTATGTTATAGTGTAAGGCTATATTGTATTTTAATATGAAGTTGAGAAAATATAAAGATAAACTGCTGAGATACTTGCCGGTTCCTCTCGGTAGTAATCATTCCGAACCGGTGGTAATTTTTTGGTAATTAAACTGACAATTCAAAAGTGCTGTTCACAATTTTACATTTCAATTTTCAAATTTTACAATTCACAAGTCTATTTGAATAAAAAAAGTTTGAGTTTGAAATAGTAAATCGATAATGAAAGGATAAGAATAAGAATGGAGTAGCACAAAGACTTACAATGCCTCATACGCCGGAGAAAAACTGCTTTGTTGAACGGGATAACAGAACTATTGTTCAATTGACTTAATCTATGATGTACGCAAATCAAGAGATGCCTCAAAAGTTGTGGGCAAAACTTGTTAATACTTCGGTATATTTATTGTAATGCGCACATACCAAATCAGAAAAGGAAGAACATACAGAAAAAGGTTGTAAGGTGTGTCTGTCTTGGTAGGATATGACAATGATAATGGATATCGACTATGGGATAAGAGTACTAATTGATTGGTACGTTCCAGAGATGTCATATTCAATGAAAGGCTTATGAACATAACAAATAGAGTAAGATGTACTTTAGGTACGGAATTTCTTCTCAAGTTCATCAGAAGAAAACGATGTGGATTTTTCCATTGAGGAGATATTAATTTCAACTTTCCAAAATCAGGAAACAAATAGATAACAAGGTAATCTAGCTCAGGAAACAGAACAGGACTGTGAAATTAGACTAAAAGTAAACAGAGATGAGACAGGTGAATATATTGTCAACAACGATGAAATATTTGATGATGGGAGAAGTTGCACTTCTGAAAAGTCCATTGAATAAGGGAGGCAAATAGATGAGGACCGTAATGAACATGTTGAAAATGAGCATGATTTGTCACTAGATCAGAAAATTTCTGAACAAGGCAACAGAGTTTTACGAAACCGTGAATTACTTTGTCCATTAGTAAATTTAAGGACTAAGTATATTACGAATGTTGAATTAACATTCTCCGAACCAGTCTGTAATAGGGATGCTATTAAACGTTCTGACAGCAAGTGCTGGAAACATGCTATGGAAAGCGAAGAAAGGTTTAGATTATGAATAAACATTTCGCCCAGTAGTAAGAATGGAAACTATTAAAGCAATACTATGTGTTGCGGCTTGTGAAGATTATAAAATGATGCAATTTGATGTGTCTACAGCATTTCTTTATAGTTCACTCAATATTCTTGCTACTTGCCTTGCTTTTATTCTCTCTATTTCGCCAGTAAGTAGCTGTATATTTATTTTTTAGTTTCATTTTACGGTCTATTATGTTATTATTTTCATGTACAATTTTCCATATATCATTTTTTAAATGTCAAATCATTCAATTTTTTATAGCTTCGTGCCACTCATAGTTGTTTACATCTATATTTTCTTCTTTACAATATAATACAGCATCCTTTACGCAATTCATGACATAATCACTATGCCATTTTGGGACTATCCTTTGCCTTCTTGTTTCATTAACTGCTGTTGTATCATTTTCAGAATCTGTATATAATGCTGGTCCTTGAGGCATGCTAGCATCATTGGTTGCATCATTTATTGAAGTTTCACTGCCTAAAATCACACTATCTTTACAGTTATCATTACTTCAATAATCTCATAAGACATTTTAGTTATTTGGTTTTCATATTCTTTACTGATCTCATCCGATTTATTTTTTAATAATACCTCTGTTTAATTTTATATGATTGTTTCTTTATCTTCTATATTATTTTCGTTTTGCTTTGAATAGTACATTTTGTCTTTTATCTTTACATCCCTGCTGATTATTACTTTATAATCTTTCGAAATAAAAATCTGGTATGCATTATTCTGAATATCCAACGAATATTACAACAGATGCTTGGCTTGAATTTGCTCTTTTTCTGCTATTTATTCAATATAAATGCTTTACTTACGAATATTTTTAAATGTCGGAGGGATGGTTTCCTGTTAAGTCATTTTTTAAATGGTGTTATGTTATCAGTAGTATTGCATGGACATCATTTGACACATCTATTTGTTATATAATTTGTAGTTTGAATTGCTTCACCCCAAAATCTTTCGGGTAAATTTGCTTCTAACAGCATACACCCCTCTCAGCCAAACCATTTTGTTCAGGTGTGTACGTCGCTGAAGTCTTCTTATTCCACTTTCCTTTAAGTAATAATCAAAATTATTCTTTACATATTCAGAACCATCATTGCTTTAAGGATTCTTTATCTTCTTATTAGTATATTTTTCTGCCTCTGTCTTTTGGCGACTATGGTAAATATGAAATATAAATCACAAGCACAACATAAAAAAAGTATCTAATTGCAAAATATAAAAAAAGACAGGACTTCTTCACTTTAATTTAATTTTTCTCCTTTGGTAAATAACAGATCTTCCATACATTGTTTACCGAAAGCAATTTTTAATTGTGTTTAGCTTGGATGAATTATCCTTCGGTGCCATTTGCCATACTAAAATATTTACACTTTTCCTGTCCATCTTCATGAACCTAATAAAGTCCATCTTCATTCCTATATGCTTTCATAACTAATTCGCCGTTATCTTTTACAGTAGCACAGTTTCTTTAAAATAATACTGTTGCTCTTTTGTCTGTAATTTTACTGACAGACATCAAATTTGTAGTGAGACTTGGTACAAATAAAGTGTTGAAAAGTCGTAGTGTAGGCATTTCTAGGTGTAGGTGACCGCCTACCATCTACTTGGGCTGTGTAATTGTGTGATGTGTGTGTGTAAGCTTCAAAGCACTACAGTTCTCATTCACTTCAATATTGAAAATTTTCAAAACTTGATGGCAAATTGTACAACATCATGATGCTTAATTCAGCATTTATTTCTGCGTCCATGTTTGCTAATTTATCAAAAATATCAATGAAATTGTTAAGATGATCACGAATATCTTCTTTTTCAGACATTTTCTTTTGAATCTTTAAAATAAGCTGTTTTAACAAGGTCGCTTTCCTTGCGGTTTCTTCGCTTTGGTAAATAGATTTTAATTTGTCCCACGTTTCTTTTGACGTTTAAATGTCTTCACTTGTTTAAGCTCTGACGGTGAAATGAGATAAAAATTCGGAATGAGGTCCCAAATCTCGTTTTTCATACTTTACTATTGCCGCACTATCCGTTTCGGGCTTGACACTTTCGCAACTAACATACCTTCACATATTTTTTTTTATTAATATAGCCTGCGCTTGTAAACACCAAGTATCATAATTTTCTTTACCCAAAGGTTCTATTCTATATCAGAACATCATGACGGATCCCTAAATTTTCGCTATTTGAAAGAATTTTGAATCTAGGCAGTTCTGGGCTATAACTTTTTATAATAAGAATTGTTACTTATGGACTGTTTTTATTTCCAATAAACTATGTGTATCCACATGTTACATTGTCTTTTAATAATAACATCTTTGATCTTTATATATTTTTTCAACAGATTGACACACTCGACATAATTGACATTGGCATGTTTTTTACGTTTGAATTTATGCCAGGCTATAAGGATTGAATTTCCAACAGCCATTTAAAGCTTTAGCCTGGATAAATAGAAAAATAAATTGGTGAATAAAATTAATAAATCCAACAGAAAATTGAAAATAAACAAACAGCAAATACAAGTATATTCCGACGGTAAAATGGAAAACTATTTATTAATAAAACAAGATGACATGCATGATGTGACGAGGCAGGCAACTGATGGACGCAGGATGGAAATTAAACAAGAACTTTCTGATGAACAGACAGAGCGAAATGACTATGAACTAAATGAGCTCCACAAGTGTTCTATATCTGAAGGGCTGGTTAGTCAAGTTTGTGTTTGTTGGTCTACTGATAAAAGATGGGGTCAGAGTAGGTAGGTACAGATTGTCTATTAAATCTTGCCCCTGTTCTGTATTGTATGTGTAATATTCACAATGTTTGTTGTTTCCTAACTCATATTTAAAAGGTTTCTTAAAAATAACCTTTAAAATTACTAATTTACATCAATTACTCTCACCCAGTTTTACTAGCAAATTTAGACACTTGTGTCTATTGTGATATTTAAAAAAAAAATTAAGTCTACTCAGCACCCGCTTTTGTGTATTCCAAAGTCAGCTATAACAGCTGCCAATAACATTTTAAGTAAAAGCTCAATTTTAATTATCAAATCAATCGCAACAGATCACTCGCATTTTCCCTTACTTAACCTTTAAAAGTTTAATCACTTCCTCTTTTGCTATCTTAAACAGAAGCTAAAAGTAGTTAAGTGTTCCCACAGGCCATAGACATTACAACAAATACAGTGAGGTATCCCTAAGTAGGTAAATGATAAATAAAATTGAAAATTACTGTTACACTTGTTGTTTTATATTAAATACAATACAAGATTGTAAAAAAAAAAGGTTTTTTTATTCAAATGTAATAGAAACTACATATTTTAATCTATGGTAGAAGTCTCACCACAACAAGACAGTGCCAGTTCTTACCACAGGTGATAATCATCACATTTATTAAAGAGCATATAAGTTCTGCCCTTTAAATAATCTCAGTGACAAGTGGTCATTGAAAGGTAGAAGGTGCTAGATAAATTAGCTAAACAAAAAAGCTACATGTTTCAGTAATTTGTAACTGTCTGACACCAAATAAAAACCAAAATCTGATGGAAAGGTAAATAAAACACCAACAAAGTTCGAGCTGGACTTGCATATAGAGTAATCCGTACCTAGCACCATTTACGTAATTGACAAACACAAACAGAAAAAAGGGTGCCACTAGGCGGTTACCTATCCAAGCATTGACCAAGTCCAATGTTGCTTAACATTGAACATTATTTTCAACTAACAAATGTGTTACTGTTTCTCTTAATGATAAGCTAGATGGTGCTGTACTGGTAATTTAAAATAGTAATGGCTTGGGCCCATCTTAAACTTAGCCAGTTTTTATTATTTGTTGTTATATTGCAGAATTCACACTATTTTTCACTGCGAGTTTGAAGTTTGTGAGTCTTTCTTTTTTTTTATGATTAGCAAAACAACAAAAATGTGTTTCTTGTAGGTTTGTTTACCCTCCTTAAATTTTAACTTTTTTTATTTGTTCGATAACACATATAACACATATTCTTAGAAAAATTCATGCTTCTACCTATTTCAGTCTAAAATATAGAGCCTTTTAATGGTCGGACAGACAGATAGACAGCGTAGTCTTTGTAATAGGGCTCCTTTGGTGCCATCTGGGTAGGGAACCCTAAAAAAGTTTAACGGGATAATTTGCCCTATTATTCTGTAAGTGTTATCCAAAATGGTCCTTATTAATTTTCTTACACCACTTTTCCTGTCAGCGGCCAAATCTGTATTTAGTAGTATTTAACAAATCTTGCCCCAGATTTGTCAAAAATTATAACTTTGAAAAATGAAAATCCTTTCAAATTGTTCTTTCAATTCTCTCCAGCCAGTTCTTGTGGATAAACGAAAATATTGTAAATTTTTGGTATTCAACCTCTTCAACAAATTTCCAGTTTTGCAGTTTTACATCATTCAGAGATTGGCGTAAAATACGGATGACGGTTACGTATTGAATAACAAATACAACCACACTTATTAAGAATGTCTCTCCAAACCTTAAAATATATCACAAAATTAAAAAATAAAACTATAATAGTAAAAACGAAAGCTTAGTTCGAAGCACCTGCAAAACTGCAAAGAAATCTGGACAATATTTCGAAATGGTTAAAAGACTGAAAAATAAAAGCAAATGAATCTAAATCAGTTCAAGTGACTTTTACACTATGAAGTGATACATGTCCTGAAATAGAACTGAACCAGATAAAAATGGCACCATGGTACATAACCAATAAACATCTTCATCTCAACTTAGAAATTAAAACTATCAAAGAAAAATCGGCCAAGTGCGAGTCGGACTAGCGCACGAAGGGTTCCGTACCATTATCTACAAAAAAAAACAAAAAAATCACGTATGTTGTATGGGAGTCCCCTTAAATATTTATTTTTGTTTTCTAGTATTTGTTGTAATAGCGGCAACAGAAATATATCTTCTGTGAAAATTTCAACTGTTTAACTATAACGGTTAATAGCCTGGTGACAGATGGACAGCAAAGCCTTAGTAATAGGGTTCCTAATTACATGTCAGCTATGGAATCAAGTCGGTATAAATATTAATGGAAGATTACTTAGCCACCTTCGCTTTGCGGATGATCTGATTCTTTTTGAAGAAAACCCAAAAAAATTGCAGGTTATGATTGAAATGCTTACAAATGAAAGTATCAAAGCTGGACTAACCATGAATATAGAAAAAACTAAGGTGATGACAAACTCTATCAAGACAGAAATCAAAGTGAATGGAAAGATATTAGAGTATGTAGAAGAATATGTTTACTTAGGGCAAATAATCTCTCACGAAGACCAAATGTCTAAAGAAATACACAAAAGAATTGCTAATGGCTGGAGAAAATACTGGGCAATGAAAGAAATAATGAAGAGCAAGGCTATGAATATAGGTCTAAAGAAAAAAGTATTTAATATCTGTATACTGCCCTGTGTTATATACGGATGTGAGACTTGGTCCCTTACACAGTTACACAGGAAAAAACTGACAACATTCCAACATGCAGTTGAAAGAAGTATGCTCGGCATCAAGAGGAAAGATAAAATTCGAAACACCGACATACGGCGTAAGACAAAACTAACCGACATACTGATCAGAATAGACCAACAAAAATGGAGGTGGACAGGACATTTGATGCGTTCTTCTTCTTCTTCAAAAAACAAATGGAGCAACATTGTCACACACTGGTATCCACGAAACGGCAAAAGAAGTAGAGGACGTCAATACAGACGATGGGAAGACGAACTAAAACTGACAGCAGGTCCAAACTGGAGGAGAGTCGCCTTGGACAGAACACAGTGGAAAGAATTGGAGGAGGCCTTTGCCGAAAGGCACACTGTAATTAGGGATATTTTATAATTTTAATTTATATGTACTAACTTTAAAACTTACAGTAATAAAGGCTATTTTATTTTATTTTATTTATGGAACCCTAAAATCAAAAGACTCTCTAATCACATATAAAAAAATCACCGAGATCTTTATTTCTGATGACAGGCTTTAAATCTAGAAAGGGCTATAACTTCATAACTAATGATCTTAGACTAGTAGTTTCTTTACAGATATGATAGATGTCATCACAATCTTTATTTTGGATGGTACCTGTCAAACTAGAAAAGGCTATATCTCCATAACTATTGAAATAAGACTAGCAGCTTCCTATATTCTATTCCCTACCGTGCGACCTTTACAGTAACGAGACAAATTTTTATCATCGATAATCCGCCTAATCCAAGAACCATTAGGAGACTCACAGGGCACAATTCGTATACTAAGTATTTATGTTTACGATTGTACTAAAAATATTTGAATGTCTGGTAGTAGTGTTTTTTGTAAACAGCACTACCAGTAGTGCGGCTGGTAGTGCTGTTTCATAAACCCGCATCAACACGTCCCTACTGTTGGGGCACCCTTATAATATTGACAATCATCTATTATTATAAAGAATTTACATAAATTACCGCTCTGATAATAAATATCACAATCGTGGCTGTAGTGATTTAAATCAGCAAGAGTAAATAGGATTACTAAAAACTAATTTGGAGTAACTGTGGTAACATAATGGCCGCTTTGGCTCAAGGTGGTCTTACGGACATAAATCAAACAGTTAATTTAATAATTAATAAAATACTAATCAAATGAAATTACTTACCTGTGAACAGTAACTTTTTTTTCACTTTTCTTGTTTCCTTTAAAGTTTCTGCAACTTTTTATAGCACAAACTGTCATTTTGAGAATATTTTAAAACAAATAATTTGCGTCAATTCGCACCGCTCTGTTTAAAACGTCACTGCGCGACCGTAGTGTGAAGTAGTCCATTACTGGCCTTCTTTTTTTGGCACGTTTCTTTGCGCCGACTATACATCTAGACACGTTAATATAATAAATATAATAATAAATATAATAAATATTGTTGGACATATTATTATAATAGTAATGAAATTACTTGAGCAGGTAACTGGCCATCTGTTTTATTTTATGTTTCTTTGTTCGTCCTCTATTTATCTTAACATTTCATTCGATTGCAATGAATCTTTGGTCCACACTGTGGCGGCGCAAAACATTTGTAAATAGGTGGTGCGTGTGTCAGTGTTAGCAAATGAGTATATTTGAACGTAAACCTTTTTAAGATAAATACAGGATCCACTCACACCAATGGTGGATCACAGAGAACTTTATCGTGCTAATAAATCCACTGGTGGACCGAGAAGGTGGATCCTTCTGGACAGAGAGCAAGGTGTAGAGGTACTTACTTTATTAAAACTATAAACTTTCATTTTATTTTGCCGAACTCAAGTTCTTCAGATTTAAGAAATAATTTTAATTCTACGGAACCCTACGAACGAAATGCGTACAAAACACATAACTTGGCCGTTTCGGTTTGCAAAATGGTAGGTATGGAATTTTAAAATTTTTTTGAAGACCTTGTAATAAAAATTTGTCAGTCATTAACGGATATCAATTAAAATCAAATTCAAACAGTTTTTGAACTTTTACGAAACACTAAGCCCGTTACACACGTAGCTTACTTGTATATATGTATATATACAAAACTAAAATATATTTATAAATGCGTGTGAGGTAAATTGAAATTAACTATAATAAAATTTTCGTTATATGACTTCTTATAGTTTATATACTTGTAAATTCCCTTTTATTCCCTTCCTTGTCCATGTTATTCTGTAAATTTCTTACTTAAGTTGTATGTACGTATGCGGATTAATATGGATAAATAATTTACAGCATTGAGACTTGCTTTGCAGTATCACATTTGTGATTATTAATTATGTACTACAAAATAATACAGCTTTTATTTTACCCGCAAGTTTAGTGACAACCCTTGCGTTAATAAGCCACGCTTACAACAGCGGCGAGCCTGGAAATCTTAGGAAGATTTACTACTGTATATTATTATGCTGTGGTTTTAGTATGTGGACGGTTTTTTTGTTTAACACGCGTTATTTCCACCAGTCGGTTCGCACTTAAGTTCGTCAGTTTTTGAGTAGCGTCATGGCTTTCTGACCCGCCTTTGCCTTCCAGGTAAATAAATTGATATATATCACAAATATCAGATATTTATTATATTGTTGATATAATTATATAAATATTAAATATTTTTAAACACAGTTCTCTATTGTCAATTTTGCTATAACTCGCCACTAGAGGACGACGTCCGCCAGGCCAGCGACTATATTTATAAATCTACGTCTTTTTATTGTTGTGGGCTGTTTTCCGCACTTATCACACCTGATGGCTTTGTTTGTTGTAGATAGCCGGCTCCTAGAGCCAGCCTAGTCCCAAGAAGTCGTCGATATAGCAAGCCTCCTGGATTTCTTCAGAGTTCCTATTTATTTTGCTTGTTGATGTTGACCACAAACTTTATTGATGTATGTAAGAATCTTTATTTTAAATGCAATAATAGAATTGTAGCAAATAATGTTAATAACAATCAATTAAATAATCCTATATGTATTTTTATCATCAAGGTATAGAAGCTTTATAACAGGTTTCTAGTGTGTTTAAATTTTATTAACATCTCCTTTAATTTATCTCTAAAACAATTGTTAGTCAAGTAATCATTTTGTTTCAGTCTGCTATTCAGCTAACATTAGTAGGCAGATCTCAAAAACGTGTTCTTTACAATAGGGTTTAATAAGTAAAATGAAATGAATGTCTTTGTAACTTTTTCATTAGCAGATGGAGAGAGATAGAGAGGAAGAGTACGCGGGACACGTCATTAAGATAGAGATAGCGATCGATCCAGTGGTGCTACAGCAGCCTCAAGCTGAAACCGACTCAGTCACAACAGATAAAGGTATGTAGTTTTCGTGTGTTTCAATAGTTTCGATAAAAAAAATCTTAGCATATAATTATTACAATACACATTTTCATATTAAACATTACATTCGCACACTAAGGCACTGTAGATAACATAGGGATTTACTACCCTCCTTATTTACAGCGCCTTAGACTAGCGCGAACAGTATACTTTCGTTTATGTGTGTAATGTTGCCAGTTTTATGGTTTAAAACAGCTCGACAGTTATGTTATATACCTTTATATATACCTGTTAATGCAATAAAAAATATTGTATGTATGCTACTATCGCATGACCAAAACCATGGGGCATGGTCATTTTCAGGGTTCCGTATACAAAGGGTAATTATCGAAAACGGATTACTAAGTCTTCGCTGTCCGTCCGTCCGTCCGTCTGTCGCTAGGCTGTATGTCATGAACTGTGATAGTTGGACAGTTGAAATTTTCACAGAAGATGTATTTCTGTTGCCGCTATAACAGCAAATACTGAAAAACAGAATAAAATAAATATTTAAGGGGCTCTCATACAACAAACGTGATTTTTTTGCTCGATTTTGCTCGATATTGATAACGGCAACAGGTAGATGCTTAAAATATTCACATTATAGTTAGTTATATAGTCACTTTAAAAATAAATAATTAAATTTAAATTAAACAAATATTTAAGGGCGGCTCCCATACAACAAACATTATTTTTTTTGCCGTTTTTATAGATAATGGTACGGAACCCTTCGTGCGCGATTCCGACTTGCACTAGGTGCGTCGATTTTTTCTGTGCCCTGTGCCTGTGCACTGCTTGCACCGCACTAGTCACAGCAGTGCCGGCGTCTAAACGTTTTTCAACGGTGGGTACGTGTATTACGTAGGAGCGACATGCTAAAATTATTATCGACGGCGATGTCTGAATATTAGACTCCGTTGTACAAACGAGATAGTGCAGACTGCTGGCCGTGCCGTCCGGAGCGTGGCACTAGTACCGAGGTCTCAGTGCGATATCGCGGACGCGGGCGCTGTCGAGGCAAGTCAGTCCACAATTGACTTGTAACATCAGTATCTTGTCAAAATCTGTAACTTACAACTTTTTTATTTAAACATTTATCGAAAATACAATAAGATTACCAATTTAATAGATAATTTGCTTTTGTCAGGTGCTGTGTCCGGTTGGAAGCAGACCACAAGTGGCGGTAGTGAGCCCGCGGCAGGCTGTGTCGGCGCAGCGCGGCCACACCGATGTGCAGTCTGTAGTGTACAGTACACCAGTAACAGACAGTTGTTAGTGCATATGTGTGTACATGCTGGGGAGAATGCCTACATCTGCGACATCTGCAGTAGAATGTTTAAGCGAAAACAAGATCTAAAAAATCACATACTATTTAAACTCAATGATGATAAACCTAGCTGCCGTAGCATTTGTGAACGTAATTTTACAACCATGCAAACGCACACAGACGAAAAAATTTTGCGTTGTACTATTTGTGACAAAATATTTAATCTAAAGAAACAATTGACTGCTCACATGAGACTCCACACAAGTGATAAACCTTATAGCTGTGACATTTGTAACAGGAAATTTATTCAAAATAGTCATTTAATAATGCACATGCGGAGACACACAGGTGATAAACCTTATTGCTGCAATATTTGTAGTAAAACATTTACTTTAAGAGATTTTTTAACAAGACATATGCGGACACATACAGGTGATAAACCTTATTGTTGTAATATTTGTAATAAAAAATTTAATGATAGTGGTAATTTAACAAGACATATGCGGACACACACAGGAGACAGACCTTACAGCTGCAATATTTGTAGTAAAAAATTTACTCAAAGCAGTACTTTAAAAATACATATGCGGACACACACAGGTGATAAACCTTATTGTTGTGGTGTTTGTAATAAATATTTTTATCAAAACAGTAAGTTAACAGCACACATGCGGATACACACAGGTGTAAAACCTTATAGCTGCACTATTTGCAATAAAAAATTTACTCAAAGTAGTACTTTAACAACACATATGTGGACTCACACAGGCGTTAAACCTTATAGTTGCGATATCTGTAGTAAAAGATTTACTCAAAGCAGTAAGTTAACAATACATAAGCGGACACATTCAGGTAATAAACCTTATTGTTGCAATATTTGTAGTAAAACATTTACTTCAAAAGGTTCTTTAACAAAACATATGCGGACACATACAGGTGATAAATCTTAATATTGCAGGGTATATTAAAACTAATACTGAAACGGTCGGGCTACACTTGTCCGATCTTCGGCGGCGTTTTGTCGATCACGTCGCTTGACACGTACTTGTCGGATCATCGGTCTAATGTGAACGCTTTGATGTTTTCGTATACGTCGAGCGACGCGGCTGAAGAGACGGTTTGGTTTTCTAGAAGGACAGTGTCGCTATAGAGCGGCCGTGATTTAACGTCTAACGGTAATGCTGACCATGCTGTTGTGATTTCCTACCAGAGCGTTGCACGACAACGTAACGTCATGTTGCTGTACTGCCATTTTCATGACGGCCGTAATTACGGAGCTAAACAATATTAGAACGTTTTCTCCAATAGTGCCATACAACTTCTACATATTGAATCCTAACTGGAGCACCAAAGATAGTGAAATTTAATTTTTTTTGCGGATTCATCAAGCATTGCATCATATTAAGTAATGACTAAAGGAAAATCCAGTTTAATCGAAAATTGTAGTAAAATCGCACCAATTTGTATGTACTTTCGTCCATACGTTTTTTACTTTGAGGATTGCTAATCTTCACCATATTCCACCGCATGCGACTCCATTTTGTTTTAAACGACTTTAATACGCTCATACTTACGGTGTTGGTAGATTCCCACACGATATCATCGCCTCTTTGCGTACGATGTACAGTATATATCTACACTTCTAAACCAATAATATAAAGAGGAAAGATTTTTATTTTTGTATGTTTGTAACGAATATGCTCAAAAATTACTGGACCGATTTCAAAAATTATTTAACCATTAGAATACTACATTATCCCTGAGTAACATAGGCTATATTAATTACCAGGAAAAAATAGGGATACCTACTAAAACTTCAATAATGTAACCTTAGGTGTAAAAAAAATGTTCTACAATATTAAAGAACATATCAATATCTAGAAAAAACTTCGCGATACCATCTTCGAGTAAGATCACAGCGTATCCACCCTGTATACATTTGCAAACATCGGCGTATTGATGTTTTGCAATAGTTTACCCAACAGCAAATAATTTCTCATATAGATGAGTCACATCTTCGCTAAAGGATAGAACACAAATTTGTTGTGAAATAAGTATAATGTTAACTTACATTCATATAGTTTTACCTATAAAAATGAGGTATTTTTACATTCGCTATATGTACCTACAGGATACCTCAGTACGGCAAACTTGACAAATAGTCCAATCAAATTAGACAATGAAAAACATTTTTTAGCAGAGTTTTAAATTTTCTGAGTAGGTACATGTTCATTAGAACTTTCCGTTAAACATACTAAAAGTCCCTATTGATAACTGTTGCTACGAAGCTACTGCGACAAAGACTGTGATAAACTGGGACAAATTCAAGAATGCTCGTAAAAGAATCAGCTTACCTCAGCTAGATCTCATCTCTGTTGTCGTTCTCCAATATTAATGTAGCCATCGAATCTGTCATCCACCAGTAGCTCGCAAGCTACTTTTAGGTAGTAATTAAAATAAAAACCAGTTTCGAGCGATCTCAGTGTATAGTCGAATAGCGTATAAATTTAATAGCTTCAAAACCGTTGTCACTCATTATTGAACGCTTTAGCCACGTCCAATAATGGCGCTCCTGTAGGAACAGATGTGCTCCGTGATGCAGTGCCCCTGTTGCCCAAAAAAATGACTGGTGAAGAAGTTTAAAGGGTTTTTTCATACCGCTAAGGTGGCAAACAAGCACACGGTCCGCCTGATGGTAAGCGGTCACCGTGGCCTATGGACGCTTGTAACACCAGGGGTGTCAATCGCGCGTTGCCGACCTTTCAAAAATCCAAAGGCGATAAAATATCGTGACCGTGGTAGTAAACGTTAATAAAGCTTACCCAAAGCGTTTAGTAAATTAATTAATTTATACAAGGAGGGCTCAGGCGCTTTTACAGTAACTACACCGCGAAAAAATTTTGTGACATCACCCCATTAAAAATGCTTATTAATATAACGATCAGGGTTAGCCCTAACCTTGGTAGCCTGCAGAACTTCATTTACAATAGTAGGAGAGCAGTGGGAGAGCGCATCTTATTTTGACCTCACTGTCTACCTCGTGGACGTAATGGTCTCGTCTGTTGGTTGAGTGCTAAGCAAGCATTACGACTCTTAAGTTTTTTCCAAGCAGTCTGCCCTTTAGTCGTTTAGTGGAGGCTGGGCTAGATCCTTTCCATCAGATTTTCATGACTGCTTTGATAGAATTCACCTGTAGCCTCGTTGATATTTTTGCACAAGGAGTTATAAAAGGATCTCTCCTCGGCAGAAGGATAATTGTTACGTTGTCGTCGTGCGGCGTTCCGCTGCCTTATTAGTAACTTTATGTCCTCGAACACCAGTGATCGCTTTCTACTAGTGATTGGTTTGAAGCACTCGCTGGTCTGAATAACTGAGTAGCTTAGCTTAGTGACTGTCGAGAGATTCGATTGCCACTTTAGTTGGTCGTGAGATCTAATTAGAGCGACGATGCGATCTAGTTGCTGTAAACTGATATGCTTCTAAAGGCTTTCTTAAATTTGTTCGAGCTCACCCCAGACTTTTAGCAACGCCTTTGTCGGATAGGAGTCAGAGGGACATAGTAACGGGAAGAAGGTCAAATCAAAATCAGTCAGATTTTCTACAGGAACTTAGGCTTACGTTCTATAAAAGCGCTTTGTCAAGAATGTCCAGCCTATAGCTGTCATTAACGGCTAGGAGAGTAGCTATCTTTACAGCTCTAATGCTTAAGTTGAGTATGGTAATCAGGCTGCAGAGAACCATGCCTTTGCCATTGGTAGTATTGCAGTACAATAAACGGTGCTTGGTAACTATTTAAATAGTCACGTAAATCGGAATAAGTTGCCTAAGTCTTTATGGGAAGTGAGGCACTCCTACGAGACGATGATCATTTGGTGGGTGGTCATGGCTTTTAGGTATTGATAGCCGGTCGTGGCTATTTGGTGACCCGCACCAAGCGAACCCACACGTTCCGACCTAGCCATTTACATCATGTCACATAATGCATTTGCCTTTTATTTCCCTTTCCCTCTTTCTCTCTCTCTCTCACCCTCTCATCAGATTCTGGCTTAGTAGTTTCACGAAATAAGTCTAAAAAAATATATATTTGAACCATTTTGAAAACAATCGGCAGCAAAAAATAAATAATATTCCTCTTTGACGCCGGATTACAGCTAAAATACTAGAGATACAATAATAATGTGTATGGGCTTTTTTGTAGGATATTTAATAAGCTATAGTTTTTAAATACACATTTTTTTCGTATCAGCAATAATTGCCGAGATAAAAGCAAAAAATTAAAGAAAAAAATCCAAGATGGCGGTGCGAGCGCAACAGCTTTCGATGGGGACTTTTAATATGTTCAATGGGAGATCTTAATTAACATGTTCACCAAAATTCAAAACTCTGCCATTCAATGTTTTTTTAGCCTAAAAGTGTTTCTAATTTTACTGAACTAAAATAGTACCTAAGGTTTTTAGTATTATATTTATAGTAGTAGTGTGCTAATTATAAATTTAGTTGTTATAAACACATTAAACCATCTGGGTTACTGAATAAAATGTTTTATTTGTATCAGTTATATAATATACATAAAGTATGAATTAAAATAGGTATAGATACTTAAGTTGTAACTTAGTACGTTCGCTCAAAAAATGCGTTTATGACCAAATGGCCGATGTATCGAAATGCGAAAAAAATTACTATAAAAAATACTTTTAGTCGTTAATATGTACTATTATAATAATTTAAATTCATTTTTGTGCTTCGGTAAACGTTTATCCGTACTAATATTATAAATACAAAAGTAACTCTGTCTGTCTGTTACCTATTCACGCTTAAACTACTTAAAACTTTTATTCTATAATTGAGAAGCTGCCGTTGAAATCCTACATTGAGAACCTAATTTAGTGCGGGTGGAACCGAGGGCTAATTTAGCATGGAGGTATTGTGAGTCTAGGCCCTAGATTATGTCATTCCCCTAGACTGTAGGGGAACAAAGTTTAGCGTAAAATGTGAAGTTAAATAAATGAGAAATATAGTATTTATACTACATAAATATCATTTGTTAATTGATTATTACTAAAGGCATATGTGGTAAAAAATACTAGGTAGTATTTTCTACATTAGTACACTTGCCTAGTATTTTTCGCATTATGCGAAATTGTCAATTTTCTTTTTATATACCACTAACTAACTAACTGTGGCAAACAAGCTTACGGTGTGCCTGATGGTAAAAGGTCACCGTAGCCTATGGACGCTTGCAACACCTAACATAAAATGACAACTCATTCTCTGAGCGGCCGAAATAAATGTAAAATTAGGGAAAGTTATCTTAAGTCATAGTTTATATTCTATGTATTTTATTTGCTAACATAACATGCCGGCGGCCCTTATAGTCCGGTTGATATAATTAGATATGATGTATGTTGATATAATAGGGGCATTAAGTATTCCGAAAATAATGAAATATTGGTATCTCATTTGGGGGTACTCTAAGGTATACAGTCTGAGTTTTTGACCTCGAGGTCCCTGTCTTAACTTTGGGGGCTTTTTTTAGTTTTATGCTTTTATCTTCTAAACGAAGCGGTAGTTATTACAAAGTTGTAGAACATTAAATTTGCTTAACACTAATCAAACGTATTTCTGACCCAATTTTATCCGAGATACAGCGGGTCAAAGTAAGACAAAAAATTTACAAAATGTTAAAACAGCAGGAAATCGAGGGTGTTTGCCCAGAGGCGGCTCGTCCTAAGGAGCGCTGGTGCAGCGCATTCCCATAAATAAATGTTTTTTAGATTTAAAATACTTTTAATTATAAATATAGCAATACACTAAAAAACATACCATACCCCACACACACGTAACTTAAGATTTGGTATGAAATTGCAATGAGACTGTCACTAAGTGAAGCGCTAGCAATTGCGCTCCTATGGAACGAATGTCAGTTCAGAGACTTAGAGCTAAAATCAACGAGTGTGAAAGAGAAAGTTTGACACAGTCTCACGCGTGAAATAGAAGATTTTTTATGAAACATTAGCAAAATGTGGAGCGCCGCTCCAGGGGTAGGTATGTAAAGAAAAATACTGTTGCGAGCTTGAACTCCGCTTTCTGTCTGGCCGGCGCGCTGTTGTCACAGCAAATGTTTTAGTTCGTGCGCGCGAGTTTTTGATTAACATATTAAATAAGTACATAATAATATCTACATAAACAGTTTGTAATTGTCTAATAAGATTTAACGGCTTAGTTTACAGTCGGTCCGATCATACCGGTTCACAAAAGTTCTCCTATTTGCTGGGATCAACCGTTGTAGAGCCGTATGATGTGATCCGGTATTTGTTTCAGGACGATGCCAGTGATAAAACTGCCCGAGAATTATTGTTCAGACGTTATGATGATATTGGGCAAATTGGTTATACGGATGTCTGCGCGATATTACAGTTGCTACTGTTTCAGAGGTTGCCCATTTGGCCCCCTACCGTCTTACACCAGAACTAAGGAGCCGTTTTTATGTTTGTTCCCTACCTTTTCCGATTCGAAGGGTTATCTTCGTTCTATTCGGCTGCGGATTCTATTCGAGGCATTCGTGGCCTCAAGGTTTTCGAGTTTTCGAGGAGGTCAGGTTTCTATTGTTATTTCTCCCCTCCATAATTTCCTTTGGAATTCCGTTGGAATATTTCAACTTTGGTGATGGATGACATCTTGGGTGATCATCCCCAAGTTTTACTTAGGCTGGAAATTACTAAGTTGACAACGGGTCTGGCGTCAGCTGATCCCGACTATCATCTTCCTAGTTCGCTGGATCTAATCCTCAGTGCCGATTTTCTGGGTCAATGCAACTTAAGTCTGGCTCCTCGGTATGTCCATTGCCGATGCAGTTCAGCGCTTTTGGGAATTTGCATCGGATATTCATATCATCGTGATAAATTTTCTGAGACATCAGGTAGTTCTGGTTAAGCAAATAAATGTGTAAAAATTAACTCTAGATTTCATACAATATACAATAGAAGTTTTAAGGCTGCGCCCTACACGAATATGCAGTTTAAATGGATTCCACTGTCCTGTTGCAAGTTTCATACTGGAAAAAAATAAGATCCTATTTTTCAATACGGGAGATAACATCCAGCTGAAAAATTATTGCCAGATCTGGCCACGCTTATGAGCTATTTCGAGGGTCATTATCACTAACAGATTTGAAATCTTCTTGCCTTTCTTGAAATTAAAATGAAAAAGTTGACTGGCAATACGTCGAGGTGTTTGAGATGTGTGTGTGAATCGACAACAAAATCAGTTTTACAAAACAGTCAAACATAACCTATCAAGCTAAAAAAAGGAGTGAAACGGGGGATATCATTTCCTCGAAACAGTTTACAGTCGCACTGATGACTTAAGGTCTTGATAACTGAAAAAGACATGGCATAAGTAAATTTAAACAGCGAGTAAATCTCACACCTACAATTATCTGACGATAATATTATAGCGCAGTTAGGTAAAAATCATCCTTTGGGACGACTTCGTACCCTTTCCCAACTCGTCCACTTTCCTAACCCTTTCACTTCCTTGAATGGCAAAAATGTAGGAAATATTTCGAAGAGCAGGTTTAATAAAGATCATAATATGCTAAGTTGTGCACAAAATAAACATAGAACAAATAAATCAGCAGAAGGATACCATCGAAGATTAAATCAGAAATGTTCTGGGAAAGGACACCCTAATTTTTATTACATATGCAGCATTTTAAAAAGAGACGCCATTTATTTGGACCACCTTATAATGACGAGCATATTTCATCAATTTCCAAAAAACCGAAGAACGGCACTTATTTATTTTGAAAGCTAGGGACACAAATAATTGCGAATATAATATCTCCTATAAATTTTCTGGAATTATACATATTAAATTGAAGTGTTTTTTTTATCACAATTTAATAAAAACACTACCATTCATTTTTATGTTAAGATTCAAATAAGTTCTTTTGTTATTAAAGTTATTATAATTTCACTTTTATTTTTTATTTTAAAGGTTCTGCCCCTCAAACGGAACCCAGGATCACTTTGTTGTCCGTCTGTCCGTTTGTCCAGATGTCTGTCAAGACCCCTTTTCCTCAAAAATAGGTATCAAGTTAAAGACCTATTTTATATTAATTTAAACTTTATAAAGGTTCCTTGCAGAACCCTTGAAACGACACTGACTATAATGTAGGTAAAGGTTTGTGAAAGACAAGAGAACTATTTTATTCGTTTAAATAGTGGACTTAGGAAATAGACGAGTGAAAAAGTGGACTATAGCACGGCCGCTAAGCAGGAAGAATTTCGTTCAATGTCCGGACACTATTTGTCTCTGTTGCACGCGCATAATAATTTGCCGTCACGCTCGCACAGATGCACTGACCGACCGCTGTCATCAGAAATTACTACTATTTTGACAACTGACACTGGCTTAAAAGTAAAAGGTCAATGTACGAAATTCTTCCTGCATAGCGTCCGTGTTATAGTTAGAAATTTGGACGGATTGTAAAATGGACAAGTTAGGAACGCTAAAATGGACAAGTTAGGAACGCTACTTACCCGTGGTATAACCCGTGGTGGTGCTAATTGTAGGAGTACGAGTTCAGAAAGTGGAGGAGTTGGGAAGAGGGCCAGTTGGGAAAGTGGACGAAGTCGTCCTGAAGGAAAATTATTTCGAAAAAGAAGCCGATAAGGAGAGAGTCCGTTTAAGTTGGTCAGAATTTAGGGAGCGTCGTCACGCCATACTAATATCTTTAATGCGAAAGTAACTCTGTCTGTCTGTCTATTTGTCTGACATAGGCTACTTGAAAACCTCAAGTGTGAGTCGTTTTTTTCTTTCTTTAATTGAGGAGTTACCGTTGAAAGCCTACAGCGATAATCGAATTTATTGCGGGTGGAACTGCGGGAAAATTTGGCATGGAGATAGTTTGAGTCCGTAGGAAGGACATTTGTTACTTTAAAACGTCAAGCGTCGGATTTTTTCTATAATTGAAAGGATGGCGTTGAAATCTTACACCGATAACCGAATTAAGGGCGGGCGGAACCGCGGGCAAAAGCTAGTAGATAATAAATAAAGCGATCGTCTTTCTTGTGAAAGACGAAAAAACATCTCTACTTGTGAAAGGTTGGACGAACAGTTAACTGTTAAGGTTGATACAGATTATTTGCAACACAAGATGCAATGCAACAAGAATGTATGTGGACGGTCCACGCGCACGCTGCGTGCGTCAACAACGCGGCAACGGCCATTCATGGTAGTGTTCAGCGCGCACGCCATGGAGCCGTTTAATTTCGAAGTGTACATGACAACACCATTATGGTGTGTCAATTATTTTATTACACCAGTGTATAAAAAAAGTCCCAGTCGTCATCTCCATCCATTATTACAATTGACAATTCAAATATCGCGGGCAGTAGGCCAGGTCCGCCGCGAGTTAGCCGTCCAGATTACACTGCGCGCACACAAAGTGTTTGTCGAAAATCCGAGAATAGGCGGAAACCAACGTTCGCCCAGCGAATGCACGTAGCGTGCGCGCAGTTGATTCTAGTGCGTTCGCGAACACATTAAAATGTATGGGAAATGCCCCCCCTGCCCGGTTCTGGCTACGCCCATGATAAATTAATTTCTTATTATTAATGTACTAGTAGGTATAGCACATTACATAATTTCATCGTTTACTTAAGAATACTTATTAGTTAAATAGTAATGTAACATATTTTGTGGGCCACTAGCAACTAGACTAGGCCTAGCCTGTATTTTAGATGCTAGTCTCTTCCATTGTTAATGACCCATGACAAAAGTTAGGTACTAGTACCGAGGTAACGACAAAAATACAAAATATTACATAACATAAAATAAATAACAAATATTATAGATGTTAAAACATTAAAATGACCTTAAGAATATTTATTACGAAATAATGAATCACTAGTAAATATATAAGATTATTATAATAAAATAGCAGTAGCAGTCTAGTATACGTGAGCGTGTGACGTTGGTGTGTGTGTGTGTGTGTGTTTGAGGGTGTTTATTATTTATTTTGCACATTTTTGTCGGTACTTTAATACAGTTAAAAGATTTTCGATTTCGTGGTAGTTTGTTTAGTTTATTGTTAAGCATTGGGCCGAGGTAACATTGGAATTTTCGTATAAAAGAAGTTCTAGATAATGGAATTTGACATACTTTATCTTTACGACGCGAGGTTGATAGCACCGGGTTGTAAGGAAGTTTCATGTGTTGCAGAATTATGGTATCTCTTATAAATAACTGCCTAACTGAAAGTATAGCACAATTAAGGTGTTATTAGTTAATTCGTTTTCGAAATGTTTAGAGTTAGAGAGTTATTTTGAAGCCAGTTCAATACCTTTTGTATACCTGTTTCTGCAACAACTCTAGCACCTTCCCAAGTTTTGTCAAATAAAATGAGTGCAGTGTCGTCGGCCTACGCAAATGTTCTACACTGGTTAAGATTTAAGTTGCACAAATTGTTTATATAAATTAAGAAGATGCTAGGACCGAGTACACTGCCTTGTAGTACACCATAGCTAACATCTATTTCTGTACTATAGTAGTCTCCTATCTTTACTTTTTGTAAGCGATTTGTGAGGTAGTCCTGAAATAAAGCCAATACATTACCTCTAAAACCAATCCTCTCCATTTTTCCCCAAAGGATAGAAACAGACACCGTATCAAATGCCTTTGCAAGGTCCAAAAATACACCAATACATTTGAATTTTGCATCTAATTAGGTTGCCACAAATTCTGTTAGTGTGGATATAGCTTCACCTGTTGATTAACCGGCTCTAAACCCGTACTGGTTTTGTGACAGAATGTTGTCCTTTTCCAAATAAGATACGAGTCTTTTGTTTATGATCTTTTCCATTATTTTTGAGAAGGTAGATAGTACGGAAATAGGACGATAATTGTTGATACAGTCTCTATTTCCTCCCTTATGAACAGGATGGACGATAGATAGTTTAAAAACTTGCGGGAAGATGCCTGTGCTTAAGCATAAGTTAGCAATGTGCGTCAATAGGGGTACTAATACATGTTTTGACATTTTTACAATCGTTAGTGATATATTATCCCAACCTACTGCACTATCGTTCTTTAGACACTTAATTATACATTCTACTTCTTCCTTAGTTGTTTCGTATAAATCCATAGAGTTTATTGAAATATTTGTTTCTGAGATTGTTTTTGACTCTCCTCTAAAGCCAACTGAAAATATCTTTAAACATAGTTTAATTCTTATTCACAGAAATAATTCGCGCCTTTTAAACCTTGTTATATATCTTCAATACGCCGAATTGGAAAACATACATCTTTGATTTTTTTATTTAATTTTCGATAATCAACACTAAATCTCAATGTATTGTCTTCTCTCTTAACTAATACTTATAGGAGTTACAAAGTTACTTTGGGATTCCCGAATTACTCCCATTTTTAACATATCTTGAATTTGTTCATCGATAATTTTTTGTTGTGCAAAAAAGAAGAGAGAGGGAAAAAGTGGCCGAGGTGTAGGTTTTGAGTACCTAGTGACTACCTGTCATTTCTGACAGGAAGTAAGAGTACCTAAGTGTGCCCAAACGCTCTGCAGTGCTACGGATTGTTTAGGTGAGTACCTTAAGACCTACGCCTATGGCTGGGGTTCTGTTGTCATCGTTAAGTTTCCCCCTAAGCAACGAGATGTTACGAATCACGAAACAGTTGGTTAGAACACAGCTCTGAAAAGAGCTATACGACACTCGGAACTGGGTGTTTTACAAACTAATTAACGCAATCGATACTTAAAACTCGAGAATGTGCGAAGCGCGCGATCTTCCGAAGGCTGGGTTTAGGCCGGGCGAACCAGCGTAAGTCAAAGAACCAAGCGAGGGCCACCGCTTCGCGTATTAGTTCCGCAAGATGAAACGATAAACACACACAAAAACACACAGTATCGCTTCGATAAACTTCGCGCTGTGGGGCGAGTTCAAAAGCTCAAACACCAGTCGAGGAGCGATGTCTCGATCGAGAAAGCAAAGTGAGCACTGTTTAACACTCAGGCAGAGTTTCCAAGTATCGCGGGCAATAAGCCAAGCAACGATGCTCAGTAGTCGGCACTGAGGCAAAACACCAACAGAGAATTACTGCGAACTTGATGAGTCAGCACACCACGAAGCACAGTGTGAGTAATCGAACTCAGGATCACGACCGCACAGCACGAGAGTCGAATCGGGAATGTATGTATGTGTACAGCCTTTTAGTTTTCATAATATTTATGCATAGGATTTTGTTGTGAATAATTGATTAGGGTGACCAAAAGTTAAAAGAAAATTATCACTTAAATAATTTTTGGAAATGATTTTTTAATATTTAGAAACTTAGAAAAAAAAACAATAAATCCATTCTAGGTTGACTAGAATGAATTTATTGAGTAAAATATTTAGGCTACACTATTTTCACAAGATCTTATTATGGAAACTAAAATGCTGGAGAAAAATAAAGAACATGTAAGGATTCTGCAATATTGTAAAAGTTAAAAGGAACGTGTTAAATGTGACATTTTTCAGTGAAAAGCCTTATTTATCAAAAAAAAAACATGAAATATTCAAATGAGTATACTTAGGCCAAACCTGTGAATTTAATAACGCGACCTGCTTTCCATACAATTCTGCAACCACGAACAATGCAGCACTTTTGCACAATTGCTATAATTAGTTCTTAAATTCACACAGAAATCTACAAGAAAATTTGCAATCGAAATAATACAATAAATATCAGTCATTTTGACAGTCACAACAGTCAAATTAGTATGACAATGTAAAAAAATAATTACTGTTTAGGATATATGCACCTTTTCAGCCACATACGTACCTACTGTTTGGGCACTCTCACCGAGGGAGCTTTGGGCAATATGTTACTGGCCAAACCAGATTTCAGGCCAAATAAGTTTGTCGTAGGCCAAATGGGTTCTTCCTTAGCGTGTCACGATATACTAGTTTAGCCCAGGACAATCTAGTTTGGCCTAAATACTTTAGGCTTTACTATTTTGGCTTAGGCCGAACTAATTTTGAATTATCATTCAAGTAAATTAATGCTCAAAATTAAAAGGCAATAAATTAGATACGCAATATTTATTCTCACATAGTCTATCTAATAAAAAAAAAAAATAATACCTATTGATTAAAAGTGACACAATACTTGTACAAAACTATAAAATAAAATCAGCACTTTATTTTATAGTTAGCGCTAAGCGTTATGTATTCTGACTGACATGATAATTTTGCAGAAAAATATGACATCTTCAGACAGTTATGCGTTGATTTTGTCAACATTAACTAATGTGAACTAAATACAAATACTATGTTTTCAATCATTATTCAATAATACTGGCACTTAAAACTGACATTTAGTCTACGAGGCTGAATCTAATATTGCTTCAATTTTATTATCATATTTAGCAGCTAGATAAACGACCGTGTCAAATTTGTTGCTTTATATATTTAAATACGACATAAAGGAACACAATACATTGTTATTTTGAGTAATTATTGTGTACATTTCAGTTTGTTTATTATTTTCTTAATATCTATTTTCAGATATTTACGGAATAAGGATACGTCAAATGTTAATATATAATTCATTATGGGTCTGTTATAAAACGAACAGTTTTCTATTTATAAATGATAAAAATATAAAAAATGCTCATTAAAATCTAAAGGACCTATTATACGAGCAAGTTTTTGAGCAATGATTAAAATAAAATTGGTACTTGTATATTCTACATACCAAACTTGCAATTACCAAACACAACGTTAGGTTTTTTCGAATGATTTCCATAGTTGAAAAATTTCATCAAATTTGCCGCTCCCTACTTCGTGACAGACGGACGGACGGACATAAGAGTGATCTTAGAAAGGTTCTGTTTTTCCTTTTATGTTACAATACCCCAAAAATGTAGAAAAAATAAATGAGCCTCAACAAAATATTCATACAGCGCTCTCCGATGACATCCATCTCTCTCTTTAGTTGGACATATACTATTATCTGTGTTCTTTAGTGCTGTAAATGGTGGAATTATGGCGTCTCGTCTACTTGTTGTTTTTGTACCTAAATAATTTATTTGTTATACATAAAACAGGATAAAATATAGAGCGCATCTTAAGAAGGAGTGGTATTTTTTTCTGTTTAATTTTTCTAAATTCATTTAGTGTGTTTCGATTAGGGCATGTAATATAGGAAGGTTTTCAATTCCGATATTTATTTCCGATATTAGATGTTAATATCTGAATTCCGATACTAATATCGGAATTGAACATATTTTTCATAAAGTTGTATTAGATACAAGATGTTTTAAATTAATTTATTTTTGTAATCAATATAAAAATAAAACAACTTCTGTGATGAATAAATTCAAAAATGCCACAACCTATGAACAAAATCTTTCTTTTTCTTTTTTTTTTTTTGGTGGGTAGTTGTAGAGTTTGTGTACAAATTTGTTTACAATGAAAATAAAATTAATTTAAAAGTTTTTATTAAAATTATTTATATAAAATATTTTATATTTTTAACCAATACTTCATGCCCAGTGTTTGTGTAAAATCATATGCTAAAATAGTGAAGTAATCTGCACATACCTGCCGGGACTATCTTTGTTTACAAGTTACATATCAAATAAACATGACCAGTGTAGCTCATATACATGAGACCCAAAAGTCACTTGAGGCTTGTATTTTTCAATAAATGACAGACTTTGAAGCTCATCTTAAAATTGCTTCCCAAAGTAGCAACATAAGTCAGCTTAGTGAAGAATTCAATTTTTTCAAGGATCATATCTGGGAAACTATAAAACTTCTAAGGCTACAGATCTCAAAGCTCAGCAGGACACAGGATATATCCGAAATGAGGCATCGAAAGAAATGTTTACTAGTCCATGGTGTTCCAGAAAACCCACAAGAAAACATTATAAGCATCGTTTCTTCACTGCTCACAGAAAAACTTGATATACCTGAAGTATCTACTGATAGTTAACAGTAAACTATGTGTCATGTCGTGCTCGTCCAATCCTCGTTAGATTCTCTGATCACTCTCTACAATCATCTGTTTGGAAGAAGAAGGCTGCTTTTAAGGGCTCAAAAATTGACATTGCTGAGTTTCTTTCTCGTCGAAGGCAGTCACTATTTATATCAGCGCGAAAACAATTCGGTATAACTAATTGTTAGACTCTTGATGGCAACATATTTGTCAAGCTTACAGATGGAATTCGTAGTAGGATTAACTGTGAAGAAGATCTTGGCAAGTTGGCCTCGAGGGCACCTAAGCCTCAAGGGACTTCAACCCCAACTCTATATACACCTCTATATACACTCTATATAACAGGACGTCCTAAACGCAACACAAAAAATAAGTAACCTCTTTAGTATCTTAAATCTTCTTTTTAATTAGCTTCTGTCTGTCTGCTTTTATAGTCACTACCACTATCGGTTAATTTATTGGAACTATTCCAATATGTATAAACATAAAATATCCCTAGTTACCAAATTGTTGTCCTTTTTCTTGTGTATACTTTATATATATATTATTGAATAATATCAACCGGTAGGTTGAGCAGTTAAATTTATAAAATTCTATTAAAAAGTACATAGGTATTAAATATTATAACATTATATACTCATTTATATATTTAATTTTTATTTTATTTTTTTTATTTAATAATATTTGAATAAATCTATACAGTAATGTCACTTGATGAAACTGATGACAACTCTTTTCATTCCGCTTCTGTTTACTTAGTTCTTCATTTTATTCCCTGTATGACACTGATACGTTAGGTAATGTACTCGAATGCTAATTCCAAAATTTAAAATCCTCTTTCAATGTCTGTCATATCAATGCTCAGAGCATTCCCTCCCACTATTCTGACCTTCTCGAAACTTTTAGATCCGAAAACATTCATGCGATATTCATATCGGAAACATGGTTAAAACCAAACCTTAACTCTGTACACTATGCACTTCCCAGATATGTCCTGATTCGGAATGATCGCACAGGTAAAGGAGGAGAGGGTGTTGCTATCTACTTACGCAGCGATATTCCTTCCAAAATTCTTTCAATCTCCCCATCCCAATACTCTGCTTCAGTTGAATATATTTTTTTGGAAATATATATCAAGGGAGTGAAAGCCGTTCTTGGAGTCCTATACTGTCCACCTACTGTCGACTATTTTTCCGATGTTGATTCCATGCTTCCTTCTTTCAGCGCAGATTACACACATCACTTAATCATGGGCGATTTTAACACTGACTTGTTAAAACCTTCTCCCCAGTGCACCAAGTTGTTATCATTAGTAAATTCAGCCAGTCCATCTATAATTCCTTTAGAAAGAACGCATCATAATCTTAATACAGCTGATACATTTTTAGATTAAATTATTACCTCTAATGTTGATTGAATAGCTAAATTTGGTCAGTTCACTGCCCCTGGTTTTTCAAGACATGATTTGGTTTATGCCGCATACAAACTTAAACCTCCTAAATATCAACCAGCAATTGTGACTGATAGAAAATTCTCTAAAATCAATGTTGAACAACTATGTAGTGATTCTGATCAAAATATTTTTTCCTTTTTGAATATTTTTACAGTCAAGGCCCTCCTATTTGTTCAGATTTTTTTTGGTGAAAAGTCATATCACACTGTGTAGTGGTTGGGTAGTTACTTTAATTGGAAAGTAATAAAACTACCTCAACATAGTCTTTGTTTCTGTGACAGCTCCAGTGCCAGTGCCAGGGTTTGCATTATATTTAAGGTTTAGGGCATGCATACGCATTATATACTTTTTGCTCGTTGGTTTGCCAAAATTTGTCGCCTTTCCAAGCCAATAAAAACTTTTAAGAATTATAATGGTAGGTATAGGACTGCTGCTATTAATTGTCATCTCTTGTGTTAAGCTTTGCAAGTTCATAGCGATTTAAGGTAATGTGTTTTGCTTCTCAAGTTTACTGAACATGAATTTCAATATTGTGTCTGCTATATACTATATATAATGTAGCAAGTCGTATTCGCGACACCAGTCAAAAAATCTAAAGACTGGCTTCTTTTGACTCGGGGACAATAAGTGACAAAGTTCGGAAATCGTTCAAGGCGAGGCGACGTGTGTGAGTTTTGCCTTTCAATACTCACGTCCTCGCCCTTCGTTAGCAGTAGCGCCGACTCTGTGGTGCCTGAGGGTGCTCGTGCCCCCAAATGTTAAGTGTCTGCGGCCCTGAGCCCAAATATTTTATAGTTTTACTATAATTTCCGGGACTCGGGCCCCCGCGTAAGATTTTTTTTAAGCAACGTGCTTGTTCGTGGATAGTGTACTGGGTCCTGTATGACGGTTTGTAGGACTTTGGTGAAAGAAAGTACGGAATCTGTAATGGTGTTCTGTAATTATTTAGCAGGTCAATAAGAAGGTAGTGAGACAACATCAAATCGCCCGCACAACACGTCTTATTTTAATATTTTAACAAAATTCCATATTACGATATTGGACTACTCAGTATAGGAATTATAATATCGGACTTAAAGTTCCGTGATTTCGATATTCCGAGATTCCGATATTCATGCCCTACTTTCGATGTGTATATTTTAGCAGTGTTTTAAGAATTGTGCAGCGAAGGCTTATGAATAGTGACTTATGAAGAAATAAGCAGGATATGACGCGCAATTTCTGAAGGATACATACCAAATCTCTTACCTTGGACACGAAAACGAGAATAGGACGCGATACAGACAAAGACAAGATAAATTATTTGACACTGGCAAATGCATAAATGGTCTGTAAAGACCGAGTGAGCCCATTATATATAAAAAAAAAGAGGCCGTAAACAGATGGAACACCGTGTGTTCTCGCAGGAACAACAGCTTGGAACACTAAAAAACTTTATTTGATTTTAGACTTTATTTGTATAGAAATAAGGTCGCTTTACGATTAAGGTATAAAATAGTTTAGTTATGTAATACGAGACTGTGGCGCTAGTATAGGCGGAAGTTCCCAAGATTAAAAAAAAAAAAAGGAGCCATTATAAAAAAAAAACGTTGGCGCGGTTTTGTAAATTAGATTTGCGTAAGTTTTTTAATATTAACTATAAATTTGATATTATTAACGTTGACAAAGTGATAAAGCATGAATAATTTGTTTTTTGTTATTGTACGTTATAGATTTGGAACATATAATTGATAACTATGAGTAGAATTAAGTGTTGTATAAAAAACTGTGACTCCAATGGTCAAACTAAAAATATTTATCTTCATGCTTTTCCTTCGGTGGGATATAAACGAATTCTTTGGTTAAAAAACATAGGTGATAATAATTTATATTCATATAATGCAAAACAACTACATACCAAAAAAGTATGTAGCAAACATTTTGAAGAAAAATTCTACGAAAATGGAAAACTTAATTATGTTTACGCAAGACGGAAGGATATCCAAAAAATCAACCAGAAAGTAAGTTACCTAATATAATCCAATAGGTTACTATTTCTTACGGCAACTAAAGAAGTTTGTTATAGCAAGCTATAGATGCAGCTATGGTTTGTTCGTGAAATTCGGTTATAGTTACTCCGCGGATTTTTTTTTTAATTTAAGTAGCCCTAAAAGTAGCCTTTTTTCTTGTCCATATCTTCAAGTACGTCTGCTCCATTGCGGCAGGATTGAGTAACTAATGTTTTAGTCATTCTCGAGGACACTTTTTAATTTTCCAAGATGAAAAATAGTCTACGTCCTTCCCCGGCTCTTAGGTTATCTCTATACCAAATTTCATCTAAATCGGCTCGGTTGAAGTGTGATTGAGTAACAAACAACCAAACATCTTAACTTTCCCATATATAATAATAATGTGCTCCACCCGCCCTAAATTTGTTTATCGGCCTTAGATTCTTACGCCAACTTCTTAATTATACCTACGAATGAAGTTTGCTATACCAAGCTAAAGTTCGTTTAGGCTCGGTTCTAATTATTCCCGAGACAGACATACAGAGTTACTTTGGCATTTATAATATCAGTATATATATGGAAGTATGGATATATTTTGGCATATTAAAATATATTATAGCTACGTGTTTAATGTACTTGATGACCGATATCTCTATTACATAATATATTGCTGTTTTTGAAGATATCCTTATAAAATTATAACTTTTGGATAAAGTTTTGCCGTAGTAGTAGTAGAAAATTTATCCAAAAGTAATAATTTTAAAAAGAAATCTTCAAAAATAGCAATATATTATGTAATAGAGATATCGGTATAAGTTATCTATTAAGCTATAAGGACGAATAATAAGCAGACCCTTATTCTTATGGTTTCCCAATGTCTGTATGTCACTTCGTCCGTTTGTATGGAAACACTAATTTTATTTAGAGACAATTATTAATGACCACAGTGTTGAAATGTCATTGTTCTGTGTCCATAGAATATTTTGCCTTAAAACAGTCATGAAAAAATTGCTTTCTGTGTTCCAAATGATATGTGTTTATCAGTAAAATTCTGTAGATTTATAACTAAAATATTTTAAGATTTTTACGTCATAATTATAAACTTAAAACAGTTGTTCACAGTCCGTACAGCCTCCAGAAATAATAATAGTATAAAATAGTATATAACCAATATATAGCCAATAATGACTGCCCCAAATATCCGTATACCATACAGTACTGGTCGCAACCAGAGTCGAAACAACTTTATAATAACATAATTAGCGGGCCCTTACCGGAAATCGAACCCGAACTTCGACAGTCGCCTGTTCTACCACTGCAATGCGCCATTCGGTCCTCTACTCCACTATTAAATTAAGGCTACGTTTTGCACAAGGTAGAATGCAAGTGGTTTTGGGTCAAAATATTTTTACTGACTTACTCATAATATTTTTCCACCTATATTTGCAGACGGGTTTTCTTACAGCTTTTTGGTTTTGCAATTTTGCCCTGTGTCAATTTTGTTCAGCCTGATATTAAGTAACTAATCTAGTCTAATAAGTAACTTTGTAATTCGGCGAAAATGAAGATCCTTGTCCACATTGGTTGCCATAGTTTTTTGTGGCCGGGCGGCAGCTCTTCAGAGGCTTGGAGATATATCTCGAGGGCACAGATTTTGGAATCTGCTGAGGATCATAGTATAACTGAAATGTTAATTGATTTACAGGCGAAGTATATAGGCGAAGTATATATATAGATAGTCGTAAAAATATTATACCCACTGTAAAAAATCGTATCTGTACAAAAATACCCTGTACGTAGTAAATAAAATTAGCTCATCGTGTAGGAATGTAAAAAATTTAGAATGATTATGTCATATCTTTGAACGTATTTAAATTTATTGTTTCAGAGTGGCTATCGTCGGTTAGAGTAGGTTTACATATGATTTAGAGATAACATCTTGTCCAAAAAACTACACGTCGAAGGTGACTTTGAATTGGTTGCCTATTCAACATGGAAGAGTCCATATCACAGAATAAAGAACTAGTAGTCAAAAGTATTAGCTTATATATTGGTGTTGGCACTTGCAACTGTGTATTTTCTATCTCCACAAGATGGTTCACATCCACAGGCACCATATTTAAGTCAATATAAGCAAATATTGATACACAAAATTTAATTGTATGTCCTGAGTTACAATGTCACTTTATAAAGTTTATGCCGTGCAAACTCATTGTAACTCAGAAAAGGTAATAAAATGAAAGTACTTATAGCACATTAATCATACAGAAATATAAAACATTCCTTTTTGAACATTTTTTTTAGTTTGAATGGCATTAGGACGTAACAGACGTCACTAAGAATTTTTTGAAACTTTGACGCGCTCTTCTGTAAACTTACGACAAATGATTTACGAAGTTTTGCCTTGCAGGTGTCGCTATAATCATTGCAAGGTTGAATCTTGTATGGTAATTTACGATAGAGAACTTTTTAAGATTATTAGGAGAGATAAGTTTGTAAGAATTTGATTAATTTTGTTACAGTCCTGAGTACACTTTTTGACGTGAAAAAAACATAAGTAATAGTACAAACCTTATTTAGGTGAATTTGCTAATATGAATTATCATATTATCAATTTAGGTATATTATACAGAAAATACACAACATTTTAAAAATAGCTAGTCTATTAGTAGCTATTAATAAATAATTGTTTATTAACATTTTAGAAATCTCTTTTGCACGAAGAGGAAACAAAAAATATAAGCCTGTGCCTAGGTATGATGATACTCAAAAAAATAATATCTACAGCTATTTTGTATTAGAAGGTATTGTCTAACATTCTTTATCATTTCAATAATCTTACACGAATATTGTTTTAAAACATTAATGAAAGTTCAAACTATACTATATATAACATTGAAGTTTTAGTTTAAAACTAAACAAAAACTTTCGTAAATGGTCTAATAATAATTATTAATTGCAGCCTAAGTAATTAGCTTAAGAATTTAAGAAAATCGAAAATAAATGTACATTTCATGAATATTTATGAATAAACAATGTCAACTTTGAGAACGTTGTTTGATTTTACGTCCTTTGGTCTATTCTTCGTAGATGAACAACAATATAAATATTAGTCTGGGATGGAACTTGGTATCTATAAAGCCACATTAGAAAAGTAATTTATAAGCTGGCTAGTAATAATTGAATTTAAGAAAAAAAAAATGCTTTCCGTTTTGCGCACTAGCGCCACGCACTCGTATTACAGAACTAATCTTAGTGTTCCAGTAAATGTATGGGCCGTTGCCTATCTGTACTATATGTATATAGTACTGAACTTGCATATCTATGAGATGGAAACAAGATGGGAGATAAACTAGAATTTTCTGATAAACAGACTGAGTGAATTGAATATCAGCTAAATGAACACCACGGGTGTTCTATGTCAGAGGAACTGGTTAGTCTAGTTGTTGTTCTGCCACATAAGACAGCACAAGCGTAGCATCGGTTTGTAACCGTGCGTGGGTTGGGGTGTACAAAAGGAAGCGCCAAGGAACGGTTTCATTTTTCCGCTTTTAGTTACTCTGACCGATAATGTTCACATAAGCTTTAAGCTTTTGCTGTGCTGGGCATTTACAAAATTTATTGTCGCCTTACACAATGGCAGCCAAATATTGAAATTTATTTCTATTTTAGATAGATATGCCTTTTTTCATTACATGGCCATAGGCACACTTATAATGTAATGTGCCTGTTGTGGTAAGTCTGCATAATCTCATATGCCCCAACTCACAGGCGCTTGTCTTTTAGTGATTGTCACAAATTGCTGTCTACAGACACACTCTCTCAAGACAACCAGGGCATATGTCCATGTTCATAATTAAAATTAGATACAAGGACAATAAAATATGGTATGAATGGAAATTGGGTTGTTAAGAAACATTACTCGTCTAATAATTTAAAAGTGTAGCTCTGGAATCTGTAAGCTAACTTATTAATTTAATGTTAAGTTTTCAAAGCAGAACAGCATCAATTCTTAAAAAAAAAAAAAAAAAAACTATGAAACCACGTTGAACCAAAAAGAAAGAAAGTGTGAAAACTATGTATTTTTTTAGTAAATAAATTTATTATTACTTATTATATTTATCATAAACTTATTCTTATTACTTTTTTTATACTGTATATATAAGGGAACATACCTAAAAATAAATAAAGAGGAATAAACATAATAAAGTTAGGTGAATGTCTGTTTGTACACGGCAAGGGCGGATAATTTCCTTAGTACGGGGACGCTTGACGGGTTAAATATGAATTGAAAGCCAAGGTGCAAGTGCAGAGTGTGTAATGTGTCAAAAAAAACAGTGACATATTTATGTGTATGTAGTTTAATTGTTTAGTTACTGTTTTACATATTTAATCTATATAATTTCAATTTATAGATTTGAGGACAATAAGTATCACCTGTAGATAACATACTAAAAAAACTTAACAGATAAATATAAATAGACAGTGTCAAATAATAAATACTGATTTTGTTATGACAGAGTAGGTTGTGGCTAACGCCCAAAAAATAGCACAGGAGCAAAGCAAAATAAATAATAGTACTTTACTTTTAATCATTGGCTCTATACTATTTACTTTAAAATGTTAATAAACACTAAAATTTTAAGTATTTTTTTTAATTTCTATGATTCTCACAAAACTAACAATAATAATTTTGACAATAGTAAGGTTTTTAATCTTCCTAGTAAGTTTGTTTTGTGAGAAATATTTATTTAAAAATAAATCTTTATTTTAATTATTAAACAAAATCCTGACTACACACCACAGTGCCCAACAATTAGGGAAATATTGATATCAATAATTGTCGTATGTATGGAACAGCAATAAACAATTTATAATGTTGGTCAGATTGATTTTGCTGTCATGTTGGTATATCGTGGTTACATGATGGAGTCAAGAGCATGCCAGTGTGACTATATGGAAGTGCTAACTCTTAAAAGGTAGTGATTATATTCACTTTGGTTCAATGCTTAGTGGTAGAAACAGAACCCTCATGGTTCTAGTCTTGTCCATCTGCCTGTATGTTACAGCCTTGTAATTTTGCTAACCTTTCCTAGACTTCTACATCCCCACTGTTGGGGAATACATATTCATTATTATTGTAGTGGGTGTACATCAGCTGTTCGTTTTGGAATCAATATTTTGTTAGTATCTCTTCAAACATTTTGTGGCAAAACTAGTGTTATCAAAACTGTGAATGTTTCAAATGTGGCAATTTTTTTTCCTAAAACAAACACTCTCTTTGAATTAGTTGTGAGGTGACATTCAAGTAATAACACTTAAGTTAGAGTTAAGCAAATTAATTAAAGGGCTCTCAGAACCAAATTCAATTTCAAAAAGAAACCAAACAAATGCTGTCATAGAGGATTCAGATTATGTTGTCTGTTATTGGCGTTCCTAATACTACTATTACTTTTTTATCTTAACCAATTGTGTATAAATCTATATATATATATATATATATCTATAAATCTGGTATGATCCAATTAAATAATTAATGTTTTCATGCAGTTTTATTTATTAAGGTTAAGGATAAATCTGCTCCGGATTGTGTTGCAAGAAGAGACTTTTGTTTACCTTACCATGTCCAGGATGCTAGCTTGTTTGGTTCCTACTATTATTCAAGTAAAATAAGGACTATCAATTCAATACACTTATTGATTCATTAACAGAAATAGAAGAGTTGTACACCTCAACTAAAGCCTTGATGGCTTTAAAAAGAAGAAAAAGATGGTGATCAGCCTTACAGTCTGCAGCAGCTCGAAGCTGCAAGTATCAAGTTAGTGCCATGCATAATACAAATTGTATTTTTTATGATTTTTTTTTTAAAAACACTGCTATACAAAAATACTGTACTTAAAATTTTAATACCGAAGATAATATTTTGGACAGTATGTATATGGCAGTAAATTTACTCTATACAAGATGTATAGGTACAAAAGCTAATTTGATGCTATTAAGCATTATTCAAATCAGCTTACCAGTTGTAGGTTGCTTTAAAGTTAGTAAAATAATGTTTCCGAATATAAAGTTCCTACTATGCTTGTGGTATGAAATCGAGAGCCTAAAGTCTGGAACTTTTCAGTAAGATTTTTGAAAATAAAATAAATTGGTAAAATATCATAAAGACAAACAAAAATAATATTACTCCACTGTAGTTTTGTATGAAAATGAAAACATGGTCATACCTACTCAAGTGGATAGGTAAAACGAGGACATGCTTAAGTTCTTAATTAGATCAAATGCAAACTTTTTTTATTCAAGTAGACTTTTAAACAGCACTTTTGAATCGTTAATATTGATATTATAAACTTTACCATTGGTCTGGAATAATTTACTACTGAGAAGAAAAGCCAAACACTCCACAGTTAATGTTTTATATTTTTTCAATTTCATATTAAAATACAAGTACAATATAGCCTTACACTAGGTAATATCATACAATGTTTTAATTTAAAAAATTAGTTGTTCTAATCCTTTTAAGCATTTTTATCATTAATATATTCATCAATTTTTATTCATTAAACTTCTTTGATATATCAATCAATTAGCCTTTTATCCTGAACTTAAGCATCTTCCATTGTTTCCTATCTCTGGCAACTCTTCTCCAGTTAAGACCTGCTGTGAGCATTAACTCGTCTTCCCATTTTTATTGTTGCCTACGTCTGTTTCTTTTGCCATTTCTAGGGTGCCATTCTGTCATAAGTTTGCTGCTAGGTATTCAAATTCAATATAATTTATTCAGTTTAGGCTACAATAATTGAGCACTTATGAATGTCACTACGCCATCGGTTCGTAAGTCTATAGAGCGGGAGACCTTGTACTGAGAAGAACCGGCAAGAAACTCAGCAAGGGCTTTTCCATTCTCCCTTTCTCTTACAGCCTCCAATTAAAATATTGGAAAATGCCCTCCCTATCATAAAAGGACACTTTCCATTACAAACATAAAAAACATGAAATATAAAGTACAATTACAACATAAAAAAGTATCTAATATAAAAAAAAGACAGTTCATGTATTTCTTCTTTTGAACCTTTTTTGTGTATAAGTATTGTATGTGAGTTTCCCACTGTTCTAGGATTTGTCCAGATGTCAAGACTTCATTAAAGATTTTGGTTAGTACGGGAAGCAATTCCTCCAGTGTGCCTTTTAGTAGTTCATTTGGGATTTTGTCAGGTTTTGATATTTCTATATCAATGTCTTCATTTATGCTGTTGGTAGTAGGGTATGAAGGGTGCTTTCTGTGCTATTTAGGTAGTTTGATTTAAAGTGAGGCTCTTCCCATTATATGGTTTGTGTTGAAGTTTAATTGTGATATAACTGCTGTATTTGTGAATGCTTTTGGGAGTTGCTTATGATATAGTCTATCTCATTTTTATTTTGACTGTCGGGTGATATCCAAGTCCACTTATTGTTTTTATTGTTCTTGAAAACGCTGTTGAGAATAGTCAGATAATGCTCCAGTGAAAAATCTACGAGTCATTTACCATTGATCTTTCTTTTGCCATGACTGAAGTTTCCTACAGCATATTTATCTTTGTTCTGTTTAACCCCGACCTGGGCATTGGAATCACCCATCAGTTTAATCAAGTTCTATAACTGGGTAATTTAATGTTCAGGATTGCCTCCAATAATGTCTTGTATATATTTCTTTTATCTGAGACTCCAATAATGTCTTGTATATATTTCTTAAGATATGATTTTATCATAAAGCCCACTCCTCTCTGTTCTCCGCTTTCCCCTTTGTTGAATAAGACATAATCAGGAAGTTTTACTGTGAGGTCCTCAGCTCTTTGCATTTCACTTATATCCAGTATATCCCAGTAATTTTTTTTTAAGGCGGCCTCGAGTTGCAGTATTGCTTCAGGTGTCCTTAGTGTTCTGGTATTTATAGTTGCAATTTTTAATGTTAGTAATTTTTTGTTAGAGAGGTGGGTGGTCTATTGCTCCCGCGGGGACCAGCCATATTGGGAGAGCTGTTTCTTTATGTTGAATTTGATTTTGTTTTTGTTGTTTTTTTCTGGTTTCAGTTGTATGGTTTTTAGTGTCTCCATGTATTTTTTTCCGACAGGGAATATTTTTTCCCGCATGATTTAAAATGCATCCATTTTAATTATTTTATAATTGGGCTTATTTCCTTCACTGTGATCGGGCTTATTTGGACTTGGCATTTGACAGTTGATTCTTTTCCTTCTCTTACTTTCTCCAAGATTTTTTGCTTTTTCTCTACGTTCTTGTTAAATATTTTTAGGAATATATAATGAGTTATATAGGTGTTTGGTTTTGGTTTTGAGTCTTCCAATTTGTTGTAGTTGCGAGGAGAATGGGTCTGGTTTCTTCATTGTTTTCTTTTTTTTCCTAGTCGTTGGAACCTGTTTATGTCGCTATTTTCCAACACGACGTCTAGTTCATTTACTATTTTCGATACAATAATTTTTAGGTTATTATGATTCTCGTCCGTCCATTCTGAAATCCCATGGATTAAGATGTTATTTTTCCTAGCATTGAGGTCAAGTAGTTCTGCGGTAAGACACGAGCAAATGATTAAAACGTGTGAGCACTTTGCAAATGCGTCTATTGTGTATAAGAACCGGAAACAAGAATCTTTGACATATTCTTGAAATTTATTAAGAGGTAAATGAACCAAAATAAGAAATAAAAAATATTCAAGACTTATTACAGTATATGTTACTCACACATTGGTTGCAAAAAAACAGAAATTACCAAAAAACAAAACAAATAAGTATTGCGATTATAAATAATTGCATTGCCAATTTGCTTGTTGTCAGATATTGGGGAGCAGCTAAGCGTTGCTTCTGAAGGAGGCTGTGCTGACGACGAGCAGCGCAGAGACATCGACTCGATAATGCGTGAGGCGTAGACATACTGAGGCGAACACATTCATTTGTGGCATCTGCAATCAAATATTTATACAGGAGCATAACCTAAAAAATCACATACTGGCTAAACACGTTGATAGACCTCGATATTGTAACATAAGTAGACATAACTTTACATACAGAAATTCTACGATATAAGTACATGCATACGAAAGTGCAAGAACTTGTTTGTTGCGGTGTTTGTAATAAAAAAATAAATCTCAACATTTAAAATACCACCAGAGAATACTCACAGGTGAAAAACCTTAATTCTGTGATATTCGTCGAAAATAAATTGAAGCAAAGCAGTGAATCAGCAAGTCATATGCGGGTAATGAATGTTATTGTTGTGAAGACCGGACCATTGAACTACTGGGCCCAGAGGAAAAAAAAATACTTTATTCTATTTCACTAACGAAGTCCCCTATGACACATTGTGACGTCCACATCCACAAATCGGTCACTTCTGCATTGTTTATAATTTGGCATTTACAAAAACAAAAAATTTTAAATCGGTGAACCGCAATATCGATTAAAACGTGCTTGTCTTAGGCACATTAAGCTGACAGCTGTCACAGAAGACTTCGTTAGTGAAATAGAATATAGTAGCGGTCATTTTAAAGACCATATACAGAAACATTCAGATGACCAGTTTTATTGTTGCGAGTTTGCAGTAAAAAGTTAACTCATTCTAATTTGATATATATCATAATATGGGTATAAAATCTTTTTGTTTGTTATGTTAAATTGATTGATTTAATTGTTGAAATTTGGAATTATTGTAACACTAATTGTAAAATAGCTATTAGGCTGTACATACATTTTACTTACTTACATCTCATTTCGTGTTAATTACCTACTATTTGAGATAAGAAGTTATTATAATGCGTCTGAAAATCAGAATTTCTGAAATTGTGTATTCTTTCTGCGTTTTGAGACCTGTGGAATTATTTGCAGATATTTTTAAGAAGTTTGTGTGTGCGTATTTACGTTAACTTTTTGGGATCGTACAGTTTAAAAACAAATAGACTGATTTGCTTCATTGACATCTCAATCGATTCCCTTGCATCAGGAATCGCACAGGTTAGTTTTTTAGCTTTTTTTCGGGTTAGCATAACTTGAAAACTAATGGTCCGATTTGCTTCATCGACATCTGAATCGATTTCTTTACAGCTGGAATCGTACTGATTAGTTTTTCAAAAAAGCTTAACCTACTGTTTATTTTTTACCAATAAACTAAACATTTTTTTCCAGACTATAAACTTTTTTAAAAATTCTTCGATTTTTACAAAACGAAGTTCTGTTAGGTTTTTGACCCTGCTGAACACAAATATATTATCAGTATTTTTTTTCTTAAAGATGGCGGATCTAATACGGCATCCATTTTTTGATTTCAACAAAAAAAATCTGTTACGATTTCAAGTGTTGAAACGAAAGGTTTACCTTTTTTTGCCTTTTTGTTATTAATAATCTTAGCCACACAGAGTACTTTAAAGTATCCCGAGCAATTTAACATATCCAATACTATGTTCATATAGGTAAGAAAATATTAAAGTATGATCTAAGTGATTTAATGCCGTCAAAAGAAAATGTACCGGCATTAATCTTTTTAAAACTTTTACACACTTGTTTTAAAAGTTATAAAAATATACTAAACTTTTTAGCCAGTGATGATGAAAGTCGTCAAAAACAGGTACTATTTTATTATTTGTTAGATAATTCGCCATTATAACTCATTATTTTTATAGCATGAATAACTTATCGATTTTGCGCTTCTGTATATAATAATAAAAAAAAATAAGTGATTGAGTGCAAAGTGACGGATTTACATTGGTATGTTAACTAGTTAGGCAATACGAAAAACATTTAATATTTTTTCATTTGACCTTAGGCAACGTGGAGGTCGTAACCGCAAAAATATGTGTACTGTATGGTTTACGCCTCCGAGAATTTTATCCTTGCGATCTTTTGGACGGTTTCATAGATGAGGAACTGGTACTATTATCGGACGCCCCCGAACCTTATAAAAGTGCTAAAGCGAATGATTTTTTCCATTATAGGTTTTGGTGCGAGATTGCGAGTTACAATTTCTATTGGTATGTTTATACTTAGACAATTCGGAAAACATTTAATATTTTTTTGTGAATTCATATCTTAATTTGGTATATCATGCATTTGATACATTTGACTTAAGGCAATGTGGAGGTCGTAACCGCAAAAACATGTGTACATATTGTTTACGACTCCGAGAATTTTCTTCTTGCGAACTCTTGGACGGGTTCACAGATGAGAAACTGGTACTATTATCGGACGCCTCGGACCTTATCAAAATGCAAAAGCGAATGTTTTTCTATTCTAGGTTTTACTGTGAGATTGCGAGTTTCAATTTAAATTGTTATGTTTACTACTCAGGCAATTCGTAAAACATTTAATATTTTTTTGTGAATTCATATGTCAATTTGGTAAATCATGCTATTCATTTGACCTTAGGCAATGTAAAGGTTGTAACCGCGAAAACATTTGCACTATATTGTTTACGACTTCGAGAATTTTCTCCTTGCGAACTCTTGGACGGTTTCACAGATGAGGAACTGTCACTATTATCGGACGCCTCGATATGATAAAAGTGCAAAAGCAACTGATGTTTTCCGTTGCAGGTTTTACAGCGAGATGGCGAGTTACAATTTCAATTGGTATGTTTATTAGTTAGGCAATTCGTACAACAATTATTATTAGCTATATCTCAATTTAATAGCCATGTGTTTAACTTCTAAACTTTCGTAAATAAATCTGTATTTAGATTTTATGTGGATGTTGTATCCAAGAAAGAATTTGTACTATATTTTTTACCACTCCTAGAATATTGCGAACGTTTGTACGGGTTTACAGATAAGGATCTGGCTCTATAATCGGACGCCTCGACCTTATAAAAGCGCAAAAGGTAATGATTTTTTCTATTGAAGGTTTTACAGCGAAATTGCGAGTTACAATTTATTTTGGTATGTTTTCTGCTTAGGCAATTTGTACAAAATTTATTATTTTTATGAATTCTTATCTCACTTGTCTATCTCTATGATTAGATTTAATACATGCATGCATGCATTTGACCAAAGATAATTTGGATGTCGTAATCGCGAAAGAATATGCTCTATATTGTTTACGACTCTGAGAATTTTCCTCTTTGCTTGCTTTCTTTTCCCAATAATGCTTCGATAGGTTTACAGATAAGGAACCGGATTGACGTTTTCCATTGCAGGTTTTACTGCCAGATTGCGAGTCACAATTTATATTTATACTAGCCTTTGTCTGCGTTTCCACCCGCCCTAAATCCGGTTATCGGTGTCGAATTTCAACTGCGATTCCTTAATTATGAAAAAAACCTACTCACACTTGACGTTTTCTAGTAGCCTTTGTCCTTCCCCGGGACTCAAACTGCCTGCCAAATTTCATCTTAATCGGTGCTGCGGTTTGAGCGTGAAGTGGTAACAGACAGACGGATAGAAAGTTACTAATTTATAATAATTACTACCTTTTGCCCGCGGTTCCACCCGTCCTAAATTCGGTTATTGGTGTAGGATTTCAGCGGCGACTCCTCAATTGAAGGAAAAATATCTTGTACCCGTACACCTAAGCGAACTACGCGAGTGTGACACGGGCAATTACCGATTTCAACATATGCAATGTGGATGTCGAGACCGCGGAGGAATGTGTACTGTATTCTTTACGACTCCGAGAATTTTCCCCTTCCGAACGCGTAGGTGCGTTTGCAGATAAGGAACTGGTACTATTATCGGACGCTTCGATCTCATCAAAATGCAAAAGCGAATGATGTTTTCCATTGCTGTATTTAGAGATAGATTATGAGTTACAATCTATATTAGTATGTTTACTTCTTACGCAATTCGTAATTATTTTTTTTTATGAATTCTTATCTCAATCTGCTATATATTTGACCAAAGACAATGTGGGTATCGTAACCGCGAAAGAATAATTTCTATATTGTTTACGACTCTGAGAATTTTCCTTTTTTCTTGCTTGCTTTTCCCAATGCTTAGATAGGTTTTCAGATAAGAAACCGGTATTACTATCGGAAACCTCGACCTTATTAAAGTGCAAAAGCGATTGACGTTTTCCATTGCATTTAATTTACTGCGAGATTCGAGTAACAATTTATATTTATAATAGCCTTTGCCCGCGGTTCCACCCGTCCTAAATCCGGTAATCGGTGTAGGATTTCAACGGCAACTCCTAAATTATGAAAAAAAACCGACTCATACTTGAAGTTTTCAAGTAGCCTATGTCCTTTCCCGGGAATCAAACTATCACTATGCCCAAATTTTTATTTTGATCGGTACCTACAGCGGTTTGAGCGTGAAGACGTAAAAGACAGACAGACAGTTACTTTCTAATTTATAATAATTACTAACTTTTGCCCACGGTTCCACCCACCCTAAATTCGGTTATCGGTGTAGGATTTCAACGGCGACTCCTCAATTATAGGAAAAAATATCTTATACAGAGCACCACGGGTAATTTTTTCTACCTTTGGTACACCTAGGCCAAGTACGCGGGTGTATCATGGGCAATAAACGATTTGAATAAAGGTAATGAAGATGTCGAGACCGCGGAGGAATGTGTAATATATTCTTTACGACTCCGAGAATGTTCCCCTTCCGAACGCATAGGGGCGTTAACAGATAAGGAACTGGTACTATTATCGGACGCTTCAATCTCATCAAAATGCAAAAGCGAATGATGTTTTCCATTGCTGTATTTAGAGCGAGATTATGAGTTACAATCTATATTGGTATGTTTACTACTTAGGCAATTCGTACATTTATTATTTTTTATGAATTCGTATCTCAATTTGTTGTTGCCATATTTCAAAATTTTATACATTTGCAAATATGTCTATGATTAGATGTAGTACATGCCTTACATTTGGCCAAAAGTAATTTGGATGTCGTAATCGCGTAATTTATATTTATAATAGCCTTTGCCCGCGGTTCCACCCGTCCTAAATCCGGTAATCGGTGTAGGATTTCAACGGCAACTCCTAAATTATGAAAAAAAACCGACTCATACTTGAAGTTTTCAAGTAGCCTATGTCCTTTCCCGGGAATCAAACTATTACTATGCCCAAATTTTTATTTTGATCGGTACCTACAGCGGTTTGAGCGTGAAGAGGTAAAGACAGACAGACAGACAGTTACTTTCTAATTTATAATAATTACTAACTTTTGCCCACGGTTCCACCCACCCTAAATTCGGTTATCGGTGTAGGATTTCAACGGCGACTCCTCAATTATAGGAAAAAATATCTTATACAGAGCACCACGGGTAATTTTTTCTACCTTTGGTACACCTAGGCCAAGTACGCGGGTGTATCATGGGCAATAAACGATTTGAATAAAGGTAATGAAGATGTCGAGACCGCGGAGGAATGTGTACTATATTCTTTACGACTCCGAGAATGTTCCCCTTCCGAACGCATAGGGGCGTTAACAGATAAGGAACTGGTACTATTATCGGACGCTTCAATCTCATCAAAATGCAAAAGCGAATGATGTTTTCCATTGCTGTATTTAGAGCGAGATTATGAGTTACAATCTATATTGGTATGTTTACTACTTAGGCAATTCGTACATTTATTATTTTTTATGAATTCGTATCTCAATTTGTTGTTGCCATATTTCAAAATTTTATACATTTGCAAATATGTCTATGATTAGATGTAGTACATGCCTTACATTTGGCCAAAAGTAATTTGGATGTCGTAATCGCGTAATTTATATTTATAATAGCCTTTGCCCGCGGTTCCACCCGTCCTAAATCCGGTAATCGGTGTAGTATTTCAACGGCAATTCCTAAATTATGAAAAAAAACCGACTCATACTTGAAGTTTTCAAGTAGCCTATGTCCTTTCCCGGGAATCAAACTATCACTATGCCAATTTTTATTTTGATCGGTACCTACAGCGGTTTGAGCGTGAAGAGGTAAAAGACAGACAGACGGACAGACAGCTACTTTCTAATTTATAATAATTACTAACTTTTGCCCACGGTTCCACCCGCCCTAAATTCGGTTATCGGTGTAGGATTTCAACGGCGACTCCTCCATTATAGGAAAAAATATCTTATACAGAGCACCACGGGTAATTTTTTCTACCTTTGGTAAACCTAGGCCAAGTACGCGGGTGTATCATGGGCAATAAACGATTTGAATAAAGGTAATGAAGATGTCGAAACCGCGGAGGAATGTGTACTATATTCTTTACGACTCCGAGAATGTTCCCCTTCCGAACGCATAGGGGCGTTAACAGATAAGGAACTGGTACTATTATCGGACGCTTCGATCTCATCAAAATGCAAAAGCAAATGATGTTTTCCATTGCTGTATTTAGAGCGAGATTATGAGTTACAATCTATATTGGTATGTTTACTACTTAGGCAATTCGTACATTTATTATTTTTTATGAATTCGTATCTCAATTTTTTGTTGCCATATTTCAAAATTTTAAACATTTGCAAATATGTCTATGATTAGATGTAATACATGCCTTACATTTGGCCAAAAGTAATTTGGATGTCGTAATCGCGAAAGAATATGTTCTATATTGTTTACGACACTGAAAATTTTCCTCTTTGCTTGTTTGCTTTTCCCATTGCTTGGATAGGTTTACAGATAAGGAACGGGTATTACTATCGGACAGCTCGACCTCATTAAAGTGCAAAAGCGATTGACTTATTTCATTGCAGGTTTTACTGCGAGTTCCGAGTTACAATTTATATTTATACTAGCCTTTGCCTGCGGTTCCACCTGCCCTGTGTAGGATTTCAAGGGCAACTACTCAATTATGGAAAAAAACCGACTCACACTTAAAGTTTTTAAGTAGCCTATATCCTTTCCCGGGACTCAAACTATCACTATGCTAAATTTCATCTTGCTCGGTACTGCGTTATTAGTGTGAAGAGGTAACAGGCGATCCTTCAATTATAGAAAAAAATATCTTATACAGGAAACCACGCGAATTTGTTTCTAACCTTGGTACACCTAGGCGAACTACGCGGTTGTGTCATGGGCAATAAACGACTTGAACAAAGCCAATGTGGATGTCGAAATCGCGGAAGAATGTGTACTATATTCTTTAGGACTCCGATAGTGTTCCCCTGATGAACGCATAGGTGCGTTTGCAGATAAGGAACTGGTACCATCATCGGACGCTTTAACCTTATCAAAATGCAAAAGCGATTGACGTTTTTCCATTGCATTGCATTTACTGCGAGATTCGAGTAACAATTTATATTTATAATAGCCTTTGCCCGCGGTTCCACCCGTCCTAAATCCGGTAATCGGTGTAGGATTTCAACGCCAACTCCTAAATTATGAAAAAAAACCAACTCATACTTGAAGTTTTCAAGTAGCCTATGTCCTTTCCCGGGACTCAAACTATCACTATGCTAAATTTTTATCTTTATCGGTACCTACAGCGGTTTGAGCGTGAAGAGGTAAAGACAGACAGACAGACAGTTACTTTCTAATTTATAATAATTAATAACTTTTTTACCTCGCGGTTCCACCCGCCCTAAATTCGGTTATCGGTGTAGGATTTCAACGGCGACTCCTCAATTATGGAAATAAACCGACTCACACTTGAAGTTTTCAAGTAGCCTATGTCCTTTACTGGGACTCAAACTATCACTACGCCAAATTTCATCTTGATCGGTACAGTGGTTTCAGCGTGAAGAGGTAACAGACAGACAGACAGTTACTTTCTAAATTATAATAATTACTAACTTTTGCCCACGGTTCCACCCGCCCTAAATTCGGTTATCGGTGTAGGATTTCAACGGCGACTCCTCAATTATAGGAAAAAATATCTTATGCAGAACACCACGGGTAATTTTTTCTACCATTGGTACCATGGGCAATAAACGACTTGAACAAAGCCAATGTGGATGTCGAAACCGCGGAAGAATGTGTACTATATTCTTTAGGACTCCGATAGTGTTCCCCTGGTGAACGCATAGGTGCGTTTGCAGATAAGGAACTGGTACCATCATCGGACGCTTTAACCTTATCAAAATGCAATAGCGATTGACGTTTTCCATTGCATTGCATTTACTGCGAGATTCGAGTAACAATTTATATTTATAATAGCCTTTGCCCGCGGTTCCACCCGGCCTAAATCCGGTAATCGGTGTAGGATTTCAACGGCAACTCCTAAATTATGAAAAAAAACCGACTCATACTTGAAGTTTTCAAGTAGCCTATGTCCTTTCCCGGGAATCAAACTATCACTATGCCAATTTTTATTTTGATCGGTACAGTGGTTTCAGCGTGAAGAGGTAACAGACAGACAGACAGTTACTTTCTAAATTATAATAATTACTAACTTTTGCCCACGGTTCTACCCGCCCTAAATTCGGTTATCGGTGTAGGATTTCAACGGCGACTCCTCAATTATGGAAAAAAACCGACTCACACTTGAAGTTTTCAAGTAGCCTATGTCCTTTACTGGGACTTAAACTATCACTACGCCAAATTTCATCTTGATCAGTACAGTGGTTTCAGCGTGAAGAGGTAACAGACACAGACAGTTACTTTCTAAATTATAATAATTACTAACTTTTGCCCACGGTTCCACCCGCCCTAAATTCGGTTATCGGTGTAGGATTTCAACGGCGACTCCTCAATTATAGGAAAAAATATCTTATGCAGAACACCACGGGTAATTTTTTCTACCTTTGGTACCATGGGCAATAAACGACTTGAACAAAGCCAATGTGGATGTCGAAACCGCGGAAGAATGTGTACTATATTCTTTAGGACTCCGATAGTGTTCCCCTGGTGAACGCATAGGTGCGTTTGCAGATAAGGAACTGGTACTATCATCGGATGTTTTGACCTTATCAAAATGCAAAAGCTATATTCTTTAGGACTCCGATAGTGTTCCCCTGGTGAACGCATAGGTGCGTTTGCAGATAAGGAACTGGTACTATCATCGGATGCTTTAACCTTATCAAAATGCAAAAGCGAATGATGTTTTCTATTGCTGTATTTTAAGCGAGATTGCGAGTTACAATCCATATTGGTATGTTTACTACTTAGGCAATTCGTAAATTTATTATTTGTCATGAATTTGTATCTCAATTTGTTGTTGCCATGTTTTAAAATTTGAACCATTCGCAAATATGCCTATGATTTGATTTACTGCATGCTATACATTTGACCAAACACAGTGTGGGAATCTTAACCGCGAAAGAATGTGTGCCTGCTTACGACTCCGAAAATATTCCCGTTGCGAACGCGTGGTTGGGCTAACTTATAAGAAACGGGTACTTTTATCGAACGCCTCGACCTTATCATAGTGCAAAAGCAAATTATATTTTCCGTTGCAGGTGTTACAGCGAGATTGCGACTTACAATTTTGATATTGGTATGTCTCTACTACTTAGGCAATTTTTAGGTACAACATTTATGAATTTGTTTACCAATTTGATTGCCGTATATTTAAATTTGGAAAAAATGGGTACAGGCAATGTGGATGTTGAAACCGCAAGAGAATTGTTACGACTCCGAGAATGTTCCTCTTGCGAACGCATAGGTGCTTTAACAAAAAAGGAACTGGTACTTATTCAAGTTCAAAAGCGATTGATGTTTTCTATTGCAGATTTTACAGTGAGATTGTGAGTTACAATTTATATTGCTATGTCTACTACTTTAGGGCATTTATTATTTTATGAATTCGTATCTCAATTTGATTTCCATATTTGAAGTGAAAACTTCTTTAGCGGCGTTGTCCACTTTTTTTGGTATGGGTAAAAAATGATAAACTCGCGTCAGGTCACGTGTCCTAATCGTGGAAATTCGTAAGACGAAAACCGTAATGCCACGCCTATTATAACTTTTATTTTTAGTATTCGCGATTACGAGTAGTACAGGGAGGTTGGATATGGAATTTTAATCCTATGACAGATTGCGATGTCAAATATACTACGTCAAAAAAGTAAATAAACAAACATTATTATTTCTTGACAATGTCAAAGACATGTCTTGTGACTTATTTGAGTGTTAAGCGCGAATCGTGTGTAAAGGTTTTCACTTCTGCCGGCACTCCAGGAGTGCAACTCGTTTTTTTTTTTAAATTTTAAACATTCGTAAATATGTCGGTGATTAGATTTACTACATACTATAGATTTGACTAAAGGCAATGTGGATGTCTTCACTGCGAAAAAATGTGTACTATATTGTTTACGATTCCGAGAATTGGTATTCTCGTTGCGAACGCGTAGAAATTATAGATGGGTCACTCGCTGGGTAAAACGAGTTAGGGCGTAGTAATTGCAGTAAAAGCTAGCTTAATACGATTTCTCGCATTATACGTCATTTTATATCAGGCCCTGCAACTTGAGGCATGTTTCATACATTTATATCACGCTTAATACGATCGTCATCTCAATTAATACGCCATCTATGCATCTGTGCAACACGTGTTGATCTTGATCATAATCAAAGATCTTATTAGTGATGTAAATATCACCCGAAAAGGGGCCCTAAAAGATGACGAAGATGAAGGAGAGTCAACTCCGATTTTGGCATCATCAGCAGTAAACGATTTAAGGCGCTATGAATCTTCTTCAGGGGATAGTGAAGATGCACTGCAAAAGTTTCGAGCAATGTCATTATCCTACTAATATTATAAATGTGAAAGTTTGTTTGGATGGACGTTTGTTACTCTTTAACGCTTCAACCACTGGACGGATCGGGATAAAACTTGGCATACATATAGGTTAGGTCCTGGAATAGCATATAGGCTACTTTTAATACCGAAATTCCCACGGGAATAACAATAACTGAGCTTAAACGAACTATAGATATAGCTACAGCTTGATATAGCAAACTTCAAAAGTGTAATTAAGGAGTAAATCACAGTCGCCGATAACCGAATTTAGGGCGATCGGAGCCGCTGGCAAAGTCTTGTAAATAATAATAAACTATGATGTAATGTAACGTTATAAATACAAAGGTATACATATGTTTAACAACAAATAATATAAGTCAATGTTTTATATTCCCTATACCGCATAATATGCTATCCCGCTTAAGATGCATTTTTGGCTGGGTCCCTTCAAAATCGTCTTAAGACGGGTATGCCAACGACCTTGCTCGTTTAAGCAAATCTAGTAAATACACCCCTACACGTCTCATGTCCTATTTACGCAGTCGAGCTTAGACTCGCTAAGACGCGGCTGAGCGAGAGTTTTTAAACGTAGGGCCCGCACTCGTCATAATAAATAAATGTAAATGTTAATTTATGATTCAAATTGATAAGTGATAACTCAGCATGGGAGCTAGGAATCAACGAGTTTTTTTGCGCGGAGATAGTTTAAGGGGTGCTTTTATCCCACATATTTTTTTACATTTTAACGCGTACCCACCGTACGTACCGGAGCACCCAAATAACACGATTTTTGGCACAGTTATAGCTGAAAAGATAAAGATAGATATGTGATACTTTTTATCCCGATTAAGATTTTCCACGGTAACAATTTTTTGCTTCTTTTAAGTGGATATCACAGTTCCCACAGCAAATCTCCTTACTGATCATGGAGTTGCCGTAGGAATCCTAGGCCGATAACCAAATTTAGCGCCGACAGAGCCGCAGGTAAAAGCAAGTAATTCCTCAATTCCCAGGATTTTAGTATCATTTGGAGATAATGCCAAACATATGGGATAGATGCCTCAATGATTTTATTACTATGGGGATAGTTGCCCTTAGGATATAATAAGAAAAAAAGTATAATTTACTAATGTTTATTTTTAATTTTTATCAATGGCCCGTAACACAACCAGTGTTAATCATTGTATCTTATAATTGAACTACACTACTATTAATAATTTAAAGTTATATTTTTTATCAATGGCACATTATACTTTATCACTTTATCTTATAGTAAACTACGACTATAACATAGTTGCGACACTTTTATTCCCCACCGACCAACTGAACGGCTCAACTACTTGAGCCGTGGGAAATTTCGAGCGTTTTTTTCCCACCCGTCGGAAATTGAGAGCGTTTTTATTTCCCCATGACACACATACTAAAAATGTAAAAGATAATATTAATTTAAAAAATAATAATTAACCAACTTTAAAAAAGGAGGAGGTTCGCGATTGGTCTGCACCCATACTAATATTAATTATTAATTCAGAAGTGTCAGTGTCTATCATCTGAAATAAAGATCTTGATGAGATCTATCATTTCTGTAAAGAATCTACTAGCCTACGATCAATAGTTACGGAGATCCTTTATTGTTTGAAAGCTGTCATCCAAAATAGTAGCGCAAATTCAGGCCAAATAAAACGTAGTGATTATATTCTCTTTGGGTCAAATTAAAATAGATTTAGCAATTTCACTCGCAAACACACACATCTAAAGTGTCTAGGGATCAAGTACGTTTTAGAGTACCGCCGCAATTAAGGATTATTATTTTGCCTTTTTTGGATCGTTATTCATTCTTTTTAGTAAATTTCACTATTTGAATAAAGATTTTTTTTTAATTTTCATAAAAAATTGAAAAGTAACTGTCAATCAGGATTCCTAAAAAAGTGTGTAATAGCGTTACAATTTCTGCATCGGACGACATGATGAGAGATGATGAGATCCGTCGGAATTTTAAAAGCTGGTTCCAGGCAACGTACTTTGGCGTTTACTTTTGGCCCTACACGATGAGTCATAAACCGCCTCTAGACACGTTATCGTATAACATGTAGGGTGGCCGAGCGGCATGGAGGACGATGTCACATCACCACTCGCAGACAGGACCGGTACATCCAAAATACTCTCTCTCTCTACATAAATATATAGAAAAAGATTTATTTTAGTACTTTAGTTGTAAACCTATCGGTGTGGTTGATAGATTTTTATATAATGGCACACAACAAACTGATGTAGGTTTATGATATTTTGTGTTATGTATGATCGATGACGCCTAAATAAATTGGCAAAATATTTCAAAAACTGTACTTTACTTATATAATTATACTATTTTTTTCCAGCGGCCCTGCCCGCCCTAAAGTTGGTTATCAGCGTGGGATTTTTACGGCAACTCCTTAATTATACTAAAGAAGTTAGCAAGCTATAGCTGCATCTATAGTTCAGTTATTTGATAGAATTACGTTATAATGACTCCCGCAGAAGCTTTTGAATTTTCCGGAATATTAACTATCCTATGTCCTTCCCCGGGATTCAAATTACTATATCAAATTTTATCTAAATCGGTGTAGCGATTTCTGCGTGAAGAGGTGACAGACAGATTTAGTTTCGCATTTATAATATTAGTATAAATATTTATTCAGATTAAAAAAACTAGGCCTTCACAAGTTGACGTGTTTCATTTTGCGTTTCGGTAGCCGTGAAGATAGACGTGAAGGCAATCGCGGCTGCTTCAATTTACTTGCACAGCGCTTTTAATTTTTACTAGCTTTAGCCCGCGGCTCAGCTCGGCCTAAATTTGGTTATCGGCATAGAATCCTTACGGCAACTCCTTGATTATAATAAAGAAGTTTGTTATAGCAAGCTATAGCTGCAGCTATGGTTCATTCGAATTCGTTTATTTTAACTGCGGTAACTTTTAAAATACTCGGGATAAAACATAGCCTATGTCCTTCAACGGGGCTTAAGGTATCTCTATACCAAATTTCATCTAAATCGGTAAAGCGGTTTCCGATCCAACGGTTGAAGCGTGATTAAGTAACAAACATCCAAATTTTCGCATTTATAGTATTATTGATATAGCTGGTAATTAATGAATTTTGCTTGCGGCTCGACCCCCCCTAAATTAGGTTATCGACGTGGAACTCCTTAATTATACAACTGAAGTTTGCTATAGCCAGCTATAGTTCTTTTAAGCTCGGTTATAGTTATTTACGCAGGAAAAAGTAGCTTATATGTTAATCCAGGATGTTAGCTACCTCCATAACAATTTTCATTAAAATTGGTCTAGCCGTTTAAGCGAGAAAGAGGTAACAAACATACACACTCAAACTTTCGCCTTTATAATTAGTGTGATTTACATGGCTATTATTTTTATGATGCTCATGTTTTGGGTTCCATATAATGGGCTTAATAAATAAATAGATCGAAATATTTCCCCGCTACTCCATGACGCCATATTCGAAAAAATAACTTATTTCGTCACAATACTGACACTGCTATCGACGGTGGCGGCGGCCAGCGTACTGAACGCTCGGCCAACGTGTGTGTGATCGATTTTTGTGGCTTGCGGCAAATTCCCCTTGACTCGTTAACCAAAAACTGACTCACGTCGGCGAGCGTGTACTTGTACCTTTAAATGAGCATGTCTATCTGTACCTTGAGTATTAGAATGAAAAGTAGGTACTTTTCACAGGTACAGTGCAAAAAACTGTTGTGACCTCTTGACTTTGGGTTTTTGGGCGTCAGTGGCGCTGTAAGTTCACACATTTCAATATGGCGACTATAGTATTGATTTTTGACTGCCGGGTCAGAAAACTGTTGCATTTTATTCAACTTATTGTAATCTATCTATAGTAAAAACCGCAACCGAGCAACACACTTTTCTCAACCAACGGTCAAAAATCAAAACTAGAGGCTATGGCGACATATTAAAACGGTGTGAACATTAGCGACCAAACACGAGGATCAGAAAAGTGAACATAAACTTATCAAAAAAGTAATCAACACCCATCCATAAAATGGTATAAAAAAAACATGTAACAAATGTATATGTTAAGATTAAAATGGATGGATCCCCGGCCAGCCTATTTTTTATTGTTTGGTTAGTTTCGGGGAATATCCTGAATCTGTATTATTATTATTATTATTATTATTTGTTAGCTATTATATAACCAAATGTAGGATGCTAAAGAGTGATAGCTGTTCATTTGTTTTGAGGTAAGGCACGCAGAGCATAATAAATATGCACAGTGGACACAATATTTATTACCTATTTATGAATTATATCAAATTAAAAAGAAAACATAACTTCTGGTATGATACCAAATCATATAGAGAAAACTTAAGTTAAAAAACAAAGTAGTATGGAAAATAGACAAAAGTATAAGGGCCAACCGTTGTAATGACCGTCCTTTTGTCAAGCGAATGTACCACTGTTAAGTATGAATTCTAAACAAGATAAAAGTCGCTATCATTAACTAGAAAAAAAAAATGACATACCATGTTGGTTATTTATTACATAAACTAACGCAGGAGCTCTAGCTGGTGTCACCTACTTGATAACGCGACGCCCTTTTTGCCATTGTTATCTTTCGTGCGCCGCAGTCGGCTATGAAATGTGCGTAACAAAATATTGGTCATTCAAAACCAAAAGTTGACGGCTCCAAATGATTTGTTTTGATGTTTTATTTAATTGACCTATGACACTCTACGTTACTCAATGTATTAACGTAAGTCTTAGGTGGTATCTGCCAGCATTGGTGGTGGTGGCCGAGTATCAACTACACGAGTACATCCGAAATCTCGGCGAACTCATCATTACTAGACAAGCGCGAAATATTTTGAAAATAAAATTTATAGATCATTTTAATGGGTTTCCTAATTCCTGAGACAAGAAACGTCGTTACTCTTAAAATAAAAGAATATAAAATAAAATTAAAAAGCCTAGTTTTATTAAGTAGTATTCTTACTAACTGACTGCCTTTGATAAGTAACTACAATCACTAAATAGGTAAGATGTAGGTTTAACTTCACTTCACATACTTTTTTATGTAGCTTCAACTTCACTTCACACACTCAGTTTGTTGTTAAAAATGTTTTTTTTAATAGGTATGTACACAAACTATTCAAGTATTTGGTTGGTGTGTAGGTAGGTAGATAGGTTGGTACTTCTTTTTGTCGCTGGGAAATACTTATGGATAGGAATCCATTCATAAACACGTCACATTATTTAAAATGATTTTAGATTTGTTTTTTTTTTATTTTAGATGTGAACGAGCTACTTGTATAAAGTAAAGTTTCTACGTTAACAAAGCAATGTATGTTATGTACGTTCACTATTTAAGCGTCCCAAAAACACTGGCCCTAGTAATCAGTCACCCAGCACTCCAGCCCTCACGTTGACACTAAAACGGTCTGAAAGTGAGCAAGTCGAACAGCACAAGGATTTTGTTCGGCCCAGAAATGGGCATTGTGCTGTTTAAAAAGGCCAACGCGGGTGAAAGTCTCGTCCGTCCACAAGATAGGTATTTCTTGAGGGATCTTCGGCTAGCCACTCACAGAATTCGATACAGGGCTGTAATATGGTAGGGATGAAACCCCTCATCGCAAAGAACACGTACAAGTCATTGATGCCAAAAAAAATGTATTGATTAGGCCGCATGCCATATCTCTCCCGGTAGAGTTCTGCTACCGCTCTGAAGTTACAGTTAGTTACTTGTACAATCGATAATTAGACGTAATTGAGCAGATTTTAATTATTTATTAAAATTATAAAAAAAAATTGAGACAATTTTTATTGCAAATGACTACTAAACACGTACACTATTGTTACACGAAGGCTTCTGCATTAGAACGGTTGGACCTTGCATATGAACATAGGTTGTATACCTATCTGTATGTAAATCGGGATTAGAAACCTAAACACATTAAATGGATAAACCTTAACACGCCTACTTAATCCAGATTTGCATTTTAATGTTCAATTTAACTAGGAATATCGCCTTAATTTAAGTTGTACACCTGATTGTCTTTATTAAGTAAATTAATATAGTATAATAAATTAAAAGAAAAATTAAAAAATATCTTCATCTTAATGGGGCTTAAAATCTTAGTCAAAATATCTTCAATTATATCTTCAGAGCACAAGTACTTTAATACTATTATTTAATTTAAAACAGCCTCCTGAACAAAATGATATTTAATGTCAATATGTTTAGTTCGACCACTTATTATCTTATTACTTGCTATTTTTTGTGCCGACTGATTGTCATAGTAAATTACAATTAGACTATTTGAGTTTAAACATAATTCATTAATCAAGTTACAATGAAAAATGCTTCTTTAGCACGCAACGCATTCTGCCTCAGTTGAAGAAAGACATATGCATTTGTAAACAACAACTTGCCCAAGTAATCACATTTTGCCGTAATTTAAAAACTATTCCAGGGCAAGACCGTCTGTCAAACCAATCAAATTAAAGTTATCGGATTTGTTATAAACAATACACAAATAAATAGTACCTTTTAAATAGGTACCTAATTACTCTTAGCATAAATAAAATGTTCATTTTTGTAACACGTATTAAATTGGGCAAGTATCTACACAAACTGTGTGTAAAATATCTGGCTAGTACTAATAGCTTAATACATTAAGCAACCAATCAAGCTTTGATACGTTATATTTGGGCCTATAGGTTCATCACTCCCATATAAATTCACCCTTTGTGAATTAACAGGCTTGCACTCTTTCATGTTATACAGAGATAGACGTTTCTCAATATATTTACTTTGATTGACATGAATAACACTGTTCACATTTTATACGTAAACTAAGCATATATTGAACAGTGCCTAAGTTTTTTAGCATAAATTTTTACTGCAAAGGAGCAAACAACACATGTTTTGCTGCCTCAAATCAATTTCCAAAGATAAACATGTCACCAACGTAAATGGCTGAAATAAAATATTTAGTGTCACTATAAAACATAAATAAAAAGCCCATATAAGGCTTTATTTAATTTGCATACCTTTTGTTCCTGTCCTTTTATAACACGACCAATTGGCTGACACATATAAACTTCTTTATATAATGAACCATACAAAAAAGCAGTAACAACGTCCCAATGAAATATAAACCATTTATATTGTACAGCTATAGAAAACAAAATACGCAAAGTTGTCGACCTAATTACAGGCGAATAAGTTTCCATATGGTCAGTACCAAATCGTTGATTATAGCCTCTTGCCACAAGGCGAGCTTTATATTTTGCAATATTACTGTCCCGTTTAATTTTAAAAACCCGCTTGCTGTTTTGCCGAGTGGTAAATCAACAAGAGTCCATGTATGATTCTCTTGCAATAAAGAAAGTTCATAACGTACTGCGTCCTCCCAACATTCAGGTAATTCATTAATGTTAACACATTCATCATCACTAGATAAATAAATAAAATGGTTCGGAAATACCTTTTCTTTCCTGTCATGTAAAGGGTACCTTCTAGAACGTTTCAGGATCAGGATCAATGCTAGTAGTCTTCTCCGAGTTAATACCAGCTTCAATAGTTTCGGGTTATGAATCATGGAGATCCACTAACATTTTTCGTTAACATTTTCCTTAATATCTTCAATTTCATCCTGCAAAATTACTATTTCACGTGAAACTAAGAGTACCTATTAGTTAAATATGTTTTTTCAGTTAAAAACTTTACGTCGCTTGAAAGTCTCAATTTATGTCTTCTGACCATATTCTGAAACCATCTTTATTATTACATTAATCAACTTAGATACCTTTCATCGCTTTTTTGCCAAACGTTTTCCGTTTCTGATCTGGAATATGTACAAAAAATTCAATAGCAAAGATTCTTAAATGAGAAATATTTGCCGCCCTTTAGCATGTCTTTAACTCACGACTTTTCTGTCTTAAAGTAAACATGTCTATTCTTAGAAAAATCATCTTTGACTACTAAAAAATATCGACTTTCTCCTAAAGACATTTCAGTCATACGGCCGCATACATCGGCATAAATGTCTCCAGGTGAATTCCCTCGAATTGCACGAGACTTTAACGGTAATTGCATCATTTTACCGTAAATCAAGCCAACACATTGTATATCAGGTGCACTTTTCTTTACTGAAATACATTACATATTTATTCAAAATTTTCTGAACGTGACGCACATCTTGATGGCATAATCTTTTGTGCCAAACCTGAAATTCATTTTCATTAGGAACAACATAAGCATATATGCAAGTATCTGGCAAAACAACTCTTATCAACAAACGATATAATCCTCCAGATCAGGGGTACTCAAACTTGACTGCTGGCGATCTAAACCTGACTCAAAATCTCTAAGCAAATCTTGTAAACATAACCTAACTTTACTTAATGTTAACTTTTTCTGGTAATTTAATCATAATTCATTAAAATACTTACATGATTACCTTTATTGTCACATTCTTTAACTGGTTTTCAAATAACGACACTGATTAAACCTAAAATCTGCAAAATTTCAAATTTACAATGAGAAATATTATACGTATTTACGTATATGTTGCATAGACTAACAAAGCGAAAGACGCGTGTCAAGGTCATTTTTGTTTACACGAATTGCAAACAGATTCTGAGTCCGGTTTACCTCAATATTGTTAGACTACGATCGATCGACTCTGAGAAGCCGCAAGTATGTGTGATGCAGGATTGTCGTGGTGGTAGGGTGCATGCGTATAGATATAAGTTTTACCGCACAATATGCATTTTTTAAGTCAAGGTAAGTGTAGGTCTGCCCCAAAATATCAATGCAAGATCTCTTAATTATTTGAAATTGCGAGTTTATTGGGTGTTACAAAACAAAAGAGTTAAACTAGTATTAAACTTTAAAGAGTAAAATGAGGCTTTGGATGCTGAAGCGTGGCACGGCGCGTCCTCAGCATACTTTCCATAAGATTCTACTTAATTACCGAGTGCTAATCGCAAGCATGATGACAAAGGTTCATTAGTTAATTGATTACGATATTCTGACTGAATTATCTTCATTTCAGAAAATGCAGACTCGCATAAGTTAGTTTACCCAAACATTGCTGACAGTTGAAGGGCGATTTACCTTAGATTCGGATATTTATCTTCAGATATAAAAAGACCAGAATTTTATATCAGATACTGTGGCTTGGAGATGTATATCTGTTGAAATCTGAAATAACTCATTTTCAACAGAACACGAGTCCATGTTAAATTGACTTGTTGTTTCAGTAGCGAATTGTGTTTTTACACGTAAAAGGATAACTCATAGTTAATGTGATATTTGCCAATTTACTGAAATCACAAAATATTTGATAATTCTGCCTTATAAATATAATAATTCGACTGAGGAATCCTTGCTTTCAAAGACGGAAAATGTTTAAGATCCTTTCTTTTAATTTGATCAATCATAGGTTACAACTGACTTTTGTATGCGAATACTTTGATTTTTTTCCTTTACCTTGAAGCTCCAAATTAATGGTGTTTGAATGCATTGTGATGTCTTCCAAAAATGCCAGATCTTACATTCAGGAACATACCAAGCGTTTTTCAAATTACCAGTATTTCACTCACCTGACAAACACCTTTGTATATTATTAGTACCATAGCCAAGCACTTTTCTACTATCTCCGATAGTCAAAGGAATTGGTCTGCTAAACGTAGTGCATTCCATAAACCAATCTCTATGTGAAGTAATGTGGTAAGGCGCTCCTGAGTTATTAATCCAATCATTCATCTCATCTTCATTTATATCAAAAATGAATGCCTATTTTTTCTGACATGACTTCTGTTTCTTCTTTAACTTGAAATAGTCCCCTTTAAAATGTCCACGTTTTTTACATAAATTACAGATGAAATTGTTTTACACAAAACTTTTGACATTAGTGGAAGTACTCGGGTTAGTTTTCAAAAGAGGATAATGCATATTGTATTATTTGTTCATTTAATCGCAACCTCTCAGTTAGAATCGCAACGTTCCTCTCATTTACAGGTACAGATTTCCATGCATTTTTGAAGTCCGAATATTCGATGGGCAATGTTCGTGCTTTTCATGTTTTAACTCATTGTTCAAGTGTTGAATTATTCTTTGTAGCTTAAAAAAAAAACAATACTGTCACTTGCGTTTATCTTGTATGTAAAGAGATCACAGTATGGCAGATCAAGACGTCGGTCATTTTTCTGCTCATAGACAGAGTGTAGCATGTCCCAAATCATTCCCGATTCGACTCTCGTGCTGTGCGGCCGTGTTCAAAAGTGTCAAGTGCTCTCATTGTGCTCCGTGGTGTGGTAACTCAGTTTTGCCTCAGTGCCGACAACTGAGTATCGTTGTTTGGTTCATTGCCCGCGATACTTGGAAACTCTGCCTGAGTGTTAAACGCTGCTCAGTTATTTGTGTGTCCCACTGTGCGAAGTTTATCGCAGCAATACTCTGTGTGTGTGTTTCGTAGTCGCGGAACTACTACGCATAGCGGTGACCCTCGCTTGGTTTTTTGACTGATGCTGGTTCGACCGGCCTGAACCCGGCCTTGGGTAGATCCTAGTGTAGTATTTCCGCTTCAGCAGCTTCAATTGCGTCTTAGTTTGTAAGAAACCCAGTTGGGGTGGGTGGTGGGTGAGATCGTATACCTCTTTTCAGAGCTGCGTTCTACCTAATCGTTTCGTGATTCGTAACGTCTCGTTGCTCGGGGGAAAACCTAACTATGACAACAGAACCCCAGCAGTAGGAGTAGGTCTGTAGGTACTCACATAAACAATCCGTAGCACTGCGGAGCGTTTGGGCACATGTAGGGACTCTCCTTCAGAGTCTCGCCCCAAGGCCCGGTGGAGCAGTAATGGCTGTGCACCAGCCAACTGCATAGTCCGTTCAGAAAAAAAGTCCCACATCACTTTCCTACTTTTACATGTTAGAATATGCTGTTTAGGCTCATTACCTACAGATGAACCAATAATATAACAAGAAAGATGCCCTTTCTCCTCAAATTTCTTAACATGTTTCATATTGTCAGACGCTGCATCTACTCCTAAGACTTTGTGTGTGCAAATCTATATCAAATTTTTACGATATCCAATTGTGGCTCCCTTCTTATCTTTCCATTGAAAGCTTTTTCAACTTGATAGATGACGTTGTGACCGCCGGAAGACACACAAGAATAATAACTTAATACTGATATTACCATTCAAACAAAGTCGAAAAGGCCAAAGCAAAAGTTTGTTGCAATGACTCATATACCAATTAAATATTATTTCACGTCTTTGGGCCTATAACCTTTTGAGGCAGGGCACGCAGAGCAAAACAGATATGGACAGGGGACAAAATATATATTACTTATGGGTTACAGCAAATTAAATAAGAAAACATAACATTTGTAATAATACCAAATCATAGAGAGAAAACTTAAGACAGGTGAAAAAGCAAAGTAGTATAGAAAATAGTCAAACATATATAAACATAGGTTGTATACCTATCTGTATGTAAATTGGGATTAGAAACCTAAACACATTAAATGAATAAACCTTAACAATTTGACCTACTGTTAATAATGACTAACTCGCGTGGTTTTCTATATTGTACTAAATAGTTTGGGCAAATTCCCGTAATTTTTTTTTCCAACAAAACACGGGCAGTATTTATATTCAAATGACACGTAGGTAGGTAGATGAACGAACAATCTGGAGACCATTCCAAGACTTTTAGGTCTTTTTCAGGCCGTACTCGGAAGGCGGGTTCACAACACATATAGCAAATAGTCTAAGAATACTACTTATTATTTTTGAGCTATAAAGAAGCTTTTAGTGATTTTTAAAGTTGGTATATGAATGAGTAAATTGATAAAAACTACATTTTCACTTTGTTTTAATCGACTTTAGGCTACAGTAGCTGTAATTCGGCAAAATTAGACTACTAAAGCAGTAATTAATGGCGACATCCAGGGCCTACGTTGTTCGCAACACTGGTGTGCAAAGTAACTACATTGATTGATAACTGCCATGGACAAAGAAAGAAAGAATACAAGGGGGGTTTTATTCACAAGCATTATACGCATACGCATTGAATGCGCTTTATGCGCACATTCGATCGTTCTGTTGACTAATGAATACGCTATGACGTCACTTCCGGATCCCCATTCAATGCATTGGCTGCACATGCTCGGGAGGTAAAAAGGTAGCGAAAAAATTTTTGATCTGTCGGTAGAGCAGTGAATGCGCTGTCAAAATAGTGAACGGCAACGGCCATATAGATCAGGTGCGTTTTGTTGACTAATTCAATGCGTTTAATGTCATAATCCCGCCAAGTTTACAAAAAGACGTAAATTCTGTAAAACACAGTACAAAATCTTGGTTCATTCTCTTTGGTAGGATTACCGCATTATGTACATTATGTCGGTCAACAAAACGCCACTTTTGTTAACATTTGGTGAACAGACCGAATTCAATGCCTATGCGATGTCATGTCACAGCTGAGAGCTATCATATCACAGATAATAGTATATGTCCTATCATATGCCGTCAATAGAACGCACCTAGGCTGCGGTCCGAATTGCGCTCACAAGACTTACGAGCGTAGGCACGCTTATGAGTGGACCGAATTGAAATTCGCACTTATGGTCGTGAGTGACGTTTTCAAATCGGACCAGGCGTAAGCGCGCTCAAAAGTTAACCTAAAATTTATTTTCAAGATTTCCTTATTTTCGTTCTTAGATATAGTTATTTATATAGTTTCACCTCGCATATTTCAAGGCAAGCTCTGTGTACGGTAGAAAATTTAAATGGTATTTAATTAATAACAACTGAAATGGTTCGAGGCATTGACTCTATATTTTGAATTATGTACTCTTATATTATGTTGCATTTACAGGTTTACCATGGAGTAACAGTTCGAAAGTTCGCGCCAAAAAAAACAATAACAAAAAACCAAAATAATAACAAACCTTCATGTGTCAGTTTGACGTTTGTTGACCGTGCTTACGACGCCTTTCCTCTTCACCGAAGGCACTGTTAGCTCGCGGATATGACATCACTAATGACGTCATATTACTCAAGAGGCAGATTTGTAAGTGCCGTGAGCGCAATTCGAACCGACTTATGGGCGCGCCGATGGCGCTATCGGCACTTTCGGCGCAATTCGGACCGCAGCCCTACACTACGCGAACTAAAATATTTATTGAAAAATAACCCGTTTTGACAGTTTATTTTCACTGACAGAAGTGAATTTCAGCCTTTTCTATGGCAAGTGTAAAGAATTCAACTTAAAATTTGGAAAATTACTCTGCCCCTGGTGTTCCAAAACCTTTTTGGATCGCACCCCTAATTTTCTACAAATACAAGTAAATCCCAGCAGTGAAATGGAAAAAAAGAATGTAATAATAAAACAAGAATACATGAATGAAGTGACAAGGCAGTTAACAGATGGAAGCAAGATGGGAATTAAAAAAGAACTTACTGATATAAAGACAGAGGCAGAGGGAAATGAATATCAACTAAATGAGCACCACAGGACTTATCTCTCAGAGGAGCTGGTTAGTCTAGTTTGTTTTTGTTGTTCTATTAACAAAAGGTAGAACTAGTATAGCTTTGGTTTCGAATGGTGGCTGAAGACTGAAGCCACGTTATCATATGCAGCCAGATGGCTAGGTACACTTCTGTGTGATGTGTTATACAGTAGTTTTCCACCACAATTTATGAAGTTTTTATTATGAACATAGCTATTGAGAGTGCTCGACTTGCCACAATTGAAAATAAACAAATGACAATTTTGAATACAAATTACCAAATGATTGCAATGATTGAAGAGTGCATTGGAATTTGTTCTACTAGCATTATTTTGGAATAGTTGTAATTTCTATTTTAAGAGTTGCTTGCAGAGCCCCACAACTCAACATCATTTGACCATATTGGTTTTTCATTGAGAGGAATGAGTATAAAGGGTTTTTAAACACCATGTTGTCTTCATTTCTTTTTGATTTTATGTGTTCAACCCAGGTGCGTCTTCTATCTAATTTCATACCTAGGTATATGACACTTATTTTGTGAAGAAAGATTTCTCCCACCCTTTTTACAGGCTTGAAGTCTTCTGTACACAGAGTAAAAGTAATATGAGTAGACTTAGAGGCACTAGTCTTAATTCACCATTTTTGCAACCACTCATGCATTTTATTTAGTTGTTCTTATAGTTTTAATATGGCTCTTACTGGAAAATAGTCACTTGAAAGACATGCCATGTCATCCGCATATGTTGCATTGCCCACTCCAGCTGTGACAGGCACGTCTGCTGTGTACAATGACCAGGCAGAGGACTGAACCTGGATGCACTGACGCTTCAATGTAAAAAAGTGGAGACAAGTGGTTTTCAAATTTTACTTTGACCTTCCAGATATTGTATAACAGTTTATATAGAAGTCCTTTGTGCCAAACCTTGTGCCTTATGTATGTCAAGATATACTGCTGAACAGTATTCTTTTTGCTAAGGTTTGCCAGATTTTGTGTACTCTATGTGTTTGTTCTATTATTGAGTGTTGTGGTCTGAATCCAAATTGGTGGTCTGGGATTTAATTGGTTTCTTCTAATGTTGGTTGTGGTCTAATTAGTAGTATTTTTATACTACTACTTATAAATTACTAATTATGATGATAGATAAATATGATGAGATACTACTCATGCATGATGGTATCCCTGGAGATCCAAGACTAATGTTGTATATCACTCTCTCAATAATAGAGTGATGACATTGCAAAACAAGCTGCCACAAGAAGTGATAGATGCACCATTCATCAACAGTTTTAAAAATAGACTTGAGAAGTCCATTGGAGACAACAATTCTAGTAGTGGCAGTGAACTTTAAAAATTGGAATTATCATGAAAACTTATAGTGAAATAAACTGATACCAACAACCTAGATATAGGCACATCAGCCTGTAGCTGCTTGTCTATTATTCCATAATAATATACATCAACAGTTACCAAAAGAACAAGTATTAACATTGTTATGGTGGCATTTGAGAATAAGCAAATAGTGTTCAAGGGTGTTCAGAACTGAAGTGTTGTCCTGAATCTTAAACACTTGTGTAATCCTGCCACATTCCACTGGAACTAGGGCATCCAATCTAAGTATACTAAAATCTTAAAATACTGGAGTCCCTCATGAATTCCTGATCCTGCATGGATCAAGGTCATAGGTCATCATGGGATCTGCTGCATTACAAAACAGTGTAAATAGACGACAAATAATAAAACATTAAGCTTGTCATTAAATTGTATGCAGTTAAGCATATCATGTGACATAAACAAGAAAGATGGTGTTAATGAGGACGATGTTTCTCTTTCTGTTTCTGTTGTTATGTTAAAATAAAAAAATATCATGAAGAAACATAATTATAAACTTCAAGTTTTGTCACTAAAAAGAAATTAAATTAATTAAATTATTTATTAAATTAATTAAATTAAATTAAATATTATTTTTTACAATTATTTCATTGTTATATAACTAACTATATAATTTTATTAAATGCAAGTAAAAAATTTAGAAAGTAATTTAACTGTAAATTTATAAATTTATCACATATATATAGATCACTGTAACCACTCTATATATTATATTATGTATAATTAATTTAGGGAAACCTATAATTGGCTTGTGTTAAAAAAAAATTACAGTATTTCATTCTCATATATAACAGCTTTTGGTTTTCTTAGAAAAAAAAAACTGCTCAAACTCAACTCCATTAAGTCTATAATAGATAAGTATTTAAGATTCACATTCAACACCCTCAGGTGTAATACACTCATTAATGTGTAAGGTTGATGTGCTTTTCAGCATCACATATTTGAAGCAGCCTGTCAAACATAACCCTTGACAATAAGGGTTTTCTTCAAAATATTTTTAACTAAAGGTTGCTTAACTTTCCTTATTGTATATAAAAAAGTAACTGCACAAAGGCTATTCTATTATTTGTACTGTCGGGGAGGTAGATGATGTAGCTTCAGAAGGATTGTTGTTAATGAAATAGTCCAGAAGATATATATTTTATATTGAACACTTACTATACATAATGCAAGGCAAGGTGTGATTTGCCTGGAATGGGCCGTCCAGTCCAGTTTACGGCACGACGACGACTGGCGATGCAATATGCACTGGCCAGTGTCGAGGTGGTTGAGTGACGTCATGACTCGTACTAGCGATGATATCATGTCGCCACAGTACTTTATTAAATTGAGCAACATAGACACTGTCAGGCTCACGCAGCACAGCGTGCCGGATCCCGAAAATACTGGGATCTTGCGGAATCGGAAATCATCAATCCTGCAAATTTTGAGGTAGCAAAAACATTTGTGTTAAGATACTTCTGATGCAGTGAATTTAATTAATACATGTTTAGGCCATAATTCTTCAAATTTGGAAGTTCCCGTTGATAAAAGTGCAGTTCTGTTGATAAGAATTATATAAGCATTTAATGCCCTATGTGTTCAGCTGACTTGCTGAATATTAAGGTAACAGATGCGCTGTTAAAAAAGTAAATGGTCATATTGTTTATTTACATTTGGTGAACAGAACAATTTAAATGTCATACGGAATGCCATCTACAAAACGCAGCTTCGTGCAGCGTTGTTTTTACAATATGTTCAATATAAATCTGCATAGAATTCTATCACGAGCTTGTAGGGCTAGTGTTAGTTTCTGTGATTATTAAGTTAATAAGTTTATGAATAAATAAATATTTTTGGACATTACAAATAGCGCCGTCAGGTCCCAAACTAAACAAAGCTTGTGCTATGGTTACTGAAAAGGATTTTAATGGAATTTATTGTTCACCAGATAAAGCAAGAAAAAGAGGAGTTGAATATGGAACACAGCAAGAAAGCAAAGGTGATCAGCAGCCCTAAAATCCTGCAGCAGCTCGTAGCTGAGACCTACTCTGTAAGGACAGATATTGGTATGTAGGTTTTAAACCAACAAGTCTAAAATCATTGCAATGAAGTCCAAAGGAAAAGTATTATATGTATTTTTTTTTAAGAAATCTACAAAAGTCCAATTGGATTTCCTTACCTTTAAAAAATACCTTTGAATGTTAGAAAGATACTTGAGATAATAATAATATATAAATTTAGGGTTTCATACCTAAGAGGGTGCCAACGTTTGCGTTTGAAAAGCTCTTTTTTTGAATTGTTACAGAAAGAATAAAAAAAATCAAAAAGTAATTCACGACTTTTATTGTATGCTATAGGAAGCAACCCCTATATAGGAAATACATTTTCGCTGTTTTGCTGTAGCGTAAAAACAGTAATACATACAAGCTTCAAAATTCCAGAGCTTATAGTAAAGTGTGAGACAGTCTCACATCATAAGTGAAATACCATCTAGTCAAAATAGCCAATATTATATAGAAAAACCATATCATATAGATCATATACTCCCATACGTCCAACAATGGTTTTTTTTTTAAGGTTTAAGTATAGGAGAACCAGGTGGTGCTAGTAATTAAATGTAAGTATAGTTTTAAAGGAACTTCTGACCCTGCAACATTTGTTTATTGGAAACGACATGCAAGCTTAAGCAACGTCGGGTTAGGCAATCATGGAATGGATGACAACAGACTGCAAGCCCGTGGCACATTTCATTTTGTTTACTGTTAATATTATGATGGTTCACAACTTACGGTGCGCGAGTCAACTCGCACTTAATTATTTTTTTACTTATGGTATTCTAATTGCCCCATACAACTATTATTTACCCCATACTACTATTCCTTATCAGCCTCATACGTCCCCACTTAGCATTTGGGCCATAGTCCACACGCGGGCCCAGTGCGGACTGTGGACTTCACATACGTCTTTTTATTTTTTTGACGTATGCAGGTTTCCTCACGATGTTTTCCTTCACCGAAAAGCCAGTGGTGTGAATAATCTATGTACTTGAGAAACAAAACAATGTACTGAGAGACAAGAAGTCTTGAACCTCCGCCACTCAGGACACAAAGTGAAATCGAAACCCCTCGGCCACCATCGGCTTATACTACTATAATATGCCCTATAAATACTTTATACACTCCTCCCAAAATCCCGGTGAAGCAGTAATAAGCCAACTGCATAGTCAGGTCAGAAAAAAAAAACTTTTTGGTACAGGTGATAACTTTTGTCAGTACATTACATAGTATCCATATGTACGTACAATATTAGTAAAGCTCGTGATTTTGTGTGCACTATAAACGCGATTATCTCTAGAACTACCAATCCAATTTTGAAAATATGCGTGTACATACTGTGGAAAACACATTCATCTGTGGCGGCATCTGCAATCAAATATTTAAACCGAAACAAAGCCTAATAAATCACATATTGGCTAAACACATTGGTAATATACCTCGATACTGTAAAATTGAGTTCAATTATATTTTGAAATCATAAGTAAAAAAATGCCTAAGCTCGTTATTAGGAAAAATGTTCATTTTATCATCATACATATCACCATATTTTGGTCTAATGCAGGATATAAACCTTCTCGATGATTACTCTGCCTTCCGCAACATGTCACTACTGGCCATCCTTGAAATAATAGGTCCATTGAGCTGGAAGGCGTCCCACGCTTCTGCTTCCGGTGCGCGGTCTTTACTCTAGTACACATCTGCTGCACAAGTTCTCGAGATTACTACTGCTTTTGTTGCAATCGTAATCGTTTGGTTTATCGTACTATGCCCAAACACAACCAAACCAATGCCCAGTAACCTGTCTCACGAGGGATTGCAATATTTGTTACAAAAGATTCACTAGAAGCAGTTATTTAATAACTCGTATGCGGCTTACACGGGTTATGATCCTTATTGTTGCAATGTTCGTTATAAAAGATTTACCACACCAAACCTTCAAAACTTAGTATGTACAATTAAAATAACAATAACTTCACAAGTTAACTTATATAACTTTACTGTACACAAGATATATTTACGAAATAAACAAGCAGGGGCCCCTTCGCACACGGCGCCGTATCGTAAGACGCGCACAGGGACTTAAAAAATAAACTGTTGATTAATTTCTTAAAAAATATATACTTCAACAAATCTTAATTTTTTTATGACTGTATTTCAATATGACTGAAAAAGTGACTGACTTCGTGAAACTGGTTAAAGTGTTCCCTTGTACAGCCTGTGGCATGTTTGTATCATGTCTCAATAGATGTGGTCCTTAAATATTTATAAGTATTGTAAATGTCTCCCTCCTCATTCGATAAAAACTGCGTAATTTATTATCATCTTCTGAAAGTTCTCGTGCAGCAACAAACAATCTTTTCTTGTAATAGATCCAATGAGCACGTCGCTTTCTTCTTTTAACGGTATCAAACGTTAAAAAATCTTCTTCGTCTGAATAGAAAGTAATATCGTCAATAAATTTACCTAAAACATCTGGTACCGTTGACGCCATGATTTTAACTAAGATCTTACAAAACGATACGTCTACTCGACGATTCGTTGGTAAAACACGCTTACGACCCGTGTGCAAAGGGGTTAAATTTTTTATACAAAAACTCGATATTGTATTCGATAACCTGCTTTTAAGGAATGGCCGATAAAATCTTTATAAACAAAAACACTCATTTTCAAATTGCTGTCTTAGTTTGACTTTTTGGTTTACACATTTATTTCTTGATCGATGAATTTCAATTCAAAAGCCAAGGTGTCTGCAGCACGTAAACTTGACTAACCATGATACGAATCATAGCTTTTTTGGAACTAGGTATCAGCACGCGTCATACTGCAAAAATGGTGGGTGTAACATCAAGAACGGTCCGGCAGGTAAAGCGAAGGTACGAAGAAACTGGAAACCTTTTAAAAATTATTGTTTCCACTGTGTTGAGATATCGCTTAATGCAGTTCAGTGATAAGTCTCGATTCTCACTATTCACTTTCGATGGAAGGCGAAGAGTGTGTGTAATACGGTGGCTCTGTACACGTAAGGACTGGCATCTTTTAAGAAGGTCGCACAGAGATATGCTCAAGTGATCCTTAATGAGTATGATCCATCACCCATGTTAGGTAAATGTGGGTGATGATCAATACTAATGCAGAATAATATAATGTACAAGAGTACATTTAGGAGGTTGATATAAACTTAATAACCAAGCTAACAAGAAGTCCTGATCTCAACCCGATCGAGCACGCCTAGGATGAGCTCGGGAGGCTGGTCAGAAGCTGCAGACCACCTAACATCGGCCCTAAAACAGGCACTGGTGGAAAAATGGGAGAATATCGACTCCGAAAACTCGTCTTCAGTATGCCAAACCGGTAATCAGAGCCCAAGGTGACAATACGTTATTAAAATGTATGTCACCGTAAAATTGTAAATAACTTTAGGTTATAATCTATCTAGTAAGATTGTACACTATGGAACAAAAAAACTCGCTTCGCTCCCGTGCATCTACGCGATCACAAGAGAAACTAAACCTTACCCACCCAAAGATTTATACAGTGCGATTTCTACCTTATTTTGTTTCACAGTATACAATCTCACTAGATAGATTATAACCTAATGTTATTTGCAATTTTACGGTGACATATATATGGCGTAAAACATACTTATTTTTGATTTTTTTTGCTATTTTTTGTTTTTTAACTTTTTTTTTAAGTTTAAAACGATACTAATTTATAATTAACTATAATTTGAAACTATTGTTTAGGAAAAATTGCAATTTTAAAAGTGTGGTTTTTAATTTTGAAGGCCAGTGTAGAAGCAGTTATTGTGGTACCCATATGGGGACTCACATATAAGTAACTTTTAACATTGCAATATTTGTTTTTAGAGATATACTATAAGCAGTTATTTAAGAACTCATATTCGGACGGATAGGACACCCATGGGATAAACTTTGATGAGCACTAGTGCATATAAAATAAACTACATGTTGGGCTGTTGCTTTTTGGAATACGTTGACTTTTAATTTTAACCGATCAGTTTTATTTAAATTCGACAGTTGAACTGCGCAGTTTTTAATTTTATTACTAACACAAGTAACGATTTAACTAATAAGTTCAAACAGTATGTGTCTTACACCCATAAAAACATAAACCATCAACGAACTAAACAAATATTGTGATTACTGATTAGGTTGTCAATTTGCTTGTTGTCAGGTAATGAGTCGCAGTACCGCGCCCCTCCCGAGGTAAGCTGTGCTGGAGACGAGCACAGAGACATCGACTTGATAATACATATGCGTGTACATACTGAGGAAAACACATTCATCTGTGGCATCTGCAAACGAATATTTAGACAGAAACAAAGCCTAAAAAATCACATACTGGCTAAACACATTGGCAATATACCTCGATACTGTAACATTTGTGGACTTAATTTTACTCAAAATAATTCAGCAATACACATGCAAACGAATGCACACGAAAAACTTTTCTGTTGTGGTATTTGTGATAAAAAATTAAAACTAAACAAACACTTGACCTACCAACTGAGAATATTCACAGGTGATAAACGTTTTGGCTGTGATGTTTGTTATAAAAAATTTAAACATGGCGGTGAATTAGCGAATCATATGCGATCTCATACAGGGAATAAAACTCATTGTTGCAGAATTTGTAGGATAAAGTTTACTAATAGCGGTTATTTCAGAGATCATATGCAGAAACACACAAATTATCAGTTTTACTGTTGCGAGTACTGCAGTAAAAAATTTACTCGAAAGACTAATTTAATATGTCATATACGGGTGCATATGGGTATAAAATCTTTTTGTTGTTGTGTTTGTGAGAAAAATTTTACTTATAGAAGTGGTTTAACAACTCATATGCGACGACACACAGCTGATAAACCTTATTCTTGTGACATCTGTAATAAAAAATTTATTCAAATCGCTAGTTTGCAGAGTCATCTACGGGTACATATGGGTGACAAACTGTGATTTTGATTATAAACCTTGTGCAGTCCAAGATCCTAAGCTTAGATTTTCACAATAGCTAAGCTGCAGCTAATGTTAATAATATAAAGGTACTAATGGTATGCGTACTTGCCGTAAACCACATATATGTAACAGACAGTCGAGATATTGCTTCTGCATGTTGGCGCACTCACAAAACACCACAATGTATACAAGTTTATTTATAAGTACAAAGTTTAAAAGCTGTCTGCCTAAAAATAGTATTTTTTACGTCGAAGTTACTTTTACTATACATTAATGTTTGACACAGTATTATTAGAAACCAACGCCGGCGAATGGAGGCGTCTTTAACTATACTCACTTTGCCGTGCACCGCCAGTCTGCGTAACCAAAGCTGTGGTAACCCAGGCTAAACGTCGGCGAAAGGTATTTTACAGCACGCGGTTGGCAATGAAAATTGCTGCACAAAGTAGATAAACATACATATCTACAGAAATATACCCAATTAATTATTTATTTTTTCTTTATCAAAAGAACTAAATTATCTCACATTTTGTGGTGTTTCTGATGTGAATTTCTTATATTATATTAGACGGCTCCGTGGCTCAGTGGATATGACCCCAATGCTGAATCGAGGGGCATTCGTTCGATTCTCGCAAAAGACAAACATTTATCAGATGAACATTTGTGTTTGTCTTAAGACTGGCTTAAAGGCTATTTTCTTTATTGGTAACGTTTTTGTTCACTTAAAGATTTTCTTAACTTTCTTTTAAATGAGAAAAAAATTTTTAGTTCATCAAAACGAACGGTATGTATTTATAAAAAAGTATATATACGTATTTTGTATCTGTTTTCTAGTATCCATTATAACCTTTGCTTAGTTAAGGACCAGATGGCGCTGTAAAATAATGACAACAAATATTTATTATTTATTTTTATTACGTCAAGTAGTGATAGAAAAAATTATTGATTTCTTGTGATTTTGATTGAGAAAATTAATGAATAATTTTATTATTTATTAAATAGTGATTTCTGTAGTAAACTTGTAAAAAAAGTATCTGACGATAATGCACAGTAATAAACAAGATCACAAACTATTTTTGGTGTTTTACTTAATTTTTCCATACTGCAAGAGGTTGTACCCCACATTATGATGTAGGTGTCTATCCAGCCCCTGCTTACTCCCTCTGACTATAAAAACCGTGAAGATATACACTCATAAGTTATAATATTTTCATAGTGCTGAATAACTGAGCAATGACAACTGTGATTGGGACCAAAAAAGTAACATTCCTCGAGAAATATAATTATAAGTACCTGGAGGACCGAGCTTCGCTCGTTTTTTTTTAGCAACGCCATCTATTGTCAAGTAGCCGAACAACCGCCATCTATTATCAAGTAGCTTTATCGTTGCTGTTTCGGTAAAAATAATAGTATTACTACTCGCCAATAGATGTCAGTAAGGGTCATATTTTTCAGTTTATCATTGCCTAAAAACACGAATAAAACGACGTTTCCTGAAAATGAAACCTCGCTAGATCGATTTATCGCCCCCGAAACGCCCTACATACTAAATTTCATGAAAATCGATGGAGCCGTTTCCGAGATTTAGATTATCAATATATATACATATATACAAGAATTGCTCGTTTAAAGGTATTAGATATTAATAATAATAATGGAATTATGCAAGAACATCAACTTTCCGAGCATTGGTGAAATAATAATGCGGACGGTGAATCCTTTGTTATAATTTGCAATTTTTTTAATAAAAGGCATAAATGCAAAAGTGATAATACTTTTTTTTTTCAATACGACCCTTAAAAATAATTTAATGACATATTTTTCCCTTTTGATATTTTAACCTATTTATAAATACAGTCAAGTTTTCAAAGCCTTTTAAACTCCAACAACGTCATATATTTCAGGCCTTTTCTTTCATTTTTTAATAATATAACTGAGACTTTATACATTTGAAAAAAACGTCCATTTTCCTCCGCATCTAAAACAAAAAGAAATTACACATTTTAATTTGAAAAGGAGACAAATCAATAAATGATGTTTGAATTTTTGTGACTCAGTGCAGCAGTAACGGCTAAACGAATTTGGATGATTTTTGTTCCCATGGCAATAGGTTTGGTACGGGTGAAATCATTTATTATCCACCGTCCAACTGAACGGCTCAACTAGAATAGCGATGTACAGCTGATAAAATATCAATACCTGCACGCAGATAGAAATCGTCCATCGTACGCCTTCTGTAGCGGGTGTTTAGAGGGGAGTGCCCGGGTGCCACAGCGTGCGCACTGTCGCCACGCGGCCGGCCGACACCCGCCACCGAGGTACATGTACCTAAAATATAAAAAATAGTTCGGTAGTACTACATACATACATACACACACACGCACACGCACACACACACACACACACACGCACACACACACACACTGATGGCAAACGATTTATAATTAACTTCCCCCAAGAGAAGTGAAAAAGTATTAACAAAATAATTATAAATTTAACAACCTATGTATGTAGCTATGTAAAAGCTATTAAATAATGATTGACTATGGGAATAATGTTTTGAGTGAAACGTTGTCAGTAGAATTCGTAAATGATAGCACGGCTTTGGCTTTTAATATCGATAACCACGTTCTCGAATGTATCTCGCTGCCAGAAAATTGTAACGGTTTTTGTTTATAACGGTTGCTTATGTAATAGCAATTTTTATACTCATCCCTTTATTCCTTTTATTTATCCTTGTTAAAAACTAAAACTTGACCCAACCCGAACCAAAAGACCAAAGACTACATAACTTTTATGAATATCTATACTAATAATACAAATATGAGTTTGTCTCTGTCTGTCTGTTAGCTTTTCACTGCTAAACAGCTGAAACGATTTCAATGGAATTTGGCAAGGTGATAGCTTGCACTTTTGGAAAGGACATAGGCTATTTAAAAACGTTAAGTGTGAGTCGGTTTTTTTTTCTATAATTGAGGGAGGAGCCGCTGGCAAACGCTAGTTTGTGTATATATGTGAAATGCGCTTATCTCGAGAACTTTTTATTCGATACCAAATACGACGCAAACACATTTTATATACAAAATTATACATTTTCAAAACTCTATATATTTGTGATTCTTGAGTACTCTCTACCCGCATAATGCTTTAGAAACAATGAACATATATAGATAAAAAATAGTACCTTATGGAGTCCATGGCTAACGTTGGCGTCGTGTCACACTGCGCGTACGCAGGGGGCTCCGGGACGTGTTTTAACGCTTCTGGTTCTACTCCGTACTCCAGCTACGCAAAGACAGACAAGGGTTCTATACAATCAAAAATATACACGATAGATTTAACAGTGTAGTATCTAGATCCCGAAACTACGTGTCTGATATTTTTTTAAATATGCCACATCATCAGCAGTTGACAAGTAAAATAAATCTAGATATTATACTAACATAAAAAGGCCAGGGTCTTCCATGCGGCGCGGACACAGCGCAGCGCGGTAAGGCTTCCCAAACACGCGCTGAGGGTATCTGAGAGCTAAGAGCTGCGCACTCCTCTGGTGAAAAACGAAATAGGTAAATTTAAAACTTATACATAAAAACATATCTAGGAGTTTGTGGCCCAGGCGCATACATATGTATAAATTTCAGTTGTTCGAAGGAGTAAAAAGATACCTAAAAGTTCCTCTCTATACACTACAAGCATGCCTCTGCTTCATCCACTGGCATTATACTTTAATACGCTTACACAGTTTTAGGGATTTTTAAGTTCAACCTTTGTTGAGAATGTACTTAAATAAATCAAGATATGTTCCTCCTCTCTTTCCTTTTGCTTAAAGTTGTAATGTGTTGTTCTTATATTCTTTTATTCGTCTACCATTAATTAACTTAGTATAGGAAGCTATAATCGTAGGGATCTTGTTGCATTTCGGTACAGCTATAGTTTTATGTCCTTAAAGCCCTAGTAACATGTGTACTGTACATATTGGAGGACTGGGTTGTTTTCAGTTTTTATAGTCGTCAGACGGCCACCCTTCCGGATGGTTCGATCCCCACACAGGACAAACATTTATTTTTGTCTTGGACCTGGGTGTTTTTTTATGTATAACACGTATGTATTTACAAAAAAAGTATTAATTTATTTTTATCAGTTGTCTGGTATCCATAATCAAGTAATGCTTAGTTGGCGACGGCATTGTGATACGTCTAATGTTATTATTTAAAAATGTTACATTAATCGATTTTTGTTGCAGACTTTATCCTATCTCATAATGCCAAATATCTTTAGTACACATTTTGTTGACATCGGTTAGGTGGTGGTTTAGTCTTCGCACGGAATATAACAGAGTCACTTTCGCATTTATCAAATCAAGTCAAATCAATTACATGGATATCATCTGTTTGCTAAGCTAAGATGTCAAGTTTACGGGCAATTCCTTTACCTATTTACTCATGTATTCTTCAGTTGCACCACTTTACACTGCTTTCCACTGTCTTGGACACTTACCAACAAGGTCGGGTTTAGGAGGCGCTGGCGCGGTGGCAGCGAGCCGAGCAAGTGGCCTACTTAGGGCTTCGCCTCCCCGACCGCACGCTCTCGCCGCCAGCAGGACTCGTCTCAGAAGCCCTAGGGCTGTTGGGTCACACCATAACTCGTATCTAAATAATGTTATTATTTTGTGTTAATTCTAAATGTATGGTTGTATTTAAAGTTCTATCCTCCAGAGGTTGGTAACCAGTGGCGGGGTACACACCCACGTCATAATGTGGGGGATCACCAACCACTTTTGACCTGCGTGACAGGTTAAGCCCATCGTCGCAACACTGCTTCTGATACAGTTTATCTGGAATACTGTGACCATTTATGTGCCTTTAATCAAATCAAATCAAAATCATTTATTCAATTTAGGCTACAATAATTGAGCACTTATGAATGTCACTACGCCATCGGTTCGTAAGTCAATAGGGCCGGAGACCTTGTACTGAGAAGAACCTGCACGAAACTCAGCAAGGGCATTTCTTTTCTCCCTTTCTCTTACAGCGTCCACTTAAAATATTGGAAAATCCCTTCCATCATAGAAGGACACTTTCCATTACAAACATAAAAAAACATAAAATGCACAAGCTTTAGACTAACAAGTGCCTGTATTATCCTGTCCCCGATCTTTCATTTTACATGAAAGATCGGGGACAGGATAATATACCTTTTTTGCCAGTCAGACTTCAAGCCAGAATTAGGCAGTTAAGGCGCATATACCAGCTAGCTCTCGCCGCTATTAGATTTTATTTATTTTCTCTTTATAATCACTACTCATAAGATATCTTAAAAACGTTTTGTGTTGTTGCTGAAATACATCTGTGAGTTTTATTTGGCATTTTTGCTCCAAGTGGCCAATTTTAGCAAAAATGTTGAATGTTGAAGCTTATGAAAACGTCCTAAATGTTGCTAAGAACTTTTATGTTGTACATTTTAAAATAGACTTTGTACAAAGAGGAAATTAATAATATCTAATGGCAGCGCTAGGTAGCGGCCGTTGAGTCAAATTTGGACATAGATATAAAATACAGTAATTCAAGTTATAGGAAACCTATCTCTATAACTTGAATTACCGGTCAACATTCGTATAAAAAGTAAAATGATCAAGCAAATGCTCTTATAGTCTTTAAGTTTGTTTCTCGTGTAGAAGTTTGCGTTTTACATGAAAACGTCTAGCTTCACTGCCTTCGGGGGAAACATTTATTCATAGACATGTAAAACTTAAGATCAGCTAGGTCTTTTAAAGATTTTTGTATTTACTCTTCTTCTACATTTGCTAGCAAGTATCTACGTAAAGTGGGCATTTTATTAAATATTTCAGATTTGCGGTTAGTTTATTTGTCCTTATTCTAAAAGAATGACCTATAAAATGAAGTATTATTTATCTTTATAAATTTCGAAGAGATGAGGGGGAGCTTGTCTTCCATACCCAAAGAAATCGTTTCTTTTACGATTAACAAGCTTTTGGAGCAGGGCTTTTCGAAGTAATACATAAATCCCAGTTTAATGCGACTTTGGCATTACAAACATGTAATGAAAGTTTGTGTTTGTCTTGAGTATCTATCTGGTATCCATAGTACAAGCTTTGCTTAGTTGAGGACCAGATGGCGCTGATACTTATATTATCTGTGTGGCCTTACCCGTGTGAATGATGCTGTGCAGTACTTGATGCAGCGGCTAACACAGTACCCGCTATATCAATAGTTCTTTGAAGTGGTCTTCTGAGAGCTCCCAATACGGCAACCTCGTTGCTTAAATCTGCCTTAGACTCTAGGGTTAACAGGCTCTGTTGACAATAACATCTATTAAAAACAATTAGCCTGTCAAGACATCCGGGGACAGCTTGACTAGATTCAGTAGGATTTTATTTTAATGAAGCTAAAATTTCATATTTGATCAACTAAACACACCCGAGTGACAGTGTATATCGTAAATACTACTATACTACTATATCATATATTTATCTAAAGAAGAAAGGCCGTGGTTAGGAGCAAAGTACCGTAAGTATTGATTAATAACAAATTTTACTGAAAGAAGACATTCCTTTATCTTCTAAAATAGGTGGAACTACAGTCACAGATTTTTAAATTATTCACATGGTCTTGTGTCTTATGTCTTGGGTTTGAACTCGTGAATAATAAAAAATAAACAACATGTATTTTATGACTTCAGTCGAAAGTGTCATTCATAAGGATAATCATGAATAGTCCATTGAAATGTTACAATTTAAGCACCGAATATTGCATTTGTTAGAGGACGCAATTTTATTTTTGGGACATGTGTTGGGGGTCAATAGAAGCTTAACCTCAAGTTTGAGGGATCGCCACCCTTGTCATCCGGCCACCATCTTAGAAAAAGGGGTGAAAACAAAAAAAATTGCCTAAAAATATGTTTAATAACTTTTTGCCCTAAATTAAAAATTAAAGAAGTTATGAGCAAAAAAGTGAGATTTTTTTTATAAAAATTGGATCGACTTTCTCACTCAGGAATAGCGCGGTACCACCAGCTAATTCAGAATTTCACGTAAAAAAAACGATCCACAGACTCTGTCTCATAGGTGGCGGGGAAAAGAGTTAGGAATGAAAAAGTAAAGTTGTACGAATTAAACAAAAAATTTTCAAGAATATTAACAATAAAAAATTATTTAAAAATTTCGTTTTGACCAGATTCTTATGAGCATTGACGAACCCGGTCAACTTTGGAGCGCTGTAACAGCGTTTTAAATCAATGAAATTAAAAAAAAAATAACATAGAAAAATTTTCCTCAAAAGATCATCTACAAGATTGGTCTGAGGTAAGTTTTTTGTAAAATGTATAAAAAAAAGTTATAGTGCAAAAAAGAAATTTTTTATAAAAATTTTCTCACTTTTTTGCTTATAACTTCTTTAATTTTTAATTTAGGGCAAAAAGTTATGAAACATATTTGTAGGCAAAACAATTTGCTACAAATTATGTATTTACGAATTTTTTGTAAGACGCATAGTTTCCGAGATATCGCGAAGAAAGTGTTTTCACCCCTTTTTACAAGATGGTAGCCGGATGACAAGGGTGGCGATCCCTCAAACTTGAGGTTAAGTTTCTATTGACCCCCCCACACATGTCCCAAAAGTAAAATTGCGTCCTCTAACAAATGCAAAGCTCATGTAACATTTCAATGGACTAAAAGTAAAGTAAAGGATAATCATATTCATAAAGATAAAGAATAAAAAAACATACAATAATTTCTAATCAAAAACGCTATAAAAAGTTCGAATTACATTAAAAACAGAATGCGGGAAAGATAGATGCAAAATTGGTGACAAAAAAATAAAAAAACACTTCAGGACAGATAAGGCGACAGTAATTTCATATACTATTTTCTTTGCTTGGCCTGTTATAAAGCATGCATTAACGCACAAACAGCACCTACATGATTTTTTTCTTTTTTGAAATCGAAGTGGCCAGTGTTGATCGACCCTGCTGCCACAGACGCCGCGGGTGATGGATAAAAAGAAATAAAGACAGGAACGCGGGAACTCATAAGTTTTTCATCTTATTTTCTACGTTCAATTCAATTCTGTGATTTGATTTTCTTTTAATAATTGCCCAAATATAAATAACTTAACATTTAACATAAAAAAATCTCCGACATTTTAATTTTTAACAATTTTACTTTTATTAAATCACTATTCTATGTCTATACAAGTCTCGGCCGTGTAATCATTGCAGGAGAGTCAGCGGGGCATATAGTATGCGATCCAATATCCGACGATCCATTTTACGAAGCATTGATGTTGCGTATTATTTTTGGTCTCGGCGCGCAGTTTACCACTGCGCGTCAACTTTTCTGATATGTGAAGTTTTAGTGTCAAATCAGAGTTGTAATTATATACAGAAATAAACAACTCAAATCTTTACAATAGTTCAAAACTTTTAAATTTTTTAAAATATTTTTTATAGTTCGATGCTAATAAACGCATAAGTAGGTACATATCTTTCTGTAAAACCACAATGAATTTTGCTGTGACACTATTAGTTAGAACTGGTCGTTGTCATTCACGAAAAAAAACCGCGCGCGGGTAACTCAACACAATAACACAGTCTCCCTCGCAGCCTAGTTGGTCGTGTGGCTGGCTGCTGCGCAGAGGGTGTGGGTTCGATTCCCGCACTGGACAAACATTTGTGTTTGTCTTGAGTTTGAGTATATTTATGTATTTCCAAAAAAAAACGTAATATATGTATTTGTATCCGTTGCCTGGTATCCATAACACAAGCTTTGCTTACTTTGTGACCAGGCGGCGCTGTGTGTAATGTCCAAAAAATATTTATTATATTTATTTATTTATAATATTGTTCAATAGGTAGATAAGTTCGAAATTTTATATGAAAATTTGTGGTGTCCCCAAAATTTTGATGATAGAAAACGGTAGAGTACTTTGTCACCAGCAACGTTTGTAACGAGCACTTTCTCAGTGACCCGGACCTGGACCGCTAGGTTCAAAATTTCACAAACATGTCTTTTTTCCACACGCCCCCTTTCTCACACCGCAACCGCTCCAAGTGAAAAATCATGCAGAGTTCTAATCAAGACATATTACCTAGGTAGGTAATGCAAGTTTTAACAACTGCCGATTCATTTATTTACGTAAATGTAATAATATAAAGGAGTACTGTTCGTAACAAAATACTTAATTTGATTCCAAATAAGTTCAATAAAAGTTACTCTATCAACAACATCTAAATTTGACAGTTACGTTTGGATACGGTACGGCCGTCGAACTCTATTTATCCAGCAAAGGCTTAATTTTGCGGACTCTTCAATAATGTACTATTATTGTTGTACTGTTATAAATTGGCTAAGCAGTTATTCAACACAATATCTACAGTATAATAGGTTATACATATTTTAATTAATCGTTATAGAATCGTTTTGACTGATGTCATAAAATAAAGGATATTTTCTTACCATATTTCATAGGTTCGATTCCCGGCTTCAACTGGTGATTTATCCAAAAAACTTTGATGGCAGTTTTACTTATTTTAGAAATTTTGTTTAAGTAAGTCATGTATCGCGTAATGTAATGTCATGTTCGAAGGAATGTTTAGATGTAGAAATGTACCTATTTATATTCGAAGGAATATACTAAAGTATCAGTGTCCTGGTCATGTTTAGATGTCACAATTATTTAGCCATTACTAAAGGAATGTTTGACGTAGCAATGTACCTTGCAATATTTGAGGCGATGTTGCAATGTAAATACATTCCTTCAAACATGACATGGTACTCATGTTTGAAGGAATGTTCTAATGTACCTTGTCCTGTTCGAGAGAATGTTCATCGAGCAACGCTGCGAGAGCTGCTAGTTCAGGCCGATCGTCAGGACGTAGCGAAGTTAATGACGCAGACCATGCGCTGTGAAGGTTCTGCAGACTCGTCAACCAGGCGGAACTCGTTTGTAATGATGGGGACATCCTAATCATAAAAAAATTAGAGACCAACTTTTTAGTTAGGTTATTTCGGGGCTAGGTTATTATTATTATCAATATATAATAAATATTATTATATTTTTGTTTTTCTTTTTACCATAGCCTGGGAGTTCTCCTAGGAGAAAGAAGGCTTAGGTCCAGTGCTGATTTGCGGACGTTGTCAATCTAGTGGCTTGCGATGAAGTTGAGACACTATGGGATACATGACGAAGCACTGTCTTTGTTAACCGACCTATTGTGTATTCGATCGTATCGAAATTGGCAGGGGATTAACTTGGCGATGGCATATTGATAAACTATGCAAAAAACTAGGCAGCGCCTGCTTCGCACTTAACCGTCTGTCGAGTGCGGTATCCAGGGAGGCTGGGCGAGAATGTTATTTTGCAACCGTGCACTCACTGTTGCAGAATGCAGTCGAGCTGTGGGGGCGCTCCGCTGACTGGCAGCGCGTCTTGAAACTGCAAAAACGAGCTGTTAGAGCAATAGTTAAAGTAAGTCAGACAACATCGGCTAAATCTTACGTTAAATCGCTTGAAATATTGACTCTGCCTTCTCTACTTATTTTGACTATTGCCATATATGTAAGGGAAAATATTTTGTGCTTTGCAAAAAACAAAGACAGACACCACTACGAAACTCGGAACCGTGGAAAGCTTCAAACAGTGAGCTGTGGCCTGGAGAAATCTAGAAAGCTAATTCAGGTGATAGGACCAACAGTGTACAACCACTTACCACAAGACTCCCCAACTAAAAGTGGTTTTAAAATAAGATTAAAGCGTTGGCTTGTCGACAAAGTGTTCTGTAGCATAGACGAGTTTTTTGACTTAAAAATATAACTGACATTCAATTTTATTCCTAATTTATAATTAAATCGACACATATATTCTGAACAATCTTTTACAACTGAATGTAAGTAAATTTATTTAATTTTATTCTATTATACTACTGACATGTTGGTTTAATATTATTGTAGTTTGTATTGTTATTTTTGAAAATAAAGGTAATGTTTAGGTAAATACCTACCTATATAACAATGTATGTTAATAAATTTTTTGTATATTGACGTGTAATACTAAATATAACCAATAAATGATGTCTATGTCTATGTCTAGTGGCTATTTACCTGCAAAGTGCAGTCCTCATCTTTAACCAGCTGTGGTAATAGTACTGCTGGAAATTCGGAGATTGTCTCTGGAATGACTCCGTTAACCTGAAATAGAAAAATAGTATGTAGATATGTATAACGTTGCCGTTTTAATCCCTGAAGAAGGTAATCTAAAGCTGGTTACACTGCCACATCAAATGTGAAGATGTATCCAGCATCTTCTGCACCAACCACTTTAGTCTTGCATGACAGTGGTGAGCCCAATGTCACAACACTGCTTTAAACCCTAGATTACTCAACTATCGGAAAAATTACGACGGCAAAATCACTTTTCCCAGAAAAATCAAAGTTCTCGTTGTACCCGCGTTTCCTGCTTCATAGTACCTACCTAATTGGTTCCGTCGTCAGTGTGTTACGCGCTGTTTATTGTGGTCTAGAGTAATTTGTGTATAGATGTATAGCAATTTTTTTGTAAAATATAAGAAGTGTTTGCGTAACTTTTGAACAAAGGTAAGAGTAGGTGTGTGAATACAGATTGTTTATGCCGATTACGGCTGATACTTGTTCCTGAAGAATTCCTGAATTACCTAAGAGCTACCAGCTTCCTGAAAACTATGTGTTTTGTCCTTCTAATTCAACAAAAAGTCATTTGTATTGACTTAGATTGTGATAAATATACATATATTAATATTATTATTTTGATATTAAATATACGTAAAAGCCACGACATTAGTAAAGCCCAAAAATGTATTCTAAATCAATTAAAGTTTGTGATTTTTATATTAATTACTGTTTCATTTCGATGTCGTATTGTCGTATTACGAATATTTAGTAATCTAGGGTTACTAAGGTATATTTATATGTGCCCTTTAGATTTTTAGATCATCGTTCATCACAATTACAATAATAAGTAGGTAATATCAAAGACCAGGGACGATTTTTGACAAACGGCTAGTAATATTTTACTTTTTCGCAACAACCGAAAAGAAAACCTCTAATAAAAGTAATTTTAATAGTCACCCTCGCTTATGAGAGTGAAAACGTATAAAGGCTGGCAAGCAAGCATTTTCAAAAAAAAAATATTTTACATAAACGTGAAGCAATACACACATACATCAATCACAAATAACAATAAAATACAGTTCAGTTTTGTCAAATGGGTACCAACTCAGTATATGTTGCGACCGGCAAGAATTGCAATGCTAGTTTTCAGTTGACCTACAGTACTATTATAGTGTTTATATAAGTTTCAAATGACAAAGGTAAAAATAAATAAAAATGCAGCATTAAAACTATGATCTTTTTGGTGTATACTTTAGACTCAGAGTTCTGTAATCTATTTTTTGGACTGCGCAATAGCCTCACTAAATTGACTTTCCTTAAGAGAGGATAAACAAACAAGTAGTCTCCTTTCTCTTTCTATTTTGTTTGTTTATGTTTATTAAGACAAGTTAGAAAGAGACAAGAAACCTCAGGTTCGCTTCATCTCTTTTACACTTTGTTGACCATTTTTTTTCACTGCTAGCTAGCTGCCTAGTTCTCTATGGTGTATACCAAGCAGACCTTAGTTTTGATGTTTCACTTTTTATTTTATTATTTTTTTGACGACTACAAAAAAATAAAAAAAAATAGGCAAAAATAAATTAAACCATACAATAGTTGATATAGTAGCGATGACACAAACAATGAATTCTCTGCGTTAAATTTGTAACTCATACGACTAAACTCCAAAAAAAATTACATAATAAGTATAAAAACCAAAATTTGATCAAGTTACCTTTCGTAAACAGCTTCGATGATATTGTGTTTAAGCGTCAATAACACGTCAAGGCAGTCGAAACCGGACACAAAAGAGAATTCAGCCAGCGTCGCCGCGTGCTGCACCGCTAAGGGCAAAGCTGACAAATAAAATTGTTTTATATCAATTTTGGGGACAATTTTTAATTATATCATATTGAGCATTTTGAGTGAATTACAGAAATGCCACTCATTCGGGTCGTGTTTTTGAGATATTTAACATCAACCGTACCTTTCTGTCAGGTTGGACGAAGATAAAATAAATTTAGAAAAACGTTTATAGTTCTGGTAGAAAGTACGCCTGCTACTTATGAAAATGCCGTAGCGCCTGTACCAGTTTAAAAAACAGCTTCTAGCTAAGTTATCTGAGATATATATGTATAAGATTCTATTTGTATTAGTTAGCTAAGGCAAAGGGTATGATATCTATTTTATTCTAGATTTTGCACGCGATCACGAAGAATTGCATTACCGCGCATTTACCTATAAGCTACGTTCACACGGCGCAATTTTTCTCGTATACCGTACACGAGATTGTATCGAATATCGTAGTGACAACAAAATTTGTATGGCAACTCTGAAAATCGTTCACACGGCATCTATGCGAGAAAATCTCGTATTCAAGAAATAATTTTTCCCGTATGGCGTATGGTTTTGCCACTGGGAACGCGAGATTCTCGTAACGATTTATCAAGTGCGATGCTCAGTGGCGCTTATGTTTACGTTGATTCGTTCACACGAACAAACTGGTTTCTCGTATACGGGACTCGCGCGGGGACAGGCAGCAGGCAGTTGTGTTTGTGATGTCTTTGGCGAAGTGGATTGCCGATTACGATCGAGTTATTTATCACGCCTATCGAGTATCTACCCATAATATGGTATAAATCATTAGACAACTATAAAAAAATGGCGTGCTCTCAACGACTGGCGGTGTGGCGGCTGGTAAAGCGTATCGAATAGACGCTGTGTGAACGGCGGCCACGTATACAGAAAGTCCGCATATGTGAAAAAACCGAATGGACTTCGCACCGTGTGAACGGCCGTTTAGTATACGGTAAACCGTATACGAGAAAATATCGTATCGAATAGTCGCCGTGTGAACGTAGCCTTACCTTTTCTCTAGCTAACCCTTGAATAAGCGAAAAATCCGATTACCCCGTTGCTCAAATTGCGTCATAAAACAATAGTGTTTTGCAGTATCACACTTTGAAAACTCTTTTCTCGTGGGAACTATCGAGCTGAATAAGAAGTATCCTAAGTCCCATACCTCTATCTTTCTTTGTGCTGAAAATCAGGATAATTGGAAGCACCGTTACGACTGAGTTAAGTAATAATAGAAAAGAAGAACAGGTTCGCTTTAATCAACTTGTAACTTGTTGTACTTACGTATTTCAGCCCAAGGCTGTGGTAGTTTGTACACGTGTAGTTGAGCGTAAGAGTCGACGCACACACACACACCTCCAAGCCATGATGTATCCACATGGGAAACCACAGCCGTAGCAACACCGTTCTGTAGACACACCATTTTAGGAGGGTAGTTGACAATCAATTTGGGGTTAGTCTTTGGCCTACCGTATAACAGGTATTGTACAGTTCGTTTCCACGTTTTCGCTAAGCTCGACACCTAAGCATCGTAGCGTGATGTTAAATAGCCTATAATCTTCCACGAGAAGATTTTTTCAATACGACTGGTAGTTCCAGAGATTAGCACGTTCAAACAAACCCTACTTTTATTATATTAGTATAGATTCTGGAGTATTCGGAGAGCTCGTAGCCTAGTTACATTTGTCTATCAGAAACTGAATGCGAAGTTAGGCAACTTGGGCGCCGTCACTCATTTGATGGGTGGCACTTTTTTCTGACTTTTACAGTGTTCGGAAGACAAGTTTAACTCCTATTCTATGACCGTAGCCGTTAAACCAGCCATGCGCCTCATGAGCAGCTAAAATAATAGTCGAGTGACTACTAGCTCGACAACTATTTATTTGAACAAATTTTTTAACAATATCAGACTTAATCTAAGTGCACTATAATAATGATTTATATTACAATTATATACATAAAATATTGTACAAATAGAAACATTAGCAGCCGTGCTGGAACGTGCCTGTGTTACAGCTGCAAATATCTCTCTTGTGAACTAACAATTGCACTAGCGCGGCGGACTATGACCGAAGTTTATTTTTTCGAATGAGAAGCCTGTACCCCTAAAGAGGGGACATTTTTGGCTGGTGGCATCAAAAATATGTCGTAATTTAAAAATTATAAGTGATTTCACTGGGCCAGGAGATATGCATACAGGAGACAATATATCGCAATATGTTATTATTACACTGCAAACACAGAATAAAAAACCGAATACAAACGTATCAGGAGCGTACGATGAGTAAGTAAATGTATTTATACGTCCTACATTCAGACACTATCCTAGAAGGACGTTAAATGTTTAAAACTTACAGGTAACTGTGAAGGTCCATATTTAAGCTTCTTGGGGGGCGTGGCTCCAGCGGGTACTGCACTTTCGGACAAACCGCATATAACTGGCGTAGAACATACCTGGTTTGGCAAGAAAAGAAGTACTGTTATTAATTTAATTTATATTTGTTATTTTAACAACTTTAGTAAGATCAGGCCTAAAACATTAAAAACTTTCATTTTGTGGAGAGCTAAGTCATATTCATAATACATATTAATAATAATAACTAATATATTTGAACATTAAACATAGCGCCGTCTGGTCCTAAAGTAAGCAAAGCTTGTTTTATGGATACCACAAATACATATATTACTTTTTTTTGTAAATACATACATATCATACATAATTCCCTCAAACATACTCCCTCGCAGCCTAGTTGGTAGTGTGGCCAGCTGCTGTGCAGAGGGTGTGGGTTCGATTCCCGCACTAGACAAACACTTACGTCATATTTTAAACATTTACGTTTGTCTTGAGTCTGGGTGTATTTATGTATGATATGTATGTATTTACAAAAAAAAGTATTATTTTTGTATTTGTATCTGTTGTCTAAAACCTATAACACAAGTTTTGCTTACTCTGGGGCCAGACGGCGCTGTGTGTAAGGGGGAGTCTATATATATATATATATATACAGTGATCTAAAAATCTGGAAAAATCATAATAATACGGCTTTATGAATACTATGAATAAAAAATAACTTAGGACTAGATAGGCTCATAAGGTTTTTAGATATCCGCAATAATTCTTAATCTACGGAACCCTAACTTAATGCGTGTACGACAAAAAAATATTTTTTAAAACCCATTATAAAGGTGTTATAGGTAGGTTACAATTTGTCACTTGTACTAGACCCTCAATGAGTTCTGTCACTGAGATGACTTTCAAAAAGCTAGATAGACAAATAAAATTGATTTGGTCAAAATAAAAAAAAACGAAATTGAAACATATAAATTAGGAAAGTAAAATACCTTCTACTCCTATAAAGAGGGTAGTTCAACAAGACACCACATACCGCCAGTTCGCCCGTGACCAAGGCTAGTACAACCCAGGCGAAACGTCAGGGAAAGGTATTTTACCCTAGTTTTTAAGCCTGTTTGTTTAATTTTTAATAATATTGAAACTAAAGATTTAAAAACTTATAACTAATATAAACAGTACCATTCGCCCAATCGCAATTTAATTGTAACTCACGTAATGATGATTATCTCGAGCACGTAGGTGAAGCATGCGCGATGTTGCAAGCAGCACATAAGGAGGTGCTAGAGGTAGGCGACAGCTTGCTACTTGTACCGGACCCTCATTGGTCTCTATCGGCCATACCGAAGCTTGTTGCCAACCCTGAATATAAATATTTCGTAGTCCAATAATGAGAAATTTATTCAAGAAATTACATCAATAATAATTCCAACTCTAGCCTAGGGAATACCCATAACTCAGTATTGCTATATATACTGTGTATATTTTATTAAGTTTCAAACACTTTAATTACTTATTAATTATACTAAAGGTATAGAGGTATTTTAACGAAGATTGCGAGTTTATTTTTGTTCTTTCTATTTGAAATAACAATTTTGAAACATTTTCATGTCGAACGCTGGCAACATTGATACGAATACTCTACTGCGCTAATATATGTGAAAAAAACCAACCACATGTGTTAAATTGAACTTTAATTCAAAATACTTTCGTGAAGTACACTTCAAAACAACGCTTTAGAAATAATTATTAAATAATTTTTTTTTGGTTCTAACGGCTATGACGATTTCTGGAAAAATATTTACGTAAGTTCTACTTGTACATACGAGTATACCTATAAGCAAAAAATTTACTATTCATAAAAAGGTTGTCAGAAATGCTCCAGATTGGCGTTTATTTAGCGTGCCATTGCAATTTTATTTTAAGCCTTGCTTCATTTAGAAAATAACAAAATGGGAACTAAAGCCGTAAAAATTTTTAGAACATTATTTAGAATCGGCATTGGTGCAATCCAACTCCCATACGTATTTCACAACTTCCATAAATACTGAATAATTATTTTTAACCCACAGGAGAAAACCGTCCTTAATGAATTTTAATTAATTTTTTTATTAATTAGCAAATTTCAGTAATACTGAAAGTAATATGTGCCCATTATAAAAGCGTTTTTTAGTGAAGTTTCATATGTAGGTAACCGAAGAACTAGCTTACGGTCTTTTCGGCTTTTTCGGACCGGACATAACCAAATATTATAAGCAAAGATAAATAAGTGTGACGGGTGCCAGACTTCTACAAGTATGTTATTGTGATCGTAAATTATCATTTAAAGATTTGTGTACACAAATCTAGATGAAATTATACGTAAATGGGGGTTTTTATTGATAAAAGCTTTTTTATTCTATGCTATGATACTATAAATATCGCAATTTATTACATAGGGTTTAATGTTGATGTCATTCAACTATTTTTTTTTTATCTCGACTTATACATTTAGATGTAAAAGCCGATAAGAAACTCCGTAGATGAACTGTATACAATGAACTAACCACGGTGTTGAAGCAGTCGGTAGCCGGTTTTTGACCACCGCCAGGGGTTGTGTTTCCTTGCAAGGGTCCTGTGTATTAAAGAAACTTTAAAACGAACATTAATTTCTTACATATATACAAAATTATATATACATTAAATATAAATGAAAAGCCAGCTAAGTGAGAGTCGGCCTCGTGCACTGAGGGTTTCGTGCCACCACAGAATAAAAAAGTCCGAGTTGCACTTGACTGATTTTTAGTATTTACTATTTATCTATATCGTGACACTATAATCGTTTTAAATTCAAGCTTGTATGTACACAGTACAGTACAGTCTTTCCGACAGAGCAAAAAAACCAACCTTTTCCTTCCCTTCAAAGGTAGGACAGGCATCAGCGTCGGCTAAGTAAAAGAGCTCCTTTGGCACCCTTTGGGTATGGAACCCTAAAAATGATTTCAACCAAAAATCAAAAAATTAAGTTATATATAACTGTTACAACCAATAGTTATTAATGCCCGTAACGTCAACTTTTTACCGTTAGTATTGCGCCCCAAACGTAATAGCTTATGGAGCACAAACTAGCCTGTGGATAGTTTCAACAATACAGAAATTACTACCGAGAATGTACCCTAGACCTGGAAATCAGCAGTGCAACGCACTGACACTGAATCAATTTGGTCGTAGTTTCAAAATTTCTATCAAAATTGTCTACTCAGCAAAGTTTAAAGGATATTTTTATTTATTATTAAAAAAATATTGCACAAGAGTAGAAAGTCTGGACTAAATGTATAATGGCATTATCTACCAGTCTACATATGCACATAAAATAAACAAGAAATAGGAAGTGCATAGAATAGCATATTATGATTAACAATTTACCAAAAATAGACTATGTTAACATTAGGATAATAATATGATACATATAATACTAAACAAGTAATATCATTTCGCATTTCGATGCCGTTTGTTAAATCTAAACTCAATTTAGCGAGAGAGAAACTACAAGGCACTACTCTAGTTAATTATAAATTAAATCAAAAACAAATAAATTCATTTTTACCTTTGGAAAGGAGTTTGTGTATTGGATATGATTTCTCCGTTAGTTTCCACAACGATAGAGTAGAGCCGGCGACGAGCAAAGTGTCGGTGTCTTCGCGAAGAGACCATGCTATTGAAGCTGAAAAAGAAATAAATAGACGTTCTTTGAAATCTAATGAAATTTTTTTTTTTGAATTGATTAAAAAAAATTAAAACTTCCGGCTAATAAGAATAATTTGTCCCATTTCTTAAGCTTTACAATGGTTTCGCTAGGTGATGTCGGTGGTTTCGGCGTCGATTTAGCGAAATAAAAATGCTTTTTTATAGATATCCTAAGATTTTCCCGCGACTTCGTCCGCGTGGGCTTTTCCAGATAGAAAAACTTTTAACTGTTAACTGTAGTAGAGTATTCTCATGCTTCAACTGAAACTTAAAATACTTATTTTTATGTATTTAGCTTTAAATTTGACTGATTTTCATACATCATTCCAACTTCCATTTTAGTCCTATAAGGGATGAATTTACAAAGTTTTTTAGTGAAGCCCTACCTCAAGTATGGAGCCATCAGGCCATATTGCAACATATCCCATATATCGATGTGTTTTTAGTTACTTATCCATATGTTTAGGCACACTTACTGGGTGCAGGAACTTCATCAAAATATATAGTGGGGAGGGGCTGCACGGTGAGTGACGGTGAGGGTGAGGGGGGAGTGCCTCGTGTGGCAGAACACACGTAGCATCGCACGCACCCGCGACCGCCCACACCTTCGCACACGCAAGCTATAACTAGGTTCCCATCTGTCAAATAAGTAAATAAAAATTTTAATTGTTGCTAATTTTTCAAAACTAGATATATAACAAAAATCGAAAAGAAGTTGAAATTAAGCAATAAATTTATATAAATAGCTATAGAAACACAATATGACGTTACTCTTATGCGCGAAGCTGACGCAAGTCAAATGTTCTCTGGAAGCTCGAAGACACTCAGTAGCTGACAGAGCTTTGGACGGTTCTTGCAATAACGGAGCAGTGATGGCCCCCAACAGTCCGCTGGCTGTCACTATGCACGCTCCTTCGTAAGCTACACCACTGGTAATAGATAATACAAAGCGGTTATACACTTTTACAAAAAAATTACTCAACACAAATATCAAAAATTATGAAAGTTACTAATTCTTCCGCATTACTAATTTTTGATAGTCGAGAAGTTAACAAAATACACTGTTCTCAAACGTTGTTGAGTGTGTGGATTAACCACTTCTTTTTTATCTTAAACTTTAAACATGCAATTCTTGTAAATATATTATTATTATTGTCAGTTTAACAACTATAACAACTTTGATTTTTTTACTTTCCATGTTTATCTACATTGAAAAGTTTCAGATGGCGCAGCAACCAAAAACTTAAAATAAAGGACGTTTATAGTTGGTTTAACCTTAAAAATGGTTTCCAGGTTCTGAAATCTAAAGATTAATCTTGGGCCAGGACTGAATCTTTTGACTTGACCTTTGCTGTGAAAACATTTATTCATATTGTTGATGTAGCCATAGATATGGCCTTTATGGTGTGCGTTCTATTCAAATACTCCAACCTTCAGGGAGTCTCAAATGAAGAAAGATTATGTCTGTGTATGTCTATTTATTATGTACTTCTTAATTCAAAAAAGATTAGTGTATTTGTAAGATCTGAAAAACAATAGGCAATTGAAATATTACTTAAATATTGATTGTTGTTTTTTTTAGTCAAAGTATTTACATTGTAAATCTTGTTTATTTAGTGTTTCAATACAAAACATGTATTTATTAGTTGATACTCTATAATTTTATATTTTGTTTGTGATTTTACAAAGATTACCTATTGGACGCACGCAATAAAACAGTATTTACTTGACTATTCGAAAGTGTTCTTAGTAACCTATTTGAATACAAAGATTTTGATTTGATTTGATTTGATGTACTTATCCTAGTGGTTGTGTGTCAATTACATAATACAAACCCAAAACCCTTGAGTGTTGGTGTAGACCTTAGAAGTTGTATCCTATCTGTGACGGGAACATCTGGTTTCTTCTCAATGGTGACCAAACGTCGACCGTTATGGAAAAAAGTCGCCTTCACAACATGCTCACCTAAAAATAAGTTTGTTAAATTGTTAAAAAAATTGGCATCATCAGTCATAAAATAAATAAAGAATACAATTATCTTGAATCAGTAAGTTGACAGTTCTCTAAATCTCTAACAACTACATCAAAACACAAACAACTCCTAAAATACCTACACAATTGGGTGAGTATGTGTGTGCACATTTTGCATTGTATTAATTTATCTTATTTTTATTGAAATTTTTAAATAAGCCCCTAAAGCTTTTAAGTTGGCACCCAACTTTAAATCCAATCAGGACTTCTACTCAGAGATTGTGCGACTTTATTGCCAGTCTTCTAATGCAATGAGATTGTGCCACTTCAATTAAGCACATATTTCTGTAATGTCAGTTTATGGGCTAACTCATTTGCATGGTTACCTAGTCACTCTTTATATTTTTCCGCTACATTCTGGATTTTCTTCTTGACTGTGTTAATCAGCAGTTGTTGATGTATTTCGTGTCCTCAGTGAACCATAGAACACTTACTATTGCACACAGTATTTTGTTCTGTTTGCACTGTAGGATGGCTATATTGGAGTTGCTTGTACTTCCCCAAAGTTGTATGCCGTATAGTAATTTTGTAGATGAATAGTTAATTATTTAAGGAAAGTCTTGAGTTGTATGCTGTACCTCCAAACTGGCCGCAACAAAATTTTGTAGATGAATAGTTCATTATCTAAAGAAAGTCTTGAGTTGAGACCAAGCATCCAGTATGAATTTTTGTGTCTGTGGGAGATGGCCTTTTTTTGACCTTGATGTGCTCTTTCCAGGTCAATCGATGTTCCAGCTGGAGTCCTAAGTATTTGACACAGGTTTTGTGTGATAAAATATGGTCTACAATTCTTACAGGTGGGTAGTAGTTTCCTTTTCTGTGTAAATGTAATTTGATCTGATTTTGTCATGTTAGCTTTTATCTTTCACTCATTAATAACCACTTGTGTATTTTGTCTAGTTCCTTTTGCAGCAAGTCTGAAGCTACTTCTGGATTTTTATGGCTACAATATGGCAGTACTGTTTGTAGGTCTGCTGTATACAGTGTGTAGAGGCCAGGACCAGGCCAAGCACAGACCCCTGCAACATCCCAGCTTTGATTTTGCACAGGGCAGAAGTGCTACCCAATTCCTTTACATAAAATAGTCAGTTTGTGAGGAAAAGCTTTCCTTATTTGTTTACTCTGAATTAGTTTCACTCTTCCATGTTATTTCCTTAACCTAAATTGTTAGTTGGGAATTTCATTTCTTTTGTTGATTATTTGGAGGATTCTAGCAATATTGAATTGACTTATTGATCTCAATGAGGTTTTCTCTTAGAGAGATTTGCCATGCTTATGATCATAATGATTTACAAAATTGTCCTCTGTTCAGAAAAGTATTGTTGTGGTAACATGACATTTAATAATATTGTCTGCATTACTATCCCATTACCTGGCAGCTCTTTCAGAACTTCCTTAGTAATTGGTTCTACACAGATGCTTTTTTGTCAACAAGAAAAGATTATTATTATTATATTTTAGGTTATTGATCTTATAGATCTGTGTAGCTCAGGTTTGAGTGGAAGATTCAGTTGGAAGTCGTCTTTTAGCACTGATTTCACATGTTTTGTATTCTCATCATCAGTAACATCATTAAGGGTAAAAACCTAAGTTAAGTGCTTTGCGACAATGTCTTCTTTCTCCTGGCCCCTTCTGGCTGTCTTGTTGTCATAGTATTTAAGTGGGGGCTCAAAAGCAAACTCATGAGGCCTGTCATATGATATAGTGAAATTCCATAATAACCTTTGAATTAGGTTTCTGAGTTCCACTATCGCTTTATAAAATAAGGCCTTATCTGAAGACCAGGTATGTTTCCAAATTCCGCGATGCCTTTGATTTTCTAGTATTTTCAGCTTGATCTCCAAAGTGAGGCTGTTAAACCATCCTGCAGTTTTAATGAGTGATTTGTTTCTGCAACAGGCTTTTACAATTTTTTTAAGGCAGAGTCAACTACCTCAGTTGTTTTCAGCCTAACATTAGGCTGGACCTTTATATCTATGAATTTTCTGACTCTGTTTCAATCTGTGTATTAGTAATAGTCTTTCTGGTATTTTGGTCTAAATCACTTTTACACTAGCAGTTAAAATGACAGGAGTGTGGCCTAAACTAGTAAAAAGTGCCACCCAACTTAAAAGAAATCTCATAACACTTAGCTTAATGTTCTGAGAGTTTGAGAGGCCTTTTTTTTATTTTTAAGCTTTAATTATCTAGTTTAATATTAATAAAGTTAAATATGTTAAAAATTTGTTTTGTTTTTCTTGATTGACTTCGCAAAACTGATATCCTATTTTAGAAAAATCAATAATTTTATTGTATTTTGAACCTGGGAATGTAGCAGAATATATGGCTGTCCATTCATTTAGAAGATAGTCTTTCTGTCCAAACACTGTGACATCACCCACTGATGTCCCCACTAGGAGTTGCCGGCCTTCACTGTCCCACTCCAAAACTGTAACCTATAATAATAATTTTGTTTATTGGTTAAAATAGGTATCTGTGAGTTACAAACACGGAAACTTATTTAATTACACATACCAGACAATTATTTATCACCTGACATATCTTGATCATCTTGAACCACTAAACTATTGGCCAAATAACACAAACATACAGGTTTTGAATTAGAGCCCATGCATGGTGAATTCAACAACCTATCATGATCTATCTGTCTATATCAATCCAGTGCTTGACATGTGCCATAGTTTCCTAAAGACAGGCAGATGAAATTACATACCTATATATTTTTTAGTCACAATGAAGACTAAAATAAAATGGATGAAATGACAAGGGGTTAAACTAAATGGTTCCCTGTTTTAAAAAGAGGAACAGAGTAAGATGAGAAAACAATGAAAAAATTTCTTCAGCAAACATGCCTGAAAAATCCCATCTAGTGCCATCTACGCAAACATGGTTGTTATATGAACGGAGACCCATTTTGCTGGCCCTCACTCTGATGGTTAAAGCACGCTAGTGGCAGGACTTAACAATGCAATTACTCGGTGCCATAGTTTGTTCATTCTCATAAAATTTTAATAAAATTGATACAATTCACCTTAACACTAGATACTAAATATAATGCAGTGTATTGTCTTACTCAACACTAAGTGGCATAAAAGCAATTAAAGGCATCCTCAGATAAATAATAGTACTTTTGTTTTTTATTAAACTTACTGGATAAATGGTGCTAATCACTTTGTGGCTATCCCACGGTGTATCCAAGTCGCAGACATATACATGACCACCCCAGCTGTCCCCCTCAGCATCAGATAGTTCTGTAGGCGACGAAAATGCTATGATGTTACAGGTTGAAATCGTACATATTGGCCTAGTAACTTCGGGATCTGTGAAACTGGAAGGTAAGAACATGATTCAAATTAAACCATTTCAAAACATTCGAGGACAAAGTATCAGAACAAAAAGGGTCAAAAAAGAGGTACGTTTTAGCCACGCCACTTTTGATTTTTAAAAGTTCATTAAGGTTACAAAAAAGGAAATAATAGAAATTTAAGGTTACCTTTCAAAATTTGGTGGCTCACATTTAAGAGGCTTGCGTCTCATGGAGTATATTAACTCCATTTTCGGAATTGCTTTGGCAAACAGAAAATTGATGTTTTTACAATTTTTAAGAAAATAAACAAATCACTGAAACCACAGATAAAGTAATACCCTAAATATAATTTGTCCAAGCTTATCTGGAAATTAGATCTTTATAGCCTGGCATAAAAATATGACACCAATGACATAATTTGTCACAGTCATAATAGCACATGCAATTTTTCATCAACTTTCAATATTTTTTAACAATTTTGCCAGTCGTTACTTTATTGTTTTTAATTTCATTTCATCATTCGCAAAAATTGTTTTGCGAATGATGAATTGTACTAAACGAACATGCAAATATTACTTTTTTAATAATGTAGGTATTAAACCTATATTTGAAATTCCATTTTTATCACTAAGGTGGCAAACAATCTTGCGGTCCGCCTGGTCCATGGCCATGGTAAGCGGTCACGGTAGCTTATAGACGTTTGCAACACCATGGGCGTTGCCGACCATTCAAAAACCTAATTACTTCTTTCTTAGTAGTCGTTAGAGAAAACTTTGGCAGGTAGCTCATTCCACAACCCAAACGTTCGCAGGAGCAAGTTTCTCTGAAACCGCACTATACGCGATTTTTGGTAATTGGATAGCAAATAAATTTTTCAACAAAACAGTAATAGTGTACGAATGCAAATGAAATCGCAAAGACTAAAAAATCATGCCCTTAGAAAGAAAGTTCTGAGCGAAGAACTAAAAACAAACTTATGTTTTTAAGTTAAGTTTTAAGATTTAATTGAATTTAACGTTTTTAAGCCACAATTGTACATATTTAAGACTCTCGCAGCCTAGTAGGCTGCGGTGCTGAGGTTATGGGTTTGATTCTCGCACTGTACATAACATTTATGAGATAAAAATTTGTATTTGTCCTGTGTCTGGGTGTATTAGTGTATATGTATATATTTACAAAAAAAAAGTATAGAAGTATTTGTGTCTGTTATCTGGTTTTCTTACTACAAGCTTTGCTTAATTTCGGACCAGATGGTCAGATGGTGCTGGGTGATATGTCCAGAAATTACTATTATTATATAACCGTTGATACATCACACAGGTTTCTCTGCCAACGCGTCACATTATATTTCTTTAACGATGTAAATCATGTGTAAATGTATTACTTACAAAACTTTGGCATGCTCACGGTGAATAATCAACAAGCGACTGCGAGAGAAGTATTTTTGCGATCGAAGTGGAGCATAAGTTTGTAGTTCCATTTTTGGTATGTTCCTACGCACGCACTCTGTCTATCTTACTACTTAGGTCATTGGTGCTATGCAAAGATAAAATTCTTTGGAGTACCTACGCGATTGCCAAATGTGCTAAATTTGCGAGTAAAAAACCAGTCAATAGTTTATTTATTATTTATACCATATAGCAACACCGTACTCATTCCTAACTTCAAGGTGTAACTAAAAGATCATAAAAATGCTTCCAGCTAAATAGATTTTTCCATACTTCAAGTGTAAGAAGTACTTTTTATTCAACTGCACTCAATTCTAAACTTTATGAATTGATGCTTCACTATGCCCTTTAAAACTACAATAAAGCTACTATAAAATATTTTATTATTACATAATCCTATCATGTTCAGTTCGACGCATTTCCGGAGCATTAGCTGGACGTTGTGACCTTGTGTTTCAAGGTGGTTTTTTTATCACACGGTAGCATAAAAGTCTTGGACATGTACAGGTTTAAACCCTCTTGCGATATTCGGCAGAATCTCTGTTATATAATAAGATTTGGTAAATGTATGTCAGAAACGCTCTAGGTCTAGGGTTGGTACCTGTCAAGCCTAGAGCCTAGCTATTAGATACTTAAATTGTTATTATTATAATCTGTTATACGAGTGCACACAAATTTTGTAAAGACGAAAGCTTAAAAATCTTATACTTATATTATAGTACACATATATACTTAGCTACATAAGCAATCTACCAGGCAGAAATCGTTTTTTAGCGATATGATCCCGCCTGTTGTGCCATTTCTTTTATTGTTATTTTTCTGTGTTAATTTGATTGTGCAATAAAGAATATAAATTGATAGTTAGGTACCTACCTACTTAACTGAGTGCATTAAATATAGAATTAAGATATGGTGAAACATTAAAGTTGGGAGTGGAATCACTTAGACTCTTGTTGCTAACTTCACGCTCGTGATAGAAGGATGGGGCATTGCCCTCGTCTCGTTCTTGAACAAGTTCGAACGAAATAGTTCGTGATGGTGGTTCATCCAATATCATCGCGGAACTTAGTTTGTTAACGTAAAATCTATACTAAATCTTGTGATAAGATGTGATTTCTATGAATTAAAAAGTTTGTAACAGTGTTGTTTTAGTGTATTAAATCATGTGCCGGACCGGAATGTGCCGTTTTGTAGCCGGAAACTGGATATTTTTGCTGATTTCGGCCCATTTGTTTACACACGCTCAAGGTAAGCTCCTTTCCGATAAATATTTCTTTACCGCCTCAATCGATCGATGCTGTTAAAACTGCTGCATTAAACCAGGTAGAAACTAAGGGAATATGAAGTATGTTTACTAATTTACTTTGTGTTTTAAATTAGTGATTTACACTGACATATTTACACCTTTTATTACACGGTTTATAAATATTTAATGCAGCTCTAAAAGTTTATTTAGATACGTTTAAGGAAGGTTTTCGCCAAATGCGTGAGTTTGTTTGTTACTTACTGGTTAGGTTTTAAACGAGAGTGTTTGTGGTAATTGTGTTGGAATAACAAAAAGGCACCTAAGTAGAAAGTTTCCTCAGCGCCCCTTTAAGTACACTCCAACATCCAATTGGCCTGATTTTAGTTACAAAGATAGCTAAAAGTACCGAAAAAGATATAGGATACTTTTTGTCATTTATTTAGAATTCCTATGGTAATAGATTTCTGATGGGTGATACATCGGGCACCAGGTATTTCTTCAAGGACAGGCCCAAATCAGAAGGTGATACACAAACCAAAAAAGGATGACTGAATCAGAGCCATAAGGATTCTTCAGGAATGAAACCTAAAAGATTTTGTATTACTCTTGCTGGGTTTGAAATCTAGGCAGTTTATATATTTAAGACATGATTGCCAAATTGATGAAGGGGTTAGTATTAAATATTTTAATTTATATATACATTTTAGGTTCTGTAAAGGTTACAACCTCTCGGTAGGATATAAGAAAGTAGAAATACTCGCAAATATTATATCTCAGTGAATACTCCTTTGGGATATATCTGGATAGTGTCAGATATTTTGAATAAAAACAATCTGAATGCAGGGTTGTTCCTTTCTTTAACTAGTTCTGTTATTCATGTGTTCATCATAGACCTGGAAAGTGTTTATAATTTAGAGAGATAATTCCTGCATTTACCAGGGAGCCCAAAAGTACTGAAAGAAGGCATAGTTAGCATGGCTCTACATGCATGGCCTATAAATAAGTAAAAGTAAAGTATTCCTATGCCATAAGTTTTCACTGTAATTTGCATGTTGGTTATGCCTGATAAGTCCTGTTGCGAGGCTACAACCTCAATATCAATGAATGCATAAACCAAAAGAAGATGAATGAACCAGAAGGACATGGACAATGCCTCATGAAAATGGAAATCCCTTAAGTTATGTATTTACCTCCTGTATAATGATTTTATACATACATAACATAATTTCATTCAAGTTGCATATGATTAGAAAAGATCAGTATTGAAATACAAAAGAGCTCCTTAACTCATCTTGTTTAATTTAGAAGATTTAGAGGTACATAGGTAAAGCAGCATTATACCTCAAATTGCTGCATATGTAGGGTTGCCATAATTATTTGGAACTGATACGGGATGTTTAAGGTAATATTTCTCAAGATTAGCAATAGGTTTAAAAAAACTTAGTTTTTTACTGACAAGATATTGATACATAAGATAATTATTATGAATATGAGCAAATATGAGGTGGCAAACAAGCTTACGGTCCGCCTGATGGTAAGCGGTCACTGTAGCCTATGGACGCTTGCAACACCTGGGGTATCACTTGCGCATTGCCGACCCTTCAGAAATCTAATAACTTCTTTCTTGAAGAACACCATACTGTAGTCCTTGCAAAAAACCTTGGCAGGGAGCTCATTCCACAACTTAAGTCCAGTGCGATTTAGTATGTATGTCCCAGTACTTATTAGTTCAGCCAATAATACTATTGGTAACGTTTCATGTGCATACATCATGGCCGGAGCAGCTTCAACTAAAGTTTTGTTTTCACGCTCGCTGCAGCCATTCTGCTCAGGTGTATATATATGTTTTATGCCAAAGGTTTGTAAGGTATTTTTTACATTGTCATTGTTGAACTCACCACCGTTATCAGAGAGAATTTCTTTAATTGAATGTCCTGTTACCTCTACACTCGGCCAAAATCAATTTCAGTTTCTTGTGAACTTCAGACTTCTGTTTCATCATGTAAACAAATCTGTATTTAGTGTAATCGTCTTTAAAACATACAAAATAACGATACTTTTTATAAGAATATGCAAATTGGCCACATACATCAGTTTGAATCAACTGTCCTGCACTGGTGGCTCTTTCTCTTGTTCCTAATTTTATTTTGTGAGACTTTCCGTAAACACATCCATTGCATAATTCGGAGTCTAGCTTGACATTGATTCCTAATTCTCTGTGCAATAAATTCTTGACATGAACTTTGTTTTGATGACCCATTCTCTCATGGTATAATTGTATAATATTATCCATGTCAGTTAATGCATTGACTTGTATAGGAATTACGGGTTTGACATTTTTAACATTCAACTTGAAAAGTCCTACATTTTTCTTTCACGCAGCAATTAATTTTACTATGCCACAAGATTTTAATCTGCTTACTTCAGGCTCTGACTCAAAGAAACTATCCCGCAATCTGTCTTGAGCAGCTGTCAAAGAAAACAGATTCTTATTTATAGAGGGCACAAACCATACATCACATAGGGTAATCATTCCCGTATGATTGTTACTAATATTGACTTCAATAGCGTCAACTTTTAGACCATTTGCTGTAGTAACGGTATGCTCATCATAAACTCTTTCAAATGTTTGGAACAAATTACCTCTATTTGTAACATGACTAGTAGCGCCACTGTCAAGATACCAATTATCTCGATCACTTATTTTTTCATTAACCAATGCCATGAGTTCAATTACATTTCCACTTCTTATATGAAGCTTGCTTAGTTTTCACAAAACTGTTTGTCTTTGTAATTAGAGTTTCAAAGTTGGATTCTACATTCTTAGGCTCTAATGATCTCTCAAAAGCACATAGCTGTGAAGTAAGATTCTGAACAGTTCTGTTCTTCTTTGACATTAAAAGCCAGTTTGACTTAAAAGAAAAATATTCTTGTGGTAATGTATCCAAAATCTTACAGATTAGAAGAATCTCAGGCAATTCTCTTTCTTGCCCTTCAAGCTTCATAATTTCCTGATTTAGATTAAACCATATTTTCAGCTTTGACAGGTATGAAACCATATCATCGACAACAAGTTTCTTGTAGTCAAAAAATTTTAAACTCGCCATCAAATAATCTTTGTAACTCTTCCCATATCTCTTGACGTCGAAAAACGCATAACTTTTTTCGAGAGTTTTTCGTCTGTCATATTAGTTGTTAAAATAAGTAGGACTTGGCTATGCACTTCCATAAACTTCTGTAATTGCAATCCGTAATTCGCAACAACATCTTTGTCAGCATCTGCTGCGAGTTGCTTTGGCTTTAAGAAACGACCTTCTAAAATATCCAATGCTTGAGGAATAGCTCTAATCATGATCAAAACTTTTTTCCTCCAAGTAAGCCAATTTGAACTATCTAGTCTATCAATCTGAACTCTGCTTACCTCAAGTGTAGGTTTGGTTGCCATTTTTGCAGGTATTTTCTGAGGACGACTGTACTTTTTGGTTACCTTTTTCTTACATACAACAGTACTTGTTTAGTTTTTGATAACTTGCAGGTACCATACGCTCTGCTACCAAAGTGTAGTAAAAGGATCTACTTTTCTACATAATATGTCAAATTTGAAAATCCTAATGTCATTCAGTTTCAACCCTTTTTCATTTTTACGTATATTAAAAAGGTATAGCAATAGCCTTTCGCACACGTCTTGAAGCAGTGCGCGACATCAATTGCCGACAGCCATAGCTGCTTTAGTAGAACGTGCACAGACCTGGGATTTTTACACTATCCTATATCTATGAGAAGGTGTATGCAGAAAGAAATTGATTATAGCCGTTTAAGTCTGTGGTTTATTTACACTGGATGATCCTCAGTTCTTAAAAATATTCCTCTTAGAGGGGAGTTATAACGTCATAATTTTTTTGTATGCGATTTGAAATTGAAAGTGAAAACTTCTTAAGCGGCGTTGTGCACTTTTTTGTGATGGGTAAAAATGTTAAACTCGCATTAGGATCACGTGACCTGATCGAAAATTCGTAAGATGGAACTCACGTCAGGACACGTGACCTTTTTTTACATTAGGTTAGTTTTTATTTTTAGTATATATAACGATTATGAGTAGTACAGGGAGGTTGGATATGGGATTTTAATTCTATTACAGATTAAGATGTCAAATATACTACGTCAAAAAAGTAAATAAACAAACATTATTATTTATAATAAATAAATATGTATACGAAGTGATGGGAAGTAAATAGCTGGTAAAAAATAAATAGTTAATATTCAAGTTACGCAAATTAAAATTTTGTTGCACTAGTTTGGACTTTTTGAAATAAACTGCTAGACTTGTATAAATTTCTTACTTGTTTAAAGCAGTTCAAACTGGGTTTAGATGTAAACAAGTCATACTAAGTTATTTTCGTTGTAGTATGTACTCTAAAGAAAAATGAAAAAATTTGGTTGATATCTATGCTAAAAAGATAACTAAATCTGTATTATTTAGCACACGTATTAGTCGACTTCTAACCTTTATAACTGAGTTTAGAGGTATTTTTATTCAACTCTTCAAGGTGATAGAGCGTGTGATCAACACACAGCTTCTAAAGATACCTAGAAAAACACGACCTGGTCAGTGACCATCAATATGGCTTTCGCCACGGTCGCCCAACTAGTGACCTTCTAGTGTATCTCACACGCCGATGGGCACTGGCTATTCAGAGGGAGGCATCCAAGACAAGGTGAAGCTGGCGTCTAAAAGACTTTGAGTACTCAACAGAGTAAAGCAGTACTTCACGTCTGGGCAAAGGTTGTTGCTTTACTTTACATCCATAGGCCGCGTTAACCGCTTATACCACCTGGCGGATCGCAAAATTCGTAAGTCTGGCCTCATTTTGAGTACTGCTGCCATCTCTGGGTGGGTGCGCCCGGATAACAGCTTGGTCCTTTTGACTCGGTTCAACGATAGGCTGGGAGAATCGTCGACGATCCCAAACTCACAATCTTTATCCAACCCTTAAGTCTGAGGAATAACTTTTTCCTCCTTACCTATTGTTAGGTTGTTATAATGGTATTTGTTCAAAATGAAGCCCACAGCTACTTTCTGAGATCGCACCGCTCGCCATCGGCAGAGAATTCATCCTCATACCTTAAAACCTAAATGGTCACGTACAGTGCGGTTTCAGAGAAACTTCCTCCCGCAAACGCTTAGCCTGTGGAATGAGCTCCCTGTCAATGTTTTCTGTAAGGATTACAGTACGGAGTTCTTCACGAAAGAAGTTATTAGATTTTTAAGCCATATAACAGCGCGAGTGATTCTCCTGGTGTTTGCAAGCATCCATAGGCTGCGGTGGCTGCTTATCATCGGGTAGAACAATACTTGTTTGCCACTTTAGTGGTATAAAAAAAACTAAATTTCATTCATTGCATTATTCTTATCAAAAATAAACAGATTTGATTATGAATTTGTAAAAAAATATCTATAGGAATTACCACACTTTTTGTCGACCTTTAACCTATATAACTCAGTGCCGACAGAGTTTAGATGTATACTTATCATCCTTTTAGGGTTCCGTAGCCAAATGGCAAAAAATAGAACTCTTATAGATTCGTCATGTATGTCTGTCCGTCCGTCCGTATGTCACAGCCACTTTTTTCCGAAACTATAAGAACTATACTGTTAAAACTTGGTAAGTTGATGTATTATGTGAACCGCATTAAGATTTTCACACAAAAATAGAAAAAAAAACAATAAATTTTTGGGGTTCCCCATACTTAGAACTGAAACTTTATATTGTAATCCTTTGTTTGATTTACTTAAAAAGGAGAATAATGATGTAGCTAAGGGGGGCGCAGTGATTTCAGGAGAAAGTTGGGAGAGGCGTGTGTGGTAAAAGGTGGGGAAGCCAGCAGGGATATAGAGGGATAGAAAACCATCGGTGAAACGAAGATTGTGAGCGATTATTTTTAACTGTTCGCTGCAACACTCAGTAATATCTCTGATCATCCCGCGACGGTTATAATACTTTTTTGTCGTAACTTTGGCAATTATGTACGTGATGCATTCACGCTGTCACGAAATCCTCATAAATCGAGGAGTTCATTTCCAGGCCTCGAAGCCCTGATACAAAAGTATGCCCCGGCATTTTATGAAATGCTAATATTTATAATACAATGGATATTGATTACCGAACCGACCTTGTTTAAATATTTAATTCTGGGCGTAAAATATTAATATTATTTTATATTTGATTATTCACGTTTGATATTACGTAATATCAATATGAGTTTGTTATGTCATATAAGATACTAACGTTTGACTACTACTAGCCTATTCAGGCTTACAGACTGCAAACTTAAAACTTATTCATCTTACGAATATAACCCTATTTATGTTTATAATTAGTTTTGAAATATTAATGTTAGTGCGAAACAGTTGGCTACTAGCCTGGCCACTCGGTAGGCGCTATCAAGTTACTTCGATGCGGCCGTAGCCTTTGTGTTACTTTTTAAGTCCTAAAATATATATGCCTACAAACCTACTACAAATTTAAAAATAATAAAAATAAAAACTCTTCTAAAAAGTAAAAAATAAACCTTTATGGAATATTGAGCTAAGTGTTTTGTTCTTGAATTCGGATGCCAATAAATAATTGTATCGTAATTTGCTGTTAAATCTTGTACTTTTTAGTGGGTGGGGAAGCCCGCTTCTGGTGACGTTTATGTGCTGTGTGCCTCAATAGAGGTGAGTCTTACATTTAAAGAATAAGTCAGAAAACAAAGAATTGAGCCTTAAGAGGAGAGCCACTTTAATTCTGTCAATGGTATTTTATTTTATCAACTTTATTTTACTTTAAGGTAATTTACGTCTAACGGCAAATATACTTGTTGAAGCCACCTTAGTCCAGAATAGTCAAGATACTTCACTGTAGTTGAAGCAATGTTGCGGCGATGGGCATCTCACTCACCATCTGTCACGCTGAACTGAAGTTGTTGTTGAAAAAAAGCTGTCAAACATTAGACATGGGTGTGTTGTATGTACTTAGCCACTGTTGACCCCGGTATGGGGTTGAAAACTGTAAAGATGTACCTACAAACAAACATACTTTTAAAATTACGAATACTGAATATGTAGTACATTGTGTATTAATGTGGCAAAAAGAAAATTATTAACGAAAGGCTTTTTGGAATCTAAAGAATTTATGAATTAAAAAGATTTGCCTAAAGTTAAAACTTGTAATTGCTCGCTTGGCGCGTAGTTCATTTTTTGGACACACAGCTTTTATACATACCTACTTGATAGAATAGGTGCGTTATTAGCGCTCGTGAGTTCTATGAACACGCGCTTTGCTTTGATAAACGTAAAATTTACAAAGAAAAAGCCCATGGGAGTAATAAAAGTCTTAGCACCCGCTTTGCCTGCACCGCGAATTACACTTTTTACAAGTAAGTGTGATTAAAAAATATTTAATGAGGATTTCGGGGACTCAAGTTGTTAGGTAAGTTTTACGTTTCGCGCCACATAATCTGTCTTTGAATTTATAATAACAACAAACTAATACAAAAGCCAGTTTAAAGTAGCAGTATCATCAACTTTGTCGTGAGATACTTGTGTTCCCACAGCACGCCTAAGTTATAAAACGCGTCTGTAGTCTATTTTAGTTCAAAGTGTGTCGGTAAAAATGGTCATAAACGCGGTAAGTGGCCGACGGATTATTCGCCGACGAACTGTATTTTACGGCTATTTCGTCGCCACTGGTTTTTTTGGTGTACAAAATAACATGTGTTGAATATAGATAGGTATATCTTAGATGCGCACAACTTTTCTTTGTGTTAAATCAGCTTAAGAGCGGGTTACAAAGTTGGTTGACAATTTTGAATTTGAAGTTAAATTTTATTATATTTGATTTATTATCTATGGAATTTTGTAAAAAAGAAGCTTTTAACTGTTTATGGTTGTAACTGCAAAAATATCAGGAATTCTCATAAAATTTCACTTTCTATTTTGCCTTCTAGGGTATAATTTTTCAAGGCCTAATGCAAAATTTTATGCATTTAGCATGAATGACGAATTTTCATATAAACCCCCCGACCAACAAGCAACTCAACCCCCCATTTCTTCCACTTAGGCAGTGGCAGTCCCTTACGGCATAAGTTTTGCAAAATCCTTTCTTAGTGCTCGCCTACGTTGTAACAGGAATTTTGCGCAAAATCTAGATCCTGTAATTTATCTTTTATCTCCGCCGTGTTAACTGACTGACCCACAAGAATTCCAGCTACGCTAATGCCTACAGTTGTTAAACGTAATAGTGCTAACAGAAATATTAAAAGATTTTTTTTACCCATTTGTTTTCTACCAAAATTGGAAAGTCATTAGTTCAGAAATGGAAACAACATATCACGCTTGGCTTGCAGAAATGTTCATAAATAAATAATACTTCCAACCGCGTTTTTGTACCTCCTCATTGACTTGCGGCGCGCGTCGAACCCCTGAGGGCTATTTTACTCTCTCTCTCTTAAGAAATGGAACTCTAAACTCGCTTCGGGTTGTATATGAATAAAATAAAATAAAAAAACTGTAAGTACCTATAGTATAATGCAATGTCCTGAAGGAATGACTCGTTATCACCCACCCGAAACTACTGCACCTAAACGGATGCAATTAGGACACGTATGTCAAGCCAGCAGATCACATATCTATTAATTTTGTAGAGCCCATAGTTTTTCAGGAATCGAGTGATCGGCTACCTCGATATCAAGCCAGCAGATCACAACGTATTTCAAGCCAGCAGATCACATATCGGTTTCTTGCGCAATTTTTGACCATCTGCATTTCCGATTTTGTAGTGTCCATAGCTTCGAGAAAACGATGACGATCTGCTAACTCGATATTAAGCCAGCAGATCACATATTAGTTTTTTGCGTATTTTCAACGAGCTTTATTCTCCTCAAGTTTTAGATAATTTGAAGTAAATTTATAGAGAAAGAATTAATTTTGTAGAGCCTATAATTTTTCACGAATCGAGTGATCTGCTCTGCTCACTGCTCTGCTGGCTTGAACATATCGGTTTCTTGGGTATTAAAGCTACCGCGCGGGTGCCGCACGATTCTATTTTCTTGTAGTTGAGTCACGTTAACTGCGAGGATCTGCTGGCTTGATATCAAGCTAGCAGATCACTCGGTTCCTGAAAAACTATAGGCTCTACAAAATTAATTCTTTCACTATAAATTTACTACAAATTCTACATCTATTTGGTATTCGGGGTCAGATATGTGATCTGCTGACTTGACATACGTTGTGATCTGCTGGATTGATATCAGCTAGCAGATCACTTAATTCCTGAAAAACTTCGGGCTCTACAAAATTAATTCTTCCTCTATAAATTTACTACAAATTACTTACAAATTCTACGACCATTTAGGCTGGCATACGTAATTAGAACAGTGATTTTGTCCAAAAATTGTAATTTTGCGAAATTTTACCCCTAAGGAGTACCCTAGGGGTAGAGTGTTTCTATTAAAATCTGTGTTTGAAGTTAAATACATTAGGAATTAAAGATTGGTATTTGATTAAAAATTTTAGATTATTAGCTTGTATTTTGGAAAAATCATCTATCAAGAGGGTATCAGGGCACTCATGGGTTACTCTCAAATCAAAATGTTTAAATTGTTGCGTTGCGTTTGGGGAAGGGAAAGGGAAGTACTAAAGGTAAGGTCGCGTCACAAATGAGAAGGGCGCCAAAAAGGTTTTTTTTGTTGCGTAACGTAATTTACGTTTCGTCACGCGACAAAGGCAGTCGTTCATAACCCCGTTTGTTCATCACTAAGTCATTAAAATCAGGCAACATAGGCCATTATTTAATATTAGCTATTTATTATTTTTAATATTTTGATTCTATTAACTAATTAATATATTGTCCTAAATTGTGTGTGTGTTTTTAATAATTGTCTGTCTAAAATAACTCTCTCCTTTAGAAAACCTATTTCCATTGCAGTACTCTGTTAATAAAGGCCAAGAGCTCTTTACATATCAATTAAGGCGCGGTACTCGGCGACTATTAATTCAGGTAACCGAGTTATTAATCGGCCCTTTGTGAATAAAGTGTCGAAACGACAATGCTGTAATTGGGCCCGCAGGCAAATTTCACCTTGCTTTTATTAGTTTTTTTTTGTCTTCAATTTTATACTGCATTTAAAAATTGGTTTTGATATTGTTTAGTGTTTAGTGTTTTGGTGGAAATTTTGTCAAGTTAATGTTTTCAGTTTTCGTTGCTAGGTTATAGCCTCAGGCGGATCAAAACACCAATCATGTTACAGAACAATAATAATAAAACAAAAATATTTTTTGGTAAAAATGACGTCCAGGCTTTGACGTAGGGAAACTTTAAAAAAATTATTAATATTGACACTATTGAACGAAAACGACTACATTTCTATCATGATCGTCAGTCTGTATTTACGAGGTTTGTTGTTCTTGTAACCTCATATCATGCTATGCTGACAGAGCTTAACCCTAAGGTTTGTTTGTTTCTTCTTAACCCTTACTAAATATAACGAATGCACAGCCATTTGTATATTTAATATTTGGTCAAACTGCAGTATTGTTTATTTTTGTTTATTTCCCACGGCTTAATTAAATGGCTTAACTACCTTATCGACTAAAGTGAAAATTATAACTACCTTATCGACTAAAGTGAAAATTACGCCCTTACGTAAGAATGATTAAGAATTATCAATTGTTTTTTTAACTGGATTTCAGGTTAGTAGAACATCATGTAATAAAATATGTACGCACATGTAAAGGCTACGTTATATTTTCCCCAATTTCGGCATGATCGCGTACTGCTTACTTTGACAGACTGAGACGCACAGTATTACCCCACCCTAATCGAAACTACTCCCCTAACAGACATTTTTGCCCAGGGCACGTACCGTCCGGCGACGAAACATTTTTTTAATAACGTTCAGGGGACTGTATAAAGTAAGTACTGTGAGGGTCAAAAGTCGCAAGTCAATACAGCGGTCACGTACTTAATGAAATATTTTAATTCCTTTGGGATAAGCGGAATTTCTTTGATATTATACTTCTGTCATTGGGGTTTTGTGGAGATGAACTTTTATATTTACGCCGTGAATATCAATCATCCCAGTTTCAATTTTGCGAGACTTTTTTTTTTTTCAAAAAAAATTACACATTTATTAAAATACTTTCATTTCCTTGTCCAATAGTATGCATGTTAAAGTTATATGTTGTTTTAATACACAAATCGATGCTTTATCTAATTAAAAAAGTAATATCCCGAAATATCCACATTTACAAGGAAAATAAGTTTATAAGAAAAATAAAATGTAGTAGGAAGTTTGAAGTTTTATATATTGCCCCTTAAAAAAACTGATTAGGGGCAAGTAAGAGAGCAAGACTCGTGTACGACGTATCTATGCTAAGGGTTTCATCAGGGTCCCCTTCTTTTCCACATCGCGTGTACGTAATAGTTGTTTTATTTAACGGGTATATAGCTCCTTAAAATATACTTCTGCTTGTATTGTATTTTTTTTTGTGTTTTTGTAGTATAGTTTTAATATTAAGTTGGTATGTTTGAATGTTACTATGATGTATAGCTATGCAAAATGTTTAGTTTCTTCTTCAAACAATTTGTGATATAAAGTTGTGTAACAGACGAACAAATATCAAAGTCAACTCGTAATAAGGTTAAGTAAATTAAAAAACCCTGGCTATATATCTTTCATTTTTTATTAAAGCACGGAGAATGACAATTTATACCTTAGTGCCTCTACCTTCATATACCTTATTAAAATTCAACCTGCGACGCCGATATCATAATCGTTTTTGGCGGCTTTATCTTCACAGAACATTCGAGAAGTACCGTCTTAAATTCATAATAGATGATGCTGATGTGTGATATAGGCGGAAAGGGGCGGAAAGTACGATTATAAATGGAAAGGGGTAACTTGAGGAATAATTGAAAGTTCAAAGGCAGGGCAGATAATCGGTTGATCTGTTTCTTACTACAGAAATTATGTAGATAGGGATATAGTATGCTTACTAAATTATTGTTAAGTCGAATCTTATCAGATTGCTTCCATACCAATTTATTGAACTTCGATATTTAGAACTACTATTATTTTGCGGTAGAAAGCGCGTTAATATAATATATATAATTTTATCCTACTAGCTAACCTGCTAGACGTTGTACTGCTGTAGCACGGTCCTCCGACCCACCGCGTCGCACCGCTTAGCTTGCCCGCGCTATTACTTCGTTTTCGCTTAGCGTTCATTCTGACTTTTATAGTTTCTTATACGCATGGTAGTAGTTAGTTAGTATAAAGTTAGTTACAGTAGGTACTAGTACAACGTTAGATACCCGATCCTAATAAGAATGCTATAAATGCTTGGGAAAGAGTGAAATGAGGGTATATGGGCATCATCCATACCAACCAGTTTATGTTATTAGTAATGCTATTGTTCTCCTACTGTTTCTTTTGACATGGACGTTTGTGGGACTGCCATGTCAAAGGCCCGGGGCAACCTATATTGCTACGAATTGTTAATTGTAACGTTGTAAAGAGTCTGGTTAGTGCCCGGTACGGTGATAGGCTCACCACCTATCATGTTTTTGGGGTAACGTAAACGTGGATAGACAAAAAGTGGATGTACGAACATACTCATGCACGTTCGTAATATCACTGACTACTCCTGCGGGGATAAATGGCGTGATGATACATTATTAATATATATAATAACATCGAAGTAAATTTCGATGATTTATTTGAAAAAGTTTAATTCCAGTTAAAACTTCCCTACATTACTTTTGTAGATTTAATAATCCCTTCGTCGGTTCTCTGGGGGTCTTTTGAAGTCTCCTAATTAGAGCCGACAGAACGGAAGCCCCGGTGGAGAGAAATGCGAGGTAACAGGCTTTATGCGGAAACCAGTTTTTAAGAGTTCCGTATCGTAAAAAATCCTACGGTGGCTTACCCAGTTCAGTGTTTGTATGTCACAGTTGCTTTTCTTCCTTAATCAACCAACCCTTATTTTTTTATGGAAATTAGGTACAGTTATAATTTAAATAGTTTGATTTGTGTACACATTTCAGAAATCCTTTGTCTTTGAATTAAATCCTTGTCGATAAAGTCGGGGGTAACAGCCTGTATGTATTAATATAGAAAGATGAAAATCCTAACTACGTCTTTGCTCTAAAAATACGCTCGTTACGAACGTCACACACAACTCCTAGTGACTTATAAAGTCCTAGTACATACATTCTACAAACCAAGAAGCTGTTATGTGACATCTCATATAAGCTTCTTGCTACAAACACACTCAAAATCTTCATAGATTAAGAAATACAATATTAATAATATACATACATCGAAAAAATCTTTCTTCGTTTATGATTCCCTGAAGGTAGAGATGAGGTCCTTAGAAGAAAATATATTATACATGCTATATCTATGGCTATATTATCAATATACTTTCAAAGCAAAGATAGCTCAATGGTAGAGCGCTTACACGGAATGTAAGGGTTGCAGGTTCGGTGGTGACGGGAAAGTTAAACCCTCAGTCCTGAATGTTGTCATAAGATAGTAGTTGTTAAGCCAAGTCAGGGGCCGGGCGGGTTGATAAATCTGATAGCTGATTGACCAGTAGATTGACAACAGTACGCCAATTCTTACTAAACCTTCACAGTGGACTATGACCTAAGCCTCAAGGCTTATTGCGGCTTGAGGCAACTATACGCTCAAAAACTAGCGATCGATCGATTAAAACTAGTGGTTTTTTTCGAACTAAGAACTCGATGTTTAGTTTCGTGCTCTTAATATTATTATAATTCTAGCACTCCGCCGCGACTTTGTCTTCATATCTTACGGAACCCCAAAATTCTAAATAAAACTTAGCCTATAACCATCTGAAATAATGTTGCTTTCTATTAGTGAAAGAATTTTTCAAATAGGGGCAGTGGTTCCCGAGGTTACTCTCCACACAACTTACAAAATCCCCTCTCTTTCTCTTTTTATAATATTTTTGTATACTGTTACTTATTTTTGTACATATGCCTTCAAAACAGTAATGCCTGCATTCTAAGAACTTTATTCCTCCGTGTACATTACTTATAATAGCTAAAGACAATGAGCAATAAGTCAGGCATCGGCAATGAGTGAGCGACACGGAGGTCCGATATGCGCCGATAGCGATGCGCTTGCGCAGTGATCCGCTGGGGAGTACTATTTCCGTGCACACAACGGTCGTGCGCGTGCGCCGCTCCTAAGTCATCTTTAGATGCGGTGCGAGTTATAGGCGCAAACGGGTGGTAAGTAAATTTTGTTAAGAGATTTTTTTTTGCCATTTTTTTATTAAGGACTAGCTGGCCCGGCAGACGTTGTTCTGCCCTTAAAGTTGATGCGCTGTAGCACCATCAGTGTGCCTAGTGTGAGTTTTTAACGCTACTATCGCGTTCGCGGCAACGAAATACATGTTTGTAAATGGCCCGGCAGACGTTGTTCTGCCCTTTAAGTTGATGCGCTGTAGCACCATCAGTGTGCCTAGTGTGAGTTTTTAACGCTACTATCGCGTTCGCGGCAACGAAATACATGTATGTAAATGGCCTGGCAGACGTTGTTCTGCCCTTAAAGTTGATGCGCTGTAGCACCATCAGTGTGCCTAGTGTGAGTTTTTAACGCTACTTTCGCGTTCGCGGCAACGAAATACATGTTTGTAAATGGCCCGGCAGACGTTGTTCTGCCCTTTAAGTTGATGCGCTGTAGCACCATCAGTGTGCCTAGTGTGAGTTTTTAACGCTACTATCGCGTTCGCGGCAACGAAATACATGTATGTAAATGGCCCGGCAGACGTTGTTCTGCCCTTAAAGTTGATGCGCTGTAGCACCATCAGTGTGCCTAGTGTGAGTTTTTAACGCTACTTTCGCGTTGCATGTATGTAAATGAAGGAGCGCCTCTAGGGAACGCGTTTCAAGACTATTTTTTCTCATAGGACTTTTAATGAATACGCGAACGCGATTGTAGATTTACGAATACGCAAAAACTCACACTAAGCACACTGTTACAACCAAGGATTATCTATTACCCACGGTTACACCCGCAGGGATTTCTATTAGATACTTACCCAATCCGGACATTTATAAGGATAAACTAACTTACACCGCCATCTGTTAGAAGTGTTTGGAACCAGACACTTTTTTTTTTCGCAGAAACCTTCCCCGGCGTGTGCATAACAACTTACCAAAATTTCATTATTATTGGTTTACCCTTATTACGCGAGTACGACTCGCACTTGACCCTGTCACACTCGCACTTGACCCTGTCTCACTCGCACTTCACCCTTTTTTCTTTCTCAGACAAATTCCGCGGCGTGTGTATAACAACTTACCAAAATTTCATTACAATCTGTTTACCCTTATTACGTGAATCCGACTCGCAACGTCACCCTTCCAGTAAAACCTTATCTAATCGGATGCCTACGTCATACAAAGAACATACCCTACAAGTTTCAGGTCTCTACGATCAGCGGTTAAGGCTGTGCGTTGATCTGTCAGCCATTCATTCAGGACAAAGCATTTTATATGTATAAGATAGGTAGAAAAAGAAAACTTTAAGTAATACTTACAAACAAAATCAAACACCTAAAAAACGCATAACCTCTTTGAGCTTAGAAACCGTTTAAATGTGGTACTAATATAAGGTGCGTTTGTTCTCTGCTTCAATGCGTTTTTTGTCAAAATCCTACCAAGAACAAAAGACATAAACTCTGTATAACACAGTACAAATCGTGGTTCAGTCTCTTTGGTAGGATTACCGCATTATGTACATTATGTCGGTCTACAAAACGCCACTATAGTACGGTGACATTCGAGACATTCCAATTTTAAAGAGCATTGAAGTTGTTTGTTTTTTTTTAAGTAAGTTCAACCTTTTTTGAATAAAATTGGATTGACTTTTCAAACATGTGTCAAAATAAAATGTAATTTAAATCAAAAGCACTAAGGAGTACTGATATCAACTTCGAAGCAAATAACCGCTAAATAACTTTCTACCCCTTTTTAACCCCGTTACGGGATGAATTTCAATTAAATACGAAACACGTCCTCCATCAATTCTGGTAAAAAAGGTTTATGCAAAATTTGAAGTAGATTGGACCAAGGAATCACGTTGTCCCATACAAACTATGCCCCCCTTTTTCACCCCCTTGGGGTTAGAATTCCGGAAAATCCTTTCTTATCGGATGCCTACGTCATACAAAAAACACACCCTCCAAGTTTCAGGTCTCTACGATCAGCGGTTTAGGCTGTGCGTTGATCCATCAGTCATTCAGGTCAAAGCCTTTTATATGTATAGATAGATAGATAGATTTTAATACGTACGAGTAGGTATTGTGTGTATTATAGTAGTACATTATGAAATAAGTGCGGTAAGTTGAAAATTGCAGCCGAGGCGATATTGCTAGCCCGAGTCATAGGCGAGGGCTACAAGAAAGCAGAGGCTGTTAATATCAAAGCGCACGTATGTAATACGACGTTTTATAACATATTTGCGAGAAAATAAATAAAAACAAAAGCGCGCGGAATAATTTTTACTTCTTCACAAATTAGTGATCAGCGCTTTTTATTAAAGGCAAAGGCACAAAAACAGCCAGTATTACTAATAAAGTAAATTAATTTTTTTTTATTTTGTTATAGATAAAATTTATGGTCAAAATTAAAAGAATTAAATGTTTATTTATTATGTTGCATCTCCCAAAGTTAATTTTATTTATAAAATGTTGACCACTTTTCTGACATAAAAACTCTTTGCTAAGATTTAAAAAAGTACCGTTCGTTTTAGTCGGAGCATCTTGATAAACCGTGCTTTTTACCTTTTTAAAAAGAAACTCGTGAGTTATACATATAACTCACAAGTACGTAATGAGATACAATACGATATTGGAAATTGGTGAAATAAGAGACCCTTTACGAGCAAATGTGTTATAAACATCTTTACAAACTTTACTACGATTGTCATTAACTCTCATTGTGTCCTCTAGTTAAAAGTAAAATTTCTTGTTTAGCGTTCATTTAATTAAGTAGTCGCTTAGAAAATCATAAAAAAGATAATTTTCTTGTAGTTAAAGAATAGTATATTAACACGCATTAGCATGCATTTCAATAGCCGTTAGTCGCGCGAAACCCTATATATGATCTTAAAGCGCGGTGCGTAGAACCACTATGTAAGTTCCTAGCATTCTCTTAATATACTCGTAAATAGACCACCCCAGACATAATATATAAAAATGGAAAACCTTTTCTGTCCGTCTGGACTATTTTTACTAGATGGCGCTTATATGATAATTTATAATAGTTATTACGGGAACCCGTCTTAAACTTATGCCCGCTTCTGAACCGACTTCAAAAAAGAAGGAGGTTCTTAAGTCGGTTGTATGTTTTTTAGGTTTGTTACCTGAGAAACTACGTATTTAAAACCAATTAATTGACAAGGAATCGACACTGATCTGGGTTTTGAGTTCGACACGCTCTAGTTGTAGCTCAAGAAAACTAAAAATCATTACAACAACGCAACTTAAATTTACCAGCCGTAAAATATTCTCTCGTAACTTGTACAACAACACAAAATGCACATATTTTGTTTCATTTATTTTAAAAGGATTTCTCTGAAGGGATTTGTAGAGAGATTTATACATTTCGGCTATTAATGTAATTTGGCCTTTGTGCTTAATAAAATACAGCTTATAATTCTGTCACCATTTATTAGATTTTATCATCAAAGGCTAAACTGGAATTGTCCCTGTAATCTTTCTGATCTGTCCCAGGTCGTGTTCACAATGATTTATTTATAACTTTGGAAATATTCACTAATTTTTTCCGTCATCATGTTCTTTTGACGTCTCCATATCAAAGGTAGAATATATTGTTAATAATAAAAGATATAGGATTTCTTAATGATTGTGATATTCCTTAGTAATTAAAATAGGATGTTTACAAAATAAAAGATTTGGATTTTCGTAAGTAGAAATGAGTTTTTATTTATGAATGAGTGCTTGTTTATTTATGCAAACGTTTTATTAACTAATTTATCCCGGTAACTATTTGCGTATATTATGCGTGTAGGTATATACTCATCCTTCCATCCTTGTTGGGGATTTCATTTCCTTACAGTTTACGGTGAGTGGTCGATCATCATAAAGGGGTAATTAGATCATAGGCTATGTAAATCATTTACGTTAAACAGGCCGTATGCTTGTTTTCTACCTTAGTTAGTCGTATAACAAAACAAAATAGTACACGGTTATTAGAATTTTGAATCCGGCTTCATTTGTTTACGGCGTAACTCCACTTAAAACGCGTCATGTCATCCACAAAATGTTGCTGAATTATTAATTAACCAAAGATTTTATTAAATTCATTACAAAAACTATTTATATCATAATTCAATGGCATTTCATGAACGAATATGCGTTTTACTTATAATAATAACGTATTTATATAGTTACTAGACTTCGACAGCGGCTCCGCCCGCCTTAAATTTGGTTATCGGCCTAAGGTTCTTACGACAACTCCTCATTTATAGAAAAAAACTTAGAAGGTGAAAATATTTTTAAATAATAGGTACCGTCCTTCCTCCTCATGAATGCCCGCCGGTCTTGCAAATCATAAATGCGCGCGCTGTACTTGTTATTTTAAAACTGCGATATCTCCTAAGATAGTCATTGAAATAGAATGATGTAAAGGGAAATTTAGTTTTAAATGAATTTGGATAAGGATTAATATCATGTTTATAGAAACACCTTCGCAAATAATGCATTATTTTAGAACAAATTTGGTTAGCATAAAAAAGGAGCTAACCTTAAAATATAGACATATGCTGTCGCGGAATTTTTTAAAGAACTTTTAAAGATGAACAATTCTGTCATACATGATTTTTGCGAAACTTTAACCGTTCACACAGCGCACGGAGCGGAAGCTCTCAAAAGGAAAAAAAACTCCATGTTTTGAAACATTCTTCATTGGTGCTCCGCTCCTATTGGTCTTAGCGTAATGATATATTATATTCCTTCCTCGATAAATGGGCTATCTAACACTGAAATTTTTTTTACAAAGCGGACCAATAGTTTCTAAGATTAACGCGTGCAAACAAACGAACTCTTCAGCTTTATATATTAGTATAGATTACAATTAACACATTAACCACATCATGTTTACGTATATTTTTAAGTAAAACTTGCTAACATTAGCACCGGAAATCAAACTTCTCAAGCATTGTATTGTGTTTAAGAAGCAAAAGAAGTCGTAATAAACAGTTAATTTTAAATGCAAACTATTTCGATATCGCCGATGCTTTAGCCATATTTATGTATTGATTCAATATTAATGGCTGACTGGTAGGAAATTGTTTTTATTGTATATAATATAACCAGGCTCGTTATACTGTAATTTTTTTTCATTCCATCAATTAACATAAGGCTTTCCTACTATTGGTTAACAACATTGTGTCCTATAGATGTGAGAAGAGCCGGCAAGTAACTTAGCAATTATTCTTCTTTTATAATCTATTGGCTGTTTTTATAGTAGAAGGTCAGCCCACGCTCTGCGACATCCGGACGTGGTTACCAGTTGCCACTCGACAACCTTTCATTGCCATTGAGTATCAGTTCTGTTGGTTTGGTTGTCTTCTTTGAGTATATTAAGCAAGTGAACTGATAAAGGTAATGTTTCAGTATCGTAAATCATAATACCACCTGTTTATAGGCCTTAGTTTGCAATTATATTCGCCAACAACTTCCCAATTCGATTTTTTTTTAGATAACACCGGGAATGTACTTTACTATCTGGGACCTATGTGCTCAGTGTGAGTTTCGCGTATTCATTAAAAGTCCTATGAGAAAAAACCGTAACGAAACGCGTCCGCTAGCGGCGCTCCTTCATTTCCATACATGTATTTCGTTGACGCGTACGCGATAGTAGCGTAAAAACTCACACTAAGCACACTGAGCTACGCGATTACAAATTTTCTGCATATATATACGGCACCAAGTGTAATCCAAGTATGTCAAACTCAGTCATTGGTGGGCAATAAATCGTATCGTAGCATGACATAAAAAGCTCATAAAAAACTCATGGCATCGATCGTAGTACTGAATTTTTAACTATTACACTATCTCGTTTGAGTACGTATATACGAAATAAATGTATGAAAAATTAAGCAGCGCCCCTAGTGGTCATATTTAAAGCTTTTTTTCTGAAAGAACTATTATGTGAGGGATAAAAATATGAAATTGCCGTTTAGTAATACTTTTTTTTTTGAGGGTGAAATATATTTATTTAATCAAAGTGGTTGATTCGTTGTCTAGATATTTAGAAAAATAATTTAAACCTCTTCGATAAAACTCTGTAGACCTGGTATTTTGTACTACTTCCTGGGAAGAAAATTTTTGAAAAACTTATCCAAATCACGGAAAAGTGGTGATCAGTTGGTGCTGGGTCCGGCGAGATGAAGGATAACGGATGGTTGCTAATAGTACTTGTAGTGTTAAAACTGATTTACGAGCAGGCGTTATCATGGAGCAATAGGGCTTTGCTAGAAATGAGTCAATATACTCATACTCATACTCTTTATTCATAAATTCAAATTTACAAGTCAATTATTATACATTAAATATGCTAAATTGGTACAATTAAATTAATATTTATTTTATTACAAGTTGAAATACATTAATTGATTATGAGTTATTACAAATGTTTAATGTCAAAAATTCATTTACGTGATAAAAAGCGTGTTCAGTCAAAAATAATTTAAGTTTTTTTTCAAAAATGTTGTCGTTCTCAATAACTGTAATTTCGTTTGGGAGTCCATTGTAGATTTTAGGACCCATACTAAATACCGATTTAGACATTTTTTGTAACTTGGATGGAGGTAAGTTAAGCTGTTGCTTGCGTCTTAGCATATAATCATGGGACCATGTTTTGTTTGGAAATAGGTTTCTGTTTAATCTTACAAATTTAACTATAGAAAAAATGTATTGTGATATAAATGTTAAAATTTTTTGCTCCTTAAAAATATTTTTTGCTGGACTACCAATGGGGACACGCGCGATTATTCTCACAGCGCGTTTCTGAATTGTAAAAACACGTTTCCATTCTGCAGCTGTGCCCCAGAGTTCAATTCCGTAGCTTAGCTGTGAGTGAAGTAGTGAGAAGTAGCAAGACCGAAGGGCAGAGGGAGGAAGCACCTTAGACAATCTGTATAGTGCAAAGCACGTGCCACTTAACTTACCACATAAATTGGAGATATGTGTATCCCATTTTAAAGCATGGTCAAAATTGTTAAACCTAAGAATTTAGAGGAATTTGTTTGAGGTAGGGAAACACCATCAATGTTTATTGAAATTGAAACAACATTGAAATAAGAAGCAGTTTCTGCTGCGTCAGTCCCACGTAGAATATTTCTCTGATATTAGCTCTATGGCATCTTCACGTTAAAAGCTGAATGTTGTCAAATAAAAGTCCAATATCAAGTTTCTTTAAATATAGAATGTTATAGTTTTCGTGTGAAATTATTTTTATTCTGATCTCCTACACTATACAGGTTTAATTTTTAATCAAAGTGACCAGTGCGTTAAAATAGAAATTTATAAATATTTATACGAATAAATATTTAAGCTATTCTTAAAATAGAAGTACACTGCAAGCCGCGTGCGGTCCGCGCCGCGAGTTTGACATGCCTCCTCAAGTCCCTAGGGAGAACCTCCATTCCACAAACTATGCATTAGGTCGAGAAAGCACATCTGAAACCAAACGGTACGTGACTATTTTATGTGTGTGAGCATGAACTCCCTGCCGTCGGCAAGCGGTGCGATGGTAGAGAGTACCCGTAGGCATCACTTCAAATTTTTTTATAAAATACACATCTAAAGATATTCTTAATTACTTAAGGATTTAATTTAATTAACTTTAATTTTAAAATGAAGAATTATTCAGTTGATTTTCTCTCGACAAATTCCACTCGTACGGGTTTAGATAGTTTCTTCTTCAAATATTTATAAACCCATTTAATTTCTCGAACTCAATAAATTTTATCGAATGAGAAATCTTAATTCGTTTGAAGTCAGCTTTAATATGCTGAGCGTTTAATCAATTAGCGCTATATTGGGCGGCAGATGGCGCTTCTTACAATATAGAACTGTCTAAAAACAGCGCGGGTTAAATTAGGCGTTTTTCGTGACAGCCGAGGGTGCGCGGGCGCGGTTAAAATAACTTTAGAACATGATGTGGTTGGGTTGTAGTGATAGCGATATTGATTTGCTTGTTTCTTATTCGCTTGCTTTTGTCCATAAGAAAATTACACATTGATACAATTTTACCAATTTATATAGCAAATTGGTTTTTATTTAGTCGTAATTTTGTTTCTATTTGTGTGTAAAATAACTAATAGTGCAACAAACTTTCTGAGCTGGTGGTTAAAAATCAAAATTACTTACGTACGTCAGTGAACTTACATCACATTACACTACATATATATATATATATATATATATATTTATTTATTACCCGATCTGCATGTGTCGGTGTCGCTAGTAGAGGAGCCGCACAACACATGTGCATAATATCTGCTTGACATCGCATGACAAAGTTGACGAAATACATTTCACATTCACATAGATACTGTGAATGACACCCAGGGCCGGGTTCCTGGTCATGGAACTCCGTGGGAGCCTTAATATTTCTCTTTCTTTATAGTTGCACTGGGCCAATATCACTAAAACCATTTTTATTGTGAGACTATTCGTTTAAGATTTTCTGATTATCTTAAGATTTGAAGCCACATTTCTTTAAGGGAGTGTATCCATTTTCGTTCTTGCTTTTCTATAATGAAATTATATTGATTTTTTTATTTGTTTGTTTATGTGGAAGAGCATCATGTTCTTGAACAATGACCCCTTACTGCCCCTACCGTTATGCAAGCAAATGCCGAATCCTGGCCTGCGGCTTTACGAGTCAGCGAGAGTATGCAAGAAAATTATTGTAATTATAACCCTTTGCTATAAGTTTCACTATAATGTTATTTATGTGTTATTGTTAGACTCTGATTTGTTTATTTATTCAATATTAACACATGCATAATAACGAACATAAAAAAACTATTTAGGTATGTGTTGTTGCCTCAGTCGTTATACGCCCCACTGCAGGGACCCAGGCCTCCTCGCTGGCCGAGTGCGGGTTGGCAGACTTTGTCGAAGTATTGTCAATTTGACCGTCAGAGTTGTAAACGTCCATAAGGCCTTTGGCTTGGCTTATCGACTATTAACATCATTTTTAATGAAACGCATCTTACTTACTGATTTTAAATATTTGTATATCTATTGAAAGTGGGCTATTAAAAGCGAGTTACTAATGGAGTTAGCTAACGCGATAATCGTGCGAGTTACTATATTGAAATGGCCTGAAGCAGCTACCATAATCAAGCGATCTTTTGACTGGCACAATGACAGTTACTCGCATAATGTGATCACACGATGCATTAAGTTAAGCAAAGCAAAGGATCCATTGCTGCGCACACACACGCTACGCATGTTTCATTTACTTCGCTTTGTATCATCCACTGATTAAATGATTAAATGATTTATTTATTTGCTTGAAATGCGGCACATATAGTAGGTTGTAAGAAACATATTGAGAGCTTTGGCGCATCTCGCTAAACATTAGCATGCAATTATTAACATTAAAATTTACAAAAAAATAATTAAACTAACACCGTTGTACATTGATTTATATTTAAGTTGGGATCATTAAAGTTAGTTTTATTGTAAATATTCTCTAACATCATAAAAACATTTCTCCAACAACCATTTATATAATTTTGATTTAATCTTCATTAGTTGTAGGTTTTTATATCTTCCGGTAGTTTGTTATATATTTTTACACTCATAGCATAGCAATTTCTATTATATAATTCTGTTCTAAAGTTTGGTAGGCACAGCTTATTGGGATACCTTGTATTAAATTTGGATAAAGTTTCCTTTTTTGTAAATAACTCTGGATGCTGTTTCACAAATATACACGCCTCAAGATTGTAGATACATCGCAATGGAAGTAATTTCATCTGTTTGAATATAGGTTTGCAACTTGTCAGTGGCGAAACATCACAGATGGCACGTAAGCATTTTTTTGTGTGATGAAAGCTCTATTTGCTTTAACAGAGTTGCCCCACAGTAAGATACCATATCTGAGGTTTGATTCCACGTAACCATAGTAAGCTTTAAGTGATGTTTTCTGTCACTTATTTTAGCTAAACGCGACAGTGCATATGCAAATTTGTTCACCTTGTTGCAGATTTTATCAATGTGTGATTTCCACGTAACATGTTCGTCCAATATGAAACCTAAAAATGCATTTTCTTCAACACCACATAAAATCTCGTTTTTGTAATTTAAGTTAAGGTCTTGTTTTAGAGTTCCTATATTTCTAAATTGTATATACTTTGTTTGTTAATAATATTCACTTGTAATTCGTTGTCTTCCATCCATTGTATTATATTTTTATTGACCACTGCAATGTCATCAGCAAAAAGCGTACAGTAGTAACTTGTTACTTGCGGAAAGTCATTAACATACAATATAAATAGGAGTGGACCCAATACACTACCCTGTGGCACGCCAACATTATTATCTTTAATTTTTTACACGTCACTTCACCTTTTTTTTTATTTTCATTAATATGGTTTATTGCAACATATTGTTTTCTGTTACTAATATAACTCCAGATCCAATCCAGCGCTTTTCCTCTGATCCCATAGCTTTCACATTTATATAATAATAATTTATGGGAAACCAAATCAAATGCTCGACTTATATCAAAGTACTTTACATTTTTTATCTAATTTATGCAATATATCAGAAACAAGTTTGTATGCCGCTAGTGATGTTGATTATCCTTTTTGAAAACCATTTTGTTGTTTAGATAAAATGTTATATTTTATTATAAAAGTGGTTAATCTAGAGTGAATGGCTTTTCCAAATACTTTTGAAAAGTTTGGCACTAATGATAAAGGGATATAATGTTGAAGTTTCTGTTTGTCGGCCTTTTTATGCATTGGCTTTATCACAGAAATTTTCATTATTTTTGGGTAAAGCCCTGCGAAAACGACAAGTTCAATATGTGACTTAATACTGGGGCTATGATGGTACAAGATGTTTTGATTACGTTGGTTGGAATATGATCATAACCCACCGATAATGTATTTCTTAGTGACTTAATAATTTTAATTACCTCAGTTTCATTTGTTGGGTAGAGAAACATACTATTTTCATTAGTTTTAAGTGTATGCTTATATTTGGCCCTTTTTTTGTCATATTCTGCTATTCGTCAAAATTGTAATTTATTATTATTTCATCATTATGTTTTATTTTGTCAATAGTGTAATTTGGATTCTTGGAATATTTCCCGTTATTGATAATTTGCCAAGTTGCCTTGAAGACATTTTTAATTTTTTTTATATATTTTACATTACGACACTTTTGTGATTCCCATATACATTTTGTTGTATTTGTAATATTCAGCTTTGTGTTGTGGACTCCACGTTTTATAATACCTGTATCTTAAATATCGCTTAGTATTGAAAGATTTTTTAATACCTTTGGTTATCCAGTTAGTCGCTTTTCTTTTAGTTTTTATCTTGTATCTGAGACCTACGTCCGGATACGGGCTTGATGAAGTTACTTAAACAAGTTACTTAGACTTACGCAGCCTATGTGCGTAGCCTCTGCGTGCATTTCCTACACAACAACGGATCCGCGGCCTAACTCGCACAGTGTATAAGAAATAAATTCAAAACAATTTCCGACAAGGTACTTATACACCGGTTATTTTCCTCCTTTTCCCTTCAGCGCATGCACTGGTAACCACTTAAGTCTTAAGAGGCTCTTCTGTAGGGCACCACACACCGCCGTTTCAGCTTATATTTTTTATACATATTAATTTTTACAAGCGATTCAAAATCGTAAAAGCATAGAATTAAGCTTCATAATAGTACATCCCGTATATTCCCGCATTAATTTAAAGGCGTTTTTAACGATCTAACAAATTAACAGAGTGTATTGATAACTTGGTTTTTTGTGTTAGATTTGAGACTTAAGTCTGTTGTGATAGGGCCTAATTTCGATTGTTAGTCGATACTTAAGGTTCTGTTGTATTAATATTTATTTTTGGGAAGTTACTCAAGTTGTTAGTAAATGTTGTGGAGTAAAGTTTATTCTTGAATGTTGTTTTGTTATTTTTTTTAAAAGCGTACAGTATAGTTTTGAGTTTATAGATTGCGTTATTTTTCAATTTAAAAATCAGCTAAGTTGTCAATGTCCGTGTTTTAAATCTGATATTTATTTTCTTTTTTAGCGGTCCGTACCCGCAGGGGACCAACGGAGCCCTATTACTAAGACTACGCTGTCTGTCTGGCTCCATTTTTTTTGACCGAAAAAAGTAGAAGCCTGAATTTTTTGCAGAATATGTGTAATAATAGAGGCTTATCTTACAAATAATGAAAAGTTAAAATTTAAGGGGGGTCCGCATACAAGAAACACGTTTTCGTTCTTTTCGCTCTATAGTCAAAAACATAGACATTCAAACTTCAAACTTGCAGTGAAAAATAGCGTGAACTCTAAAGTTCAACAGCAAATAATAAAAACCGGTGAAATGTAAGACGAGATCAAGCAATTACTATTTTAAATTTCCGGTACAGCGCCATCTACCTTATCATTAAGAAACACAGTAACGTATTTGTTTGTTGGAAACGATATTCAAATTTAAGCTACGTTGGGCTTGGTCAGTACTTGGATGGGTGACCGCTTATCGGCATTACTTTTTTATTTGTATTTGTAAATTATGTCAATGATGGTAGGTACGGAATCCTAGGTGCGCGATTAAGTTTTCACGACAAATGCGTATGAAAACATTGATGTGAATATAGTGAAACCGGTCAAGTGCGAGTCGTACGCGTATTAAGTTTAAGCAGAATTATTGCGAATACTTAAAAAAAAAATGGACACCGGTTTTGATCAAAACAAGTTTCATACACAGTATACAGCTCATAATATTATTATTTTATTCAAATTCTTAGAACACGTGGCTTATTTCTGAATAATTTTTTTAGAAAAACTATTTAGAAATCTCAAATGCAGTTTTGAAGCCCTCTCCAACACTCAATTACATTCCTCGGTTGAATGTATAATAAGTTTTTTCTAAATTTTCATACCAAATGACCATACAAACCACTTTTATGTAAAACTACATTAAATTCAATCGAAAATGTCAGAATTATAAGGCTGTGTGTGACATACAGACAGACGGACGGACATGACTAATTTATAAGGGTCCGTTTTTGCTATTTGGTTTGGAAACCCTAAAAAAGAGCTCCAAGGTCTTTGGTGTCTGCCTATAACCCTTTCGAAAAACACAATGTAAGCTGACCACGTACTTATTTGTTGTGTTACATGACATGCTTGTGCGTGTGGATTGCACATCATATCAACTTATATCGTCCACTTAAACATAAGTGGAATGTACAGCACAGACAAAATAATAATTTAATACGTAACCAGGTAAGTCGCTTCATATAAAATCCATACCATATCCACCTGTATTGATATTTAAAATCTATACCATATCCACCTTTATTTATATTTAAAATCTATACCATATCCACCTTTATTTATATTTAAAATCTATACCATATCCACCTTTATTTATATTTAAAAGCTTACTTTTACACGTCACCGATGAAATCCGTCTTCCACAAATTCAAGCGCTCTTTACTTTTTACTTGATAAGAACGTCGTGGTAATTTCTTGATGGACGAAAAAAAAATGTATGAGAATTTATGATACCTTATGATTTTAACCGCAATATATTGGATAATTAATATGTTACTAATGATTTTGGGAAGGAGGGGAGGGTTAAGTCGGTTGACCTTTTTTACGTTACTACTGTTACGGTCTGTTGCCTTTTATTCTGCTTATGCAACACTCCCAACACTACACGTCTATGGTTGTCTAAAATCCTGAAAAATGTTTTGATGTACTTTTTGTCTTATTATTTTATAAAAATCTATCATAACTAAATATCTATATAATTTAATAGATAATTGGCACACTGTAGCGCTATATATTTATTCCGAGGACACACCTTTAAAAAAATTATGGTGTTTGATTAGTAATTGTATGAAATAGGTGGGAAATTCATTGGTATGAAGCACGCTGCGAGGCACCACCGCATTCTTTAAATACATGTAACAAGAAGAAAGATATAAAGCATCGTAAGGCTGTGCTCTTTCCTTTGTCGTCAATACATTCGTACGGTGCGGCATCTAGGGAATCTTTAAGAGGCGCCTCCAGCACCACATTAATTTTTTTGTGCTGCATCAGCTACAATGCTCACGTCGGTGCTTTTTAAAGGAAGGTGTGAAATACGAGACTCCGTTAAACCTCTATCGTGTTTAGGGTACAAAAGTAGGAAGAAGTCTGAAATTTTGTCAGGATATTTGTTATAATGGCGGATTTTAAAATAACAAAAACTAAAAAAAAGGGGTTTCCCATACAAGAAACGTGCACGATAGAGCAACTTTAAAAAAAGCTTCCAATTTGAAAAAGTAAAAAATAATAAACCGGTAAAGTGCGAGTTGAAATCGTAAAAAATGAAATAAATACAAGCTTCAAACGAATATAGTTTAAGGTCTATAGTAAATAATAATAAAAACCGGTCAAGTGCAAGTTGGTCTCGTGAATTCTGTGGTAGTTCGAAACCCTCAGTGCGCGAGTCCGACTAGATCTTTCCAAAGTCCAAAATTGTTTCCAACACAGGCCAAGCTGTAGGACACTTATCAAGTTTAGCTATAAAACGAGAAAACGTCGCAATAAATCGCGCATATTTCTAGTTTATGAGATATTATGTCTGCAGACATAATAGAAAGCTCTCAACATTAACATGCTATACATGTTCGGAAAACTTTTGTTAGTACTGTAGATCCAATTTAATAGATCACATTTGAGACTTCATCAACACATTTTTAAAGTTAGAATCGCACAATTACTTAACATCAAAATTACATAATTATTGTAATAATGACAAAAGAAGGCAATTTTACGCTTTACTTTGACTAATAAACCATTCTAAAAACTAAATGTCTTAAAAAACTGATCATTATTATTATTAACAAGGTTACGTTGGTGAACCCTTTTCATTTTTACCCAAAAAATCAAAAGATTGGTCAATCCTTAAGTTGAATTAAATGCAATAATTATTTGATAAAAAAATGAAGAACCACATTGTGATTATAATAACACATATATTCTTTTAATAACTAACTACATATAATTAAAAAACTAAAGTAATTAAATAGAAAAAAAATCATTGATGTCAAATTTTTAAGCCAAAAATTCGTGGGATGTTCCTGGCTACCCTAGAGTCTGTCCATGACGCCATGCCGCCATTACACGACGCAGTCTTTATACGTTGTGCGAAGTAACTTTACGTTTTTAGTGTGCTGTCCGTTGTTTTACCATGTCAAAACGAGGGAAAACGCTAAGCAGTCAATCTCGTGAACAATTGGTAAAAATGTAGGATTATTTCGAACGTGAATCTAACAGTGGGCCTATTTTACCTGTGACACACTCGAGAGAACGCATTGGTGCAGAATTAGAAATAGGGAAGGGTCAGTAACCTAAAACTCTATTCATTCGCGTCTAAAACTACAAGTGATTACCATGAGGAAATGAAATTTGAGGTTTTTAAAGCGTGGTTTGAAAAGCTACTAGTCACATTAGAAAACCCATCGAAAATTATAATGGACAATGCTTAGTATCATTCTGTACCTGAAAAGAAATGGTGTGGGAGCAAGTCCAACGATATTAAAAGCTGAGTTGTTGATTTTGGTAAAAGCAACTTCGCTGTCCAAGCCACGCTTATCGACCAACTAGCCCTAGAGCATGGACACGAAGTTATTCGATTGCCTCTCTACCACTGCCAGTATAACGCTATCGAGCTTTTTTTGGGCACAAATAAAGGTTATTGCAGCGCGTAACAATACTGAGCCACCCTTCATGTCTGCAAAAATGCTTGCTCTGCTACAAACCGCATGTGCAGAAGTCGAGAAAACAAAGAAAATAAATTTACATAATTTTAAACGAAATGTGAATGCAGTGATGAAGATGACATTATTAGTTCAACTGGATTAATGTAATTTTGTAATTGTTAATTTATGTACTAGCTTATTTTGTTTCGTAATCATTCTGCGACAGCTGTCAAAGTAACAGGCCTACTACTGGGACGATGTTGATAATTAATCGATCATGGTTGCTTTTATTATATATGTTTTTTATTCTCCCTCTTTCGCTATCCCTCTTTTCCATGTTTCTCCTTTCTGCTCTCAATTAACTTATTTACAAACCTTCTCGGCGGTAGTAGGTACAAAAACTCACCAAAGATTCAAGACAAATAAAAACAAACAAGGCAACATGCATGTTTATAAACCTATACATATAGATAATAAAGCATTATACAATTTTTTAATTTATAAAGTATCTATTTTTTCGATTGATTTTATCTGCAAAATCGATAACTAATACATAATAGCAAAGCTAATCCAAGGAACGTCTTTCTTTTTGTGCACGCAACAATAAAGTATACCATTCTCACGCATACATTTAACCGGCTGAAAATACGAAACTTGATACACATGATTTCAATGACAGCTGTCGCAAAACTCATCCTTTTAAGAACCGTAATGCAGTGAGCTTTTTATTATGTCTGCAGACATACTATCTCATAAACTAGAAATATGCGAATTTCATTGCGACGTTTTCCCGTTTTATAACTAACCTTGATAGAAGGTGCTTAGTTACTATATATTTCTATAAGTACCTGATACGGAATAGCACATACGCGGTTTAATTTTATTTTGCCGAGAATTCTTACTACAATTATTAACCTCAAAAACTAGGCAATAACACATATCTTTACAAATATCATAATTTTACTGGGATCTGTAACACTTTATTTGAGCGCAATGCAAAATAGACTTTATTGTCACTGTATAAGATTCGTTTTAAGGATGCATTATGTGCAAAACTCGTAACTGCCAAAAGTGCGTAAGTAACAAATTGCGTGTTTCAAAGCATTAACCCGTCGAGAGTCTTATCAACACTTCATAACTTGGAAGCCATTTTCGCAGAACTGCCAACGTAATAAATAAGAATTTTTGTAGATAAAGTTTCAATTTGTTGCTACTAGTTTTGCTACTAATTTCGGTTTCTTTTTGAACGATTTCAAGGAGAAAAAAATTGAGGCATTATGTACCACGTATTAGATGAGTGACCGCACTTAACGCCGCTGTTTCAAACAATTGCAGTATAAGCGCTGCAGTTCACGTAGCCACTACCTTAAACAGGCCTTCCCGCGTTCCCGTAACTAGTATTACATCTGTGACGTGACGTTTGTTCATACTGTCTCCTCTAGTGTTAACATAATTCATAAAAAGTATACAAACACTACGGCAGGTAACAGACAAACATACAGACAGCTGACGATGCTGAAAATGATTGTATCGGCTTCTTTTGGAAAATGGATCCTTCACCTTCTCTTTCCTTCCATGCGGGTTGTTCTGTGCCAAGCGGATGAAGGCACCTATTTCACCATTTCCGTTCAGCGAGTTGGCCGTCTGCCACAACACCTGCCTGCCACGTACCTTACTACCAAAAGGTAACCTAACTTAACACTTCTTTGCCATTTGGTTCATAACTTCTAAAATATCCGGCAATTTTCAATCAATTTTGAGAAAAAAACTATTTGTTCTTTGCAGTTTTATAAGGATCTTTTCAGCCTAAGTCCAACATTTTTTACGGTACATTTATTAATAGAAGTTTAATAAATTTTATATTTCATTACATTTTATACGAGCCGCTACATAAACCGTAACCCTCTATTTTACATTCTTACATTCCATTTTATTTCCACATTACGAGTACATTCGTATTTCGTACTTTAGAGCGTTACACGAATCTCGAGGAGAATGTAATAAAGTTTATTTTATTTTGTGCTGGTAGAATGTGCTCTTATCTCGGGTGTACGGTGTCGGCGTAAATTACATTTTACTCAAAGGCACTATGAAAATTTCAAATTACATTTGAAACAAGAACACAGGATGGACAATTGGACTTGCTGAAAAAAGACGACAGTAAATTCTCATACTAACTTGTTATAAATATGGCACGAAAATACATAGTGCCAGAAAAAAATCTTAATTTTTTCAAAAATCGAACTGGTCAGTGACGACAGCGAATTTGAACAAAAATAAAGGCGGTGGGGATATCATGTTTTCCAACATTTTACTCTAGATATAATTCTGTGATGTAATTTCAGTTTCTGGCCGTGAATCCGTATCATTAAAGAACGCACCTCACGGTTCTTCCTTCAAACTCATCCTACAAACGCTTACTCTTGCGACCTCGACAGTAATGTACTCCGTACTTTACGTGTTAGCATTTCATGCTGTATGGTCACTCACCGCCACCTCTTTATCTAGAGTTGACTCCGATTTTCCTCTGTGGCGGTTCTGTGACAGTTTGCATTACACACGTTTTTTTTGTTGTGTCTAAAATATCGTGAATTTTGTATTGTTTACAGCGGGTCGATTCCGTAAAAGATTTCTAACCTTTTTTAAAAGAAATAAGAAGATATACATTGCGGTTTCGCGACAATCGATGAATTTCATACGTCATTTCAAATGCGCAATGTATGTCTTATTTCTATGGATTTCAAACGAAAATTGTTAGCTGTCGTTTTACGGAATCGAGCCGCTGGTTAATCATGAATGTTATCTGCATAAAGTCCCTAGCTCATATAAAGGTGTATACGTTCATACAATAAGGTCGCAGTAAACGTACAGAATTTGCCTTTAAGATAGTTTTTAATTAGAAAGAAAGGTTCACCATCAGTGTTCATGAAAGGTTTACTATAAAAAAATAAAAACTTTTTAACAAACATTATATAACTGGCTTCAAAAATATGCACTAAGAAGGTAAAAAATAATTTCATATTTCGAAAAATCTGATCTGATTACAGTTTAAAGTGTGGTGTCAGTTTAAAGTTGTGAAGTGTATTATAAACTGTTAACAAAGTTCAAACTGTAATTCAGATTAGATTTTTGATAATAAGTAATTATTTTTGCTTTTTTAGTGCATCCTTTTGAAGCCGGTTGTTTTTTTGGTTAAATAGTTTTTATTTTCTACTTTTGAGTGACGAATTGCTTGCAAGTGTATAGGTGTGATGTTAAGTTATGTAGTTGCGTACATAAAAACATGTAAACATCCGAATTGAAACCTCCTACTTCTTGAAGTCGGTTAAAATAAGTGAGAACTGGCGTAGACGCGTAGCTCGTAGCGCTACGTAAATAGCTACGACGTTTTGTGTAGCATTATTGTATTCTATTTTTACCCAACTAATTTAATTCAATAAAATAATAAATAATTTATAATTTTTTTTCTACTATTTTTATATTTTTGTATCGAAATATTTATTGTTATCATTGAATACCTATATTTGAGCCGTACTTACCTGCGGATCTGATTTTTAATACAAGTGTAGTACAGGCACAAAAAATAAAATATTTTGTGTCACGATCGAGAGTACCCGGAATAAAACTTCAGAAAGCCTGTAATTTCAATGTGAGATGCAGGATTTTTCATACTCAGTAACCCAGTAATAATATTTGGCACACATGGCTACCTCTGACCACTGACCTACTCTTACGTCCCGGGTTAAGACATAGGATATGATTTATCCTGATCAAAAGTTCCCATACTATACGTAATAATACGCGAATCCTCTAGTAGTCTAGATAGGAATAACAATAACAAGTGCGGTTGAAAAAAGCTGTTATCCATAAAGCGGTCTGACAACCCGTGGCTATATTAACGAGTCGAAAACGATTGTGGAATATGATAAATGCTCACTGTTAGTTGGCATCGTGGGGCTGAAATGTGTCTCTATGAGCTTTTTACACGCAAATACTGCTAAGTTTTTTTTTGTATATTTTTTATTGTTTCTGGGTTCCGTATTAAAAAAGTATGCAATTACAGAAATGTAAAATAGTCGTTTATCTAAGCTCTATAGTACATTAACTAATAATAAAAATAAAAAGGTTCACTGCTTAACATAAGCAAATACTGTGATACTGTAGTATATCTTAGAAATATAATATGTAAAAATCGTTATCTCATACATTGTCCCTATCTATAATGTTTCTCTTCATACTAATTTTGTGCAAATGATCTTATTTTTGTCTTTGTTCTGAAATTGAGTTTTTAATTTATTACCAAATTCAATATGTTAACTTTTTATTAAAGTGAAAAACAAAGCAACATTCAGTTTAAAAACTCAGTTTTTCAACAATATTGTTACTTTCTCTTGTTTAGCGTGTATAAAATGTATATAAAATCATAATATTTTTACCAACTCATAAATATTGTATTACTAGGAATATAATATAAGAAAACAAAACTTCTACATGAATAAACGAATAGCCTTTCAACAACATGCCTATTGTTTCTTGTATTATGTACGCGTCACATAATTTTATTATACAAAGTGTGAAAACTTTGATTATATACAATCCTTGTTTGTATATAATCAAATTTTATAAAATATAAAAAACAAGAACTTAAAAAAAAGCTAAAAGGAACATCACTCTGCTGCGGGTTGGAACTTGCGACTATATGGACAGGTTTGGATATGAATATGGACATGGATATGGACCTACTAGCTTTGTTAGTTAACCCTAACCGATAGACCAACTTGCGACCTACTTAAGACTACACATTTTCATCTCAATACTAGGGGGGGTTACTTTTCTCTGCAGCTTACTGTACCTACAACTTAGCTCTTTTCCAATTTTATGGTATGTTGGTATTTCCTTCATTTATCGTGTTACTGGTACGTTCGATACAAATAACAGCTCAGGTAATAAAATATGCAATCAAAAACATAAATGTAAAAAACCGGCCATATGGCGTGTCGTACACGCATTAAGTTAGGGTTCCGTAGTATTCGAATTATTTCAAAAAATAAATCGAACTAATTTTGTTTTAAACAATTTTATGAGCCGTCCACGTACTTGCGTGTATACAATCTTACGGGTCAAGCTATGGAAGTAAACGAAAGTGATTTTCGATTATTTTACATTGGTTACTCATCCATCAGCAGGCGTGGGAAGCTTTCCAGTAGGCAGTTAAAATATTTATACACTGCGCTAAAGAAAGCGTTGATCATTTAAACAAATACAGTGAAATAATTCCCGTGATTCGCGAAACGCTACATTTGCGCATTTCAAAATGGCGACCTGTGTGAAATCTTTGAACAAACATTTGTATATTGCCTCCCACGAGGTTTTTTAATACGCGTTATTGACTCTTCAAGTTAGAGCCTCGGATGGAAACAGTGGCGTTGAATCACAAAGAATTTGGTCGGTTAAAAAGTAGTTAGTAAGTAAAAAATATCGAGTTTCTTCAAACTCATACTAACTATTTACTACAGTTGAAATCAGTTGTAATGACATTAAGAGGACTAGTCTTATTATGGCGTAAAACCGATAGTCGTTATAAACGATATACATAATAGAAAGGCAAATATAAGTGTTTTAGTCTGGGCTTTTATTTTAAGCCTTTGAAGTCGCATCCTTTAGTTGTTAAAACTGATTCTTTCATCAGCATTTATGACTACAATTTTGCATTTTTAATGCCTTAATTTTTTTAAATGTTGGTAGAGGTCCATACCTAAAACTACATAAAAGTTAACCAGAACCCAAAACCCGGCGCAGAGTGCTTATATTAATATTGTGATATTTCTTACTTATTAATATTGTTATATTTCTTACTTTTTTTTCAAATCGCGTTTTTCATATCGATGGTCACTGCTGGCACAAAAGAGACAACTACTACCGACAATCAGCTTAGAAGCTTGGCAGTGTGTACTTGTTCTGTAGACAATAGACAAAAAAGAATGATAAATGATGTGTGAAGCGAATAAAAGTATTGATTTCTGTCAGAAGACTCAATTCCTACCTAGTATCAAGTACTAAAATACTCGGTTATCGCTACAGAAGACAATCGATACTTCTGAAGTATCGATTATGAAGATATAATTTTTGCGGATCCCTATGTGAGGCATATGTCTAGAAGTGAACGTTTGTAGGATAATATGCTGATGCATATTATTATATTTCCATCGTAACTCTCCTTTTAGTCAATAAACGCATTTATATTCAAATATAATGTTAGTGCGAGATATGTATAACTTTATGGAAAGTGGATGAATAAGGATGAGCAAACGTTGTATTCGTATATTTGGTATTGTGTAATGTAATATTATTTAAAGATACTAGTGTATACAAGTGGCTCCGTTTGCGGAAAATTAAGACTAGGAAAAATAGTATTGTACTGTGTCGTCAAACTATGGGACCCTACGTAGCTTTTGTCATAATTCGAGAAGTAACTTTACTTTTTTGTAGACACAATACATATTTAGGGTTTCGGCAGTCAGCAAGGAACCTTTATAGTTTCGCCATGTCCGTCCGTCTGTCTGTCTGTCCACATCTTCGCGCAAAGACTATTAGGACTAGAGAGCTGTAATTTTGCATCGATTCATTTGATTTGAAATCGCATTTATGGGTAGCCAATCTTCCAAGATACTAACCAAAGTACCAACTTTATGACTTTTGGTTCGCTTTTCTAAAACTTTGTCTTATTAGTTTTTTTGATCCAAGGAGCGTCCTGCACTTCACACCCTGCTTTTACAATTATTTCACTAGATTAGTGTAGTAAGACTAGAAACTTGCTATTTGAGTAGTAGCAGGAAGTATAGTTTATGATTAAATTAATAACAATATTTCAAATATTCGCAAAAGTTTTCATTCTACGGAACCCTAACTAACTAGCTTTTTCCTTTAGAACAGGACCTTAGGATAGGTAAGAAAATGAAAGGCGATGGGCAGTTCCACACACAGGGACACCCCTCTGTAATTTTTTTAATACCACTAAGGTAGCAAACAAGCTTGCGGTCCGCCTAATGGTAAGCGGTCACCGTAGCCTATGGACGCTTGCAACACCTGGGGCATCACTCGCGCGTTGTCGACCCTTCAAAAATCTAATAACTTCTTTCTTGGAGAACCCTAAACTGTAGTCCTTTGAGAAAACTTTGGCCGGGAGCTTATTTCACAACTAATTCCTATGCGTTCGCGGGAGGAAGTTGCTTTGAAACCCATGATTTTCGCATATTCATTCAGCAGTTTCCAAGTTAATCAAGCTGCTCTTCTCCTAGTGGGTCATTAGAGATATCAGCCATAAAATGGATATTTCTACCACTTCCACTCTTCCGATCGACTGGAAGTGGATTAAAGTGTCATGAGGTAATAAACAAAAAAACACAAGTTTAATTTCACATTTAAAATTCTAAGTGAAAATTGCGTTATAGGGATGGCTGGTACAAAGGTCAAAAACCTTAAAAAAAGTTTGGTAAGGTCGACCCAAAATTCTTATGCAACATTTCTGTGCGGAACAAATTGCTAATGGCGTAAGGTACAAGTTCAGCGACCGAGTCGGAATTGTTTATTCACAATTTGAGGCGGAGGTAAGGGCCTCGAGCCTTTACGTCACGCGTGATAACTTTATCTTTGCCCGACTTTACGAGAGCAGTTAAATCCGAGTTTAATTTTTTTAAACAATGCCATTGAATTATAAAGTTGCAAAGTTGAAAAATTTGTATACCCTTACCCTGTCTAACTTTTAAACTGCGTGATATAAAAATCTGAAAAAAGTCACGAAAATAGGGCTTTATAAATACTACTAAATAAAATGGTTTCAGTCAAAATCAGTCACAATATTTTTTAGATATCCGCGGTAATTCTAATTCTACGAAACCCTAACTAAATGCGTCTACGACACGCACTTGGCCGGTTTTATGTTATTCTGCGTGTTGCTTAGCCTTTTAATTATTGCAAATTATTGAAAAGCATACAGTTAAGTAACTGATAGGCCATCTGACGGGTACAATAGTGTTTAACGGAATCCTAAATATACATATGTATATACATACTGCGTGACAACCGTTACCGTCTTTATGCTTTCTAAGCTGCATAACAAATCCGTGTTCGCGTTTATTATATGATTTATACTAAGTTTATAGATAGTATATACCAAGGCTGAGGTCTAATTTTAATCTCGACCCGGCCTAGGCACAAAAGGCCAGTATTCTTAGTATGTTCGTAAATAATCTTAGTATGTTCGTAAATAATCACAGTTTCAAAATAATTCATATATGATAAACGCAAAAAAAAAGCTTCGAAAAAGGTCTATCCGAAATTATTTATACTTAGATCGAACTAAACGGCAAACAGCTAAAAACGTTTAGAACTATAGTCATAACATAACATCTGTTACTTAAATAAGCTATATTTTTTTTTTATTTTTATGCCTATTTTTCATATTAAGTCCAACCACTACATAGTTATTTCAAGAACATTAGCTATACTAGTGTATTTGAATAAATATAGAATACAAACCGTGCCAAGTTTTGATAAATCTTAGAACTTAAAACTTTAACTTAGTTGACGATCGGCTGATTTATTTATTACTAGATTAAGTTCGCTACGCTGGACTTTAGAATGATAGATTATGTAAGAACTTGAAGTCGATATAACTAAGATAAAAAGTTCAAGTTCGGGTCTGTAGCATTGCATAGTATATAAAATGTATATTATGTATGTATATGTTTTATTTTTTTTATTGTCGTGCTGATGGACTGGTATTTAAATAAAATTATACCTTTATCTCAAACGTCACCTATAGAATTTTTTATTTTGGTATTTATAGTATTTAACTATTTGATCGCGCATCCTATATATAATATAATTCCTGCGAACTCGAAGCTTTTGATCAATGGAATATACATACATACATCTTAACTTAGCATTTATTATATAAGTAAGACTGCTTCGATTTCCCTGTTCTAAAAGTTCTGTATTTCTGTTAAAAGAAATGCTAATAGCGTAAGGAAAAAGTTGAGCGACCGGCGACCGGTTTCCTAAAATTGTTTATTTACAATTTGCGGCGGACGTTATATATCGTAAGGGCCGAGGCCCTTTACGAAATTCGTGAAGACTTTTCTATTCATGTTAAGGGTAAAGTGGCTGCTTTCAGTCGAGAAAAAATACTGAAATCCTATTTTATCTAGAAAGGTCGGTCTAAAACTTTGTTAGATCAAATTGTGATGGATGACTTACCACTAAATGGACATTGTATTAATGGAAATTGTAGTTTGGTAACATTTTTTTTTAAATAAATGAATAACTTTGACAACCACTGCTGTCAAAGTCATAAGGTAAGTAACCTATATGTCATATTAAGATGACTAACATAAATCGTGTGAAATCCTTAAAAAAAAATATAATCTAAAATCTTAGAACAATCTACTTCTTACAGTAAGCGTGAACCCCCTCGGTCCCATACCGTGTTATTTAATACAAGAATGGTCTCTAAGCGACACTATTAACTTTAACACAAGTAATATAACTCAAGTTCAACTCTTTAGTTACAATAATATAAGTGGAAAGTTAAACATATCGGATACCTACCACAATATGTGGACACGTGATGTTTCGGACACAATGGAGCGGACAGATGGACAAACAGAGCGATCGGGATGTGGAATGCGCGCGCGCGTCTTCGGTGCACACCTGGCCGCTATTGTCACACTCCTGGTATAGACAGGGTGTACGACTCTTTTGTGATCACTATTCTATATGATATCGTAAACGTTTGTAGGAGTATTCATTTCTTTCGAGAATATATCAATAAAATATTCTTATAGATTTTGTGTAACAATATGTATATGTAATAAAGGACGAATCAACTTTTTTATACTCCTGGCTTATCACACACAGCCATATGGTCCTAAACTAAGCAAGGCTTAATTACGAATACTTTTTTTGTCATTATGTATATCCATATACACCTACACTTAAGGCAAATTTGTGGAGTAATCAAACCCACGCCCTTCGGTATAACACGGTGCAGGATCACTCACAACTAGTGCTTGTAATATTCGTCCAATTTTACTATTTTAATTTTTCGAATAGTCCCAATAATTCTTTTCTTACATTTGTAAAGCTATAAGAATGTTTGTTGCTTAATCAGAAACGACTTAACGTATTCGGATGTGATTTAATTATAAAATAAGATTTTCTATCCCGAGATATATTTTTCACGGAATAGGTTTTTTATTAGTAAAATAAGTAATATGTCTCTATGTACACTGTAGAATCTCGCAAAAACAAATCGGAATCTAGTATTTCCCTTTGAAGAGATGGAATATATTAATTGAAGTGTAGATTTTACACTTCAATTAAATTATTTTACGTAAACTGTGACAGTAGAGAATGCGTTTACTATACTCAGAGTGCAGTCTCAGTGTCGAATGTCTCGAACGGTCCGACAGAGATTGATGTTCTCACACGTGTGGACTGATGTGACACATGAGATGAATACGTTATGAGGGTGAAAGTAAAAAAAACTATCAGGGGAATAACTATGATATACTGTGAGGTATAGTAAGTTTGTGTATGAATAGTCTACTGTTAAAATGTTATGCTACGCTTGTTTGTCATTCGACGTGTTCGATTGAGTGACATTAATCATGGTTTGGCTCCTTGTTGCAATGAACATTACAATCCTGATGAAAGCAGTTTTGTAATATTTGTTAGTTGTATTTTGCTATTCATTTCTGTTTCTAGATTACTAATATTGGAGAAAGAGCGCTGGGAAAAATGATGCCTGTCAGGTGTTTTTAAAATGTTGATACTCATCGTGACAGTCCAAAAAAAGTTTATGCCCGGGCGGAACCTGTTCAGTAATCACTATGATATACATTGCTCCCTTCGTTAACGATCATAAGCATGAAACTAAAAACTGTTTATATACTTTGCTCGTCTCCTTTAGGTTTTTAAGCATAAAATTAAAAACTGTTGATGTACATTGGTTGCTTCCTTAACATTCTTATACATTTCTCGCTTCCTTGACGTTCTTAAGCATGAAATTAAAAACTGTTTATCTACTTTGCTCGTGTCTTTTACGTTTTAAAGGATAAAATTCAAAACTGTGATCTACATTTCAAACTGTCGATCTGAAGCAGCAATGCAGGCCATAATAGTTCGGAACCAGTTTTTTTTACTTAATAGAATAAAAAGCCTCGTTCCCCAACTCAAGTCAGTAAAAATGCTTAACTGATAAATAAAAATAATAATTTGGTTTCAAGATGATTTATAACGTTAGTACATACTCGTAGCTTATGTATTGCAGTCTATAATACTTTCATACTAAAATGTTAAGGAAGCAAGCAATGTAGACCATAATGACTGATCTAGTATACAAAATTACTGAACAAGTTCCACCTGGGTACAATTTTTTTTGGCATTGCCACAAAATCATCCCATGTAATTACCTTATAGCTACCATTTTTCACGGCGCGCATATGTATATATATATATATATATATATATATATATATATATATATATATATATATATATATATATATATATATGTATATGTATATATATATTTATAATTTGAATCTCGGAAACGGCTCCGACGATTTTCATGAAATTTTATATGCAGGGGGTTTCGGGGGCAATAAATCGATCTAGCTAGGTTTGATTTTTAGAAAACGTCGTTTTATCCGTGTTTTCAGGCAATGATAAACCGAAAAATATGACTCTTCCTGACATCTATTGGCGAGTAGAAATACTATTATTTTTACCGATACAGCAACACTAAGCCATAATTCCCAAAAACATCTAATACCTTTAAACAAGCAATTCTTGTACATATGTATCTAGTTTTTTTTTTTAAGAATTTAGAATATTCGTTTGATCTGTGTTTTCAGGCAATGATAAACTGAAAAATATGACTCTTCATGACTGGCGAGTAGTAATATATTTTTTTTCTAAGGGCCATCAGCTTCAACAACAACTAAACTGTACACAGCTTCACTGAAGCTACTTTTGACATCTATTGGCAAGTAGTAATACTATTATTTTTACCAACACAGCAACACCAAAGCTAGATGGCATTGTAAAGCAACACTAAGCCATAATTTCCAAAAAACATCCAATACCTTTGAACGAGCTATTCTTGTATATATGTATCTAGCTAGGTTTCATTTTTAGAAAACGTTCGTTTTATTCGTGTTTTCACAATGTTAAACTGAAAAATATGACTCTTCCTGACATCTACAATTTTCGGTTAAAATCCAAAAAGTATTTTCAAACCATAACAAGTTTGGGTAGAAGACGGCTCAGTGTTTTTCTCTAAAATATACCTTAAATGACAGTTTATATCCTCAATTGTAAACATATAAAAATTCTAAATTTTAATATTTTCCAAAATGCTTTTAGGGAGTCAAAAATGAGGATGTAAACTATCATTTAAGGTATATATTAGAGAAAAATACTGAGCCGTCTTCTACCTGGAGGGGCCCAAACTTGGTATGTTTTGAAAATGGATTTCAAGAAAAAAAGTAGCCCAAAGGTAATAGTGTGGTATATTTTTAGAACTGGCTCATCAAGCCCTTTTATTTGATACCCCGCACGATGGGTTTCTGATGTTTTTTTTTAAATCCCATACAAAAATTGATGACACCATAAACCCCCCCCCCCCTAAGAGAAATATTTTGAGGAACTGCGGCTCAAAATTATTGTTTTGCCCTAAAGTACCTGTGTGCCAAACGGCGAAACTCTACATCGATTTGCGGTTTTCGAGCGAAATTGCCGTTGTACACCTGCCACTATAGGTAACCCATTTACCGAGGAAGGCTATATATCATCACGCTAAGACCAATAGGAGCGGAGCACCAATAAAGAATGTTTAAATCGTGGTTTTATTTTCTTTTGAGAGCTTCCGCTGCGTAAACAGTTATAGTTTCGCAAAATCATGTCTCACAGAATTGTTCCCAGCATTTCCTAAAGTTAAGCTACCAACTACGTTAATAGTCCATCTTTCAAAAGAAAATCCTCGACATACCCGCAATATGGTATGGAAGAAAGTATTAATTAAAATATAAATAAAAGACCCGATTTCATGATTAAAACTGTGATGATAAAATATGCTTATGTAATTGATTGATAAACTGTAAAAAAGTCAGTACTTGTTTCTAATCAAATGTTAAAGTAATTGCACTCGTGATTTTTTTATTTTAAAACCAGTTCATATTTTCTTATTATTATGTCGGTAAAATAGAAAAATATTATTCAAATTTTATCAGTAAGTAATTCATATCTTTATATAATTTCCAAAAAACACAATGTACCAAAAAAAAAAACCATCCAGTTCATCCAGGTGCAGTCTTTATGTCATTAAAACAAATGATGGTTCCGGACGTTAAATAAACTCAAAATAATAGAATTTACTGATAATGGAAGAGACCTTATCAGGTATTGAAAATATACATAATATGATTATGTGTGACATTTGTTTTAGAATATTAACTAGTACATTGATAGTATTACACATAATACTTACAATTTTATATTTTCTCTAGATATTTATAGTTTTAACTACTGTCTGTATGTATTATTTAAACCACTACCACCTTAAGTACATTACTGAGTCTGCATAAAAGATAAAGCCCCTCGCTTCCTCTACACTATAACATTCAGTCTACCCTATTTACCCCCCGTCACCCTCCACCCTCCACCCTACAACTCGCAGTTTCTCGTTTTCAGCAACGCAACGCATTGCTGAGATTTGCATCTGAGTTTCGCTATTGCATCGAGCTTGCATCGCTTTGCCGCTTACGTTGCATTCCTCTCCTTATAATAATTTTCTTCTAAGCTTATTTCGTCTGTGTTTTGAAAATGGAATAATATAAGTATTACATATTAACAAGCTGTTAGATGCAACTATGTCTGCATTGATGTTTACATTTTTTACACTGTATTAACTACCACCGTATGTTAAAACTGCATTTTTTTCGGATTGGGGACTCCAATCCCCAACATAGATTCTTCTGAATGAAGACATCCGGCATTAATTAAAAAAATAAATTACAAGTATTCGACCTGATAGGTAAAATACTACATCTTTCCGGCAAGTACATAAATGTTATTTTGCGTGTGGGTCAAGAACAGTATCTCTATATTTAAGGCATTAAGTTAATTAAGCATAAGTAAGCAGTATTTGTATTAAAATTGTAACCAATTAAGGCCCATTGTTTCATCTCTTCATCTTAAACAAATACTCACAAAACAGCAAAATTTTGTCCAAATCTTCGACTTCAAATATCTTCGAATACCAATTTCAATTTCTTCCAAATCCCGGCTTCGATTTCTCGATTTCTCCCGGGATCGTCTGCGACCGAATCCGGGATTTACACATCGTCGGTTACGGCTACAGAACATGTTTTCAATTTACACAAAATTGGAAGGAAGATTTATTGTTATACGTGTTCTGTTACTAGTATGCTACTTTTGTCATTTTTGTATTGCAACTTTTTCATTAGAACAAATATAAAAAACTTTTATCATCTTCTGTTTACATTTGGATACCAATATTTTTACTAAGTACATAAAGGTAAAAAGTATCGACTTTAAAAGCTTTTAATTTTCAAATACTCTTTTGAGAGTAAAAAATTGAAAATTCATAAAACTTTCTCAACTCAATAACAGGGTACGCCAAAAAAAATTTTAGTCCCTTATTTTTATGTATGTAAACTGACAAATGACGTTTCGAATGAAACACGTATTTGTAGGGGTAGAGTTTCATCAAGATCTATAGCATGATAGCAGAATTTATAAGGCAGTGACATTCTTATTCATAATTTTCGTTTCGTTTTTGCCGAAGATCTAGGATCTAACATGCACTAAATGATGCAGCAATTGAGGACCTCCTTTTTAGGGTTTCGCACCGGAATAGTCACAAGGTTTTTTTCTGTCTGTATGCTAAGGCTGTCCTCGGCTGAAACTTGTCTGCCCCCATTTCAGAGGAAAAAGTAGTTATTAATAGTCGGGTGTGAAATGAAAGGTCGAAATTCAAAAGTCCTCTTAAGACACCAATTGGGGTGTTATATAAGCGGATCAAGGTTCATTTCAAAGTTTAATTTTTAAATTTCATTCCTCATCTATACACGATTCAATTTCCGAATATTACATGCCAAAAATCTGAAACAATTCAGACAAATTAATTATTATCTATTACTCACACAATGTTACCGGATACCAGCTTGGCCCTTTTGACTCGGTTCAACGACGGGCTGTGAGAATTGTCGAGGATTCCAAACTCACTTGCGGAATCGAGCCCTTAAGTCTGAGGAGAGACTTTGCCTTCCTGTGTGTGTTCTACCGCTTGTACAATGGGTTGTGTTCTGAGGAATTGTTCGAAATGATGCCCAAATTTAGTTCAAAATTATATCAAACTAGCTTTTGCCAGCGGCTCCACCTGCCCTATATTAGGTTATTGGCGTGCGTTAAAACTATCCTATGTGCTTCCCTGGAACTCAAACTATCTCCATACAAAATTTCATCTAAATCGGTTCAGCGGTTTAAGCATGAAGAGGTAAAATACAGACAGAGTTACTTTCGCATTTATAATAGTTTGAAATGCTTATTTATAAAAAAAATACCTACTAATAAAACTTTTTAAATTAATCTGATAGTTTTGGCCAAGTAGATTAGTTAATTATTCCATCCAAACGAAATTCTCGTAACGCGATTCCAACTCGTACATAACCGTTTTTTTGTTTGGATTTCGGTTAAAAATAAGAAAAAGATTATTGAATTGTATACAAATAGCGTGTGTGGTAAACCGTTTAATAAGAATGACTGATTTCAATCAAAGCATCCATGTGTACAAAAGACGTCGCCCCTACACATTCCAAAAATAAATAACTTGTTAGAAGGAAGTTGATTATTTTCATTTCTGGTCGACAGTAGTGGTTTTTTCTTCAAAAAAAGATATAAGTATGTGTTTTTTAGGATTGTCATTTGTAGAAGATTCGTTCGGTATAGGCTGTTGCCTTGATTTATAAGACTTTTGTTTTGTGGCTAGCTATCTTGAAAAACTTGTAAAACCTAAAATTGTTTACGAAATTACTTTGTAAAATTAAAGTCACTTAGTCAAATACATTTTTATGGGCACAGTTTTTATTTTTTAGCGGGGGGCCCGTGTCCAATATGTATATACACAACGATCATATATCTAGGTACACTACAGACTTTAAAATAAATATGTACATAAATTAAAACATTATGTACTAAACACTCAGAAATACCTCAAAAGGCAAGTTTTTGTAGTCCATAAAGTAGGTACTTAACCTAGAAATCCTTGTTTACTCTGTTTATTGTGAGGAGCAGAAGCTGGTAATAACGTTACAATATACTTTACTTACTACTTTATTAACTTGCCTTCGAAAAAAAATTGTTTGTACCAAAAACGGGGAAACACGTCTATCTTAATTTTCAACCGAAAGGCCAAATACCAAATTTTTATGCATTAAACTTTAATAATGACGGATTTCGATACAAACCAACCAACACCCATTTTACTACCTTAGGGAATGTATTTTGCAAAATTTTCTTAGTTCTTGCATACGTCATAACAGAAACCTATGTGCAAATTTCAAGTCTATAGGGCCAGGAGTTTGGGCTGTGCGTTGTTTTATCAGTTAGTCAGTCAGTTGTATGTATTAGATAGATATACATACTACCACTGTTTTTCCACTCCAGTAGTATGTATGTATGTACATTTATTTCTATTGTTCTCTTCCTGTAAGGGTGGGTACAGACAAACAGACAGATGTACTGCATCAGCAACATATAGAGGGATTAGGCCCTCGTGTCTGACATGAATTACAACGCAGCACCGTGCGACACCAAGGGTGGGCAGATAAGGGGCTCCAATGATGTAAAATGTACAGCTAGATTTATGGCTATCGTATTGGGTGGAGGTTGATTATCGAGAACCGCATGAAAATTTGGTTTTGTTACAGCTTTTTTAAACCAATTTGAAAAGCGAGATTATTTATTACTTTTATTCGCGTATCGTTTCCTATAGGCAAATGTAACTGGGCCACAAATATAACCTGTACTTTATCTCTGCCAGAAGTTCTAACATACAAAACATATAAGCAAATATCCAAATCTGATTTCGCTCTAAATATTGAAATATGCTATATGAGTAAAACGTATTAGTTTCCACAAATAAATTGTACCTACCTTAATTAATTCGCCCAAAACGCACATCTGCGGGAAATGTGTGTACAGTGAGAGTGAAATGTAATGGATATTGTTTGCAGACGCACAAACTGACAGCAGACATATCCTTCCGTTGATATTTTGTTACGCTTAGCTATTACGGTAAATTACTTTTAAGCATATAAAACATTATGCACGTTTAGTAGAAAATGTTGCACCATCGTGATGGTTTTAAGCGAAAACATATAATTTACAATACAACTAGACTGTATAGTTCATTTTTACGTAAATTTTTCTTTGTACACATTTTTTTGTAAAAACTACTTTAGAACACTTTTTTTTATACAATATTATGTGACCTTACGTTTAAGGTGAATCTGAATAAGATTTGTCCCATACAACCTTCGGTGCACTAAATATCCATTACTATAAACATGTTGTTGCTTAACATGCTTAAAATTTACCATTAATATAATTTTCTATATTAAAATAATAAAGCTGAAGACGTTGTTTGTTTTTTTTTGTTTCAATGCGCTAATCTCTAAACTACCAGTTTTATTTTAACAATTCTTTTTGCATTTGATGGCCTAATTCATGAGGGAAGGTTATATATATGCTATTTGACGTCACGATATGAGGCTTAGAAGCGGAGCAAAAATAAAAAAAAAAACATAACTCAGCGAAAGCGATGCGATGGCATAGGGATGTCAGCAACGGACAGGCCAGGTCAGCTAGTCTATAATATAGTGAAATAAATAAATACTTAAAACTAATAAATTAATTCTCAGCGCTTATGTTATGACTTTTGTCATAACATGTACATATCAAAGATAAATTGCTTTGCTTAAACAGACATGACACTAGTGAAAGTTGAGTGATAAATGAGGACGCAAACTGCAACAATGCACAATTTATTGATCTGTGTCATAACATAATGCAACTGTGATAGGTATCTAAGCAATAAATGTCTAACATTACTGGTTATGACTGTGGTTGTTATATTTTATTGGAGTAAGGCCAGCATTGTACGACTGTATATGGAATGTTTTGTACTTGAATACGATATTCCAAAGGCCCTTTCACACCTGTCAGCCCACGCGGGTTTCACAAACTAAATGAAGGCGGGTGTTATTTATGTTGACTTGTGGTCTTCTGCAACTTTCTGTCTGTCTATTTGTGTGCTACGATAAAATTTAAATAATGTTGATATTTGAATGTAAGATTTTTATCAAAGTAGAGTAGTGAAGCAGCATCAGACATGGTCAGTATACGGGATGGGTTACCCGCTTGTAGACCTTTTAATGCCTTTTGGCAGGCGTTTTGTTAGTTTTTAGGATTTTAAGACTAGAATAAGATTAAAACCGGATACGCCAATCCCAATATTTCTATACCTAGAGAAATTGGGAATATCTATCTATGATATAAGATAATTACACATACATAACATCACGCCTGTTTCCCAGAGGAGTAGGCAGAGACTAAAGTCTGCCACTTGCTACGATCCTGGCATACCTCTCATAAAGATAATTGTCTCATATAATTTTAAGAATCTATTAAGATTCATTACCATTTACAGAATATTTATTCAATTATAATGAAAAGTAATGAGTATTAAATATAATTTTTAAAAAAAGATAAACGTTTAATCAAATACATTATGGTCTCACATTAAGCCTTCTTACATTATCCTCCTAGCCATTTCTATTCAAAGAGCGCAATAATGTATAATGCATGTGCTAGAGACGACTGCCTGCGATTGCGGCTACTGCACAACTGATTGGCGACTAGCCAATTTTTGTGGAATATGCCTACCCTTAGTGTCGTTTTGATTTTATCGCCTTTGGAGTAGATTACTAACTTAATTTATGAATTTTCTTTTTTACAGGTAAGGTGACAACGTTGTTTAATTTCAGAGCTTTTGTGGTATGTAAACCTTTAACTATATCTTTTAATTTAACTGATGTCTAAATGTTTCATGACCTTAAACCTGAGGTTAATTTGTAGGTAGGTATAATGATTTTCGGTGTACCTTGTTTAATTTTAGAGCTTTTGTGGTACGTAAACCTTTAACTACGTCTTTTAATTTAACTAATGTTTAAATGTTTCATGACCTTAAACCTGAGGTTATTTAGTATAGTGATTTTCGGTCTACCTTGTTTAATTTTAGAGCTTTTGTGGTACGTAAACCTTTAACTATATCTTTTAATTTAACTGATGTCTAAATGTTTCATGACCTTAAACCTGAGGTTAATTTGTAGGTAGGTATAATGATTTTCGGTGTACCTTGTTTAATTTTAGAGCTTTTGTGGTACGTAAACCTTTAACTACGTCTTTTAATTTAACTAATGTTTAAATGTTTCATGACCTTAAACCTGAGGTTATTTAGTATAGTGATTTTCGGTCTACCTTGTTTAATTTTAGAGCTTTTGTGGTACGTAAACCTTTAACTACGTCTTTTAATTTAACTAATGTTTAAATGTTTCATGACCTTAAACCTGAGGTTATTTAGTATAGTGATTTTCGGTCTACCTTGTTTAATTTTAGAGCTTTTGTGGTACGTAAACCTTTAACTACGTCTTTTAATTTAACTAATGTTTAAATGTTTCATGACCTTTAAGGTCTGAGGTTATTTAGTATAGTGATTTTCGGTCTACTTTGTTTAATTTCAGAGCTTTTGTGGTGCCTAAACCTTTAACTATATATTTTTTAATTTAACTGATGTTTGAATTTTTCGTGACATTAAACGCTGGCAAATCCATGGGAAAAGCTAGTACTAGGATTAAATCGACATCCACTAACAGGATCGAGAAGTACTTTAGTAGGTACCCAAAATATTTGTTTTAAGAATTTTATTGATATCTGTTTGTTTTGCATCACGAAGAAACCATTATACTGATTAAGATTCGATTAGCCTTAAATCTAGACCAAAATTTTTGCAGTATTATCGGAGACGTAAACTAATGCATAGTGTTTCCAGGCAGGTCGCAGACGAAGCAGCGGCTATGGACTCGTATAACATGAAATTAAATCACTTGTGCACCGTGCTTCTCTAATTTTCATACGAAATTATAAACTTGTTATCAAACAACAGTTTGTCAGTTAGTCGGCGTTAGTTAGCAGCGACACATTGTCGCGTCGACTCATTTAATATGTAAATTGTGAAATTGGCCCGAAGGCTTAGCCCGCATTTGTATGAAAATTTAGTTCATCCCAAATACATTAACTTTGTTGTGTTTGTCTGTTTTACGATCGACAGAAAATAAACACTTTTCGGATTCACTTCTGATGTGTAACAGGATTTTTATATATTAAAAATGGCTGTTTTTAGTGGTTTCCCTCGCGTTAATTTACTGCTCCGCTTTTAAGGGCTATATAAAGTTATTTAGCCTATCCTTAATAATTTCCCTATCAATACCAGAAATATTTTTTCTTATCCGGCTTATAGTTCCAGAGATTAGCGTGTTCAAACAAAAAAGACAAAGAACAAAAAAATGATTAATAATAATATTTGCATTAAATAGTGATATATAATAATAACGCATTTTGAGTAGAGAAATATTGGTAGTGAAGATATAAATGTCTGGGAAAAATTAAATTTAAATTAAATATCATGTATGACAGAATTGTTCCACTTTAAAATTTCAAAAAAAAAACCGTGACAGCATATATCTATAACCTATTTTATGCTAACCAAATTTGTTCTAAAATAATGCATTATTTGCGAAGGTGTTTTTATAAATGACCAGATTTTGCCAGCGGCTCCGCTTAAATACTTGTGATGAATAACGTATTTTTTTGGATAAGGAATTATCCTACTAATATTATAAATGTAAAAGTTTGTAAAAATGTCTGTATGGATGTTTGTTACTCAATAACTCTTCAGCCACTGGACGGATCGAGATAAAACTTGGCACACCTATAGATTAGGTCCTGGAATAGCACATAGGCATTTTTATCCAGAAAAATTCAAAACTTCCTGCGGGAATAACTATAATCGAACTTAAACGAACTATAGCTATAGCTTGCTATAGCAAACGTCATTAGTATAATAATTAATAAGTTAATTAAGGAGTTCCACGCCGATAACCAAATTTAGGGCGGGCGAAGCCGCTGGTAAAAGCTAGTGTATTTATAAAGCAACAACCAGTTCCAACCCTACTAGCTAAAAACCGTCGTCAAAATTGTATTGAGTAAAGCTAACTTTGTAGGTACACTCAGAACTTTGAATTTCTGATTCAGAAGTTTCAAATAAATCCGAACAGAACGTTCCGCGTTATAAAACTTTATTTGTGCCGTAAACAGTGGCGCTGTGGACGAAAAAACAAACGGCAAAAACGGTACGTATAGAGGACTAATGAAAATTACGATACTGTCGTTTCGTACAAAGTGATTTAGCGTAACTGAGTGCAATGTGGACGCTGTGGCCAGGTACGTATAGTGTTTACCATGGCCGAATAAAACATGGCCTTCGATTCTCGGCAAATGACTTGAGCATAGTAAACATATCTACCAGGGGAAAAATGCACATTTATTGAGATTTGTTAAAATAGTTATGGCAGAATTTTTTACAACCCTTTGACAATAAGTAAAAAAAAACTGGTCTAGCGCAAGTCGGGCTCGCACACTAAAGGTTCGTCCGATTGTAATAAAATTTTGTTAAGTTCTTGTGCACACGCCGAGGAAAGTTTGTAAGCCAAATTATATATCCTTTGACAATAGGAGGAATAAATAAATAAACCACCCGATAGGTGGCGTTGTGGCAGAGTTATAAATCTATATAAATAAAAATGAATTAGCAGCAGTTCATGTTTTTAGAGTGAATAAGTAGCGGGCGGAACGCACGGGGAAGAGGCAAGAAAGTGTATGAGGGTGCTTAAGCGAAACAACGTTCGCGGGGTCGGTTAATTTTCCCTAGTTACAATTACAATTTTAAAGTTTGAGAACATAGAATGTGCAATAGTAACGTGTGCATAAGCCATGTCCTTTTATATTTTTGCGGGAGTGACATACCAATTATTGTGCCTAGCTTCAGACACAAAATAAATAAATAAATATTCCTGGGCGTATCACGTAGTGCCAACTAGTTCTACACTAGTTCTTAGATTTGGACTATGGTAACCAGATCACGAATACCATTACTTCTTTTTTTTTCTGTAATTAAAATACATTAAATATATTGACATATAAAACACCTAGACTCAAGATAAATACAAATGTTTGTCCTGTGCGGGAATCGAACTTATCATGTCCTCGGTTCAGCAGGGTAGTCACTACTACTAACAGAGCAGATTGCATTTTAGATAAAATATTCAACGAAGAATTAATTTAGTAACGTTATCAGTAGTTGAATCACACTAAATAGCACAGCACTAGAATGGAAGAGTAGAGTGACCACGGATCGGTTCCGTAAGAAAGGACATCAAAATCTATGTCTTAGTTGTTTTTGTGCGATGCTTGAACATGACATAAAATCTAAATATCGGGGTCTATTCCTCATCTACTGAACGTTGAGATATACATTCAAATAGAGAAAACCGTTCGATATGTTTTAATATAATTATTTCTATTTTCTACAATGATTCTGTATTTAATAATTATAGATTTTAAAGCGTCCATTAGAGCTCCGGCAAACTTATATATTTTTACCATTTTGTAAATTACCAAACCATTAAAAAATACATGTGTTTTGATGTGTGTATATTTAAATATTATCTCAATTTAGTAATTTATGTTTGCCTTTTGGTAACTTTTTAATTTTTTTTTATTCCGTATACATAGTTGATCAATCACGCATTTTACATTCTCATGTAAGAAAGCGTTAAAGAATTTGTAAAAAACGACGAAATGGCAACCAATTTTTTAAACAATTTTAAGTTATTTATTATCATATATGTGCTATATAATTGCAAGGATGTTGCATTACTACGGCAAAAATGTTGCAGTATAATAAAGAAATCTACAAAGTTGAAATATTGCCAAAAAGTATAAAAATGTGAAGTTGCTCTGAACGAGAATGGGGCTCTTAACAGTAATAATGATATTCTTGGTCATTTAATGTATTTATTTGAAGTACGCCGCCTGTATCCGCCGCTGTCGTATTAAACGCACGTCAATTTTGCACTTTACGACATCATTCGCCGAATAATTAATTACTTCCGCACCAGATTTTATTGAATTTTCATTTAAGTATCCTTTTTTTTCTTATGGTTTCATGTTCTTTAACTTATCTTCTTTTTAAGGGTAAAGGCAGATAATTAAATAGGACACAGGCTTTAAGCGATTTAGACTCGCAATTAAGGCGAATCCGACGATTTTTTTTTCATACAAACTGCGTTACATCAAATATATTTAACTACAAAGGTTTTGCTACTTAATACCATAGCATCTGTATCGATAAGATGCAAGTGAATTTGTTCTATAAATCCATACTTAATATTATATAAAACCGGAGTGCCTCTGTCTGTCTGTTAGTTTGTTTATTTGTTTCCTTTTTACTGGTAAACGGCTGAACCGATCTTGATGAAATTGATTGAGGTAATAGCTACTTAAAAACCTCAAGTGTGACTCCGTAAGGGAACTCCCTAATGCCTAGATTTTGGCCACAAACATCTAAAATGATAGTTACTTATATTACTTTTATTCTGATCGAGAGCTTCCGCGGGAATAGTTTTTTCTGCTCTATTGCTTCACGTTGCAACAGAGCGATGGGTTGACCTGATATTTGGCACATAGATGTTTGGACGAATTAGAATATATTACTTTACAAATCAATGGAGTATCAGTGCCAAACTTGATTTTCGGCACAGTTAAAGATAGTTTATAGGCCTGAGAGTTAGATGGGTAGGTATTTTTTATTACCGCGGGCTAACACCTAGATAATTTAATTTCGGTTTAAAATAATGTTGGTGTTCATTAATATCTATTAAATTATTAAAACAACTTTTAATTGTTATTCAAAATAAAGAATAAAATAAGTCCTACACAACACAACGCTTCCTCTGTTGAAAACATATGAGATGAGATTGTATTAACGTGTGTTACTACCGCGAGCCCAGTAACTTTGTCGTACTTTAAAACTGCGGTCTTTGCGGTCGTACGTCTGTCACCCTCTTTATATATGTTTTGAAGTTAATTTAAAAAATGTTCATGGACATATTACACAGCGTAATCTGGACCAAACTAAGCAAGGTACGTAGGTAAGGTACGTACTATGGTTCGGAGATGTTACTAATGTCATAATGTAAGCGAATGTACGGATGCGAATTGTTTGAAAAGACAAAAATTCCGCCCCTTTTTTTTAAATCATCGTTTTCATTAATTTTTTTTATGTATAATACTTATTAATTAGTAAAATAAATCAATTTTAAAAATAAGAACTTTGCGGTTTTTTTGCCGATGAGGCGATTTCTCAGTGGTTTATATATCGCCAAATTTCACTTTTTTTCCCGGTGCCATAATACAGAAAGAAACTATTGGAATTATTGGAACGAAACAATTGAAAAACTAAAAAAAACATTGCCTACGAATTACGCTATGCTATTGTCAACGATATATCGGCGAGATCGTTTGATGCGAATGCGAATGTTAATGCGAATATTTTAAATGATGCAAATTAATGCGAACAATGTAACATCCCTATAATCATAATATGGTTACCAGACCACTTTTGTTTGTTTTTGTTAATACATACATATTCTATTTATAGTATATATAGTACTATAGCATATGTAGTACTATACGTGTACTGTGGGTAAGACGAAAAAACTATTTCTCTTAGTACCCTCATAAACAAAATTACAGTTATTATTATATGTCTACCAAAAATAATAGTCCCTCATGCTTGCGACAGTACAATTAAAATTTTATGTATCCCGTCAGCTTCTATAAATGGAGTCATAAAGATAACCGCCCGGGAATCACCTGCATTAAATACCAGACGAGTATAAAAGCTACAGAGCCCGCTCTTAATGTAATTGTCAAACAAAATATTTGTGCAACTACAACATAACACGACTAACCTCCCCTTCCATTGTTTTCTGCTCTCCTGGTGATATTAAAGCTTTTGTCTTTGAGATAAGGTTAAAAATTAAACGGATTCTGAAGAATTTTTTTTTTTAATATCGAAAGTACTCAGAACTAAACTTACATACATAGTAAAAACATTGAGGTGTCTAAAGGGAGGTTGACCGAAGGTATAAGGGATGAAAAGGGCGTTAGCCGCAAGGGAAATAGTCGGATAATGGTCAGTTAATATTTACTTTCCTGTGTAACCATGTCGTGATAATAAGAAATTACTTTTCGCTGTTGTCTTTGGCAAAGTATCTTTGGTAATGAACGATTATTTTGTTTTTATCAGTATTCCATTATTGTGATTAGAATTTCTAAATTAATTCCTTAAAAGAAAAGGACTTTTAAAATTTACGGAATGTGTATGCTTAATTATATCTAATTGTGTTTTTGGTAAAAGTTTTTAGCTTTCAACATAAATGGGAATACTCACATAGCTCATTGGTTTTTTGCCATAGGGACTTACACATCCCCGTTTATTTATAGGATTTTTGTGGCGCTTCGATAATACACATACAAACACAGCGCAGAATACAAAAATAATTCTTTGCAATTATACACATAGTCGTAAGAAAATCGTTACAAAGGCTCGTCCCAAAGGAGCCATTGTGACAATGCATTCCGTCGGCATTAAGCCAACTGTCCCACCGGCGACGACAGTGGCCATAACGCCGTCCTAATGTCCTACCGGTATTGTAGTTAGGTGGATGACCTTTCAAAATTCACCCTCGCTACCAGGATGGAATGACCGTGGAGAGCTGTTTTAGCGCTTGGAGTTTTATACTTAAAGCCACTGATGTGAGCTTCAGTCCTATAAAGCTCAATCTAAAATAAGTATTATTTACCGTTTTAGGACTCTAATTCCCTCACCGAGGTAGATTTGAGCCATAGTCCACAAATATGTGTACCTACGTCTTTTTTTAGCCTTTGCAGGTTTCCTCATAATTTTTTCTTACACCGAAAAGCCAGTGGAGTGAATAATTAATGTAATTATGAAACATTATGAAAAAGACTCGATGGTACACGAAGAGCTTAGTACAAATAATCAAACAAAAAGCATAGCAACTTAGACCGGTTAAGGGACGGAGAAGGATAAAGGCTTTTTTTTCCCCGGAAATTTTAACTCTACCGGATTCTACATGGACGAACTATAGCTACAGCTATAGCTTGCTATAGCAAACTTTCGTACTATAATCAAGGAGTTGCCGTAGACATCCCACGCCGCCGATAATCAAATTTAGCGCGGGTGTAGCCGCTAACAGAAGCTAGTAGTAAATAGTTAAAACGAGGCAGTAGAAAGTTTAGCCGTGATACACAAACTTCCACTTGACGGGATTTAATGTACTCAGAGCAAGTAGGAGCAGCATTTTTGTTTATTTTTTAACATGTGTAATATTGTGGTAGGTATAGGATTACATTTCCGTCGCAGCCTTATCCTCTGGGGACTCGTAACGAACGTTACCGGCCATCGCATCGCTACACCGGCCCCTGTTTGGGCGCTATTACAGCGTCTACGTGTAATGGCCCTTTGTCTCCTGCTGTGTATAATATCATGAATGTTTTTTCCCCGACTGTGTTGTATAAAAATCAGTTTTATTTTTCGTGTGTCTGTATGAGTAGGTAGATGGTTTTTGGGATTCTCTATTTCTAACAATTCTATCTCATAGTGTCCAATCGGCTCAGATGGGTTGTAATAACACAAAATCGTTCATTATTATTAGTGCAAAATGCATCGTATTTAATATAATAAATGCGAAAGTTTGTGAGTTAATGTGTTTGTTACTTTTTACGCCACAACAACTAAATGGATTTTTTTGGAATTTTACACAAATATAGCTTTAAAAATCCCGTAGTTATAACTGTAACCGAGTTTCTATAGTTTGGATATTTGGTTTCAAATTAGACCAAAAACTAAGAGTGAAGATACAATAATTCCCATAAAGCTGAGTTGGTAAAATTATTCAAAACATATTTATAAATAAAATTTAAAAAGTCCTCGTCGATCCGGTACCTGGAAAAAAATTTAGTCGAGGTCGAGGTTTAAAAAAATGGATTATATCGATTTTCAGCTAAACGGTATGTTTTATCATTAAATTAGCTATGAAAAAAGTATAAATTTTTTTTTCCTATTAGCAACCGTTTCTGAGGTATAACGATTAAAAAGTTGGAAAAGTTGTAATCGTCATTGTATGCACACGTTTCCACGCCACCTATAAAGTAGTGTACTAAGTGCGTTTTTTTGAATGTGATTTCCAGATTGCCAGATTCGTAGTTTCGTCTTTAGGACGACCGACTTTAGACCTTGTGGACGGTTACAAAAAAAAAAAACCAATCTTGATACTTAGCTTCAGCAGCAACTAAATCATATTCAAAAAACGAGTCCGAGCTGCTTCGAGAATTGAATCTTTCAATTTCAGTGTATTTACATGGCAAATTTTACGGTGAGAATACAAGGATTTTCTTTTCTCTTGCTCGTCATTCAATTCATTGCCGCAAAATGAGCATAGTTTTTTAAAACAAAAAGTTGATTCACTTACTCGTGATCTAGTACGAGGAGGACTACTGGCTCCATGTTATTTATGTTGTCGTTTATTAGCTGCAGCTATAGAACACTTTCGAGTATAATTTTTACGACACTCTACATAATATTGTCACAGATTTATCATTTTTAAGATGTTCTGAAAATTCATCAGCTCTTTCGATACTTGCATTGATAAAAGTCTTCATACCACGTTCAACAGTAACAAATTTTACCTTCAGGTAAAAGTTGAGCACAAATAAAACAATATTCTGACAGTTTTATTATAAAACTTACAACAGCACGAAATAGATTAGGAAACAGGTTGGAATTGGTTAGAATAAACACGTGTTTACACTACGAAGTGGCCAGGGGGCGGTAACTTTCATAAAAGCAAATGAACACAGCTGTACTGGTGCAAAGAAGAATTAATGCTATATATCAGAAGGAGAAAGATTGTTGTGGTATTCGTTTGTATGGACTGACAATGGAGCGCCTGTGTCGCCCTTGTTTGCATCTTTATCGTATGTACTTCACATTTTTCCCTTTGTGGGTATATACATATGTCTTCTGTGGGAGTGGCGCTCAATACTTACGTTATTTCATTTATTGGGCATTCTGACTTAAAGTTACAATCACCGATAGAAAAATATTTTTACTCATATTACAGCTGATGTATATACGTGGCGAACTTATGCATATAATGACTTTTTGAATCGTTATATCTTAGAAACGGTGGCTCTTAGGAAAAAAAGTATTGTGCCTTTTTTATAGATAATTTTATGATCTACAATATTGTCTCAGCTAATTTTATAATAAAACTTACCGTTTTGCTGAAAATCGTGAAAAACCCATTTTTTGACCATTGATGTCGTAATTTAATTACTACAAGTATGGATGTTTTTATCGTAAGAAAAAAGCAATTCTTAACTCAAAAGTAAAAAAAAAAACTTTTTAACAAAAAAAACAACCTTTTTTAATCCGGCTGTTTTTATGTCAAATTTTTTTTATATAAAACAACTTACAATAGAAATAAAAAATGTCTTAGGAGTCAGATGAGTTTAATATAAATGCCGTCATCGCCAGATATTGTTAATGCAGCTCAGGAAATACATTTAAACTTGTTACCACCGAAGCCTAAAGACAAGTAGGTACATAACCGCATACGCCAGTTTTATTTACCTGAAAAAAAAAACAAGAAGAAAACGTGTTCGTTGTCAGAGAATATCCTATTAGCTTACTTTGGGGAAATTTCCGAAAAATACAAACCGTCTTCCCTATGGGCAATTTATTGTATGTTGAAGAGCATTCTCAAGACCAAAAATTCCATTAATATCGAACAGTAAGTACCAGTTATATTAAATTAATAGCATTTTCGAAAAGGAAGTCAGATGGATATGTGAGTAAAAAATCGAAGGGAGAAAATGTAGAACAAGTTATTAATGAAGCTCCTAACGATAAATATTTACTCACTAAGGAAACTTGAAAAACTTTATAAATTGTAAAGTAGTGTCATACTTTTATTTATTTACTTGCAGATGTGATGAAAACATTGTGTGTAACACGGCGGTACAGAAATTACAAACTCAAGTCATTAAAGCCTTCGGCCTTCTAAGTAGCCTCTCGTTAGTAATTTTATCCTTACCACCCTTAATGCACAATGAACTATATCTAACCAAACCCTTAGAAGTCAAGCGAAATCCATGACAATTTATTAAAAAAAAAAATTTTCTTGTGAAACACACTACACTGACTCATTAAATTAGGATTCCGTAGAATGTTCATCATCAATGAACACGTGAATGTTTGGATTTCTACCTAGTTAGTAGACTACTAGATATCCAGTCTTATCGCAATTCGCTTCCTATGTCGTCACAATCAATTAAAGCATCATTCCCGGCTTTGATGTATGCCGATTCAATATTTTTTCGTTTATAAAAATTCGACTGTGGTTTTCCGTTTTGATTGGATTTTCTTTTTCAATGCACTCTTTGAAATATTTGAATCTGTTGCCGTTTAAAATCCGTATTTGTGTATCGGCCGAATCACGCTTTTATACATTTCTCGAGTTGTAATCAATTTCCTTCTAATTTATATGTTTTCTACCGCAAATTTCAAACAAGTTTTCAGCTTGTTTAAATTAATTGTTTTAGACCACACAAATTTCATAGCTTTATAATAAATGATTTTTTTATTAGTTAGCCATATTAAATTATATCATTAAGTCAACATATTCCATTACATCTTTTAAATTTAAATGTTCTACAAACACTTTATTACGAAACATTACGACGCAAACTTAGCAATTATGTGTGGTCACATTGTGCCCGTCTGTAAAAAGTTGCAGATAGACATTGGAGCTGGCGCGCACCCAATGTTTAAGGCGCCCCCTTATGCGCATAAATATACTCGTAAATTTACTTCATTAAGCTGACATTGACGATGTTGATCTCCAATTATAGTTCTTTGACAAAAATATATTTGAAATTATTTTTTTTATAATGTTTGTGAAAATCTAGAACAGTTATTTGCTTTATGTAATCATTTGATTAGGAGTTAAGTGAGGTTTTTTACAGATATCAAAAACAAGGGGTTTTTTCTAGACCTAAAATAGTATGTCGCAACGCAAATTAAATGCTGCTTCGAGGTCCAGTAAGAAAGCAACTGCCAGAGCAAAATTCCAATTCATCGGCAAAATAGGTGGGCGACTTGCGAGCTATCCTTCTGGGAGTCGTGCTTTCTGGTCGCTTGCCAAAGCTGCCGAAGGGAACTTCTGCCAGTCGTCGTTACCACCACTGCGAAAGACCGATGGTGACTTGGCCCATAGTGCTAAAGAGAAAGCCGATCTACTGGGCAGTCTCTTTGCCTCGAACTCGAATATGAACGATGAAGGCGCTGTACCACCTACTATACCGTGGTGCGGTAAGACCATGCCGGAAATCTCCATAACGCAGCGGGAGGTCAGGCGGGCGTTGCTCTCTCTAGACGTTCATAAGTCGAGTGGGCCAGACGGTATACCAGCAGTGGTGCTTAAGCAGTGTGCTCCTGAGTTATGTCCTGTACTCACGCGCCTCTTCGCGCTTTCCTACCACAATAGGCAATTTCCGTCTTCATGGAAGACTGCGAATGTGCACCCGGTGCCCAAAAAGGGCGATAGATCAGATCCATCGAATTACAGGCCTATCGCTATTACCTCTCTCCTCTCTAAGGTGATGGAGCGTGTGATCAACACACAGCTTCTAAGATACCTAGAAGTACACGATCTGGTCAGTGACCGTCAATATGGCTTTCGCCACGGTCGCTCGACTGGTGACCTTCTAGTGTATCTCACAAACCGATGGGCACTAGCCATTGAGAGTCAGGGGGAGGCATTGGCATGTAGCCTGGACATAGCGAAGGCGTTCGATCGGGTCTGGCACCGCGGTCTTCTATCGAAGTTGCCATCTTACGGAGTGCCCGAGGGTTTGTGCAAATGGGTGGCTAGCTTTTTGTCCGGCAGACGCATACGAACCGTAGTTGACGGTAGTTGCTCTGATAGCATGGACATTAATGCTGGTGTCCCGCAAGGCTCTGTGCTGTCTCCTACGCTGTTTCTACTGCATATCAATGACATGTTGGACATCAACAACATACATTGCTATGCAGATGACAGTACTGGAGACGCTTTTTACACGGGTCGTGCAAACATCCCTCGTTCCGTTGTGGAGGAAAACCGCGGAGAACTTGTGTCTCAAATCGAGACCACACTGTCCCAAGTCTCTGATTGGGGACGGGTAAACTTGGTCCGATTCAACCCTACAAAGACACAAGTGTGCGCGTTCACCGCTAAGAAAACTCCATTCACTGTAGTCCCACAATTCCAGAACACTCCCCTCTCCCTCTCCAAGAGCATTGGGATCCTTGGTGTCGACATCTCCAGCGATGTTCAGTTCCGAGATCATTTACAAGATAAGGTGAAGCTGGCGTCCAAAAAACTTGGTGTACTCAACAGAGCGAAGCAGTACTTCACGTCGGGGCAAAGGTTGTTACTTTACAAGTCGCAGGTTCGGCCCCATATGGAGTACTGCTGCCATCTCTGGGCAGATGCACCCGGATACCAGCTTGGCCCTTTTGACTCGGTTCAACGACGGGCTGTGAGAATTGTCGACGATTCCAAACTCACTTGCGGTATCGAGCCCTTAAGTCTGAGGAGAGACTTTGCCTCACTGTGTGTGTTCTACCGCTTGTACAATGGGTTGTGTTCTGAGGAATTGTTCGAAATGATGCCCACGGCTACTTTCTACCATCGCACCGCTCGCCATCGGCAGGGAATTCATTCTCACACTTTAGAACCTAAATGGTCGCGTACAGTGCGGTTTCAGAGAAACTTCCTCCCGCGAACGCTTAAGTTGTGGAATGAGCTCCCTGCCAAGGTTTTCTGCAAGGACTACAGTATGGAGTTCTTCAAGAAAGAAGTTATTAGATTTCTGAAGGGTCGGCAACGCGCAAGTGATACCCCTGGTGTTGCAAGCGTCCATAGGCTACGGTGACCGCTTACCATCAGGCGGGCCGTAAGCTTGTTTGCCACCTTAGTGGTATAAAAAAAAAAAAAAAAAAAATGTCAATGTATGTTATTTTTTTCAGTTGGAAATTTGCAATACAGTGGAACCGATTTTAAAAGCATAAAACATCAGATATTGACAGGGGCCTTTAACCAAAGATTAAGTAATAGTAACATGCAACATTAGGTTTTGCTTGATATACACATGCATGAATATACATCATAGTCATGCATTGTTGACTACACTACGTAAAAAAAAATACATCGTTAGTACTTTTACTTGAAGGGCAACAAACTGTTCTGAACTGGTGGTCAAAAATCAAAACAACAGTCGCTACATTCAAATGGTGTGAACTTACAACGACACTACCGACCAAACAACTAAGTCAAAAGGTCAGAAAAGTTTATTGCACTGTTGTTGTTATTTAGTGACAGACAGTAAGCTTCACTATGCAGTTTTCTTTTTCCCTAGGATTGTCTATGCCCTTAAGTTGTGTGGTAGACATCATTTTATAGTAATAACACCGGCAACAGTAATTGTTCTCATAATATAATTATTAGTCATTTAGATTTATAAACCTTTTTTGTGTACAATAAAGAATATTTATTATTATTATTATTACCATATATAATATATGCTGATAACAATTATTGCAGAATTTAATAGAATGCTAACGTGAGGGAGGAAAAGGCAATTTTGTAGAAGCACGTGTTCGCCCCGAATTCGAACCCGCGATCCCGCGCAAACTTTATTACAATCTTGACGTTATTATGGGTTTTTGGGGTTGTGTTCTTGTTGATTTTACTTAGGGTTCCTTGATGGTTTTGCCTTTTGGATTAAATATGCCGCTTTTATTGACATCATTATGACGTTAAAGAAAGAATCTCCTTTTAAAATATGTTTTTAGGGTTCCGCCGCCTAACAACAACTACTTACAATAGTAACATTCGACGATGTGAACGAACTCTCAAAGGGTCTATTATATAAGTAGTTATAATGATATTTTAACTTCAAGTTTTCTATTTCAACACAACCCTTAGAACACAAACTTAGTGAAACTCGCAAAATATACGCCTGAGAGATAAAGTCACTTTTTTGCATTTTTAAAGATTGATTCAACGCCATTCTACATAACATCACTAAGCGTGGACGTGTATCGTGCTCTTGCCACTAATAAAATAAAGAAATAAAATGAATGGCTTAGTTTTACGTCATTAGCATAAAAAACAGCGCACAGTAAACGCAAAATCTGCAGAATTAGTATGTTGCGATCTCCAGGCAGTAAAATTTTTTCTTCTGAAACAAACTTAGTTTCAATGGAACTTGACAATTTTTCAGAAACAGAGAATTTTTCAAGAAAAGAACAAACAACCAGAAAACGAATTTTCTTTTTTTCGTGAAGAAATTTTTAATTTGCTGAAAGAGTGGAGGTCAGAAAATCTAGAATTAAAAAATGCTATAGCCGTAATAAATACCCAGAATAATGAAATAAAGGAACTCATGGCACAAAAATCTATAGAAGTAAATAATCTAACGACTCAGATTGATATTTTGAAAGAAGAACGCAAATTAACCGCAAAAAAGGTCGACTTTCTTGAAGAACAAGTAGACAACCTGCAAAGGAATCAATTGAGCTCAACATTGGAGATTCGTAATGTACCTAAACTGCCGCAGGAAAATTTACAGGAGTTGATTACGAAACTTAACGATGTAATTGGAATCTTGTCTAATGACGCCGAAAAATGCGACAGCTACAGAACGAGACTTGACGGCACAAAGAGCCACATTATTGTCAAATATGCAACCAGTAAACAGAGAGACAACATATTGAAGGCTATAAAGATATATAATAAAACCAATAAAGATAATAAATTAAACACACAAATCTTGGGCTTTCATACAACAAATACTGCAAATTATCTGAGTGAACTTCTGACATCTAAATACAAAAATCTTTTCTACTCGGCACGGGAATTTAACAAGAACAACCAATACAGGTTCTGCTGGACATCACGCGGTAGAGTGTTTCTAAAAAAAAGTGAGGATTCGAAAACGATACTTATTAACGATATTATGCAAATAGAAGCTCTTAAGAGCTCAGGTGACTAATTATTTTTACGAAGATTAAGATTTTCGTGGCCCTTCTTAGATAAGAAATATTTTTAATTTAGTGTGCATGTAAACCTATTTTTCTAGTATTTGCACATTTACTTTTTCTTTTTGTCTTCTTTTGTTATCATTATTTTTTTAATATTATAAAACAGGTACTACACACATCACGTAATTACAACACACTTCAAAATTTAGCAACGTAATTTCATTTAATTTTATTTATTACGGTTATTTGAACAATGGCTGCTATTAACGAAATTGCAATTGATATTGACAAAAGTGTCAATATCGGGGAGCCGTTTTTCTGAGCGACCTAGAGGAATGTAACAGTACATAAATTGAAAGGACACAGAATCAATGTAATCACTCAAAATATATGCAGTATAAATAGTAATTTCGATAACTTCGTAGTACTTTTACAGCAAATGAGTATCGATTATGATGTCATAGTTTTAACTGAAGCATAGATATCAGATACCACAGTTTTACCTCCACTAAATAACTATACGGGATACGTCACGAAAAACAACCACAATCAGAACGATGGAATAGCAATATTTGTGAAAAACGATATAAAACACAATTCTTATGAGCCTCAATTTCTTGAAGCTAATTGTTTTGTAACAGAGTTTGGAGTCGATTTCGCAATAGTAAGCATATATAGGTCTCCTTCTTTTCGTAAAATAGAAAATGTTCTCACTTCCTTAACATGCTTTTGTTTAGTCTCAACAAGTTTCCTAATATAATGGTAATAGGAGATATAAATGTAAATATTAAAGAAGGTAGTTCTGATACTAGATCTTTTGAATATTTAAACTTTTTAACAATGCACGGGTCGTTACCATGTCATTTACTCTCAACACGTAAAGATAGTTGTCTTGATCACAGCTTCCTTAAATCCAAATCTGATTGTCTTACAGTGGTTCTTGAAACAACAGTTACAGATCACCAATGTGTGCTTTCATCAGTTAGAAATAGTTTGAAATTCAATTACAAGAAGACAGCTATTTACACAAAGGTTGACTATCAAGCGTCACTGAATAAACTTGTGAAACATGATTGGGACATTGTACTTTCAGATCCAAATCCTGTTTCTGCTACAAACTCCTTTATTGATATTTTATCAAAATGCATTGATAAACATACTAAAATTATAAAAGTGTCTACAAGAAAGTATATATTAAAGCCATGGATAACACCAGGCCTTCTACGTTGTATGAGATTCCGTGACAAACTGCACACTAAACTTAAATTAGATCAATCAAATGATGTACTAAGAGTCTCATACAAAAGATATCGTAATACTTGTAATAATTTACTAAAAAAACCTGAAACGTTCATATGACAAAAATCAACTTAATCAGCATAAAGGTAATAACAAAAAGACTTGGAATATTATCAAACAAATCTGTAACCATGAATTATTAAATACTTGTAATACCTTAACAGTGCAAATGAACACTTTGTGGAAGTCGGAAAACACTTAGCTGATAACATCTTAAAAAAAATATCGAAAAATGAGTCTCAGCTAGCCACTGCCTATATGTCAAACACAAAAAATAATTCTAATTCTTTTGGACTTTTTCCTACCGATGAAAAAGAAATAAGGGGCACCATTCTGTCCCTTAAAACTAGCTACTCAGTAGGGTGGGACAATATTTCATCCAGTTTTCTAAAGCAAGGTGTTGATGTGTTTTCTAAACCAATAACTTATCTATGTAACCTTTGTTTTGATACAGGTAAATTTCCGGAAGCTCTAAAAAAATCAGCAGTGAGTCAGGAAACAGAGACAGTATCACGAATTATAGACCAATTTCGCTATTGCCCACTTTATCTAAGATAATTGAACAAATTGTGAACAATAGATTAAAGCAGTACCTTGAAAAATTTAAGTTACTCTCCAATAATCAGTTTGGTTTTAGAGCAAAAAAGTCTACCATTGATGCGGTGTTACAACTGACTTCACATATTGTCAAAAACTTGGAAGAAAAAAATAAATGCGTTGGCATTTTTCTTGACCTTGCCAAGGCATTCGATACTGTTTCTGTTCCCATCCTTCTAAGAAAGCTGGAATACATAGGAGTACGGGGATTACCCTTGCAGTTCTTTGAGAGTTACTTAATTTCTAGACAACAGTCGATTAAGATAGGTGATTGTAAGAGTTCTTTTTTACCAATAGCATATGGAGTACCAAAAGGTAGTGTGTTGGGACATAACCTTTTTTAATATACATTGATGACCTGTGTCGCAAGCAACTACTTAATGCCCAGATAACTACTTTTGCCGACGACACCGTAATTCTTTTCTACGAAAGTAATTGGGCAAAGGTAAAAGCAGTTGCTGAATCTGGTTTCGTTGAAATTTATAACTGGCTAAATCTTAACCTACTTACTCTTAATTTGGAAAAGACGAAATTTATACCTTTTTGCATACGTAATAATAAAGCTCCTCGTAGCAATACACTTTGTTTTAAATTACACTCATGTTCTAGCGGTAATCCCCGCAATTGTTATAAGCTTACGGAAGTCACACAAATCAAATATTTAGGCGTGATTGTGGATAAAAATTTATCGTGGCATGAACATATCACAACCATCAGTAATCGCATAAGAAAGTTCATTCACGTTTTTAGAAATCTTAGACATATTAGAGACTTACGCATGCTGAAGGGAATATATTACGCTGTGTGCAGTCAGTCATATCTTACTGCTTACCTGCCTTGGGTGGAGCAGATAAAACTAGCCTTTTGAAATAGCCCAAAGAGCCGTACTAAAGGTTATGAATTACAAACCATTTAGATATCCAACTGAAGAATTATATGCTGAAAATTCCGTTTTAAGAGTTAGACAACTGTTAATACAGTGTACTATAATCGCCCAACACATTAACCCCACAATACTTAAAACAAATATAAGGCGCTCTGACCTAGTCTTCAAAGTGCCTGCTTGTAGAACTACCTTTGCTCAATCTTTCTACTATTTCTTGGGCCCATTTCTTTATAAAGGGTAAGTAAATACATTACCTTGCTTAGTCACTGCAAACACTCCATTAAATTAAGACTTTTTAACTACTTAAGAACATTAGACTATGATGAAACTAAAAGAATAATGAAAACCTATTTTATAACAACCGAATGTGGAATCTCTTCCTTTTTTAAGTCGGTCAAAAAGTAGCCTTAGCTTTGCCGCACACAATAAAATCGTTACTTCATAACATTCTTTTTCTTAATTCTCAAAATTATTTAAATGGCTTTTGACATTATCGCCTATATAAAATAAAAAAACAAAATCTTTTACAAAAATAAGTTAAAGTATTATAATTTTGTTTTAACCAATGGAAATGTTTCATTATTGGGAACAATTTATATTTTTTATTTATCTGAGATACATGAAATATTTTGGCCCAACGATTTGCACTCAATACTCAATTGCTGTACTCAATTATTGTGTACATAATGCAATTTCATCGACTTTTTATATTACAGAGATAACTTTGATTAAAGTGTCTTTGAATTATTAATACTCCTGAATTGATACTACCAAATACTGAACAGTGACACAGCCTCACACACACAAATATAATACCTACGTAGACATAACTATATTCAGTCTTACACTCTAGCATGCACTAGGAATACCATTACATAACTACATAATATAATTAATTACACACTTCTATTACACGTTTTTTATGTAACCTAACATTTATTTAAAAGTAATTATTGAGTCAGTAATAAATATTTACTTAAAGTATATTTTGTATACCTAAACAATTGTATACTCGTCTAGTTCCTAATTATTTAATCCATGTATTTAAACTCCTAGTTACATGTAAATATTTTTTTGTTTATCTTTGTTTATTACATATACTGCGCAAACTTGTTTACTAGCCCCAGACTAGCACGATCACGTTGTTATGTAAAACAGGGCATCGTCTACTTATCCACCATACAGTTTTTTAACTAGTGTGGAGGGTAGATTGATTAGCTGTTGCTTGTTGTACAGTTTACTTACATTACTTAGATAATACAAGCTAATGCGTCATTATTGCATAGGCATATTATAGTTACCTACGTATAGATTAAAAATCTACAATCTCAACTAGGTATTAATATTATGTATGTAATATAATGTAAGCATAAGATTTGAATTGAATAAAAAATTGAAAAATTGAAAAAAAAAAAAATGTTGTCAGGTCTGTGTTACCTATGGAGAGCTACTATTTAAGGGTATTAAGTAATTTTCACAGAATTGATACCAGTTTTGAATACCAAAAACACTCACTGAAAATAACAACAACGAATTAACTCAAACATTTGAGATATCTTGACATAAAAATAGCGATACAAGTCGAACCAAAATTTCAAACCAACAATGCCGCAAAAGGCCGATTATCCTACGCAGATCGTCAACAGGCTTCAGATCGTTTGAGACTATAATCAAAGAAATCGGCCGAAAAATTAGAAAATGGCAATTATTTGAAGATTGACGAAACTCCATCAGCGCCTAAGTGGCGCATCTCCGATACCTGGGTCATCTGGCCTAAACGAGTCAGATCGAGCTAGCAAGAAAACAGACTATGAGAATGCCTTTAATTCCATGTCAACTGCTAGTCCTACGACTACCAGCGCATTTTTAAGCCCCATTGTAAAAACGGTAATAAACTTAAACAATTATGGTTTAAGCTCTGTTGGAGAACAATAAATACTGAAACTGATCATCATTGAGGGTCTAGTACTTACTTACCACTACAGGATGCACGAGCACGACTCGCACTTGGCCAGTTCTCTTTAGGGTTCCGTATCCAAAGGGTTTTTTTCAGTTGCTGCTATAACAACAAATACTAAAAACCAGAATAAAAATATTAAAGGGGGATCCCATACACCATACGTGATTTTTTTTGCCGTTTTTATAGATAATGGTACGGAACCCTTCGTGCGCGAGTCCGATTCGCACTTGGCCGATTTTTTCGTTTAATTTCATTACAAAAATTGTATTTTATTGGTGGTGGCTTTGTACAAAAATCGATGGAAACACGGTACAATTATAAGGCGGTGCCATACAAATGGACAGATGGACGAACATAACGAATAAGCCACAAGAGGCTTACGTTCACAAACATCCTACAGATGTTATAATAATCTCATAGGATGGAGACAATAGAACAATGACTTTATTAAGATGGGAAAGAGATAAAGACATAATACTTACAGATGTTAAGGCTGCGATATGTGCCAGTACCTTTGCTTGAGTACAATCAATCAACTAGCCTGTAGCATTCTGTAGTTGGACATTGGCATATCCCAAAGAACGCCACCTCACTCGCTTCTCCGCTTTTCTCATCCTGCTATTTTCGGCTTCCTGTTTTAGGTCATCGATCCACTAGGTTTGGGACCCGTCGCGCTCGTCCCACGCTGTGCTTACCGATCCCAGGTCACCACTCTAAAACACGTCTTCCCCAACCGCCAACGGTTCTTAGAAAAATTATCTGCACCTTGCCACTTCAGCTTGCTTATTCTGAGAGCTATATCGGTTACTTTTGTTCTTCGTCAGATTTCAAAGGAACACCAAGCATAGCCTTCTTCATAACTCGCTGAGTGACTTTCAATTTGTGTATCCGGCCTATTGTGGGTGTCCACGTTTCCGCGAGCTTTGCCTTGTAACATTGAGGTATGGGCGTGCAGACCTGGCGTAACTTTCCGAATGCCGTAAATACCCCAACTCAATTATTCTGTATGCTTCCTTATCGAAGTTGTTTCAACCTGGTGTAAACTCTAGAATAGCTCTGATTGTAAAATTTTTAACTATTACTGGTCTCGTATCAACCTACATTGGACCATTACCTAGTCACAAAATAAGTAATAGTATCTATCTCCTATCGTACCTACAAAAGTCTCACACCCGTCAGCTGCCGTACAAAACGCTATGTTATCTACAGAAATGTACCTTTTATAAAAGTTCAAGCGTACTTTCGTACGATTGCACTATGCACATCCGCTTTGTATTATTACGCTTTATTGAAAAAAAATTAAACAAAACTAACCTTGCCAAAATCATAATAGAAAGCGAAGTTCATAGAACTTCAAAGATTGTGGGAAACCAATTTTGCATCAACAGATAATACGGGGTGGTAAACACCTTTTTACTCTTAATTTCCAATATTTATTTTTAAATTTCGTTCGATTTTTTCTCTTTATTACCTATAGTATTGCCACATTGTTTTCGATTTGTGATATGCACCACTTCTTTAATTTGGAATAAGTAAGATAGTCCATTTTAAGACATTAGGGTGTACCGTCGACTTCAGATATAAAAAGGTGTCCTAGGTGGAATTATAAATATTTGTATCCCGATAAAATACATTGCAAAATGTAATCCAAGTTTACCATTATTGAATAAACATTAGGACCCTTCAATAATATATCCAATAACTCGCTTGACTTCGCTCAGGGGAGCGCCCCCCCCAATGGTAACTGTGCCAATGTGCCATTGGGGTGGCTGGGGACACAGTAGGGGACGCGACAAGTGTACTATTGTTCTCTAAGAATCCATTCTGTATCACTCAAGTTTAGTTTTCTGTAAACACATGGCTTATCGATCACTGTCCCCTGCTGCCCCTTTTATTTGATACAATTTGAGGGCAAATATTTCGTCGTTTCACTTGGGTTAGTTGTTTAGAAAACGACATATTAAGTTATTGCAAAAATAAAAGTCAAGCTCGAATCAAAATTATTTGCTTCCTGATACTGTTTCTTGTAGTGAATTTGTAAGACATCCTAAGGGTTGCAATGAAGAATTAAACTTTAATAAGGGCATATTAGAGTTACAACTTAAGACACAGAAAAGAGAATACTTTTTTTTATATTTGAGAATTTAAACATGAAGATTATTATTGCAGCTCACACACACACACATACACACACACACACATCACATAAAAAATGTTTATTTATTAGTTTACTTGTCTTTTCATTATTATATTGTTTCATAAAAAATTGGCTAGAATTTCGGTATAAAGTTGAGATTCAAAGTTTGGCCTCATGTGAGTACGCCTAAAGCAGTTTTAGCTTGCTTTATTCTTGAGCATGGTCGCTAGTTTCTATCGTCCCCTTAACATTTATTATTAATGTCCTTCATAACAATACGTGTAATTACGTGCAAGAAAGAAACACACTTTCAACGATATAAAGTTAAACCCAAATTCGGACCCTACCGTAGTTGCGAGAGCTCCACATTTTATAAATTTTTTTAAAGCTTAAGATATATGTATGGATAATAGGCTAGATTGTGTAAATGCGCAAGTCTCACAGGGGATTAAGGTTAGTTGTGGTCACTCTATTGCCCCGCACATACCGCCACACTATGCTCCTCAATTTCGCACTCTCTGCGCAATTAACCGCGACGCTCCATAGTAGGTCCTTTGACTCGCGCCCAAAAACCGACATAATCGTAACAGGGAGCGTAGGGCATGACGAGGAGCATGACGAGTTACGTGGCTACACTACCTCTCTGCCTTCTTTCCTCGCTACTTCCCATACCACTCGACGAGTGTGTGGCAGGGCTATAACATTGCCCTGTTTGTCTAGTCTGGCCATTGTGGTGACATATACGGGAGGCCTACGAACCATATGTCCCATAAGTCGTAAATATCAGCTTCATAGTATTAAACGGTAACATAAAAGACCCGTGGACAAAATAATATAATTCCTTTACCAATCCTAGACAAACTATGAGTCAGGCTTGGACACACTACTAGTTTTTAAGCGTGTAAGTATGTTTGTAAGTTTGCAGTATGATTGTAAACAACTGAACAGGTTTGGATAAAATTTGGAATGAATATAGCTTATGAGTTCACTGAATTAACACATAAGCATCATCCCGGAAAATTCTATAGTTTTCATAGGAATGACTATGACCGAATTTCTTCCTATATTTACGGAGTTGTCGTAGATATCTCATGCACGCCGATAACTTAATTGAGCGCGGGCGAAGCTGCAGGAAATAGCTAGTAAATATACAAAATATTTTATTTCAAGGAAAATGTTTGAACTTGCCTCATTACCGAAGTTATTTCTTTTGTTTTAGGTAAATTAACTGCCGATTCTAAAAGTTCCATCACTCAAAGTGTCACTCGCAAGCGCATTAGCGTAACAGTGTAGCTAACAACAGTAAGAAACTTATAATATGCCAACTGATAAATTACATATAACATCTTTTTTTGTACGAACTTCTTTTTCCAAAAACAATGCAACAACGACCTCAACCCTATTTTAAACCGCAAGGCTTAGTACCATTTACTTTAAAAATGACGAATTTTTTTGAAGCAAATTTCCCACCTTCATGTTCCCCCTTAGGGAATAAATTTTTCAAAATCCTTTCTACGTGTTCGCCTTCGTTATAAAATAAATCTCTGTGCAAAACTTAAAGTCAAGACCCAGTGGGGCTGTGCGTTGTAATATCAGTCAATCAGCTTATTTTAAATACATGTAAATTATCTATATTCCTAAAATATAGATATTTTTTATTGCTGTAATAAAATTGGGATTGTTTTTAAATTCACTCTACAGATTTTAACATTTATGAATCTCAAATTTTGGAAATAAGTTTAGGTTTGGGTAGTAAAACAGAGTAAATGTGAGATATGTATTATATAGTATATTGATAATTACAGTATATTATTCGTATAGTATTATTTAGAATAAAGTAAGTGGTAAGGTTTTGTATTTCATTGTGTTTTTTGTATTATTTTGCTTTTAAAATATAAAAATTTAATTTTTTTTAAATATAATATAAAAAAAAAATAATGGCACCTGTTAAGGCCGGGAGTATAACAAGAACTTAGGGCCCAAATATAGGATTGCTCCCAGGATTTTAATTTAATATGTGGTATAGAAGGGCTGAAATATATTAGCATGCGAACAGTGTAACAATAAATATTTTTTTATTGTGATGGCGGCTATGTGTTGGAATAGGTAAAATGTTGTTTGTAACGGAATCAGTGGTATGAAGGTGGTTGTTCATTCTAATATATAAGAGGTTTCGTTGTCTCTCCTATATAAAAGGCAGTACAGAATCGACATCCTAAAATATTAACACACCATGAAGTTTTGTAGTTTGTGTTTGGTGATGACAAAAAATTAAAAGACGAATGGTGACTGATATGTGTATGTAGTTTTGAACAAATTAATTAAATATTTTGTATTAATGACTGATGTAACAATATTATACAATTATATTATATTTCTAGAGGAAAAATTACAAAATGCTACGCACAATGCCACGTAAAATAGAATATAGTAATAAAACAATTGGCAAACAAAACATTCGTTGCTGCAGCATACAACTTTACTGTAACTGGAACCGCCGCCCAATAAGCTTTATATTTGTTGCTCAACTTGAGGGCGGGCGGGCCCCCACGGTGGAGCTTATCGGAAGCTTTATAACGAAGATTTACGGCGTTAAACGAAACATTTAATGACGTACATTCTCTATCGCTCCATGCACTAAGAGGGGTTCCAACGTCTTAATTATAACAAATGAATAGGTACTTTGAAATTGTACGAACTTGTAAATTAAATTCTTTAAAAAAATCGGCCAAGTGCGAGTCGGACTCGTGCACCGAAGGTTACATACCACCACAGAATTCCTGATGAAAAACTGATTAGCAGTTGACCGATTTTTTGTTTTTTACTTGAGAGCTTACACTATAATAACTTCAAGTTGAGGCTTGTTTGAATAACCGTTTTAACGATAGAGCAAAAACGACAAAAAATGTTTATTGCCCCCTTCAATTTTTATATTAACACATATTATGTGAATATTTTAGGCTTCTACCTACATACTTCAGTCTAAAAGTTAGCCCATTAAAGATCGGACAGACAGATAGACTGTGTAATAAGGCTCCGTTGGCATCCTTTGGGTACGGAACCCTAAAAGTATTGTTTGAATAAATAGCGTCTAAGGCGAACGAAACATTGTATAAAATTGTAATTACTTCGCGTTCTATTATTAGCTTTTACAGAGAAACTTTTTTACTGTCCTATTTTTTTAATAAAACATTTTTCCTCCTTGTTGGGCATTTGACTTAGACGAAGTTAATTTTCCTTGAGAGGTTTTACTAAAAGAAAGAAAAAAGTAAAAAAAAAAACCGGCTTACTCAATTAATCTTTATAAAAGAACAAAGAAGTATGAAATTGAAACTCAGTTTTATTGAATGAAATTACCTACTAAAGTTTTTATTTATTTAAAAGTAAAAGCATTCATTATGATAACATTTCAATATTTTATCATACAATTAAATGTATTTGTTCCATATTTAATAAATAAAAGCCTAAACATTTTTTTTTTTCTAACTACTGGCTACTGTTGTTGGCCGCAGATGGCCTTGACAACTACACGCGGACTAACTTTTGCTGCGGTGCTGCTTGCACTCTTCAGCGAAAAGTTGGGGCGGTTTGCGCAAGGGTGTCCTGGACACGAACCTAGGCTTGGACAACCGCTATTAAAACTAATTTGAATCTGACTAAAATTTACCGCCGTTTCGAAAAACAAAGGCGTTCTGAAGAGAAGAAACGGCAAGAAACACTTCAGCCCTCGCCTCTTATTATTTAAATCTAACTAGTCAAAGCGCCCGGGTTTATTAGTGAATCTAGTATGTGTGTGTGTGCTACACTGTCTAGTGTATTCTGTATATTATATTTGTAGAAGCTGTGTTCGCGGACGCGAGCGCGGACGGCTTGAGCTTTGAGCCTGCTGGTTATATCATCGTCAGAATCTGTTATAACGTGCCTCGGATATCTAAATGGTCCTAAGGCCCCTCTATTGGGGGCATAGTTACAAGATTGCCTAATTAGGAGATTGGGGTGGAGGGCTGCCGAGTCAATGTAGCGTTTTGACGCATCTTTGATGAAGGATTTTATGGTTGGTAGCTCGAAATCGCTATGGAGATCGATATTACGCATATAGTACGGAGCGCTGACTACGCCTCGCATAAAGCTATTTTGTAAGACTTGCAAGGAAGTAATGTTGTAAAGCGTCACCTTATTTCTAACAGACATTTTACTGTACTTGTTTAACATTGGCTTAAGGCGACCGAAAACGAAGGCTGCTCGGTCTCTCACTCTTTTAATGTGGGCTCTAAAATTAAGACGAGAGTCTAAAGTGACTCCTAGGTATTTGACCTTATTTACCCACGGAATGGGTTGGCCATATAGGTGTGCGTGTGCTCGTAAGATGAGCACGAGACGGTCTGGAACCTAAACAATAATATAATTGTACAAAAAAACAATCTCGAGTTTCTTAAATATGTGCAAAACCTAAACTAAACTAAGAAAAAGAAACCTAGAAATTAATAAACTAAATACTTACTTGAGAATATTATATTAAGCTATATATATGTAACTAAGACAGTTATAATTCACACAACTACTAGGGACTTATGAAGTCCTAGTACATCTATCTTACATATACCCAAGTCTTCATAGAATTAAGAATACATATAAATAATCAACGAGCGTATTTTCAAAGCAGAAATGTAGTCGGGATTTTCACCATCCAAAACCGTACCACAATGGATCAAAAGCACAAAAATCACATTTCTTGTATGGGAGCCCCACCTCAAATATGTGTTTTATTTTAATTTAATTATTTATTTTGTGACTATATATAACTAAATATCCTGTAAATATTTTAAGCATCTACCGGTTTCCTATATTAATATTGTTGTATTAAATATTTAAATATTTATTTTATTCTGTTTTTTAGTATTTGTTGTTATAGCGGCAACAGAAATACATCTTCTGTGAAAATTTCAACTGTCTAACTATTACGGTTCATGAGATACAGCCTGGTGACAGACGGACGTACGGACGGACAGCGAAGTCTTAGTATTAGGGTTTCGCTAATTACCATTTGGGTACGGAACCCTAAAAAACAGTGGAAAGTATTCGTAATTTTTTTATCGGACAAAACTTGTTTAATCGTTTTTTCACGTTTTTCAGTATTTGACAACATCCCGAAGGACTCATTCTTTAAATCTTGGTTTGATCCGAAGAAATATTTGTCAAAAAAAAATTTAATTCACAAATTTTACGATAAGGTCTTTGCTAAGAATATTGTAAGAATCTCATATTGACTCATTTTAATATGATTCATTATCAAGATTATTCTTAAGCTTTAGTAATTCATCAGTAGGTTTTAAAAATTTCGGAATGGGTTTGAGTGATTAGAAGAGTCCCGAAGGTCACTTTGTTATTAATAGATATCTTCCACCGTGAGTACGAAGCGGGTTTTAGATGCAGTCAATTTGTCTAGAGGGAAAATTATGTCCCCGAAATTAATTACTTACATTATTAGTTACTTTTTTTCCAAAAATAAATTTACTCATTTAGTGTTTTAGTAAAATCCAATTTACGTGTTTTTTTAATATAGTTTATTGAGTTTCATGCCAGCTCTTCTTGCTGCTCAAGTTTGTTTATAAAAGAAGAGTAGTAGTAGGTACCATTCTTTATTAACAAGTTATTAACAAATTCTATACTTGAATCGTCATTAAAGAGTCTTTAATTCGCGGTAACTTTTTTTTATACCACTTAGGTGGCAAACAAGCCTACGGTCCGCCTGATGGTAAGCGGTCACAGTAGCCTATGGACACTTGCAACATCAAGGGCGTCACTCGCGCGTTGCCGACCCTTCAGAAATCTAATAACTTCTTTTTTGAAGAACCCCATACTGTAGTCTGGGCATTTTACTAAATATCTCAGATGCGGTTAGACTAGACAAATGTTTGATACGCCCTTTATTCTAAAAGGAATGATTTTTAAAATTAAGAGATATTTATCTATATAGGTTTTGAATTGAGGTGAGCTTATCGTCCATACCCAAAGAAATCGTCTCTTGTAACTCCGTTTTTTCCCTAAAATAATTTTAAGATTTTTCCTTTTACGCGTATACAGTGCGCGGCTTTCATTTTCAATCAATTTGTCTCTGAAGAAAACACGTCGCTGGCGTTTTACATTAATCCTCCCACAGACATCTGTTTTGTGTAGAAAATGAGTTTACTCGTTTTATATTCAAGAAAAACATGAATTTCTTATTACTGAGCTTATTAAATATTAGAGGACGTACTGCATGTTAAAAAAAATAATGCAATTCTGTGGAATGGGAATTATTGCGGATATCTACATACGTGTGAACCTATTTTGTTTAAAACAATTTTTGCTGTGATTTTTAAAATTTTTAGAACACAAGGCTTAAAAATTCTGTTGAAAAAGTGTTTTCAATTTTAGACGCTACAAAATGTACAGTTATTGAAAACAATTAAATCAAAAGAACATATAGTTTTACTAGGGCAAGTGTGGTATCATTTTCGGATAAATGAAAAATGGCCAATCGTTTTCTGAAACAAATTTTAATTTTAATTCGGCGGTGTCTCTCAGGGATCTTATCTTAAATGAGCATATCCGGAAGATAATTAGAGTCACTGACATAGCTCTCAGAATCAGCAAGCTGAAGTGGCAGTAAGACGGTCACGTCTGTCGGAGGACCGATAGCCGATAAAACAAACATGTTCTAGAGTGGAAACCGCGTACGATGGGAGGAGAGTATGCGAAGAGATGCTCCAAGCTTCGAATGCACGCTCCTTTCCTTTGCTGTTGAAAAAAGGATAATTTTACAACCTGTGAATGCGTAGAGCACAAGCAAAACTTTCGCTTCGTGTGGCCTTGCTCTAGATTTTTTTCATTTTACCTACCCACTTATGTATATATGTTTTGAAACCCGGTTTATTTGTTTTTTTTATAATTCCTATAGGTGACAAGAATTTTGTATCTTGAAATTTAGTCTATATTTCTGAAGGAAAAGAACGCAAGGAAGGTGAGACTAAATCGTCACATGAGTACGAAAGCATTGCTGCGATGGTGCGAAAGCGAAAGTGAGTGTTTTTTGATTTGATCTTAGAAAAGTTAAATAGAATTTGATTTATTTTATTTTGCCTACTAACATTTATCTTTAGTTGCTTTCAAAGGTTTCTTATAATAAAGTGGAAGAGAGAAAATAGCGAGCTTTTCAGCGTATTAATATGAAATGTCTGATGTTTGACGTAGCTTGTAATAGATTCAATTAAAACTTATGTTACCTATTGTACTGTAGGGCTTTTACGTAGAGAATGTATATTAATACTTATTCAGCGAAAAGATTTTTTTTTTTCATTTTTAATTAAAATCTTGGCAAATAGAAATGAGAGTGCTTCGGGCAAATATTGTGTAATTGTTTTACCATTGATTTTGATAATGTTTAATAAAGTGTGTTGGTTCTTTATTTGGTGTGATGCACCTTTGCCATATACCACTTTTGAAATTTTGTTTTGTTTGTATATTATATACTTACATTAAAATTGAAACAGCATTTAAACTCTTAAATAAAATATAAAGGTTGGCTCATGTTAAATCTATTTTTATTTATCTTAATAAAATAAAACCAAATGAAAGGGCTCGGCTCAAACATTGCATTTTATTTATATTATATAATCATAAAATTACTTTTTTTTATTAAAAACAACTAATCACACTATACCTATACTGTAAGCCTTTATTTACGTCATAATTTAAAAAAAAAAACTTTTTTTATATTTGACATATTTTTTGTATTTCATAGAAATACGCAACTGATATATTTAAATTATACTGTGCCTACTTCCTGAAGAAGGTACACAATATATGGTCTGAAAAATGTACGTTATTTTATGTAAGACTCCAATAAGTTCAGTAAGACCAATAAAAAAAAAATAATAACCAATAATTTACAAAAGTAAAACAACTCGTTATCTCCGTAGTATCATTTCTTATGCCGAACCCCAAAGTTTCCTAAACAGGTCGTTAAACCTCTCTGTTTTAAATCCTTTTGTCATGTCATTAATCAGTTGCTGTGAGTCGGTGGTTGTCTTGTCACCAACAGCGGGCTAACACTTGACATTTATCACAATTCGTCACGGTAATCCACCAGTGGTGCCGCTTTATTGTTAAACCAGACAGTCATTGTTTGCGTCTAAAGCTCCATTTACATCTAACGAATCAACGCGAAAAATTGTAATTGTAAAAATTACTTTGTAAGTTACAAATGTTACAGTATGATGTGCTTAAAACTTGATAGTCCTAAAAGTGTTTCTATTGTTAGTTTGCTATGTAACATCAGCTTCGCGACTTTTCATTTTTGTTAACATATTAAGATGCAAAGTAAAAGTAAGCCGAAAAGTGAAGTTTATTTACAAATACAGCAACACTGGGATCTGCAGAAATATAAAAAATATAAGCATGTTAGAAAACATACTTGACCTTTGTGAGTTTGCTTATCAACTTATTTGCATTTAGTGTGGTTATCGTTTAAAACATCTGAAAATCGGTATTGTTTTAAGCTTTTTTTAACCCTAGTTCACTTTACCATGATGTGTGTAAAATTTTGTAATGAATTTTAGGCTCTTTACTTGCACATTGTTATTGGGACTTTGTATATACTTGTAGTTTGTGGACCCTTTTTAAAGTATATTATTACTTTGATAGTGACAATTTTTTGTGACGCACAATGTACGAGTACATAAAAACAAACGGTCACAAATTTTTAGTCATCACCTGTTTAAAATGATTCAGAGTATTCTCGTTTAAAACGCCGCGGTCCGCCTGTTTTATGTGAATCGTACGTTATACCGTAATACCAATTGAGTTGCTTAATCAGCGGTAAGCGCAAACATTTTACGCTGTTCTGAATGATTTGGAATTTAGAAGCTTTGTCATTTCTGTCATTTGTTATACCATGGTTATACCTATCGCAAGCTGTCAAATTCATAAAGCTGTTCAGCCATTCTAGGGTTGTCAGACTTATGTCTATGGGCGTTGGCAAGGTGGGGCGTTATGGGGCGCTTGCCTCTATAGGGTATTGGCATAAGTTATCATTATTTTCGTTTATTTTGTCACCTGTAATCCGTTCATTTAGCATTGTTATTAAAAATATCAAAATTATATTATATCGTATGTAACAAACTGACAAGCGTTCGTTTTTGATATTTTTGTCACTTTTGCCACCGTAAAACGGAACTTTAGACCCATGTCTGGAGGTGCAATACAGCTAATATGATAAGTATCAAGTATAGAAATAGTTAAAGTTAATTCGATTTTTATAGAAATTACAAAATTTTACCTTGCACTGCATGTTACTTGTATCACATAGCAATTTTCTTAAGAATTAAAGAGGTTTTAATGTACCATATTTTATACTTTGGATTGGTCTTATAAACACAGTTTGACAGATATACTAGTCCGGTTATAAATTACTCGTAATGCTCGCCAATATTGAAGTTGGTCGCAAATGGTACTTTAATAATGAGTAGTTAGTGTCTTTGGTGTTAAGTATAGTTTAAAATGTCAAAGCTACTTAACTTTACTTGAAATACATTAAAGTTCTGTGCGGTCGAAGAGGTTAACATGGGTCCTCAGTCGGATTCAAATAAATACGTGAAGTGACGCCGAGAAAACAAATTTATTGTCTATATAACAAAAAAAAGGTTTGCTATCTGTCGGCGCAAGTAGAAATACCTTTTTCAAAAAGTTAGTAATTACGTTAACTATTTAAATACGCAAGTAATTACGTGCTAAACCCTTTGTAGTTCTGTTGTATGTTGTCATCAATAAATAGCATTGATCCGAGGCTGTTGAATCAGCACTGGGCAAGTGTCATTATAAGTTAAACGTCACTTTTTGAATGCTGATTAAATTCTATCGGCTTCAAAAGTACAGGGCCAGCCAAAAAATGTTTGCAACGACCTTTAGCCGGCGCGGCGCACACCTCCAGGCCGTAGTTTAAGTGTCCCCTACCTGTCCGGATGTACTGATTCCTGACCGGATATCACCCGCATCGAGGGCCAACCCTAGCTACTGCTCGACCCAAATACGTTAAACGATTTTCTTTGTTGTTATATCGCACTTTAATGGATAAATTTGCCATTGTGCTATTTTCAGTGTATCGTTAACATTAATCGTATAAGAAATATGTCAACCGGACGGTCTAGCATGCCCAATATCCCTTTGACACATGTTAAAATGTGCGACCCGTTCAGTTTATAACAAACTCGTTCGGCGATCGAGTACTTTATGACGATTGTATAATAATGAAGAACTCTTGTAACTATTTTCAAATAGTAAAATCCCACAAAAGTCGAAAACGTAAAAGTAAAACTATTAGTGCATACTACATTTCTTAATCGCTGTAAGACTTTGTGATTGAAATTGGTTCAGAGTAGTTTGCCGTACCGTATCTACGCATGCTTGGAGAAGCAGATGTCCATGTAGTCCTGGCGTGAAAAGTGATTTTAATAGGAATTTGAAGGTCACTGACGATCTATCCGTCTACATAAGTTAAGTTACATAAGCTGCTTTCGAGGTGGTTAGTGCCTGAGTCACGGGCCCTTGGACTATGAGTGTTTAGTGCGAGTCCTGAATTACTATTATCCTAAAAAAATCCCGAAAATAGTGGACCTTACACTGTTTTCGAGGTGGTTAGTGCCTTTGTCACGGGCCCCCAGATATTTTGTGACTAATATGAGTCCTGCATTACTATTATCTTATAAGTTTAACATATTAGTATAGGACATTGGGTTAGGGTATTTAATAAAGTAGTACAGGACATTAGGATAGGATATTAAATAAAGTACTTTCGGACGATATGTTGAAGAATATACTGCTTTTACCAGACTAAAATAAATGAAAAAGAACAAACATTTTACAAGAAGCGCGTTCGTAGTGCTAGGGTTTTTTTTTACAACAGATAAATGTACACAAAATAAATCAAATAATATGAACAATGTCTTAAAGATGAAGAATCACTAAAACGACAATGGCCGTAATCAAAGCGACCGGCTTCCGGTGACCCTTACAAATCAGATCAGCTCTGATAAATGAGTGGGATGGAAGGTGGACGCACTCCGACCCTCAGGGGTGAACTCTCACCTCACTCGTTAACGGTTTGCGCAGTCATGTTGTTTTGACGTCATTCAGTTTGTTTTTATATTTATTTGTGTAAAATTCCAAAAAACTGGAGGTGGTAGGAAGCAAATCACGGATTGTTTATGTATTGGATAGGAGTCCGTATTTCACAGCCAATTTGCTCCAAATCTACTTGGAATTTGGTAATTTAAAACAAATATGAAGATTAAATATAAAAGCTATTTTAGGGGCATTTGTTTGCAAAACTTTTTCTTAAAATCAATTGTTTTGCTGTAATTAAAAAAAAATATCCCCCTTCTTATCTCTGAAACTACTGAGCCCAAAATAAACTTTAATTGTGTGTTCGTACGGGACCTTTAGTGCGCGAGTCCAACTGGTGTTTGGTTTTCTTTAGCTCTAATGTGTTGCAGCAGGCAGGTGTCATGAGGAGCTGCCTTTATGATGAAGGTACACGTGTTACTTCACGGTAATACATACAAGCTTCAGACACTTATAATGTAATAAGCGCGGTAGTAAAACAAAAAAAAAAGGGTGTGTGTTAGCTCCGAAACACGACTGCAATTTTTTCTCTCTCTCTCTGTCTCTCTCGGTCTCGGTCTTACATATAGTTCATTTTCTCTTTCTGCTACTGTGATCGTTACTCAAAACTCCCAAAAACTAAGTTACAATGTTGTTCCACAAACGACCATTTGACCAAATACGAGTTGGACTCGCGCACTAAAGGTCCCGTACCCAACCCAATTTCTTCTTACTTTTTATTCGTCCTAAAGAATTTAACATTTTTTACCCATTACAAAAAAGTGCACAACGCCGCTAAAGAAGTTTTCACTTCAAAATCAATATTTTTATTTTGCCAATCATCCTATTATGGCGTGGCATTATGGTTTCCTTCTTGCAAATTTTTATCGCGTGGCATTATGGTTACCGCCTACGAATTTCGATCAGCCTGACGCGAGTTTATCATTTTTTTCCCATCACAGAAAAGTGCACAGCGCCGCTAAAGAAGTTTTCACTTCAAAAATTTATAGCAAACTTGTTACTATAATTATAGAATTGCCGTCGATATCCCACGCCCTTATCTGAATGTAGCGTGGGCGGAATCGTAGGCAAAGGATAGTTAAAATTAATTAAAATGGCACCCTGATGCAGCCGTGTTGCATTCAATACAGGATTCTGATCCCCTTAGCGTCGATTTTTTGACAGTTTTTTTCTTTAGGCTCCTTTTTTAACAACTGTAAAAACAAACCACTACTGTGTTTCTGATCTTAATTTTATATAAAAAAATACTGATTATTTTTAATTACTTTTTCCATTAAAATAAAATAATATGTCTTCTTATCTTTGATTTTGTATCAGTGAAAACTGTAGAGCAATAAAAGATCATTCTCATCACTGAATCTATTGCGTTTCTCCTCTGCCACACTATGATCCTCGCGCTGCCGCGATGTTGCTCGCTGCCCACACACTGCTTTACTTGCGCAATTAAACGCGACGCTCCATACTAGGTCCTTTGACTCGCACCAAAAAACCGACAAACAGGCAGCGGTTGGCATGACAAGGAGCATGACGAGTAACGAGGCCACACTACGTCTCCGCCTCCTGTCCTCGCTACTTCCCATGCCACTCGACTATTGTGTGTCAGAGCTTTAACGTGTCACTTACACCCCGTATGGCTCCGTGGCTCACTGGGCAATGACCTGTCTGCTCAACTGAGAGTCCTGGGTTCGATTCCCACACACAACAAACATTCATGAGATGAGCAATTGTGTTTGTCTTGAGTAGGGTATATTCTGTGAATGATGTGTATTTCCAAAAGAAAGTATAAATAAGTATTTGTATCCGTTCCTCTGGTATCCATGTTACAAGCCTTTCTTATTTTGAGACTAAATGGCGCTGTACGTTATGTTAAAAATATTTATTATTTATAAAATAGTTACTTAGCAGATTGTCTAGTCTGTCATAGCATCTACGCGTACACTAAGTTGCACAGTATGCTGTTTAATCCGATTATATGTCACTTTCTGACTTTGAGACGTGTCGCTAATGAAATTAACTTCCGAGGTAATTCAGTTGTGAACCAGCTCGGCGAGAAACAACTTAAGATATAGGGACTGGGCTGTAATTTGAGATAAGTTTCTTTTTAGGTTTATATTAGTCTATATATTATATAAGGCTACCCCTACCCCTATTAGTACCCCATAGGTTTTGTTTTATTTGTGAATGTCAAAATATGCGACAAATATGGCCGTATTTCGGCAGTGTTTTATTGCGTTGACTAAGAAGCTTGATTCTTTATACCTTCACGCGTTTCTGAGATTCCTTTTGAAGGTACGGAACCCTAAAAAGACCACATTCCAAACATCCACTACATAGTAGACCATATTTTTCCACCAGTACCTACTATTACTTTCACGTCACTTCTACTTAGAGACTTTAAGTACTACCAACAAAGTGAGGATTCTGGGTTCGAATCTTTGCTGGAATAGCTTCCTACTTTAATGTAGTGGGACGTAATGTATGTATTTGTATGTGTTAGTGTTTTAGTATTATGTGTTTATATATGTATAACAACACAGCTAGAACCGTAACCTGTAGATGGATATACACCACAGATAAAGGATATACCCCGAAACATTGTGGGGAACCGTCTTTTTTCACTAACCATTTTCTTTAGACCTGCGTGATATATATGACCCAGAAGTTCATACATTTCACTAATTGTTTGTCTGGGTGTCAATGTCTATCAAAAAAGGTCCACTTAGTGCAGTCGCTGGCAAAATATAGTCCAGTCAGAGAATGTGCTTCTATACAAACAAATATGTTCGCTGCGCTGTGGATAGATTGGTAATTGACCTAATTAGAACTCCATCTGGTAACTTATGATGTAAGGGTTTGGTTTCATTTTAAGCGTGTTAAGGTATATTTTGTATTGTATTTGTATATTTTGCGAATGTTTTGTTGTATTTATTGAGTTGGCTAGCCAAGCTAAAATGACGTAAAGCAAAACATTTTGTATGAGAATAATAAACAGTACCAAGTAGTTAAGGCTGTAGGCGTAAGTTTCATATAACTCGTTCGTTACGTTACTTTACTTCAATACTTAATCGTTACTTCACGTCTTAGCTATTGAATTACTATTTAACGCGTTTTGCGTTGTTGTCAACGGGATTTCCTGTAAAAACTTAAATTTTCTATATCTTCTCTTAGTGTTTGTCTCCTTCTACTTCTTAATTTACAGATATAAGCTGGTTTTTTCGCACTCCCTTACGACAACTTTAAATTTAATATTTCAAACGCTTATCATACACTTCAAAGAAATAGAAAAATTTAACTGGACCACAAGCTTATCAAATTAGTTATGTACACATACACACAGACATTAGGTACTAATATCTTTAAAATAATCTGTGGTGTGTTTCCACTTATAGCGTTGCACTTCTTAGTTTCAAACAAAATTAAATAATTATTACACCTTTCAATTCCTCAAATCTTGCGGCTTATGTTAGAGTTTCCAAATATTTGTTGCCCCGCAAAATATAAGCACGATTACATCCCTACTTACTGGTACCAACCAATTATTTTTCTCAAAACCCGCTTCATAGAAGACTGAACGCAAAGTAACGAATATGTTTGTACAAATCGATTGTCAATTGACCTAATTAGGGATGCGATGTTGCGATGCGAGTTTTGGTCACATTTGTCGTGGAAAATGATTAAACTGTCTGCGTGAAACACAATAAGCTGTATATTGGATAACTAGCTGTTTCCAGAGGTTTCACCCGTGTTGATTTTCTAATCCGTTCCTAAGGGTTATAGCGTGAAGTTACACAGAGAGAAAACATATTGATCGAATTAAAAACATGTTTCAAAGTCAAAGTCAAAGTCAAAATGGTTTATTCAAATAAGGATTTTACAATCACTTTTGAATCGTCAAAGTTATAAAATATTATTTTTTGAACCCTCCCACCTTCCCGCCGGTTCACAATGTGTTTATTAATGCGTTAATACTAAATTTTATTAATTTCAACATTTTTTTCTGGCAATTTAATTTTATAAACTAATAACTACAACATAGTTTTATTACTTTCCGAAAATAATAATTTGTTCTTCGGATTACAGAATTTTACAAATTCTATAAAACTTTCCTCGAATTTATGAGTAGGGTATTAATATAAACATATAAAGCTTACTAAAGATTACAAAAAGTTTTATTTAAGTGGGAAGATAAAACATAACTTGTCATTACAGTGAATGCCAATTAACGTTTACAAACACCTTTCTAAGAATTAGTGAAGTTTACTAATAACAAACATCATATCGTACCGCTACGAATCAAGGTTGACGTCACGCGCCCTTCATCGCGCTATTGAAGTTTCTTCGATAATTCCCATATTTACAAAACGAATCGCAACTGAAGTAGACCAAGGTGTTCTCAAGGCATAAATCCTCACCTGGCGGGGAATTCCCGTTTACCGCCGCTTCACAGTTGGTGACCATGAGCTGAACAAATTTGACGCACCTACCGCCGCAGCCCTTCATCTACTAGGTACACGAACCAGTTGTTAAACCGTACGCTTCGCATATGTTCTTCAGGGCCTATCGGTGTAAACGCTTATTGTAAGCGTTATATGTTATTTCATTCCAATAAATTATACTTGTTTTTAGTAAACGACATTGGTATTCCAACAAGACTAGTTTTATTTCTGTTAGTAAACACAATAAGTAAAACTCATTGGTAACCGTCAGTGTAATTTACTTGTCCTCGGAATTACTAATATTTTAGTGATTATTAGTATTATTAACTTGTGGCAACTAAAGTTTTTTCTCCTAAACTAAAGTATATAGCCTATACCTTCTCAATAATTGGGCTATCAGATGCAGAAAGGAATTTTCGTTCGAAAGCGTTCAAAAAACAAAACGTGTGTTATGTTCTGACGAATTGTTCGAATTATTGCCCTCAGCCATACTTTTAACCGACAGCGGCAGAGAAATAATCCTTAGATCTTATAATCTTATAATAATGGTGACACACATAGTGCTTTCAGAGAAACTTCCACATGCGAACGCTTAGGTTGTGGAATGACCTCTGCCAAAGTTTTCTCTTAGGTCTAAACTTATAGAATGAGGTTCTTTAAAAAAGTACTGATTGTTTTTTTAAATGAACAGGAACGCACGAATAATGCCCCTGGTGTTGCAAGCGTCCATAAGCCGCGTTGATCGTTTACTATCAAGCGGACCGTTAGCTTGTTTGCCACAGTACACAGAGAAAAAACTACCACTAAAATATTAGAAATTCCGAGAACAAGTAAATTACACTGACGGTTACCAATGAGTTTTACTTATTGTATTTATTAACAGAAATAAAACTAGTCTTGTTGGAATAACAGTGCTGTTTACTATAAATAAGTTAAGTTTAATGCAATTGTAACACGCTTACAATCAGCGTTTAATTACACTGATACGAGTAGTGCTGTTTACTAAAAACAAGTTAAATTAAATTTTATGAAATAAACTATATAACACGCTTACAATCAGCGTTTAATTACACCGATACGAGTAGGTGGTCCTGATGAAGCTCTGTCTGGTCAGTGTACCTGGGTAGATGAAGAAAGGGCTGCGGCGTCATAAATCTGTTCTGCTCACGGCTTCCTCAATTGTGGTTCGGCGGTATAGGGGAATACCCAGCCATGAGAGGAGTTATACCTGGAGGAGTTATATCTCCCAGTATTAATAAATTTATTAAATTGTTTTAATTTATTTCGGAAAATTATAAAGTTACCACAGGAACAACTATATCTAACCGATTTCTTTTCTACTTAAGCTTAATTAGAAGTCATTATAGCTGCTTGGTGCTTAGTCAGGTTAGGCATCCCACACAAATCCAAGGACAAAAACTTTGGATAAAAAAACGAGCCAAGTGCGTATCGTACACACATCAAGTTAATACATCTATCAGTTACTTATTTTAGTGTTTTTTTTAGTAGACACATTATTAGGTGTACATATAAAATCACTATATAATAATGTATGCAGGAACCTGTGTAGGTAGATACATATTACAAAAGATGTTTTAAGGTACGCTTTATTTAATTCCGACCCCATTGATTTACATTCAACGCTCGTCTGCCAAATAATATTACCGTCAACGGCACTTATTCAAAGGACTGAGATTGACGTTCCAATTCAGACTCTCATAGTTACATGGTTACAGATTAAGGAAAGGGTGAGTTGGGGAAATTTGAATGTGAAGGGTAACGTGAGACGTCAGCGATTGGATAAGGGTAGGAGTTATTGGATAATTGGCTTGGTTCTTGTTGCCTTGATTTATGTCGGTATGTAAATTTATTGTTTTGTGCGAATGAGTCCGAGTCTTTGAAATCACTACATTCTTTTTCCGTCTGATACGAGCAATTCTTTATAAATATACTTAACAACAAAAGTACAAAGATTTAAGGTCATTTTATTATTAAAGAAATAAAATTCTAAGTTGATTTCGATTATAAACGTTACTTTCGGGTATCAAATCAGAAAATGAAAGGATTTCATTGTCCAAATGAAACCTTGTGAAAGTAAATATATGTTAACTCAATTATGCTCTGGAATGTTTGAAAATAGAACACTGAAAAAATTACGTTAAAGAATAGTAAAAATATAAACTTTAGTATAAATATAAAAATAGTAAAAATATTTACTTATGTATTTTCCAAATACGGGAAACATTTCATTCTTAATTTTAAACCTTAAGTCCATATACCCATTTTTCTAATTTGCTTCAAAACATTTTTAACCCCGGTTTATCGTCTCTAAGTGATGATTTTCAGTGAAACACGTCCATCTTAATTTTTAACCTAAAGGTCATATACCAATATTAATGCATTTAGCGAAAAGGATTACGATTTTTAATACAAACACAAAATGGGAGTTCCCATTTAACTTCCTTAGGGGATGAATTTTGCAAAATCCTTTCTAAGAGCTAGTAAACAGCAACCTGTGTGCTAAATTTCAAGTCTCTAGACACAAATTTACATACAAATATTTATTATTAGTATACGGATTTTGTATACAAATTTACATTCCCCATTCTGCCCAGTAGGGGATGATTTTTCAAAAACAATTAAACATACAGTACAGTCTTCTGCTGGAATAGCATCGCTGGATTCGTATTTCAAAAGGCCTCATCCCTATTTCGGCGTTCTACTTATACTTATCTAGCGATCGCTTACTTCTCGGCCTTTGAAGTAATGTACTATTTATTTATAAGTAACTCTAGCAGTTACAAAAAATTCACAAAAAAGCTGATCAGTGCGTGTATAAATGCACAAAAAGCTGACCAGTGCGTGTATAAATGGGGATCATCATTTTATGGTTACGGATACAAATGGGTACGTTATAGGAATGTGTAGTTATCAATCTGTTCAACTGTTACTGTTCAAGCCGTACATGGAACCTGTAAAAAAGGTTATACTTTTTTTAATATAGATATATATACTTTTATAGTTAATGTAGGTATGTAATTAAAATCATTAAGAAATTATTGAATTCTTGCTATATATTGCCCAGGAATCATCATCACTCAGATATATTACATAAATAGCTTATGCCCGGGGTTCCCGTCGCCTTTCGGTTTTTGGTGTAGGATTTTAACGGCAACATCTCAATTATAGAAAGAAAAAAGCTAATCACACTTAAGTAAGCTTAGCGTAAAGAGGTAACAGACCGACAGACAGACAGTACTTTGCATTTATAATATTAGTATGGATAATGCGGTGTGTAGTTACATTAACATTAAGTAAATGGAGTTTTAATGAAAAAAATCTAAATCATCAGTATTCAAGGGTGCGTTTGCCATTGTACTTATTTCGGTCAGAAAAGATTTTGTACAATTTTTAGTAAACTCACGAAATGCCATTAAAACCCGTTACGTAAAACTTTTGTATAACGAAGGTTGAATTGTGCCGCGAACTTTGCGACGCGATCGGGGCTTAGAACAAGCTGTGGGAAGTCCTCTGTTAGCTTTTTGCCTCACAGGGGTCCCTTTAAAGCTGCTTAATTAAAGCTCTGACAGTTTATCCCTGGGGCGGTGCGTGGATTGCATGTTTTTTAAAATTTTGAACTCTTCTTGTTTAATAAAGATTTGATCAAAAACCTATTGATGTTTAAATATTGTGTTTTTATTTATATTGCTCTTTTATATTTTGACAGCTCCATGGCTCAGTAGGTATATAATGGCCTGCCTGCTAAATTGAGGGTTAAGGTTCGATTCCCGCATAAGACTAACTTTTATTTGGTGCACATTTGTGTTTGTCTTGACTCTGGGTGTTTTCTATGTATAATACGTATGTATTTACAAAAAGAAAGTACCTATATGTATTTGTATCCAGTGTCTGGTATTCATAGTGGTAGGTACACAGCTTTGCATAGATCAGATTACGCTGTGTGTAATACCAAAACATATCTGTTATTATCATTTTACAACGAACTAGAGTTTCACACGGCAGTTTGCAGTAAAGTATAGGAAGGTATGTACGTAGCTTGAGCAATTAGTAGTAAAATGTTCATACTTCCTTTACCCTCGGTAAAAACTGTTACTGGCAGTTGGGCACCGTAAAATATATAGATAGATAACTTATCGCTAGCTTAAGATTTTTCTAGGTGACAGTAATAAGTGACTAAGTGATATTTCGTTTTTTAAACTACTTCAAAAAAGGAGTAGGTTCTCAATTTGGCTGTATTTTTTTATGCTTGTTACCAGCGACTTTGATATTTTAAATAACACATAAAGCATTTACATTAAAAGAGTATCATTTGGTGAACTGGAAGAAGACCACAGATGCCAACCAGAACTTCTCAATGATACATTTTTCTACTATGGCGATAAGATATTTCGAATAAGACAGCTAAGCGGCAATGACAAAGCAAATTTAAATGGTTCGTATAAAATTGGCAACAAACTGTTCTGATGATGAAGCCGGAATGCACACACTGTAACTCCGTAATAAAACAATGTATCATAGCCGTGTTTGGACAAATTGGATGATTTTTTGGATGATGAACGGTCAAATTGCGCTACTTAAGTTACATCTTCGTATCGCGCAAGTTATGATTGTGAGAAACAGATTTCTTAGCCTCATTCTTTCTTTGTCTATCCAACCCAGTTTGATTATTTTAGATTCGGTAGGTAAAAAAAAAATTCTATGTTTCTTAATTGATGCAGATCTCCTGAAGTGTGATAAGTACAAAAACACACAAAAATTAAAACATAAATATTAATTTTTCAAAAAAGAATTCGACTTTAAAACTTTACTAAAAAGTGAAAATAAAAACATTATAATTATGTATCAGAATTGATAGTCATTAAAATTAAATTAAAGGTTTTAGTTTTAAGTTTCTATTATAATTACATATATGAAAATCTTTTATATGTACATAAAAATATCAATAGTTTCAGCAAGAAAAGTGACGTTCACAAAGTAAATACTAGAAGTAAAAATAAGCTGTTGGTGCATGATACACGTCTACACAAAATAAGTAACTCTTTTATGGGGCAATGTATACACTTCTACAACAAAGTTCCCAATAAAATTCAAAATCTATCAATAAGTAAATTTAAATCTTTTATCAAGCAGGTACTTTGTAAAAAGGCATATTACAATATTTCAGACTATGTAAATGATAAAAATCCTTGGGACTGATGATGCTCAATTACAGGATGCATAGGTAAACCAAATTAAAATGGAAATAACATAAAATTGTACGACTAAAAATCTTTTATTTAAAACATTGATTGTATTTTAGTTTATTTAAGTGTTTTTAAAAGAGTAACTATCGAGTTTCTTGCCGGATTCTTCTCGGTAGAAATCAACAACATTGTGAACCGGCGGGAAGGTGGGAGGGTTCAAAAAATAATATTTTATAACTTTGACGATTCAAAAGTGATTGTAAAATCCTTATTTGAATAAACCATTTTAACTTTGACTTTGACTTTAAATATTAGGTATGCATAATTTGAACTATTATTGAACTGGCTATTAAAATGAACATAAGTGACAACCCTAGTGTAATGACACAAGAAGCGCGGTAACCCCTAAGTAGACTTACTGGTGTACTGTGCTAGCGGCTTGGTAATAATACCATAGTATAAGAAATAACACACAGACGTCTTATTTATTTATTATGATTTGTATTACCATCCGTCACATTGAGAAGTACCAAATTATATTGAATGAGAAAGCTCAATTCGTTTGAACTCCGATTTTACTCCGATAATTTGTCGAGCGTTTAATCAGTTAATGTTATATTGGGCAGAGGAATGCTTTTGTGTAAATGCTTTGTTGATACTTTTGTAGGGATATTATTTACGGAATCGTCAAAATGAGGGTTGAATCAGCCGTCTGCTAAAGTTATATGTATTAACTAATTTGATAACTGACCTGAACTAATCGTATATTTAACACTTGCAGACCTGTACAATGCAAACACTAATAAGTGAAACTGCTCGAGTTGCCATTGATATCTATCTATACTAAATGTTTCGCAATAGTAAGCAACCATCAAAACTTTAAAAATTGTTACATATAGCAGCTCCAGTTACTTCTTAAGATTGAAAACAAGGGAAGTGTCGTGGGACACCTAGTTGAGAAGATGTTTTTTTGCTATAGGTATATTGTTATTATTACTAACTTAATAATTCCATCAAAATCGACTCACAGGTAAACCTAAATCTTTTTTTATTTAGTCTACGCAAATTTGACTCACGCTTTTTAAGGTAGGTGTTTCCTTCCCCTCCCCTTATCTATTTCCATTATTATCGGCTCAACAGTTCAGCACGATTCCATTTAACCCTCTGTGTGCTAATTCGACTTATATTTGGTGCGCTATCGGTTTAGCGTGTCGGTAAGATGTGAAAAGGGTGACAGACAGATATGCAGCACTTCGGCATTTATAATAAAGTATTAGCAAGAAGCATCCAAAATGTCAAACACCTGCACTGCACAATTTTTTTGGCTGTGACGTTACTAAACGTGACGCAGTCTAGCCCTTATCTGGCAATCCTAAAAAATTCAAGAGCTGTAAAAAAACTTGGTTCCAATAGAAAAAATACCTGTAAGCAGGTATTTATTTAATCTTTTTCGGCAGAGCATTCAGGGTGATATCTTAACCTGCCTGCAGATCCGAGGCACGTATACGTTACATCCTGTATCTATGCATAGGACAAGCATTTACGTGATAAACATTTGTGTTAGTATTTAGTTTGGGTGCTATATGTGTAACAGGTATAATAAGGTACCTATTGTATAAATTTATTTGCTTAGTTTGAAATCAAATGGCGCTGTAAGTCCATTAATCCTTATTATATATATTACTAGCTGTCCCGGCGAACGTTGTTCCGCTGCCGTCCCTCTGTACCCGGCGAAAGTTGGTTTTTACCTATAGTGCCCGAGTCCGGCGCGCACTTGACATATCGAGATAAAAACTATCCTATCTTTTAAGTTGGATCAAATAACAGATATTTACGAAGTTTGATCAAAATCGGTTCAGTAGTTTAGGAGTCCATTGAGGACAAGCATTGTGACACGAGATTTATATATATTAAGACTAGAAACTTTCTTTTAGATAACGAAGACAACTAATAATAAACCACGAACGCGGTGAAAAAGGTTTACCTTACTCTACTGTTTCTTCATATTTTGCTGTGGCGAGAAACAAATCCAACCAAATCGTCCTCCTAACGAGGTGCCTACGCCGTAGTCACGTAGCACGGAGCTACGAACGCTGCTACGACACGTGCTACAGGAACTGTTCTCTTATAGCTGTAGGTAGACTTTTTAATGGAGCACACTTAGAATATAGAGTTAGTAATTTTGCCGCGACTACATTCTGAGGAGAAACTTTCTGTATTTTGAGTGTTCTCTGCCGCAGATAAGATGAGGAACAGATAGTGCATTTCGGACAATGATTTAGATTTGTGCTTAAGTGGGTTGTTATAGTCACATACATATATCAGTAGATTGTAAGTAAATCTTACGTTCCAGCAGTAAGTTATTTTGTTCAACTATAGGAGACACCGCACTTGCCACCATGTCATACTTATTCGTATAATAATAAAAAAGTTATGTAGCTACTAATACCGCATCGAACCCTTAAGTCTGAGGAGAGACTCTGCCTCCCTATGTGTGTTCTACCGCTTGTACAATGGGTTGTGTTCTGAGTAATTGTTCGAAATGATTCCCACGGCTACTTTCTACCATCTCACCGCTCGCCATCGGCAGGGAAATCATTCTCACACTTTAGAACCGGAATGGTCGCGTACAGTGCTGTTTCAGAGAAACTTCCTCTCGCGAACGCTTGGGTTGTGGAATGAGCTCCATGGTTTTCTCTAAGGACATAGTATGGGATTCTTCAAGAAAGAAGTTAATAGATTTTTGAAGGGTCGGCAACGCGCGAGTGATACCCCTGGTGTTACAAGCGTCCATAGGCTACCGCTGACCGCTTACCATCAGGCGGACCGTAAGCTTGTTTACCACCTTAGTGTAGTTTGTTTATTACGTCTTTTTTCACTAAAAGAGTTTACACTTAAACTCATATCTTATAAGGATATATATATATATATATATATATCCAGTAACAATTTCAATATGTATAAGATATGAGTTCGTATATATATATATATATTAAGAGTCTTCTTAAGATCAACTGCCAAAAATATTTATTTGTGGTGGTTTCAATGCAATCGTTGATGTATTATTGAAGTGAAAACTTCTTTAGCGGCGTTGTGCACTTTTTTTGGTATGGGTAAAAAATGATAAACTCGCGTCAGGTCACGTGTCCTAATCGTGGAAATTTGTAAGACGGAAACCGTAATGCCACGCCTATTATAATTTTTATTTTTAGTATTTGCGATTATGAGTAGTACAGGGAGGTTGGATAAGGCATTTTAATTCTATGACAGATTGCGATGTCAAATATACTACGTCAAAAAAGTAAATAAACAAACATTATTATTTCTTGACAATGTCAAAGACATGTCTTGTGACATATTTGAGTGTTAAGCGCGAATCGTGTGTAAAGGTTTTCACTTCTGCCGGCACTCCCGGAGTGCAACTCGTTTTTTTTTTATTTTTCTCATTTTGTATATACATATATAAAAGTGTTAACTATCTGGTTGAATAAATGTTACCTATATCAACACGCACCCTGAACCACAAAAAAGAAAAAAAAATACTGTCTTCAAAAAATCAGTTGAATACATTACAAAAAAACGTACAAACAATAATTGATTTCTGTACACTGATTTCTATATAGTAAAATTATTAGGCTTAGATCAATTTGAATTATCTAAGTAATTATGTATATAAATCCTACTTGCGAAGTCCTATATGAAAGATTTTTCTAGCATTAAGGTTTTTTCAAAAGTTTGAACATATTTACCTGAAAACACTCACAATACAATAGAGTAGGTGTTAAATGAAAAAGCCCAAAAAATTCTCAATAGATTTTTATTAAAAGACCTCTACGAAGTTTATTTGTCAAGTTTTAGAGGAAATAATCTTTAGATGATTTAAAAACATAGTTTCGTCGTCAGTCTAGTTCGTGACAAAAAACTATTGCTCCTTTCCTGTGCACTCGATTCTGTTTTTATTCATCTAGTTTCCTCAGCTATGCATTGGCATACTCTTAATGAATAACCTAAAGAATCACTCGCGTCGACTCTAACGAGCTAAAAGCTTTGTGAAACTTTATTAATTCTTACAATTAGTACAGCTATCGGTCGACTAGACTCGCGATGGTGTCTGGGCACGCGACGTCACTGTTTCCATAACACTGTGCTAATGCTTGACTGAGGAAACCAGATGAATAAATAAAGTGTCTATATCAGACTTTGTCTCCTTGTTTGAGTTCTACCGCTTGTACCATGGGAAGTATTCTGAGGAATTGTTTGAAACCATGCCCACGGCTTCTTTCTTCCATCGCGCCGCTCGCCATCGGCAGGTAATTTGTTCTTACTGCTTAGAACCTAAATGGTCGCGTACACTGCGGTTTCAAAGAAACTTACTTCCGCGAACTCCTAGGTTGTGAAATGAGCTCTCTGCTAAGGTTTTCTCTAAGGATTACAGTATGGTATTAATGTGGTGACCGCTTGCCATCAGGCGGACCATAAGGTTTTTTTTCCACCTTAGTGGTATAAGAAAATTAGTTCGGTAGCAAATACCACACGAGCGTCTAAAAATATTTTTTTAGATTTGTGAATTTATTCAAGCAGAATATTATTGTTGCGTCTTTAAAAAAATCAGATTTTTAGGGAAGAAAAACACACCGCTGGACCGATTTTGCTCCAGTTGGAGATTTTCAGGTCTAATTCATGACGTGGCGTATCGATTGATATGGTCACGAGAGCAATTTGGTCCATTGGTTGTTGAGATATCGAGGGGCAAAAAAAAGCTAACACACACACACACACACACACACACACACACACACACACACACGAACACACACACACACACATACACACACGCACACACACAAATGATGGCAAACGATTCTCCAGGTCTTAAAACGTAAAGAAAACCTAAATTTAGCGATTCGATTATTGTTTAAAAAATAATATTGTTTTAGTTATAATAGATTGATTATCGAAAATATCTTTATGTCACGACCTTGATTGACTTCTGAACCTCGTATTTCAATAATATGGCTTTTTACTTGTATAGGATATATTAAAAAAAAAAGAATCTTTTGCAACCATGTTTTGTGCTCTGTCACGATAAGTGTCGACATCGTATGTTCAGTATACTCATATATACTGTATTCCACCGTGTTTCCTTTTTCATATAAAATGCGTCTAAAAGTTTTTGGAAAATCCCTGCAAAAACAGATTTCTTTCATATACGCCCTCTTAATAATTAAGGTAAATCTGAATTAGATTTTTAGGTAAACGGAACCCTTATAAATTTATCATATCCGTCCGTCCGTCCGTACTTCACGCGTATTTGCGTTTTTATAATGAAATTACCTATACCTTAACATATAAGTATAATTTTAGAGAAATTTAGAAAAAAAATATTATGGGAGCTTTCTGAAAATTGAACCACAGGATGTAACATTTTTAAAAGTGGGCTCTTAATAATTAAATGAAATCCGAGTCAGATTTTTAGGGTTTCGTAGCCAAATATTTTTTATTCGGAAACGTTAACGTGCCGTTTCGTGAGAGACAGTGTAACCGAACATTACGAAGCACAATCTGCTGTCACTTTGACTTCTGCCCTAAAGGCAGGTAGGGTTGCCACACGCGAGCTGCGGACACTGCATTCTAGACTGAAAATACGAGTATTGAATTTAGCAAATAGTAGATGTACTTTCTATCAGATGATCGTCTGAGGACTGATTTATGTAAAGCCACGTTTTGAATTTTTTTTTGGTAGTAACTAGTAAATATGTAAAACTAAAAGCATCGTGGTGTCAATGATTTAATTTTTAGTACTAAAATTACAGATCATATTTTGTTTTGGTTACATGCACATGTAGCATTCTATGTTTCATACTTGTGATTTCAAATTCTTTGCATATTGGAGTAAATCTCTGTAAAACTGGCATAATGGCTTTCGGAAAAATTACCCGAAATTATTTAATAATTTTACCCCTTAATTTTTTTTTCGTTTCTTTATTAGCTTAACGTTAGGGGGCATCTATTAATTACCTTTGATGGGGTCTAGTATAATCTTAACAAATCTCATCTTAAGGGTGTCATTAAAAATCTCGCGCCAACTTCATCATGTAGGACACATAATGTGTAATTAATAGATCATCACGATAGAAAAGCTATATGAATATCCATAGAGTGAATGTTTATTTAGGGAAGGTGGTATCCTAGTATGAATAAATTCATTATAGTGCACCCTAACAAGATTTGTCATGTTTTTCCTAGTCCTAAATCTGTATAATCAGTATCAGTTCCTTGATGCCTATATAGTATGCGTTTGTCGGTTTTTCACTTTAACTGTGAAAAGAACATAATTTTATTGGTTCAAAGTTATTCAGGATTATAGTTAGTAATATGTTGTATATTTTTTATCAGATGAATCACACCATGGGGGTCAAAGCCAACCTCACGTAACTAACGGATGCCTCCTTTATGGATCTATTTTTAATATTTGTATTAGTTAAAATGGCAAGAAGTCACGTTATGGTTTCGTTATGTCTATCCGTCTGTCAGCTTGTTATTCATATTTCTGTCCTCTATTTATCCACTTCCTGCATACGAGTTCAACTACTTGTATATCCCAATGGGACGCTCAGTATACTGCTGGTAACAATAACACTTCATGCAGTGTTGCTACTGTTTGTATTGTCTATCTAAATAAGCGAATTACGCAATTTTTATATCAAGTGACCAAGGTGTGGGAGGAAACTGTACAATCACATTTTCCAACATTTACATTTATTTAAGTATTCAAAGAGACACCCCTAGTAGAGGATGACTCGACATTCGGCAGGGCTGTCTCTGAATGCCATGACGAATTAATTTAACAATAGTTTGTTCGTTTTATAATTGACCCAAAAATTAACTAGGTTGGACGGCCGCTGTCAATCGAAATGACATGACAGTGCCACTTTTTGTAGGTTTTAACTACTAAAATTATATTTTCATTTAAGGTTCTACATTAATTCAACTAAATTAATCAAATAAAGAGGATGAAATTTATTTAATACGTAGCCAGTCCAATCCAACTCGAATTTAAAGTACGCCATATCTTCTCATCTGTGGTATCATTAGTTTCAACTAGTAGTGTATATTGCTAGTGAGGGCTTACAGTACCTTCTATGACCATTCTCATATGTATATCTATATATACCAAGTATCAATATGATTCGTAGTGATTTATAAAGTACTAGTAGATCAATCTTTCACACAAAATCTTTATAGAATTAAGAAATACAATATAAATAGAAATAATCTTTCTTAGTTTATGACTTCCTGAAGGTTAGAGTCTTAGAAGTATGTATATATGTAACTATTAATATGTATTTTATCAATTGCTTTATAGCCGCGAGACATCCACTGCTGAACGTAGCCTTTATATCCTTCATATTTCAATATCTACACTGGTACTAAGCCGTTTTCATCCACTGGCTTTCCGTGCCTCGAACCACAGCGTCTGTCCACCTTGTAAAAGTCCGTTTCTCATTGTAAATCCTCGTTCATGGTCGCCTTGCCACTCGTGAACTTTTATATATCTGGCCTGCCCATTTAACTATTCCTTTAAACTACTCTGTAACTTTTTCCTTTTACTTATTTCTTCAGTTTTCTACATATACCACCATTTTTTGTAATTTTTTATATTTATATTCTTCAAAACATTGTATTTTATCAGTCTCTGCTTTACATGTATTTAAATCTTGTAATTATTAAGCGTTTAACAACCTGTTTGATCGCATTCATGACTTCATCGGAATGACAAGGGTCCATATTTATTTTTGAAATAAATCTGGAGGTCGGCAACCCTTAAATGAGTTTGGGCAGGTTGACCCACTTGACCCAAACTTTTGACGGCAAATTTTGTAGCGAAACGAATTTGCAAATGCGGCAGGAGCGGGTTCATTGACTGGGACGGAAATTGGATTTCGAAGAGTTCAGCTTTTTATCATGTTTTTTGTGTTTTAAAATTAAACTTTTATTTAACGTAAGCTACGTGCATAATGATATCGTTACTTTTTATAGTGGGTTATTTGAAAAAAGGTTTACTAAGTACATTTATTTATTTTACCACCAAAAGGGCTAACAAGCTTTGATGCCATTCATTAGCTAAAAATACTAAATGTAGTGACTCCTTTTGTTTAAGTGCGGCCTCGACTCTCAGATACCCATACAAATGAAGTTCATTCAAAATTTAGGATCGCAATTTGTATTTTTTATCTATTATATAATCTGTCAACGTCTATATAGACTAGCACGAAATCAAAATTATGACTAATAAAAGGTTTCGGAAAATTACGCCTCAAACGACTTGTTTTCATTCTACGAGGAAAATTGCGTCCCAAACGACCTATTTCATTCTAAGAGGAGTATTGCGTCATTAATGTAAGTTACGTTTTAATTCTTATTAAATAAAGTATAAAATCATAGAATAGGAACCTACGAGTATTACAAATTACTTGCCTACTATCTCAACAACTATGCAACCAAATATACACTAATTAACTGAGAAATTAAAGTTTTAATAAAAATTAAAACCTTGCTAAGTTAAATATGCGAATTCGTCATTGAGCTTAGAGTACGAGTATATTTCGTTGCATGAAACCATCAGTAATGATACGTTTACATTGTGTTATTTTGTTGAGATAAGCAAGAAATTTGGCATACTAGATTTATAATTCTCAAATATTTTTTTTTAAATCAACAAATTATCAACTTATCAAAGTTTTATTTAAGATTATTATTTAAAATGTAGTAGGAAGTTGGCCTGTTTTTTTTATTTATATTGTTGATGGGTCATAAAACTACGTCTCAAACGTGCATGCGCGTCGCTGCCGCGTGTCTGCGTTCACATGTCTGCATCGCAACCTTCGCAGCTCTATCAAAGAATATATGTTACAAAACGTTATCGGCCTTGTGCTGCGCTTCTTTGCCTCGGCATACGCTTACCCTTATGGTCGGGCAGACAGACAGACAGCGTCTATTTGGGTTACGTTACCGTTGGCACCCCTTGGGTACGGAACTCCTAAAACTTTTTAAATGATTCTACAGTAACCAAAGTATTTTGAAACGCAACAATCGTGTCAACTAAATAAAAGTTCCCTAAAATAGTTTAGTTCTGTGTACGACAAGCCGTTTTTATTTCATCAAAGATTGTGATATATTGGAGATCATTGCTTAATGTCAAACGAGACAGTGTTGACAATTTTGTCGCTTCTATGCGTGTTTGTTATTTATAAATGTAATACTTCCTCATAACATAAGCTGCAGGGCAGCAACATAATTCATTCACGGTAGTTTTGTTTAGTAAAATATACAGAAATATAAGTTGTTTTTAAAACGAAAACAAGATAGAAAAGATTTTAGTGCAGGCTAATATCTATAATAAATAAATATGTGTTTAGATGTTTGTTACTGTTTCATGGTTCGTATATTAAACAGTTTGTATAATAACAGTAAAATAACATAGGTTTGTAATAAAAAATGTTGATTATATTTTAAATTACATACGTTTGTAATTTAAAATGTTAAATATGTTTCGGTTGCTTGTATGTAAATAAAAAACGTGTTCATCTTCCTAAAGTTGGCTAAAAGTTTCTCCTCAAATGACCTGAAAAAATTTACGCATTAAACGACCTGTTCCTAATAGGATAAATTGAGGCGCAACATTTCGCAAACATTAGGAAGATGATAAAAAAAATTCTTTACATGCAAGTACCCAAAATATGATTAAACTTTTAACTAGCAGCTGGCTTAAGTAAAAATTGTCCATATTTGTATATCCGACTATGTTACGATGACGCCACGCTGTATCTCCCCATTTCGTAATTCAACAAAGATAACTATCGATAGGAAAGTCAAATATATCCCCGATCATCGGAGATTGCGTGGGATATCGAAATTGTGTTGTGTAACGTACACGTTAAGCGAAGCAGCGGCACTGGAGCTGGAGTGTGATTATAATTAATGATTTTCGGACCAGTTAGTGTCTGTCTTGTTGCGGTGTCACTGTTCATATGCTTCTGTTTTAACCGACTTTTAAAATAGCGAAGTTTTTTTCTATAAATGTTATTTTATTGGTTTTTATCTGTGATAATTAAAGCCACCTTAGTCTATAAACGCTGTAACATAAGGAGTGTTGCAGCGATAGGCTTGGTGGTGGAAAGTGGTTGGTGACCCCTACATTATGATGTCGGTGTCTGTCTATTTCTAGCCACTGGTTACCCCTTTTAGGGGATTGAAATCTCGATGATAAACTTACATACTTTAGATAGAACCGAATTGGGTGAGTATTTTTTTGTTCAGATGATTTAGAAGGGTCGTCCTATGTAAATTTGGTGTGGATCTGATGATGGAAATATGAGTTATATTAAAGAATGTGGTTCTGAATCCAGTTTTAGTCTTTTTGGACAATGTGTTAAAATCGGTTTATTAGTTGATGCAGTTACTTTACAGTTACTTCTTACATACTTCAATGTTTCAAAAAAAAATTGAAGCGTTTTGTAAAAATATTGATGGCTTTTGATAGGAAAAAACATAGCTCAATATTCTGTCTGCTATAAGGGCTTATTCTTGGGTTTCATATCAAAATAAGAATTCGGTGTCTGTCTGTCTTTAGGTCTGTTTTTGTCATGACGTGAATTCTTCATATACTAAAATCGGATAAACAACTTTGTGTGGTAATTCGGTTGTTTCGTAAAATTGGTGAATGGACTCTTAGTTGGAAATGACGAATGACGTGTTAAAACATTTTTGAAAATCTTCCTCTGACTGATTAAAATATTTCCGATCGATATAATATGACCGATTTTTTATTAGTAATTTTACAGACATTTTATGCATTATTATGTGTTTTGCGACTATATTAAATAGCGCTTTATGATAATAACACGTTTGGAATAGCGAAATATTAAAGAAATTTAGTGTAAACATTTTGTAAGAAAAAAATATATGCTGATACACCTTATCGGCCCAATATAGTTTACAAAACTTACCCAAAATAATCTTTATTCACAAAAAGAAACAACTAAGTATCCGAACCCTCTTAACCTTTATTTGTAACGGGACGATACAAAAACGACGATATCCGTCCGCCCGATCCGCGCGCTCTAACGTAATCAGATTTGAGAGGAATGTAAACAATATTGCAGATATTTGGACCGTTCTATATACCTATAAGATAGCGGAACTTTAAGCGGATGGATATTAATTATGCTTTCAACAAGTTTAGCTTTTGATGTTAATACATCTTGTCGTACTTATTTGTCTATTGGAAACGAAATGTGAAGTTAAGCGGCGTCAAGCTTGCTCAGTCACTGGATGCGGTGACCGCTATATGGTCGCATTTTTCTAAGCCCCTCTGTCCTTTAGAGGGCACATTAAACCGTCGGTCCTGGCTACGATCGTATGATATCCATCGTTAAGTCAAGTCAGAGGTCGTGTCAAAACACTTCACAGTTGAGTGGCCACTAGATCGACAATGTCCGCTAATCCGTATTAAGCCAGAGCGAGGGATTATGATCTAAGCCTCCATTATCGAAGAAGCCTGTGCACCCGTGCTGGCCAAATCGCATGTCTTTATACACACGACCAATACACACATCAAACTTTCAATCTTAATGGTTTTCAACATAATACCACTTCCTGATATCAACTTCCACCTCATTAGTTACAACGCCGTGACGTCAGAACATGGTTGAGAATGCTTTCCTCGCAAGCAAACGCAAGTGACGTAAAAATGTGAAGAGAATTCTTAATTGTTTTACCGCTTAAAACTGTCAGAATATCAATAATAATTGGTATATCAATAATATTTGTGTGAATCGCATAAGACAGCTTGTGAACGGCAGACTAGCGTCGAAGGAATTTTAAGGTATCTTGCTGAGGTATAGTGAAGGCGTAGAACGGCCTGGCTGTCTACATTACAACTTATGTCTACAGACGGCGCTGTTTATGATTTACTCATAAATACAAAATTGTTTTCGTCACTTTACATAACTATTATAATACGGTAGGTACCCGTGCCAAGCACTTTGATAACCTTCCACATACTATACAGTTAAGCCGTCCCCGTCCCTCTGACCGTCCGGTTGCCTTGACACACGTCATTGTGATAGATATGTGGGATCAACTAGTATTTGTGTTACATCTAAATCCTTGGTGTATTTTGCTTGCCTAAATATTTGTTAATATTTCATTGTTTCCCAAACTAGGCCAAGTTTATACTAAAAGAATAATAGTCTAGGCGTACTCGTGCTATGGCGTAGATAACCCAAGGGTCGAGCCAAATTTCCCACATTCTCACGTGGGGAAGACATGTTCCTCAATTTATGAGCGCCCCCTTAGGGCTTCGTAGAATAAGAACTATTGTGGTTAACTGAAAAACTTGCGAAACTATTTTGTTACGGCGACAATGGCTCAGTAACTTCCCCCATTTCTGTGGTCAGCAAATAAAAACCACCAATTTAGATTTTTTTATTTACTTTTTAACGACTGTCGGTTGATAGTTAGTTTTATTGTGTTAGTTTCGTAGCAGGTAATAAAAGTGATCATAAAGAATAAACAGTAAAATTGTTTGTTTATGTCTACGAAGCGATGGCCGGTAATGTGTAGAGTTTAAACACTTTTTTGTGTTTAATCTTTGTGTATTTTCTGTTTATATAAAACAATATGAAATAAGATTAATTTCTTGTCCCGTGTCTGTTAAGCCCGTGTCTCTGCTAAGAGGGTCTCTTGCTCGTGTTTTGCCGAAACATTACACAAAAACACTAACACATTGCTACAAATTTTTCTGTTTTAACTTTTATTTTGTTGACGGAAACAATGTTTTTGCTTTCCACGATCGAGGGAAAACATCTAAACATTTACCCCCGCAAGGGCCCCTGCCTTTGCACCATCATTAATTTTGTTCTTATATATAATCTGTGGTTATCAAATGTACTCTGTGGTCTACTAAATCTACTATTTCTAAAATGATCTTTACCAATGGGCCAAGTCGATCACGGTTTCGGGGTTAATCAGCAATTTTCGTAACCCTTCGTTTGCAGTAGATGATTCGCGCGCAAGCCGCAACCACCGTCTGCGAGCGTGTCCAAATGTTTTATTTACTTCGCATCATTAAAAAGAGCTCAATAAAAATTTAAGCATGTCAAAAAGAAAGTCTCGTTTATGGTTTTTTTGACTAATTGGCCAATGATTCTCGTAAAGTCAAGTATAAGCAGTGCCAAATGATAATTTCTCGTGGTGTTCAGGAAAAAAAACAGCAAATACTACGAATAAGAACAACCATATCAAATATCCTTCAATCCAACCCTTATACCTTAGTTAGCTACAGTGATCAAAAGTTCGAGCACAGGCGGTTCCTCCCAGTCGGCGCTCTTAGCCGAATAGTCGCCCACTACGAAAGTGGCTGGATAGTCTAGGCTTTATCGACTTGTCGGAATATCCCTAATTTTAGGGTTCCGTTCTTTGCAAGGTAAAAAGGAACCCTTATAGGGAAAAATATACCTTAGTTAGCTACAGTGATCAAAAGTTCGAGCACAGGCGGTTCCTCCCAGTCGGCGCTCTTAGCCGAATAGTCGCCCACTACGAAAGTGGCTGGATAGTCGGCTTTATCGACTTGTCGGAATATCCCTAATTTTAGGGTTCCGTTCTTTGCAAGGTAAAAAGGAACCCTTATAGGGAAAAATATACCTTAGTTATCTACAGTGATCAAAAGTTCGAGCACAGGCGGTTCCTCCCAGTCGGCGCTCTTAGCCGAATAGTCGCCCACTACGAAAGTGGCTGGATAGTCGGCTTTATCGACTTGTCGGAATATCCCTAATTTTAGGGTTCCGTTCTTTACAAGGTAAAAAGGAACCCTTATAGGGAAAAATTCGAAATAAGTCAATTTGTAATTATAACTTATTAACACATTAAAAAAAAGTTAGTCTCTCTGTCAAGACCCTTTTATTCATGTACGCGTGGAGGTATTAAGTTTAAATTAATACCAAACACTAAAGTCTACGATCACTTAAAGTTGTTAAAAAATGAAGCTTCTAAGTCAATGAAAAAAAAATAATGCCCATAATACAGTCCATTTTGTCGCATATTGTGACACAAACAAATTAAAACCTATTGGGTACTTTCCGTTGACCTAGAATCATGAAATTCGGCAAGAAGCAAGATGGTACATCACAAATATAGAAAAAAATCCAAAAACGAATAATTAAGGCATAAACTTGTGGGACTTGATCTCATGATGGAAAAAATATCTACATTTATTAAGTGTGTACGGAACTCTCGGTGCGCGAGCCAGTTAATTATCAAGTAGTTACTCTATTCCTACTTCGTGCTTCTTACGGCACCTTTGATCGTCAGGTGCAGTCGCTAAGCCAAGTAAGAGGCCACATGGGCGGCCTTAAAACAGTCGAGTAGCCATTATATAATATATTAATGTCTGCAAGTCCACAGTTTGCCATCGTGGTGGAATAGGGTCAAAGCCTCCTTTTTTCTAAGCTAATGCCTCTGAAATAGGTTGTACAACTACGAATGCAACAAAACTATACAATACCTACTTAAAACTTAAAAATATGCTATTAAACTTGCATGCACAAAAATCGTCACTGTTTATTTTATTTTATTGCAGAGGTAAATTATAGCAGTTTTTGCGTATTTTTTTGGCTCCAACACACGGAATGTGCTGCCGTGTAGATAAAAGTTAATAATTCAAAACGATTCATTTTGCTCTTCTGTACCGCTTGCTGCAGATTGTACAATTGTCTACGATTGGAAGCACTGTAGTTAATTTTTGTTTTTGTAAACACTAGCTAGTTCCCTGCGGTGTTAGCTGTGCGATCTGGTTTTTCCCGTCTTGTAAAAACTTTTGTAATACGCCCATTCAAATGTCTTCGTATTAAGCGTTGGATTTTCCATACAACCTTTTCTCACCTATTTGACCCCCTTATGATTTATGAAACATGCCATTATTTATTTTTACCTATACTAATTTTTTTGTTTTTACAAAATTAACTGGGTGTACAAACTAAATACCAATTTTCATAACTTTTTTAAAAATAATAAACATTTAATTCTTATTAACTAACAAAAGACCATATTATGCCGATTTTCATGGATTTAAAAACTTTAACAAAGACCTTATTTTATTCAGACCCATATTTCACCCTCTCAGGGTATGAATTTCGAATTATACTGACAGTGAGCCCTACGTAATAAAAGAAACCTATGATCAAGATTTGAAGTTTCTAGCTAACGTAGCTTAGGCTAGGCGTTGATGAATCAGTCAGGAGAGGTTTTTTATATATGTATCAACTAACTCCGCAAATTTAACTCTTCCTGTCCCATACAACCTATCTTTTTTATTGAACCCTCATGGAGGTTAATTTTCCAAAATTAAGAAACACGTATTTCTTCAATTGCAGCTGAACGTCTATATTATCAGACAGATACTTAGGATGACTTGTTAACAGTGTAAGTTTTCCGGTGCGCCGTTTTCCTGCCATACTGGCGGCGCCGACACTTCCCCTTTTGTTTTTGTTTTATCGTGAATTCCCCTTTCTCTCACTATCCCCTTGGGAAGTGGGAACTCTTGAGGGACTGAGTAAACAGTTTTTACGGTGTTAGTTTTGCTATGTTGGCTTGTTCAAGAGTCATTCAACTTCAATTAAACCAAAAAAATATATAAAATTAAATTTTAGTGTAGACTGTTTTGTTGATAAACTGCTTTATATTTCTTGCACTTTTTGAAGATACAATAACTTAAGACTGGCCTCAATGATCAGTTTTCTATACAAGTATTTTTGTCCGTAATCGATTCTTGAAACGTTTTTCTATTAACAATTTCCAACGTACAGTGCAATTCCTCACCTCATAAATAATAAACAAAAAGTATTTTTGGCATTTAAATTTATTTAATTTTTTCATGCGTGTTTTTGTTGTTTTTTTTTGCTTTATCATCACAACAGTAACATACAAGCTTCAAATTTAAAACGATTATAAAGTAAGCTCTACAATAAAAATTTACAATAACACGGTCAAGTGAGAGTTGGGCTCGTGCATTCTGTGGTAATACGAAACTCTCAGTGCGCGAGTCCGGCTCGCACTTAACCGCTTTTTTATGTGTCCATCTGGTAACGATATCGCTAAAATGTTAACGTCCAGAGTTGTCATCATCAATCACGTATAAATACGTCTCTTGCATTCATTACGTCAATGGTATGACATTTGTCACCATCCGTCTCGTCTGTCATCGCGTGGCAGAGTGGCAGTTGAGTGATGAGATGACACGACACGCGTCTGATATACATATGGTTAAAATGTATTTATAAGTGACATGGTGACATTGATTTGGCAATATTTAATAAACAAAAATTAAAAATGTTCTGCTGAAGTACGAAGATTTGTGTGGTAACGCGTCAAAGCCTTGTTATTTATAGCTGTTGGATTGGAATAAAATTTGGGACCCAGATTAAAAAGGTGTTTTTATGGTATGGTATACTACTACATTTAGCCATTAAATTCATAGAAAACAACCGATTGTAGCGTATATTATGATGTACACATTAAGAGTTATAGTTTAAGCAGATATACTACTTATTTTGCTATGTAATTATATTCATCTGTTCCCTCATATCATCACCTTATATGTGATCATTTCTTTGCCTAAATATCATTATTTAAAAGTAGTGGTTAGCAAAGAAAAGTCAATAAATATAAAGGCGTAGATACTATCTTACTAGCGCCTTTAGGTATTCTTTATCTTCTCTTTGTAAAAAACACATTTAAAAATATTAAAAATAAATTATTTAGAATTAGTTTAAGCTATTTTTAGAACGTCATATTTCGTTTCTTCATTAATACATAGCCATAGTAACGATTTAGGCATAGAAATAGCTTATAACTAGGTCTGAATAATTGGTTTTCAAAATTTTTAGAATAATATTAGATGTTGCTACTTAGGTATTATTTGCGCCTTGAATAATATTATATTATATTATTCAAGGCGCAAATAATACCTAAGTATCATATCGTATAATAAAATTCGAGCTATCTTCATAACTGCAGCGGGTGGCCCAGTATAAAGACATTTGTCATAAAAACCCGTAACCTAATACACTTATTATAAATTCATCGCACTTAGACATTTGCTCGCCGGTGTCGCTACGCCGAATATTAAAGCATCGATAGTTACACCTATGGTTGACAACTTTTTCCAGAAAAAATACAGTAGGTATAATAAGGAAAGATAAAGGAATTTGAACTGTATATAAAACAAAGTATTTTGTAAATAGTTTAGTATTTAGTATAATATAGTTTTTGGAAGCTAATTTTTTTATAAATAGTTAATAAAATATCTGTTGTTGTCGTCTCAACACTTAACCAGATAACGTCTTTCGGTGAATTCCTAATTGGCTAGAATAGACAGTAGATAGATACGTCACAATTTTATTGATGTTTTTATTTTAATGCTCTGTGTGGTTGTCAAAAACAGTATTTCGGATAATGTATTTTTGTTGAACAACAGACTATAAAACAGAAAAATAAAGTATATTACCGTCTTTAACAGTATGGTTGGCAACCCTAGTTACGCCTCTGGTTGAATGTTGGAATTTACGACGGCCGCCACGGATTCAGACCGCATTGAATATTTAATATTATTTGGACCGGGCTGTAAAGTTGTTCCAGTGTCAATTGAGCTGTGGTATACGACCTCATACATAATAATGTATAAAGAGACAGAGCTCTCGTACACTACTACGAAATTTGTAAGATTTGGGTTAAATTAAAAAGCGTTAGTGTTATAAGGCGAGTTCAAAAAACCGGCGAAGTTTATAAATACAGGGTTACTTATAATGTTTAAAATGTTATCACAAATGTTTTAAAAAACTTCCTAACCGATTTTATTTGATATTTTAAAGCCAATAACTTGCAAACACAACAATGCACATTTGTAGAACTATATACAACGATATCCCATATAATGGGGTGCACAAAAAAGACGTAACGTCCTGTTTCTAGTACCTTAGAGGATGTGACCCGCGAAAGATGTGTGCAGGACCCCAATTGTCTCATTTTCCGGAACGGCTTAGCTTTCAAGCAAAAGTATACTTAGTAAAGCCTTCGTGAGACTAAGGTACAGAACATATCAAGTGGCTTATAGGCTTTAAAAATCTGACAGTCGAATTGCTACTAGCTTGAACGTCAGCCGATCCACCCTGAGTCTGTGTGGTAGGTCATGACCCAAACCTTCTTTTTCTAAGAAGAGGCTGTGCGGTGGGAATGTACGACAGAGGCAACAAAGAACCCATAGAGGCTTTTCAAAACAAATCTATTAACCACAAAAAATGACCGACATGATTGTTTTTAGTCTGGGCCTTCTTGTCATCTTATATAATTTCCGTCTGGAAGTGGGCCCGCCTTATCTCAGCGGATATCACCCGCATTGTTGATCCTGCGCCGTCTGTATGTCGAATTGTTGACCCAGATTGCATTCCGATATCATTTGTAAACGATTTGTTTTGTTATGTAAACACGACCCGATATGTCTTGAATCTTATGTTATCATATAGATTAATAACAAACCAGGAACCGGGATAGTACTGCAAACTGCGGCGCCAAAAGTTTCGAAAGCTTTTTGGAAATTAAAGTTCGATGCTAAGACAGAGGTTGTAAACAAACTGCATACTAATCGTAGAGGCAATCACTAACTCAACGCAGATTTTTCATTGCATTTTTTATCGCAAAGGACTATATGGGGTCTTCAAGAAAGGAGTTATTAAATTTTTAAAGAGTCGGCAAGCCTCCAAAAGTTTTAGTCGGTTTGATTTTTAACTAATAAATTAAACTTTTTGGTGGCTGTATACAAAATTTTTAAATAACAAGACTTTCATATGACTCGTTTATCGCTTTTTGTTCGATCCGCTATAAAAAAAAACCGCAGCGCAAATCCGCGTACAAGTAAAATTCTTAAAATATTTTATTTTTCACTTTTCTTTTTTTATCGTCGTTTTGATTTTTTGGTAAAATGTTTTTATTTTATTATCTTTATATATAAAAATTACGTTTCACGTTGTTTGTTCGCGATGGACTCCTAAACTACTGAACCGATTTTGATTAAACTTCGTAAATATCTGTTATTTGATCCAACTTAAAAGATAGAATAGTTTTTATCTCGATTTATTAAGTGCAAGCCGGATTCGGGCACTTTAGGTAAAAACCAATTTTCGCCGGGATACAGAGGGACGGCAGCGGAACAACGTTCCCCGGGACCGCTAGTAAAAATATAAATTCTACTTTTTGTGGGTAGTCCTGCTACTCGAATAAAGAAACAATATTTATAATGATCTTATAACTTGGTCCAAAGTTGTCTTCAAGATTAATAAGAAAGATCAATCACGAGGTAGATACTGAAAGCCATGGTGGAATGACCCGACTGCCTTTCGTCTTTATCATCAGATCTACCAGGTATTCATTATATTGTAGTGTGTCATTAGAACTACATATTTGTGCCAAGTATCAACAGAATCGGGCAACGGGTTAAAATTCAGATGCAACTTGGAGGTTCTATCCAACAAACAAAGAATCGTCAAAATCGGACTGCTCTGTACAAAGATATGCCCGAAGATCCATAAAAAATAAACATTGAAATTGAGAACCTTTGTCTTCCGTCGGTTAAAAATATCTAATAAAGATTTAAAAATTAGTCTCTAAACCTACTAATTTTGAATATTAACACTTTTAGGAAAGTTATGATTCTGATAGAGTGAAGACAAAGGGGTTTCTAATTCGATAACAAATCGTACAATCCATGGCAAAAAGCTTCTGCTGACCCTCTTTGATCAGATCCGCTCTGATAAATGGAAGGTCGAGGGTTGAGGAGGTCTCACCTCCGCTCGTTAGCGCTGCCAGTCAGCTTTATATTATCAACTAGCTTTCTTTCGCGACTTTATTTAATATATACCGATTCTGTAGCTGTATTGTGGCTTAAGAGGGCGATATAGGCCAGAAAGCTAATTGCTGTAATACTAACGATGTAAATGTGCCAGTGCCATCTTAGTATAAGACCTATTTGTTGAATATTCCTTGAGTAATTTATACTATGAAACTTTTAGTTTTTTGAATGGAATTTACCATTTTTACCGTTTTGTGTCACGGTTTTTGACTTTTTGCTAAACTTGTAGTCAATGCACTAGATAACAACCCAATACTAATATTTTAACCGACTTTTGTTACAAACAAATGAAAAAGAGAAAAAAACGTGCTTTAAAAATTTGCGCAAGTGTCAAAACAATGGTCACTTTCTGAATTATGTTAAGCATCAAATACAATAAATAAGATCCGGTCAGTATGGCTTGTTTACACATAATAAATAGCCGAGCAATTGACTTAATTTAAAATCAATTGTCGCGTGTAAAATCCAAATTTAATTTTAAGTTGCAAGTTAACGATTAATGATTGAGTGAAAAGTTGTTTGTTTATTCCCACAGTCATTTATTCTTTTTTTTTCTGTCATCATTTCATCATTCACCTCATTCAAAATGCAACTTACGATGGAATTCAATACGATGCATATTTGGTCTTCTATTTTGTGCAGTTTACTAAATTCTTACTAAATTTACGTGCGGACGCTCAATTCCTCATTATTCAGTTAAGATTAAGTTAAAATTTAACTATCCACTGAATCACTAAAAGCATGTAAAAGATGTTCCGCAACAGACAAAAGCAATTTTTACATATTTTCAATCCTTTAGATGCGATAATTTTGCCATCTATCCTATATCTTTTATAGGCTAGATGGCATATAATATATATATTAAAAAACCAGTAAATCTCAATATTTTTTTCATACAAGATCAGGAAACTTTTATCTAAGTCTGTAGTTTGTCAGTTTTTTGAGTTAAATTGACTACTTAAATTACTTGTGTAAAAACTAGTAATTTTCGATCAAAAGCGGTTCGTCAGATGTGAAGCACTAGGCTCATTATTACAAGCTTTTATTTAGTTTTACCTGTCGTCCCGTTGAAATTTTGCATACTACACACGTAAATCGGATGACAATGCAATATAATGTTGTTATAGAGCTGGCCTGATGATGGAGCCGGAAGGTGGCCATAGTACCTTTGTCACAAAAAGACGCTATCCCATCGAGTTTGGACTTGTTTGATTTGGCTTGACAAGAACTTTGGTCTTAACTAGGCTCTGATGAAAGCTGGTTTGTTAAAAAAAATGTGTTTTACAAGAAATCATTTTCGTAGATTTTGGAAAACCAAAAAGTTGGTACTTTTGGCTATTATCGTGCATGTTAAAAGATTTCACTTGTCTTAATCATATTATTAGAGTTCGTAAATTTTTGTTTGTTTGTTACTCAATCATCCACAACTGAGCATCCAATTGAACTAAAATTTGGCAAATTAAACTGAGATAGTTGGAGAGATGGACAAGGACATAGGCTCCTTTTTGGTCCGGAAAATTCAAAAAATCCTGCGGGAATAACTGTTACCGAATTCCATTTGAAAGAACTATAACTTCAGCTTGCTATAGCAAACTTCTTTAGAATAATAAAGGAGTTGCCATAGGAATTTAGAGCGGGCGTAGCTGGTGGCAAAAGCTAGTAACTAATGAATACCTACGTTTTCTAAAGTATTTAATGTCTTTAACGACTAAAAGAAACTTAACTTTTGCTTTGTAAATTCATAAGTCCCGAGTATTCCATTAGTTTCGTAGTAAGCCCCTGCCCCGCTTTGCGTCGTCCCTCTCGAATTATTTCCTCGTAGATACAAAAATATCTTTTCTCTGACGTATCACGTTACGTATTACGAAGCATCATTTATCCACACATGTAAGAGATAAGTTAAGTGATGTATGTGTGTAATATGTATGATGGATGATTTTCTCTTCTCTCAATCACTCTTAGCTAGGTACATTTTAATTATAGGCTTCTCTACTGTCGTAATTTCCTAATTTTTATACACCTTTCGGGAGTTAATTTTAGCTAATTGTTTTGAATTTATTGATCGACTAATATAATGAGTACTTATCTAAATATGGATGTCTGTTAAGATGTTTTAATGTTTGTTACTCAGTCACGTATAAGTGGCTGAACCGATTTAGACTGTAGAACACACACAAGGAGGCGTTAATTCTATAGTGGGTTATGGTGCGAAGAATTGTTTGGAATGACGCCCACGCACCACGGCTACTTTCTGTCATTGCACCGCTCGCCTATGACAGGGAATTCATCCTCACACCTTAAAACCCAAATGGTCTCGCACTGAACGGTTTCAGAGGTGCATTCTCTCGCGAACGTCCAGGCTGTGGAATAATAATAGCTTTCTATGTACAGAGAGATACCTACAGAGTATTTTATCACGTACTTTACCTAATAACACCTACTATACTCAATAGCTTTCTATGCACAGAGAAATACACCGTACTTCATCATTTACTTTAAGTATTCAGTGACCTCTACTATACTGTAGCCAAGCCAGAATACATAAGCACCAATCAAGTGAGCACTAAGTAAGGTCACGAGATAATAATTACCTACGTAATTACGACTTAAGCTCCTTGCTACTTACCCCACGTTTTCATTTAAGTGTTATCAAAGCCTCAGATTATTTCTTAAGGGGGCACCGAGCTTCTGGCGCTTATTGATTTTAGATGTTTTATGCGCTTCTGAAGCGGAGGGGCGGGGGAAGCGTGGCGGCTATAGCTAGGATGGGCGGAAGTTATAGAAAACATGTAGTTTTGTTATGATTCAAAAACTGATGCCGTACTGTGGGTTTATTTTATTTTTGAGCGGTAACTTTTTTATATCAAGGAAAGTAAAAGGCGTTGTCTTCAGAGAATACGATTCACGGCGCGGCGCAGCGTGCATCATACAAATGAATTTTCCACTTATTTTTCACATTTACTAATCAAACATCACGAAATTTTGAAGACATATTCTAGGAAAATTTGGAAAATCCAAAAGTGCACGCCTCATAGCGGTCATTCACATTTAAAAAAAAAATTCTAAAACAAAAACTCAAGTTTTTTAAAATAAAATAACAAATAAGGTGAGGAAAAAATATACTATAAAATAAAAATAAAATATATATATATAGATTATACAAAATGAAAAAGAGCTCTCTTATTTTCTGGTTAAAAGTTTATATTATAACTATATAATTAAAACAAGATTCGATTAAAATAGTAGTCCAATCAAGCATTATTGATCAAAATTCATTTATCCATGTTCTATCCACGAAAAAAAAAAGATATGAAATGAACGAAATATACAGTATACAGTGGTATATTAGTTTTTTATAAATTATAATTAAACGACAGTACTTAGAACGCTAATATTAACTAGGAATCAGCACAGTGTAATACTTTATATATTAAAAACAAAAGTATTCCGGTAAGATGAATTTTTCGACCAATTTCTCTGCCACATACATGGTCACATAAACACAGACTCACGGACGTCCAAGAATGATTAGTTTTAATGTTATTATTTATTATATTAAACAAATTATTTTTTTATAAAATGTACCATATGTGCTAGACAGATTATTTAACTTCATATTAGTGCACTCATATTATCCTGTAAGTGTTATATTAAAAAAAAAAACGTCATTTAAGTTTCGAAAGACTGGGTTTTTTGACATGTCGAGAGTAGAGCACTACCTCACCGCTCCGCTTATGAGGCGTGCAATAAATATCTAGGTCTGCTTAGTGACATTCATAGTGCTCAATTATTGAAGCCTAAATTGAATAAATGATATTGATTGATTGATTGCAGTGTGCCAGTGTTCTATTAAATTGTATTGGTTAAAGGTTGTAGAGAATTCTAGTTTTTCATACAAATGGTCTCAGTTTAGATTTAAGTTAGTAAAAACATTTTTCAGGATTTTGGAAAACCATAGACATAGATATTCGGCTTGAGATCATGTCTACAAAATATCACGGGGTTTGATCAGTATATGTCAAAAATAAGTGGAAAATTTGTTTGTATGAAGAACGCTGCGAGGCGCCGCGAATCGTATTTTCTTAAATATCTTACATATTGATTGCATAACTGAAGCTTTAGCAATAACAATACAGCTAGGGATCAAACGAACGCAATTATTTCGCTTAACCTAAAAAAAACTCGGCATTCCCTTAAGCTTTAGCCAGCGGCTCTGCCCGTGATAGGTTCGTTTGATTTTCGGTGTGGGATTCCTACGGCAATTCCTTGATTATAATAAGGAAGTTTGCTGTAGTTATTCCTGCAGCTCGTTAGAAAAACTAACTTGAGAATTTTAATATTTCATTAAACTAAAATACTCATTTGAACTAAATCAAACATTAATTTAATCCATATCTTATATGTGTGTTAGTGTGAATTTCCCTGGCGCTGAGCTACACATTGTAGTGTCTTTATTATTTTCTATTTTTAGCGTTCCGTAAGGCCAACGGAGTCTAATTATTAACCTACGCTGTCTGTTTATCCGTCCGTCCGTCCGTAATGGGTTGAGCCCTTATAGAACAAAGTAGGCAGAAATTAATATGAAATTTTCATAGAATATGTGTAACTTATTATGTCGGATTTCCTTTGACCCTTCTCATCAAGTACAATGTATTGGAATTGTTGAAACAAACTTATTCTTATTTTGTTTATTTTATTATTTATCAAGAAATCTTATAAAACACAGATTCTTATTTATTAATAATATTTATAAATAACTAGCTTTTGCCCGCACTTCCACCCACCCTAAATTCGGTTATCGGTGTAGGATTTCAACGGCAACTCCTCAATTATAGCAAAAACCGTTTTAACACACGTTATGTTATGTCCTTTCTCAGGACTTAAACTATCCATACCAAATTTCATCCTAATCGGTATAGCTGTTGAATCGTGAAGATGTAACATACAGACAGACAGAGTTACTTTCGCATTTATAATATTAATATGGATTTAGTAGTTTGTTACACACCATTAGTTGAAGTCGAAAGAACTAAGTTTAAGGTAATGTACCTCACATGATTTATCTCTTTTGGTTTCTAACATCTAAGGCACCAAAATGCAATTCACGTTTCATGAATTTCACGTAAAAAATTACCCTTACTTTAATTTAATTTACATTAATCTTACATTACCTATCATCAAAACATATCTAAGGCGCCCTAATAAGCCCATAGTACTACATTTGCCGGAACGGCGATCCTATGTCGATCTTTCGACTTTTCATCATATCAGTTCTTAGTACCATAATGCATTGTAATCGGATTCACATAATGTTTATATACGTGTAAGTACCAAATTTCAATTTCGCCTGACATTTGGAAGTTCAAAATTTGATTAGGTAGGTACAAGATTTGAAACAAAACAAAAAATAAACATACATGCTCTTAAAAATAATGTTTAGAAAAGAAAATACAATATAATGAAGTATTAGACTTGTCAGTCTGTGTCAAAGCAACTTGTCTGTCTCGCAGCCTTAGCGACAAATTAGATTTTGTAATTAACAACCTAACTCTGGCTTAGTGACACTTCACAGTAACCATTTGTCTTCTTGTGTTATCAGTTCACGGCATTAATGCCTATTAAGAGGATATTCCCAAACGCGCTCCATACAAATGTAGCTTAAGCCTATTTTATACATCTACCAATCATACACTATGAAATTTAGAATATAATTATGATCTTTATACTAATATTTACGTCCATAATTTCCAAAATTTTAAGTTTTATTAGATAAGTACCTTGAAATATTATTTGACAGTATTTGTTTCAAAAACAACGATCCTGAACTTTCAAACTATAAAATTATTTAGAAAACTGGCACGCAGCATCTATACATATTACAAAATCCAACCCTCCTCATACAGAACATATTTTTATGTTCTTTTCAATAAAATATGTATCATGAGCAAGAAATAAAGGAAAATTATAATTTGTATAATGTATCTTCAATTTTAATTAAATCAATTAATAGTTACGGGAAATCGAATCAAACTTTGTTTGTATGGAGCGTCCTCCGGGAAGTGTCTTCTTAAATTAAATTGATCCGGCGGCGTTGTTTCGTTTTGATAAAATTGAAAATGTTCATAAATAATCTATGTACCAAGGTACTACGTTTGCAGCAGGATAGTTTTATCTTCTGGATATAAGTAAATAAAAAAGATTTGTGTAAAAATCACTTATTCATGAAGTGATTTTAGTTTTTTTTATGATTACTTAAACTTGTCAAGACAAACAGAAGTAAGTCAATAAAGTTAAAATTCAAAGTTTTGAAATATCCTTTTGGATGATTAGTTTACTTAGTTGTTGGACTAATGCGTTTTGAAAGTTATAAAACTAATGGTCTATAAGAGATGACACAAATTAGAACGCAAGTTTTCTTGATATACGAGATGATATTCTAAAAAGGGAATTGGACACTTTAAAATTATAAACTTCGTGAAAATATCAGTTATCAAAAGTTTAATGTCAGTTAACAAAAGACTGCGAAAAGTGGTATGAATAATGAAAATACCTTAATGAAAACTGAATATTTGTAAATATTATTCATGACTTAAAAATATATTAATAAAATTAAGACAAAAATTATTTATATAAAATGTAATCCAAATTAAGGATATGTAACAAAATTAAATATGTTAGTTGTTCATATTATTAATATAACTGTGAGTTTTGAAATTGATGAGTAAACTTAAATAAAAACGTATAATTTAGCAACCCTGAAAAATATATTACGATGTGATATATATGAAAATATGAGAATTCCCTTTGACTGTTGTGATACACAGTACAGTTACACTCACATAGAAACTTTCTTGAAAGAAAAGGGTGAGAATTGAGATGATTGGATTTCAAGGGCACAATCTTGGGCAGGTTGTGAGATTTTTTCTCAGTGGGGGAGAAATAGAGATGTATAGCAGACTGCAGAGGGTTATACCCTAGCTAAAAGTTCGACGAGAAGTCATGGGACAGTCAAGTGTGGAACTTCAAACTGCTAACTCGTTTTTGAGTAAAAAAAAGAATGAGTAAAAAATTTATAAACTTTAAATTAAAATAAAAGTTTAGTGTCAATAGTTGGTGTTTAAAATAAAAATTAATTAAAGAGTGAATGAAAATAACGTAAAGTTATGACATATATTATTTACAATGAATTACCAAAATTAACAATACACTCTTAGTCCAAATTTAACTTAAGGTTTTTTAGGTACAAATCCGGAATGCAGTAGGTAGTGTACTTGCTGTCTTCATGGTTCTGTAATTTCGCCCTCGTTTCTCTATTCTAAGTGAGTTTTGAATTAAGAGCGTAGGCGCTGAGACAAATCCTGAGACTGAAGTATGAACCTTTTTTCTTATACAGGTTGTTCGAACGAGTGGACTTCAGGCTGCTGAACACAAGATCTTCAGTCTATTTCTCTATTTTAGCTAGTGGTTTATTTTAGCTACTACTTATAAATACTGTATACTATGCTGGGATGTAAAAATTTGTTAAAATTTTTTTTTTTTATGTGAATCACCACTAAAGTCTTAATTATTTATCTTTTTTTATGTGAATCACCACTAAAGATAATTATCTAAAAAGATAAATAATTAAGACATAGGTACATACAACATCTGAAATTCGAAACTTCTATGAACGATGAAAAATGAAACATTTGAAAATTCCAACACAACATTAAGGTGTCAGAACTAAATTATTTAATTCTTATGACATATACAACTATTTTATTATGTGTTTGTCTAAAAAAAACCTTTATGTGATTGTGATAAGAATTTATGGAATCTAGAAATCTAGGGTATAATACTAGCCTTATTTATTTTTCAATCTTATGACACCTGAATTACTTATATCACTAAAATTTATAAAGCTTAAAATTGAAACTATATGATATATATGTCAGTAATTTCTTGAGCACATCAAACTAAATAATTTTCATAATAATAGGGAGACATGATCACCTCATCACCATTTTTCAACTAAATTTAATTAGAATGAATATTGATAACTATTGATTGAGTCAATCTGATATTATAAAAAAAAATACTTAAACTTTCTGTATTTTTCAAAAGATCACATACATTTAGGAAACTTACACCATTCCTAGTATTTGGGAGACGTCTAGAGAAACCAATTGAAAAACAAGACGGCACTGTGACTCCTTTTATTCCGATGGAGGACATTTGGGATGTATAAGGAGCACACTTTACCACACAGTGTCACACACCTAGATTTGTTCAGCGATAATTTTGAAGACTTGGCTTAGAGAAACGCTAGATTAATGACCTCGGAGGATAGAACCGGACCTCTGATCACGTTCGTCTTGTGTGGAAACTTCGTCTGGAAAGGTTAATATAATTGTGTTCTATGTAATCAATATATATATATATATATATATATAAATATCGCATATCTTTTACAATCCGTAAGCACCTCCCCATATCGATTATGGTGAAGGTGGCAGGTTCCGTAGCTGAACAAGATGCTAGTAAGAGAGGCCGGTGAAATGGATCCGCTTGTACAGCTATTTTGATTTATAATCCGTGGCGTTAATGCCCCTTCAACTTAAGAATCTATTAGCGCTAGTAATGAAAAACTGGTAGGTACCTGTATCCTGTGAAAGTTAGGTCATATAAAATTTTTCGTCTTACGATCCTTGTATTGCTCTATTTCCATTCCGAACAGGTCACAGGAACAGTTGCCTTGTCGATCCGCTTCATTGAAATCACTTACATATATATTAACTGGTTCATGCTGATATAATTAACGAAAAACTTTTTTTAAATGATTGTATTTGCAGCAAATTTCCAAGATAATATAATGACTACGAGGTGGCATAATGCCTAAAAAAATTCATTCATATCAAAATGTTCCGGTAATCTCTATATATAACAGTCTTTCATTACCTCTGTAATTCGCGGTCAACAACATTTTACAATATATTGCCGGTAGTGAACATATGGGTAATATAAAAATTAAAATCTAAAACGCGTCACGTTATAGTACTGTAATATGTCAAAATATTATTCAAAAACTGGATACATTAATGCGTAAAAATATTCGTAAATTCAAATATGGGGTACAAAGTCTGGCGGCCTTTCGGCGTAAATCTTTTAGTAAATATCCTGCCATTTTCAATAATGGCCCGCACTCAGCAACTCGGGAAACGCTGTCTTTGTTCGACAGTAGTTTTTTTTTAAATCACAATCGGCTCTGGCCCAGTTTCATTGGGCCAGCTTCCGTAAGGAAAGCATTGTCTCATTGTCTGTGGCCTCGCTGTTTCTGTTCACAGATTTTGCTGCTGTGGATTCTTTTCTTATTTTTTCGTTCCACAAACCCTGATTGTGAGGATTGTCGCCAGGTCTCTTTTGAGCAACTATAAAGAGACAGTTATCTTTTTGTTTTGTTTTTACCTTGTCTTTTATGAAATCTTTTTTTTTTTTTTTTTGTTTCTGTTAACGACAATTACGCAATTCTTTCATTGCTGTGTTCAAAAATAATAATTGCCTAAATTCGTTTTATTTTTATAACATTTTTTGAGTAAAATTCGTTTTTCTGTCTGATTTGATTTGTTGAGATTTTATACTATCAGCCATTAAGCTATTATGTTTAAACTAGAGAAGTCGCTAAAAACGCAAGTCACGCTCGTCATACGCTGGAAGACCTTCCCCGGCCAGTGACTAAGTAAACTGCAGCCCATGCATTGCAATTTTGGAGGCAGCGGTAAGTGTTTCCACTTTGTACTTAATAGTTCAGCAGCCCATTTGCAAATGTTTTAAATGTTATAAGTTTAACATAGGACACATGTTCTCACAAATACTGATTCCTGTAGACATAAAATTCAACTTGATACCTAGCGTACGCATTCCTAACATAAAGCGCCTTAAAAGGCAGAAAGACAGATATTTTTGTATATAATTTAACTACTAATTATTAATTGTTCTATGTTTTCCTTAACTTTTGCTGTAAGGCCTTGCTTCTTGCCAAATTTCATAATGCCAGGTCATCGGCAATTACCCTGTAGGTTTTTGGTTTATATGCGAATGTCAGAATATGAAAATGGCCAAATTTTTTATTTCTGTGACTTAAAAGCTTGTCTTTTTACCTCTTTAAGGGACTGTTGATTTAATTATAGGCGTAAGTCATGAATTAGAAAAATTTATACAAAGAAAAAAGTCCAAGTATCCGATGTTAATTCAGCTTGATACCTCATCGCGTTGAGGTACCTCATTTTATGTATGATTTACTTTATATTATAATTTTTTTGATTAACCTTTCCTTGTCCTATGAGAACTCACTTATTGCCACATTTTATGATTATACCTAAGTCGACGGGAAATACCCTATAGGTAGCGATTTATTTCCAAGTGTTAAAATATGCAGCATTTTATTCATTTAGAAACTTGATGTTATAAAGCTTCAAGGGACCGATGACGTTATTATATGATATTAATTTTAACTATACAACTCTGTGCGTTTCTCAGAAAAATGCTTTCGATAGACAGACGAGAAACACGGTGTTCCTATTAGGATTTCTGTTTTTTTTTGTCACATTTACTCGTAAACAGTGTCATTACATGCTGCTAAAGTGAGTGTTAACACCTTTAAGCAGAAGTTTATAAAACCTAAGGGCGATATGATTCATTATGTCATTGAACACACCGCGTGCGCGCTCTACTTGTACGATAAAACAGTACTTAGACTTTACGTACTGTTTTATTTATTCTATCCTGTATTTACAAAAGTGCCAACTGTATTATGTCATTGAACACACCGCGTGCGCGCTCTACTTGTACGATAAAACAGTACTTAGACTTTACGTACTGTTTTATTTATTCTATCCCGTATTTACAAGATATGAACTATGCGGCAATCGAGCAATTATAGTGCAACATTTTTTTCTGACCCGGGGTGGTCAAAAATTAAAACTGCAGTCGCCATATTGAAATGGTGTACACTTATAACGACACTAGCGACCAAAAAGTCTTAATTTTAGCCTAAACTTTTAATTTATAAATTCTCTAGATATGCACTCCCACCATTTTCACCATTATTATTTTAGCGAGTTTCGTTATTTACAACTTAAAAAAGAAATAAAAAATGTCCTCGTCGTTAATGAGCCTACTATAAATGCGACACCGCCAGATAATGTTGATAGGTCTCAAGAAATAAATATGAATATTACCACCGAAGCCTAAAGACAAGTAGGTAACCGCAAACGCCAGTTTTATTAGCTCGAGAAACAAAGAAGAAAACGAGTTCATTTTTGGAGAATGTCCTATTAGCTTACTTTGGGGAAATCGCCGAAAAATACGAAACGTCTTCCCTATGGGTAATTTACTCTATGTTAAGAGCACTCTCAAGTCCAAAAATACCAACAACATTTAACAATATATAAAATTAACAGCATTATGGAAAAGGAAGTAACATGGGTATGTACGGAATTGTCTAAAAAATAATTATTGCCACATGCATGACTATCACTTGAGAACATTACGGATTTGGCTGAAGCTGTGGTTTGAGGGACAGTTTATACCATAAATATTAATGATGGCACATTTTACTGCATGGAAACATTCCTTTATTTCCTAAACTAAGTGATAATTCGTTAAAGATTTTTAAATAAGTCATATCTGTTCAAGTCAGAGATCGAACCTATGTAATATAAGAAAAAACCAACAACCTGTTTTTTTTTGACATCAGTCGAAAAGGTTCTTTAATAAGGATCTACTGAGCAAGTAAATAGTGCACAAATATATATATATGTAAATAGTAGAGACAACAAGTATACTATGCTATTTCCAAAATAATGTAAAATTATTGACAAATATCTGTTTAAAATTTATTCAAAAATATATAGACTTCGAACTCGATAATTTTTGGGTGAACCCTGCTAAAATAAAATTTTAAGACACATTTCATTTGTTTGCTATAGTGTCCGACCGAAGTTTCGGTTTCGGCCAAAACCAGCCGACACTTTCGTGAGCTATTGTATGCAGTCGGGTCATGATCAGAACGAATCCACTTGCTTTTGTTAGATACCTCTCTTCCAACAAAAAGAGTAAATTTTTTTAGGGGGATACATCCTACTCCAGGCAAACCGTGTTTAGTGCCTACCTTTTTGCTTCATCTACACTCCCTCATGGCGTCTAATTATTAACTAATTTTTAATTTTAATTGTTGAATTAAATATAAATATATTTTTTTGAGAAAATAGTATACCTACTTACATAAAATAATATATAGAAGAACCTGTTATCCTGCAGTCAGTGTAATCCTCTGGAAAGTACTATTTAATTGTTTTAAATTACAAAAAGACTTATAGTTTATTAGACTTATAGCTCAAAGTGGTAGTTTTAGTTTGGTTTCATTTAAAAAAATTGTATGTTTTATTTTCTTAAATAAATAAATTTAGTAAGAATATTTTAAAATATAGTATGATAAGTATGCACATTAAAGTTAATATCAGATTATACAAACCACTTTGAGTATTTTTATATTCAATAATTCAAAAATATCAATAATATCTAATAATCTATTTATAGTCCAAGGGTAAAATGTAGATTTAACTATAGTTAACCAAATTAGTTTTGCGTTTCGGCAGAAACTAGAAGGCAAGCTAAAGGTTCGGTTACGATTTTCGCTGAAAATCGTGTTTCGGTCAAACACTATTTTTCTATCATTTAAAGAGGATGCTATCGTTTGTATGGCAAGCTTATAAAGGATGTCTCGATTGAGTTCGCCATTTTTATTTCCTTATTTCGTGATAAAAAAACAAAGATATTCAAACCCTCTGTTGTATTGATCAATCAGCCGCTGCTCATTTCCTTTTTTCAACAAATGCTTTTATATTGACCCATTATTGTATTTTGTAGGGTTTGAATAACTATCTGGGGATATTATCCCGTTTGCGATCGTAAACGTTCTATTTGCAGTTACAAAATTATTTGTTAAAGAAAATCCAACTCTAATGTTTTATATTAAAGGTCCAATAAATGTGACTTGACGGTGGTTTAGGTTTGTGTGTTTAAGAGGCTGAAGAATATTTGAAGACTGGTGTAATTGTAAAGGTCTTGTTCACTGATTAAAATGGGGATAACAATATATTTGTTTTCTTTTAAGAGGTTGTTAAAAGAGCTCGTGGCCCACCTGTGTCTGTCGACCAAAAACGATCCTCAAAGTTATGCAAAAACTCTAAATTAAAAAATAAAACATTTTACAAAAAGGACCTTGCCATACTAGGCAAACCTTAACATGAAATAAAATAGAAACAAAAAACAAATTCTTTGAAAAGTCTAACATTATATTTTGTATTTTAGGGCAAAAATACAGAAACTAAGACTGTTAGGCGGACTGTTTAAAATAAAAATTCTCAGCAAACCGAACTAATTTCCTATTAGCTCACAAACTCACATACAATCAAGAACTGTATTAACTCCAAAATCATTTTTTCATCATCGTCAGTCGGATTTTACGGATGAAGCTGGACGATCCTATAAATCGAAATCGATCTGTGCGTAAACATTTAGGTTATTTAGAATAAACTCCTTACTTTGGAGACCTTAAAAATTCTAATTGTTTATTTTAAGTACATGCATAAACTATCGACAAGTTATGAACCTTGTTACATTTATTATTTATTTGTTTGTTTCAGGCGGAGATGAGCCAATAACGGTGACTGAGCGTGGGGTCCGGTTTAGTGTGGAGCCAAGCGACGCCGTGGTGCCGAGGGGGGGCGTGGCGATGCTGGTGTGCGCGGCACAGGCTCGACCGGCGGCGAAGCTGACGTGGCGGCACAGCGCGGCCGCACCGCCCACCAGGGAGCATGGGATCTCAGGAGATGACAAGTACAGGTTAGGTGCTGCCTTAGAGTCCCTTCTGTAGGGTAACTTAGAGGAAGAAGGTCTTAGGTCATAGTCCATTACTTCATCATAATAGAGTACAGAGAATATAAATGTGGCGGCATGACCTCAGTGTGTAGAGACATGACGTCTGGCAACAGAAAGTAGCTTGCTGAAGTCATACGCATCGCCAGTCGTCGTTATTACGTAAACTGGACTGGAAACACCAGTCCAGGCAAATCACGCCTTGCCTTTTGTATATGTAAATTAAACATACAAAATATATATTGAAGGCAATATTTCAAAAAGTTCATTGTTGTCAATCAAGCTTTTAAAAGTACAACACAACCTGTACATAGGTGACTCCAACGTGATTTGAACACGCACCCTACTTATAATACCTGTAGAAGAAAACTCGAAAGAGTCGAGTCTCATAATGCGAGGCTAGGACTAGATTTTACATTTCGCTCGCTAACACAGCGGAGGTCACAGTGGCTCGCGGTAGCAACACAAAATACAGCGGATTTGTGTTGCTACCGCGAGCCACTGTGCCCTCCGCTGCACAAGCATACTAATTTGTTAGTGCAGTTAGATCTATGTTTTGAAAGTGTACGTACGAGAAGTGTGTTTGTTGATTTCTTGTATAACGATAACTTACTATCCTTTTTATACTATGACTGGCATATTCCAGTGACTTTGTCCCCGTGGACTTTTGACTAAAAAAGCATTCAACTGTTTATAATTTTACCTACAAAATTTTGAATTTTTCGAACAAATTATTATCCCCTATTTAGCCCTTAAAGAATGATCTTCCAAAGACGGTAAAACAAGTTAAATGCCAAATATCAATTTAATTATTTTTATTTTAAATGACGAATTTCCATACAAACTTTCAATCCCCATTTTACCCCTTTTGGGCACGAACTCTGCAAAATTATTTCTAAGCTTTCACCCTACGTTATCAGGAACCTCTGTGCAAATTTATAAATCTCTAGTTGTAGTCGTTTGGGCTGTGCGTTGATATATCAGACAGTCAGTCAGTCGTAAGTTCATTCTTTTATAAGATAAATCTATTTTTTTTGTTTGTTTTCAGAAAGCACCTGAGTAACGGATCGCTGATGATAGAGAACATGTCTGCTGCACTGGCCGGCCAGTACCAGTGCGTGGCGACAGTCGACGGTGTAGGGATCGTAGTCTCTAGGGTCGCCACTGTGCTTCTAGCTGGTGAGTTGAATAAACATAGGGTCATCAGACATAGGGGATAAATAACTTTGTGTAACACTCAGCTAGGGAAATTAGTTGCCTCAGAAATAGTTTGTCCCCATTATAAAGTGGGAGCATAAGCTTCTCTTAAGAGAAAGGAGTTTTAGGCCTTTAGCAACAGCGTTAACCCAGTGTGAATTGGCTAACGTTATAGAGCACTTGTGGCCGCTTGACTGTCAGATTTTTTAAGTATTCTGACTTAGCTTAGTGACTGTCTCCATTTGTCTATTCATTCAAAGTCTAATTGAAAATTTGGCTTAGTATATTTGTATAGAATATTCGATTTCCTTTATATATACCAAAGTCTAAAACAGTTTCAAATATTTGCCATCCATATCTTCTGAAGTAGAAAATGCTTTTACATTTTGAGACTAGCTTTTAAAGAACGATCTGAGCAACGCGCTAGGGACAGCTACTAGGACATGTTTCTTCGCCCGCATTGTCGTTTAAAGTTACATAAATACAAAGTACAATTGGATATAGTTGGTTCGGAACTTACCTTGGGAATTACTATTCTTGCTGATTTTTGTGTGAACAAATGTTTGTTCCATTTTAGTATTATACTAGCTTTTTCTCGCAGTTACACCCGCGCTTAATTGGTTATCGGCATGCAATTTTTACAACTCCATGATTGTAGCAAGAAAGTTAGCCATAGTAAGCTATAGGTGTAGCCATAGATCATTCACGAGGGTTTCGGTTATAGTTATTCCCGCGGGAACTTTAAATCTTTTCCGGGATCAAAAAGGGTCCTATGTCCTCAGTCTATTTAACAATATCTGTGCAATTTTCAGCCTAATCGAATGCTCCATTGTGACGTGAAGACAGGACAAACAAAAATTGCATTTACAATATTAAAATGGATACACAAATAAGTAAACGTTTCAGTTTTCCTATGTCCGTCAGCCTCTTAGTATTTTCGTATATTTGTCTATCAGTCATTGAATAATGTTACCAGCCGCCACACGTCCCCACTGTCGAGGTTTGGCGTCCCCTCACCTTCGGTCTAGGGCCATAGTCCATCACACGGGCTCAGTGCAGGGGCCTGATTCTCGTGCTCATAAATTTCATCATGGCTTGTTAATCGCGGTTACTGTTTTAGTCGATAGATCGACTTGTTTGTACCACCACTTTCCGTGTAGTTCCATTTCTACTGCTACCGACCTCGTTGCATGTCGACCTGTTTGTTCGACATATGTCTATACAGAGATTCTAAGAATACGAAAAACTATTTGCAAACGATATCCGCCATGTTTTTTCGATATATCTAGTTCAAACTAGTCGAACCATCAACTAAAACAGTTACCGCGATTAACAAACCACGAGTAAATTAATTAAACATATCTCGAATTCGCGATTATCTCTATCAGCACGAGAATCAGGCCCCAGGGACCTAATTCTCACTTCATCCGAGATAATCTCGTATTAGAGATTATCTGGGAGGCACAATCTCGACTGTAAAATTTCGATCGTCGACATCATTTTCGCGTTTGCTGTATTCTCACTATCAATCGAAACAACCTTGGAACAAAATGTCGTTCGAAGCGGTGGAATGTTGCCATTGTGAACCGGTTACGCTACGAGGTGCGTTCCGTTGCACAGTTTTATAGCGTTTTTAAAAACGCCTATTCTAATATGCCTCTTTTGATAAATTAAAAAAGGGTTCGGTGACCACAAAATGTTTGAAGCAATATTTTACGTGTGTTTCATCATTATTAATAAGGAAATAATAAGTATAAGTAAGTTTGTAAACTAAATCCCTATTTAGAGAAATTGCTATAATCTTTAAACGGAACGTATTTGGACATAAATAAAAAAAAATCTGTTTGTTTTTGTTGATTGTTTTATTTGTTTATTTGGTTGAGAATTTTAGGTTATTTTTATTTTTCAAAGGTATTATTATGTTTATTAAATTTTTCGCACATAAAATTACCACCTAGTATTATCAAAATACTATGCAGCACTTAAGATGGCGGTGCCGGACCTCAAACATTTTGTATGTAATGTAACCTAGTGATTGTTATGATGGAAATCAATAGAAATAGAAGAATATAATTGTCTTGGGCGACTTTGATAATTGCGGTCAGAGTAACTAAAAGGGGACGCAAGGGTGAAAGAAGTCTTTTTTTTACCCCTTTTATACACCCAAACCGAAAGTAATAAAGGTAAAAAAATATCATATTTGGTAATATAAGTCTTTTTTTCCGGCCTTTTAATTACTCTGACCTACATTTTAGACATTTACTTTAGATTTTAGAACATAGCTTCACGCTAAGAGTAGAATTAATGTTTAGAACCCAATCATTTTGAACTAAATTTGTCATGATTCGAATGCGAGATGTAGTCTCGAACGGTCCCGACCACTCGAAGCAGTTCGAGCGGCTTGCGTTCGAGAAATGTCCTATTCGACATTACAAGAATTGCTCAACTACATTTTCGTTCGAGAAAAGTTTAAATTCGTACTTTATTTCGAATTCTTGATCAATTCGATCGCGTGAGAATTGGCTCCCTGATTGTAGACCCGATAACGACAACTACTTGACGTATGGAAATCAATAGAAATAGAAGAATATAATTGTCTTGGGCGACTTTGATAATTGCGGTCAGAGTAACTAAAAGGGGACGCAAGGGTAAAAGAAGTCTTTTTTTTACCCCTTTTATACACCCAAACGAAAGTAATAAAGGTAAAAAAACTGGTTGCCTGTAAAGTCGGTTTACGGGCGAAAGTTTTACGTGACAATGATTTTATGTCTGTCTCTCTCGCTCTTAGGCGGGCGCGTGCCTCTCACTCGCTCTCATTGTGAGCGCATAACGTGAGCGGAGCGTAACGCAGTTTCTTGAAGTGTCACCCGGCAAACCAATTTATAAGACGTTGTCACGTCAAAATATCATATTTGGTAATATAAGTCTTTTTTTCCGGCCTTTTAATTACTCTGACCTACATTTTAGACATTTACTTTAGATTTTAGAACATAGCTTCACGCTAAGAGTAGAATTAATGTTTAGAACCCAATCATTTTGAACTAAATTTGTCATGATTCGAATGCGAGATGTAGTCTCGAACGGTCCCGACCACTCGAAGCAGTTCGAGCGGCTTGCGTTCGAGAAATGTCCTATTCGACATTACAAGAATTGCTCAACTACATTTTCGTTCGAGAAAAGTTTAAATTCGTACTTTATTTCGAATTCTTGATCAATTCGATCGCGTGAGAATTGGCTCCCTGATTGTAGACCCGATAACGACAACTACTCGACGTATGCAGGTTTTCATTCCTTCACCGAAAAGAATAATGTTCTTGAGAATTTTAGAAAAAGACTTATTAGTACATGCTGGGCTCAAACGCTCGCTTATTAGAATGCAAGATGGATGATGAGACCATTCGACTATCATGTTCGAATAACAGGACCTTAAAATAAATACAAACAAATGCATATAATATGGCATTTTAAAACAACACTAATAATATAAATGCGAAAGTTTGGTTGTCTGGATTCACATATAGGTAACATTTTTTTTTGTATTATTACAGAGCTACCAGAAGTGACCGGCGGGGCACGTAGCGTTCTAGGCTCAGCGGGTTCACCGACTTTGCTGCCGTGCGGCGTTCGGATGCCGGCGCGGCTCGCATTGCGCGTTTTAGCTGCAACGGGTCCGCCGGCGCCCGCCGTACGTGTATACGGACAAGCCAAGCTGTATACACCGCCCACACTAACTGTTAATGTGAGTATTGTCTTCATCAAGGCATAGATGTAATTTAAAAAGGAAACGCGAATCAATATTTTGATTTTATGCACTGGTACTTAAATTCGTCACGAATCTATTAGCGCGTTGGTCTAGGCTAGATGCTAGAGTGGCATATTCGCTCCCTCTGAACCAGAACTTATCCGCTATACGTTCCCATGGTAACTGAGGTTTAGGCCATAGTTTACCACGCTGGCCTTGACTATGTTTTAACATAAATACTGGTTGAATTAGGTCAACTCAAACTCATTTTTTTTTATTTAAATAAGGTTTTTACAAACAATTTTGAATCGTCAAAGTTATTAAATACTATTTTATTCTCTTCTTGACTGGGAGGTTTTATTGCTAAAGTACGTGGGTCACCTTCAACTAAATATCGTAAAATTCGGCGCGGATTTCCTGTCTACTGTTGGCTTTGGCACCGCCATGCTTCTAGTCGATATACCTTTAGACCAGGGTCTTAATTACTCTTTATTTTGTTAAGATTTTCTTGTGACATTGTATAGTTTGAAATTGCATTTTTTCTTCAAATATAAGTATTTATTTTGTAATGTGAATGTTAAATTGATATATTTTTATTAAACATTTATTTTAGGTGACGTGGTTAAAAAATGGGTCCCCTGTGAGGACGGAACGAGAGGGAGGTCGTGTCGCTCTGACCCCCAGCGGGGCTCTAGAGTTGGACCCCTTGAGACCTCACGATGCAGGGCTCTACGCTTGTCGTATCAGTTTAGCGCACGCTCCGCAGATATACAAGTGAGTTCAAACTAAAAAAATATCTAAACTCGCCTTTTAGAAAAATATGTATCGTCGTTTCTGCTAAAAGATGTCCACTGCTGGACTTACTCCTCCCCCATTCGTCTTCACAAAGGCCGGTTTTGACCCCACTTCTGACACTGCATGGCCCTGTGGCTCTTTCGGTTCGACGAGCGATGTATGATAACTAATCCTGGACGTCATACGCCATCTGGTCCCAAACTAAAGTACTTGAAATACAAAAGTAAGTCATCTTTGGGAAAAACTGGTGACGAAAGTGTAGTAAGGCGATGCGGCGGGGAAGGAGGACACTTTTCCCGATACTGCATGTATCTCCGGGTAAACTTAATAGTAATTGACGCATAGTTTATGTCACCGGTTAAAGTCATAAACCTATAGTTCAACAAACTTTTCTGACCTGGAGGTCAAAAACAGTGGCCTATAGTAAAAGCTTAACTTAGTTTAGGCGCCGTCAGTAAATTGCAGGATTTTTTATTATTTATTTATAACCATTTTGATAATTTTTGAATTCTTTACAGAACTAGTGAAGCAACAGAATTGCGTGTGAGTGCGGAAATTGCAAATGTAGAGACTGCGCCAAGATTTATTGCCACTCCACAACCCGTCACAGTCATGGAGGGTAAGTTTAGTTTTTTGACATTAGTTATTTAGTTTTAAACAGTATTGGTTAAAAGTGTAACCAAAACCAAAAAGTATTCTAAACACTCCTACTTCATTTATTTTTCATTCAATCATTCACACTACCCTAACTAACATGTATTATGTAGTATCGTTTATGGGATCATCGATTAATTAACATTAAAAGAACCAATTCTTTTACCCCTTACTCTATTGCCCTAACTAGGGCATGCAATTATCCGTCGGAATTTAATATCCGGATAATTCGGATACTTGACTTTGGCTATTCAGATAATAAGGATTTAAAATATTGACGTGACAACGTCTTATAAATTGGTTTGCCGGGTGACACTTCAAGAAACTGCGTTACGCTCCGCTCACGTTATGCGCTCACAATGAGAGCGAGTGAGAGGCACGCGGCATGGTTAGCCCGCCTAAGAGCGAGAGAGACAGACATAAAAAGTGAAAGGCACAAGTTGTCACGATTCCGGACGGTTGTCCGACACCTTTTTTTTTACAGTAATGTGTTAGCGAAAATTAATAAAAAGTGTTTTGTATGTAGTGCCAGATAAATGTTTTTATTGGACCACACGATAGAAGGGAAGTTACCATTTGTTTATTTTAAGTTAAACCTATACCTGTACCTATTTCTTGTTCCTCTCATGCTTTTTTATAGCTGTAATTTAGGTCCCTTAGGTCCCCTTAGAGGACATTAGAACAGAAAGACGTGGTCCATGTAGGTACAACAAATTACATTATTTGAGGTAAGTAATAGTGATTTATATAATTATTTAGGTTTCGCCTTACCCGTCAATAGGACGAAACATATGTTATATAGTACACATTGTATTGATCAGTCAATCTCCAATGAATCATTAGTAGGCAAAAACAAACATGAAAATGTAAATTTTTCTTTGAAACACCTATCTCTTAAATTTTCTTAAATGTAAATATAAAGTATTATTAATACGTAGTAGCTATGTTTGAGTAGAAAAATAACCACAGTCATTGGCTTTTATAATATTTAAACATTTTTCTAAGGTTTCTGTTGTTTTCTTTTTTCTACTTTTTAGACAGTATAATTACACTGCTGACTTTAGGTCCTTCCCATACGCGTTAATCGGTTTAATGTGTAGAGTAGACTGTCCGTTGCAACTTCAGCTTGCTGACGGTTAGCTTTTCGGTTTTTCGAACTATTATGAATTTTATTTTGTAAAGAAACACTGCATTGTTCTATCGATATCTAGCTGAGCGACTATTAGCATTTTAGGAAGACAACAGTAAGAGATCAAACAGCGTACCGCAAGTTGTCACTGGCGACACACACAATGCTTAGTAAACTGAGGTTTTAAGGACAATTAAACGTAACGAATTTCTTAAACGCTGCCTGACTAAGTTAGATTCTTCCATTTATCCTCTTCTGGTAGTTAGAATTACCGGTTGTACAACTAGGTTCTTGTCCTAGGTAATTATATTTGTCAATAACTTTGAGAGTAGCATTCCAAAGCACAATGTCGTCAACAACAATCACCTGTTGGGAAATTTTTCTTAGGGTTTCCAGTGTTTTTGCCAAAACATGACCGCGTTGACACCTGCAAATTGACGATTTGTGATACACTTAACATTTATGTTAATGCTATGTCCTTCTTACTTCAGGAGCTTAAACACATCTTCCGACGCAGCCGTTAACTGTTTCAGAAAAACAAGGGCATCCTTTCTTATACCTTTCTGCATTTGGATTGAACACTTCAAAACTTGGTTTTACCGATATTCAGAAACAGCTGCACCTCCCTGGTCTTGATAAATTAAAAAGCTTTTTTTAGTCCATGCAAGTTTTTCGGAACCGACTTGTTGAGAGAAGAAAACCTACGTCAAAGACGATTTGTGATAACTCTGGAAAACTACTTTTAGGTATGGCTGAGGTAGTTCTATGTGTATATATCCTACAAAAGGCTAAGATCTCCTTGTGCTTTTGTTCTGTGATAACCTCTGGCATTGTCCCTTTTCCTCAAGGATGACAGGATTAGGACTTATAGGAATCGATCTTCCTCTTTAACTTGATTCTTTTCGCAACTCTTTTTTTTGTTGTGTTTTTTTTGACAGTTTTTACCAGCCTGACATTTAAATCAACTACATTTTCGCAATCTTCTGGAAGCAATTACGACGTTCGAGCTATAAAATCGGAGGTCTGTTTGCAGTCATTGATTAGACGGAGGGTTGACTTTATCAAAGGACCACTCTTCATTTTGAAGTCAATATTCTGCGTGATTATTATTTATTAGTACCAGACTTTAAACTAGATTTTAAAATATATATCACGGAGTCACTACTTAATATTCGGCTATTAAAAATTTTGGATTGAGTCAATCTCATTTTCAGTCAGACAGGCGCCCCCATCCGGGTCTATTTTCTGTAATGAGGTTGTTTTAAAGAAATCATCATCAAGAGTTCTTTTACATATAGCCGCTGGCCAAAAACTATCCTCTATAATTATGTTGCCCCACTTCAAATTTCCCCATTGTAAATTTTCTAGTGCCCCTCCTTACGTTTAATTTCAATATCTGTCAACTTTTTAACTATCTACACAGTCACGTGAATGTTATTTTTTTTAAACAGTGAATATTTTCTTTAAAGGTGCATCGGTAACATTTGACTGCGCAGCGGTTGGCAATCCTAAACCAGAAATGATATGGCTCAACAATGGAGTAGCCATAGATCTCAGGTAATATAGTAAATATCTTGTATATGAAGTAAACTTGGATTTAAAACTAAGTAAGCAATAATGATTCTTGTAGAACATTAATACGAATTAACCTTCTATCTAGAAAAGTTTCTTGTTAGTTTACAATTCTGTTGTAACAGCGGGGAGGTAAGGTCAACTCTTACAAGAGCAATACAAAGTGGCCATATTGCATGAAGTGCTACGCAATACACTGTGCTTTTACTGTACTTCAGTGACCTGGACTCCCGTTTCTACCTGGTTGGTTCCGGCTCGCTTCGGGTACAGTCTGCGCGTGCTCTCGATGCTGGCTCGTACACTTGTCGCGCACACAACCGGCTCGACTCAGCCGACCACGGGACGCAGCTACAAGTTCTGGTGAGGGAAAACGTTATAATTATTAATTCCTAAGTTTTCGGAAACATATATTTTATTAATAATATTTAGACTTTCTATGTAAAGTACTATGTGCGGACGCCGGCTTAGCATTCGATGGATTCTATTTGATCAGTTCCGGATATCTGTAGCCGTATATTTCATGTCGAATAATATTCAGTATTTCGAAAAGTTGTAGTTTCGATGAGAAAGATTATTTATATCATGGCAAAGTATAGTGTTTACTACAGCCAGAGTTTTTACTTGCCGTGGCATATAATTTCAGACAGCGCCTCGTGTCCACCTCCCCGACGGTCCCGTAATATCAGCCAGAACACGAGGCGACATAACCCTCCGGTGTGAAGTGCGTGGCCGGCCAACTCCTGTCGTCTCATGGTTGAAGAACGGGGAACCACTTACACCTAATAATCACGATATAGCGCTTGTTGACGGGTCAGTATAACTATGTATTTTTGTAACACCTAATCTATATGACTATTTGTATTTATCTGAGATCAGCTAGGTTTCCGTGGATAGAAGTGGCAGATAACACAAAAATGGCCTGGTGTAGCAACCTTATTGAGATAATATAATTGACTCATTATATGATTTTTTTAAAATGTAGAAAGATCTTTTTGAAAAAATAATTGAACATTTTAAAATCAAAGAATCAAGTTTTAAGTCTTAAAATATCAAACTCTTAGCGTCTTTTATTCTGAGGTATAGATGATGTAATTTAAATAACCGTATGTGCACTCTTAACCTCTGGAAGAACTAGGCAAAGGTTTCTTAAAATAGCATAATTTATTTTATTTACAGTACATCGCTGCGTATCCAAGGTGTTCTAGCAGTAGATGCGGGAATGTTTCAATGCGCTGCCGCATCACTTGCGGGCTTGACTTTAGCGTCGCTGCGATTGGTGGTCTTACCGCCTGACGATGGTAAAAAAATAAATTGTATTGTGTAGAAAAATCGTGTTAATTCCCAATTAGTTATTTTTTAAATGTATTGATTTAGTTAAGATATCATTAAATTTTTAATACGGAAAACTTTATTGTGTTCATAATTAGTAAGTTACACATATATTTTTTATATTTTATGATTCACGTTTTTCGTGTTTAAATTTACATTATTTTGATTTTATTTCTATAAATAATAATAATATAAATTATTTACATTAAATCTTTTTCAAGTTAAGTTGACATTACTTTTATTTTTAAACTTAAGTATTTTCAATTTCTTTTTAGTTCTTTTATATACTTTTTTATTGCGTTTAATTCATTTTGTTTTTTTTTTTTCATTTTTATTTCAGACATAAACACACATAAACTCAATACGTCTGTTACGATATCAAAAAAATCTAAACCAACTCCTAAGATATCTAATGCTAAAACTTCTCTAAATTCCTTAATACCCGTCCCAAATTTTAACACATCATCCAAATATGTAAAAAATCAACGCATTTCTAACAACTCAACCCAGGATATTTTCAATAGTTTGATATCTACAGAGCATTTTGGAGACCAAATGTTAGATCCAACGCCAGAAGGTTTGGATTTTTTAGGCGAAACATCGTCAGCATATACTTCCGAATCAGAAGTGGAATATGATGATATGTATGATTATGATCAAACTTCGTTTCATGCTGCCGAAGGATTGGATTTAGAGCAACTGAGGAATGGAAATGCGACAATAGTATCCGCGCCTAAAGCGCTAAGGGCGGTTATTGTGAAGGACAGATTTGTTACTTTGAGTTGGGAAGAACCGGAGCATAAGAAAGGAGAAGTAACAGGTTATGCTGTTATCTATAAGGCTAAGGGAAGTGAAAGGTATGTTTTATATTTTTTGACTTGATTAACCTTTCTGAATCTTTAAATAAAAAATTTGATAATCAGATAAATATTTTTCATAATTTATTGCTTACTCAATTTGCGGATTTATGGACAGATTTTTAGTAATCTACTAGCTGTCCCGTTGTTCCGCTGCCGTCCCTCTGTACCCGGCGAAAGTTGGTTTTTACCTATAGTGCCCGAGTCCGGCTCGCACTTGACATATCGAGATAAAAACTATCCTATCTTTTAAGTTGGATCAAATAACAGATATTTACGAAGTTTGATCAAAGTTCAGTAGTTTAGGAGTCCATTGAGGACAAACATTGTGACACGAGATTTATATATATTAAGATGTACATTTTTTTGTTTGAATGTATGAATGAAATGGTTATTTAATAATTTGTGTGTGGGATATATTAATTATAGTGGTAAAATGATTAAAATATTTAATTATTACAAATCTGCTGCTTTCTGTTTGCTATTCTAGGTGAATCTTAATAATTTTTTTCTTATACAAACTTTGTTGAATTAAATATTATAGATATTTAATTATTTTTTTTATACCTAAATATATAATTAGGTAAAAAATATCACGTGTCAAAAAGTGCCTAGGATGAATCCAAGATCCAATGGTTCATATATAAAATTTTAAGTCAATAGGTATTAGGTATTTCAATTACAAAGCCAGACCAATTCTGCATACAACGTGGAATGTAAACGTAGTATGGGTGAAAAAAAATTAAATATTAATAACTCTAATTTTATTTCTAAGCAATATTATATTGAAATTTTAGCTAAATTATACGTACAGTTATAAAAGTAAACGAAATATTGGCAAGAACTAGAGGTTACTTTGTAATTATTTTTAAGAAGGAAATTTTGTTGCTTTATGTTTTTGCTAATATCAGACATTTGTCCTATTTTGTTTCTTCTCTATTTGTTTCTTATTATTTATTTGGACTTGGTTTACTTGTTAATAAATACTTACAAATTTTAATTTACCCGGTAAAGGTTTTTTCGCTATATTCGCCTTTCTGCTTCCCTCTAGATTCTTAAATCTAGATGGAGGGATAAAAAGGGGACTGTATAAGGAATTTAAGGGTAGAAGAAGGGAACTATTAATAGAATTTTAATAATAATAAATAAATAATAAACATTCACCGCAACTCATATTATAATTGTGAAAGTATGTCTGGATGGATGGATGGATGGATGGATAAATGTTTGTTACTCAATCACGCTTCAACCACTGGACAGATCGGGATGAAACTTGGCACACATATAGGTTAGGTTTGGGAATAGACTACTGTTTATACCGAAAAAATTAAAAGTTCCAGCATAAATAACTAAAACCAAGCTGAAACGAACTATAGCTTTAACTATCGCTTGCTATAGCAAACTTCATTAGTATAATAAAGGAGTTCCACGCAGATAAGAGAATTTAGGGTGGTTGGAGCCGCTGGAAAAATCTAGTATAAAATACACTCAAACAACTCGCACGCCACCTATTGTAAAATGATTGCAGGTACTAATTCAAAAATAACAAAAATTTAGTCTAGGTACTTGTATTAGCAACTGGTTATAATGGATGTTTGTTTTTTACCAGGGAAAGAGTGTCGCGTGGAAGTGCCCAAAAGCATGAAATGAATGTTGTCTCTCTTCAGCCCAACACCACTTATCAGTTTGGAGTTTTGGCGTACACAGAACGAGGAGTATCTCCTTTGACAGACGTAAGTAAAAGTTATCTTGCCTGTCTTCATAAAGTTCGTCAAATAAAATTAAATTATTTTTTCTTGAGAAATTTTGCTTCTCCATAAACAATTTTTGTAATGAAAAGCTTTAAGGATTCTAAAAATATTAAAACTATAAGATTATATTACTTCTGTTGTATAAAAACCTAATCAATATCGTTAATGTAAAAAGCGAAAGGCGATGATATGCAAATGAATTATTGAGTAAAACAGTCATTGCATTCCTGGTATGGAATTAGGTCAAGTTTTTTTTAAAAAAACTAAAATTGTAGTTGTATTTGTTTTTCTGTTTATATAATTGCTGGCAGCAGTATTAGTTAATTAATATATCAAATTTAACTTGTCAAATGTGTGTTTTCTTGGATTTAAACAACATTTTGTAATTTAACTGATATGTGAATAATATTACAATGAATAATAATTGACAGATGATAGAAGTAACAACCCCGGAAGAGGAACTAACCCATGGTCCACCGCTCAAAGTGAAGGCAGAAGCAACGGGACCTCACAGTATCAAAGTGTCATGGTCTCATCCTGCAGCCATGCCCTCAGTTCCCGCGCCTTCCAAATATACTGTATTTTATACTGAGGTTTGTAAAATTTCATTTAATACTAGCAACGTTTGTTATGCTTGCCCCTTTGTCAAATACTGAAGTAGTTATTTATGATACAAGTGCGGTAAATAGTTTATTACGAATAAGTGCCAAATTTAAAACACGGGCGTAGCGCGTGTTATTAAAGGCACGCATTCGGAATAACCCTTTACGGTCACGTATCATACAACGTTTTTCAATGCATTTTGCGAGGAAGTAAAAGTTAGACATAAAAAAAATCTTCATTAGAACTCATTTTTAAAAAGTAATATTTACTAAAGATAAAGCTGTTTTGCAATGAAATGGCGCGTTTTTCTGCAGAAGTGCGCATACAGGTTTTTTTTCATGAGGCAAGGGTCTTCCCTACGCACAGCCAAATAATTTTCAATATATATTTTTGTTTGCATAAACAGTTGAAAATACGTATTTTAAAATGACATTCAAGAATTTAATATTAAATTATGTCGTGTGGTGTTTATTATCTACTTATTGCTTATAGAGCGCGCAACTTATTATATTGACAACATTATAGTTTAGGTAATATTGCCGCCAATTCGCCTTTTTTTAAATTAATTTAATGGCGCATTCTTTTTGTTGTGCCAGTCCGAAATTTAAATAAAACTTGATGAGTTATCACTTCATTTATCAATGTTCGGGCTTAAAAAAGTTATTCCATTTTCAAATTACATATTCGACCGCTTGAGCGATTAAGCGGCCGGCTTAAACATTGCGGGCCGCTCTCTGATACTATACTGCAAGTACGATTTAGCCTAAACAACCTTGTGCAAGATATGATCGCATATCGTAGCATGTTTGAGGAAAGAATAATAATGAAGTTTACTTCTTAAGAAGCGATAGCGCCCGGTACGACAATTTAATAGTAAAATTAATTAAAAAAATATATTTAAAAGTTAAGTAAGGGTAGTAAAATCGAGCTTAACAATGTTACAAAAAGCGTTATCTATTTAGGTAAAACCCTGCTTTCTGGTATCCAATTGAGCTGAAATTTGGTATACTTATACAATAAAATAATATGGTACCCCGGAGCTGGCGTGATGATGGAGCCGGAAGATGGCCGTAGGAACACTTAACGAAACTAACCTTATCAAATTTGGGCTTGTTTGACAAGTACTGTGGTCGTAGATGATATAATGGCCAAACCACCATAAAGCAGGCGGCTACAGATTTTTACTAAACTGAACGGGCTATATGTTGTTAAATAGCTATTTTTTATTGTTTATTGTATTTTATTGTACTGCTATCCCTTAATACAAATAAAACTAAGTTCATGAGCTTCAGTAACACAAAAGCTGGCAAACCTCCAAGTACAATAACTTTACCTGCTCATACATTCCCATGCAACAGAAGTAACTCAAATGAGGCTAACTGTAACTGTCCACTTCTTCAACAAGTCAATAACATCAAATACTTAGGCGTAATCATTGATGACAGGCTCTATTGGGGACCTCAAATTGAAGCAGTTAGCAAAAGAATAAGAAAATTAATTTTTATATTTAAAAGTCTTAGGGATGTTCTTGATTTGTTTTCTCTTTTCTTTGTATACAAGGCACTGTGTGAGTCAATACTAACTTACTGTATAAGTTCCTGGGGAGGTGCTGCTAAGACGCACATGATAGAAGTTGAAAGAGCACAGCGAGCGTTATTCAAAGTCATAAAGCGTGTGCCTTATAAATATCCTACCAGTAAATTGTATAGTGAGTGTAATATACTTACCATTAGAAAATTTTATATTTTCCAATCTCTTCGCAGATATTATCGCGATGTTTTTCCTAAACTTCCACAAACAAATAAAAGACAACACCGCTATCCGGTTCCCAACTATCGGAGTACCTTTGCCAGAAGACATTAAAATTATAATGCTCCATTTCTATACACACAGTTAAATTCCAAAATTAAAACGAGACACTGCAACAATCATAATATAAAATCTATTATACGTAACTGGCTTTCTGATCTCAACTACGATTTGACAGAGGATCTTTTTACCAATTTAAGTTAGTGATAGGCATACAGTTTACCAACACAACACATTAAACTACACAATATACACACTCTCTACTTAACTCTCACTTAAACCCATCGCACATCAATACTCAATGCTCACCATCATCTAATCACGCTAAGGACAACTTATACACAACCCACATATTATGCCTACATTCACTTTATTTAATATGCCTTTCATTTTTGCTTTATTTTGTAACTTTTTTGCCTAACTTAAATATAATTAATTATTAAATTCAAATACCAACTTACTACAGATTATATTGTATTGGACTAAGGCTAAGTACTTTTTAAGTTAAATGTATGTGTTGGGGAAGACATTGTTGCCTGTAACACAGTTTTAAACTACCACAGGCTGCAGGGCTTCAACAAATTTTATTGTATATTTTTGATAATTTTAATAAATAAATAAAAATAAATAAATATATAATGCTACTATATGTCAACTGTTGTTATATTCCGCCTTAAATCGTCGTACTTTGATTAAAATACTTTGGTAAATTGCCGTCAAAACGCCATGTGGCAAGCAAATGACGTCATTTGCTTGTGAGAAGCTGCGTTTATATGCAATCAGCTCTGGAGACGAGTAGCAGCCCATAGCAGCGCTTTCACTGGCTGCGCTGGTTGCGAACCGAATAATTTTTCAATATAAGCAAAAACAAACAAGTTTTAAAGCGGTTTTGTCATAAGGTGTTTCACATCACGTAATCGTACCTTAAAATTTCAAACTGTTTTCAATTATTATCTTATTTAAAATACATCGCATTTTATGTATATTAATTAAAAAAGGTTTGTTTAATATATAATATCTTTTAAACCATATTTTAAATTTACCGTTTTATTTTAGGTGGAGACAGGTCGAGAACAACTACAGTGGGTTGAGGACGTAGAGCCATCGAGTATAAGTGTTTCAACGACTCTAGGTGGCTTGCGGGCCGCCTGCTCGTTTACGGTCCGTGTGGCGGCGGCGGGAGGCGCGGCCAGTACAGAGTTAAGAGTGCGCACGCCTAGCGACTCGCCCGCAGCTCCACCTGCAAATATTACTGCAGTTCCTACTGGAGCCACTGTAATTTTATACATCAATATTTTATTTAATAAAAATAAAGAATCAAGTAAATAAAAAAAACCTGACTGCAAGAACTAAAAAAGGATTAAACAAGTGCCCATATAACGTACCTAATATTTAACTATAAACGGTCAGAACTCATTTTAAGGTAACTATTTATGTATATTGTGAGCAATCTGTACGACTTTTCTTGCATTTAAACGAGTCTCGCCTGTTTATAGTTAAATATTTGGTATGTTATGGGGCATTTGTTTACTTCTTGCATATCGATTTTTTATTTTTATTTTATTAATTAATTATTTATATTCACAGCTTTTTAGTGCTATTTTTTTCCCATTTTTTTTTACTTAAGCTTGACTATTTTACTTTAGGTGTCATAAATTTTCGTACTCGCCTTTTAAAGCGCTTTATTTTGATACCCAACTCGAGGTCGAGGGTTTTTTTTTAACAAGCATTATTTTGATTTTTTAGAAATTTTAATACACCTAGTGTCACTCACACAATCACGACGAATCTAAAGACACCTCACATTTCAAAATCCGTCAAGGCGTTCAGGCTGTAGGGCGTACCAAAGAAATGGACATACAATACAAGTGCCGCTATACTACAAGAAATGCAATGATTTTTTTAAACCACGCGCATGCCACTGTTATATAATGATACAGATTAATAGTTTAGGAACACATAAGGGACAAAACAAACTAACAAAGAAACACAGATTTACTATTACGACACTTATCCCCGAAGTGTTGAGTAGAGATATTAAAAACACATGATCGCGATCGGTGGTTTGCCTACAACATTGCTTGCCTGAACCGGAAATCAAACCCGAGACTTTCGACATAGGTAGTTGGTCCAACGGCATCGTCTCCGCCACACGGTCGTCTTTTCGTTTGGCTCTTTTAAAACATATCTTAAATCATACATTTTTTTTTTTGCTTTTCAATTTATTTACAGTCTATCCTGGTTCGTTGGGACGCGCCGCCTTCCCGGACACATCGCGGCCATCTTACCGGGTATAAAGTACGGTACCGAGCCTTACCCCCCAATTCAGCCCCCACCGCTACCCGGAGAAAAGCGGACTCTTTGACCACTCCTGCTGATACGAGAAGGGCTGAACTGAGGGATTTGGAAACCCATACCACTTATCAGGTAAGTAGTCGCTGTATAACTGTTTATTTATTTTTTCTGATATAAAAAAATTGTTTTTTATCAATATTTTAGTGCGATGTCAATGTATTGTACATAAATAATATAAATAACATTTTTTCCCTAGATTCGAGTTTGCGCTTTAAATGCAAATGGCTCTGGGCCTTTCAGTGAATGGGTAACAGCTACGACACAACCGCAGCGGCTATCTGAAAGTTCCGTACCGCCCGCCCCACCGCCTCTTACAAGTAATTGTCGAATTGAATATATTTGTTTAATAGTCAGTTTTTATCTTTTATAGATTAGTTGTGGGGAGGGAAAAAGTAAATTTATTATAGTTATTATAGATTCGAATTATTTAAATATTTTTACTATTAACATTTTGAGTAACGGTACAGTTTTGTAAGTAATATTTGAATTAATATTTTTTTTAAATAATATTTGATGTTACTCAGTATTTTTCCTTAATTCAAGCACATTCTTCAACGCGATATTATGTTTTTTTTTATTCGGTATACAGCAAGAGCAGGACGTGATTGGATTTCTGTATCGTGGTCTGATGATGGGGGAGATACTAGTGGCGGAGTGTTGGTCAGGGGATACTGGCTGAGTTGGGGGTTGGGAGTGCCAGATGACTATTCAAGAGAACTTCCAGCTCATTTACATTACCATGTTATTAGAGGACTTAGTGAGTTTTTATGACATTCATAAAAATTTTGTTCTAAACAGGTTTCTATTTGACAGACAAAAACAAACAAAGACAGTTCGAAATTTATATTAAATCTTTGATAAGCAATTTTCTTGGTTGCCGAATTTCAGAACAAAAGTTCGTTTTTGTTTTAAATCATAAGATAGTTATGAGTTACTATAATTATTTATTATCAATACGCTTGGATATGGATGTATTTTCATATTAATTTTGCCGGCCGCTGCTTGCTTGTATTTAAAAAAGAAATTTAGATGTATCTCTAATAACGCTGACAAATTAATGATTTCATTTCCAAGCATGCTTTAGAATCCAGCTTCTCTTTTTCGTATATATAAAGTTAGAGTTTCTACTTTTAATAATTAATGACACGTTTTTTTTTGCAGAATCTAACAACTCAGAATACGTTATATCTCTACGAGCAAGCAACACACTTGGCCTAGGTCCACCAGTATATGCTACAGTTCGAACGAAAGCAGCTGCTGCTGAAGGTGATGACTTAGATGAAGAAGAATTTGAGCCTGATGACGACGAAGAAATAGATGACGAGGACGAACCACCTCCACTTATACCACCAGTTGGACTAAAGGTTTTTCGTTCGTTTCTAAGTCCAAACTCATTAATACTCTTAAAATTAAAACAAATTTGTGGTTTCAACCAATTTTAAAAGAAGGGCAGGAATTTATTTATTTTTTGCTCATATTTATTAAGATGTTATTAAAAAATAATAAATTATGTATTGAATTGTTATGACACCCAGTTCCAAACTCTGTGTTTTTTGCCCAATCTTTGTTTTAAAAATAAAGTAATTCAATGTAAGCTTTGTAAATTGGTTTCATAACATTATTTACTTTTTAATATTAGTCTTTTGTCTAACATTTATCGGGGCCCTAATAAGCTAGTTTGTTTTAGGTTATAATGCTTAGTGGCAGTACTGCAGTTGTTTATTGGACGGACCCAACCCTACCTAAAGGTCAGGTAAGGCTAATCACAAATATTATAATAGTACATTAAAATACAAGTGAGTTAGGCTGCTCATTACAGACGAGGTTGTGGGTTGCAGCCTAAGCCGAAGGCATAATTCAGCCGAATGTGTGTTAAGCAGAGCTTACGAGTGCCTTATACAGTTTTCAACACGCTAAAAAGACCGTAAATACTAATATTATATCGATAAAATCTTGTAAAAAGTTAATATTTCAGGAAATTTAATAGTTTGAAATTTAAATTGATAATTTTTTAACAAAAACAATGGATTATTTTTTTTAAAAAAGAACGTTCATTTGCATACTTTCTTGCTAAAAATTTAAATAAAATGTTAAGTAAGAGGCAGGTGGAATGTGGTAATTTGCATGCTTTATAAGGAAGTGTGTGTTAAAATGTTATTATTTACATATTTATGTTGTAATGTTATATTTATAGTTAAATAAAAGAAACTCACTGACTATTTCTTAAATAATGCTATCTTGGCTTTGTCTAATGCACACATTAGTTTTGATATAGGTTCTTGTGGCTGTGCAATATTTATTAAATATAAAAACTTTTTAACAAAAAAGTACCTAAAAGTTTATAACACACTTCACTTTCATGACACAAACTTCAAACTGTAGTTCAGATCAGATTTTTGGAAACAAGTAATTATTTTTACTTTTTTAGTGCATCTTATTGAAGCTAATTGTTTGTTTTTTTTTTTACTTTTGAGTGATGAATTGCTTTTTTCGTACACTAAAAACATCCATACTAGTAACAAAATTTAGTACAATCATTAACGTAAAAGGCGTTCCAAATTATTTCGGCCTAATTTTTTATTACGTTGACTTAGAAGCTTAATACTTTACATCTTCAAGGGACCGTAGACCTTAGTGTTTGATATTAATTTCAACCTTATACCTTCACGCGTTCTCTAGAAAAAGGGTGTTGACAGATAGACGGAAAGACAGGCAGCCAACAAAGTGATCCTATAAGGGTTCCTTTTTTCCTTTTGAGATACGGAACCATAAAAAAGATCAGTCGTAAATCCGTAACGTTAGTTAAATATGAAGTAATGGACAAACGTTAATAGTATGAACATTGGTGCTTGTCTTTAGTCTTGGTGTTTTATTTGTATAATATGTAAGTATTTTAAAAAAATGGCTTAGTTTTGGACCAGATAGCGCTGTGTGAGATGTACAGATTTTATTTATTTATTTAATTTTATTTAAAATCGGCCCGGATAAAACTTCTTATCAGCCTTATTATCATGGTGAAGTCCCTCCGTTAGGGCATGGCGTACCCTCAACGAGATAAAACTATAGTCATTTATTTCAGACTGCAACAGATGGTCGCCGGTACGTTGTCCGTTGGTCGGCCGTAGGGAGCAGTGGACGAGCGAAGACCTTTAACGCTACGGACCTTAATTGTATGTTGGATGACCTTAAACCTTACACACAGTATGAGTTTCAAGTTAAACTCATCAAAGGTGAGTGCACCGAACCTATCATTACATATATGTTCACTTTATCCTACTTCTCACGCCTTGGCGAAATGAGACTTAGACCACAATTCACTAGACTATCAGAATTCTTAAGGCTGACAAGTTCCTGATTGGCATAACGCCTGCTATTATGTAAGAACAGCAAGGGCCATGACTTAAAGTGCCCAAAGCATAAAACAGCGTTCTAAGTGCTTACTTATCCAACAACTTACCACTGGGCCGCGAGCTTCTAATTGACTAATTTGAATTGAAAGCTAAATTTTATATTCAAAATGTAGTATAAAGTGGATTCATTAATCGTAGTAATGTTTAACAGGTGGACGGGAATCAGCATGGTCCATGATAGTGTCAAATACATCTCTAGAAGCAGCACCCTCCACTTACCCTCGGGACTTACGCGTATCCCCAGCCCCTCCCGCCGCCAGGGCTGTCGATCTGACTTGGGCCGCGCCAACTAAACCTAATGGAGTTATTACAGGTAATAATGCTATTTGCAAAACTTAATCAGATTTGTGTTCCTGTGCCCAATAGGCTTATACGTGAATTTCTATATATTACTTTACAGTTTTAGGCACCCGAATAGTGACGAAAATTAACGATTCTTTGCCGAAATTAATATGCTTCAATTTAAGTAAAATATACAACTACATTATCAATAGTATTTGTGTTTAAAATGAATAAATTCGTCCCGCTGCAACTTTAGCAACGATCAATATATCTTTGTCTTTTTTTTACTGTAATAACAGCAAATAGCGGCAAATAAATATTTATTATTATTGATAAACACAAATGTTTACGATCTATACAAGAAAAAACTAGCACCAACTGCTTTAACTTAACACATGTTCCATCGAATGATTACGAACTATTCTAGAAAAAAACTAAAGCCACCTGTTAACTTAAGACATGTTCCAACAAATGTTTACGATCGGTATCTTCTATAACTAACGCCATCAGTTTTTACCTCCGATAACTACGTGAAACTTACTTGAATTTTACGTAGTTTCCATGTACCTATATGTACAGTTCTCAAAACTGAAATCAAGTAGGTTACGCCACGCCATTTTTTGGTTCTTATTCAGGATTTAGTTTTATAAACCGAAGTAAACTTTACTACCACGAAAAAAGAAAAAAAATTTGATAAGTTCTTTATCAACTATTAGTATTTGCAATGATATAAACTAGCTTATAGAACAATTACAAATTTAAAGCCTTATATTTAGGTCTACGACAAAATCCTACAACCCTATCTATGCTTTGACGACAATCTTTATTTTGCTTATAATTAATTGCAAATATGTTATTAGGAGAGATCAGAAAAAAACCGGATTAATCTTAAGATATCTTAACCTAGGACTTAAAAACTAATGACTAGAATAGGTATAAAGTCTCTGCTCTGCTTCCTAAAAAGCTGTGTATATATCTTCTTATATATTTTCTATGTTTATTACGGAAGCCTTTAACTCAAATAAGTAGAAATTTAGCCCGTGATAGTGTAGAACACGTGTCTAGAAGCGGCCCCATCGAGTCCACCCCGAGACTTGCGTGTGTCGTCGGCCACGCGTAGCGGCCGGGCCGTTGACCTCACTTGGGCCACGCCCACTAAGTCAAATGGAAATATCACAGGTGATTTCTAATTGAAAAATAGTCATACTCGTAGATAATAAAAATCTATGAACGTAAAATGAGCAATGACTAAAAATTTAAAGCAACTCTGTTAAATAACTACCTGTCTGATTCAGTTAGTGTACGCGTGTACACTTAAAGAAATATATGATTTAATCGTAATATTTAAAAAATATATATAAACAACGATAAGTTAAATTTGGTAATACTATCGACGTGCACTTATACATTATCTAAATCATTAGACAATATCATGCATATCATGTACATATGTTCACCTACCTGTTCCTTTAACTATTACTTTACTCAAACTTTGCCTGGTAGTGATCGCTTATTAGCGATAAGGCTGCCTATTTAATTGTTTTTTTTTATTTTCTATGTGTTTGTTCAATTATTTCATGTTCAATCACGCAATGAGGAGTATAAATGTCTTTATATAACTCTTAAATTTATAAAACTTCCGCGTCTTGTACACGTTTCTATTAAATATTACTTTTTCAAAATTTCTACTTAAATATCTTGCTGCTTTATTGTCACAGTTTTTTTTAACTATTATTTATTTTTCGTAATTTTTCATAAATATTTTTTTTATCAATTTTTAATAGATTTCCTTATGCTTTAAAAAATCGTAGATCCTGAAAAATCCTAATTTTCAGGAATCACGCATAATGAAGTGTTAAATAAAGAAAAAAAAAGCACCACGTAACTTTTTATATCCAGCAATTGCTTTTGTGTTAAAATTTTCACAAAAACTTAATTTCTATTCACTTCATCCTCACTCTAAATCCTAAATATCAGTGTCTTGGATTACGCGTATAGCAAATCAATTATAATAACTTTGATACTCTTTCATCTTCATATGTTGCATATACAAAATACAAATCCATGTATTTTCATAATGAAACTTCCTCAATCCAAAATGCATCTTGTTAAATTCATGTAGTCCAAAATAATATTTTTCATGGAACAACATAAGATAAGGGGCAGTTCTGTACTCGCAAAAATTTTAAATTGCTGGCCCCTAATAAGTTTTACTATGCTGTATTATTTCATAAACTCTATATAAATCATAAAACTCTCCGTCGGCCCAGGTTACGTGATAATGTACGCAGTAAAACAGCGCAATGGTGGGCCAGAAGAATGGACGGCTGTAGCAGTTGTGGGGGACAGAACTAGGGCCAGAGTGGACAGACTTAGGGCTCGGACAACATACAGCTTTAAGGTCCAGGCGCGGAATAATAAGGGTCTTGGTCCTTTCTCGCAACCTGTTACTTATACAACTTCTATGGGTAAGTCCTTTACTTAAAGAATTATACTCAAGAAACTGTCGTTTAAATTATAAGCTATATAGAAAAAGAAATTAACCCACTGACTGTCAATCCTCAACCCAAAAATTTTTTATTTTAATATCTGTAATCTTTTCTGTGGACAGTCACATTTTAGAAAAAGAGACAAACCTAATGTGCTGCAACTAACTGATTTTTTTCTGTTAAATAAACAACGAACGTTAGAGACATGATAAATTCGCTTCGTCTCTTTCACACTTCAGCAACCGGTTTTACTTCACAGTCTATGGTTTTAAGTACAAAATGACAGGTATTTCATATTTTTTTTCCAATCAGGAGATTACTTGCTAGTCTTAAAGAGATAAATTTTGCATAATTCAACTATAAAAACTGTAATTTGTTAAATGTTACTAAGTCATATGTCATAATTTTTGGAAAATTATCCATTAGGAGGTAAAATGTAGACAGTGAAGGTGTTAATAATTTTGCAGTGTATTTTTAAAAAGATTATCGTCTATCAGAGTCTTCCAGGAGTATTTAGGTTTGCTGCGAAAAAATTTTTTTTTTTTTTAAATTTTTTTTCCGGTTTAAGTTGCGGGTAAAAAAGTTGTCAATAATAGAGTTAACACTTACCAACTTAATAAATTTTTGTTCTGCGTTCTGCTTCCCCAGAAACTGGTGAAGGAGGTGGCTTGGCTAGTGCAACGTCCGCTTGGCTCTGGGCAAGCGCTGGCGGTGCCTGTGCAGTCCTAGCTTTAGCGGCCGCACTGGCTTTATCATTGTGTTGCCGACGTAGCCAGACCCCTATGTCACCAGACACTAGGTAACATTGATAGCAAATAATAATACAAGTTTTTTTTTTTTTTTCTTTTTTCTGAGCTGACTATGCAGTTGGCTGCTGCAGCCATTACTGCTTCACCGGGCTTTTGGGGCGAGACTCTGAAGGAGCCTCAGCCCATATAGCGCCCAACGCTCAAGGGCTCCCCGCGGGGCAAGCCTCGGCTTGGGTTGTCGCTCTCGGGGGCGTCCCTTCGACCGGCTTGAGTCTCGAACCCGAAGGTGAGTCACCGCCAGGAGGTGAGTTCTCCGTTACGCGGGTACGGTTGCGATTGAGTGGGGGCGAGAAGCGCCCCGGCACTCTTTGATACCTAGTGTATCCTTGTGGGCGCCGACGAACCCGGGGACGTCGGTGTCGTGTTTGGAGGGAGGCCCTATTCGGGGAGGTCGTAGAGACTAATCTCGCTATCCGGACAGCGAGATCGTCATCTGGGGCCGTTAGTACGTGCCGAGGCCGCCTAACTATAGTTTTACGACCGTGATCGGGTCGATCGGGGGGATAAATAATACAAGTAAGACTAGTTGGTCAATACACACGAGGCAGGATTTTAGCCCAAATCAAGTGTTTATTGACCAATGCTCACGCGTTCCAGTCGACATTTCGCAACGTCTGCGGAAAAATAACTAATTAACACATTATATACAGTACACAGTAAATCAGGCTATTGGCTTAAGTTGTAGTTATTTGGTAACAGCGACTGGCTTGAAGACCATTATTCCACGGCTTAAACGCCATTGAATTGAAAAATAATTAATTTGGAATTTAGGTGAAGGATGTCTAGATGTTTGAGTTACTCAATTTTGTTACTAATAGTTGTTTTTTCTCCAGCACATATCAAAAATCCTCCGCATCGGCTGCCATTAAGCCCCCGGACCTTTGGATCCACCACGACCAGATGGAACTGAAGCATATGGACAAGAGTTTGCACAGCTCAGCTAGTAAGAGTACGATGTATCTCATTTACTCTATTAAAATAATAACATATAAGTGGATTATGTGCTCTCGTAAGAAGTATATTTTGCCTAAGCCGTTGTTTGACCTCACTACTTTACTTAGCCATAGGCCCAGGAGGCGTAAGCCATAGTCCGAAGTTTTGTCGAGCTAAAGTGACCACTCAACTGTTGGACTTTTAAAGCCACTTGTAGGGCCTTCTGCTGGTCTTAAAGAGTCATAAGACAAAAGCCAGAAGAGATTTTGAACTAGTATGCCCTCTGGAGCTGGAGGAGTTCAAAAAATGTGCAACCATAGCGGTCACCAATCTAATTATTAGTTTCATGCCGCGGACTGACTAAAGCAACCAAGTGCACTATAAATTCACTCCGAAATCCATAAACAGCAGTTAAAAAGTCAAAAAAACCGGATTCCGGAAATAGGATATTGGTCATATGGCGCGATTTATTTACTTCATTTCCTTAGTATCAGCTGGCAGCGTCGACGGGCCGGGCTTGGTTTCTTCGACCCTCACGCTGGGAAGATCACAACCAGTGGAATATGAGCCTGCAAGACACGCCCCGCCTCCGGCTTCGCTCGATCGCAGGCACTATGTACCTACATATGTTGGTAAGTACTTTTTACTAGCTATAATAGTTTGGTTTGGTTAGGAAAGCTTTTGGTGGCATGGTATTTGCATACATATCAAAGAAACTATAAATAATTAAACGAAATCTGCTAAGTTCATCATAATCATCATATCATCGAACAGACATCCACTGCTGGACACAGGTCTCACCTACCTGAGTTTGGGAAATAAAAATGGTGGGATATAAATGCGTTAAGTTATGCTAAAATGTTTTTTACGGTTTGAAGTCGACTGTAAATAGCTTTGTTTATAAATACCGATTTTTTTTCATCATTATCTGTTATTTATATTATTTTTATTGTTTGTACACCATTCCTTCCTTTTTTATTATTTCATATTTTTTTGTGACTCAGTTGTTTTTATAAATATTACGACAATAATCAAACCTTAGACTCTCGCCGGTCGCCATCTTGTGCCGGAAGCGGAAGTGACGACACCGCCATTTTGCGAGCATCGCCGGCTTCGATTGCTAGCTATCGTCGATGTGAGAGATGTGAATATAAAAGTAAGGTTTTTATTATTTTTTCTTTCTTTTTTCTAAGTATGTACTCAACTCTTATTTAAAAATGGTTTCTAAAATATATGAAAACTAAATATATTTTTTAAAGTAATTGAATTGCATTAAACCGAAAAAAATCATCTTAAAATTAATATAAAATATTTTGTAATAAAATACTTCGCATTGCACAATCTATTGCTTTTCATACATTGGATAACGTCTAGTTAGATATTTTATTTTAAATTAGTTCTAAATCATATAAATATAAAAAAAAAAAAATTAAATAAATTGCATTAAAATGCTGTATGATAAATGAATAACAGAATTTTTAAAATCGGATTAGATCTAATTCTTTATTTCTCAAAATAAGGTTATCAAATCACTTTTTTAAGTTTATGTGAGTGTTCTGGAAATTTAGAGTATTTAGCATTATTACACTCTATTGTTTTTTCACACATTGAACATCGTGTCGTTGGATATGGACATTCATAAATGGATTTTCATTCGTACATTTTATTAGTTGGAAATATGTGTTAAATTTTTATTTTTGTAATATTCCTGCTTACTGCTTGTCAACCAGAGAGAATTGTTGCGTCTGTGTTTTAGAGAACGAGCAATTGATGGCTTGTTCTTTTCGCATTTTGGCTTGTTTTTAATTTTCAGACAAAACAACTTTCAAAAAGTGTTCAATCAAAAAGTACAAATATTTACACGAAGAATTGAGACACATCTTTTTTTGTTGTTTTTTTTTTACTGTTGAGGCAACTCAACATTTTGTAACATCTTTTGCTTATGCAGACATTTTGTTTAAGAAACATTGCAATCTCTACTCCAATAATACAGTGAAACAGACTTTTCTGACCCGGTGGTCAAAAAACAAAATTACAATCGCCATATTGAATAGTATTAACTTACAACACAAACTAACTTACATAGATAAGCCACTAAATACCCAAGGTCAGAGGATTAAAAAGTTTTTTGCACTGTACTTTGTGATCTAGAGACAGTTTTTTTTTAAATACTCCATTTGACTTGTTAGGGAGACCCATAGACCTAGGATTTTTTCGCCACGCTAAAGACCAAAACAGCGAGGAAAAGAGATATACTAATTATATGAACGCTGCACAAGAGAAAAAGAGACCGATAACCATATCTAATATGTCCATTATTTGTCGAGTAGACACCCATAGCAACCCAATTGTGTTTTGACATCACGTGTTTCTATGATTATTAGGTTATTAAGGTAGGTTATTTAAATCTGTAAAAAATCACGATAATAAGTCTTTTAATTTCAATTAAAATTAACGTAAACTTTACCGTTGCCGTAAACCTAACCGGTTCATAAGTTTTTAAGGTATTCGCAATAATTTCAATTCCACGGAACCGTAACTAATGCGTGTACAACACGCACTTGGCCGGTTTTTATTCTTTTACTTATACTATGATTTTGATTTTTGACAAATATGTTACGCCACAACTAAAAATAACTATTTTGATGTGGGTATAGTTACCTGCGTTATCCGGATTGCCTCTTGTTTCCGTACAGTGATTAATAATAATATCGTTTCATTAAAAAAAATCATTTATCAAAATTTTTGACTCTGCCTAATGTAACCTTCACTAAAAAACAGTAGAATTAAAAACAATTTACATTGAAGAAAGTAAGGAAAAAATGAAAGGGGTTTCAAAAGACGAAAGAAACCATTTCAAGTGTTTTAATTTTTATGTCTTTTTTTTATTTCTATTACGATTCTTATAAAAATTGTAATGAACAATGGCTGGAGTGTTTCTTTCACCGTTTCTTCTCTTCCGAACGCCACCATAATTCCGAAACGGTAAATTTATTTTTCTTTTCATATAATTTGTTTAAAACTTACTTCAGACGTTTATTTTATAGATAAGATATCCTCAAAATACCTACCTACATTGTCATATCTATATACTGTAGGAGCTACGTGTTATAAGGGTTCCGTAGCTAAAGGACAAAAACTCAACCCTTATAAATTCGTCATGTCTGTTCGGCCGTATGTCATAGCCTTATAATTCCACTGTCTTTGGGTAGATACAAATTATTACCCTATCTGCTATTGATTGCCCTGGACTGAGCCTGTATAGTTCTTTTTGCACACAAATTTTGTCAAATTGCTTGTAAAGTTTTCCGATTAAGACTTTGTACGCAGTACTTGTGCCATATTTTAAATCTTCATACAATATGATTTTTTATTTTTTATTTTGTTTGGTCTTAGATTAGGTCACCTACGTTTTTTGCGATCAAAGCCTCTCAATGTATTTTGTAATTTGTATTTTGTATTTCAATTATAAATAATTAGAATACTGTAATTTTTATTTCAAAAACATTGAAAATATTTTATATTTTATATTTAAAAACGCAGAAAAGTATTTTGTAATTTTTATTTTTATTACAGCATTTTATGTATTTTATCCAACCCTGTGTGTTAACCTGTTGTATTTAATATGTATTTAATTTATAAGACTTTTATCTATAATAAAATATTATTTCTGTTTTGTTAACTATATAAATGTTAATATTAATTCGTTATGAATCTCCCCTACCTTTTCTGTATATTTTTTATTTACTTGTCTACCCAAAGGTTGTCTGGTGGAGATCGCTCATAATCAATAAAATTGCCTGCTTGTGTACATTAAGTTAAATTTTACTTTTTTTTTTTTGTTTATTGTTTGTTTCAAATATTTGCTGTGCAATAAAGAATATATCTACGAGTACTAAAGTATATATCTTATGATAATTCGCTTGGTAAAATTTAATAAGCCTACAGCGTCGCTCACATAAATTGATAGACTTGATAGTTCATATGGTCCATATACCAAATATGTTCACAATTCAATTGCAAACCTTAGCTTGCGAATAACAATGGCTTGGCAGATTGGTTATTTCTTTTTTTTTAGGGTTTTGGATACTGTATGCCATTATCTGTATTATGTATTGTGCAGCGATGACTGGTCTTGGTGGCGTCGGGTGCGCGTCAACTTGCGACAGAAGACAACATCCGAGACACGGACATCCGGATCAGGTACGTTGTCGTTATTCTAGTTTAGTTTTCTTTACAGCTTGTGTTCCCTATCAGTGGAGACGGATGAAGAAAACTATTTACCGATTAACTCGGCTCAGCATCAATAAGCTTTTAACTATTTATAAGAATTATCTCTAAGACGTAACTAGTCACTTTTAATCAGACACTCCTTTTACGAACTCTTACATATATACATACAATATCCTTTTTTAAGCTTAGTATTTTATACATGTGTAGAGTACGCCACTGTTGGCGGGCGTGGCGCCACTGGGCTCTCCACAATCCTCGCTCGCCTCACTAGTGCCCCTACATCCGCCCCCTGCGCCTTGTAAGTCGCCTTGTTTACATCTTTTATATATTTTTATTTCTTGTACATAGTTTTTTTTCTTAAAAAATGTTTGTCTAACTATTGTTGTTAATTTTGTTCCTACTTTTAAAAATGAAATTGTTAAGAGCCCATAGTACTTTAATTGCATTTTTTGGCAAAGATTTCTTTGGATCTACGCACGACTGATATGTACTGCTAACTGACACTGAAGTTTTTGTATTTGAATCGGACAATGGCGACCTTATTGAACGTACGACGAAATGAAATTCGTAGTACATCATTGCGCCTAGAAAAATGTAAAATATTTTAAATATTTTAACAGGTGGGTCAGGCACATGTCCTTTGGGGGCGGCTTGCTCGGTACCCCCCGGGGGGTTTGGCCCCCCAGTTTTAGGCGCTGGAGGAACCAGTAGCGTCGGCTCGGACATCTACGCATGCGCCGCTAGAGAAAGGGGGCAATATGTCGCCTACGAACCTCTGGGACATTACACTCAGTAAGCATATCTATTAACTACAATTTTCTAGTAACACTAGAATGTACTTATAACAGACGGGAACTTGAAAGGACACGACATTTTTGGTACCTGCTTCAATATCAACCATTGTAGTGTCGTTAAAGAGTAACAATATTTGAAGAGCACATTGAAATCTTGATTGTTCATACATGTATATTTCGGAAATGGTAGGGATTTAAGTCAAGTCGTCATAGTATATATTAACTTACTCTTGGTAACATCTGTTATTCAGATTTTTGGAAATAAATAATTATTAATTTTTTTTTTTTTTTGTTAAATGTTTTTATTTTTTACTTTGAGTGACGAATTGCTTTCAAGTGTACAGGCGTGATGTTATGTTGTGTAAATGCGTAAACAATGCATATTTATGAGATATCAGCAATCGCGGTTGATTTGCTGTAATTTTTTGAAGGGGTCTGTCCTCGAAACTCATCATCAGATGTATATGAAATTTAAATGGGACCGTACCTTGAAACAAAAACATAGAATTTTGCAAATCCGTCTAATATGACGAAGGTATGCCCATTAAAAAATATAAACATCTGTATGGAGAACCTCCTCCTTTTTTGAAGTCGGTTAAAAAGTAATTTCATTCATGTTTTTTCTATGACAGGGTTCTATGGTAGCCTATGAATCAAATTGGTGGACAAAAAAAGTATATATAAGTATTTTTATCCATACCTATTAGAAGCTTTGCTTTTTTTTGGACCAGACGGAGTTGTGTTATTTTATCTTTTTATTATTTTTATATTTCATAGAGTTCAACAACAGCTCGATTGTTTATGATATTAATTGGAAGGGACCTGACATCCACCCAAATGGTCAGCTAGTAGATAGTATAAGTGAGGTATTTCTCTTAGCCGCGACTCGTTGAGTAGCGACGCAGGCACCGGCGGTTCCGTGAGCGCTGCCGGTGCGGGGTCACTGCAGCGTGCCCGCACGCACTGCGCCGCGCCGCTACACAGCTTCGCGCTGACTGATCCAGGCTCTAACCAGTCTACGCCTAGCCACGGGAAGGGTAAGAGCTCACTTACTCGCCAGGGACACATCTTGGATGTTGAACATACAAATTCTTATGCACTCTTAGTACATTAATTTTATAAAAACACAATTCTAAGTAGTAATAAAAAAATGACATCTGCCTAAGTATACGCCCGGTAGACGTGGACTTTGACGTGCATTAACGACTGCCGTCACTATGACACAACAGTTTAATGATAGCGGCCTGAATATTCTCGTTTAACAAACAAACAAAACTTTCAATATGGGGAGGATTAAGTACACAGTCACTTTAGAAATAATTACACCAGTCTAGGTTCATTAAAAAAAGATATTTAATATAAGATCGTAACTATTTTCAGGCATTTCAGACATTCAAGTTCGGTAACGACCTCCGGGTCGATGGGAATGTTGTGGTAAACATTTCTATCTAAAGTCTATCTCTTCTATTTGCCTTAAAAAATGGCGCATTTAATTTTTACCTGCTCAAGCATTAAAATAACTCTTTCAAAAAAACAAAACGCGAGATACTTACCACCTATATAGTAAAACCAAACCCATTTCCGGAATATTGTTAATTCTTAACAAAAACCGCGCGGGCAACTTGAATTAATTTATTACACAAGGAACCATTTTTTTACCTTGCATTTTAATAAGATTAATTTATGCCGTATTTTTTCTTACTTGTCTTTACTTCGTAAACTCGAAATAATTTAGCCTAAATTACAGTTTTTTCTTGATTTTTAATTTTTAAACTCCTGGATACACCTATGTTCTCCTTCTCAATAATACTTGATATTTTAGTTGGTTTAGTTGATGGTAAAGTGATTCCCTACATACATATATTTTGTCAATTCAGGTAGTGTAAGAGAGACATCACCGTACAAGAAAAGTACAAGCTCGTCGCCCGGTCATGTTCCTAATAGACTTCAGTTGGGTGAGATATATTTATTTATGTAATTTGTTTTTCAATTGAAATACTTTCTGTTGATTAAAGAAGCATATTTTACAAATATACTGTCGTTTGGAGGTCTAAGATGAGATGCTTTGTGTATTTTAAATAGGCCATTCTGGAGTTAAGTATTGAACAAAAATTAATAAATTTCCCTTTCATTCAACCTTCTTTAATTATTATCTTTTCCAAAATGTTAATACTACATGTATTTTGTAGCGAGTGTAGGTAATTGCTATATGTGTACTAAAACTCAGCTTTGTAACTTTTAAGTCTCTGAATAAACTGGCCGTGACATACAAATGGACTTTCAGGGTTGACTACTGTCTTTTTTGGTGCTATATAGTACATACAGGTCTGATCGGACCGAAACAACTTTTTTGTAGGTAACTTACAAAAATAATTTACTCAAATCTCATTTTATTGTTTGGATATATTTAGTTTATGATTTAAGTTAGTTTTGAAGATCAATGCCTTTTTACAAAATTTATATAATAACCTTATTGCTTCCAACAGGTGGTAGTGTACCCCACTGTTCAGAAGAATTAGAACCTCTGACCCCTTCCAGGTCTACTGAGAGACTACATAGAGAAATGCAGAACTTAGAAGGACTTATGAAAGATCTATCGGCTATAACACAGCAACAGTTTCATTGCTAGCAAGTATTGCTATAAATACGCACTCATATTTAGTACGGCCAGTCAATAAATTTACGTAAACAGTATACGTACTTTTATGTAACGTACGTACCAGGATCTGTTTATATTTGTGATACATTTAATTTGAATGGAGGCTAGCATTGAGATTTTTATGATAATTTGTGGGTATTTTAAAATCGTACTTTATTTAGTACATATGCCGTATGTTTTAAATTTATTTCTTTGTAAAAATATTTTTTAAGTTTAGTATTATTTACACTATTTAGTAAGATTTAGTGAGAAATTTACTTAAAAATAATGTCTCGTTTACAATATCAGAATTATGAAATACCATGTCTGTTGTTACTCAAAAAGTATTAATGAATTTCTAATTAAATTGTTTTAATTATTATTATTATACATAGCTACTCAGTACTAACGCTGATCTCATTACCGGAATCACAATTTAATTTTATTATAATAAAAATCAGAAACTTAAATTAGACTGATCATTAAGAAACACATAAAATATGTACAGCTCAAAACATTTATCAATAGGTTGAACTGGTTTAAGTTTATTTAAAATTATTAACAAACCTACGCACATTTCTAAATATACTTTACCCATACTCAATAAAGTGCTCAATGACGTTAAAAGACTGTTTTCTATCGATATTAATAGTTAAATTTTAGATATTACTTTCAATGCCTAGATTATTTGATGAATATATAATTCATTTAATATTTATTTAGTAGAAGCATGAAACACTGTACTATGAAGTATCGAAATAGAAGCATGAAACACTGTACTATGAAGTATCTATGAATTACAAAATACCAGTTTACGGTAAATAATACTTCTTTTAATATTTAACAGCGTCTCACAAAAATAGATCTGATATCAAAAACGTATTAAGCACCTATATAGCGAAACGAATAACGAATACTAACCTTAGATAGTATTTAAACAAGTATATCAAGTTATTTTTGACTGATACTTTTGGCTAGTATTTTATCTCCCAAGAGGAGATTGACTCTATTTAGATTTTTTACCTTTTTTTAAATAATACATAATTATTAAACGATAAATGTAAATATAAAAGCTAACCCTTAAATTGTAAGAAAATATTTTAGTTTCTTTAATTATTTTTTTTTTATTAAGAATATGATAAGACTTCTGAACTAAAAGTTTTCGAATTATATAACTACTGATATAAATAATAAACATGCGGTTTATATAATAATTGATTTGACTTTTAAATAATATTGGCAATAAATACAAATTTTAACATTATGACATAATATTTTTTAGATAACACATCTACTTCAACGTAGTATTTGCCAATGAAGGAACTCGAAGCTCATGGCTAAGGCACTATTATTATAAACTAGCTTTTACCCGTGACTTCGTCTGTGGACCCTTTTAAGAAAAAAAAGAAAGCTTTTAGATGCTTATGGTTTAACCGAAAAAAATGATGGATTTTTTATACAAATTTTCATCCCCTATTTTGCCCCCTAGTGAATGATTTTCTATAAACGGTGAAACACGTCAATCTTAATTTAAAACCTTGAGGCCAAATACCAATTCTTATGCATTTAGCTTCAAACATGATAAATTTCCATACAGACCCCATTTACCCCCTTGGGGGTAGGAATTTTGTCAACTCCTTTCTCAGTGTAACCTTACACCACATAATGAACCCACATGCCAAATTTGAAAACTTACGCAAAATTATATATATATATATATATATATATATAATGTTGCTTAAGTCTACCAAGTAACCAAAATAGCTGTAAGGACAAAAAAAAGAACAAATAAAACATTTATCTCGATCAAGAGTTCCCATGGGAACTCCAGATTTTCTTCGTAGAAATCCTCCACCGATAACCGAATTTATCGAGGAAGAAGCCGCAGGCAAAAGCTAGTGTAGTAACATATTATAATAGGAAAATATAGGATTTAAAAATATATCAATTTACAATTTTACTGTATTAATTGATAGACTTTGTACCTACTTACCTAATGTATGCGTAAAATTAAATAAATAGGATTGAGTATATTGAGGCTTTTTGCATTTCTTGTGAGATCGTTTTATTAATGTATAATAAATTTATTTTATAAATTTTCAACAAATAATTTAACTTTTAAGTATATATTGTTTTAGCCATTATAGCCCGGGAGACAGTGACACAAAATATTGGGTCATTTGTACCAAGCTAATTTTTGCATAGCTAATCATCGTCGAGTAGCAATTCACGAACATCACCATGCCATACTTTTCGGACGGTTTCAAATGGCCGCCATCCCGCTTTAAGGTTTTTTTTTTGCAAAACGATTTGTACCAGTATTGCATTTGGATTTTTGGAAAGTATTTAATAAAATGTGACCGTTATTATTATTGCCATATTTCTAATAGGGGTAAAATGTGCTGCCATACTTGAAAAACTTATTTAATCGACACGTTTCAAAAATACGACTGTACAATACATAAAATATTTTTTGACAGCATGGCATCATCATATTCTGTTAGTTTGGATACAATTCTACCTAAAAAAAATATTCCAAATTGTAACTATGAGGGGACGACTGTAAGACTTAAGCCAAGACGTAAAAAAATTTTTTTTGACGATTTATACCAGTATGGCATTTGGATTTTTGGAAATTATATGATGCAATGTGATCATTATTAAATTGGCCATACTTGAAAAACTTGATATTTCGACGGGTTTTCAAGGTACAAGACATAAAATCAATTGTTACAGTATGGCATCATTGTATTCGGTTCGTTTGGGTAAAATTCTACCTAAAAAAAAATTGTACACATTTGCCACCTCCCCCAGGTAACGCATTATCAGACTTCTATTTATGATCAGACAGAAACTGTTTTAAAAAAAATTCAAATCAATTTGCAAAAAAAAAATTAACTCCCATTGGCCACTGGCCATTTGGAACCATCCGAAAAGTATAACATGGTGATGTTTGTGAATGACTACTCGACGATGATTAGCTGTGCAAAAATTAGCTTTGTACAAATGGTTGAATTGTTTTTTTAAATTAATGTGTTCGCGTCGGTATGGCGGGCTGTAAGTCACACCGGAGAAGTATGGCATTGCGCTACCGTCTACTTTTTTTTTATGGACTATCGGAAAATACAAGGATTTTTGTGGAACAAATCGTTCGACGCTCGTAATTTATCCGACACGTTCGACTAACGCCCACGCGATTGGGCCGCCGGTACCAGCGCTATGGCCATCATTTTTCTTTTCGTCATTACGTAGTTAGACCCCTGAAGAACCGCCATACTGGTACAAATGACCCAATATTTTGTGTCACTGTCTCCCGGTCTATTAAATTTAAACTTAATTTTTTTACGGTCTTAAAGATTTTTTTGTATATTTATAATATTGTACATATAGTTACCTAACAATATATTTTGTTTGTATTAAATTGATAAATCTCTTTTTCTCTGTCTACAGTCATGTGAAAATAAATTACATAACACGAATATCTTATAAATACAGTATTTTGTAAGAAGTAAATGTATGTGTTTTTGGATAGAATTTGTACAGTACGTATGTAAAACACTAGTCATACAAATTGTAGGTTAGGTTTTTATGTAAATTTTCAATAATTATGACATTTCTAATACTACGCCAGTGAATATAACATGATATAGTGATGTAATCTTTTTGATTGCCAAAAATTTAACTAATAAAAACAATACAGAAATGCATAAAAAGACCTTATTTAAAAATATTGATTTGAAATAAGGTCGATCATAACGAAGATTTGAAACCTATAATTGCAAGATTATTTTTTTTTAAATTTATGTTACCTATGTAATTTTAAATTTATATAATTATTGACTATTTTGCACGTTTAAAATGCGCTTCGCAACGAAACTATGGTCATAAAATTAAAATTTATTCTTAAATGTTATAAAAATGAAATGTCTGTCGATTTTGCACTTATTAAATGTAAATATTTTCGATGTTTAGCACTTTTACGATATTATAAATATATAAGGGCAGTTTTTGAAATGTTTTATATTACCTATATTTTTTTTGATTATTATTCTTTTAAACATTTTTGTGTAAATAAATCTTGTATAATTTTAGAAAAATGTTGAGATAGAACAAGAAAAGGGAAACCGCTTGCGAATTGATAGATTTATATATCCCATAACTACTTCCAGGAATAGTAGACATTATTTAAAGGAACTAGCATGGTTTAGCTCTTGCGATATAAGAAGATCTGTTTCATGTTTTATATTTTTCTGATTATATTTCTTCTGTGATATTTCAATTTTGTTGAACTAAAATTTATCCTAAGTAATAACACAAAAACTGTATTTTTGTTAATATACATCTGAGATTAAAGTTAATAAAAAAATTGACGTCTATATAATAGCTACACTTTTATAATTTGGTGCCTTGACCAGGATTAAAAAACAAAAAGTATACACTTTATCACTAGAGCTATACTGTGCAAACTTATACAATTTTTTGAACACCTTTTTTAGTATAATAAAACCTACCGGTAGCGTTTTTATCGATCCTAACCTTGTATATTAGTTCTTAAGAGAAATCATTAGACTGATTTTTCTAAATTAGGTTAAACAGATTATAGACGAATCGTATGTTGTATAAAAATTATATTTTACCAAAAATTTCTGCAAATTGTTACTTTTCCAAAATATTCAGTTATGGGTGTAAAATGATTTGTTCCCACCAAAAAGAGACTGTTTTAGTTTGAAATTGATTCAATTTATGATTTTTACAGTATTTTAGTTCTCATATTTTTTATTGACATAAATATGGATCGTGTACATTTAGTAATAAGTGCTTGATCACGTTAAGTCGCGGGTGCGGTGGCGGACGCGGTCACGAAATATCAAACTTATAGCCCTATATGTGAGTGTTCACATACAAAACGCAGGTGTGGTGGAACTGAGATTACTGCGCCCGCTTCCGCGTGTTCTACGTGAACAAGCACTAACGCGTCAATGACGTCGCCATGCTCCGTACAATTATATTGTATTATTTATTGACTTTTGCCGTTTTATTTCACTTAAACCGTTAACTTTGATTCCTTAAAATTTTGTAATGAAACCGATAATATATAAAACTTTTGTTAATCTAGATGGAGGTGCTCTGATCGTACTTGAACCAATGCCTTTTATTATCACTTCAGCTCGATTGACGGAGTCAGAGGACCTGGAGAGGGATTATTTATTATTCTACCTTTTGCATTTCACCTACCAACGAAAAATCAAGGTGTATTTAGGGTAGTAAGAAGAAAATTACTAACGACTGGCTATTTAGAAGCCTAGGACCGAAGGCTTTAATGATGCAAGTTTAAATTGTTTTATCGCCCGTGTTACAATTTTTATTATTACATTTGCGAGTAAATAAATAAAAATATAACAGGAAAAATAAGTAAAAAAATTTACCAAAACACGATTGAAATGCCGGAAAGAGAAATTTAGAAAACAACGTCATCTAGCGGTATCTATGAATAAATATATGAAAGTTTTGGCTAAAGTCAATAATAGTAAATGCTCGCTTGGCGCGTAGTTCATATCTTAAACCACAGGTGGCGCATTTATACATACGTGAAAAAAGACGAAATATGGCGAGCGCGCGCGGTGCGCACAGGACAGGTTTCATATGTCATTATCGCCCGTGGGTTTAATTACGCGATTAACTTTGTCGGCACTAAACTAACATATATTATGAATATGAGTTTTTTTTGCTCCATAAATAAAAAATATAGTAATTACTCAACCACCGCCGGACCTACTGGGTACAGATGTGAATGTAAACCATACAGGTACCCACCCAAACACACACATAAAATTTCATCAATATCGGTGCAGCCATATTAAAACCTGCAGCCATAAGAGTTCCACTGAATGACCTGAATCTACTATTTGAACCATCATATACAGTGCCGGCTAGTTTAAATCACGACCTCATATTTGTTTTGAAAAAATGATCGTCTCGAACGTCATAACCATAAAATTACGAGCTACACATTACTATTTCCTAGAATTAATAAATAAATAATAAATATACATACCTAGAATTCCTACAATTCCGTGTGAGACTACCTGCAGGGGAATTCTGCAGGCTGCATCATCAATGTAAACATAAAAAATTAAGTAGTACAACGTCGAAAACACAAAGAATTAAAATATAAGAACAAGATGTGTCATGTTTGGTATTAAGTTACGGTCTGATTTGGCTCATTCCAAATATGTATATCTAATATCTTCCGAAACCTGACTGACTTAGCTGAGCTGAAATTACTAAAGTCAGAAACATTAAATTTCAAACAGGTTTCTTTTACAGTATTTTGCTTCAATACGAAAGGATATTGCAAAATTCATCACCTAAGATCGAGGAACAAAGGTTGGAAGTTTAAACTAGGTTACCGCAGACAACCAGTAACAAAGTGACGTGTGACGCATACATCGCAATTGTTTAAGATAGTTTTGTTTAAAAAAACCCTACACTGCGCAAGGTCCCCACGCACTTGGGTAGTGTTCAGTAATAGTTATTTGTTATGCAAGGCTGGAAAGTTGCTATTTGGCGTGAGAGCCTTTATTGAATACCGACCAAGAAGGTTGAAACCACGAGCAAAGCGTGTGGTTCAAAAATTTTATCCTGAGCAAAGCGAGGGATTCTAAGGCACGAAACCCAAACAAAAATCTAGTCGTGCGAAACACACAAATTTTCATCTCACTACAGCTAAATATATACAAGATATAAGAGAAACAATAATTATTGTTTAATTTCTTATGAATGGAACAAGTAGATATACTTATTTTAAATAGTCTAATTAATTATTGATAACATGATAACATCATAAGTCTCTGAAATAGGTTGAGCGACTTTTATATGTCTGCATGTAGTCAACAAATCGCACGCTCGGAGGAACTTACCTACTTTTCGCGGGTAAACTGGTAACTACTAGGTAATTCCAAATAAATGTTTCTTTTTTTAAGGTATGTTCCGTAAACCTTTTGCGCAAGCGGATTTTCCACGCAGATTTAATCAGATTTTAAACGGCAAAGTGAGCCTTTCCGAGCCAGTGAGATGAAAAATAAATTATTAAGGAATAATAATATAGTATCATATTAACTAAAGTAAAACAAAATCACTTCACTACAATTATATTATTGTACATTGCATACGTACCTACTTATTATACAATAAATATGTTTCTTACATTACTAGAGATGGGCCGAATAGACCAGAAAGCCGACTATTTGACTTAATTTATAGTTGATAAGTCTGCGATTAATCGGCGGAATATGCTGATTTTAATCGGTACCTCGGTACCTATATTAAATTAAAATAAAACTTGCATTTTCCCTTAAAGTATCTTATCAGGATAAATACGTATTTGTAAGATTTCATATCTCGCGACTTTTAGAGTTTAAGATAGAATTACCCTTAGAATACCTATATTTTCGATTTATTTGGACATTTCAATGAGTATAAATGAAACAGAAAGCCAATTTGTAAAGAAAACTCGCCACAACATCCTCATTCATAAGCTATAATTTATCCAGGTAAATTCAAAAGCTCCCACAGGAATAACTATAACCGAAGTCCTATAGCTGCAGTTGTGATCGCTATAACTAATTATACTATAACCAAGGAATTGCCGTAGGAATTCCACTCCGATAATCGGATTAAGCACGGGTAACACCGCGGGCAAAGGATAGTATATACATTAATTCGTACTTTTAACTTTATAAGAACCCTTAGAAAGAGATAAAATATTCCTGTCACTATCTAGCACTTTAAACACTTTCTGACTAATATAACAATTAAGTATAATGTTTCGGCACTATTGGTCTGTTTTATGTTATGTCAAAAAACACCTAGTCCTTATTTTATATCACAATTATAACTATTTCCTGAAATTATGCGAAAAAATGGTATCAGTTATTCAAGTGTTAAAGTAGCTCCTCGGGTTCCACACAACCGTATGTTGTTAAACAGGTAACTCAAAAGTCCAGTCGTACACCTATTATTGTCCATTAAACTGTTTGTTTCATTCAGGTTGAGGATCACCAAGAGGAGACAGAGTGTGAGTATACTGAGTATTTTGGAGATCATTCTTGAAGTTTTTGAATACGAATATCGGTAAAACTGAAATTAGAAAAAGTTGTCAATAAGATTTGTCACAGTTAAGTTGATATTTCACCAGGCACAATTAAGATAATAATTAATACTCAATTCTAAATTATGTTATCAAATGTTGCTTCTGCATTTTGCAGATCTATCCCCGTTAACACATAGTGCATTTGGAAAAATAATTAACCCTGTAATCTTTTTTCAATCAAATACTTTTCTTTCTCAATAGATTTTACAGTAGCGTGAATACAGCCGTAAATAGGTAGAATATTTCATTTCATGTGATTTTTACGGTCCTTAAAAAAACGATGTTAAAAAAATACTATTCACTATCAAACGTCAATCTTTGAACCAGACGTTAATTAATTTTAACTTGGAGTACATATTTAAAAATGCTTTACAGCAAGGTTTTTTTTAATATATTACAAAAAAATGTTACCTATAGGTAGGTATCTAGATTTTTTTGACCATTTATATTGCAATTTTTTTAACGACAAAGCGTTCAAATCTGATATGAATTTGGTCTCTTTTTCACATTCATGTGCTAGTGGGATCTGTATCACCACAAAACACGCTAACTAGGATTAATTCCATTTCACATAACAATGGTGCGTAGAAGTTTAAATTTTTGTCTTACAATTGAACATAATTGTATAAAATCACTATGTCAGTAATATTCAATACAGTTGTAATTTATATGTTTAAAACAACATACCGATTAACTTCATTGTGGTCACTATATATAGGCGATGTAATTTAGAAAAAACTCTGGTAGGTATCTCGCACACCATTGCTATGCGAATGGAAAATATAAAAAATACTTACGATTAGTAAAATGTAAATGCTTGTTAAAATTTTAAGTCAGAAGTAAATAATAGAAATCTAATAAACAAACGTGTATTCAGTATAAGGTACAGATGCACTCTAAGGACATAAGCTCTATCTCCTATATTAATGCAAAGTCAGACGAACTGAATTGGGATTTTACCCAGAATTCTGCTAACGTCATTCGAAAGGTCACATTTAATAGATAGGTACTATTATTTCCATAAATTCATAAATGCTATATATATGGTAATGTTTAAATGTCGATGCGCATATATAATGGTTACCTATTAACGAGTCAGTTGGCTTTTTTTGGTCAAGACTTTGAGTAGCTCCTGCACTGACGTGGATCATAAAACAGTGTTTTATAACTAATAAATGTTGTCCAAAATGTGTTGAATTTATTAATTTGTTCGTTTGGGATTAGAAAATATTATTTATATAGTCAACTTGAATTTTCGTATTAATAAGACTGCGGTAAAGGCTAGACCGCGTAAATATGCCGTTTTTGTGCAAACTTTGTGTCTGAACTATAGCACCTAAAGAACTGAAAAAAATATATGTTATAAAACTTGCTTTTGTCTAGTGCAATACCTAAATGAGTGATTTTCATTTATTGTATTGAATATTATAAAAAATCTGGAAGTGACCATTGTTTCAACACTTGTGCAAATTTTTGAAGCATGTAATATATTTTATTGTAATGAAATAGAATAGAATAGCTTGTTATCTAGTGCATTGACTCTAAGTTGTAGCAAAAACGAAAAAAATGTGACTACAACACAGTAAACACGTTAAATCCCATACAAAAAAAAAAAAGTTTCAAGGCGTCATTATGGAATAATTTAATAAGGAAGTATATAACAAATATATCTAAAAGTAATGTATATGACATTGTGTAATGACTTTTAGTGCATTTACATACACAACGTTAGTATTACATAAATTAGCTTTCTGGCCTATATCGCCCTCTTAATGCTCTCTAACATAATTAATTTATAAACACCGAACTTCAGGAGATTTAATAAAAACCGTAAGGGGGTGAAATAGGGTGGCAAAGTTCATGAAAAAAGCAAAGTACTGATTGACCTATCATCATCGAACCCAAATTGCTAGGGATAGAAATTTAGTACAGGGGTTATTGACATAGTAAACAATAGATTTTTTAGGAAAAAGAACACTATAGGCTTGACCGCGCGCAACTGCGAAGGAATAATAACTTTACAGTCAAACTTTCAGAAACATTTTCGCACGCAGCAGGAATATGTAAGTTATTAAATTTAGATGGTCGGTATAGAAGATTTTATAACAAGTGTTTTACCTAACTACGTAGGGATATTTTCAAAATGCAATCCCTAAGAACGTAATTACATAATTAGGCGTGGCAAATTTTATTGACCCAGCGCAAATAGTAATGATAAACGTAAACAATTTGTAAAAAGGTTTGACTTTATATTGTAAGCATAAACCCTGAGTAGGTAAAGGGACGTACATTTTACAGTAAGTTGATTAAAAAACTGTATAAATATTATAGTCTACACGGGTGGAGCCGCTGGCAGCACGCTAGTTAATACTTACTTATATTTTGTCTTTCGTTTAATATTTTTATTGCCTAACTGAATTTTATATAAAATACATAAAGCAACCAATCAAATTTTAATACACCCTCGGTAAATTAACAGGCTTGCGTTATTTCATGTTATATATCTGTCATCTCAATATATATCTACTTTGATTAACATAAATAACATTATTCACGATTTATACGTAAACTAAGCATATATTCAAGAGTGTCTTTGAAAATGCATTCAATGTTTTTAGTTAAGTACCTATTTTTTTCCCACATGTGTATTTATATTTCACTATGCCCTCTATAACAAAACCTAAGTCCCACTCCCATAAGACTATTATGAAGCCTTAAAGCGCAGTGACTACCTCTTTAGTGCCGCCAAGAGATGTTCTACTCATTGTAAAAAACACATTTAAAAAATGTTACAAACCAATTATTAAGAATTAGTTAAAAAGCTATAAGTATTTTTAGAACGTAATAATATATTGTATCTGTAATATGGCTGTGAGTTGTAGTTAGCGTTTCTGCTAAAACCGACCCCTTTTAGCAGAAACGCTATCTACAACTCACAGGTATATTACAGAAATGACGTATAACGTTCTAAAACTAGTTCTAAATAAAGTTTGTAATATTTTTGAAATGTGCTTTGTACAAAGAGGAAATAAAGAATATCTTTTGGTGGCACTAGTTAAGTAGTCACTGCGCCTTAAGCCTTATAAAGGACAGGTTAAAGCAGTAGTGCCCTGTTACCGAATGCACCGGCTAGGTGCTCAGAAGGAGGAGAAAAGATAGAGGGAGTTCAAAGGCGAGTAAAGAAACACTTTTCAAGGGTAAGGCAGGTTATATTAGTATACTCTTTCATTATATAGTAACAGCTTTTAATGCACAATATCCTAATCACATAGGGTGATTCTTAACACTTAAATATCTAGATCACAGCTATCTAATTCACAATCATATAGGACTACCTAAATAAATAGAAAGATAGCCAAACGCAAGCCTGCCTACACAGATTTTAAGTGTAGTTTTTAAAGCTTTTATTAGGGAACTAGTACACTCAGTTCTCTTCGGCCTAGAGCCCGATTCGATGTCTTGCTCGCTGTAGGCATCCCTCAGGTCAGCACCGCCGTAGAAAGAAGACGCGGATGGGACTGATTTTACGTGGCCTAACAGCGTGTGGTGAGTAGTGAATATGCCGCCCGTGGCAGGCACAAGGTAAGGCCGCACGTGGCTAGCACAGTGCAAGACCGCACGTGAACGTAGCACGCCAGTAGCGTCGGCGTAGAGTAGGTCGCCCCGTAACCTTCGTGTGTAGTGGTGTTCAAGATAGCACCACTACTGCACAGGCCGAAGGTTTGGAGTCAAGGAGACTCCGGGCAGGCCGAGGATTTGGAGTTTAGTAGACTCCGGCCTTCCCCAGTAAAAGAACAGCAAAGCAGCTGCCGTGCGCCGTCGTTAGACAACAAACGTACACTCGCATACAAAGACGTCTTCTCACGGACCTCAGTTTAGGCGTAGAGCCGTAGTAAAGCAATATATATACGTAGTATATATATACTAAGAACCGTACTGTCAAGGAGAAAGAGAAATGGATTAGCGACGTACCAATAACTCACAAAACACAGAACGAGAGAAAATAAAAATACAAAATTACCGAGGACGGTTTTCTTTCATAGCATAGAAGTAGATATGCAGCAATTTGTAATTTAATAATAGAATCCGTAAAAAAAATTATCAACAGATTTTGTTCACGACTACGTCAAGTATCTACGTAAAGTGAACTGTTTTGAGTTAGCGATGTCAAACATCTAGAGATTCTTTGATCTCTAAATTTAAATTAGGTACCACAGTGGTAATGAACCTAAGAGCGAATGCCCAGAAACTTCTATCGTTTCCTACATCATCCGGTCCTTTACCGGAGACGGACCACCGGAAACGGTCGTTCCGTTATAGGCTTCCTAATAGTCTTATAGGGTGGGACTTAGGTTATGTTATAGAGGGCATAGTGAAACATATGTGAGAAAAAAATAGGTACCTGCTTAGCTATAAAGAATATCTTTTGGTAAGTATAGTTACTGCACCTTGCCTTTTAGACGAATTCAACGATTATTTCCTTGCGTAAAAAAATAGGTTCAAATATCTGTTACAATATTTATATGAATGACGTAAATTGATGTAAATAACAATAACTTTAGAACCTCATACCGGGTTCTTGACTCATCGCATCACATTTTCAATGTCATTATCTATGTATACTAATATTATAGGACGTAAAACTTATTTGTTTGTTTGTTTTAAGAAGTAATCTTTGCAATAACTATATCGAATATTAAAAATTCTTACCTTAATAGAAAGCTATAATATCCCTTAACCTATGTGGTTATAATTTATTTTAATGAAAAAATATTAAAAATCTTTTTTGCGGTGCACTAGTTCTTACGTCATAACGGTACATACAATCATGGAATAGATTTTTGACACACATAGAGAAAGTAAGCTACAAAAAATAGGTGCTTTTATTTAGAGCAACATTAGTCTATCTCTATAGGTTAACGCAACTGAAACAGTAGAGAACACCTAGTCTATAATAAAATTATAAAGTGGAAAGATTTGATTGTTTGTTTGTTTGTTTGTATTGAATAGGCTTCGAAACTACTGGACCGATTTTGGGTAGTAAGAATTATCCTTCCGTACATTCCTAATTACTTAATTACTTCCTTTTTCACATAACTTCTAAACGGCTGAACCGATTGGGTTGAAATTTTATATGGGTATTTCGACGGTTTCCTGGATGATTTAAAAATACAATTGGACCCGGTAGGTGGCGCTGCTGTCGGTATGTCAACTACTAAACGGCTTGACCGATTTGTTTGTGTATTTCCATGGTTTCACAGACACGAATGTATTATGTCATTAAAGAGGAAAGATTTGTTGGTTTTTTTTTCTATAATTGAGGAGTTGCCGTAAGAACCTTCACCGATAATGAAATTTAGGTCGGGCGAAGCCGCTGGCAGAAGCTATCTATAATAAAATTATCACCGACCCCTTGTCTGTACAAACAAAGTGTTTTACATTAACTCGTTTCTTACTAATTGAGAAGCAAAACTATATCTAATTTCAAGATTTTTTTGTCTATTTTTGTGTTTAAAAAATATAGGTCGGTTTTTACAACTATAAACTATTTAGTCTTGCTATTCAATACGATTTATCTAGAGGCTGAGTTCTAGGATGAAAGTCTAGATCAACCTCTACAGAGATAAGTTTTATAAATAAGCTTTTTCTATCTATCTGCCGGTACACTTTTACATAGATAATATTATCTGTATGTGTCAAAGACCTTTAAAAAACCTTTAAAACGACATGCACGCAAACGAAGTAGCGGGCAACACCTAGTGTTACATATAAGATAAGGTTTTTTAAATATCCAAGAATAAAATGAATAATACTGACCTACGATTTTTACAGAGGCAATGTAGATACTGAACGTTTATTAATTTCCCGCGGTATTACTCGTGTTTTTTTTTTTTTTTTGTATCAAACAAACTTTGGTACAGACAAAAATCAATATGCTTATTTCTATAACGACGTAGGGTTTCGACCTAGAAATAGTTTTCAAGAGTTATCGCGCCTATTCCAAATAACTATAGTCTTAAGCTATATACACCTTAGTAGGTACAAAATCGCTTATCGGACTTAGGAAACAGTTGATCCCGCTCTACACGTTAAATCATAATCGATTAAGTTATTTAGACATAAAAAGGTTTCGAACAAAAAGACACATTTTTCATTAATTTTATTAGTAGATACTTACTTACTACGTATGAATGAAACTTCGGTAAAAACACTCAAACCTGATATATAACATTCTTTCTTTGCGGTTTTACCAACCGTTATCATTAAATTCGAGGTCATGATATTGTTATTTTACAGAAAATAACATAAAATTAATATTATTAAAATGACGCGATTGATATATTTTGTATATAAAAGTAAAAAAAATGAACTCTTGTGGTGTCACTCGTCTGTTTGTATGTTTGATTTGTTTAGTTAAATTTCTATAGTCCGGTTGATATAATTAGATATAGGGGGGTATCTGGAAAGTATTCCGAAGTAAATGAAATTTTGGTATGTCATTTGAGGGTACTCTAGGTAATACAGTCTGAGTTTTTGATCTCGAGGTGTTAACTGTGGGGGCAAATCGAAATTTTTGGGTCTATTTTTGTTTTTGGCTTTTATCCCTTAAACTAAGCGGTTTTTATGTACCAACTTTTATTACAAAGTTGTAGAACATTAAATTTGCTTTACACTAATCAAACATATTTTTGACCCAATATTAACCGAGATACAGCGAGGCACAGTAAGACAAAAAATCACAAAATGTTAACAAAAAAAAGCAGAAAATCGAAGGTGTTTGCCCCTTAACTTTTTATTTTTTACCAGTACCAGGTTAATCATGTTAGTCACTTATCATATAAACAACTAAAATTCTTACTTTAGCTATTACCTACCTACTTTTATTTTTAACAGTATTAAAAATCATTTTTCTTTTAGTTATGGTATATTCTACACATTGAATAGAATAAAGTCGCGTTTTAAAAAATCCTTTCAGTTTATTTTATAAAAAATTAAGCATTTTTTAATCAGTTATTATTTTTCAAATCTGGACTTGCATTGAAAACGAGATCACTATTAAAATAATAGGTCTAAAAATAATTCGCTTTTTGGAGCTCATCTTATATATTTACTTTACAAGAACTCGTTATAAAAATTAATAAAAACTTGATTGTTTGTTTGTTATAATTTTTTGAAATAAATAGAAATGCAAAAAAAAATATTTAGTTAATTCCAAAAAATTTAATAAATGAAATAAACAGTTTTTTGTAATTTATTTCAGTTTTTATAAGTATATTTATTAGAAGGGCTCCAAGAAGCGAAACATTTTTACAGCTATTATTTAAACATTTATGTTTAATTTAGAATTTTATTATATGTACAAGATATAAGTACTTGTAACTCTTTATATTATTATGCACCACCAAAAAGGGATTTTCCCCACTGCGACCAGTTACATCATCTAGTCACATTTAAAATAGTTTATACCTACATAGACTATACTATTATTTTCAATTTTAAATCATGCTTATTAATATTAATCACTATAATAGATGAGTTAGATTCCTTTTTAAGGCAAATTAGCTTCTACTTCTCTGATACTTTCTTGCGATGCTGTAAAAGAAAGTAAGTCTTGTATCCAATTGATGCCGTCAGAGGACATGTTACGTCGTGTCGATGCCAAGGACGAAGTTCCTATTGACGAATTACCTGATAGTGACGTCCACTTACCTGAATTTGAATAATTCGTGCAACAACCAACGGATTTTGTAAATATTTTAGTAAATAATAAAACATAATTCCAATTATGAATGTCCTAATCACATAGGGTGATTCTTAACACTTAAATATCTAGATCACAGCTATCTAATTCACAATCATATAGGACTACCTAAATAAATAGAAAGATAGCCAAACGCAAGCCTGCCTACACAGATTTTAAGTGTAGTTTTTAAAGCTTTTATTAGGGAACTAGTACACTCAGGTCTCTTCGGCCTAGAGCCCGATTCGATGTCTTGCTCGCTGTAGGCATCCCTCAGGTCAGCACCGCCGTAGAAAGAAGACGCGGATGGGACTGATTTTACGTGGCCTAACAGCGTGTGGTGAGTAGTGAATATGCCGCCCGTGGCAGGCACAAGGTAAGGCCGCACGTGGCTAGCACAGTGCAAGACCGCACGTGAACGTAGCACGCCAGTAGCGTCGGCGTAGAGTAGGTCGCCCCGTAACCTTCGTGTGTAGTGGTGTTCAAGATAGCACCACTACTGCACAGGCCGAAGGTTTGGAGTCAAGGAGACTCCGGGCAGGCCGAGGATTTGGAGTTTAGTAGACTCCGGCCTTCCCCAGTAAAAGAACAGCAAAGCAGCTGCCGTGCGCCGTCGTTAGACAACAAACGTACACTCGCATACAAAGACGTCTTCTCACGGACCTCAGTTTAGGCGTAGAGCCGTAGTAAAGCAATATATATACGTAGTATATATATACTAAGAACCGTACTGTCAAGGAGAAAGAGAAATGGATTAGCGACGTACCAATAACTCACAAAACACAGAACGAGAGAAAATAAAAATACAAAATTACCGAGGACGGTTTTCTTTCATAGCATAGAAGTAGATATGCAGCAATTTGTAATTTAATAATAGAATCCGTAAAAAAAATTATCAACAGATTTTGTTCACGACTACGTCAAGTATCTACGTAAAGTGAACTGTTTTGAGTTAGCGATGTCAAACATCTAGAGATTCTTTGATCTCTAAATTTAAATTAGGTACCACAGTGGTAATGAACCTAAGAGCGAATGCCCAGAAACTTCTATCGTTTCCTACATCATCCGGTCCTTTACCGGAGACGGACCACCGGAAACGGTCGTTCCGTTATAGGCTTCCTAATAGCCTTATGGGGTGGGACTTAGGTTATGTTATAGAGGGCATAGTGAAACATATGTGAGAAAAAAATAGGTACCTGCTTAGCTATAAAGAATATCTTTTGGTAAGTATAGTTACTGCACCTTGCCTTTTAGACGAATTCAACGATTATTTCCTTGCGTAAAAAAATAGGTTCAAATATCTGTTACAATATTTATATGAATGACGTAAATTGATGTAAATAACAATAACTTTAGAACCTCATACCGGGTTCTTGACTCATCGCATCACATTTTCAATGTCATCATCTATGTATACTAATATTATAGGACGTAAAACTTATTTGTTTGTTTGTTTTAAGAAGTAATCTTTGCAATAACTATATCGAATATTAAAAATTCTTACCTTAATAGAAAGCTATAATATCCCTTAACCTATGTGGTTATAATTTATTTTAATGAAAAAATATTAAAAATCTTTTTTGCGGTGCACTAGTTCTTACGTCATAACGGTACATACAATCATGGAATAGATTTTTGACACACATAGAGAAAGTAAGCTACAAAAAATAGGTGCTTTTATTTAGAGCAACATTAGTCTATCTCTATAGGTTAACGCAACTGAAACAGTAGAGCACACCTAGTCTATAATAAAATTATAAAGTGGAAAGATTTGATTGTTTGTTTGTTTGTTTGTATTGAATAGGCTTCGAAACTACTGGACCGATTTTGGGTAGTAAGAATTATTCTTCCGTACATTCCTAATTACTTAATTACTTCCTTTTTCACATAACTTCTAAACGGCTGAACCGATTGGGTTGAAATTTTATATGGGTATTTCGACGGTTTCCTGGATGATTTAAAAATACAATTGGACCCGGTAGGTGGCACTGCTGTCGGTATGTTAACTACGAAACGGCTTTACCGATTGGATTGAAATTTTGTTTGTGTATTTCCATGGTTTCACAGACACGAATGTATTATGCCATTAAAGAGGAAAGATTTGTTGGTTTTTTTTTTTCTATAATTGAGGAGTTGCCGTAAGAACCTTCACCGATAATGAAATTTAGGTCGGGCGAAGCCGCTGGCAGAAGCTATCTATAATAAAATTATCACCGACTCCTTGTACAGACATACAAAGTGTTTTACGTAAACTCGTGCAACAGTTCTTACTAATTGAGAAGCAAAACAGCATATCTAATTTCAAGTTTTTTTGTCTATTTTTGTGTTTAAAAAATATAGGTCGGTTTTTACAACTATAAACTATTTAGTCTTGCTATTCAATACGATTTATCTAGAGGCCGAGTTCTAGGATGAAAGTCTAGATCTACCTCTACAGAGATAAGTTAAATAAATTAGCTTTTTCTATCTATCTGCCGGTACACTTTTACATAGGTAATATTATCTGTATGTGTCAAAGACCTTTAAAAAACCTTTAAAACGACATGCACGCAAACGAAGTAGCGGGCAACACCTAGTGTTACATATTAGATAAGGTTTTTTAAATATCCAAGAATAAAATGAATGATACTGACCTACGATTTTTACAGAGGCAATGTAGATACTGTACGTTAATTAATTTCCCGCGGTATTACTCGTGTTTTTTAATTTTTTTTGTATCAAACAAACTTTGGTACAGACAAAAATCAATATGCTTATTTCTATAACGACGTAGGGTTTCGACCTAGAAATTGTTTTCAAGAGTTATCGCGCCTATTCCAAATTACTATAGTCTTAAGCTATACACACCTTAGTACAAAATCGCTTATCGGACTTAGGAAACAGTTGATCCCGCTCTACACGTTAAATCATAATCGATTAAGTTATATAGACATAAAAAGGTTTCAAACAAAAAGACACATTTTTCATTAATTTTATTAGTAGATACTTACTTACTACGTATGAATGAAACTTCGGTAAAAACACTCAAACCTGATATATCACATTCTTTCTTTGCGGTTTTACCAACCGTTATGATTAAATTCGAGGTCATGATATTGTTATTTTACAGAAAATAACATAAAATTAATATTATTAAAATGACGCGGTTGATATATTTTGTATATAAAAGTAAAAAAATGAACTCTTGTGGTGTCACTCGTCTGTTTGTATGTTTGATTTGTTTAGTTAAATTTCTATAGTCCGGTTGATATAATTAGATATAGGGGGGTATCTGGAAAGTATTCCGAAGTAAATGAAATTTTGGTATGTCATTTGAGGGTACTCTAGGGAATACAGTCTGAGTTTTTGATCTCGAGGTGTGTTAACTGTGGGAGCAAATCGAAATTTTTGGGTCTTTTTTTGTTTTTGGCTTTTATCCCTGAAACTAAGCGGTTTTTATGTACCAACTGTTATTACAAAGTTGTAAAACATTAAATTTGCTTTACACTAATCAAACATATTTTTGACCCAATATTAACAGAGATACAGCGAGGCACAGTAAGACAAAAAATCACAAAATGTTAACAAAAAAAAGCAGAAAATCGAAGGTGTTTTTTTGCCCCTTAACTTTTTATTTTTTACCAGTAGGTACCAGGTGAATCATGTTAGTTACTTATCATATAAACAACTAAAATTCTTACTTTAGCTATTACCTACCTACTTTTATTTTTAACAGTATTAAAAATCATTTTTTTTAATTATGGTATATTTTACACATTGAATAGAATAAAGTCGCGTTTTAAAAAATCGTTTCAGTTTATTTTATAAAAAATTAAGCTTTTTTTAATCAGTTATTATTTTTCAAACTTTGGCTTGCATTGAAAACGAGATCACTATTAAAATAATAGGTCTAAAAATAATTCGCTTCTTGGAGCTCATCTTATATATTTACTTTACAAGAACTCGTTATAAAAATTAATAAAAACTTGATTGTTTGTTTGTTATAATTTTTTGAAATCAATAGAAAATGCAAAAAAAAAAATATTTTGTTAATTACAAAAAATGTAATAAATGAAATAAACAGTTTTTTGTAACTTATTTCAGTTTTTATAAGTATATTTTTTAGAAGGGCTCCAAGAAGCGAAACATTTTTAGAGCTATTATTTAAACATTTATGTTGTTTTCAATGGAAGCAGAATTTCAAAAAATAAAAAATAATAGTTAAGTTAAGTAAATAAATAGTTTCAATTAAATCGATCGAAGTGCGTTTAGAACAGCGCGTACTATTCGGTAACATAAGTACCACGTGTATAAATTGTTTTTTTGAAAAAATATTAGTATTCATTTAGAATTTTATTATATGTACAAGATATAAGTACTTGTAACTCTTTATATTATTATGCACCACCAAAAGGGGATTTTCCCCACAATTCGACAGCGACCATTTACGTCATCTAGTCACATTTAAAATAGTTTATACCTACATAGACTATAATATTATTTTCAATTTAAAATCATGCTTATCAATATTAATCACTATAATAGATGAGTTAGATTCCTTTTTAAGGCAAATTAGCTTCTACTTCTCTGATACTTTCTTGCGATGCTGTAAAAGAAAGTAAGTCTTGTATCCAATTTTCCGAAGTTCCGAAGGACGAAGTTCCTATTGACGAATTACCTGATAGTGACGTCCACTTACCTGAATTTGAATAATTCGTGCAACAACCAACGGATTTTGTAAATATTTTAGTAAATAATAAAACATAATTCCAATTATGAATGTAATTTTATTTCAATTTATAACAAAAATGAACCGTATAATTTTGGACAAGTAGTATACTTTTAATTTCCATATACAATAATTTTCTAAGAGTCTGAAACCAACCCTGTTCTACTTTGACATGTGTTATAAACCAGTAGTAAAACGTAATTATTATATTCTCTTTGACCAGTAGTATATAGAGTGTATCATGTCGGGCACGAAGAAAAAGGATCCGTGTTTTCTGTGTATTTATAATTATTAAGATAGAAAAATTAAAACAAAAAATATGCAAAAACAATAAATTTTATACTATTATATTCGAGAAGATTGAAGTGTCTAAAAATATGTCAAGAAAATTCCTAGGTTTATTCACAGAAAATAATAATACAAACAGATTTAAATCTTGTCGAAACAAAATATCAAGAGCAAAATACATCTTACTTTTCGATAAAAGATGGCGCTGATACGATTCGACTTCAGATCGTACTAAACACACAAAAGATGGCACTATTACAGCCAACCCTAGTACTTTCTACTCACGCATAAACGGCGCTTGGTGGGGCGATTTATGAATTTAGGATGTGAAGACACACACCCTTTTGGCGATTTAAGTGGACTGTATAGGGTGAGATAAAAGATGTGACGACTTGCTGTGATCACACACGGTTTGCGCTACCCTTACGAAGTCGACTCGTATTAATTAAAGGGGTGCGGCTTGCGATTTGTATAAAATTGCGATTAAGAAGCGAAATTCCTCAAATGTACGTTAAGTTTTGAATGCGATGCTCTTGACAGCGCGGCGTAGTGATTAGCACTGATGTTGTAGGTGGCTTCCGTCAGGATGCGCTGGCGTCGTCGTCGGCCGGTGCGAATACACGGTAGCCAAAGGAACGAAAGGAAAGCGAGGTCACACCTTTTTAATTATATTATTTAAAATGCCCATAGATGGCGTCAACATTCCGCCCGCCCTTAAAGGGTCACCTTTAAAAGACCAATATGAGAAAGGATAATTAATTAAAGGGAAAGTCATGTTTGAGTGATATGCCATGGAGAATATGACAAATGCGGTAAAGTTGGAGTGATCAATATGCGTGTTATATGATAAATAAATGAAATAATATATTTATTTTTTTATTTATATATAATGTGTAAGTATAGGACATATATAAAAACGTATTATACCTACTTGTCGGAAGTTACTGACAAGGTAAGGGACATAAACGAACTGTCGGACGAAGGTAACTACCCTTTGCGGTTTTTATAGTACAAACGCGGACAACCCCATCCTTTGAGGGACGCACTTTCTCGACAATCGCTAATGGCCAAGTGAGAGGTGGTTCATTATCATTTATGACAATTACAAGGGTACCAGGAATGATAGGCGCAGAGTGGTCGTGCTATTTCTGCCTAACTTGTAAGCCATGTAAATATTCAAGCCGCCATCGTTGCCAAAATGACTGTACTGATTTGTCTAACAGCGAATGCCTGAAGCAGGTTAGTGTTATCCGATGTTACTTCAGGCGCGGGGACGGAAAATAGTGGTGCGGTGTGTAAAAAATGACTCGTCGTGAAAGCAGAAGGCTCGGCTGGGTCAGAACTGAGAACGGTCATTGGGCGCGAATCAAGCACGCACTCCACCTGCATGAGTACGGTGATAAGCTCCTCGTATGAAAGCAGCTGCGTTCCGATTACTTGGTATAAATGTGTTTTCATGATCTTGATCATGCTCTCCCAAGCACCTCCTTTATGAGGTGAGTTGGGGCATATGAAAGACCAGCGTATGCGACTCTCGGCGAGCACATGATCCAGTTTAGGACGATATTCACTGTCCAAATAACTATATAGGTTCCGCAAATATGAGTCGGTGCCTTTGAAATTGGTCGCGTTATCGGAATGCATTTCTTGGACAGGACCGCGGCGAGCGAGAAAGCGCTTTAAAGCTGCAATGAAAGTCGGCGTACTGAGGTCGGTAGCGACTTCTATGTGTACTGCCCTTGTCGTTAAGCAGGTAAACAAACATATGTAGGCTTTCTCGCTACGAACACCACGACGGCGTACGGGTGTGTACGAAATGGGGCCGGCGTAATCACATCCTGTATGTGTAAATGCCTTAACCACCTGACGCGTGCGGCTTTCGGGCAAGTCAGCCATTAGCGGATATGTAGAACGCGGCTTTAATCTGAAACAGGTGTTGCATAAATGTACGCGATGCCTAACAATACGTCTCGCGGACAGGATCCAGTAGCTTTGTCGAAGTAGCGACATTAATAGTTCTGGTCCGGCGTGTAAAGGGCTTGAGTTTATTTAGTGCGGGAGATACCGAAATGTTGTTGCGAAGATTATTTAAATCTTTTGCAAAATATTTATTTTGCAGAGCAAATATTAATTTATTTTTGGCAAAATCAAGATCTTCGGCGGTAACCGAGACGGAATTGCGGCGGGGTAACATTTTAGCGAATCTACCAACGTAGACCAAAACGCGTAGTGCCTTACTCCAAGAGGAGGCGCGTAAGGCCGTGTTGTAAGTGACACTCTCAGTGACCGATGCACACACAGTATGCGATAGGACCTTTTGTTCAGGCATGTCCTCGAGAGGTTGACCGTTTAGGTCGCGGAGAGGCCACTGTGACGGGTTCAGTAAAGCCCATGGAGGTCCTTGGGACCAAAGCAGATGAGAAATGAGTTTATTTGGCGAAATTCCGCTCGAAAGGCAGACTGAGGGATTCTCGGTACCGATCACGTGATAGAAATACTCTGCTGGCATATTTTTAGTGATTTGAACCACGCGATTGGCAACAAATGTCTGCCACCTAACAGGAGAACTTTTTATCCAGTATAAACATATCTTAGAGTCTCTTAACGCGAATATTTTAAGTGGAAAGCTGTGTGCATAGTTTTTATAAACAATCGAAAGCAACTTGGATAACAAGACTGCTCCGCAAAGTTCAAGTCTAGCGATAGATAGCGGTTTGGACGGAGCCACCTTAGACTTTGCGCAGACAAAGCGTACGGTATTACCATCGTTGAAGCTGACATGAAGGTATACTACGGCATCGTACGCCTGTTCGCTTGCATCGGAAAACCCCAAGAGAGTAACCGTGCAGTTTTTAGTCACTCCTAGATGACGCGGAATACGTAGCTCATTCAAAACTGGCAATTCTAAACAGAATTGGCTCCATAGTTTGATGATATGTGGCGGCGGTGATTCGTCCCAGTCGATATTTAATTGCCAAAGCTGCTTTATTAGAAGCTTGGCATAAAGCACTGTAGGCGCAACGAAACCCATTACGTCCCACAGGCGCGCGATAGTAGAAAGATTGAACGCTTGGTACAAATACTATCATCGGGAGGTGAAATTTTAAAATAAAATTCATCAGCTTGCGTAGACCACCTTAGGCCTAATATTTTATGTTGAACGGACTTATCAAACTCAATATCAGCGGAGAGTTTATGAGACGCAGGTACATTATTTAAAGCCGCAGCGACATTGCTGCTCCATTTGACCAAATCCCATTGAGCCTGTTGAAATAAACTAATAAGCTGGTTGGCAGCGGCTTCCCCTTCCTACTTTGACATTACGGAGAACACTATGTCATCCATATAGAAGTAGATGCGATCTCACTGGCTAGCGGATATTTGTGACTGTCGTCGTTGATCAGTTGTACGGTGCGTAACGCGTGATATGGGCTTGATTTTAAACCAAAGCATACTCTATTGACCCACATAAGCATCAATGGTTCTTGTGGATTGAACCGATAAAGTATACATTGGAAACGACGGTCGCATTCGCGAACAGCAATTTGCAAAAATTGCTGGCGACAATCAGCCGTCATTGCGATGGCGAAAAGGCGAAAGTTTAAAATAATTTTAAATAAATCGCCCTGTAAGTTGGGCCTTGGTGTAAAATATCAATTAATGATGTTCCCGTGCTTGTCCTACAACTGTCGTTTAATACCATGCGGAGACGAGTTGACGTCTTGTCTTCACGAATTATGCCGTGATGCTGTATAACAAACATCGGCGAGGGCTCAGAAAGCATATTTGGAGGAGCGGGGGAAATATATTTTTTCTCCAAATATTCTTTCACAATGTAAGCCGACCGTAACGCGACGGAACAATCAAATATTCTCGAGGCACAAGAAGCGTCGTCGTGCGATTTCATAAGAATTGCCCAATAAATGTACATCGTCGTTAAACGGCAGTCCGACGGTGTATCTGCCAGTAGCTTGGTCGCGGGTTGTAGTATTTTTAAAAAAAATCTTCACATTCAGCATTAGCGGTGTTCAAAATGTGCGGCGCGGATGGAGGCTGTTCGAGCGAGCGTTAAATTTTTAAAATGCGATAAGACCGATGGGTCTACCACAGCGGTAGAAAGCGAGTCGGTAATCTGATCGACAACCAACGGCGAGACATTAAATTTAACATTATCGTCAAATCGCGAGAAAAATTCTAAATTTATGGACCTAGAATTAACCAGTTTCTCAGTTTCACCAAAACCCTTGACTTTGATGCGTTCATTATCGTTAATGTATATACCTAAACGTTTGCAAATATCTTTTGTAACGAAATGGCTTTGCGATGCTGAATCCAATAAAGCACGCAACAAGTGTCTAGTGCCATGACTGTCATAAACAACAACTTGCGCCGTCGCAAGAAGAACTGTACATTGCCCGTTATGCATTGACTCGTAATGAGTCGACGATAGTGGTGCAGCAATGGATTATATGCGGTGTTAATTAAAAAAGCGGAGGTGGAAGCCATTGGTGTACATTCGTGTACCTTGGCTCGTTTTGTCACGAACTGCACTTGTTAAACGAAGGAATTCTCGAATCAACACTTGATTCGAAAGCGCGAACTGTCTCCGAATCTAACTTTTTTAATGCGATATGCAAAACAAACAAATCTTGCAAGTTATCTATTTTTAAATTATTTAAGGCTCGAACTGCACTAACGAACTCGTCGTTAAACGATTCGAGGTTTTGAGCGGAAGCGTTGGGAAATGTTTTAAAATCAAACAATTGATTCATGTAAGCCAATGCGAGCATTCGCTTGTCTTCATATTTATCTATGAGAGCTAAATTTTCGGCACTAGGAGTGAACACACTGATTTTGCCTTACCCGACAGCTTGCCTAAAAGATAGTACAGTTTTTCGGCATCTGTCAGCGATGTGTTGTCGTGGACGGTTGACTTAAAACTCGCGTAAAACAATGGCCATGAGCGTATGTCACTCGAAAAAGGTAATAACTCGATGGCTGGTAACCGAGGTTTATCTTTGTACAGGGGTGCAGTATTTTTGTCAACAGCTGATGTGAGCGCGGGCGAACGTGAGACTGGAGTCGCTTGATGCGACTATACAGTTGCTCGAATGCAATTAAACACTTGTAATCCGATTTAGCTGTAGGATCCGAGTCCAATAAACGTTCGTTATAATTGTCTAATAACGACATAAAATCAGTGCGCAAAACGTCAATGTTTGAGCAACTTGCGAGAAAGGTTTCTTTCGAATGAGCGTCTACTTTTATATTAGCAGAAAGATCGAAAACACTTAGAACTAATTCGAAGATAGCTTCGCGTTTAGCTATAAGTATCAACAGCTGATTGTCGGGATCTGCTTTCGTAGACTTACTCATATTGAAAATGTCTTACCCACCATGTGACTCGCAAGGGTGTTTAGGAAAATAGAAGCCGTTCATGCACCAACCTTTAAACAGCTGACATCCGATCCAGGCCGGTGGCGGACCTGCTGTGATTACACAAGGTTTGCGCTACCCTTACGAAGTCGACTCGTATTAATTATAGGGGTGCGGTTTGCGATTTGTATAAAATTGCGATTAAGAAGCGAAATTCCTCAAATGTACGTTAAGTTTTGAATGCGATGCTCTTCACAGCGCGGCGTAGTGATTAGCACTGATGTTGTAGGTGGCCTCCGTCAGGATGCGCTGGCGTCGTCGTCGGCCGGTGCGAATACACGGTAGCCAAAGGAACGAAAGGAAAGCGAGGTCATACCTATTTAAATATATTATTTAAAATGCTCATAGATGGCGTCAACAGCTCTATTAGTCCTGAAATTCAAAGTAGTCCTGCAGAGACGACAAAACAAGACCAAAATAAATCAAATGATCGTAATATATTCATCTTTGGAGGACACTAAAAATAGAATAATACAACATTTCAGCATTTATCAATTCATTTGCAGCAACCGAAGCAATCCTTGGAGCTTGTTATAACTCGATACAAGCAAAGAAAATCATGTAATTTTAGTTGCCCTAAAAAACCAGCAAAATGCTGGTTAATTACAATAAATATCTGAATAAGTATAAAAAACTATTTGTAACAATACAGCACAGTGTAAATTTTAAGAATATTTTAAATGTCCCTTAACAGCAGTACATGAAAAAAATATGTTTGAAAATAAATATGTTAATAGACTTGCAAGACTTCTTAAATTTTAAGAAAGTTAGAGGTAAACAGCCTGAAATAACATTGTTTCATTTAAATATTGCAGGGGTTTTAAATAAGCTCTCAATGATAGAATTTTATATTAATGATTTCTTACACAACAATAAATTTATATATATTTTATGTTTCCGAAATGTTCGTCAAATTAGGTGAAGAGTAAAATATCAGTCGTAGCGGTTTTAAAGTTGATGTTATTACTCAAGAAAGGGTGAAAAACGTAGACGGGGTCTGTATCCTGTTAAGAAAGAATATTGATTACTTAACCTTGCCTATATGTTGCGGGGTTGAGTTACCTAATTACAAGTGCTATGTCATATGTTTGTATAAAACACCTTATTCAAAAACATATTTCATATTTTAATTTACCAATTAGAGACACTAATGCATAACATCTGTATCAAAAACATAAAAATTACGAAAAATATAAATTAGCAGGCGATTTAAATATAAAACGTTAAAGGAAATGAAAACTAGTAACGACTTTAAGAACCTCTATAACTATAGACTACAGCAACATATTAGAGGGCTTACGCGACAGAGTGCTGACTGATCATATGTTAAGTAGTATACCAAATGCAGAGGGCCAAACACAAGATCTCTATCTTTCGGACCACAAAACAGGTTAAACATTACATTTAAAATACAAATTAAAGTACAAGGACCTGCTATTACTATGCCTATTCGAGGAACTATAGTTATGAAAATATAGAAATTTTTTACCAATGCTTATCCAGTCTATCATGGTCGGATATGGTCAACAATTTAAATTCAGCACTCAATAAATTTCATGATATTATTCTGTTTTGTTCTGTTAATTATATGACCTGTGTTTTCTTATTCAGAAAAGAAAAAGAAAAAATAAATCATCTTCACATTGGATCACAAAAGGCATAAGGAAATCCTGTTTAGCAGAAAGATACCTTAAATCCTTATGTTATAAGGATAAATTAGAAAGAGATCATTTAACATGTAAAAAATAAGACAAAATTTTGAAAAGATGTATTAAATACGTTATAATCAATTTCTATTTAAATCAAAAAATAAATGTAAGGCAACTTAGAACATTATCAAACAACAAAATATAAATTTTACTAAAATCGACATATTCAACAATTTTAATTGTATTGTGACACCTATTGAAATCGCTCTATTTTTAACGATTATTTTATTAATTCAGTAAATAATTAAAAACAAACAACTAATAAGGCAACAAATAGTAAATACAGTAAAATACAAAACAACTCCAATAGCTAATTCTTAGACCTTGCACTGAGGATAAGGTGATAAAAACTATTTTATCTTTAAAAGAAACTAAATCCGTAGGTTTTGATTTTGTTTCAACTCACATTTTGAAATCATGTACAAAAGAGATAGTAACTGTTCTTACTATCTCATAAATCTTTCTTTTAGTCAGCGTAAATTTCCGGATATATTGAAACAGTCTTTAGTTAAACTTCTTTATAAGAAACATTGTAATAAAGATATAAATAATTATAGACCGATAACTTTGATATCCATTTTTTCAAAAATCTTTGAAATTTTATGCATTCAACTATATAACAAATTTTTTTAACAAAATATAATATTATTAAGTCAGAACACAACGGGTTTCAAAAAAACAGATATACCAAATTATCTAGTTTCATGTTGATACGCGGGATTATCGAAAGAATTGATAAAAAGAGTGCAGTCACTGGTTTGTACTTTACCATGACCGAGGCGTTCGATTTTGTGGAACATGAAAAATTGCTACAAAAATGTGAAAAATATAGTATCGGCGGTCTGCTTTTATGTGGTTGAAAAGCTATTTGACAAAACGAAAACAATGTGTAGAGATATCAAAAATTAATGCAAAACTCGATCTTTCTTAAAATCGTCGTACAGATATAACAATCTAGGCGCTCCACTGGGTAGAATACTGGGTCCTTTATTGTGCATACTATACATAAACGATCTGCTATCTGTAATAAATCACCAATGTATACTTTTTGCAGATGACATATCGGTAATCATATCAGATGATGCCAGTAACGTTTCCTAACAATTTTTTTTAAATTCAACAGTTAATAATATTTTAGAATGGCTTAAAAGTAATAATTACCTAGTTAATCTTTTCAAGACTAAATATATATTCAGTTTTCAAATTGTAAAAAGAAGCTCACAACTTTCAGTATAGTAAGTGATGGACAAAAATTACAGAAAGGGCAGGAAGTGACATTTTTAGGATTAACTGTTATCAACATTGTAACTGGAAGAGCCATATTAACCATATTTGTGAAAAATTAAATAAATTTGTATTTTCCCTTACGGACATTAAGAAAAACAGTCAGTGACAAAGCTGCTCCAACTGCTTACCACGGTTATGTAGCCTCTGTAATCTGTACTGAAGAAAAGAGATGTATCAGAGCCACTGCTGGTATAGGTCCTTAAGAGTCATGCCGGACATTCTTTAAATTTTTTTATGTAATGACATTAACATCTATGTATATTTATGAAACAAGTGTGTTTGTAAAAAATAATCGTATTTATTTATTAAGATAGCAGATAATAAAATGCGTAACTTTATACGTCGCGATCCTACAAAATTAACACTTAAAAATTCTAAATGGAATAATTATTATTTAAATTTTAATATTTGCATGCCAATGTGATTTTGTGTTTTTTTCCTCAATTTACATCTCAAATATTACGTGGGTTTTTCCAAATTTTGTAAGTGATGAAACCAGAAATCTATTGCTAAGACACTAAGACGCGCCTTACAAGACTAACTCAACTTATTTATTTATTAATTTACAAATTTCATAGAGTACCAGGTTTTTACCCCAAACGTCTACAAATAAATAATAGTATCGTACTTAAATATAATACACTTTATGAAAGATAATTATACTCGTAGACTAATTAAAACAATTTTTACAATAGTCACAGTTAATTAAAACTAACAATCAATAAACAGGTAAACTAAAATAATTATAATAATACACAATTAATCAAACTAACAACAGTCATCAGAAAGAAAGTAATGTGGATGTGTGCTGCAGATATGACTTTTAACTTATCTGAAAACAAATCCACATTCACAGTTGAGGGGAGACGCGTAGGTGCGTTTCTTATACATGTACCTCTACATTTTTACAGGTTTGCGTAGTTTGTATGTCTGGCTGTACACCGATACAGGTTTGCGTAGTTTATATGTCTGTCAGTACACCGATACATGTTTACGTAGTTTGTATGTCTGTTAGTACACCGATACAGGTTTGCGTAGTTTATATGTCTGTCAGTACACCGATACAGGTTTACGTAGTTTTTATAACTGTTAGTACACCGATACAGGTTTGCATAGTTTATATGTCTGTCAGTACACCGATACAGGTTTGCGTAGTTTGTATGTCTGTCAGTACACCGATACAGGTTTGCGTAGTTTATATGTCTGTCAGTACACCGATACAGGTTTGCGTAGTTTGTATGTCTGTCAGTACATCGATACAGGTAAATGGTGACAAAGAAAACCTCGAAAATGACATTTACGCAAACGAAGTCACGGCAACAGCTACAGTTACATATTTATAAAAATAAAAGATTTAAAAGAATGATTATTATAGTGTAACAAACCTTTTCTGACCTTGGGTGTTTGGTCGCTAGTATCGTTATAGGTTCACACCATTTCAATATGGCGACTGTAGTTTTAATTATTGACCACCGCGTAAGCAAAGTTTGTTGCACTATACCGAATCTGCGACTCCGCCAGCTGCGTTACCTCTACTCCAGTGGAGGCACGATATAATTGAGGCGTTGCCATTAAGATCTTACACCGATGACTAAATTTTGGGTAAGTTTAACCGCGGGGAGAAGCTAGTATATGCGATAGTGAGTCTGTGCGTTTGTCTCTGCTTCACGTCACAGCGGAACATCCAATTGATATAAAACTTCGCGCAGGTATAATTGAAGAAACGGAGAAGGATGTAGGCTAGACTTTTTATTACGTAAAAATTAAAGTTTCCGCAAAAATAACCGAATTCCACGTAAATGAACTATAGCCACAGGTAAAACTTGCTATTTCAACTTTCTTAATATAATCCAGGAGTGGTCGTTAAATATGGTAGTCTTGTGCGGGAATCGTACCCACGCACCTTGATTTTTCAGTCGGGTCATTACCCCCGCGCCACGGAGCCGAGAGATACGAAAGATATCAATGACATAATCCTCAAGCTGTGGACTCAATATTATTTACTTTTAAATAACACATAATAATTTACTGACCTCAAGTGAAATGTTAAAACCGCTTTTAAAACCGCAAAGAAAAAAAAATAACGTTCCGGTTAGTGTGAACTTATCGAAGTGCCGTCATGCGTAGGTATTTACTAATAAATAAATATAAATGTGTCTGTTCAAGTGTGTCAATTCTAAACTACTAACCGACGTTGAGAAAAACTATTTGATGTTCAATATCTGCTGTAAATACTGTTTCTGTAATAAATGTATTGTATTATTTCAATTTTTGTAGACAAAAAAAAGTCTGTCAGCTCATCGTTGTTGCAAAGTGTTTTGTCCGTCAAACTGCCTGAGGGGCTTATTTTTAACTTCATAGTGGAATTAAAGTCGGAATAATGATTTTGTTAAAAAGAATATATCTTAATTTTTAGTTTCTTTCTATTAAACAAATTCCAGTTGGTTTTCATAGTTAATAATTGAAGTAGATTAGAACTTTCTAACGTATTTCTTCGAAACCCTAAATAAATCAAACGGACGAAGAGATGAGTAAGAAAGGATAAGGAAACTGCAAGGATTCGGGTATTTACCACATGTCTACGGTTAACCCTTAAAGCAAATGAGTGAAAATATATGACTAAATTTTAATCGTTGAAATTAATTTTTAACGTTTGGCTACAGACGGAATGATATGAAGAAACTGTTTTATCGCTACCGCTTTTTACTCTAATATTGAGTAATGGAAGAATTAGAGATTGCAACCGGGTATGTTTTTCAACCCGGCCGGGTTGATGTGTTACGATGAAACCTTTAAAGTATTTTATGAAAATATGAAAATTTGTTTTAAGTAAATGGAGAAAAATACAATGATTCAAGGTAACGGAATAATATTTATTTCAAACCAGCAAGTCAATAATAATCAGTCTTAATCAGCCTCAAAATCACAAGTTTTTAATACAGAATTAGTTAGTTTAGTTTCACTTATGAACGGAATAGTAACATTAGTAATTAAGTTTAGGATAGAAATGATCTTCCACGCGCTGATGAAATGCCTGGATTTAGATGATTTCGAGAAAAAGTAATTTAATTACTATTACTATACAGAGTAAAGAGAAAGACCTGCTTGCTTTTAGTTAATTACTAATAATAATGTAACTATTTGAAAACATACTATTGGAATAAGAAACTAATAACGCAGCCTAATATACTAAACTTGTCTTATCAACTTAGATAGATAAACTTTGGTAGCTTTAGTAAAAACAAAACAAATTCTTAAGAGCAATAAATATATTCTTTTGATAATCTCGAAACGCGGTGGAGAAATTTTGTTAATATGCGTTTTAACGTTAAAAGATTTTTTTTTATTTTTACTGATAGCCTCCATCTCGTATGTTTTGAGAAAATTTAAAGACCATTCATTCCTTTTTAAACTATCGCGCTTATCATGATAGCATTATCTTGCGTACTGCTGCATGTAAACTGTAATCGTCTTCGGGAGAGATATGAAGTATAATATTATAAATCTCTAAAATCCTCTCTTAATTTAGCGCTAAAACACTGTTGAAGAGTAGGAAAGTGTATATTTCTGGGTTTTAAGAGATAGGGTGCTTGCATAAAGAAGCAGGCGTTTCGGTCCTGATTTGTCGGATCAGGGACCTTAACAGTCCCGAGCTATTCGAACTCTGGAATGCGAGAGAAAAATGTATGCAAGTACATTCACGGGTTTCGAGAGGTAAGTCAATCTTCAATACATTTTACTCACAAATTCCAGAGATCGAATAACTCGAGGCTGTCTACTAACTGTCTGTCTGTCTAAAGTCTCTGGTCGGTTCAGATCAACTAAGCAGGGCATAGCGAGTACTTGCTCGAATGAGCGGCCCGAACTGGGGAAGTACCTCCACCTTACAGAAAACCGCGGCCATAATAACACTAACATTGAGTAGTGTTGTGTTCCTGGCGGTGAGTAAGGTTGCCAGAGCTCTTTGAGGATTCGCTGCACGGACAGCGGAGGACCGGCGGTGCTTGTTGCTGTCATACTCGGCATAGATGCGGCGTGCTGGTTCGGCGGTCAGGGAGACCTGATGAAACGGCTGACCGCTGGCCGCCCGCAGGTTGAACGGGATCCCGAACCCAGGGATCACTTAATCTCCGCCCTGGGAGGCTGATTCGCCAGCCTGTGTAAAGTATCTGAAGTGGTAGTCGTGCCGGAGAAGGAGACCGGAGTGGACCCGGCTACTACAACAGAGGGGGATCAGGGGCCCTTCCGCCCGCCGTGCCAGCAACCGTATCATCTGTGGCGAGCTTCGGCAGTCTTAGAACCGCACCCTTTGCCCTCTATGCTGTGTGTGCAGTGAATCCTCATCCTTAGTCTTAGTAACTTTTTTTTATATATATTATGGCCAGAAGACAGAAAAAGAAAAGAGTTTGCACAGCGGCTACTCCATCCACATATAATGTGGATTTTTGCAACATCAGGGGTATTCACGCAAATCTTAACGCAGTCCACCACCATCTCGAAACTGCGCAGCCGACCATTCTTTTTCTAACGGAGACGCAGATATCCTGCCCGGCCGACACATCATACCTTCATTTTCCCGGCTACAAACTCGAACACAATTTTATGAGTCGTGCCGGTGTATGTATGTTCGTCTGGGAGGATATCTGCTGTCGCCGCCTTCATAGCCTTGAAGACAGGGACCTGTCGATATTGTGGGTGCGCGTAGATTACGGCGGCCACACTCGTATCTATGCGTGCCTATACAGGTCTCATAGCGGTGACACGGACGTAACTCGACTCTTCACGCACCTGAGTTTGACGACTGACAAAGTTCTAGAGCAATATCCCACAGCAGAACTAGTTATTTTGGGAGACTTTAACGCCCACCATCGCGAGTGGCTCAGTTCTCGAACCAATAACTATGCTGGGATATCTGCTCATGAATTTGCTCTGACCTATGGTTTCTCTCAGCTGGTACTTTCTCCAACGAGAATACCAGATATAGAGGAACATACGAGCTCCTTACTGGACCTTCTGCTGACTACTCGTCCGGACGGGTACTCCGTCTCAGTGGATGCGCCTCTTGGCTCCTCGGACCACTGTCTCGTTCGGACTCAAGTGTCATGCACACAACCTGATCCTTCTGGGCCAACTAACTGGCGTCGTGTGTGGCACTATAAGTCGGCAGACTGGGATGGATTGCGTGAATTTTACGCATCGTACCCGTGGAGGCAGATCTGCTTTAACTCAGAAGATCCTGACGTCTGCGCAGCCGCAGTCACTGAGACAATCCTTGCTGGTATGGAATGCTATATTCCTAACCCGCGAGTAGCTGCCGGCGTCAAAAAACGACCGTGGTTTAATAGGTCTTGCAGAAAAGCTAAAATTCTTAAGCAAAATGCATATGAGGCTTGGACCACGGCTCGTTATAATAAGGATCCGAATATTTCTGAGTTAAAACGCAAATTAAATGCTGCCTCGAGGTTCAGTAAGAAAGCAACTGCCAGAGCAAAATTCCAATTCATCGGCAAAATAGGTGGGCGACTTGCGAGCTATCCTTCTGGGAGTCGTGCTTTCTGGTCGCTTGCCAAAGCTGCCGAAGGGAACTTCTGCCAGTCGTCGTTACCACCACTGCGAAAGACCGATGGTGACTTGGCCCATAGTGCTAAAGAGAAAGCCGATCTACTGGGCAGTCTCTTTGCCTCGAACTCGAATATGAACGATGAAGGCGCTGTACCACCTACTATACCGTGGTGCGGTAAGTCCATGCCGGAAATCTCCATAACGCAGCGGGAGGTCAGGCGGGCGTTGCTTTCTCTAGACGTTCATAAGTCGAGTGGGCCAGACGGTATACCAGCAGTGGTGCTTAAGCAGTGTGCTCCTGAGTTATGTCCTGTACTCACGCGCCTCTTCGCGCTTTCCTACCACACTAGGCAATTTCCGTCTACATGGAAGACTGCGAATGTGCACCCGGTGCCCAAAAAGGGCGATAGATCAGATCCATCGAATTACAGGCCTATCGCTATTACCTCTCTCCTCTCTAAGGTGATGGAGCGTGTGATCAACACACAGCTTCTAAGATACCTAGAAGTACACGATCTGGTCAGTGACCGTCAATATGGCTTTCGCCACGGTCGCTCGACTGGTGACCTTCTAGTGTATCTCACACACCGATGGGCACTAGCCATTGAGAGTCAGGGGGAGGCATTGGCATGTAGCCTGGACATAGCGAAGGCGTTCGATCGGGTCTGGCACCGCGGTCTTCTATCGAAGTTGCCATCTTACGGAGTGCCCGAGGGTTTGTGCAAATGGGTGGCTAGCTTTTTGTCCGGCAGACGCATACGAACTGTAGTTGACGGTAGTTGCTCTGATAGCATGGACATTAATGCTGGTGTCCCGCAAGGCTCTGTGCTGTCTCCTACGCTGTTTCTACTGCATATCAATGACATGTTGGACATCAACAACATACATTGCTATGCAGATGACAGTACTGGAGACACTTTTTACACGGGTCGTGCAAACATCCCTCGTTCCGTTGTGGAGGAAAACCGCGGAGAACTTGTGTCTCAAATCGAGACCACACTGTCCCAGGTCTCTGACTGGGGACGGGTAAACTTGGTCCGATTCAACCCTACAAAGACACAAGTGTGCGCATTCACCGCTAAGAAAACTCCATTCACTGTGGTCCCACAATTCCAGAACACTCCCCTCTCCATCTCCAAGAGCATTGGGATCCTTGGTGTCGACATCTCCAGCGATGTTCAGTTCCGAGATCATTTACAAGATAAGGTAAAGCTGGCGTCCAAAAAACTTGGTGTACTCAACAGAGCGAAGCAGTACTTCACGTCGGGGCAAAGGTTGTTACTTTACAAGTCGCAAGTTCGGCCCCATATGGAGTACTGCTGCCATCTCTGGGCAGGTGCACCCGGATACCAGCTTGACCCTTTTGACTCGGTTCAACGACGGGCTGTGAGAATTGTCGACGATCCCAAACTCACTTGCGGTATCGAGCCCTTAAGTCTGAGGAGAGACTTTGCCTCACTGTGTGTGTTCTACCGCTTGTACAATGGGTTGTGTTCTGAGGAATTGTTCGAAATGATGCCCACGGCTACTTTCTACCATCGCACCGCTCGCCATCGGCAGGGAATTCATTCTCACACTTTAGAACCTAAATGGTCGCGTACAGTGCGGTTTCAGAGAAACTTCCTCCCGCGAACGCTTAAGTTGTGGAATGAGCTCCCTGCCAAGGTTTTCTGCAAGGACTACAGTATGGAGTTCTTCAAGAAAGAAGTTATTAGATTTCTGAAGGGTCGGCAACGCGCAAGTGATACCCCTGGTGTTGCAAGCGTCCATAGGCTACGATGACCGCTTAACATCAGGCGGGCCGTAAGCTTGTTTGCCACAAAAAAAAAAAAAAAAAAAAACCTACATAAAGAAACAGGTAAAACAGTTCATACTGACCATAATACGGCCTCCAGTTCGTCGGACGAAGATTAATTTGTTTTTGCAAGTGTTTATTTTAAACTCTACAAGAGGACAATTGGTATTTATAATTATAATAGTAATGTGCAAAGCTGAGAAATAAGGTACTGCACTAGACAAAAGTAAATTTCATATCTTTTTTTACCTTCCAAATCTTGTAGTTTTGCCGTAAAATGTTCACAAAACCTGCGAACCTATTTAAGTAATCCCGCTATACCACTTTCTTTTAAATAACCTCACAACATACTGCCATCTCTGCTCGGTTTAAAAATACACACTCACAAACACAAAACACTTTTCATAATAAAGTACCTATTAAAATAGTAGGTATATCAAAATTGACAAAGAAAAATTGAACTTTCACCGACACTCATATTAGCTATGATCTTTAGGCTTCCGTAGTCGATCAAAGAAGTCTTATAGTATCTCCATATGTCTGTATATGTCAAATCTATTTTAGTAATGAATAAAATACTTTTGGAAAAAAATATTCTTACAAAGCGTTTTTTTATTATACCTTCTCTTTATCCCATTAATTCCTTACTTATCTCATTCCAATACTTATTGAAACTTCTATATCCAAATCCAATTTGTGTACACATTACACCGGTAAATGCTTTTACCCGTATGAACAGGTGCTACTATTTGCTACCGACACGGGTCGACATGTGAGAGCGAATAAGAATATATGAGGGTAATTTACCTGCACCGATCCATACCGACCCGTACTGACTTGTTTATACCCAGAACCTGCTGCCTTATGTAAGCACCCTTATACCGCAAGATAGGTATTTCTTGTTCGAGCAACGCACCTGTTTCAGGCGACACGACTTGTACACATTTAAAGTTTTGCATTAAAAAGGTAAAAGTAAATTAATTTTCTTTAGTTTTTAGTAACAAAGTATAAAAAATTACCTTTAGGAGAACATTTGTAAGTTGTTAATCACTGTTTATTATTCAATTTTAGGTTTGTTACGTTAGTGTAGAAGCTACTCAAAGTCTTCGGCAAACAAAGAAAAGCTATCTGAATTATCAATTACATTATTTACGGAACGTTATTCAAATACTACCATATAAATGACATCATTAGCCTAAGTTTTGAAAGAAATTAAAAATAAAACATGAATTGCAAATACATATGTAGATGATGTCACTATTAACGGATTATTGGTAAAATCCACCCGCTATCCGCGCCAGGCTCCGTAGACCGATGTTGCATATAAAAGTAGACAGTGCCGATTTCCTCAAACTGTATCAGTAGCTCAAAGTGTAAACAAGTCTATTTAATGATTATATTTATATTCATTTCTTACTTAAAATTTTATCAAGCATTCGTTAATAGTAAGAATTTTCTTACATTATTTATATTTGCTACATACATATTCGGAAGATCGATCCGACCAAAACATAAATGTAAAGAACGGGCCAAGTTCAAGTGATTTTGACATTAAGTAAATTATTATAACATGTTTCTATGCCATAAAATCAAGTATTATTAAAATTCCACACCACTAAATGCTATTGTAAGTATTTAAAATTATTGGCCGATGATTAAAATTAGGATTATCATCGAGAGAACCCCCCAGTCCAGAGTTGACCGAAGCCTACAAAAAAATTAAGATCTTGTAATTGGGCCCTATTTGTTTATATTTCCTATAAAAATTCGTGTGTTATTTAAGTGTTTACATAATATATATATATATAAAAAACAACCCTACAAAGTAAAATTTTTCGGCAAAGCTGCCAACTGTGTGAAAAATTGCCCCCCTTCTATTAAGCATTTATTTTTTAAACAAGCCAAATAACTTGCAGGGCCTCTACTTTTTACATTTCCTTTAAATTTATTTAGGTATTTACAGGATACTCAAAAAATATTACCCTAGATTTTTATAACTATAGCGGCTCAGGGCCGGCCGTTGTGGAGACATATGGGGTAGGCCTACCTTCAACAGTGGACGTTTTCCGGCTGAAACGAACGAACGAATGTGGAAAACTGGCCCCCTTTCTTTTGAGGATTTATTTTTTAAGCAAGCCAAGTAACTTTTTTCGTTGACGGTCATTCTGCGTCAATTTTGGAAACCAGTTTAGTAACTTTTTATCATCGGAACATGCGCTTTAGGTTCACGAACGACGTAACAATGCAAAATTTAAGAGGCCCCCCAACGCACATATACATTTGCTGTATGAGCGTTAAGCTAAAATCGACAATGTCTATCTCAAATAAAGCTCATTAGCTTAGCGTAAAAAATTGACAAAGTTAATTACATTTATATCACATAAGATATAAAAATTCTATTACAGTAATTTTCTAGCTTTATAGTAACTTAAGATTTCATGAAATAAATTATGTTCCCGCTACAAGTTCGTAAGGAGTTATGAATTAAATATAGAAAAACTACAGTAATTTACTAGTTAAAGTAGTTTTTTCTAGTTATTTTTTCCTACTCTGAAACTTGCAATAGGACTGAAGAATCGATTTTAAAAACGAGCAAAAAACTGCATATTCAAGTAGGGCGCAGCCTTAAGTTGTCTGTCAGTCTGACAGACAACAAGATTAGACAGACATTTCTTTTGTGCTGCAATTTCACATGTTGAAGTGACAAAGCAATAATAAAAAGGTTATCTGTCCGTTGGATTTCTGAAGTTTGGGTTTTTATTTAATTTGTGAGATCTTACTGGATACACAAAATTCTGATGCTATAATTTAAGGGAGTTTCTAAAACAGCAACAGAAATGGGTTACATTATCTTATTTAACTTGTCTTTGTAACAAATTCAACCTTACTTATGTTATACTTATTAGGAAGTTAGTCATAATTTATGCTTCTTAATTTTAATAATTTGAAGATTTAAATTTCTTTTTGGTAGCAGTAAAAGTTTCTTGTTATTTTTATATTAATTTGATATTGATATATAGTCTACTGTGCGTAGGTATAAGCACTATTGGAAATACACAAAAAGTTATTGGTGGAGTAAACGTTTTTAGGGTTCCGTACCCAAAGGGTAATTAGCGGAACCCTATTACTAAGACTTCGCTGTCCGTTCGTCCGTCCGTCTATCACCATATCTCATGAACCGTCATAGCAAGACAGTTGAAATTTTCACAGAAGATTTCTGTTGCCGCTATAGCAACAAATACTAAAAAATTTAAAAAAATATATTTAAGGGGGCTCCCATACAAGAAACGTGATTTTTTTGCTCGATATTGATAATGGCAACAGCGAGACGCTTAATATATTTACAGAATATTTAGTTATACTCACTTAAAAATAAATAATTAAATTAAAATAAAACAAATGTTTAAAGGGGGCTCCCATACAACAAACATATTTTTTTTGCCGTTTTAATAGATAATGGTACGGAACACTTCGTGCGCGAGTCCGACTCGCACGTAGCCAATTTTTATTTATTCAAACCGTGATGGCTTAATGGTGGTAAACCGTCATAGTGGCGCTTACCATCATAATTTGGATTGAGTAAACTTCGACGAAATATGATATTAATGCTTATTACAGAATATGACTAAATGTCAATTACAAATTAATATCAAAATGAATTAATCTGGCTAGATTTTACATTTTTCTGGCGTTCTTATCCGACATTCAAATATAAAATTTAAAAAGTATAATTTTAAACTGTTTTAAAAAAGGTATAACCTGAATAAGGCTAGCGTTTTGATATGATTTAATTTTTAATTTAATTTAACAGTCGGAATTGGGAAAGTATTATTTTTCTTTCCTTTCCTCAGGGATAAGTGCCTTGTCTCGATAAGAAAAAAAAACGGGTTGCACTCCGGGAGTGCCAGCAGATGTGAAAACATACAACCTGGATATAACATTCTAACATGTGTAATCCGCACTTTCATCTTTTCATCAACCCAATTTTCTCTTACTTTTTATTCGTCCTATAGAGTTTAACATTTTTTACCAATCACAAAAAAAGTGCACAACGCCTCTAAAGACGTTTTCACTTCAAAATTATAATAGGCTTGGTGTTTTGGTTTCCGTCTTACAAATTTTTATGGCGTGGCATTATGGTTTCCATCTTACGAATTTTCGATCAGCCTGCGCGAGTTTATCATTTTTAACCCATCACAAATATTTTTTATGGCGTAGCATTATAGTTACCGTCATACGAATTTTCGACCAGCCTGTGCAAGTTTATCATTTTTACTCATCACAAAAAAAGTGCAAAGCGCCGTTAAACAAGTTTTCATTTCAAAAAGTTTTTGTGGAAAATTTAAATAATATTATTCTAATTTGTGGATATTATTTTTATTTTAGTATTTTAGTTACAGGACTGCAAAAAATAGTTTGTATCTGAAAACTAGACTGAAAATAATACTGAAAATGACTTTCATAACATCCTTTTGCGCATAGGTTTTATGCAAAATAAAACAACTGGCATTACAATACAGTTATAACAATAAAAATATCTAAACTTGGCACGATGGCGGCCAATATGGCCCCGAGACCCGAAATCATCACTGTCAGCTCCTTTGTGATATAGGAACACATCAAAAACGCCTGACCATGCTTTTAATGACATGATAAATTCAAAAATACACTTTAAAAAACTGTCGCTGTAAAAAAAAATTTGAGGTTTTTGCGAGAAAGTTAGTTATCTGATTTGTATAAAATAAAAATTGTGTTACGTTAGGGACATACTCGTACCTAGTCTATGCCGGCCTCGGTCGTTGTATGCTACATTACTGGGGCACAGGCCTCTCCGCTGAGAAGAAAGCTAAGGCCATAAGTCCACGCTCCAAGTGCTGGCCTAGTGTGAATTGGTGCACGGTTTTTGAGCTAGAATCCACTCTCAGAATTTTTAGCTTAGCTTAACCACTGCTGTCATTTGACAACATAGCCAGGATCGGCGGTTTCACCGATTATTCATTTAAATATCACCCCACTGCGTCTATGGTTTACTCTCCAAGTTTCAATTTGAAATACGCAAAATAATCTTTCTTTACGAACTCACTTATGAGTTTTCTTGTGGATTTTTACTGTGTATTAACCACAAACATAACATATACTGTCAGAATTACACAACATTTACGAGCCATTTTATATAAAAAAAAACGGTAATCTTACGTTGGCGAATTGATTGATGGCGTATGCGATAAGGTGAAACACCGACAGCCCATACGATTGGCGCTTAACAAAACAGAAAACTCATATAACTTTGTATTTTTGTTAACCACATCTAGAATACCATTGATCTGATCTTCATGATTTAAGTACAAGAGTATTTGAGGCTAGTATAATTATCGAGTTCGAACATATCAATACACAATTAATTAAACTAACAACAGTCATCATAAAGAAAGTGATGTGGATGTTTGGTGCAGATATGACTTGCATGGGAGTAGCGAGGTACAGGGCAAGGCAGCAGCCTCGCCCTAGGTGCCCATAACCTGAAGGATTTGGCTCAAAATGAACATGTTTACTATATAAAAATCACATTTTCTATCAGGTCTGCTACTAAACCCTCTCCAGGTTACTTGAGGAAGCAGTAGAAAATAAGATGCGTAATTATTTAAAAAGGCGAAAAGATTGCTATTGTATATAAAGAAGATTTACAATAAAATTACTTAGAACGCGTACAAAATTGATGATCGTTAAGAGCGTTTTTTTTAATGCTTGCTGTTGCAACGCTTGGTGGTAGGGTGCCCCGCCCATGATGGTAGGCCGTTCTACACAAATCGCTGGTGTTGCCACCATGTTTGTCGAACATGAAGTAGATGTCCAAATATGCTCCCGGCCTTAAAAGCTACAGGTTCCAATTTCTAAGATCAATAATAGGCTTCTAGGAGCTAGTCTCTAATTTTCGCTGTTACTCGGATAAAGGAAGGGGACAAATCTTTGGAAATGCTCTTTGAACGATGCCATCTGCATTTCGTAAATCAGCAACTCGTGATAGTCCATCTTTGCCCGGATAAGTCCTAATGATTCGCCCCAAACTCCATTTTAATGGCGGCAAATTGTCATCTTTGATTAAAACCAACATATTCTTCTTAAGGATCCCATTGTGTTTGTGCCATTTGCTTTTAGTTTTCATTTTTAACACATATTCTTTGGCCCAGTGGCTCCAGAAGTGCTGGCGTAGTTGTTCAACCCTCTGATACCTTGTACTAGCAAGGTATCAGACTGTCCGCAACATTGTGAACGTCAGCTGATACAGGTGCAGAGAGCGGACGACCAATCAAAAAAATTTGATGGAATTAGGGGAAGAAAACCATTGAGATCTGAGGACATGGGGGTCAAATGTCGGGAGTTTAGGATAGCTTCGACTTGTGTTAACATTGTGGTCATCTCCTCAAAGGTTAAAAGTACTTTACCTACTACACGACGCAAATTACATTTGCAGCTCTGAACCCCTGCCTCCCTGAGCCCCCTAAAATGGCTAGCATATGAAGGAATTTCAAGGAATTGCAATTTATTTTGAAATTTATACTTTGGGATATTGCCGACATCAATATATAAATCTTTAACCACAGCCTTTCTACTTTGTACATTACATAATAATTCCGTGAAAAGAAAGTATTTGGGGATAGGTTTTATTAGTTTTGACAGCTCCTCGATATCTTTCTCGATTTTATTGACAATTGCGTCGAGTGCCAATTCATATTAATTTTATAAATGGCCACTAAAATCCTGTCTCAATTTAGCTTAGGAAGAGTAGGAATATGTATCTTTCTGGGTTTCAAGAAATACACCGCAAGACCGAACATTCCTGTTTGAGCATGGCTCTTGCTTCAGGCGACTTGACTTGCAAACATTAAAAGTTTGGAAAAAGTAAAAGTAAACTAATGTCTGTAGTTTTAATTAACAAAGTTCAATAAAATTACATTTATAAGTTGTTAAACACTGTTTATTATTTGATTTTAGTACTCCTTTGTAACCCACGTCAGTGTAGAAGCTAATCAAAGTCTTAGGCAAACAAAAAAAAGCTATCTGACTCATCAATTACTTTATTTACGCAACGTTATTCAAATACTACCATATAAATGACGTCATGAGCCTGAGTTTTGTAAGAAATTAAAAATAAAACATGAAATGCATAAACATATGTAGGTGATGTCACTATTAACATTGGATTATTGGTAAAATCCACCCGCTATCCGTACCAGGCTCTGTTGACCGATTTTGCATATAAAAAGTAGACAGTGCCGGTTTCTCCAAACTGTATCAGAAGCTCAAAGTGTAAACAAGTCTATTTAATGGTTTTAATATTTATATTGATTTCTTATTTAAATTTTTACCGAGCATTCGTTAATTGTGAGTATTTTCTTACATTATTTATATTTGCTATATATTCGAAAGATAGATCCGACCATAACATAAATTTAATTGAACGGGCCAAGTTTAATACAGTTACTCTAATTTCGAAATTCAATTTAAATTTAACTGTGATTTTAACATGTTTTTATGCCACAAAATCAAACATTATTATTAAGATTCCACACCACTAAATGCTTTTGTAATGTTACTATTTAAAATGATTGGCCTACGATTAAAATTAGGATTGTCGTCGAGAGTCAGCCCCCAGTTCAGAGTTGCCCGATTCTGCCGACAAAACAATTGAAATCTACTTGTAAGCGGGCACTACTTGTTTATATTTTCTTTAAGCATATTATTTAAGTATTTACATGATAAACAAATAAAAAACTTAAAATTTTATTATTTTTTCGGAAAAGCGGCCAAATATGTGGAAAACTGGGCTTTTTTCTTTTAAGCATTTCTTTTTAAGGAAGCTAAATAACTTGCTTTGTTGTCGGTCTTTCTGCGTCAATTTTGGAAACCAGTTTAGTAACTTCCTGTCATCAAATCATGATCTTTAGGTTCACGACCCCGTTACAAAATATTTAAGTTGTCTGTCAGTCTGACTATTTTTTTGCTTCAAATTTATTTCTTTTAGTTATTGGGTTGTGCTGCAATTTTACATGAGCTCTGGGTTGAAATAACAATGCAATAATAATATAAGAAGGTTTTTCTGCGCGTTGGAATTTTGAATTTTGCGTTTTAAATTAAAAATATTAAATAAATATTTTTGGCCATTACAAATAGCGCCGTCTGGTACCAAAGTAAGCAAAGCTTGTGTTATGGATAACCAGTCAAATTTATTTTTGGTAGGAGCAACACCTTTCTTGTTATTTTTATATTAATTTGATATTGATATTGAGAGTGGATACGCTAACTGATCTCACACGGTAATTCTAAACCAAACACGATATCGAAATACTGATTACTGGTCCTGAAACTGCTTCACTAGCTCTTTCCAATGTTATCAACAATTGGTTTTTAAAATAAACTGGATCTTTCCGAAAATTTGATGTATTCAGCTTCCATACATTTAGTATGGGGGTATATTGGAGGACTAACAGTTTTTATTTCTCCAAACCATGATGGTTTAATAATGGTAAACCGTCATACTGGCGCTCACCATCATGGTTTGGATCTTTTGAAGGGTTCAGAAAACATACACTACAGTAAAATTCGACGAAATATGATATTAATGCTTATAAATAGCTATGTACAAATTACTATATGTCAATAACAAATTAATATTAAAATTAGTAAATCTGGCTAGATTTGAAATTTTTCTGGCATTTGAAACTGAAATTCAAATAGTAAAATTAAAAAGCACAAATTTAAACTAAATTTCTAAAAAGGTATAACCTAAATTAGGTTTTACGTGTTACATCTCTCGCACTGCAGTGCATTTTGATATGATTTAAATTTCATATTAGTATAGGTACGTATTTACGATATTGTACGTACGTTCCTATAGATAGTAGGTACTGTATCTGATATTCGTATGCTCACGATAATCTCAGATACGGTATTGTCTTGTATTTTAGTAGTTTAGGTATATCATTGTGCGTCATGCGTCAGGACGAGTTTTAATGTAGGTATAATATATTCATGTAGGTTTTGTTACTTTCTACTTTATTGATGGACTGTTAAAACAAATATTGACAATTAGTTATACCCCGCGGTTTCACCCGAAGCTAAAGGTTTAATGTGGGAAATTTCGTTCAAAATAAAAGTATATGTACTATCCCTTCTCTGCTCTACAACTATTTGTGACAAAAAACATCTTGACAATGTGATGAATATTGCTCTGCAGCAAAATTTATTTTCGACTCGAAAAAAAAGTTTTATGCAGCGCTATCTTTGACCTAGGCCAATACTTATCTCACAGCACTCGTATATCTATTTTTGTGACATTATATCTAATTGACGACATTTTTGAATTTCAGTTTCACCGAAATCCGGTTTCCTGAACTTGAAGAATGATCTTTAAGATACTCACACTTTGTCTCCTTTTCATGATCCTCAACCTGAATGAAACAACCAGTTTAATGGACAATATTCGGTGTACGACTGGACTTTTGAGTTACCTGTTTAACAAATCACGGTTGTGTCGAGCTCCAGGACCCATTTTAATACTTGATTGACTGATCTGTAGACATGTTTGCGTGTTTTGTGCTTTCATATTAATAACTGCAGTATTTTATTTTACGTGTAGGCTAAAAACGTTTTAATAAATAAAATGATGATAAATTACATTTAAATTGTTTTTCTTTAATTTTCCTCCTATTTTATTTAACAAAAAATTACGGCCGCAATATTTTTTGTGTGCTTTAGAATTCCTCTCTATGATTTCCGATCATTTTAAGAATTCTTCACTTGTTTGCATGGTTTGATGCAACAAAACCCACTGAGCTAACTGATGCATTCACAGGCTTTACTGCGAAGATTTACTTCCACCGGTGTTCCAAGATACTATAGTCCTACTATTATGCCTGTTACCGACCTAGTGTTTCTTCGTCCTCTTGACTAATTTATTGTTTCGAAGAAAAGTGAAAGAAAGTTCTAAGTTTCTTAAATTTAATACTGACTTTAAGCACCAACTGAAAAATGAAATTCGTTTTACAGGGCTACTAAAAATTAAAAATAAACTGTTTTTTTAACAAAAACATAAACTGACTTCAGATCCAATAAAAAGTAAAAAACAGGCTTTTTAAACTAAAGCAGATTTATTTATTGAACATTTAGCTACATTTAATTTTAATTGTTTCTTTTTTTAAATATGTCATTTGATATTCAAATAATAACTCATTAAAAAATGTGTAGATTCCCTCTTTCACCCGTGCGATGCCGGGCCTGGTAGTATATAAGCGAAATATATAATATATGTACTTGCCTGTCATGTCACTAGCATACTATGCATTTGCTGCGACTGTCAGTGTGTGACTGGTCGATGGGAATCGAGCTAACTAAAGGTGCGTTTTGTTGACTGCTTTAATGCGTTTAATGTCATAATCCTACCAAGTTAAAAAGACATAAATTCTGTATATCACAGTACAAATCTTGTCGGTCAGCAAAACGCCACTTAAGATGCGAGTGAACAGTGGCAGTGTCTGGACAGTAGCTCGCACTGTAAACTAGGCCTCAATACGTAAATGAAAAAGTCAATTTTTTTTATTTCTTGAGTTTTGGCACAAACGGACCTACGGACATAGGCACTTTGATCTCGACCAAGAGATTTCTTGGTGTAAATGTTTTCCCGTAAGTGATACCAAAGGCGCACTATTTTTTCACGTCGTAAAGTAGCGTCTTGGTGACCTGATATCTTACATGGGTAGCTCGAGGTATGAAGAAGGAGAAAATATATTTTTTATCCCGATCAAGAGTTCCCACATTAGCAGATTTTTCTGCGGGGAAAACTGCTAGGCACCATTTTTTTGTGCAATGGAAAACATATCCACTTTTGCAATGTTAAGGAGTAATAGAGAAACAAACAAACTAAACGGCCTTTTTTACTTATAATACTTTAGCTTTAATCCACGATTTCGTTTGCGTTAAATCAGTTTTTTTTAAGTCTCCTTGACTTCAAAAAAAAAAGGACCGGTACCTATAAAGTACCTATTTTGGCTTCGGTTAGATTAACTTAAAACCTTAAAATACATTTCCGCAACCTTAATATACATTTTCGTAAGTGAAAAAGTTTACTTTATATAGTTAGATACAAAATACCCAATTTACTATTTTAGGACCTAACCATATACTAACTAAATTTCATGAAATTCCGTTCTACTTTTACAAAGCTAAATGATAAAACAATATTAGTTAGGATAAGTTTTCGTTAGTTAGAAATAATCAAACTCAGTGATTGTTTGTAACTGGTTTTGCTTAAAAAATTATTAAATGAAACGAATTCAATCTGACAACAATAACATTTATTAGGATTATACAGATTTTTAAATATAGCAACAGTCATTTATACGATAATTTTGGCTAATCATTTCATTTTATAAGTGATACGTATTCGAAAAAGTGCAAAGTACGTCTAACTATAGGTTTTTACTCGTACTTGATCTGAACACTAAATATATCTAAATACTTCCAAGTAGGTATATTAAGCTAATATTTTAAGCACGTATTTATTTCTACATACATTGAAAATAGTTGTTTAATAAAATGTATATATGGACTACTTTTATAGGTAGGTATTCGACAATGGAAATGCATTTTTTTATTGAATTATGTAGAAGATAGAAATAAATACGTAATAAAAATAAAAATAAATATTTGTTATACTTAAGTCCCATATCTATAATTTATTTTATTTTTAACCTTAAAAAACGATAACATTTATTAATTTCTTTTAACTAGATATTAAAACTTTCACAAAAGACGGTTATTTTAATTCAAACTTTGTTTGTATTTTTAGTAATTAATTAAAGCATATGAATTATGAAGCAAAAGGCATATAGACTTAATTGATTAGTAATTCTATATTACGTTAAACTGATTATAAAATTGCTATTACTATAAATAAAGGATTTTAAAATTCTGTATTTTTAGGAGAGCTGTAGTTTTTTAACTAAACTTTAATAGCATTGAACACGACTCAATTTTAAAATAAATAAGCATATACTTTCAGGCTATGTTGCTTTACTTATACTTAACGCTCCAGCACCTGGGGGCTGACAATTGAAAACAATGCTAATTCTACTCGTACCGAAATCATAAATTGTCTTAGATAAGTACTTTAATTGCAATCACATTTGGTGATGTGAAATCTCTATAATACTTTTTGCTTTTGTGGCATAAAAATATGATTGATGGCAAAATTAGAGAGGGACTGAAATTGAGCGTCGATAGTTCATGATATACCAGAACCTCCTTGGCTCATCACTGTGTCGTTAACACACGGTTAACAAGCCCAGTGGCTTGCTGAAACTGTGCTATTAAGTGTACGCTGCAGTCTGTAGTTTAATACAAAGTATCATGAACAGCTCAAGTTAAGATGGTGTTGGCCGATCTGGTATCGGTGTGGTCTGCGTTCCCCTTTAACCACTACTAGAAAGCTAATAAAAGTGATAAGAATACAGTGTTATAATGTCTTAAGCTTATATAACAAAGTTTGTATATAAATCACCGCATTTAGTAGCGTTAACAGATTACAATTGCATTAGAATCTAGAAGTAAAGACAATATGATAAAGTAAAAACTTACCACACCACATAATTATATTAGACACAGACACTACATATGTACACATAATTATCATAATTGGCACATAGTTTTTTTTTTAATAAATTTTGACATTGAGTCAGTGTAATATAACTTCACTCTTATATTATACAACTAATCTATTAAATTAAAAAAAAACAAATAAAATAACAAAATAAATTGTGACTTATATTATACTACCAACATATTAGTGAAGAATGCTAAAAAGAAAAAATCTGATAAGATCTACAGAAATCAAATTGTTTTATTACCAAATGCCTTGCAAGGCTTCTAAAGCAATATTAAAAAGCGATAAATCGAAAAATATTAGACCTAAAACATAAACACATTAACAAAACAAATATTCCCAATAAGAAATGACAAGTGCAAAAATGAAAAGACTTTCAGGGAATTAAACATGTAAATAAAAAAGTTTTTTTTTTTAATTTTACTAAGCTTGATTTATGAGCTGTTACCGTTATTTTCTTGCCTGACAACTTTAAGGAGCAAATATTTCAAATCAAAAGCGAAATTTTAATTGCCTTAATGTGATGTTTAAGTGATATAAAAATTATAATTATATGTGTTCATTGCCTATTTTTTGAAAAAGAAAAAGATTTCTGACGCACAAGATATCCGAAAAAATTACAACTTTTAAACACGAATAACTACAACTTTTACACACTAATCTACTCATTACTATTGTCATTGTCACATTGTTTTGATATTATATATTTACACACGTTTCTTAAAGTAGGTATATATAATAAGTAAATACATTTAAAATATAAATGAGAATTTTAAACTATAAATATATTATATTTTCTTTTCTAATTTTTTACATAAAAATATGTCCTACACTTTATAAGTAGTAAAAACTAAAATATTTTATTGGAACGTTATTTTCAGAAAGATAAAATACGTAGGTGTCTTATCGATATCAGAGCTAGCTTAAGTAAGGTAAGGGATTTTACACGAATTATATTATTGTTATATTAAAACGAAAATTTTAACAATTGATACCTAATTAGTAGCCTTAGTTAATTATTCACCATTATACTATTTTAATGGGCAAAATAGGACATGTCTGCGTGGTTTTGTCTATTCTTCCCCACCATTCTGCAATATATAATCAGTAAGTACAATTGGTTGGTAAGCATAAGCCGATTGAGGAGTTATACTGAGTTACACTGAGTACCATAACTGGTTAGATAAAAGTTTGAATTGAGTTTTGTTTAATAAAAGGTAAAGTTACATTACGTGTAACCAGAAAGATTTTATTCTTGGCTTTCGTGCTTTATAGGAAATTTAAACAAGATCATAGAAAAGGACATAAAGATGCAGATAAACAGAAGAACTAATCTTACAAGCATATTCTTAATGCCAATAATTTTCGAATTAACAATATTTATTGCGCTTATACACAATAATTTAATATTTTCAAACAAATAATCTGATAATTCTACGCCACTAGAGTAATTTTTAGGCATCCGTGATATATTTTTTTATCTTAAATCTCCCTTAATAATTGATAACTCATGCACGATACAGTCGTTAAGCTAAATCAGAAACGTTTTCGGGGTAGCTTGAAAATTTTGACAATCAATTGACCACTAGCTGTACAACGTCCATCAATTTGCTTGCCAATATGCGGAGCCAGTATATAACGGTGGACAATAGCATGAGCCTCCTTTTTAAGGAACAGCCTATACCTGAGGCTGATTAGTGAGTGGAGACTGTCAAAAACTGCATACTTACTCTTGAAACTAACTTGAAAGGAATAAAATTAAGTCTACTGCATATAAAACTTCGACATTCGTGAATACGCAGTTTGTGTGAAAACAAACAGTCAAGTATTTACTGAAACTTCTGAATAGTATGAACCTACTTAACCTATTTAAACCTAATTTAAAAACTAAAGCGAACACTGTTTACCTTTTAACGGTTTTAAGATTACCAAAATGCGTATTCCTCGGCATCGTTTGCCATCGTCTATTACACATATATATATAACAAAATTCAAGAGAATGTTTTGGTGTTGACAACTATCGTAGAAACTTGAGCTTGAATACCTACTTTTCTGATTCCATAATTTAATATATGGTTTTCTTGATATTTTTTATCTTACATACTATTTTTTAATAAGAAAATTCTAATACAAAAACTTAATTGTTGTCAATTTAGAAAAAGCAAAAAGCTCGTTAAAATAAATACTAGTCCTTTTTATTTGTCCTTGACAGTTAAAATACGTATTCATTAATTGGCAAAACGGGAGATGTCTTGTATAATATATGATTTTATGCTTAAGGCGCCTTGATGTGACCTTCCCCTAATGTACCTTAATTACAATTTTTTTGTTACCAATAGAAAACCAGCAAATTTAATATTTGAATTAAAATATATTCTACTCCGGCGAAAACAATAGAAAAGCAGATTTAAAAAAATACATTACTTTACCATAATAATTGATTATAATTGATACTTAAAAATAAAAATATAACCCCTTAAATCGTTTTAGATTGCAAAGGTTTATTTGAAGGTATAAAGTTAAGCCACGTTCCGCCTTAAGTTAGATGTGTCATTGTAATTTTGATTCTTATTTTTTGTGAAAGATTTCTTTTAAATTCATAAAAAATTCATAGACTTATTATTAAATATCCTATCTCTTTTTAAAATAGTATATTTTTTCAGTAAATGTTAATGTTTAATAAAATATAGGATATACAGTACATCAAATGACACATCTACATTCAAATATCTTAAAACTAACAATAAACTTAAAATTACTTATTAATCTAAGTATATTTCTTAATATATGTACCTAAGTACATTTGGTTATTACATACTAATATATATATTTGATAACATACATAATAACGATCTAAAGACATTGCAAATAAATCGTTTTATAATTATAATAACTTCGTTTTAACTTAGTTTCCTATTTAGAGTTTTTTAAGCAAGATTTTCATTTCGCTTGATATATATTTTGAAGAAAAATTTATCAGAAACACATTTCCATTATCAAATACACATACCTACAAACAACTCTTTAACTATTCATTTGGAAGACATCGATGTTTATATAGGTAATATATTTATATTTTTTACTAAATTTTTTTACGTTTAAATTGATTACAGAATAAAAACTTAATAATTGATTATAACTTCCTCCTTTTTTAAAGTTGGCAGAATTTAAAAGACAACTATTAAAAAATAAGAACTATATAAAAATTTTAGGAAACAGCATGCAAACTATGCACTTCAAAAATATCTTTTGCAAAGCAAAACTTTTATAACGCTAAAAATATAGTTTTATTTGGCTTTTAGACTAAATAAAATTCGTTAAATGCCTATATATACCTATAATAAATAACAAGATAATTTGGATTTTAAAAACCCATTATTTTATAATAAGCGTATAAACAATAATAGAATATCTACTGACTAATAGATGGCGTTGATTTAAGTTAAATAATATATTTTATTAACTAAGGATTCTTTCCTCAACAGTACCTACATTTGATGAAAACCGCCCCAAAATATTTTATGAAATTAAATCGATTTTAATCTAAGTATATCCTTTAACAATCTATAGTTAGTTATTTTTAGAGATTTCATTAAAGGTACATTCATTATGAAATTGGTTTTATAATTCTACAGTCTGTTAAACCACACACAGATATTTGACATTTAGACATTGTTGACACACACTTTAGTTTTAACTTGACCACAGTTTAATATTATATTTCACTTAGTCTAAAACGAAAGAAATTCTCTACTGAATAATTAAACTATTTGTATAATACTTTCTGGAAGACTATTATATGGACTTTAGTCGCGTTAGACGAAGCAACTTCTCACACAAGTGTCTACCCACTGAAGAAATGTGCAAGAAAGGGACAGGTGTTATCACTAGAACGGGAAGGCTTGTATAGTAGCACTTTAATAACATTACAATAAAAATACATTTTAATTTAAATACATACTTATAGGTTTTAACGTTTTTCAATAATTTATTGGCAAAAGCAGTTTTTGGGAAAGAGCTTTTCAAACAGGTACTGAATATAAGTAGAGAGGGTGAAAGCTTTCTTGAAAATATTTTTAAATTAAATAAAAATAATTTATGATAAGAATGACACATTATTTTTTTTAAATGTTTAGATAACGATAAATTTTAAATGTTTAGGTAACGATGTTACGATTGGTAATAAAAACATTTCCCAGAATAACTTCCCAAATTACAGACATAAATATTTCAATTTAGATCATGTCCAAAAATTTATGATGCTTAATATGTATGGGGCGAAAACTGTAAACACATATCTTAGTGATAAACGTTTTCCACCACGCATTGATTTATTCCAATAAATCTATGAAAAACTCTGCTTAAAATCGTCTTTGATCAACAAATAATACGTTAATTTGATAGTTAAACAAAAATAATCTACAGTTTGCTACAGAACTATTTAGTCGACGACAATGTCGTGGCCAAGGCGGTCCATCTCTGACAGTATAAAGTCGACATCCTTCTCGGTTACGGCGGCGGACGAGATGATATTACGGAAGAAGTTGGGACGGCGGTCGTCAGGCTGGTAGGCAATCATCAAGGTACCTGACTGCATCATGTTACCCTTCAGCTTGGCGCATACCTGTTGTTGTTATGAAGGTAAATATTGTAACGACACAATTCTTATTATCGAGAATGTTCTGATGTTCGATTATTTTCAAAGTGCGTGTAAGAGGTGTATGTATTTATATATTATTTACGGTTATACTTCTTGCTCTGTTGCACGTAAGGAAAAGCAAACAGACATTTAAAAACATATAATAGTTAGGCTTAGGAAGGATGGGACAAATCAAAAGAACCATATCGTATCATGATGGCTTGATAATTGACCGCTAGCTGGTTTGCCACTTTTATATATTGTTTTTTACCGCTACAATATATAGAAATAATATATACAACTACCACCAATAAAATCATTTAATGAGAATTCCGACATACATACACTAAGAATAATGCAAGAAGCGAAAGATATCGACAAATATATAAATTTAAAATGTCCTGTGGTTAGTTGGTGCAAAATACGTTCACAGCCTGAAATTAGTGGAGCTAGTGATGCAGTCTGCACTGTGTTGACCAGTGTGCCTAGTGTGAGTTTTTGCGTATTTGTAACTCTACTTTCGCGTTTGCGTATTCATTTAAAGTCCTATGAGAAAAAAATGTCTCAAAACGCGTCCGCTAGAGGCGCTCGTTCATTTTCATACATTTATTTCGTTGACGTGAAAGCGACAGTAGCGTCAAAAACTCACACTAGGCACACTGAACAGGCAAGCCGTTCTTCAGCCCTTTCCGTCATCCCCCGTCCCATCGCTCACCTGCGCTATTACTACGTATTTGCCTAGGGTTCTCTGTAGTTTTTATATTTATAGCTCAGCTCCTAAGGATTGTTGCGTTATGTTAAATAGCTTATAACTTTCCTTAATAATTGGGCTATCAAATGTAAAAAGATTTTTTTTTCAAATTCGACTGGTAATTCCTGAGATTAGAGATTGAAACAAAAACATACATACTCTTCAGCTTTATTATATATATATATGTATTAGTATAGAGAAATAAGACATTATTCCTCACCTTCCCGAGCTTAATCTCCTTTTCCCTATTATGAGGAACTCCTCTGAGCTGCTTGGGCAGGTACCAGAAGGAGACGTTCACCATCTCCGGCTCCAAGATCAGGTAGAACTTGTCAGGCTGCTCCTTGATACGGCGCACCATGTATTCGGACAGCTCCATCAAGCGATCCATGAGGCGCTCGAAGCCTGATGTACCCTGGAAAAAACCATGTAACTCACTTAATAATATTTTAAAGCAAGTGGTTAAAAAACTGGCTAAGTGTGAGTCAGACTCGCGCCTTTCACAATATGAATCTTACAAGTTTTTTAAAAAAACTGTTAATTTAAAAATATAACTTATATAAATAACTTACCGACAAGTTAAAATAACGCATTTTAAGAAGAGGAGACGGTCATTTTTATACATTTTTGGCCGTCAGTCAAAAACTTTACCTACATAATGATAAATAAACAAAATGTTTTATAAAATGTGGAAACAAAGAAGGTTCATATACTTACCGTGTTCATACCCTTTTATATTTCAGCCCCCTAACTCAAAAAGGTTTTTTTTTCAACTTAAATAGATATAAAAAAGGAGTGGGGGGTGGGGCACATTAATTAATATCTCGTTAAATAAACACTAGAAAGAAAAAATACAAAAAATACCAAATTTCATTTGGCTACAGAAAGGAAGTACTCTTAAATACTGTAATATTCTCACTCAATGCCGGATTGACGCTTACCTTGCCACGCCACTGCAGCCACAGCTTGAAGATGTCATTGTGCCGTCCGCACTGGATCACTTTGTCCCCCGTATCGTACTGAGGGTCATAGATTTTGTCCGGCATGAAAAGATACTCCGCTGCCATCGCGTTACAGGTCAGAAGAATGCCCTGTAAATTTACATTCCTTTTTACGTCGCTCTTTATACTTCAAAATCAAACTATTCACCACAATTTTCTTGTTAGGTTTTACATTAGGAACCTCTCTTTATAAGAAAATATTTTTTACTAGGATTCATAAATGGCATAACACCTAAAACAGGCTTGTTTTAAAAATACTTATCAATCCGACTTTTCTACACCATGAAAATTACGGTTCCATATTGGCTCACATACAATTTTTCGTTCGAATATTTCTTGTCATACCGATTTGTAATCATAATAGGTAATCCTTTACGTCTTTGCACCATTTTTAAATACGGTATAAAATTATATATGATTTTTTAAAAAAATTTGCTTGGTATGTATTAAACACACCTCTCTGTGGGCTGCCCTCGCTGCTTTCCGCAGCGCTCCGCTCGGAAAAAAATAACATAGGTAACCAAACCTAACAAATACTAGTATTTCAGTATAGACTTTATTTTGAATATATATTTTATCCAAAACTATTCTTTTCCGCCGACTTTTTTATTTAATTTCAATTTCAATTTATCTTTTTTATATAAGGTACAATAACTTTGTGAATATTTACTTCTCGTTAATATATACAAATTAAAAATTTAGCATCAAATATCAATATGCAAAAAAATTTAATTGATTATACACGATATTGCTTGAAATTGTTATGTTGAAACACTAAATGAACACAAATATTAATAATAGAAATATTTATGTTGAATGACATGAATATGAGTAATTCGGGATTACGGTCGTTATGAACCAAAATAATTATAAATAATTTTCATTATGATGAAAAATTGTAGGAGATACATTTACGGACTTCCTATAATCGAATTAAAATTACATAACATTCAGGGAGCTTATTGCGAACACTCAAGAGCAGGATCTCGCATTTATTAGCATTTTTTTTTGCATTAATTAATTAATTTATAGTAAGTCATCTCGCCTGTGTATAATATTCATAATCTCACCTTGCGCGATTTAGTTTTTAGGTTGTAGGTCAAATGTACTTTTACATATTTTGCCCCCGAGAACTCGGGACCAGAGTACCTACTCCAGACTTTTATTTAACTTTGTGCTTATATAACAGGAAATAACTAAGTCTGTCTGTTTTAGGAAAAAGCTCTTTGTGCTTGTTTTAGTTATGCTTAAGTTCAAGTTGGCTAGATCGCTTAATACACCGTTTTTGTGCAAACCGGAATCTAAAGGATTAAATAAAATATATGTTATAAAATTTGCTGTTGTCTATTCTAGTGCACTATTATTCCAACGCTTGTGCAAATATTTTAGTCAGTTAACTCTTTAGCTTTTGCTGTTATCTAATGTTTTTTCATTGAGCAAAAAGTCAAGAAATGTGACTACAGATGGATAAAATAAATAAATAAATATTTTTGGACATTACACACAGCGCCGTCTGGCCCCAAAGTAAGTAAAGCTTGTGTTATGGATACCTGACAATGGAAACATATGCATATAAATTACTTTTTCTTGTAAATACATACATATTATATATAAATACACCCAGACTCAAGACAAACACAATGTTTTCTATCACATAAATGTTCGTCCAGTACGGGAATCGAACTCACACCCTCTGCGCAGCAGTCGGCCACACTACCAACTAGGCTGCGAGGGAGTCAAAAGCGTTAATTTCGTACAGAAAAAATATAGTCTCAAGGTTGAACAGTTTATTATGGTGTAAATTACTCAAGTAGTACATCTCAAATCATATACATCTCACAGTAATATTTATGACATTATGTCATGATTTTTCGCACATTTACATGCACATCATTATTATAACAGAAATTAACTTCTGGCCTATATATTATTTATTTTATACCACTAAGGTAGCAAACAAGCTTAAGGTCCGGCTGATGGTAAGCGGCACCGTAGCCCATGAACTCTTGCAAAATCAGGGGTGTCACTCGCGCATTGCCCACCCTACAAAGAAATCCAATAACTTCTTCCTTGAAGAATCCCATACTGAAGTCCCGACCCGAGCGGTCGCTACATTGGAGAGGACAGAGGTAATAGCGATAGGCCTGTAATTCGATGAACCTGATATATGACCTTTTTGGGCCCGGGTGCACATTCGCAGTCATCCATGAAGACGGAAATTGCCGAGTATGGTAGGAAAGCGCAAAGAGGCGCGTGAGTACAGGACATAACTCAGGAGCACACTGCTTAAGCACCACTGCTGGTATACCGTCTGGCCCACTAGACTTATGAACGTCTAGGGAAAGCAACGTACGCCGGACCTCTCGCTGTGTTATAGAGATTTACGGCATGGTCTTACCGCACCACGGTTAAGTACGTGGTACAGCGCCTTCGTCGTTCATATTCGAGTTGGAGGCAAAGAGACTGCCCAATAGATCGTCTTTTTCTTGGGCCAAGTCACTATCGGTCTTTCGCAGTGGTAAGGATGTCGGGCAAAAGTTCCCTTCGGCAGATTTAGCAATCGACTAGAAACCACTACTACCAGAGGGATAGCTCGCAAGTCGCCCACCTATATTGCCGTTGAATTGGAATTTAGCTCTGGCAGTTGCTTTCTTACTGAACCTCAAGGCAGCATTCAATTTGCATTTTGACTCAGAAATATTCGGATCCTTATTATTACGAGCCGTGGCCCAATCTCCATACGCAGTTTGCTTATAAATTTAAGCTTATCTCTCAGACCGATTAAAACACGGCCGTTTTTTGAAACCGGCAGCTACGCGCGGGTAGGTATAAAACATTTCATACCATTTATTCTATCTCAAATTACGTACAAAAGTACTTCCTAACTGATATTTTTTTGTACCACTAAAGTGGCAAACAAGCTTGCGGTCCGCCTGATGGTAAGCGGCAACCGCATCCTATGGACGCTTGCAAGACCTGGAACATCATTCGCGCGTTGATTAAAAATCTAATAACTTCTTATTTAAAGAACTTCATACTGTAGTACCGTGTGTGTGTGTGAGTGGCAGGGACCTCGTTCCACAACCAAAGCGATCGCGGGAAGCTATTATTCTGTTGATTTTTTATGTATGCTAAATATCGCGACGGAGCATCCAATTGAGCCGAAATTTAGCACAAGAATAGTTGATGAGACGCAAAAGAACATATGCTTTTATTCCGTGAAAGATAAAATCCACCCGGGTGGTAGATAAATCTCTCTATTTTTGACGCTATTATTGTAATTACTGCGTTCTGCATGAAAAGTAATACAAACAGTGCTTTTGAAATATGATGCTTGAGAGTATCAGAGTATATACAATTTAATTGTGAACTTTACAAAATAGTGCATTGGAAATCCTACATATATATTACAAAATAGAGCGCATGAAGTCCTACATATATTAACAAAATAGTACGTTTGAAGTCCTACATATATTTTACTAATGTAACAAATTTTATTCCTATTATAATTTTCATATTGCGCGTTTGGGCAACATAAGAAAGAACATAGTTTTGTTACGTTTATTTTTTTCCGAACGTTTATAATTCAATTTTTGAACTTCAAATAGGTAACTCCGTAAAGAAAATCGTTCTTTAGTTTTTACTAAAATTTTTTTCACTACAGTACATATTCGTGCACATGAAGAATATCAGCTCACGATATGAAACGGCTTGTAAATGTCACTCCAATATGCTAAGTAATAAATTCTTGTAGACTCCGCCCCTGCAGAAAGTTTTGTTATTAGAGATGTAAAGATTTTTGTAATCGACAAAATAATTACAATGCATTTTTTGTAGGTTTTTACTTCTATAACGTTAATTTTGTTAATTTAAAAACTACAAACTTAAATATGTAAACAAAGAAGAGTTAAGTAAGTTTTTTTTAATATTTAATAAGCTTTTCTTTAAATATGACCTTGATTAATTGTCAATTTACAAAACGTTGTTCAGCAAGATTTTGAAAACAAAATAATATATTTTTAACTTTTACAAAAATAAAACGAAAAATATTTGTAAAAAAAAAACTATATCAGGAAAGGCTAGTTCTTTGCCGCTAGTCTAGAACCAAAAAACCTAGACAAGACGGACTATTTTTCAATAACATAAATGGAGTTGCCGACAAAACTAGTATATGAAATTAATAAAGAAGAATTATAAATAAAGGCCTAACAAACCAAATTGAGGACTATCTCACAGAAGAGCATGTATATGTATAGTATATACATATGAACTCTTATAAGTAACACATTTCGTATCCAACACAATAACCTATCAGAAGGCTTGGCAAGGGTGTACTATCCTATCCAAATAGGCACATTACAATTTTTTTTTATGAAAACAATGAGCAGCACCATCTATGGGCATAAGTAGAACTATCTTTACATACAAAATTGTTGCTTAACGTAGCGTTAACTTATATATTGTAGTGCTAAGACCTCATAGCATTATGTAGGTCTGTCGTGATTCTGTAGTGTACTGCCTAGCTTCCATACGCCCCCACTAAGGGTGCACAGCCTACTCTCACTTTGGGCGAAAGCCATATAGTATCACGCGGGCATTAGTGAGGATTGTGGACTTCACATACGTCATTTTTTGACTCATGCAGGTTCACTCACGATGTATTCCTTCCTTGAAAATCTAGTGGTGTGGACTTACTGGAACGCGGTCATCACTACAGAGCTGAGAATGTGCCAGGAAAATAAATCTACTCAGCAATACAGAACACTAATATGACTGTCCAATTTCTGTGGCACCTCAATTTAATAAATAACCTATTAATAACATAAGTTTTAAGCGAATACTGACAATAGTAGACCTGAGTTATATAAAGTAAAAAAAAAAAATTTATTCATTAATATATTATTAGTACTTGAGTCAAGAAAAGACAGCCATTAAAATAAAGAGGAGAGGAAAAGATAACCCAAAAACATCCGAAAGTGGACCAACTGCATATAAATCACTCATCTATACAACTTTGTTTACGAATACCGAAATTTGACCAAAAAAAAATTATCGACTATAATACGCACATCACTAGATTTCCCCAACATCAGCACGTGCCAAATTTAATTAAATTCCTCTTCAGACACTCTCAAACATATGTTGCCAATTCATCCCTATCCATACACAAAAAACATGCCAATATCAACCTTATTGTAAACTATCAAAGTCGATTTTCGCCTTTTAATTTGTTACATTTTGTAATAGATTGCTTTAGCTTTTATGCCATTAAATATTAAGTCTAAGTTTCAATGAAGGGCCATACTGAAATAACTTGATTTACTGACAAAGTTCTATTTGCTGTCGAGATATTTCTTTGTGGCCAGGAATTAAGGATGAATTTTCCGTGTTTTTGGTGGAAATGAGGCAGTGTTTTAACCATTAGTTGCAGATTCGGTCGTTAGGAGGCGCTGCGTTTGATGGCGCTTTCATGGCGTGGAAAATTGTTTCGGATTAAATGTTATAAAGCTAGTTTATTTACATTTTGTTATTGTTCTCCTTTATAACATTTACATTAAGTGACATGAATTTTATTGTAATTGAATTTAGAAAATTTGTCATATGACAGCAGTCATTAAGCCTAGAGGTCAGAAGGTCAGAGGCCTTATAGTGATCTGAAAATTCAGATAGTTCAGTCGCCACTAGCGTCTGCCAATTCGCACTAAGCCAGCATGTATTAGTATTATGGCATGGCCTAGAAGAGGCTTAGGCCTTATCTAAAGAGAAAACCTGTGTTACTAAATGTACATTAGGGATAAAAACAATTATTTAATCAGCAATGTCGGTATTTATGCGGGTTATATTTTTTAAATATTTCAACACTTGGATAAGAGAATAAAACGTAATGCACTGTTGAAATTTTAACATTAAAATTAAGGTTTTTAAAAAAGCTAGGTTAACATGACAAACATTTATTAGTTTGCCCAATAATATGTTAGGCAAATAAAGATTTTAATTTTTCTAGAGATACAGTTAGTCTATTCTTATATTATAAAAAATGTTAGTTTAGATAAAGGAGGTAATCTCCAAAGCTCCTCATCTGATTTCAAAAATTATTAGACTAATATTTAAAATTTCCTTTTTCAATGGGCATAAGCAGTATTTTGTTTTAAATATCATAATTTTTCAGTTCAAAATGTTCATAGGTATTTGTACACTTAGTCAACTTAGAAGAAAAAGTGCACTTTTCCTTAACTTTGCAACGAAGCAACGGTATGTCCAGAGCGCAGAGATCGCTGGAGGAAAAAGAATATGGAATACTTATTATCCAAATCAAAAGTTCCCACGAGAACAAAACTTTCTGTCGTAAAATATCCCTGACGTCGTAACAGTGCTGCATTGCAGTGATTTATAACACCGTGAAAAACAGAAATTTTTAACCCGGTCGCCAATTCCCATAGAGGAATAGGTTTTAAGCAGGTAAGACCACAGGGATCGTCTAGTAGATTATGAAAGATAAACAAATTATGATTTAGTTACTAACCTCATATTTAAAGTGCACAGTGGAACACTGCAGCAGCGTCCCCATCAGCTTGTGCGGATTCCAGGTCACAGAGTCAGCTCTGTTGCACACAGGACACAAAGGACAGTAAAGTAGAGTAGAGAAGAATATAGTAAAACAAAGTAATACATTTTTTATAATAGTAAGTTGTACATAGTTGGCCTTCTACCAGATGGACAGACGACATGCAGGGCAATTTTCAAACTCAATTAAAATCATTTTTAGGTCCAATACCAGCGCGTATTGAATGGACACCACAATAACGCGCGCGTGGTAATGTTGATTCTAAAGTACTTAAACATTTTTTTTTGAAAATTTGAATCAACAATTTTTCTACAAGTTAGAGAGCAACAGGGATTCGTTGTACTCAATGCTGCTCAAATCCTGAGAACATACGCGGCAGAGCTAAGTTTAGTAGTAGTCGTATTATGATGACGATGTATGATAATGACGTATAATGTGCAGGTACTGTTTTAAGTGTTCTACATCACAGCATAATTATTTTGGTTAATTTGTTTAAGAAACAAAGTAAACTGCGAAACAATTTTTAATTTAAATTAGATGCACCTAATTCTTAATTCGGCAAAAGCGCCGAGAGCGGGAGACCAAAAAGTCGGTTACAATTGAACCTACGGCACTCATAAATTCTTTACTTGAGACATATGACGTAACTAGTGACCTTTCCGTGAGCTTACAGTGCCTCTGTTGATTAGGTAGGGCGTTCCGGACAAAAACGTAATATTAATATTTGTGGTCACTCTTTGATTTAATTATAAATCGTAATAATGAAACTGTGTTTACATTCATTTGATTCATTCAAGAAATAAATGATGTTTCTAAAAATATAATTAACAAGGTAATGAAAATACACAAAACTTTAGAAAGCATTTTTAGGTTTACTTATGAGCGCGCTTACGCTGATCCGATTTGTAATAATCGCCCGCACTCGTGAATCATGTGAGCGCAATACGGAACGCACTGACTATGACCTCAAACGCGTCATATCAGCTGTAAGCGCTCTAGGAGTTAAATTACTCGCTACGTGTAGTTTCAATACATAAAATTAACGCAGCAGCTAGTCTGTAGCATGTCACAAAGTGTAGCTGTGTAGCAATGCTACGGGCTACGAGCTACCGCAGCAGCAACAGTACGTAGCATGTAGAACAGTTTAGCGAAGTAGCAAGGTAATGAAGGTTGCAAGCTTTTTACTAACGTGGGGTATTGAATTAGGACTGGTATTTAACTAACATTAATTGTGTAATGATAAAACTTTACAAGTTTTCATTCGAGACTCAAAATTATAAAAAAAAACAGGTTTCACTCCGGGAGTGAAAAAGTGAAAACTTGAATATTAACCCTAATTATAAAGTTAGGGAATAATTTTGCACGAATTGCTTTAGTTATCAATATAAAAGTACTATCATTAATGTGTATACTGTTATTTACGATATTCATTTATTGCGCTATCGTACACAAACATGACAATTTATATTACATTACAAATTTAACACTTCAGAACTTTCGCCGCACAGCGGAAAGAGAGGGGGAAACTTCCTCTTCTACTCTCCCTCCGTCTTACGAATTTTCGATGAGGTCACATGTCCTGACGCGAGTTTTACATTTTTTACCTATCACAAAAAAAGTGCACAACGCCGCTAAAGAAGTTTTCAATTCAAAAAAAAATGCAGAAAGTAAGTAAGTAGTTCAAACTTAGTGTAATAGGAGTACATTTATAGGTTGACAGATATTTTATTTACTATATTTTATTTGAAAATAAATATATTCTTATAAGATATGTATGTGTGATAAATATCAAAGTGGTGCATTACAAAAGTCTTGGGTTTGATTTTCGGATGAGGTAACAAAAGATTTAAAAATGTCTATAGCCTGGTTTGTGGTGGGTTAAAATATGACCAAAAGTGAGTTTTACACAATAGTTGTAATTTTTTAATTTGATTGTATATTTAATATTAATTATATAGACTTCTAATTATTAAATTAAATTCCACGAGTGATTAGTTGATTGAGAGGCAGCTTACTGTGCAAAAGACGCGAGTTCTATTCCCAAACCGAACAAACAAGGTGCTTTTGGAGCATAGCATAAGTCTCGCTTAAGTTGGGACCAGATAGCGCTGTGAGTAATGTACAGAAAGTGAAAATTACAGAAATTTATTGTTATTTGTTTATTACTCAATATAAAATATAACAATAAGGGGATAGTATTATTAATCTTCTATTAACAATACAAATAAATAGTCTGCCACAAGCCGACTGCCCCTTTCCGTATGTTCCCCTTTATCTGTCGAGACCCCTTTCACCCCTTGCGCCCTCTTATTATTTTTCTGGACGCAATTGAGTCGATTGTTAGCGGGCATTATGGAAATTTGCCACCGCAGCGTGGTGTCTGTTAAGTCACTTTACGAATAATTTGGTAAAATAGATATGATTTTTATTGCTGAGCTATTTTTTATCAACGTATTTCATTTGTGATTATTTTTAAATAAACACATTAACTCCCGAGTGCCAAATTTGGAAATATTTTACTCAAAATTAATTAAATAATTAGCAACTGTGTAAAGCAATTCGGTGTAAAGTTTATGTTTTCCTTTTACTGTAAACTAGCTCGCCTGGCAGACGTTGTTTTGTCCTTAAAGTTAATGCACTGCAGCACGATATTTTACTAGCTAAGAATTAAAGGGTTAGCTATAACCTATGGCTCCACCCGCCTGGATTTTTATAAGATACTTACCCAATGTGGATAAAAATATGTCGATAAACTAACTTACTACACCATCTGTTAGAAATGTATGAAACTCTTAATGATTTTTCGGGCATCTCAAACAATTATCGTCATATTTCAACGAATTAACACAAAACAATATTCAACTTTGCTTATAAACCTTCCTCTTGAATCACTCTATCTATTGATAAAAACCGCATTAAAATCCGTTGCGTAGTTTAAAATATCTAACCGTACATCACTACAGCCGATGGGAAGCGACTTTGTTTTATACTATGTATATTTATCACATCATAGATGCCACCCTTGGGACCTAATTCTCACTTCATCCGAGATAATCTCGTATTAGGGATTATCTGGAAGACACCATCTCGACTGTAAAATTTCGATCGTCGACATAATTTTCCCGTTTGCTGTATTTTCACTATCAATCGAAACAACCTTCGAACAAAATGTCGTTCGAAGTAGTGAAATGTTGCCATTGTGAACCGGTTACACTACGAGGTACGTTCCGTTGCGCAGTTTTAGAGCGTTTTTAAAAACGCCTTCTCTAATATGCCTCTTTTGATATATTAAAAAGGTTTCGGTGACTACAAAATGTTTGAAGCAATATTTTACTTGTGTTTCATCATTATTAATATAAGAAAATAAGAAAATAATAAGTGTAACTAATTTTGTAAACTTGATCCCTATTCCTAGAAATTGCTATAATCTTTAAACGGAACGTATTTGGACATAGATAAAAAAAAAACTCTGTCTTTGTTGAGAGTAATTTGTTTATTTGGTTGAGTATTATAAGTTATTTTTATTTTTCAAAGGTGTAATTGTGTTTATTAAATTTTTTTCACATGAAATTACATTACAGGCATTATAGAAATACTACGCCGCTCTAAAGATGGTGGTCAGTGTATGTGATGTAACCTAGTGTTTGTTATGATGGAAATTAATAGAAATACAAGAAAATTATTGTCATAGGCGACTTTATTTATGCGAAAATCAACCAATCAATCAATTGAGAAAAGACTAATAATGTATTATGAAAGGAATAAAGTTAAAAAAAATATAAAATTTGCTAATATAAGCCTTTTTTCCGCCTTTTTAATTACTTTGACCTACATTTTAGACATTTTCTATATATTTTAGAACATTTATTTTACGCTAAGAGTAAAATTAATGTTTAGAACCCAATCATTTTGAACGAAATACGTCATGATTCGAATGCAAGATGTAATCTCGAACTGTCCCGACCACTCGAAGCAGTTCGAGTGGCGTGCGTTCGAGAAATGTCGGATTCGATATTACCAGAATTGCTTAACTACATTTTCGTTCGAAAAAAGTTTAAATTCGTACTTTCGAATTCGTGATGAATTCGATCGCGTGAGTATTGACTCCCTGGTCGAATCGCTTACCGGCGCTATTACTTCGTTTTCGCTTAGGGTTCTTTCTAACTATTTTTGCTTTTGCTCGGCTCCTAAGGGTTGTAGTGTGATGTTAAATAAGATGTTTCTTAAGAAATAGGCCGTCAAATGCTAAAATAATGTTTTGCAACTAGTAGGGTGTTTAAGCAAACTCTTAAGCTATATTATATTGTAGTACAGATAGCAAAAAGGTTGTTGTTCTGGGTAGAATTTATAGTAAAATTCCGACACTACTTTTTTTCAATTAGGAGTACACGAGTTGAAGGGAAAAAGGAAAGTTTTCTAAATTTTCACTACTACCCTAGTAAAAAAGGGAGTATTAATAAGTTTTTACTATAATCCTTACTTAAACTGACTGGAGTAAACAAAGTGCACTTTAAGTTTAAAGTTATACACAGAGCTATCTACTGTTGATTCAGTCGCAGCGCCCCTTAGTAATCCCGGCTTCGTTTAACTGGGGGCTTTATTCAAACTGCAATTACACCAACATGTAATGCTATAAAAGATTTTTAAAGTAAAATGCACTACAAACGGTGCATGAAATTTTGCAACGCTTTTATTAAACAAATTTGACATAAAAAAAAACAAAAAAATGTTGGAAAAGAAAAAAACAAACGGCAGTTATAAAAAGAAAGAGGAAGCTATAGATAAATACAAGAGAAAAATGTATCTAAAAAGTATTCTTCTTATTCTTCAGTAGGTTTTCTCTAAGAACTATAATATGGGGTTCTTCAAGAAAGAAGTTATTGGATTTTTGAAGGTTCGGCAACGCGCGAGTGATACCTCTGGTGTTGCAAGCGTCCATAAGCCACGGTGACCGCTTACCATCAGGCGGACCGTGTGCTAGTTTGCCACCTTAGTGGGATAAGAAAAATGTAAAAATGAATAATTTTAAAGCTACGTATCTGAAATGACGTTGACGAAGTTAATTTACATTTATTTAGTTTTACCTCTATTATATTGTATAAATAGGTTTGTGAATATTATATTTAAACTATTTGGTATTTTGTATTGTAACAGGTTGACAGATGAAGTGTCGATAATTTCCCATATCTAAAATTCGAGTAAATGCGTTGTGGTATATTTGTGGATATCCGATTCAAAATCGGAGTTTTGTCCTGTCGTTTTTGAACAAGTAAAAAACAATCAACGTAACATTCGACTACAATAAGTGCAGACGAAAACTATATTTCAACTAATAATTTCGTTTATCTTTGTAATCAATAAAAAATCTCAAGTTTACGGTGTCACACAAGTCCAACTTTAGGCATCTACTTTGATTAATGAGCAGTTTTGGTGTGATAGACAGCCATGAGTGCGGGAATGTTGCAGGTTTTTTATTGCGAAGGGGAAGTTCTAATTAATAATGGAGAGTTCCAAAAATGTTGAAGTGAGATTTTGATTAATTAGGGTTTTTAGCAATAATTTATAAGCCTGGCCTGTAAGCCTGCTACATCAATCCACAATGTGACATGCGACGTACTATCACAGCAACCGCGTTGATGTTGTTTCCTTGAGCGGTTACATACGTAGCTCGTAGCCCGGAGCATTGCTACATCAGTCCAAAATGTGACATGCTACGTACTATCACAGCAACCGCGTTGATGTTGTTTCCTTGAGCGGTTACATACGTAGCTCGTAGCCCGTAGCATTGCTACATCAGTCCAAAATGTGACATGCTACGTACTATCACAGCAACCGCGTTGATAGCCGTCATATTAGGTAAAAAAAAGGGGTCAAACTCGGAATAAAAGATAATAAGCTGTAAATTGGTATAAACCTTTGTTTTGCCGTTCTTAATGTTGTCTCAAAAGTCACAAGTGCTATCGTGTCCGCGTCATAAGATATTGAAGGTCAAAGGTTGTAAAAATCGGTTTTTCGGGAATATCTCGCTTTCTATTGCTTAAATGAGGTTTGCACCAGTTATAAAAGTTGTAGAGTATAAAATTATCGGTCATATTTATCTCTAAACCTTCCAGAATTTAAGGATCGTTTCGATGCAACAATAGCATTTTTACAAGTGTACACTTTTCGACACTCGGAATGCACATTCACAGAACTTAAATTATTTAAATAGTATTACTTGCAGTTTTTAAAGTTTGTAAACCACGTACGACATTCACAGAAACACCTTCTGAAAGTGACTTATCACATATAAAACACAAATCAGCCATAGCTCTTAAAACCGTACGTCCGTCGTTGCGAAGATACAATTTCAAATTAACGAATAATGGAGAGTTCCAAAAATGTTGAAGTGAGATTTTGATTAATTAGGGTTTTTAGCAATAATTTATAAGCCTGGCCTGTAAGCCTGCTACATCAATCCACAATGTGACATGCGACGTACTATCACAGCAACCGCGTTGATGTTGTTTCCTTGAGCGGTTACATACGTAGCTCGTAGCCCGTAGCATTGCTACATCAGTCCAAAATGTGACATGCTACGTACTATCACAGCAACCGCGTTGATGTTGTTTCCTTGAGCGGTTACATACGTAGCACGACGCCCGTAGAATTGCTTCATCAGTCCACTATGTAACATGCTATACATTACAACAGCAGTGCGTTGATCTTTATTATTTGATCGGAGACACTGGTAGCACATAAAGGCGCATTATTAGTCGCGTTCCTTTTATAATTTGGCCAAAAATACTGATTAACGTCAGAAGTGTGCAGCCACCCGTATAGCTTCTTAAAAGTATAGATTTATCGGAATACTACGAGCCGTGTAGCGACATGAGATTGACATGTGAACCAGCCCGTTGCTACGACAGCTACTAGCTACGACGTAGAGAAGTGTCAGACGGCTGTTAGCTGAGTGCTGTTGAAGGTAATCCTGTTTAACACTAGGGTTGACAATTTTGTAATTATTGTTGGCTTTTTCGAGTTCCGTTCGTCCGACTGAAAAAACGATGGAACCCTTATCGGACCACTCGCGTGTTTGTCACATCTATTTTACTCCGAATCTAGTGAACTATTTTAGTTGAAATTTTGGTTCACGTATGGTACACAAACACGAACATGTAGTTTGAATAAATTAATATGAAAATAATAAAATTAAACAAAAAAATGACAAATTTTACCGTGTGAAATATCAAATTATAAGGATTGTTGTGAGGATCAAATATTGTGATAGTTTTAAAATAAAAAGTTTCAAAGTTATTAAAGAAAAATGATGAAAATTTACGTTCTCTCCGAAACCGCTGAGCCTAACATTTGGAAAAAAAGATAAATATAGATTTTTAAATTACAGGAAATCTTATTATAAGTCTAAAATAACATGTTAAGTCTGTTAAGGTTTTGGGTAAAAAAAAACTTTTTAGAATTCTATTAAGTACGAAACCCAAAGTGCGAGTCCAACTCGAATTTAACCGGTTATTTTTATATAGTTATACAATGCAGTAACACACGTATGACTGTCTGTTTTGACGCCACAATTTATTTCTATTTAACTATGACAAATAAAATTTAAACCATTAGAAATAACTGAAGGTATATTCCGCTGGATTACACCTTGTTACAACTTTTGGATGAGATCTGAATCTAGCAATAAGAAAAACTTACTTCTAAGTTTATTATGAAAATATTATTTTGTAAGTTGCTATAATTTATATCCTGCCTTTGACTGTAAGTGACAACCCTATTCTCAATGTCACACGGTTCACCGACCACGTCTGCTGCATTTGCCTTCCCTACTCCTCTCCCCTCTCACCTCTCTCACCGATCTCTGACGGTATTTAGCACCGCTATGATTGATGGCGGATAATGACGGCCATATTAATTCCGACAAGGTAATGGTTTGACAGAAGGCTAAGGTAAAATGATTGAGGTAAAAAAATTTTTGTTTATATAAAAAAAATTACCCATGACTCCATCTGCACTGAATTCGGTTATTTAGTTAGTTGTATTCCTACGGCAGCTCCTTGGTTAAGGAAGTTTGCTATAGCAAGTTATAACTGTACTTGTAGTTCGTCCACGTGAAATTCGGTTATAGTTAGTTAAGATATACTGTAGTAAGATCAATTTTGTAGCGATGGACTCATCACTTATAACGCAGAATTAAAGTGATTGGTGAAGAAAAAGTAAGTTAGGGTTGGACTGGACTTTTTAGTTGGTAGACTTAAAAAATAGACAACTTACCTTTCGACGCCTGTAAGCCGCGGGTGACGATATTTCTTTGAGAACAGTAATCCACCGCCCCACGCAGCCTGTTTGTAGAATAATACTTTGTCTACATTACATATATCTATGTATATTTGTTGAGCAAGCGTATGTTATGTATGTACGAATGTGTTTAAATGCATAACTGTTTGTAATTTAAGAACAATTTCAGAGGACACCTATGGACATAAATAAAAAAACGACGCTATTATAATTGCTGCCCAGTATGACGGTGACAGCCATCACGTAAATCTAGCAGAAATTGAGAAAAAACTTGTGTATGAAAAAACTTCAATAGTTATTTAAATTCGTTTCGATTTTCTACTACAATAAAAAAAATTTATCCAAAACATTGTGAGAAAGCCTTTCGCTTAATAAATTCAACGAAAAAATTAATCAAAACAAGATTTAAGAAAAAAACGAGCCTCTTAAGACTAAAGTATAAAGTTTTAACTGCCCAAATAATGAAAACTCATGGCATTTGTACTTGTGTGCTAAGACCAAAAGCAGAAAGTAAGTAGACTATAAAGCAGCCTTTCGAATTATCTTCATCTATTTATTTCTATTTAAAGCATATTTTTTTCATAAATACAAAAAAAGAGACTTCAAAGTTTTATGTTTAACCCCTGACCAAAACAGAGGGGATTTTTAATAAGTTTGACGTGTTTTTATGTTTATCGTCGCGTCTAGACGGCTGAACCGATTTTGATTTAGCTTTTTTATTTGTAAACTGACTAGATAGAGAGTTTTCTTAGCTACGATTTAAGAAAATCTGTTCAGCCGTTTGAAGATCAACAGCACTTTCCTAGTTGATAAAGGGATATGTGCCACTTATACAGGTACAGATTGGAATACCCAACTCCCTTATATATTTTCAGGCTCATTAGGATGGTCTCAATGACTAGGTAATAGATAAATGATGATCTGCAGGGTCTGACGATGGCGAAGGAAAGAGAAATGAGGATAAATTGGTAAGAGATTCTAAGTAAATTTCACTCGTTGAATCGACATGATCTTTTTGAATGGGTTTTTTTTTAAATTTTAGATAATCTCATCTGGGCACCTGAAGCTGGTTTGAGAAAAACCATCAAGAAACTCAATAAATCCTATGTAACTTACATCGACGTGCATCCAGAGATCGTACTTCTGGCAGATGTCTGCGATCTCGTTGAGTGGATCGAACGCGCCCAGCACCGTGGTGCCAGAGGTAGCGTTCACGAAAAAAGGTATCTGCATCAAAGAAATTTGTACTTAGTTATTTAGCTCCTCATTTATTCTAAGCAGAAGCCTGTGCCCCTGCAGCAGGGCCACGGATAAACAATGGCTGAGACCACATAAAGTTTGGAGCTCGAGGCCCAGTTACATTTCTTTATTGCAAAACGATATGCGAAGTTAAACAACAACAGGCCAGGCGTGGTCAGTTATTGGATCGGTGGTCACCCTGGCTTAATGGATCATTTTTCTGAACTCCTCTATACTTCGGAAGACACGTTTAATCCTTAGGTCCTGGATGTTGCCTTATGATATCAGTCGTTTAGCAAAATGAGAGGATTTGTAGCCCTCGACAACGTCTGGCAATCTCCACTGGACCTGCATGGCTTGATTATGGCCTAAACTTACTTCCTCAAAAGTAAGCCCTCTACTCTGCAGTGGTGGACGTACAAAATTTGAGGAAATCACTTACATTTCCCCTGTCCTTATGATATCGCACTAGTCTCTCCAGCTCATTGGGTATCATCCGACCGCGCTCGTCAGAGGGCACGCATATACAGAAGTCAGTCCCCAGCCCGCACACAGACGCGCAGGACTTCACTGAGTAGTGGCACTACACACAACAACAACAAATAAACAATTGGAGGCACATCATGATACAAGTGAGCTAAGTTACAAATTAATTACAAAACTCAAATGTTCATGAGCAACTAGAATTTATTATTTCTTTACATCATATACTAACACTATTTATAATTAATTAATTTAATTGAACTAGAAAATAAAAAATTAATATCTACGCTAGTGAACTAAAGCGACCAACTTGAGCATTAAAAGCGGTAGCGGTCAAGTAGCAGCTTAGAATGTCAGATATTAAGCGACGTCGGGCATGATCAGTCATTTAATGGGTCACTGCCTAGAAGGTGTTCAGCCCCTCGGTGTTTCAGAGGTAATGTTAAAGTCAGTCATATGAATGCAGTCATTAAGACAAGGCGGAGGCCTAAATAAGAGTGGCCACTTGTTTGACAACGTCTGTAAATTTGCACTGGAATAGCCTCTCTAAAAAGAGACCTGTGTCGCTGCAATAAGGACGTAGGCAAGAATACGAAAGGAACCCATTGCTTTGCAGTGGGATGACGAAAACTAACTAATGATGTTGGTACGTGCCTGATCGGAAGTGAACATGACGAGTTGTCCCGGAATGCTCGAGAGACCTTTCTCCTTGTACTGCGGAAACTTGTGGTGCCGCGCTGCCAGGAAAGCATACAGGTTGGATATCGAACCACCTGAAATAAAATTACTGTTATAAAATGCTTCCCCCGAAAATAGTTTTTATCAAATTACTAAATTACTAGTGGCATATATCTTGTACTAAGTTTCTTGTAACTATAAGATTCTATAAAATTATAGCTCAACGCCATAGACATGCTAGTAATATACCCGTTAGTGAATGCTAACGTGTTACAAAGAAAAAGAGAGAAAGCTGCATGTGGGACCCGCCAATTCGTAGCTACAGTGCAACAAATTTTTTTGACCTCCTGACGTTGGGTGTTTGGTTGCTAGTGTCGCTAAAAGTTCATAACATTCCTGTATGGCGACTGTAGTTTTGATTTTCGTCCACCGGTTCAGAAATGTTTGTTACACTATACATATAACTGACGCCGCGCAGTAATAGCCATTAGATGAAGTGAGAAAGGTACTTTTTATCTTCTATCGACTTTTCAACCCGGTCACGTGGTCTATTCTTAAAACTAGAACTAACTGTTTTTTTTTTAAGTGTAAACTTCTTTAGCGGCGCTGTGCAGTTTTTTTGTGATGGGTAAAAAATGTTAAACTCGCGTCAGGTCGTAATATGTTTTCACTTCTGCCGGCGCTCCCGGAGTGCAACCCGTTTTTTATTAGTAAGTCTGCTTTAGGGACTTACTTATTACTTTCTAGGATTTTTAAAATTTATGTACTAGGCCTGCTATGTACTAGCTTATGTACTAGAATTTGTGTGTTTATAAGGTTTTCACAACGAACATATTTCCAAAGAAAAGACAGATCAGCATTTTTCCAGCAAGTTTTTTAACTCGTTAGCTCGATGGGCATTTTTGAGTTTTCTTTTTTGTTTTTCAAAATCTTGCTAGATGGCGATGTCCATAAGGTACATAGATTCAGAGCAATGAACGTCAAATTCCATAGAGTAGCAACACCTTTTTGTGATGTATTTGTGTGTAACACATATTTGGTTAGAATAGCGCCATCTAGTGATGTCATAAGTAATGAATTTTGACTTATTGAAAAACGCCCATTGGCAGAGCACTTGGGCGGAATCTAATTATTGCAGGTTCGAGTCCTGGATTGAAGTCAAATCATTTGACTGTATCTATGCTATTTTTTTATTTTCATTATTGGGATGTTTTATAGTTCATCGTATTATTACCTGGAGCCAAGATGGAATCTCCAGTCTTCCAGCCAATCATCCTTCGCATCTTCTCCATCACCACGTTCTCCATGAGGATGAACACGGGAGCTATCTCGTAAGTGAACATGTTGGTGTTTGCAGCAGCGGTGAGCCACTCGCCTGCCAGGGAGATTATATCCAGACCGTTGGACAGTTGGTTGAAAAAGTGGGGATGACCTGGGAAGAGAACAATTATTAGGTCCTTTTCAAATATCCATTTAGTGGTGAAAAGGTTATTTTATAAGAAAAAACGTGATAGCCTCGTGCACAAACTTGGTTGTTTCTACATCACAGAATAATCAATAACAGGAAAACAGCGTCTCTTGTGGCCAGTATCGGAAGTAGTTTCACGCGCCATTTTCCCAGAAGATAACTTCCGGTCCTACCGTCATTTCCTTTTGGAAAAAAATTTCAAAGAATCAACATATGTAAATAACGTTTTTATTCGAAAATAAGAATAAAAGTTTAAATATGAAATTGACGTTTTAACGCACTGGCCTATTTTTGTTTTTAAAAATTACCTTGCATCGTGTCAGATTTCAGAGTAAAACTTTTACTTCTTTCAGAGATAAACGAAAACCTTATAAATTTAAAAAAGACATGACATATCATGTTCGACTTTCAATTGTTTTTTTTACATTTAGCTTTAATGTCAAGAAACTTTGAGTAAATAAATATATTACATTACATTATATCTAACAAAAAAATGATTTTAAGCGTTTATTATGAAACGGCAAGCCCTAGTAGACAAGAAACATAATAAAATGCATTTTTAACGGTTTTTGTTACACACACACATGTTGTATAAAACAGTAAGTAAAACTCATATTAAAAATAGATTAAAAAGAATTTTTAAATGGTGACTATTGTTGAGTTAGTCTTTTCAAATTTTTTAGGAAAAACATGCTGCAAAGTCATGGTTTTTACTGCGCGAGTTCGCTTCGTAGGAAATATGACACTATTAAAACCAAATTGGGAGAGGCAACAGAGGGATAACTTTCTCACCATTTTTTCTCTCACGAAATTAAATAGTATAATTGAGATTACACACCACTTAATGTTATTGCAATGTAAGTATTTAAAAGTATTGGCTTTTATTCGAGATAATTTAAGATTGCGGTACGACTGAAATTGCGATTATCGTCAAGAGTCCGTCCCCAGGTGACAAAATTGTCTTATCACAAAATGCATTGTTTTTTACATCACCATCAATCCGTAATCCCCATTCCTGCGGGTATTTCCCCACTCAATGTTCCCCGCGATAAACACCCCCGAGGGACGCCGGGCGTGAGGGTAGTATATTTTTTGTGTCTTATCTGTAGCTTATTTATTTTTTGTCGAGCTATTTGGTTGTAGCTCGGATATTCAATGAAGTTTATATACTGTGTGTGTAGAAAAATTACGAATTATATACAGTGGTAAACGAAATTAACTATCTTTTTTTCTTTTTTAAAAAGTTTGGTATCCAAATGGCAAAAACAGGAACCCTATAGTTTCGTCACGTCTGTCCACATGTCTATAGATTTCTTTGCATTGATTGAGGTAGAAAAGTGTATTATGCGTACCGCCATACTGTCTTGTAGTGACAAAGCAATTACAGATGAAATTATTTTTAGCCCTCAATGAGTGTTATCGTTGAGTAGAACTTTAGAATTGGATTCGAAGGTTTCTAATAAAAAAAAATCTTAAACGTATATTTTATTGACATTATAAATAGTTCTTGTCATTTAACAGACGCGCACGAAATGGAAGTAAGAACGGCTTTTTTTTTCTCACGTTCTAGTGGAAATCCTAAAAATGTATACTTTGCAATTTTGGTAACAAAAACTTATCCTGCATTTACACAGTTGGCTACACCTTCCCTTGTCATCCTTCGGGGTGACAATACAACTAATTTAAATTCCCAACAATTCAGATTTAATTTTGTTTGCTGTTCACCCCTAGCATCTGCGTCGCGCGATAAACGTACCCCAGAGAATAAGCAAACACGCTCAGATCTTTTTGAATCACTGTGCATACGTTTTAGATTTTAAAAAATGTAGCTGGCCATTTCTATCAGCAAAAATCCTAGTGGTGGTGTATGGCTATACTGAATGAAGCTTTAGTAAGTAATTGATAAAGTGATTACGTTCGTAATAAGTATTAGAAGCCGCGCTAAATTTGTTTATCGGCGTGGGCGTAAATTAATATAATATATAAGGGTAAAAGTTATCTTCATTTTAAATTACATCCAAATCGGTTTAGTGGTTGGGGTGTGAAGAAGTAATAAACTTACTAACTCACAAACTCTCGCATTAAACATATTGCGCTTGAGCCGACTTTCCACCTTGTACCACAAGAGGAGGCGTGGATCTTTACTGTTGGTATTTACTATTGTATTTTGTCATGCATAGAGTTTAAACTGCAATGAATGACGTAAGTTGGCTAGGGCTGACTGTACAAAAATAATATTAATTCGTCAAAAGGAATTTAATATAATCCCCTCGGTACGCAAGCAGATGGGGTCGCAATTAATTCTAGCTCGTGAAGTCAGGTGTTCCCATAATTCCAATTTAATCTGTATTTTAGAGGGCAACACTAGTGTGGGGTGATTTAAAATTATCTGCATGAATGTTTGTTTGTTATTTTGTGTTAGAATTGGTGTCTTTAAAATAATAATGGATTGATGATGCAACATCAAGTTTATTGTACTTTCCCGGGTGTTTCAAGGGAAGACTTACTTGCAAACACAAGTCTAGTATACTCACCACTATTCCTAATCAAGCTCCAAGGAGTATTACTTGCGCGTTTCGAACAATACACAAATGTAATCAGTTCCTTCTTAAAGAATTTTATACTTTTCTATAATGTCGTTATAGGGAATCTAATCCAATTTTTTTTTAAGTCTGCTTACGACCAAATGTCGTAATTAATTAAATTAAACCATTAAATTCTATCGAAATAAAACGACAATATCGTGCCTTTTCTTAAATAATAGTTCATCTTCACTTACGTCTATATTTTATGTTAGTGACACTTCATACTAAAAAGATAACCCAAAAAGCCCGAAAGCCCTCTTAAAGTCAATTCAACATCTTTTCAAGCCCACTTATCTCTCTGAGCGAAACTCCCGCGGGACGTTCCCTACAAAAATAAATATCTGTCAAAAACAATATTTCCTGTCGTATCAAGTAACAAATACTAGATAATAAATACAATAAACAAACGCTACGTTCAATATTTAACTTTATTTTAAACTCAGTAGGGTGTATTTTAGTATGATTTTGAGGTTATTAAAGAGTTTTCCCGCCTTTTGGTCACGTGTCGTATTGTCAAGCGACAGCAATCAGCCACCATTGTGGTTGGCGATCAGATTTATTTTGAATTTATTTTATCTGATAAGAAATTAAATAATGGATACTTTTTAATATATTTTTTTATTCTAATTCTCAGATAAATTTTTGATTATATTGGCCAAATACAATAAACTACAATAAATCTTAAAAAAAATATAAAGCCGAAAAAATCATAAGTAACTAATTTTATTTAAAATATTATAAAATAAAATAAACGCTAAACGATTAGAATTAGTAATCGATTTTAGACAAAAATCTAAAACATACAATATCGTCTTTTAATTCTGGTACAATCTTTTTTACCAAATTCATAGATAGACTAACGGCAATGGCATATTAACTACGAAGCAGCCACAGATGTTGCTTTGCTTTGTATATCGTTTCTGATAGATGGATGTTACTTGGCTACGAGCTGAGTTGTATTTTGCGTATTCATGTTTATTTTTTCATTTAGATTTTAGTCTGCCATTTAATGTACTATTGCGTATACTAGTCACGTTTATTTGGTAGTTGATTTACTTTGCCAGTTCGCTACGTGACAGCCCTCGCTACTAATGAGTAGCTATTCAAACAGTAAAGTATTTTTACTCTATAGATGTTTATTTAAGCATTTTGTGCACATTATATCAACTGTGCATGGTATAAAATTGAGTGGCCGTCTCGTCTGTCTGTCAGTCTGTCTATCTTACTGTCAGTGTCTATTAAGATTTTCATTAAATTATAAAGTCCGCCTAAAGATAAAAGTGTATATACCAGTGATAACATCGGGTATAGAAACGTGGTCTCTAACTGTTGGCCTCTTAAAACAAGCTCATCAGAGTAATGGAGAGGGCTATGCTGAGTGTTTTTTTGCATGACAAAATCCGAAGAAGCCGAAGAACCATAGCTTAAACAAGCAAACTGAAGTGATAATGGGTATGCAAAATCGTTCGTACAACCGATAATTAATGCAGAAGAAACTCGAGATTGCTTGATAAGTAAATATTGAAGATTCGGTGATAAATTTGTTTGTACGTACTTGTTGGGTCTTCCGTCGACATTTGCGGCCTTTCTTGGAAGTTAGTCGTGGATTTTTTGTATCTGTTTTAATTCCACATGCAAAAATACATAATAATGCTATTTATAAATAATTTCGTAATTTACTATACTTCATTACTGGTAGGGACCAGCCTTCTCTTCTGGAATTGGGTTCTGAACCATACTTCCAGATTTATAAGCCGTTTTTGTGAAATAAAATAGGGAAATAGCAGTTTCGACAGACCGATTTAAGACACTCCTTGCAGGGCTTCTTTTGGAGGTCTCAAAGAACTAGTTCGAGTATCTTGTTATAGTAAGTCAGAAAAACTAAAGATCAAGATGATATGTCTCAGCTTACGGTATCTGTATTAGTTTCTTAGACTTAATGCCTAAACCTAACCTAAAAGTACATAATCTGCGTGTCGCTACCCACCGTCTGCAGTTTAAGGACATTTTTGTAAATAGTTATTATTAAAAACCAAAGCTTTTTTTATACTACTAAGGTGGCAAACAATCTTTCGGTCCGGCTGATGGTAAGCATAGCTATAAAATAGGGAAAACTAATAAGCAATGCTGTTTCAAAACATTTAGTACAGTAACAAGTGTTAACAAAAACAGCTACTGCGTTGCCCATAGTGCAAAAGAGAAAGCCGATCTATTGGGCAGTCTTTTTGCCTCCAACTCGAATATAAACGACGAAGGCGCTGTACCACCTACTTTACCGTGGTACGGTAAGACCATGCCGGAAATCTCTATAACACAGCGAGAGGTCCGGCGGGCGTTGTTTTCCCTAGACGTTCATAAGTCGAGTGGGCCAGACGGTATACCAGCAGTGGTGCTTAAGCAGTGTGCTCCTGAGTTATGTCCTGTACTCACGCGCCTCTTCGCGCTTTTCTACCATACTAGGCAATTTCCGTCTTCATGGAAGACTGCGAATGTGCACCCGGTGCCCAAAAAGGGCGATAGATCAGATCCATCGAATTACAGGCCTCACGCTATAACCTCTCTCCTCTCCAAGGTGATGGAGCGTGTGATCAACACACAGCTTTTGAGATACCTAGAAAAACATGACCTGATCAGCGACCGTCAATATGGCTTTCGCCACGGTCGCTCCACTGGTGACCTTCTATTGTATCTCACACACCGATGGGCACTAACCATTGAGAGTCAGGGGGAGGCATTGGCATGTAGCCTAGACATAGCGAAGGCGTTCGATCGGGTCTGGCACCGGGGTCTTCTATCGAAGTTGCCATCTTACGGAGTGCCCGAGGGTTTGTGCAAATGGGTGGCTAGCTTTTTGTCCGGCAGACGCATACGAGCCGTAGTTGACGGTAGTTGCTCTGATAGCATGGACATTAATGCTGGTGTCCCACAAGACTCTGTGCTGACTCCTACGCTGTTTCTATTGCACATCAATGATATGTTGGAGATCAACAACATACATTGCTTTGCAGATGACAGTACTGGAGACGCTTATTACACGGGCCGTGCAAGCATCCCTCGTTCTGTTGTGGAGGAAAAACGTGAAGAACTTGTGTCTCAAATCGAGATCGGTCTGTCCAAGGTCTCTGACTGGGGACGGGAAAACTTGGTCCGATTCAACCCTTCAAAGACACAAGTCTGCGCGTTCACCGCTAAGAAAACCTCATTCACTGTAGTCCCACAATTCCAGAAACTCCCCTCTCCATCTCCAAGAGCATTGGGATCCTTGGTGTTCACATCTCCTAAAAAAAACTATTTAAGGCATGAAAAACACCTATCAAATGCCTAAATAATCTCAAAGATTATTCTACTACAACATCTGCAGGTAATGGTAGTTTTATTTTATTAAAACCATTATCATATTCTCACAATATCCGCGAGGAGTCCATAAAAATCAATCCATAACTCTAAATCCTAATCTAAATTCAACAACGAACGGACGGATGATCCATCAAACTATGTTAATTCCAAACTGAATAGGACGGGCAAAGTAGGGGAGGCGAGTAAGTAGGGTGGCCACGGTTTGAGTAAATCTGGTAACAAAAAATATTATTTTATGTAGCAAAGAAATGTTATATTATTGAAATGTAAATAAAACAAATTAAGTCTTTAAAAAATATTTGTTTGGTTGAAAAAAATCGAAATATATAACAAAGGTAAGGAACTATTAGAAAGAACCTTTTCTATTAATACGACTAAGGCGGTAAACAACCATACGTTTTGGTTAATGTTGAGTAGATATCGCTGTTGCAATACCAGGGATCCTTGGGCCTTGTAATCCGTAAGATCAACCTCGACGGAAAGCTCTAATTTTTTTTTTACTTACTTTAACAGTGACAAAAAATATTATCAGGCATTGTTTCAGAGTACCAGTTAATTTGTGGTCACTCTTCTCACTGCGGTGGCTTAATCCGATGATTTGCGTTATATCGGACCACTGAAGCCTCTTGTAAATCAACGTGGATTTTATAACGCTCTTTTATGCTGCTTATTTATAGTTTTTACGGTAATAGGGGGTGCCGTAAAGACGAATAAATCCTGAGTGGAATGCAAAGTTAATGGCTATCTTGATTACTTAGACTCAGAGGCAACCTTAGAGATGATAATTTTGGTCCATACTTATATTATAAAGCGGTAAAGGTTTGTTTGTCTATATGTAGAAGGTAATCCTGCAACTACTGAATCGATTCTAAAACTTCATTATTTTATAGAAAGCTACCTCCCTTCCCGTAGTAGTTACATAAATTTATTTTAATTTCGAAATATATAATAGCAAATCAAGTTGTAAGAAACAATGAACTATTCCTTGACACCGCAACGAAGCAACGGGGTCACGTGTATTTTGCCCAGAGATAGTTGAAGGGACCAAAAGGGGGTTACTAGAGTTCCCACGGCAATATTTTTTCTGCATCATAGCACTATTTCTAGAGTAGCAATGGTGCATATAATTGACTTGATTTTTGGCACAACAATAAATGTAAGGACAGTGAAGAAGAAAAACTACTTTTATTCTGATCAAGAGTTCCCACGGGAAAAGTTGTGACGCGAGTGAAACCACAAACCACATCTATTATAGCATGTATAAAAAACGATCATAAACTGCGTAACCTTTTTTCATGAATTCAAATAAAAACCCATGGGTTTCGTACTTAACAGGAAGTTTTTTAATCAAACACCCATGTTATTGTATAAAGTCGTGTAAAGACTTGTGTCTAAAGTCGAAACAACTGTATCCGAGACTAAGGACAGAAAAGCTTGATTTAATCAAACCTAACCAAAAAATTGATTTCACCGCTAAGAAAACCTTTACTTTAATTTCAGAAAACATTCTTTCTCATCTTTTACCATCATCAAGATTGGTGTGGATCCCAACTGGTGGATTGGGAACATTACTAAGTGATCGTCTAGTCACATTTTTCTGAGTTCCTCCGTGCTTTGAAGACTACGTTAAGTCGTCGGTCCTGATGGCAGTTTTCATGTGATAAGAGTTGTTAAGCCAAGTCATAGGTAATTTAGGGCTTGAAATCTCTAACAGTCGAGTGGCCACTCTATAGCGTCCTGTAATCTGCACTGGTCCTTGTTTTTTCTGTGAGAGTCCTGTGCTCCTAGTGAGGACTTACAACAGCTGAGGTATTTAATCTAGAAGACCTAGTACTAATTTTCGTGCTTAAAGTTTAAAGAAAAAATATAAATATTGACAAGTATTAGTAAGACAAGTATAAATATTGTTACAATTTATGAATTGTGAAGTTTTCTCAACTCCGGTTTGTGCCCAAGTACCACTCATTACGTTTGTGAGATGGAAAAGACGAAATAATTGGTAAAACGTTAATGTTACGAGCTAATTTTGTAATACTTTTGACCACCCTAAGCAAATAAGTATTATTTACAAAAAAATTCAGTTTTTATAGAGCAACAAGCTTAGGCGCTTATTTCTCGTTCCTAGACATCTATGGCCAGGCAACTAGCGAATTAATTGCAGCTGAACACATCACTTTTCAAAAAGCTATATATATATAAGTTGACACTACCGTCGTCACTACTGTCTACGCGAAATTATTTTAGAATAGAGGGCTTGCAATAGGTTTTATGTCTCTACACTAGCAAATAAAATTTGCTACTCATTTTATCCGCCTAGGGTGGTATGCAGCCGGGTAACAATTTTGCGCCGGCAAGTGTAAGTAACGTGTAGGGGGCTATCATTCCGGGCCATTTGGGGACATAATTGAATTGTTTTGTACTCACCCGCCGGAAAAGGGCTTTGAGACACTTGGATTATACTAAAGCTTTTATTTGGAAAGCTTTTTTTTAAGTTGTGTCTGTAAAGGAATTATGTACTACGTAACGTACCTACATATCATTGTAATCATATAGTCTGCTAGACGCTCACTGCTGGGTATGGTATATATTCCCAAAATTTGATACCCAGGCTTTTCCATGGCTCGCCAATTCTTCCGCATCCAGCCACCCCCTTAAGGTCATTGGTCCATCGAGCTGGGGGGTTTTCCACGTTATACGCTTTTCAATACGCGGTCTCTACTCTGGGACACATCTGCTCCAACGGCTGTCGTTACTTTGACAGACGTGAACAGAAATTACGTATGTATACTAATAATTAAATTTTTTAACATGTTTAAAGCCCGTAAAACAGTATAGTATTTCCAATATACATTATGTTAGGCAATTATAATCAAGCTATAATATATAATAAGCTATAATCAGGTAAGTATCATAATTTTCGCGTGCTTTTACATATTTTATTTTACTTAATTTTACACAAGTCAATTAATTGTTTTAAAAGTTTTTTTTAAATAAAATCTTTTGATTAGATTTGGTAAACAATACTTCAAATATTTGAGGCAGATAGACACACAGACAATTTGTTTTATATTGCATGGTTACTTGAACCCTACCTAGAAGTTGATAAAAAATGACTTCTACCTACTCCTAATATTTGACGCATAATGATACACAACTTTGCAAGTTCAGTAAAAGCTCATTACGAGATTAGAAAAATATTTCTTTTATTTTTATACCACTAAGGTGGCAAACAAGATTACGGTTCGCCTGATGTTAGGCGGTCACAGTAACCTATAAATGTTAATACTACCAGGGATTCATTACTCGCAAGTTGCCGACCCTTTCATAAATCTAATCTCTTACTTCTTAAATACCCTTATTTATACCGAAGCTCGAAAAGATCCTTATTTTTAATTAGTAAAAAAAAGTTTTATCTTTTTAATCAGAAATTAATATTATAAGATTATAAGAAAAATATATTTTAAAACAGATGGTGTGAATATTCTTCATATATAAAGACATCCCAAGCAATTTAAATTGTACCTTACCCTCCTCTACAAACGTCCGTCCATCGGAAACCCTTGCATCAAAGATTGTGAGGGTACATCCTATAATTTTCCGTAGTATTTCGCTCAGATGAGTCGCTTCGTCAAGCGTAAGCTAATCGCTTGTGCCCGGCCCCTGTACGTGATGGGATGTAGAATCGCTCTTGTGATTTTTACATCCGACTGTAGATGAATAGGGGGATTTATATGTCACTAGAATTTGAGCAATATTTACTTGTTGTTTGTATTTTGAAAACAAGTAAAGAAGGGTTTTGAAAACGATTCAAAACTATTTGAGATTTTTGTTAATTTGATTTCACGGTTACATAGAAATATACAGCCAATTCCCATCTAATTAATGAGGTTGAGAACGATGATAGTGACATTCCGGTTAATAATTTTACGATATAATTAGAATCTATGTATTTGATTAAATTACTACAAAATAGATATATAATATAAATAGGTTCTTCGGGAAAGAAGAGTTTACTAGCGAGTAATTTATGTATAAATTTTTTCGCGTTCCATTTCTAAAAAGGTATTTTGCCAAATAACGACGAGTTTATACGTTTTTTTAATAAGTAATGTTTGTGATTCAAGCTTCCATAGACTGCGGCAAACGCTTTACACCAGATGGACCGTAAGCTCGTTTGGCACCTTGGTGGCATATTAAAACATTAATTTTTGTTTGCAAGTTTCATTTTATAAGTTGAAATTTTGTTTTTCGTTTATCTTTGATTACAAAATCATGTTGTAGTATTATTTTTTTATACAGTAATTAGTTCTGAGCACCGCCTTACGTCGTTTTTTGAAGTTCGTTAGTCGTTAATTGGCCCTCCTACGGTTCCCCAAGATAAACCAGTAACAAGGATTGGTAGATGTCACTATTTGGATAATAATAATTATTACAAGGTAATTACCTCAAGAAAGACTGGTTCAGGAGCTGACGCTGCAGAAAAATTTAAGCGTAGAAAATATGCAGCCCTGGGTAACGGCTACATTTTTGAAGCTTTTTTAGTGGAGACCATGGGATATTGGGGGCTCGGTCCATCGTTTTTATAAGGAAATAACCAAGCGATTCATCTTTACTTCCAAAAATCATAAGGTTGGTTTATACGTTGGTCAACAAATAAGCGTTGCCATAATACGTGGTAGCAACATCCAGGGCCTTTTTTAATAAGTGTTAATAGTTTATTTATTTATTTATTTTAATTGTTTTTTGTAGTAAAAATTTTACGAGGTATCAATTTTTAATCATTTCAAACACTGTTGGCTTCTAAAGTGGTGAAATATGAATTTTATAATCATATTTAAATGAGCCACTTCTCAGGCTGCTGTAAAAGAATAATATGCCAACAATAGCACTCACCAGTTTTAACTTGATTCTTGAGTGTCATTTTGCAGTCTTCCAAAAGCTGCTTCAGAGGAAGAGGGTCTTCAGGCAGGGCGAGATCTAGCTGCTTCTCTCTTTCTTCTGGCATCTTGAATTCTAGAATCTATAGACAGAAGAGTGCTCGATGTTTTAAATACTATTACATATAAGAATAAACATAATTAAATTACCGAGTCCTTTATTTTACCACCTATATAACTATTAACATAATTATTATAATATTATTATTATATAAAGTTTACGATTAAGATTTACGGCTGTATATATTTATTTTCCACTCTGTTTATATATACCTAATACTTGAATGAAAATTTTCTTATCTCTTATGTAGTATTTTTACTACATATTTAGTATTTTATAAACACAATTTGTGATCACAATAGTCACTAACACGATAATTGCTTAGTTTAAAAGCATTTTTAGAACATATATAAAGCCACATTAGGCCAGATAAAGCGGATCAAAAGCAGTGTCGACGGCGCCACCTGTCATGCAAGACAGTGAAATTCCCTAAATTATGATATGCCTGTGTGCACAGTAGTGGCTTGATAGTGGTCACCCCTTTTGGGGATGACCACCGTGAACATTCCTGTACGAAACAGGAAAATCACCAAAGGTATCTTGTTATCAAGATCACGGAGTCACGCGTTCAACTAATGAAAATGATGATAATGAATGCAATAAAAGTAATAAATAAATAATAATTACCCTTTCGTTCCGGTCGTTAACCTGCTGCACATAGTCGAGAAGCACGTCCACTACCCTCGCCAGAAACTCGCGCGTCTGCGGATTTGCATCCTCGCGGTAAGGTAGGATAGCTGAAACAATAATAGATAAGTTAGACAATCAGACAGATTTCTATACCTCCCGTGTTACACACAATGTTTTTCATGATATTTGCTATTAAATAAATAAAAATATGAGGCGAAAAAATTTACTTTACAATTTTTAAAACACAATAAAAGTTTTTTAAGCTACCTTAGTGTGTTTATCGTCAGGAGCTTCATTTTTTTTTTCTACATTTTCGTTTCTTTAGTACCTTTGATTTTTTACTAACATACCTACCCATGTGACTTTCTTTTGAAGTACCTACCTACTTGTCTTTAGGCGTCCGTAGTAACAGGTTTAAATTTATTTCTTGAGCCGAATTACCAAAATCTGGCGGTGTTGCTTTTATATTATACTCATCTGATCTGACGTTGAAGTTGACGTCGTTTTTTATTAATTTTGTAAATTGTAAATAAAGAAACTCACCAAAATGATAATGTTGGTACAGCAGTGTAGCCATCTAGCTGTATCTAGAGAGTTTATGAATTAAAAATTTAAAAATTTTGGCTAAAGTTTATAAAGGGGCCAAAAAGGTCCCTAGTGTCGTTGGAAGTTGTTTGAATTTTGACCACCGGGCGAGAAAAATTTGTTGCACTATAATTGCTCGTTTGGCGCGTAGTTAATATCTTGAACCACAGAGCCTTTGCTCATACTTGATAGAATAGATAGTCTACGTACTGTTTTACCTTACAAGTAGAGCGTGCACTGTAAGTTCAATAACAAAATGAATCATTTTGCCTGTGGGTTTTGACTTCCGTTTTGACTTGAGGAAAGAAAAATATACAAAAAAAAATCTCGAGGGAGTAATAAATGTCTTAGCACCTAGTTTACCAGCGCGTAATGACACTGTTTACGAGTAAGTGCAATGAAAAAGTTATTTATGCAAGGTGAAATTTATTTGGTGCGGTGCCTATACTAAATACCGGGCAAACAAAGGATAGCCAAACTGTATCCACGAGCGAAGCGATTTGTTTAAAAATACTATCCTAGGCAGAGCGAGATATTTATTCTATGCCACGAGACGCAATTCATATTTCATCCGTGCGAAACACACAATTTTTCATCTCACTGTAGCAAGGAAAACTATGACTAAGATAGAAACAAAAATATATAGTAATGTCTTTAAAAAAAGTTTACGCAGCTTTTGAATATCTGCATCAAGAAGTAGTATATATACTGAGGTACATTTCGCCATGCCATACCAATTTTAAATTCTTAAAACATAAATTATATTTTAGTTTTATTTATTCGTGTTGTATTTTTATAATTTAATTATATACAATGAATTGATCTATTTAATAAAAGTGGGTAGAATATAATATTTAATTCAATAGATAAAAAATAAAGTGAACCACCGGAGGAAAAATAAAGACCACTAGATACACAAAAAATATGAAACATAATCAAGTAATTACTGCTCAATTATTTATAACATCAAGCTTACCTACAAAATAAAAGCTTAAATAAAATTGTTTTGAATAGTACAATAAAGTATAATAAAGTATGAGGACATCATAGTCTTTGTAAAAGTTTACGCACCTCTCAAATATCTGCATCAAAAAATCATACATTCTGAGGTACTTTTCGCCAAGCCATGCCAATTTAGAATTCTAAGAACATAAATTATACTCTAGTTTTATTTATTCCTGTTGTATTTTTATAATAAAACTACAATAAATTGATTAATTTAATAAAAAAAAAATTAAATATTATCATTAATTCCAGAGCGTCAAAAATAAAGTGTACTACCGGAAGAAAAGAGGAGACTAGGTACTAGATAGAAGAAAACATGTGAAATATAAATAAGTCATTAGTGTTTAATTATTCATAAGACTAATCCTATCTAAACAGTCAAAGCTTAAATACACTTTGTTTGGATAGTTCAATAAAGTATGCTAAATTAATGGTCATTGAAAAAGATTACGCACTTTTTGAATATCTGCATCAAAAAATCATACGTTCTGAAGTACTTTTCGCCATGCCATGCCAATTTAAAATTCTTAAAACATAAATAATACTTAAGTTTTATTAAGTATTCCTGTTGTATTTTTTTAATTTTAGAATAACAAAAAAAATATCAACAAATTGAATGATTAAATAGACTTGTTTTGGATATTTCAATAAAGTATAATGACATGTAACAACACAAACACACAAACAAACAATGTATAAAACCTTTAAAAAAGTTTAAAAAACGTACATTCTGAGGGGATTTTCGCCATGCCATGCCAATTTAAAATACTAAAAACATAATTTATACTTTATTTTTATTTATTTCTGTTGTATTTTATTATACGTTCAATAAAATGTAATGAAATATTATTTTATATTGAGCAGTTTCAAAAACAAAGTGTACCGGAGGCAAAAAGGAGACTACTAATTCCAAAAAAATATGAAACATAATTAAGTAATTAGTGTTCAATTATTATACCATTAAGCATATCTACATAATGAAAGCGTAAATACACTTGTTTTGGATAGTTCAAAACCTAAAATCAAAAACGTAAATTTTGAGGAACTTTTCGCCATGCCATGCCAATCAAAAATTCTTAAAACATAAATTTTACTTAAGTTTTATTTATTCCTGTTTCATTTTTATAATTTAACGAACTACGATAAATTGTTCAATAAAATTCAATGGGCAATTGTCTTTAATTCATTGGTTTTAAAAATAAAATGTATCACCGGAGACTAAGAGGAGACTACTGGATAAAAGAAAACAAATGAAATATAATTAAGTAATAAGTGTTTATTTATTTGTTACATTAAGCCTATCTACATATTGAAAGAATAAATACACTTGTTTCCGATAGTTCAATAAAGTTTTATGACATTAAAGTCTTTAAAAATCTGACGACCTCTTGACTTGACTGCTGGAAGACGTGTGGTTCCAGTTTGGTGCGTTTGCAGTTGAAACGGATCATTCTTTACCGCTTGCTTACCGCACGCTGGCGCACTTGCGTTGCAAGGCTTCTGGGAGTGTGCTGACTCCACTCCAGATCCTAGATGCAGGCTGTACTGCTTACTAATATATCGAGGTGAGCTGCAGCTACTACATCGAGCATCATAGCAACCGCGCCTGAGTACATTAATTCGGCGGGTCGCCGGTGTTCATCGCTACCTCCCATTATACACCACATAGCCGCCGCCTTGTAACTTGTCTAAGAAGCTCGCTGTGGAGTCGCGATACTTTGCGTACTACTTTATGTACGTATGTCTGATGGCGGCCTGATCTAACAGCCTTCTTGTGAGAGGATATCGTGCAAGACTCTAGTCACTACTCTATAATTCGGGGCTCAAGAACGGTACCACTGTTTCTGACCCTAAAGTAAAACCTCCCATCGCATTCTCTTAGGTAGGTTTACGGTTTCTATCTTTCTTGTTAGCTTGGTAGAGAAAGATTGTACTAGGTTTTTTTATTTTACTTTATTTAAAGGCTAGGAATCAGCTTAAGTGATAAGGTAATCTTAATCGATAAATAACTTGTTGAGTAGTAAACTTGGATAACTAAACCTTGTCCTTGTGAATCCGTCTTTCTTTTCTTCTGAACCCTCGATTTAAAATGACCTTGGGAGTATCTACTATACCTCTAAGTGTTTCAATAGTAGCTGCGCCTTAAACAATAAAGAAAGACTTTCCAAGCTAATAAGGTAAAACTAAATTTAAACTAATCTATTCAAGTAAGGTTTTATTTCAAAAACATTACATAATTTAATATTAATGCTATCATATCACAGCAGTCGTTAAACCAAGCCAGAGGCCTTATGAGCAGCTTAAAAATCCTACTAGTCGAGTGGCCACTAGTTTGACAACAACTGCTAATTTGCAATGGGGCAGCGCAGTGGATTATCGCCTAAGCCTCTTTTCTTTAACAAACAACGGCTCACGGATAATAAAATAAAATTGTAGATAAAAATGCAATAGTATTTGGTAAGTCATATTGTCGTGACTTCTGTACACAGATGTTTTTGATTTGTGACTTCAATTACTGAGGGGAAATGAGAAAACATATTGAAAATATTTTGCCATTCAAATCTAATCTTTGTTCTAATAAAAATACAAGCCTCTACACAACAATTTCCGAACAAGTAAAACTTGGTTTTAATATCAGAGACGTCTGCACATAACAATGCATTTCGAATCACAACCTCTAATATGTAGTATCCAGGATTTTATTCTTCTCTTTTGAATTTCGAATTTTATTCTCAAATATATAAAGTCTCTAATTGATTAAAATCAAACGCTAAAGGTTTGTTTTAGTGCATGTAAATGGAAAAAGCACAGCTTTGTTAAGAATAAATCATTGTTCTAGTATCACTCAGTTGTTGTATTTGTGAAATATTACTTGCTCTTTTGACAGGAATCAAGATGAAAGTTTTTTGAAGTGAAAACTTCTTTAGCGGCGTTGTGCACTTTTTTGTGATGGGTAAAAAATGTTAAACTCGCGTCAGGATACTTGTCCTGATCAAATACGTAAGACGTATCCCCCTCTCTTTCTACCGTGAGGCGAAAATGTATGCCTGCGCCTGCTGTTTCGTTTTTTTAGTATATGGCGATTATGAGTAGTACAGGGAGGTTGGATATGGAATTTTAATTCTATGACAGATTGAGATGTCAAATATACTACGTCAAAAAAGTCAATAAACAAACATTATAATTTATAATAAATAAATATGTATACGAAGTGATGGGAAGTAAATAGCTAGTATGTTTTCACTTCTGCCGGCACTCCCGGAGTGCAACCCGTTTTTTGATCATATCTTCTCACGTTCTGAGACGTCTGTTCACGTTTTAGGATTTCGTAGCTAAACAGTTATTTGTTACGAAACGAATCTATAATAATTAAACCAATACACAAATCTAAAATTGCTGCAAACGAATCACCATGAAGGTCTCAAAATGTATATTTACCACTTTGGTAGTCTTTCAGAGTCGGTTATCTCGCCAACTGTCCAGATTTTTTTTTAATTTTTCACAGCCCTCAAACATTTTGAATTTTGTAGCTAGCTCGATTTTTCTATTTCCAATTGATGAATGTTCTAAGATTACAGCAAAAAATAACTACGCAAATCTCTTTTATTTATATTTTAATTTGAACAATGATTCAAATTTAAAATTTAAGATTAAAAAAAATTAAATCAATTCTTTAATTTATGTACTTCACACAATCCAAAATAGTTTTAAGTGTTGGTTCTCATGTCTCCTTGTAACTTTAACCCTCTTACTCTGCAGTGGGTCGCTCTGACCCTCAGAGCTGTTATTATCCTCTATCGGTTAATACTATCAGTCGACTGTCGGATACACGCCCGAGGCAATGGTCACACTCCAAATATTTGTACAACGGTGTAGTAGAATCTAGAAATACCACATGCCTGTTAAATACCTATTTATGCTACTGTCACAAAATGAAGGTAATTTTCATAAGAGCGCAAATTTGTAACGAAATAGCATGGCACGTGTATTAAAAATAAAGCACATTTATGTCGCTTCGTTCTTCTCAAAGTATTCTCTTCTCCAAACCTCGTCACCGCACTGGTGTTGTCTGAAATTCATACACAGTTCAGGCCATAGGGCTCTGGAACGCTCTCACTGAAGAAAGTCGTAGAAGACTGTGTAATAATATATTTAAAGCAAAACTAAAGGCATTCTACCTGAGTCATATTAAAGAAGCAAACTGATTTATCACTATTTAGTGTTTCTGTGACATAATAATGTATGTATATATATATATTATATTTACTTACATTTATATTCTTATATAAACTATGGTCCGCTGGTATAAAATGATGTATGGCATTAAGCCCGCCATTGTGTAACAATGTACAAAAAGAATATATAAATAAATAATATTTTGGTTAATTTGATATTTAATTTCTGCGTAACATTGAGTAACGGGACCATTACGTAGATGGTTTAAGTTTATTTGCATACTTTTTAAAATGAAACATTCTCCGAGGATGTCGTTTTTAGCACATTGCTCGTTTTCCGCCACTTACAACAATCTTTGTAGCATTTTTTATATAAATGCCTGAACTTTACCGGAAGCAGAATATTACTTCCCATAATATTTTTTCTTCGACTTTGTTTTTGCTAAAGCCGGCATAGTGGTTGTGACGGGTACTTTTATTACCGTAATACAGTGTTTCCATGGTTTTATGTAGCCTCTTTCCATTAAATATGAAAAATAAAACAATAATTGTATAGTCACCTTAAATTAAAACCATTTTATTAGTAGCCGCTATTAGTTATATCATATATCACATATCACAAACGGTCCAGTTTTTGGACAAATGATACAATAAAATTTTAATTATTAAATTTTCTTTACAGTTACAGTGTTTGTGGTTTATTATGAAACTGTTGGTTTACAATTTACACTGTTTTTCAACAAGCACAATACTCTTTAAAATATTTTAAATTCGCCTACGCCATATCTAGTTTTTGGCTTTGATCTGCATAAACATTAAAACAAAAACTGTAATTAGATATTGAATCTTATAATCTAATAATTACAGTTTATTTTACAATGAAAATGTTTTAGTTTTAAATAGTGAGGGTACGGTGAGTATTTATTTGTCAAGCATTACATCACATTCCAGATGTTACTCTCCTTTTAGAGTTGTCAATTATACGATAAATGATAATGTACTCTCTGTCTATTAGAATAAGTTTGATTATAAACTGATTTGATGTACCTATGCTTGGGACATTTTAAGCCGATTGTCGATGTACTCCAAAAAGATTTTACGCCGAAATAATGTTTTAAAAATATTGTTGTATTATCTAAGGAATATATTAATTATGATTAAAATAAGAACAAAAATCACTATTTAAATATTTAATTGTGTAGGTGGTTGGTTGTCTGCACTTTACTGCACCAAATCATAGTAAAAACAGTTTTTTTTAAATTCGGATTTAAGGTTATAGTGATTGATGTCGAATAGGCTATAGATTAAAAAAATCTTAAGACGACCTTACTTCTCAATCACCAGACAGGAGGGTATTTACAGAGTATGTAACCAAACTAAAAAAGAAAAACGTGGCCAAGATCGATAGACTCAGCCATTGAAGAGTTACTATTACACCACCAGCTGGCACCAGCAGAAAATAATAAGTGGTGAAATATAAGACCAAGGACAGAAAAATATATCACTTTGCCAGTTCTTGACGAACTATAAAAATTTAGTCAGAATCTGGGCATTTTGTTTGAATCTGAGTTTCTGTGTCATTACTTCAAGTTTTAAAAATTTCGATAGTTCTGATCTGTAACATTTGAATAATTCTGTGGCAAATGAAAATACATTTTGGAATATTGCGAAATCCTGCTTAATCCTTACTTCCTTCTTATAGTTCGTCAGGAACTGACAATAGAGATATATTACTTTGTACTTCTAATCTTTTATTTTACCAAATATTACTTTAAAGCTGTCAATTAATTTTTCCCCTTTTTGCGATACAAACGGTTAATATATATATATTATATATATATATATATATATATTTATATATTTCATGCGGGTCAAACTATGAACAATATCTAGTCTAAAAAATTTTCAATTTTCTGATAGAAAAAGTTAACCCTCCACGTTTTGTATTCCGGAATTTCTGGAATTTCACTTAAGTGTAACCCCTCGAGCCGATTAGTTACGCCGGGCGCACGCCACGATATTGAAAGCCGAATGCTTATTTTGTGTTCAGAACAATAAACAAACTGCACAGCTGCTGTAAGGTTTTAGGGTGAATTTCCTGTATTCAGGTTTTGATTAGAAAAATTGCACCTTTATTTGAAATCATTCAAAAATTACATGTTGTAAGTAGGGCTAAAGACGATTTTTTTTTAAATATCTTTGTAGGTTTTGTTTTGAAAGTTTTTGGTACGTAGTATATACGTATTCTAGTAGTTAATCCATTAGCTTAGGATATAGGGCAACCTAAAATTTTAAAATAATATATGAGTAATTCTTGGAAAATGCATAATAGAATATTAACTTTCACAAAGCCTCAAATCTTATATTCCCTGTACACTCCTTTGGCAACATTTTTATAAATAGTTTAACGTTAGTTTTGTTCTAAACACCAATAAAACAAAATATGTGTCACTAAAAGACTTAAACCTAGTTCAATCATATATAGAGTTATTAAGTAGTAGTTTGCTATAATGATTGTTAACAACTCTGTTGAGATTTTAAATCCACACCTGTAAAGGGTATAACTGCATCTCCATCTGAACTACAGCTAGCGTATTAAAAATTTTACTTCAAGAGGTTACAAGGATGGATGAAAGTGAAAATAAAACAGTAATATGAACCTCTCTGCATATCCTTCATACTGTCCGATAGCCCTGGATAAATGTTAAGATCTCGATACCTCAAAGTGCAGCAAGTGAATATACAAACATAAATTTACAGAGTAAGTTCTTAAAAAGCAAAAAATATATAGTGAGAGTAGCACGGCGAGGCTAGTTCGTAACAAATAACTCTAAGGATTGTTTAAAAAGCACTGTTGCGTATTTTAAAGTTAACGTTCAGTGTTGGATGGAAAATAAAAACCTTCCATTTTTAATTTTTAAACCATGTCTGCTGTGCCTTCAGTATGTAACACTTCTATATCACCTTTTTCTGTTTTCAACCGCGCGTGCCAACGTCACGTAAGCATGTTTTTTTTAAAAAGAAAAAAACAACGGTTACTAAACCTTATGATACGAATGAGTAATAATTCTTTATTTCCTTTTTCTTATAAAAACATTAAAAACCCATCTGTCTGTCGCAATGAGAGACAGAATCCATAGGTTTGGATCGAGAATGGCTGGAATTGATAGAGTGGGGCTCAAGCGGATTTAGAAGAGGAAATAGATATTTTTTTATCTATTTCTTGTGCATTATTTCGGATGAGTAAGTATGGAATCAATTTGATTATGTTTTGTTTTGCAATAAAACCCTAATATTTTCATAGGATAGCGGTATATCTCAAAAGAATTACATTAATATTTAAAAAGAGTATTGTTATCAGTCTTAAAAAATATGTACGTACCCCAGATTTACCTTAACCAGTGGCTAAAATAGACCCACGTCGTAATGTGGGGAAAAACCTCTGTGTACCTACTTCTTCAGTCCCACGTGTGATGATAAGCCTCATAGTGTATCTGGATTAAGGTGACTAAAATTTTAAAAGGTTATACTAGCATTTCGAAGATATTCCTACTCTTATTTATAAAACCCAGTGCTTTTCCTGTTATTATAATAAAAAACATTTAAGAATATGTTTTAAAGCTTACTAGGGTGATGAGAAGGTTATACAAATTTAAATGTGTAAAGACTCGCAGTGAAATTAAACAAACAAAGTCATTATTTTAGAAAAGTCAAAAATCTTTACAGCTGCTGTGCAGAGGGGGTGGGTTCGATTCCCGCAAAGGACAAACATTTATGTGATAAACATATTATATGTTAGTCAAAATACACCCAATTTATGTATAATATGTATATATTTCCAAAAAAAAGTTAAATATATGTACTTGTATCCGTTGCCTGGTATCCATAACACAAGCTTTGCTTACTTTGGGACCAGACGGCGCTATGTGTATATTATCCAAAAATGTTTATTTATTTATTAATTTACTGTATATATAGAAAATAAATTTTGTCTTTTAATTCAACACGAAACCCTTCTCCACTCTATTCAACACGAGTAAGCTGCTCACAAATGAGGGATTTCGCTTAAAACCCGAGTCATTACCGCGAGCGAGGCGCGGGATCAACTTGTCCCGACTATGGGTATTTATGACCCCCGGCGGTCGGAGGGTTGCTGTTTCATACCAAAGTACGATTGATGGACGAATTATAGACAAAACGACGGATTTATTTATTATTAAAATGGTTTATTATAATTAAATAGCTGCTGAGTAGATTTTCTATTTCATCTAAGCCATTTTTAAATCCCATACTTATATGACACTTTGTCTATCTAAGCTATTTATGCACCTGCCACGAAATGATCACGAAAAAAAAATGAAATAACATGACGCAAATACCAATTACTTGCAGTTGTATACATGATCTTACTTACAACAGAAAATAAAACACGTATTAAGGAAAATAAGTTTATTTAGAAAAACATAATTTTCGTACAGTTTGATACTTACGTGCTACGTTGCATTAAGTAACAAGAGGACAACGCAGGTGGTTTAACTTTATTTGCACAATCTTCAACATAAACCAATAAAACGATAACACTGTCCGAGATTGAGATTCTTGTCACATTTCTGGATTCTCCCCACTTATAATAATATTCGTATATAACATAAATGTAACATTTATAATACAAAAGATTGCCCTTAAATAGCAGATTATTAGAGATAAAGAATTTCTTGTATCTATCTATCTTCTAGATAGAGGAGCTATCTTCATATACTTTGAGGTGTAGTCCACCTGACGTGGACATTTTTAATAATTAAACTTCTTACTTTAAAATCTTTTTACTTAAATTTGTATGTAGGTATATTTTGAAATCGAATATAAATAGTTGGAGTAAGTATGGTATACACAAACTCTTCACTTGATTTTTAAAATTAAAATTATGCAGTTATTAGTACTCAATAGCCTACAAGGAATTGTGCCGGCTATAGATATCAGTGGAAACTCTTCCCTGAACATAAAGCTCCCAATACAAAATGCTTTTGATACACCTTTTATATACAAAAATTTAGCTTATGTATTCTTGTTAATATTTACAAAAAACCTTAAGCAAAATGTAAAAAACTTATCAATTAACTAAAACTTGTAATTCCTCACCCCTCGTCACTAATCCTCGCTCCAGCACAAAGGGACGCTAATGGTCGCCCCTGTAAGCTCTTCGCCGCACTTTTACTTAAAACTAGTAGTAAAAACGTGTGAGACTTTTCTTAATAACCATTACTCTACATGTATGTTAAGTATAACCTATTACATATATATTAGGCATATTAAAAATCTGTACTTTAATATTATAAATGTAGAAGTGTGTTTGTATGTAAGTTTGGTGGTTTTTTGGTTCGTCTTATTGATTTTACTATCTATTAATTAATTGATAAATTTTATGCATATTTGTATTGCGTATTTTATCGTATCATATTTAAATTATTAAATTTTTAGCGCCACAACGAAGCAAGCAAATGCCTAGATTTTGGGCACAGATATAGATCTAAGAATAAATATACTTTTTGTCCTAACAAGTCCTGTGGAAACAATTTTTTAGCATTTTTCTAATACTTTATTTATTTAGGCCGTAACGAAAGAACTAATTGCCTAGATGTTTTGGCAAAAACATAGTTGAAAAAATGAAAATATAAATATATATGTAAGATATTTTTTATCCTGATTAAGAAATCTCATCAAAATAGTTTTTCCCGCATGTGATACTAAAGGGTACCATACTCCTACACAGTGCAAGAGCGATGAAATGGGTGAATTTTGGGGGCCTGAGAAGTACTTTAACCAGTTACGATTAAGTACTTCTATTAAAATGTAAAGTTTCTACAAGAATAGGTTTTCAGTAATGATATCGTTAGTTTTTGTTTTTATAGCAACGGAGCAACAGAGATAACTTGATTCGGACAAAGACGTAGGTGGAGAGATACAGTTTCCGCGGGGCACTATCCTTTCGCGTTCCTTATTTCCTTTATTATTAGCCTTATAAGTCCTCACAGTTGGGACAGGGTTTAACCTCACCGAATTCGGGCACAGTCCCCACGTGGGCTCAGTGCGAATCAATGTACTTGGGAAATGAAGAACAAGATTCATGGTACACGCTGGGCTCAAACCTTCGCCCCTCAGATTCTACCACCGATATTTTCAATGCAATGGTGCAATAAGTAGCTAGAGGAACAAAGATTATGAAACTGAGACTGACATATTATTATAATACTTTTATTTTTAGCAGAGTTTTGTAGTCGTTTTTTGGGTGAAATTTTATTTTATTTTTTAGTTATCATATTTCAGTAGATCATTAAAGTCTCTTTAAAGTAAAAACCGGCCAAGTCCGTGTCGAAAATGCATTAAGTTAGGATTCCGTAGAATGAGAATTATTGCGGATATTTGAAAACTTGTAAACCGATTTGGCTTAAGAGGATAACGATTCGCAGTGCCTCGCAGCGGGCTTCATACAAACGAATTTCTCATTTTTTTGCTATTTACAGATCAAACACTGTGCAATTTCTTAGTCTTATTCCCAAGCCGAATACCTATGGTTTTCCAAAATTTTGTTAAAAACTAGGAATCTTTCTTCGAAACCATTTGTATGAAAAACTAGAATCCTGAATAACTTTTGAACTATAAAATTCAATAGAAAACTGGCACACTGCAGACCTAGATATTTATTACTATAACATGTCTTCAAAATTTCGTGATGTTTGATCAGCAAGTGTCAAAAATAAGTGCGAAATTCATTTGTATAAAGCAGCGTGCTTTATTAGAGAGGCGCTCCGAATCGTATTCTCTTAAACACGTCATACTGCAAAGCGCCGCCCACACCAATGTGTGTTTTATCATTTACCAAAAAAATACGTAGGAGGTCCTAATTAAATATTCGTCACGATACGGCTAGTGATTTTGGGGTCGTCGACAAGCTGGTGTCTGGGTGCACCGCCCGCCCAGAGATGGCAGCAGCCAAATTTCAGCTTCTAGTACTAATAGTTTCTGTGCTAAGTCACGCACAGACAGACGGACGAACATAGCGAAAGTACAAGGATTCCTTGTTTATTATAGAACCATAAAAAAAGAAAAAAACCGACTAAAAATAATCATTCTAATGCAAATCCCAGCCAAATAATCTCCTTATTCCAAAGACAAATAACCATAATTTCTCGTAGTCTATAACTTCAAATAAAAAGAAAATAATTATTGTCTATGGGTGCCGCGTAAGTGGCGCAATGGCCGGGTAATCCCCGAACATATAATCTGTCAAAGACTATGACTATTATAGACATGACATTCAAACATTTAATAGGTTACTTTTTTGTGAATGGAAACTACTCTTGTCATTGTGTTTTTAATTAAGTTTATGTTAATTACCTGTTTTTTTTATAAGTCAAGAAAAAAAATTGAAGACACTAAAACGGTGTAAATAAAAAATAAAAATTAAATTAATGCGGGAAATACCCGACTGTAAAAATATTAAGAACTTAACAGAAATTAAAATATACCGATTATTTAACTATAGGCAGGCGGGTCATATCAATGCAAGTTCAAATAGTAGTACAGATTGCTCACACTAGAGTATTGTTACCTTAGAATGAGTTCCGTTTTCAACAACAATTTGAATGTCAATAAATATACCTTTAATTAGTAGCTACTAATTTTATTTATACTTAAATATATCTTTAATATTTATAATTGCTATGAATTAAAATGATTCAAAAAAAAAATAAAGTGTAATTTAAACTTAGCTTAACTTAACTTAATAATTAATAAAACTTAATAATTTACAATAAACAAAACAGTAAGAGAAAATAACTACCTTTAGGTATTTTTAATTTGTCTGCAGAATTAGCGCGCAACTCGCTGTTTATCCTTCTGCAGGTAAGTCGTGTTTTTTGGTTGAAATGAACTGCTTTATTTCTTAAAGATTAAATATTATATCACTTTTCTGGACTTACATAAAGTTGATAGTCATTACTATTTCGGAATTAAAATGGCGTTCTGTCGAAAAGTAACAGCGACAGTGACTCTCCAGCACTCGCTGTTTTAAATGTTAATTATTATCGCAATTTATCAAGTAAATTATATTTATTTAATGCTTAACCAAATATTTAATCAAAAGAATTAATTGAATTTAGAAGGTCCGTGGTGGCCTAGGTGTTTCGGTGTCGGCTTTGTCTTCTGAAGTTCAAAGGTCGAAGATTCGAGCCCGGCGTGAATTGATAAGGTTTTTTCTCAATTGTTCAAGTATATTAAAAATTCACACTGGCTTTACAGTAGAAAAATTGCGAGGAAACCGAAATATCTACATCAAAAAAGATGTATGTTAAGTCCACTACCCACACTGGGCCCCCGTGTGAAGTTGGGAATTTAGAAAATAATTTATTTGATTCCTTTCATTTTTTTATCAAGGTAGTACATAATTGTATAATAACCTTTTTTGACAAGTTTCTGATTTTAATTTTATTTTTAAATTTAATCTACATAGGTACTTCTGCAGGATTTTTTTTGGAAAAACGGATACAATCGATCCATTTAATATAGCTGAAACTACCTACGGTAGGTAACTATTTCCGGTCGTCTCAGCCACGTTTTCGGAAAACCAACATTGGTTTTTCATAGCGCTCAATTTATTTGAACTAAGGTCTTGGCTTACGAGTGAAAAACCGAAACTAACAAAACCGAATAGGTACAATTTATTTGTGTTTGGCCTTTTGTGGTCGTAATCAGAGGCGGCACGTTAAATGCTAACCTTTTATTCTGCTTTTACAAACGCGCGTCGAGCGTGTATGCTTTTGTGTCATATTGTGACCTTTTGTCTTTATTTCAAAGTGAGTTACTAAAATCACAATAATCACAATTTTTTTTTTAATTTTATTATTACTTATTAGACAATAAACAAACTGTTATGTATATGTAGGTTTGTACTTATTTAATTTGTTAATCAAAAACTCGCGCACGAGCTAAACATTTGTTGTGATAGGTAAGAGCGACAACAGAGCGCCCGCGCCCCGGTCGGACTGAAGACCCCCGGCGCGGGGATCAAGCTGGCAACGGGCTAGGAGTGGCGCGCCACATTTTGCTAATTTTTCGTACAAATTCTTCTGTTTCACGTGTGAGACTGTTTCAAACTTTCTTTTTCACACTCGTGGTTTTTAGCTTTATGTCTCTGTACTGAAATTTTCATAGGAGCGCAATTGCTAGCGCTCCACTTAGTGCCACAGTCTCCTCAGTTAAATTCCATACTAAATCTTTAGTTAACTGTGTGTGTACAGAATGTTTTAGTGAAATGCTATTTTAACATAAAGAGTAATAGAAGCATAATAATTAATATTTTTAAGCAAAATATAAAACATATTGTTTCTTTAGTAGATAATTATTTATGGGAGTGCGATGCACCAGCACTCCTTAGGACGAGCCGCCTCTGGCGTGATGTCGTTAATACCAACAACCACTAATAGGTATGATTTTTAATTAGTTTATCTGAGTCAGTAAATGTCACAGAATATACGTCTACCCTCTCTAAAGTTCGAAGCGAGTTTAATTTCCTGTCGGATGCTACGCCCTCTGTCGCCGGAAGCCGAGATAAGCTGTAACCTCCCAGTACGGATGCTGATAAAACATACTACTAACATGAACATTAAGGATCGGTGTTTACTTTGAGTATGACATTATTTATAGATAAATCAACAAATAAGCTGCTTAGTTATTTTATTTAGAATACACAATTTATTTTTAATAAATTATCAAATAGTATTAATTTCCAACAATCTCTTTGTACAGTAAAACATCTAATTCCTAGACCTCTGCTATAAGGTAATATTTTTTTCAATGCTCTTGCTTGTAAAGAGATAAATATGTTATAAACCACGTGTGTAATTTAGTTTACTTTGGCATGCTAGTGTAGGAAGGTTATTTCTTTTCTTAGCAAAATTAATATATTATTTTTGGTTTTATATTCTGCTAGCAGCTTCACTGTAAAAAAAGTCTGAAAAAAGATATCCCCCTACCATTTTTCACAAATATTTCTCTATTTCTCTAAACATAATGTGTGATGCATGAATAAAACATATTTATTTATTTTCACGCCAGTGTATTTAAAAAGTCGTTTAAAACGTGTGAGCATTGGTCATCTCGTACTTTGCTTTATTACTTAATTTTATGTGTAATACCTACTTTAAAACAAATTTAACTATTAATGACATTCTACTTACCTTATATTCTAAAGAGAAACATAAGTCCGCTAATACGCTCATATCTCATAAACCGTTATTTGAATTTTCATGTTTTACTTTTTCAAATATTTCAGAATTCATTTAGAGAAGTACTAAATAAACTTCAGTAAATCAATTGAAAGAGTAAAACCGATTACCTTATAAATAAATTAGCCCCAAATTGTAAACAATTAATGGTTTTTGGTGACAGCCGCAAATGGAGTTTTAAAGTTAAACGTGATTAATTAACTGGGCCTTAAAACTTGGTTCAAACGGGCTTAAGATAAAGCTGAGTCAGACTACCGGGGCGGGTTCAAATGAAAATAGAAATGAAAAATATCTTTATTTATAAAACCGCTTCAAGAGGTATTTTAAATATGAAATTTTTGTTTTGTTATTTGTATTGCTACCGGTTTGCAAAGTTGTTTTGTACTGAGAATAACCATCAGGATACTTAACACTCCCTTTTTGCAAAAAATATTACACGTTTCCTTTATATTTTTTATACCTTTTTGTATATTTAGTTATGTAGTATTATCAAATAACTTGTTTTTATATTTGGTGGATTTAAGTTACTCGTCACGAGGAATTATGTTAAGGCGTTAAAAATTTTGAGTGTCTCGAACTTTTTTCCATAACTAGTCCACTGCACTATAGACTGTTTTTGCACTCGCTACGCAGCTTCTGGGAGCTTATTGCGAAAAGTCTCGAGTAAGTTCGTGTCTCGCTCGAAGTTAGACCTACTTTCATGAATTGCATTCATTTTGCTCTTTAATTTTTTAGTTACAAATACTCCTCCTAAGTACAGTACAGTACCTTTGCAGTAGGAACACAGAATACAGTGTGGTATGAGTGCGAGACAAATAGCAAATTGAGAGTGCTCCACCTAGCCCTATTCAGTTTTTCGAGAGTCCTTTACATGGTACACTGTGTTAATAATAACTTAGACGGATAAAAAAATCTATTACTTACAGTCGTAGTACAAGTTTCCGACGGCAGAGGTCAGCTTTGGGGTACCGTGACCGGAGATGGCCGCCATTCTCTCTCCCTGTGCACACAGAAAGACAAATCGTTGCAATTATTTACAAATGCAAGCAAATAAAAACTGAAACTTCTAAGTGAAAATGAAATCACAATCTGTTTTAGGTACATTTAAGCCAGCGGACGCGAGTTTGACATACCTGTCTAAAAGCTTGAACGATGGAACACGAATAAAGATAATAATTATACAATAGTTTAATAATAATTAAAGTAATCATTTAAGTTTGATACTTTTAGCCTATACAAAGCAGACGTGTATTGACCATCAGAAAGAGAAAGAACAAATATGATAAGGATTTCGTGGTTACCTTGTGAGATATAGATTCCTGATAATTGTAGTTAAAAAATATATATACCTACCTACATTTGTGTGCTAGGACAGCCTTTGGCATAATATTTATTTAAAATGGACTTTGGTTTTAGTCAGCATTTACAGCTTATCGCTATATGTACAATTTGTAGCCAGGTGTTTTTTTTTAGTTCAAAAGGTGATGAAAAGAAAATGATTAACTGCGAAAACCAAAGTCTGTACCATACACATTGGTATACATTCTTGTAATACAGCATACTGTAAAAATCGTAGAAAACTAGAAAAATAAGAAAAGCCTGCTTAATATTTCTTATTGGTACTTAGGGTAGTAATATATGTACCTAACGGGTAGTATACATACTTGACGAGTATTAATCTTGAATCAAAAGTGCCAACAGCAATTTTATTTAATTTCAAAAGATGTAAAAATAGCAATTTGTAACAAAAACGACACCATTTGAGGATAAAATTTGCTGCAAATGGTTGGTTTTGTTATTATCATATTTTAACCACAAATAATTTAAAGCAAAGCACAGTTAAACAGATAAACGTTTTAATAATTTAAAAAAAATACCGCAAGCATCGAGCAATTATGTACTAACGTAACACAAAGAAATTCTAGATTCTACCAAATCAAGATGGCGTCAAGGCAGCAAAATCAATATGGCGACAGTAAATGGCGGCTAGTAATGAAAATGAACGAACCAACTGGATATGTTCGGCTAATTGCTTGCAGTAGGAATATAAGCCGTCCAGAGATAACTTTGACATGCTTTCTCAACTCAGTTATCTATAGTCTGCAAAAAGAAAAAAAAAAGAAATATTAATTTTATACTTGTGAAGTATATTTGGAATTATAATTTGTCTTGGGACGGCTGTGCCTTGTAAAATTTTTTTGTAGTAAAATTGAATAAAAATTATTTGTGAAGATTTAGTTATCGTGAGCACAAATACCCAAGCAGATATCTAGAGTAAAGTACGTATACGAGTTCATACATATATATATATATATATATTCTTTTTCTGCGCATGCGTATTACAAAGGTAAAAAGGTGATACAAAAATACTGAACTAATAATTATAGGTGTATGAAAATGTATGAAAAAAAAACCCTCTAAAACTAAATGACAAAATCTACAATAAGATTTGATATAGTGGAATGCAACTTAACATATAAAGTCATAGTCATACAAACCTTTCTTCGGTGATCTCCTTTTAAATTAAATTGAGATATAATTATTTTAATTTAAATCTATTAGATAAAATTTAAGTAAACACTACTTGTACGATATATTTTTAGTTGAAAAACAGATCAAGATATGGCGAAAAGGATTGTTAATAAAATTATAAATTAAAAGGGTGTGATCGCGTAATTTCGATATTTTATATATGTTTTTCATATATATTAGATATATTAATAGTTTAAGAGATATATAACAGCTTTGTCAAGCTGGGGCCACGTCTTCTAAAAGGTTGGAGTTCGACTGTGAATTTCAGTGTAATTTTCAGGGGTTGGTTGTTAGACGCATGCGCTTTACAAAGGTCATATGGGGGGGGGGGGGAGAATTTAGGTCGTGAGGCGTTGGTCAATAAGTGGAAGTAGGTTACCCCCCTTTGTGTGATACTTGATATAAGTAGATATTGGAAATACCCCGCCCACTGTTGTTGAAGTTTCTTGAGTGGGAGGGAAGCATTTTCTTTGTCATCTTTTTCATTTTTCGTCCATATTTTGTATTTAATCAACGAAGGAGGGTCTCATCTTATGCCAAAGATTATTGGGTCTTTATCTATTAGGTATTATTCAAATCTTAAACCTACTGATTAACTGATCGACGCTACTATTGCTTAAAGTATGAAATAGATAATGGTTTTTGCTAACTAGTGACTCCATGGCTTAGTGGGTAATAGCCTGCCTGCTGAACTGAAAGGCGTGGGTTCGATTTTCGCAGAAGACAATCATTCATGTGATGCACATTTGTATCTGCTCTGATCGTGAGTCTGGTTGATTTTATGTATAATATGTATGTATGAACAAAAAAAAGATGGTATACATTTTTATTCGTTGTGACCAGTCTATCTATAGCACAAGTTATGCTTAGTTTAGGAACAGATGGCGCTGTGTGCAATGTCTAAACATATTTATTTATGTAAATTATTACTATGGAAACAAATGGATTAAAATAAACATTTTTTTATTCTTAGATGTTTGAGTATGACTGTAGAAAATGCTTAACTGATTATGATTCATTGTCACTGGTATGACCTTAAGACTGCAAAATTTTACAATTAAAACATCTACTTTCAAATGTAAAGGCGTTAAAGTCGCAAAAAGAAATTGCTACTGAGGACTTTTTGATGTTAATATTATAGTAGATTTACGTTTTGTATACCAACGCTTTCAATCTCACAATTCAGTCAAGTTAAATAGGTATTGTATGATAGCTAAACAAATTTCCCTATAGCCGCATTATTGATATTCATGTACATACATTATGCGGTCAAACAAAACGCGACTATTCTTAAAGTACCGTGGCCAAAAAGTATATCATCAATGTAAATAAATATTTCATAGTATAGATGCAGTCACAAGCTTAACCTCGAGCTAGCGGCTCGATTCCGTAAAATGACAGCTAAGAATTCTCGTTTGAAATCCATAGAAATAAGATATACATTGCGCATTTGAAATGACGTATGAAATTCATCGATTGTCGCGAAACCGCAATGTATATCTTATTTCTTTCAAAAAAGGTAAGCAACAATACTTACAGTCCGTGTAAGTGCTCTACCAATTGAGCTATCGAGGCACAAGTCTGGCCAATGAAAATTCCAACTACAACTTTGCCATGGAAATATGCTTGTGACCAAGAAGTAAAATAATTATTCCTTCTCTAAATGCTAAAATTAACGTCTGTACGTATACGTATAAGTAGGTTCCCTACGCTTTGACATTTGCCTTATAAACATTAAGCTGAAGTTCACAATGTTGACGTCAATAATATATTTCAAAATGGAGGATACTTCAACTTAAAATTGCAGGAATTTATTATAAATCATATCACGTAATCACGTAAGTTGTAGAAAATCAATAATTACGCCACTACGCAATAATTATGCCAACAGAGGCCTAATTACTATGCCTACGTAGTCTACGCTGTCAGCCCAACCTTTAAAGGACTACTTTTTGGTATGAAGTAAGTAAAAGCCTTAAATTTTCGCAGAGTATGTGTTATTATGGCGGATTTACTAACAAATAAAAAAAAAGTAAAAAGCGGTCTTTATTTAAGAATTGTGTTTTTGTTTTTTATGTTCTTAAAAACGGTTATTCATACAAGCTTCGAAGTTAAAACAATTGCAGGTAACGCGAGTGTAAGCTCTATAGTAAAATTGCAATCATTAAAAAGCGTCAAGCGCGAGTCGGACTCGTGCATTTTCTGGTAGTAAGAAACCTTCGTTGCGCAGTCGCGACGCCTAGGAAGTTTTTTTTTTGTTTGAAAGCTGATCTAAGTTTCTAAATCTTCTAGATTATACATCAAGTAGGTACGTACTTGCCGTAGAAATCCCACGCCGATAAACGAATTTAGAGCGGGCAGAACAGCGGGCAAAAGCTACTAGGTAAATAAGTCACTTAAAGGTCCTTCGGCCAATTACCGTTTTTAGGGTTCCGTACCTGAAAGGTAATTAGGAACCTTATTACTAAGGCTTCGCTGTCCGTCCGTCCGTCCGTGTGTCACCAGGCTGTATCTCATGAACCGTTATAGTTAGACAGTTAAATTTTCACAGAAGATGTATTTCTGTGGCCGCTAAAACAACCAATACTAAAAAATAGAAAAAAAAAATTTAATGGGGCTCCCATACAACATACGTAATTTTTTTGCTCGTTTTTGTAGATAATGGTACGGAGCCCTTCGTGCGCGAGTCCGACTCTCACTTGGCCAATTTTTTTACCAGGCCCAAACCCTGTAAAAATCCTAATCTTAAACGAATCTATTAAAGTGAAAGTCTATTTTTTTGTTACCCTGTTACGCCGGCGTCGTAATGAAGCATTTAACTGTCCTGATTTTTGGCACTGAAATAGTTGAAAGAACCGAAACTCACGATCAGAGTCGAACCTTTGAATCCAACGATAGAATTTGGCTCTTCAGAGGAATTTTTAGAAAATATACTGCTTACGAACGCTTAGGTTGTGGAATGAGCTCCCTAACAAAGTTTATCCTAGGGTTTACAGTATGAGGTTTATAAGAAGGGAATAATTTGATGGTGATTTTCAAAGGTTCTACCAACCCAGTACGTCAATAATGCCCCTAGTGTTAACTTCCGGCCTCCCTTATTCATGTTTGTTACCAACGGAATATTTTTTTAGGTTCCGTACCCGAAGGGTAACTAGCGGAACATTATGACCAAGGACTCCGCTGTCCATATCTCATAAACCATGATAGTAAGACAGTTGAAATTTTTGCAGAAGATGTATTTTTGTTGCCGCTAGTTATAGGTTTGTTGTTAAACAAATACTAAAAAACAGAATAAAAAAAATATTTAAGGGGGCTCTCATTCAACAAACGTTTTTTTTTTGCGCGATTTTCCTCGATATTGATAACGGCAACAGGTAGACGCATAAAATATTCACAGTATATTTGGTTTTTATAGTCACTTTAAAAATAAATAATTAAATTCAAAATTTCCATGCCTTTTTTATAGATAATAGTACGGAACCCTTCGTGAGCGAATCCGACTTGCTCTTGTCCGATTTATTTTATCCTGATTAAAAAATCCCACGCACACGAAGTAGTAAAATATAATAAACTGAGTTAATTTAGGTCTAAATCTAAGTTAATATTTTTTTAATGGATTTTTTTGTAATTGACATATTTCACTATACAGAAAGAAATATCCGAATGCCAAAAAGGTAACAATCCAACCAAATCTGTAGTCGTTATGGAAATCTCTACTTCGACAAATACGGGGTGCCAGTGGAACGCTTTACCCATCCCTTATGCCACCCACGCCGCCCCCGCTTTGGAGCAGGGTAGTCTTGGGTAGGCGGGGACACGCCCAAAATGGAGATCAATACGTATCAGCGTAGCTAGTGGTACCTACTAAAATTTAACAATATTGCAATCTTAAATGAAATAGAAGAAATTACAATCGTTAAAAATTGTTCTATGATTTACTTACGATTATTTGCCTCAGGACGTTTGGACACAGGTGTATCCTCAGAGAAAGGAGGCTTAGACCATAACACACATCGCTGATCTGGGGCAAAGTGGTAAACATTGTCAAGCTAGTGGGCGCCACTCAACTGTTAAAATGTTCATGCCACGCATAAGGTTTCCTACTTGGCATAACGACTGCTGTCATATGACTGCTTAATTTTTTTCACTTATAGAAAGCTTAAGCAGCAATAGCCCTAAGTAACATCAGCTATGCTTTGTTTTAATTAAACTAAATTTTTGAATCGAGTCCGAAGAAAAACATATCTACTTTTTCTTTACGTTGGAGAGACAGACAGCTAGCCAGGTACTGAAAAGGATATAAATACTTTGTATCCCCATCGAGCTTTCCCACGGAAATTTTTAATGGGGTTAGTAGTTCCCAACGGTACACTATCTAAAATCAATTTGGATTTTTGGCATAAAATATCTGTACGTCATTGAGCCTAGATAGTTTCCCCGGGAATAGATTTTTCTTCGAGTAAAACCACGGACCATTTTAAATGTGATTCATGCTTGCAAACCAAAAAAGGCAATGTTGATCAATGATCTTGATGATATTGTTACTAAATTGAAATAAAAGGCAGGATTTTACCTCTCTCACTTTATCGCCTGGCACGCAAGTTTTTTTTGTTAATTCTAGTAAAAAATAAAACATTCAGAAACACGGTCCGTCCTCACTACTTTATATATTAGTGGTCCGTTCATATTTCCAAAAATGTGTTTTGAATTATAGTTTGAAGTTGGTGAATATGTACTCCTAACAGTTTACAACTTACACTTTACTTTCATGACACCAACTTCAAACTGTAATTCAAATCACATTTTTGGAAATAAGTAATTAATTTCGAAGGACGGCGCACGAGGTAAAATAATTTTGCTACCGAGTGATACTCTCTACTTTTTATCACCCTCTATGAATAAAGAGGTAAGTGTAACTTATAAATAACAACATTATATATATTTATTAAATTATCATTACTTGAGGAAATGTTCCATGCGGTGGCATAATGCTATGAATATTTAAACGCTGATTAATTAATTTGCATTAAAAGCTGTGTATTTCGCTCTGGGTGTTTTTCTTTAATTTATGCAATAAACTAAAGAATCTAAACCATCAAAATAACAAATAACGAGTCTATAGTAAATTTATTTATGTAAAATCTCATGTCCCTGACAAAGACCCAAATATTCACTTATCAATTTTTGATTGAATTCCGTCTAGATACAGAGTAGTTAGTTATCAGAGTTACATATAATGTTTAGACCATGTTATCGACTAAAAGCTTGTTGAAACAAAAAGCTTTGTTATGCACTTTATCTTATCTTTCGTCAAACATAGAGTAATACAGTTACAAAGGGTGTAGATTTCAAGGTTACAAATTTGTACAAAATTAGATTTTTGAGTATATTATTCACACAAAACTTTAGCTATTTAAAATATACCAATAAAGCTGGCAATATGGGTCTAATAATTAGTAGCTGGTTTCGCACACTTTTGTTTAAGGTTGTTAAGTTATCAACATTCGTAAAGCCAATAGTTTTGTTTAAAAAAACTTATTGCTATCTTTTTGTACATAAACGAAAGGTTTTTGTTAGTCAGAATAGCTAAAGGATGGCTTATAGTGCTCACACTGGATGAGAACGATTCAAAATTTTATATTGTGGAGGTAATTTAAGGACTTTTCCAAGTTGTAGTTTTTTTGCAGGCAGGGTGGCTGTATATTCTGTATTTAAGTGATAGTTGTTAATTTTGTATGACTAAATCTAGACTTAAAAATGGTATACCATTAAAATCGGTGCATTTGGCAGCTGTATAATACTTAACACAAACTGTTAATATAACTGTATTTTTTTATTTAGTTAAAAGACAGTTTAAATATTCTAGTACTGCTACTTACTTCTAAAAGCACTCTCCTGTGCCACATTTTAATAGTCTAACAAATTCGATTTTTTCTTTTTTAATTCTGATATTAAATAAATAATTGTTTTAAAGTGTAAGTAAATAGAAATATAAACAACTTGTAGGTACATTCCTTGTTTTAAACCTGAGTCACATTGTTGAAAAACAACAACATAAGACGTTTTCAACGCAATTGGTTCATTGTAAAACACTCTCTATAACACACTACTCTGTACTTATATAGATAGTGATTAACCGGTAGCACGAATTACTCAAACCGATACATACATCGGTACTGAAAGGCGGCTACAGTGTTGCGTCTCAACGTTAAATGAAGGTATTTATAATAGATACTGATTTTAACTTTCGAGAAGCCAAAAGTATTGTGGAAGTTTAAAAAAATAATAATTAAACATAATTTTAATTTAATACAATATCTTATAATGAAATTAAAAATAGGGTGCGTAGGTTGGTTTAATCACGATATAAGTAAAGTTTCATGAGCTTTTATCTATTTAAATAAATAGTTATAAACGCATAATGCCCTCAGCATAACCATGAAAAATTAAATTGATTTTTTTCTGGCTGCCAGAGAGTTGCATATATTAGTATTTTTATACATATACACACAAGACTTATGAAGTTAGTACATCAATCTTAAAAATACACAATTATTCATAAAATTAATAAATACGTACGTGATAAATGTCCGATTTGAATAATTTAAAAAGTAATCTACAGGTATTGAAACAGTCTTGAATACGAAATGATTTATTTGGATAAGGATTAATACAAAGGAAGGTATGCATAACATGGTCGGATTTCGGTCGGCATTTCTATCAACTTTTTAAATGTCAAAAATATGTTATTGTGACATAACTACAATAGTTGGACATATGGTATCGCGAAGTTTTTTATAGATATTGATAAGTTCTTTAATATTGTTAAACATTTTTTTGTTCTATCATCAATAGTTTTCGCAGCGCATGCGATGAAAAACATTTTATAGCAAATTTTTATACACCTTGGGTTACATTATTGAAGTTTTAGTAGGGATCACTAATTTTTCCTAGTATAAATATAGCTTATGCTACTCAGGGATAATGTAGCATTCTAATGATAAAAGAATTTTTGAAGTCGGTCCAGTAGTTTTTGAGTTTATTCGTTAAAAATATACAAAAATACACATCTTTCCTGTTTATAATATTAATGTAGATGGTGCATAATACATAGCATCATTTTATTGTAAATAATCATCGATTTCATTGGAAGTTCTTTTGTGTTTTCAGGCTGCAGAATAAAAATCTTTTATACAAAAAAATTTAATCGTAGTAACTGAACGCTAGACCTATTTTTTCGAAAAACTTAATTTAGAAATTCATTATTATACACAACTTGACCGTGTTGCTTTAATTTTGAAGGTCATTTTCAAAAATCAGAAAGATAATAAGGGGGTAAAAAAACATTTTAGAAATTTGAAATTTTTTTTCGTGATAATTTTATTCTTTATTTAAACAATGAATAAGGCCACTTATTTTTTTTTATAAGTCAAACAAGATACACCTACAAATAAATTAGTTTTAATTTAATGTTACGTTTTAATAAAGAGATTAACATATCACAAAAAAAAAAGAAAAAAGTATTTTTAATAATATTATTACTTTCACCAGAAATCAATACATTTTCAAATTCTTTCACATAAGGAGATACATATTTAAACTCGTAAGCATTACATTCATACAAAGTCTGGTACCATCCCAGTTTTACTTATTTTCCCAAAAACCTTTGCAAAACCTATGGACCTACTAAGTATATGAACCTGCAACTAGCCATTCTAATTGTGTTCTACTATGGAGCATCTGCTTGATATTAGCACAGCACATAATGTAGTTTATTGTGATACTACGTAGCATTGACAGGGTCTAAAGACTTGAAATTTTGCACTGAAGTTCTTGTTATAGCGTACGAGTATATATATATATATATATATATACATTTACATACCTTTAAATGAGCAATTCTTGGAACTCGTATGTATATATGATCGGAACTCTGATGTCGTTATATCCGATTATTAGAATCCATACAAAACTATATTTTTCACTCCTTAAATAAATTTTGTGCTTTAAGAGGTGATACCTATGTACGGTTCAAACTATACTGCTAATACCTAACAATTCCCTACCTACAAAATTTCGTCGTACAACCTGGTAGATAGGTATATAAGGGAGGCACATAGCTCCGGAGAGATCAATAACGGACATCTTCTATCTCTTCTCACTTATATTGTTGTTCCTTTCTAACGGACAAAGCCTTCCGTTGTTACATAAGCCTTCGATAGATACCTTTAGCTTTAACTAAATTCCACCAGGCGTTTATGACAAAATGCGTTTTGGCATGGGCTTGACAAAAATGACATAAGCGTAAAAATAAAATCATAAACGTAAAAATACTTTAAAAAAGACCCAGGACAGCACTTAGGGGTATAGTATTCGCTACCTTCCAGCTCCATAATCAGACCCTGGATACCACAGAGGTCTATATAACAAGTCAAAACAAATATAACGAGTTCAAACATAAAAGGGTTTAGGTGCGTAACAAAAAAAAAAATTACCTATGCCCACCTCCAGGCTCCATCATCACATCATTTCTATAGTACCATAATATTGCATTGTCACTAAGAAGTACCATAATATTGCATTGTCACTAAGAAGTACCATAATATTGCATTGTCACTAAGAAGTACCATAATATTGCATTGTCACTAAGAATACACAGGTATGCAAAATTTAAACGCGAAAGGCTTTTCAGATGTTATATAGGCTTTTAAGATAATAGAGAAGTAAAATGTAAGAATATATTTTTTAACAAAAGATTTTTTTTGTAAAATTTACTTATCAGTGTAAAGCAAACGACCCCAAACTCGACAATCTTTGCAGTTTCTATCAGGAAGGTTCAGAGGTAAAGTCCAGCTCTATTTTCAAACTCGTAGTTATCAGGTACCATGGGAAGTACCCAAGGGAACAAAACAAACTAGAAAAATTCGACTGTCGATTCCGGTATTTCCCATCAGCGAGTTTCAGTTCTTACATCCCGGCTGCATAATCAGCTAATCTAGAAATACATATTTTTTCTAGGAGTTTTTAGATAGTAAACTTTCCATAACGTTAAAGTTTCTCATCTTATATAGGGCGGTGTACAACATAAATTATTTTCTTCATAAGTAGTACTTATAGACATCTTAATTAATAAACAACTATAATTTCAACAGTGAAAACGAGTTGTGAAAAATTTTCCGCAATGGCGGGAAAGATTAATCAGTTTTCCTATGCGCGCTCATGGCGATCGGCCATAGACTTTTATGCGAATAGCGTGTTAGCCACGTACAAAATGGGGAATTAAAAGTTTTCTTTATTACAGAGAAAATAAAAGTTATATTCGAGTAAAAGTTTTATTTATTGAACACGTAGAAGTTGAAATTATCTATTTAAATACGAAGTTGTATGAAATGAGCAAACCATAGAAGTTGAAATTTGTACTATTGAACACGAACTTTTTTTTATCGTAACTTTTTTAAGAACAAAGGTACTTAAGGCTGCGCCCTACTTGAATGTGCAGTTTTCTGCTCGTTTTTAAAATCGATTTCACCATCATATTGAAAGTTTCAGACTACAAAAAAATAACATGGCTTTCTACATTCCTTGTGATTTAAGATATCTGTTAAAACGTCGCTTAAAAAATAACGGCCGAACCTCTCGTTTTTCTATTTTTAATTCATAACTCCTCATCAACTAGTAGCGGACACATAATTTATTTTAAGAAATGTTAATATATAAAGCTAGAAAATTACTGTGATAGATAGTTATAACTGTAATTAATTATTTTCCACTTTTTACGCTAAGCTGTACTATATTTTTGCCTCAGAAAACTGAGCTCTATTCGAGATTAACATTGTCGATTTCAGCCCAAAAGCCACAACTAAAAAGCTTTCTTCTTTTAAGTTTACACGGACGAAGTCACTCGAATAAGCTAGTTATTTATATAAATGTAATATTTATTATAAGTAGTAGAAAATGTTTGTACATACTTATGGTTTTTTTATTTGCCTCTTTGTAATATAAGAACTGCAAAACATATTTATGTGAAACAATACCGTCTAGTAGATTATAATTTTTGGGATTGCTGTGTGTAGTTTTGCTGTATAAATTCACTTAGTAATAAAATTATTAACCTATAAAAACCTATATTTGCCAAAGAGACAGAGGCTGTAAGATCTTAGCCCTTTTTATGTTATCTATAAATATATCTTCATCTGTTATTTAGTATATATAATAATTATTTTAATATAGATTAGTTATTAATACTTTTTTTATTTACTAAAGTATGTTACATAAATTATACAAGAAGCCAGCACCAAATAACTACGTATAAAAATCCTGTCTTAACATCTAAAGCAGGCAGGCTAATAATTTTTCGGGTAACATTCCATAGCCCTTCTACCTTAAAAAGTCTTAACATTAAAATGGAACGTCAAAAAATTCCTAAACACAAAGAATTTTTCTCATTAAAAGTAAAATTAGCTTTCATATTCCACAGATGACAAGGACAAAACTACTTACCACCCTCCTCGTGGGGGCGGCTTTTTTGGGGATGGCTGCCAGTGCGGACGATTCTGATGTTACCTTCCCTGAGGAGCTACCAATAGAATCGCAAGAAAATGCTGTGGGAAAGAGAAAACTAGAGACTCCGCAAGTCGTTTTGCAGTTGAAATACGATGATGGGGAACTGAACCGGATATATTTAGCTCAATTCCGAAAGGGATCAAAATCTGGAATGTCTGCAGTACCCGTCAGGCACAACCTGTGTTCGGACCTGTGCCACGCAGGTTTTGTTTTCTTTTTTTTTTCGGCTTTATAATTTTGTATCTAAGACTTTTTTCTTTTGGGCGAGTTTATTATTTAGACAACCGATGCTTTTCTATTATGTGTATTATTTAAAGTTACTAAGTGGTTTTGTTGAGTTGGAAGTGATGTTTTAGTTAAAGCTTGTTTTGTTTGCACTTAAAAAACAATTAATTGTGATAGAGATTTTGGAGCAAAGGTTAGTGTTTATTTTGACAAGATGTATAATATTTTTAAAAGTACATTTTTTTTACAAGATTTACTTAAAATTAAGTGAACAAAACACATATTTCAACTATTTACATAATAAAAACCTTTAAACAGAGAAATAGAAGGAGAGAGGTATAAAAGGCGCACTAGGAAAGAGTTTTTATGGAATCGATGTTATTTTAATTAAGACTCTTTTTGCAATTTTCCAACCTTTGAATATTTGCAAAATATACAATTCTAAGATAAATAAAAATATACAATTGCATTTTAAAGTCCTATTTACCAGTACTCTACAAAAAATAATAAAAAACAAAAAGTAGTTATTCATCGGGGGTGTGCACACTGGAACATGGTTTTGTTGTTTTCACTCTGCCTTAAAAAAAAACATAAAAGTGTAACAAAAACGTAAAGTGTAAAAGTGCGAGTCGGGCTTGTGGATACTGAAGTAGGTGCGTGAGTCCGACACCTGTCATTTACCCCTAGGATATATATATTTTTTTTTACTTAGCTCGACAAATTAGATCTTATGCATTTATGAAATCACTTATATAGTTGGTTTATCAGTTAAGTGTAAAAGTATTATAAATTATCTAAGTATTTGTTTAAAATCTCTTTCATTAGGGCTTGGAGGCGAAGCATGTGGACCAAGCTGTGCCGATCTAATCCCTGTGGGACTACAAGCTGCTCTCTCCAACACCAGCGGGACCGAGGTGATGTACGGAGAGCCAAGAGTAGACGTTTGCCCCACGCTCTGTGCTAATCATCTGGGTAATTGCAAATTTTAGTCCATAATTGCTAAGAATTTTGTTTTGTATGTTGAATATCTGTAAAATGTAATCTTAAATTTTCGTGGGAAATAAAATCTTAATGAACAAATTTACTCGAAATTACTATTAAGCACAAATTAATGAAATGCGTGTTTCAGAAAATTTTAGCTCCTCAGGGAAGAGGTGTAACAAGATATAAAAGGCAACGTTCTCAATGACTCATAATAGTCCAGCCTAAACCGCTAACGATAGATATTCAAAATTTGGAATAAGGTATTTTATATTGAAGGCTAAGGAAGAACTACTTCTAAATTCAACCCCTAAGCAGGTGAAAAGGAGAAGGAAACCCCCCTGGGTTTGTATAGGAAACAAAGCGTTTACAGAGATTGTTTTGCATAAAATATATGATTCTCAAAACAATTTCGAAAGGAAGTGATGGTAGAGAGGTTTCAGTTTTTAAATTTACGCGTTCCATTACTAATTTAAAAATAATAAAACTTTTAAAAAATATTTTTTAATAATTGATTCGAGGTTATTCAAAATTTTACCACTAAGGAAAAAAAGATATGGTAAAGTTTGTATGTGCTTGGGAGATATTATTTTATAATCCAAAAGCAGCATTTAATAACTTTGACGATTCAAATGTGTTCGTTAAACCTCATTTGATCAAAACATTTGACATAAGCTTAGGAACCATAATTCTCTAGTTACCAAAAACGCCTATAGTTAAATTCATCTATCGGAAACGATTTGCAAAGAAAGTTAGAAAACGTCAGGCCCAGTCAGTTATTGAAAGGGACCCATAACTTTTAATTCTGGCTGTTGTCACGTGTCTGGCTGGTTCCTAAAAATCTTTGATAGTTAAATGACCACTAGTTCGGCAATGTCCGATAATTCACATTAAGCCGGCGCAGACAACTATGGTCTAAGTCTGCTCTCTGATGAGAGTCCTACGCCCCTGCAGTATCTATATGACTTGTTGTTGAACCTGTTTTTTTTCGTTGTACAGGTCAACCTTTATGCAACTGCCATGACTCAGTAGAAGAGAAGTTGGTCGACTGGAACTCTATTTGTGCTGCATTCTGCCTTTCTGATAGATACGTTCTTGGAGGTAAGTTTTGAGTCCGATTTTAGTAAAGAAAAAAAGAAACGGAACTCGTATAAGATCACTTCGTTGCCCAACTCTCTGTCTTCTGTCAAGACCTTTTTACAGGAATACGTGGAGGTAAAAAGCTGAAATTAATATCTTGTATATAATTTCCGTTGACCTACTCGTAGATAAGAAAATTTGATAAGAATCAATCTCACAACACAAGTAAAGAAAAACATCGGAAAATCGTTTACTTTGAAGTTATATCCAAAAAAATTTTTTAGATTATAAACTTACATTTGCAACTGGAGAATAAACCCTAAGGCATATCAGTATATGGAACATTTTTGTTGCTGTTATAAGGTTAACACAGTCCTTTAATCCAAATTATCTTTTTTACAAGTTTGGACGGAACCCTCAGTGCGTGAGTCAGAATAGAATTTATCCGATTGTCAGAAGTTAATACTGAAGTTTACATTTAAGTAATGTTTATGTTTTCCAACCTCAAAAGCATAAAGCAACACGTACAAGTACGTAAGTAAGTACAAAGTACAAGCACAGATGGTCATATTATGCGAGTAACAATTTTTTATCGATTTCAAACTTTACTTTTGCAGTTTACTTTACCGTGACGTATATCGATGTATGTATGGGGAGTAGTATTTCTACAGAAAAGTTAAGTTTGCCGTATACTTAAAGTCTTCGAAACCTGATTTCCGTGATCGACGAACTTTTTAACGGAATTCTAGGTGCGCAAGTCATATTCGCACCAATCCGGATTTTTTTATAACAAACCCTCTTAATTAGAGGAACTTTCCAGGTTGTCCCAGATGTGATGAAGGTTCCAGCACCACAATGCCGATCTACATGGCGTACATGGCTCGTGTCCTGACCACTACTGAAGGTTGGGCTGCCTGGTGTGACGTACAGTGTCGCCAGGGACATGGAGGCGCCGCATGCAACTGTGATAGGACTCCTTTCCAGTAGACTATTTCAAAACTCGTTTGTGTCAGTCAAAAGCCAGATTGCAAATTGCAGCTATAACACCTTGGTTTGACTAACTAAATCGAATAGTTTCTGATTACATATATATACATATATCTTATTTAATTTAGCCTAGTTATATTTAGCTTCCAATTTCAACGGTAACATTTATGCTGTTAGCTACATAATTGTATAATAGCAATGTTACTTACGTAGTTCACGCTTGCAATGCTGCCATATCTTAAAATCAGGATTGTTACACTTTATGACTTTATGTTTCTTATATATCAATGTGCTCTACTTTTTTTTGATAAGAAATGACTTAAAGTTCTAACAGTTTTTTCGTAAGTTACAACTTATAATCAACTTATATTATAAATATTAGTTTTGAGTAAACAACAATCATTAATCAACAGCTTTCACTAAAAAGGTCGTAATAGCAATTTTTTTTTAACTGATTTATTTAATATATAAGCTTTAAATTCATAAAAACTAATGTTAAAGAAAAAATATTAAGTCGTCAAAATAGTAGTCAACAAAATTCTATTTGCATCAGAATTTTGTTGACTACTATTTTGACAACAATATTCAATGATGAATTAACTATTTAATATTGTAACCATAACCAAAACTAAGTTGACTCTACAATTAACTTTTTTAATCTGTGTGACATCTCTTTACAATTATCTCCGTAAAAAAATAATTCTATATTTTAGGTATAGATTTGGCTATAGATAAATATTAACTTTATTTGAATGCAACCTATATATTAGTTGTTATAGGAAAGTATTGAATATGTATATGATTATAAATGTAAGTATAATACCTTACATACAGATATACCTTATATATAGAGTATATTGATATAATATGAATTAATACAAATTTTAGGGCCGTAAAAGTTTACAAATGACTACTTTGTTAATATTTAGTACAAGATATGCCCCACTGTTTTATTTCGAGAGAAACCTATTCCCTTGGGAACTAAGGACGAAGTATTCTTTGTTTTTCTATTTTCGTAAAGCTATATTACCGCCGGAACTATTCATTGAATAAAAGCATTTTTGTATTTGTTTCCTTAGCTATCGCTGCACCAAAATTAAAGTCACCTGTATGTTCGTTACAAAGTAAAGTAATTCTGCCTTGGTTCTTCCGACTTCATTTATTATTTTATTTGTATTGGTATTCCGAATTGAAAACATTTTTTTAAGAAAAGATAAATTACATATGATAGTTTAAGTAGGGTACTGTAGCTTTATTGTGTAGTTGCAGAAATAGCCCTCCGACAAACAATCTTTTTTTCTCTTCAAATATTTGTATCTATAAATAAGAAATAAACATAAGTTATTCTTCTGTCTATATGTAATATCTAAGCTGTACCTTAATATAATAACTATATTTTTCATTTTTAGTTGTAACGTAAATATTGAAGATATACTGTGTGAAAGACAATATACTATAAAAATAACTAAATAATATTAGTAGCTTTAAATTCAGTTAAATTTGTTATTTGTGCTTGCTATTTTTTTAAAATTTTAGGTTGCAATTCGATTAATAAATTTTTTAACATTATTTTGATTTTTATTATTTTATTTCCATTATTTTTTCAGTTTTTCCTACCAGTCAATTATAAAACAAAAATTGTTATTGACTCCCTAAATTTTTCAATTTAAACAATTTAGATGTGTCGTGCATAGGTTTGAATTATGTTTTACTTGTATTTGTTAATAATGAATGTAATTAATTAGCTTTTAGATAATATTCGCATAAGATAGCCTTTAGAGTTTAATTAGTGAAAATAATTAACAAAACATAGGGTTTTAATTACTTTAATGCTTCAATAAAATATAAACAAAATTGTCCAAGCACCAGCCGCATAATAGTTATTTGTTATGCAAGGCTAGAAAGTTGCTTTTAATTTGCTTTGAAAGTGCTTATATTGAATACCAAGGAAACTTGAACCCAAGAGCAAAGCGAGCGATTCAAAAATTTAATCCTGAGCAAAGCGAGCGAGAACACATAATTTTTCATCTCACTACAGCGAGGAAAATATATACAAGATACAAGAAATAAAAATAGTATTTCATTACTTATGAATGGAACAAGTACATACTTATTTTTTCCATTTAATTTTTTTTCCATTTTAGTTTAATTAATATTGATAACATGATAACAACGTTATAAGTCTCTGAAACAGGTTAGGCGCTTTTTGTACGTCGCGTGTAGTCAACGAATCGCACGCTCAGAGGTACAATTAGGTATTTTACGTCACTGGTGGAGTGTCTTATGTTTTTTTTATTATTAATTAACTTTAAGTTCATCAGTTAAAGTGTACCAAAATGTACCTACTACGTAACTCCAAATAAATGTTTCTTTCATTTTTTAAGGTGCGTTCAAAATTTGCACCATGCCAATTTTAAAAATATTTAAGCAAAAAGTTTACTTAAAACTAATTTATTCTTGTTGTATCTAAAATTTTACAAACAACAATAATTTATCTTTTTAATAAAACATTATCTTTACTGCAATAGTATCGAAAATTAAACTAAAGTGTTATTAACGTATCACTAATGTATAAAGAAGTAAGGACGAACCGCTTTTCGGACGGTTTCATTATGTTTGTTTTTGTAGAATTAAAAAAAAACCTTTTGCGAGCAAGTGGATAATGTAGGCTTTTCCACGCAGATTTTAAACGTTAAAGTGAGCCTTTCCGAGTCAGTGAGATGAAAAACAAAATGCGAATATCTGTAAGGATGAAATTTTCAGAAATACGAAAAAATCGTGACTTTAAAGACTAACCGCTGTTTTCTAATTTATAGGAATATAAAATTAAGGTAAAATTTAATAGTTTTGGGCTCGTATTGGACTATAAGTCAAGTTCTTCTACCCTGTTCAGGCAACAGATGTTTTTTTTTATTGTTTCTGACGTTTTTTTTTCATTTCAGAAATTGTTAGTTTATTTGCGGTCGCCGTTTGACATATTTAAATTGTTGGAGATAATAACTTTCGGTAATCAACCAAACTATTTCTAAAAAAAGGTTTTTGCTTCTTTCAACATTTATAAATGTAAAAAATACTCACACCAAATACTAAACCTCCTTTAACTTCAATGTCAATCTAATGAAAAAGCTCGTAGCTTTAATTAAGGTATCACACATAAATTTATATTATAAGCAAAAAACAAACAGACCAAAACAATAAACGCACGTAGCACGCGTTATGTTTGCACTGAATACACCGGTAGTATCTGAACAGCAAAAACGTAAATAAGCAATGGCTGAGCTAAATGACTTGACTAGCTCTTTGTTAATTGAGAGCGTGCGGCATCTTTTACAATTATTGTTAAAGATTGGACTTTGACATTAGGTTAAATAAGAATATCTAGATTAGTGTTTTTTATTTGTTGTGTGAAGTTTTAAACATAATATCCGTATCCATAAACATACTTACTACGGAAGAAGGTGGACGCTTGTGCCCCTCGTAAGCTATTGTGTTTTTTTAAAACTTACTGTTTACAATATACCACGTAAACATTTTATAACAAAGAAAAATTTTACTGTTGAAAGCAGTTTCTTTATCGGTCAGCAAGCTTTTTAAATTCATATTTTCAAAAAGTTAATTTTCAACTTGATTTGAATGATTTTTATCATATAGGGTTAGGTTAATTGCTAAGATGTCACATTAATTGGCAATTTTTTATTGCGTGCTTTGTCTGTTACAGCCAGTGCATTAAAAACGTAGTTAAGTCTACTTATGCATGAATGAGTAGGATTAGGAATATTATATTGGCACGAACATCCTGATTAAAAAAAAAAACTTAAAAATCTCTTGAATGAAATTGCATTTACTATTCCTTTTATTATTTCTTTTCTTAATGTGCTTGTGCTTCTTTGTGCGTTTTCCATTGATTAAGAAAGCGTTTCAGAGTTAGTTAGCAGAAAAAAAAATTAGTATCCTAATTTACTTTTTACAGCTGTCAACCATTAGTTGTAAATGGCACAATCTGTCTTGATATCTTAAAATTAAATTAATGTAATTAGTTTAAATATCGTAAAGTAAATTTAGTAATTAGAAAACAACCAAGAATTATCACAACAAACAATATCACGGAAGTCTTCCATTAGGTATAGTTAGTTATATATTTAATTGATATTTCTAGTGTGTAATTAGTTAAAAATAAACGAAATAACACATAAAACAAGTGTACCTAATCCAAGCCCGTTCAGAATAAGAGTCGACCTTTTGGAACTGAGGCATGCGCTGACTAGCCGGTAATAGATGTGAAATAGTAAAATAGCTGTAATATGACATGCAATTTACCTAAAAAAAATAGCATGCTTAATATAAATAGTGTTTGACACTATTAATTATGCTACTTTCATGATATCATAACGTGATGCGATAGTAATAATTACCTGTAACAAAATAACTTCAACAAGAAAAATGGCAACAGCTAGTAAATATACTTAATCATAGTCTATTAAGTATAGCGTTTATCATAGCATGATAAATATAACTAGTTTATTAGTTACTATTACTATTTAGTATAAAAAGCAAGTTAGTTGTTACGTCTAGCCGGCGCAGAAGTGCGCAACATTTTTGTGTATTTCGTAAACTCTAAGAGTATAAGTAAATATAAGTGTTGTATAAACAAATTTATGTTTTATATAAATAAATATGTAGTGAACCTCATGTTACAGTCATAGGATTTATGAGCCACTTATAAACTCTGACATTCGGTGGCCACTAGCTCAACAACTGTCCGCCAATCGACACTGGTCCAGCGCGGTAATCTGTGAAATAAGAAGTAGGTTTCTGCTACAAGAAGAGGGCTTAGGCCTTCTGAGGGACGTATAATGGCTGGCGGATGATATAAATAACTAAATATGTAAAAAAAAAATTAAATTATCTTTGGTTACCGTTATTTGCACTAGAACCACTGATTATTAGACCTGTAAATTTTAATTAAATTCGCCAAGGTTTCATCCCATGCTCAATATGCACGTTTATTAGTTTAGGATCAGCTGAAAAAGATTACGATTAGTTTTATCCCGCTCAGGCCGAGCCAAAAATGGATATTTAAGTCGAACATACAAAATTGATTTTCTACGACCAAATTATACTCTCTGATTTAGGAAATGATACAGTGATATTCAAAGTAAATGTGTCTTTTACATTCAAATTAAAACAATTTTTTGTATGTTTAATTTAGTCGTTTCTCTAGCATATTAAAATTATTAATACTTAATCCTTCCTGGTTTTTAATTTTCTTTAGCTAAAAACATCATGAAGAATACAAATAAATTAAAGTAAATATAATAAAAACACTTTAATGTACAAAAGCATAGAAAGCTGTTTTAGGCGCTCGCTCGTAGTGTAGATAGAATTATTTTGTAATTAGTATTTTTTAAGAGTAAAAAATTATATTTACTTCTCATACTGTAAAAATGTGTCATTATAGCAGAGCGTAGATGGACTAAAATGTATAATTAGTCTATGGCATAGCATAAATATATATAAATTAAATGCCATAGACTTTGAGTTGTATAATCTGTCCTTTGGACTGCGCAATAGCCTCAAAAAATTAATCACACTTTAGAAAGAGGCAAAGTGAACCCTTGGTCTCTTTTTCTTTCTATCAATATCCGCCATTTTGTTGTTTATGTTTATTAATACAAGTTAGAAAGAGACAAGAAACTGCAGGATCACTTCGTCTCTGTAACACGGCTGTTACACTTTTGCGACAATTTTTTTCACATCTGGTTAGGAAATGCGCTGTCCAGTTTCTATGTCCATACAATTATTTTTTAATTTTGTTTTACCCTCACAGAAAGGTCAAGGACTTAACCATACATAAATATTTAAAAAAAAAACCTACTATAGAAGTACCTACATTTAACTTTTTATAAAATGAACTAGTTTTCTACATATTTCTTTTATATACTGGCACTTGAACTGAAAATCAATGGGTTCATCTCAGGACTAAAAGCAATTTATATACGACTATATTTTGCCCGCAGTTCCACCCGCCCTAAATTCGAATATCGGTGTAGGATTTCATAGCAACTCCTCAATTATAGAAAAAACTGACTGACCCTTGACGTTTTCAAGTAGCTTATATCCTTTCTCGGGATGCAAACTATGTTTAATTTCATCTTAATCGGTACAGCGGTTAAGCCTAAAGAGACACTTTCGCATTTATAATATTAGTTTGGATTCTTTAGCATTCGTTCAGATGGGTCGTTTTAGTCTCTCGGTAATCTACGATTGTTAATATGTTTATATCTAGTGTTAATTGCAAGAAAGGTAACGTCGATTATTATTAAAGAAGTCAATATTAATACATCGTTTATTCGTTTATATACAGGCTATATGTAACCACCTTTTTAAAAAAATTTTTTTTCGTGTTAAGTTATCAACGATTTAGTAAGCTATTATAATCTTATAAAATATTATTAGCTATTATAAAATTATTGTAATCCTTCTCAGTAATTATTTATTGAGAATTATTCTAGTATATTCTACTACACGTATAGCAGAAACTACAAGTCATTGCGTTTATAATTACCATACTATATAGTTAGTTATAGAACTATGTTAATTTAGTAAGAGATGTGTAGATTTGTTGAGATTTACTGTTGTTACGACAATAAAAGTAGAAAATATGCTTCCTATTTTTTTATAAAATAAAAAAAAACAAAAATAGTAAATATACTTTAATGTATTTATATATATAAATATATATATAATTACATATTTCAATATGTTTATACAAACAAGTGTTGTATGTTATAAAGATGTTGTGATGCTTTTAAATCTCACACGCAGCTTGTAAGCCTTGATGCAGTTTACAAAATTAAATGTATAAAAAGTTAAATTTGATTTTACTCTGAAGTTAAATTTGCTTTTACTTTTAATTCATATAAAAAAACTGAAGCATGCTCATATTATATAATTTTGTACTGTATCTTCTTAAACACAAAACACATCATGTTAAACTTGGTACTGTGTGTTAGGCGTAGGTATTGCAAGAGAATATTTTTTTTTATTTGTGTGCGCTGCCAAGAATTTTAATTAGATCGTAAACAATAATAGTGTATATTATAAAAGAGGTAGATATTGTTAACATTTTAATTTGCATTGTAGGTAGGTACCACTTGTATGTGACAACAGTTTAAGTATTGTTTACTTTTTTTTGCGTGTTTATCATTCAAATAAATTTACTTAACTACTTAATAAAACAAATAAAAGTATTAAAAAAAGTATTATAAAAACTAAAAAGTTATTATAATTATATTATACTGTATATAGATACGTTATTCTGATTTGGCCTAAACGTGTTGGGTTTTGATTGGATTGCATAGAAAGCAATTACATTGCATGGACATTGAAATCGTTCTGTTGATCAAATGTAAAAACAAAAAAGCTGGTAACTATTTTGACACTGCATTCACTTTAGGTGCGGTCTTGAATTTGCAGCATTGAATGCGCTACCGAAATCAAAATAGAGCGCTTTTATTTTAGGAACTCTAAACAAGTGAGCTCAATAGCGATAGCAGCTATACGAAAGTTAAAATGTCCTTTTTATTTGGTCGGGTAACGACAAAACAAGTAAATAATAAATTTTTAATATAACTTTTACAAATAATCTGCATCCTTCGTACTTGGTCAATAACCTATCTTACGTAGGTACGTTTCTACAATATCTTACGCCGAAAGGCAGACTTGGCAATAGGAAATGGGCAACAGAACAATATGAAAATCGTTTAATGCTTTTCAACAAACCATGGCTTTTGGTAACTTCAATAAGTTATAAAGGTACTCTATCTTTCATCAGTGTGGTGTTATATTTTATAAAAAGACATTAAAAAATAAAAGCCGATGTATTTTCTATCAGTACAAAGTGTATTTTTAAAATATACCTCCTCAGATATATTAAACTAGTTAAAACAAACGTTCTAAAAATATCTTATAACTAGTCAGTGAGCTATTATGTTTTACTTAGTTGTATATATCTGCCGAAGTATATTTTTAAAATGCACACAAAGAGTAACTTTAAAATAAACAATGGCGGCACTAGTAAGCAGGGGTAGTGTTTTTACCCAGCATATTTTATTCAAAAAAACTAGATGACATACGACTGTGTCATATATTGACACGCACGCCACTATTCGTTTAATGTATTGAACGTACTACAATTAACTTATTGAACATAAGATAAAACGATTCGCGGCGCCTTGCAGCCTGCTTCATACAAACTAATTTCACTCTTATTTTTGACACCGTGAAATTTTGAAGCTGTGTTCTAGGACCTCGGTCTTCAGTGTACCAGTTTTCTTTTTTAACTGTATAGTTTAAAAATTATACAAGATTTTAGTTTTTCATACAAATGGTGTCAAATAAAATTAAAAGTAAATAAGTTTTTTTTATGATTTTGGAAAACCACAGAGCGATATTCTGCTTTAGATCATGTCTACTAAATTTCACAGTGTTTTTGATACGTCAATGACAAAAAACAAACGATAAATTCGTTTAGATTCAAAAAGCACGCTGAAAGATACCGTGGATTGTTAGTTCTTCATATAAATGGTCTCAACTAAGATTAAAAGTAAATAAAATATTTTTTTTTTTGGGATATAGGTAACCACAGAAAGATATTCTGCTTCAGATCATGTCTACTAAATTTCACAGTGTTTTTGATACGTTAATGACAAAAACAAGCGAGAAATTCGCAAAGTGGATTGTTGACAAGCATTAAATGCTCTATGTTCATTACTCCTTGTGTATTTGTATATTTGTATTATTTTTTAACCAAATTGAACACGCTATATCCATCCATACTATTCTTTACTATAACTATCTATAATTATATTATAAATGCAAAAGTTTTTGTTCCTTTTTTTATTTGTTTGCCCTACCTTCACGTCGCAACGGAGCATCTAATTTAGCTGAATTTCGGCACAGAGACAGTTGAAGAGACGAATAAGGACGTAGGCAGACATATTTTATCCGGAAATTTTAAAGTGCCTGCAGATATAAATAAAAACGAATTCCACGAGGACGAGTAGCTTGCAAAGTTCCCTACAGTCAATTTAGTGCGGGCGGAGCCACGGTCCAAAGCTAGTACTGAATATATGCTAGCACTTGTAGTTTGTTCGTATTCATCGTATTGGCTGGCTAAACATACTCGAGAGTAGTGAATGCGCAATGCGCAGTCAAATTATTGATTTTAGACGTGTTAGGAAACATCTAAGTAGGTACAAAAAACAATTAAATTTCTTAATATCTTGACTTCTTCTTACTTGCTAAAAATGGTAGTAGGTTTAATTTAATAAGTCGTTATATTTTTAATAAAAAAATTATAGGTTTGACTTCAAATACATATATGTAAAAAAATATTTTATCAAGTGAAACCAAATTATTAGTAAATGGATATCTGTGGCCATAAAAGACACCAAAAATTAAATAGGATCAGTATAAGTGTATTAGTATTAATCAAATTGATTAATTTTTATTTCATAAGATATCTTAAATAAGAATTCGACTTTTGAAAATAATCAATAATTATATAATTACTAACGGACCCGGCAGACGTTGTTCTGCCCTCAATATTGATTTGCGGTATCAATTATAAATCTAAACTTTTCAAAACTGTTCTAAAATTTCATAAAAATCGATTCAACCGTTTAGAAAGAGTTCTCAAAACAAGAGGCGAACAGCGACTTTATTGTATATAGCTGACCCGGCGAACGTTGTTTCTTTTTTTAAAACTACTGCCGCACCAACTTGACCCTGTCCGAATCGTACTTGAGCACTTGACCCTGTCCGATTCGCACTTGACCCTTTTTTTCTTTCTCAGAAAACTATTACGGCGTGTGCATAACAACTTAGCAAAATTTCATTAAAATCGGTTTACCATTATTGCGCGAGCCCGACTGGCACTTGACCCTGTCTAACTCGCACTTGACCCTTTTTTTCTTTCTCAGAAACCTTCATGTGTGCATAACAACTTACCAAAATTTCATTAACATCGGTTTACCATTATTGCACGAGGCCGACTGGCACTTGACCCTGTCCAACTCGCACTTGCCTCTTTTTTTCTTTCTCAGAAACCTTCATGTGTGCATAACAACTTACCAAAATTTCATTAACATCGGTTTACCATTATTGCACGAGGCCGACTCGCACTTGATCCTGTCCAACTCGCACTTGACCCTATCCAACTCGCACTTGACCCTGTCCAACTCGCACTTGACCCTTTTATTATTCCTTATAAACCTTGCCTTAACAATAACGAACACAACAAAAAAAGAGTTATCCAAATCGGTCCAGCCGTTCCAGAGTTTTAGCGAGACCAACGAACAATTCATTTTTATATATATATATATTACTAAATAATTCGATTAAAAATACAAATTATAATTGTAGTTAGATATTATTATGATAAAAATTAAAAATTTGTTTGTGTACAATGTCGTGCAATGTTGGAAATTCAGAATTAAATCTTTTTATATTACTGTTTTGCTTCTCCTCTGAAGCAATTACACAGGAATTTAGAACAAATTACAAAATAAAATTACAACAAACATGACATTATAAGTTGAAAATTGGTAGTAGAATGAAATTGAATTATAAAAGTAGGTATGAAAGCAGTTGTGTTAAATTGTTAAATCCTATTTGTTCCATACGTTAGATTACGGCGAAAATTTAAAATAAGTAAGCAATTAATTAATTATGTATGAGCTACAGTAATAGTTATAATAATAATAAGTAAAAGGGTAACTGCATTTTAGTAATTATTGTTTGTAAACACATTAATTTAAATAGCTTTACCATAAATACATCATTTTTTTTCAATAAAACATTTTGTTTTATGATTTTGAATTATTAACAAGTACAAAAATTATGAACAAATAATAATATAAAATAGCCAGATGACTCTCACATATTCGTATGAGCTTGTGGTGTGGTTTGTTTTGGTTTCTTCTGGTTTATTTAGTTAGAATTACAAATTTTAAATATACAATTTTACATAAAGTTGATATAGACTAACGTCACAAAAAACGCACTGTAACTTACCGTAACTTTAATGTTCCTTAGCGATTTATTTTATCGTAACTGAGCAATGTTAAAAATTGACTAAAAATTAACAGATGATACATTCATATATACTTACCATTTTACGTTATTGTCTAATAGAGATAAATCTAAAAATATCTTGTAGTTTAATTCATTAAATCATTTAATGTCATTTATTAACCAAATCCTAAGGAATAAAGTCCTAACAAATAGTGTAATGTATAAATGCGGTGTAACATAAGTGCAAAATAATAATTCAGGAGATAATTCTGCTCCTTATACTGAACAACTTTCCCCAAGGAATATAGGTCGAAATCTCGAAAAAAAAAATTAATCTTTATACTACGTTCACTCAGCTGATCGGCAGTTTGTATGAGACTTAAATTTTTCCTTGTTTCTTACTTCTTTATTCCTTGGGGAAAGTTGGGGAGAGTTATCTTCTGAATTTTTTTACACTACAATATATATTCGTGTGTCTGTTTGTTTTTTTGTGCTTGATAAGCGTAGCAACGGAGCAAACATTTGAACTGATTTTTGGTAATAGTTAGAGAGTCCGTGGCCGGCGACTTATTGTGTTATTTTGACATTTTCAAAACCGTGACCGTTCCGTTACCTTGAAACTGGCCTACCTGTCTGCCATTGTGTTTTTTTAATTAAAATAATAAATCCTTTGAAAATATTTAACTTCACCCTTTATACTATGACATAAGTTTACATAAAATTTTAACACCGTTCGCACAGAGAGCAAATTAAGAAAATATAGGTTTTTATAAAATACTGTAAGTTGTCCGGCCACGGGCTCTCTAACTATTACCAAAAATCAGCTCAAATGTTTGCTTTATTGACACATTGTTGAAGGGTCGGAAAAGAACATAGTATAATAATACAAATTTTAGTATTCCCAGAGGAATAACTATGAATATGAGAAAATTACTGAATATGATATTTTCACACATTGCACACAGCGCTATCTGGTCCCAAACTAAGCAAAGGTTGCATTACGGATACCTGATAATATAATCGAATTTAGTGCGAGCGGAGCCGAGGACAAAAGCTTGTGATTTAGGGGCCGTATAAATGTCAAATTGGTCATGTTTGTTGATCGAGATTTCAGTTTGTATGTTATTTATGAGTTTAATATTTTGACACAGGAAACTTGAACTATTAATCCGAAACACGACTTTTGACATTTTACTCGATACATTTATTTTTCATAGAAATCTTGTTTCGCACACATTTTTTTAACCAGTTTTATGCTCCAAATGAAAATGAGATATCAACCAACAGTTGTTTATTTTATTAACATCTTAATAGACGAATGATTTTATAAACATCTGACGTTAACTCTGCATATACCATGTTGTTGTCCATGTCATAGGCGAAATCATTGTTACTGTTGTTGTTGTACCGGGCTTTACCAGTCGCGTCTACGGACAATGGTTTTAACGTGTTATTTCCATATTCGACGATTACATCACCTGGTTTTTTATAATAGTAGCTAGTGTCGTTATAAAAATGTCTTGTTTTGTCTTTACTAACGACTAACTGTTTCACGCCCGTAGCGTCCATGTCAGACACGCACTGTACTCGTCCGTCCTCGTACGTGTGTACCGTCCCCACGGGGTAGATAGAGTAATATAAAACGTCGTTGAAATACGCAAACCATATATCTTTTCCTTCTTCAGCTATAGGCACAAACTTGCAGACATTTGTATCGTATTCGTAGAGACCTCCACGACCCGCGTCGTTCCTGCAGCCCGCAAACCTCTTACTGGTAACCGGATCAAAGGTTTGCCAGCAAGTTCCAACCAGCTCTTCTATGACGCCATAAGATTTCGTATCTATGTTAAATTTTGCAGACTTAAAAGCTTCTATTTCCTTATTATAGTAGTTAAAGTACAATGTATTTGTACTTCTGTCTAAAGTGAAACGACTTGGGTGAATTAGATTACTCATTAGAATTTCTTGTCTGTACATAATTCCGTCCCCCCATTTTTGGCACACATCTTCGGGGACAGCAGAAGGTAACACACACAGCAGCACAGCAACATTCAGCGACAGCAGCAACATTGTAATCTGAAAACAGAAAACATAAAATACTTCTACAGAAATAAAATCGGGTAACTGCAAGTCGGACTCACGCACTGTATGTTACAATATCGATCTTCAACAAATTGTGTCAACAAGGAACCCTTGTAGTTTCACCATGGCATGGCCTTCCGTCTGTGCGCGGCTTAACTCGGAGACTTTCAGTGCTAGAAAGCTGTGATTTGGCATGGGTGTAATCACGACGACAAAGTGGTAAAATAAAAGATTTTTTTAGGTACACATAAAGTGGGAATGATTTCTCGTCTATGATACCAGGGCGTGAGGTAGCGTAGGATAGGTCATTCAAATATATAGCTATTTTTCGATTTTTGAAATTTTCTAATATTTAAAAAAACCGGCAAAGTGCGAGTTGGACTCACGTACGAAGGGTTCCGTACCATTATCTATAAAAACGGCAAAAAAAATCACTTTCGTTGTATGGGAGGGGCTCCCATAAGTTCCCTTCCCATAATTTTAAGTATTTGTTTTATTTTAATTAAATCATGTATTTTTAAAGTGAATATATAACTAATCATTCTGTGAATTTGAACAATAAAATCACGTTTGTTGTATCGTAGACCCTTAAATATTTATTTATTCTGTTGTTTTAGTACTTGCTTTTATAGGGGCAACAGAAATACATCATCTGTGAAAATTTCAACCATATAACTATCATGGATCATAAGATATAGCCTGGTGACAGACGGACAGAGGGACGGACAGCAAAGTTTTTGTAATAGGGTCCCGTTTTACCCTAAAAATAATCACGGCAGTATATATGTAAATGACGAAGTGAAAATTAAAACTTTATGAGGCAGATTTAGAAAAGAAAAAAAATCAGAACAATATACCTAACAATACTATTAATTATTTTTAAAATGAATATAAAACTAGAGTTTACAGAAGATACTAGTTTTTCATACAAATGGTATCAATTAAAATTTTAAGTTAGTAAAAACTTTTTTTCAGGATTTCGGGAAATCATAGACATATATATTTGGCTTGAGATCATGTCTACAAATCATCACAGTGTTTTATCTATAAATGTCAAAAATAAGTGGAAATTTCGTTTGTTTCAAGCAGTCTGCGAGGCGCCACAAATCGTATTCTCTTAAACAAGTCTACAATACAAAAGTTCATAAAGATCCAGTGGACTGAAGATGCTCAACTACAGGGAAACTAAATTAAAATGAAAATAATGTTTAATTGTATGGCCTAAAATAATAAATCACCACGTAAGTTTTGAGGAGCTCGTCAAGCACATAACTATGCCAGCCAAAGAAAATTCTAAATGCTAGGATGTTTACTAACCGGTATGTTTCTGGTCGACTGACGTGTATGAAATAAAAATAATGTAGGTTCTCAGATTGTTACGACCGACGGTCACACACAGAGCTGTTACGAATACAATGTGTTTTGTTCTATAATGTCTCTCATTTATACTACACGAGTGTGATACCTAAGCTGAGAGTTCAAGCACTTATCAAGAAGTTATCATTCCATGACCTTTAGTCCGGTAATTTTGAACAAAAACAAAAAACCCCTTAAAAACCCCTCCCGCACACCACGCTATAGTAGGTGGTGCAGCGCCGTCGTTCGCATTCGAGTTTGTGGCAAAGACACTGCCTAGTAAAACGGCTTTCTCTGTAGTTCTACGGGCCAAGTCACTATCGTTCTTTCGTAGTAGTGGTAACGACAACTACCAAAAGTTTGCCTCGGCAGCTTCAGCAAGCGACTAGAAAGCACGACTCTGACTTAATTCTTAACGAAGTCTTTATTGTTTTGTGGTTGGAGGGTTCTGGATGGGGGTGGGTGTGGCACTTAGACGTGTACATATGTATGTTTGTTTACAACATTGATAGATTTAGTGTGTACTGACACTCGAGTGCTTGGTGTAGACGTAGACCATGTGCCTGCGCTAGGTAGGCATGTATTTATTACAGTTGAGTGTAATTTCAAGTACATAAAGCCGTTCAGGATATTTAATTAAATTATTTAAATCGTCACCTAAATTTTATTAATTGGGACTACATAAAATCCTTTAATAACATTAATGCAATGCTAAACACTTTTAACGACTTTATAAATATATAATTTGACTTGCACGGCCCCGAAAAATGATTGTTATTCGTAAAAAGTTTATCCATGGATTACAGATAAATAATGTTAAATTTATATTAATATATAAATCAAAAAACAAAATTACAAAGACCTCAAGAACATAGAAAACACAGCCATATTTAACGTAAAACGAGTTTATTTTGAACACTACATAAACGAGAATAAAAATGGCACAAAGACCCTTTGGAAAAACCTAAAGTCAACAGTTATACGCGAACACACTGAATCTACCTTACCTGCACATTTTGACAATCCAGACGATTAAAAGGCAGAGAAAATGTTACAATGATCTTACATATTTTGAATTTCATAGACTTGGATTTTCTAACTTTAGTCTAAAGCCGGTGACAATTAATACAGTAGCTCGCAACAGCCAACTGCATAGTCAGTTCAGAAAAAAAATCATGTGCTCTGAACTTACGCACAAGTGCCGCCTAGTGCTTGTTGTGGAAGAATGGGCGCTGCTTGCCTGCGTGTTCCCGCCAAACGTAAGTGTCTCACATCGGTGTCACGGGACAAATTTCTTTTTATTTCCGTATATAGGAATAACTTGTCTTTCAATGAGCTAGTATATTCAATTAAGTATTCGTGAGTGCGGTAATTGTAATATGTTTATTTGTGTAGTATTTATTAAACCCTATAATTAATAGTTTTCTTGTAATGCTTATTTTTGTCATCGGTTTTCATTTTGGTTGATTCGGTGGCCTAAACTGTCAAACGAATTATATTATAGCCTTCGAAAGTTTTAAACCTGTTACTTGTCGGTTCCTATTTTATTATTCCGAAAATTTGGCTTGCTGGTAGAAACTAGCCATCGAGCATAATAATTCGTATATGAGAACTAGCCAAGTCAGACTTTAGGCTACAATATATTATCCTAAGTTATAAGAAGAAATGATATTTTAGGTTGTTATAAATACATTTTAGGACTGACCATTGAACTTGGCACCCATTTAGATCTCACTTCTTTTGTCGTTAGAAGTCGACATCCAAGGCATATATCATAATATTGAACTTGGCTCTCATTTCACATTTATGTATTTGACGGGATTATAAATTTTAGCAAGAAACAAGGCCTTGTTGTACCTACAAGTAAAGGGAAATATCTGAAAATTATTAATTTTTTGTTTTATCACAAAAAAAATATTTGTCTTAATATGCAAATGGCCGCATTTTTATTGCGTTGAATTGGAAGTTTTTTTCTTAATAGCTCTATATAAGGGATCGTATATAGAAGTATTTGAAATATAATTCAACTTGACACCTCAACGCGTTCTGGGAAAAGGGAAAACGTGGCCAGAAATACAGATATATTTTGTGTGATTTGCCTACAAATTAATATTTTTTACTTTTTTAGGGTTCCGTACCCAAAGGGTAAAAAACGGGACCCAATTACTAAGACTTCGCCGTCCGTCTGTCCGTCTGACACCATAGGTTGTATCTCATGAACCGTGACTGTTGGACATATGAAATTTTCATAGATGATGTATTTTCGTTGCCGCTATAACAACAAATATTAAAAAATAGAATTAAGTAAATATTGTAGGGGGCTCTTACAACAAACGTGATTTTTTTGGCCGTTTTTGCTCGATATTGATAACGGCAACAGATAGACGCTTGAAATATTCACAGAATAATTAGTTATATATTCACTTTAAAAACAAATAATTAAATTAAAATAAAACAAATACTTTAGGAGGGCTCCCAAACAACAAACGTGATTTTTTTGCCGTTTTTATAGATATTGGAACGGAACCCTTCGTGCGCGAGTCTGACTCGCACTTGGCCGGTTATTTTTTTCGTCTTGAGTTGTGAGACCTTGCTTCTTGCCACATTTAATAATCCTAGGTCAACAGGAACTACTCTATAGGTTTTGGTTTATTTGCAAGCGCCAAATTATACAGCATAAATAGCCGTATTTTTTGATTGCATTGATTTATTATCTCAATTTTTATACAGCATCACGGGACCGTAGACTTTTATATTTAATCTTAATTTAACTTCATAATTCTACGAATTCCTGATAAGAAAATTCTTGTCAGACCTACGGACAGACAGACGAACAACGAAGGGATCCTATAAGGGTTCCGTTTTTTCTTTTGAGGTACGGGACCCTAAAAATCACTTTAATCTTAGAATTAGAAACCTACGCCTAAGTTCCTTGCCTGTCAGAACAAGTAAAATAAACAACGTATAGTTACGTATAATTAGCGTAGTTTATTGAAACGAAATAACTAACTGAGTTAAATGACGAAAGACAGTTGCTTAAATAGCTATTTTACCACTGCTTCTCAAATATTACAACTTCTTTACCGCCTATCGTGTAAAAAATACCTCTTTTTAAATTAGGATTAGTATCAGAATTAGGTAAGGATTATATCTGATAATAAATTCTGTCATTTTCGAATCTTAATATTGACCCTATTTGAATATACCTGTATTATGAAATTTTTACTTCTTTCTTCATTTAATGAAATAATTTTTTATTTTAAACCTATAGTAGGTTATTTTTTATTAAATATAGGAGGTAGGTAGTTAACAAGTAACAAAGCAATAATTTTATGTATTTATTAAATATTTAATTGAATAAATTATGAATGCACTGCATGCCTTTTTAAGGTAAATTGTATGTAACATCGATAAACATTTTTTAATTATGTACTACAATTTGTAAGTAAGTAAATTAATAAATGATGAACTAATACAAAACTATAGATTCCAACCATTTAGCATAAACTGAAAAACTAAAAAGATTATATATTATACTAGCGGCCCGTCTCGGCTTCGCGCAGGAGGACTTTCATTTTTATTTTTTAAACATTTTGGGATAAACGTAGAGTAAATGTATCTTTATGCATGACATAAGTAGTTTTTTTTTTCAAATTATAATTTATATTTGTTCCATAAACCTAATTTTATTCTCAGAGTTTTTTCCTTGAAAAAAGTCAAAATATTCAATTTCGGTTGCGTCCGCTGCGTAGGGAGGGAGAAGGCAGCCGACCGCGCGTATGAGCCAATCACAGCGCGGCGGCGTTTATTTTTCTATTAGTATTTTGTTTAGATTGACATTTTTAAATTCGTAATATCTTTTGAATGGAATGTCCGATTTGGATAAAAGTAATCTACATGTATTGAAACAGTCTTGAATACTTATATGATTAATTTGGATAAGGATTTATACAAAGATATGCATAACATGGTCTGATATTAGTAGGCATTTCTATTAACTTTTTAAATGTAAAAAAGGAGTTATAGTGACATAATTACAATAGTTAGACATATGGAATTGCAAAGTTTTTTATAGATATTGATATGTTCTTTAATATTGTAGAACAGTTTTTTGTTCAATTATCAATAGTTTCTGCAGCGCATGCGATGAAAGACATTTCATGGCAAATTTTTTTACACCTTAAGTAAGTTTTAGTAAGGATCTCTAATTTTTCCTAGTAATAAATGTAGCCTATGTCACTCAGGGATAATGTAGCATTCTCAAAATCGGTCGAATAGTTTTTGAGTTAATGTGTTACAAAAATACAAACCTTTCCACTTTATAATATTAGTGTAGATAAAGCCAAACGTACTGCCTGTATGAAGGAAGGCTTTTTAACAAAAAAAAAAACAACCAGCTTCAAAAAGATGCACTAAAGGGTAAAAATAATTACTTATTGCCAAAAATCTGATCTGAATTACCGTTTGAAGTTGCAAGTGAAGTGTGTTATAAACTATTAGGTACATATACTCCAATCAGATCAGATATTTGGCAATAAGTAATTGTTTTTTCCTTTTTAGTCTATCTTTTTGAAGCTGGTTATTTTTTTTTTGTTAAAAAGGATTTTTTTTTGGTTTTGAGTGACGAATTGCTTTTTGTCAAAAAGTTTTTATTTTTGCTTTTGAGCGACGAATTCCTTTTTTTCGCGCACACTTGTAAAATCACCTAAATCGATTAATTGTGCAATCCACAACTTATCATCCCCCCGACCGACCTCGGCACGGTCGTAAAACTATTGTTATCGGCACGTACTAACGGCCCCAGAGATTAGTCTCAACGACCTCCCCTAATAGGGCCTCCCCCCTAACATGACGCCGACGTCCCTGGGTTCGTCGGCAACCGCAACGATACACGAAGTATCAAAGAGTTCCGGGGCGCTTCCGCCCCAACTCAATCGCAACCGCACCCGCGTAACGGGGAACTCCCCTCCTGGCGCTGACTCACCTTCGGGTTCAAGGCTCACGCTAGTCGAAGGGACGCCCCCGAGAGCGACAACCCAAGCCGAGGCTCCCTCTCCTTCAGAGTCTCGCCCCTAAAAGCCCGATAAAGCAGTAATGGCTACAACAGCCAACTGCATAGTCCGCTCAGAACAAAACAAAAAAAAAAATACTTGTAACAAAATTGTATACAATTAATGAATCATTTTTTTTTCTCTCAAAGCTTAAGTTTTAAATTCACTTTATTAATATGGGAACACCTCAGGAACGTACTCTTTTGAATAAAAAAAGAATTTGAAATCGGTTCACAATGAGGATCAACGTGGTTTTTTGCGTTTTGATAGTTTTACGACCATGCCGAGGTCGGTCGGGGGGATGATACGTTGTGGATTGCACAATTAGTCGATTCGGGATTTAGCTACCAAAAGCTAATGAAACGCGAACCGCTAAAAATTTTGCTACTTAGTGTTAAAAAATCGCCAGATGAAACGCCCTAATGGTCTATGGTTTTGAATGGAACCAAAAGAAAAAAAAATTTGAAATGTTTATATGTATATAATCTATTCAATTTTGTGATTTCTTGATTTCTCCTGAATTTTAATTACTACAATATGATCTTTTTAGGTGGTTATTTATCTTGGTAACATAATGTATAAATTTTACTGTCGTTTTTGCGCTGAAAAGCTGCCTTCCACTGAGAAAATAGACCTCAATGAGGACCTTAACAAACGACTGGAAGTAATGGACAAACTTTCACTTTTTATTATAAACTATGTGGATTTCAGTGACAAATCTCTACCAAATACCATCTGCAAAATTTGCTATTGCTCTTTAAACTTAGCACACGACTTCTTTACCAAAATCAAGGTATCTCAAATTGTCTTAAGTCACATTAGTTTAGATCAATGTAAAACAGAAATTGTTGAAAAATCTGACCCTGATGAATCTCATCATAATTACGTGAAGCCAGAATCATGTATTGAAACAGAACTTCAGGTTCCTTACTCAAAAGGAGTTAAAAATATTCTAGAGAATGGGAACCAATACCAGACTACAAATTTAGATTATAGTAATGATCTTCCGTCGGAACTAGGCTATGAAGATCAAAAATTGGATTTTAAAGACAATTTAGATGATATTCCAGTGTCAGATCAAGGTGAGGCAGGTGACATTTTACAATCAGAACAATGTGAAGTAGCTGATCTTCCTTTGTCTAATCATTACGAAGATGATACCATTCCTGTTCCTAAAACAAGTGCAGGAGATGGTGACGAAGTTGATGAATCATGGGATACTTATCCTTGGACCTGCAAACATTGTGATGAAATTATTCATAGCATGAAGAAGTTAAGAGAACACAGCAAAGAATATCATAACACTTGTTTAAGCTTCAAATGTGTTGATTGCAAAAAATCAACCCCTAAGTTTGATGTTTTCATTAGTCATGTGAGAAGACACAGAGTTAAGCTCAAGTGAGTTCAAAGCAGAGGCAGCTCGTGACAATTTTAATGGGTGTTCACCAAAAAAAACAAAAGAGAAATTGCTCAAATGCTAACCTTTGTAACTCTAAATATGCTAATGAATTTTAGTCATAAATAGAATAATAAAAGGTAAGCATTTGAGCAATTTCTCTTTTGTCTTTTTTTGGTGAACGCCCATTAAAATTGTCACGAGCCGCCTCTGGTTCCAAGTATGACTTACTTTTTATTACTTACATAGTACTAAATTGTATCAGTAACAGTTTAATAATTAGTAAACAATATTTGTTATTTAAGTAATATATAAGTCTGAACATTTTCGTAAAAAAAATTTAGTGTAAAAGTGACTCAAACACTAATAATCAAAAATTCCTTATATAAGTCCTAAATAAATAAGGCAACATAATCCATTTTTGTAGAATTAAAAACGACCATATCCAGATAGAAATAAGACTAAGAACCACTATTCATTTTGTTACTTAATTTTTTTAAAATTTTAATTCCATATAAATTTAGAAAAAGTAAATTCCCAAAAATTTGGAGGAGCAATAAGTTGAGGCCTATAGTCTTTGCAGTCCCTGGCCAAATTATACAAGACACACTGGGTACCCATGTTTTTGTGGAAATATGGATATGTACATGTACATGTTTAAAACTCAGTCTTGTGTCATTTAGCCTTATTATTATCTTTAGGCTTTAGTTGAAAAGGGCAACACTACTGTTATCAAGGTAAAAAGTTACCCCAATAGGAAAATTAAATAAGTCATATTTTATAATATATCAATGAAGGGTAAAAGAACATAGAAATCAACTTTTATTACCTTTATTTATAAATCTTACAATACATATCACTTAATACTATATAACCTATGACTTAAAGTACCTGATTGCAATCTGTACTGAAGTTAGATGAATTTAAAGATTTTTAAATGTGAAAATTAAAAAAAAATCATAACAAATATTTTTATTCTAAATTATACTCTAAATCATTGTACCTCCGATAATAGTGTAGCATGCCACATGTTCTGCATGTTGTGTAGCATGTGACAATATGAGATTATGTAAATGTTCAGATTTTAAAACCATAAAGTTATAAGGAAAAATCTATGTCCTCGGGTCACCCTAGACCCCTGATACCAGTTAGAGGTCATAAGTAATTTTTATTTGTAAAGCCATAGACTAAAATTATAGGCCATATTTCATTCAAGTGAAAGTAAGTCCATTACCAGTACCATTGCCCCATGTATAACTAGTTAAGGGTACACAACTCCTGCAATGGTAATACTAATGAACTTGAAAACAACTGCCATTGAACTTCAACATTTCCATTTACAATTATACAATGCCAGCAACTTTGTTTGCATAGGGCCATGAAAAAGTAGCAATCTCTAATAAAATAAGTAAGTATATTTTATGTTAATCCAGGTCTCGTACTGTCTGTTTACCTACTAAATTTTATTTCAATCTGGTATAGAGTTTACATGATGCTTAATCAAACAGATAAACAGGCAGGAATACAAAAATATTTCCTAGGGTTTAAGTTATTCTTATAGGTACCCTTAACATAAATCAGAGTCGCTACAACTTATCTCAAATTGTAATAAAACAGATTGCCCCTACCAGGAATCAAACCCAAGAGCTTCAAAGGCGAGCTAACATACTACCACTTATGCTATGCCACTTGGTACGCAAAGCATTGCAGTCATACCAGCATATACAGTGAAATGAAAAATGACTTAATTTAAATAGGCCCTATTAAAGCTCTTTTAAATTGTTAAATGTTATTCTTATTTTAGTCATACTACTACTTGTTCACAATGTTGTATTTTACTGAAAAGAGCCCCCAAGAAACTCAGCAGTAACTCTATTCAAAAGATTCATTTAGATTTTACTTTTAGAGAAATTAAATTTGACATGTTAATTAATCAATATTATTTAAAATTCATTATATTTCAGCCATTATTGTCAATACTGCAATATAAAGTTAGAACCAAGTCAATCCTGTGAACACTTATCTATTCATACCTCTGAACCACATTGCATTGCTTGTGGAGAAATATTTGTCAATAATGCTGCACTGAAACATCACCTTCTTTGCTACCAGCAAGTTCCAAGGTCATGTAGAAGTACAAGATCATCTAAAAGAAAATCTTTGAAAGAATTATGTGAAAAATCAACTATGCCCACGAACTATCTAGATGAAATGACAGAAGAGACATGGAAAGACTATCCATGGATTTGTCGATACTGCAATACGCAGTTTCCAGGTCACAATATTTTGAGGAAGCATGTGAAGGAGTATCATAGTAAATGCTTTGGATTAAGCTGTGCTGATTGCCCTACTAAGGTTTATGATTTCAAAGAGTTTGTAGAACATGTTAGGTATCATAGACCTAATCTAAAGTTAGTATTCTACTTCATTCATTTAATTTAAATGCATGACATACCTTTAATAAGTAATTAGTATTATGATACTTAACTAACTTAGGTAAAATTTATCACTGTCACAGTTCATGAGAAAGAATTTTCCTGCAACTTCTAAATGACAGAGGTGTAATAAGCCTCTTCTTAGCACCTTTTAAAACCTTTTTTACATACAGTCTGACCAACAAATCCTCGGAATATACCAATTGGCCACCAGTAACCAAATAACACAATAGCATTTCCAATATCATGTCCAGTGACGATAAAATAAACCAAGAATAGTAGGCCATGTTTATTTAAGTCAGTACAGTTTTTTGACCATTTTCAATTTTTGGCAGCATATGTGCAAATGAATTAGGAAATTCATGGCATATAACTTATGCTATATCTGTTTTGATTTTATTCTACAAAGAAGCTATAAAACTTGTATGCACATTTTTGAGACTCAATGAAACGCAGCAGGTATGTTGTGGTCTAGTGGTCTAGACGTGTGCGTCGCATCCCGAAGGACGGGCGTTCAAACCTGGCGTATACGTTAAAACCTTTTTTCAAATTTTCAAGTACATCGCACACCAATCACTTGCGGTGAAGGAAAATATTATGAAGAAATCTTTATATTTCATTTATTACTGAAAAATAAGATATCACTGTTTATTAAACTTTGCATGTCGGGACAATACAGAGTGATGTATGAGTCACAAAAACAGTAAGTAAGTTTAGTTATTCCACGACCATAACAGGTTAATCATGGCCAGGTCAGGAAAAAAACTATGAAGAAATTGGTATTTACGCAATCTACACTTTTTGACATGAAAAATTATTCTTACTGTTGGTTTGTTGTTGTTGAGTCGGCTGTTGTACGTTCCTATCCCCAGGAGCCCAGGCATCTTCTTGGAGAAAGAAGGTTTGCAAACAGAGTGTAATGGGCTGTAGTAATTGATAGATTTGGCTCTCAAAAGTGCAGACATTGAATTGAAAGGAATTAATCATAAATTTACTGCTTGCAACAAAACCTTTTTAAATTCCCATTAATGCAACCCATTTAATAAATACTTTGACAAAAATTCAAAATAGTTTTCGAAATTATATTTACAAACACTTCAAATTTATAATTTACAGACACAATGAAATATTAACAAAGTTTCGTTGATTTTAAATTATGTCATAAAACTATAACTTTTACTTATTTACTTGAGTTATGAAAATGTTACTTTCGTTTCTGATAAAATCTTACTTCATAAAAATATTGGTTCGTTCTTGATTTATCCTTATAACTTGATTTTTAACTGGACTTGTTGAATTTTCACTACACTGCAGTATGGGAGATTGCGTCTTCTTTCATATCATCGTGTCAAGGATGAATTTGCCAACTCCATAATTTGAAACCAATCAGAAAACCTTGTTTGCAGACAAAACGTTAATTTCTAAATTTATCCGGATTAATCTAGATATTTTATGTTCCGAGTAATTAATTTATTGATGTTATTGTTCTGCCTTCGCTCTGATTGGCTGTTCAATTTACTTAAATATGTGGCTTCAATATTTGGTTTCCAAAAAACACATGATTTTCCACTTTTTATTTATTTGAGTTTATTATCATTTCAATGGAATTTTACATAGTATAAAAAATGTGTGGGGACCGAAAACACATTTGGTGAATTTAAAAGCTGCTAATGAAACGGAAAATCACGTTTTCGATGGTAGCTCCACAAAACACTTGTGACTTCCAGAAACTAGCTAGTGGAAAGTTATATCCCAATAAGCACAAAACCGCATTTAGCATTTATAAAGACTTATTAGAGTGCACTCGAACTACAGAAGGTGACAATTACGCTTACGCCTGTACATTGATATTAAGCATCCCGGAAACAACATTAGGTATAATGTTGCGAGGTTCGGTACAGGTGTACAGGTCGGTGTTGTTCAACAATTAGCGATTAATAGTACTGTCCACTACAGTATAGCTTTTATGTGGAACTAAAATTAGCTATATTCTGAATTGAAGGCCACAAATATACCCAAAGTACATGTGAACTACATAATTGCAATTATTTATTCTGTGACTTCAATTAACAATAATATGATTCGTCTTGCTTCACATAGCTTACTACATTGTGTATTAAGGGCGGTAAGGAGGAAATTAGTGTGAGATACACTAGAAGGTCACCAGTCAAGCGACCGTGGCGAAAGCCATATTGACGGTCGCTGACTAGGTCGTGTTTTTCTAGGGATCTTAGAAGCTGTATGTTGATCACACGCTCCGTCACCTTGAAGAGGAGAGAGGTAATAGCGATCAGCCTGTAATTCGATGGATCTAATTTATTGCCCATTTTGGGCTCTGGGTGCACATTCACAGTCTTCTTTGGAGACGGAAATTGCCTAGTGAGGTAGGAAAGCGCGAAAAGGCGCGTGAGTACAGGGCATAACTCTGGACCACACTGCTTAAGGACCGCTGCTGGTATACTGTCGGGCCCACTCGACATAATGAACGTCTAGAAAAAGTAAAGCCCGCCGGACCTCCCGCTGTGTTATGGCGATTTCCGGCATGGTCTTACCGCACCACGGTATAGTAGGTGTTACAGCGCCTTCGTCGTTTTCCTTTGATACCGGTTAGAGCTGAATGCTTGTACTAGTGAAGGCCATTAATCTACTAATGGAGTTACATAAGATGCTGAAAGACGTTTTAGTGCCCCGTACGTCGCTATCATTACATAAACGAATAGACACTCGGACGTTAGATTTGTAATAAGTGAGGATTATGGGCTGTTTCAACGGGTCCCTAAAAACCAATATTTATAGTGAGGTAGTGGTTCTTAGGGTACAATATTTTTGGTACATGTTACCCACTATTAAGCTTTACATGGATGTGTGGCTGACTCGTTTGACACAAGAACCTGATCGCGTCGTATTGTCATTTGACAATAAACTAGCTTTCCTAGTCAAATTTTACAAACGAGTAAGGGAAAAATAAAGGTTTTGCTTTAGAAAATTACTATTTGTTAAATGAAAAATGGATTGCACACAAAAAATACCAAAATACTACATAAAAAGCGTTGTGTGAGTCGCAGTAAAAATTATTCACAATTTTGCTACTTGTGGATTTTCAACACCATAATTAATATGCGTTAATAAGATCCCGTTTTGAAGTTTATGCTGCAAAATTGGTCACACCTACTACAATAATCAGGCATTATGCTGCAAAATAGGTCACACCCACTCCAATAATCAGGCATTAAATAGGTAACAGTCATCTAATAATCAGTCAATGTTCAGCTCTTGGGGTGACAGTTACCCTTATTAATGGTCAAATAATGCAATTAGAAACAATTACTCAGCTGTTTGATGAGTTATAACAGCGCTGCTAACGCCCTTATTCAGCAGGCTTGTTCAGCTAAATATTCTATTGTAGACAGGGATTCAGGATACTTGGGATAAAACTAGATACAATATTTTCTTAAATTCAATATGTTGCGAATGTCGCCGGCGCAATCATCACTGTTGCTGTCTGTCCGTGACAGAAGGCTTAGGCCATAGTCCACTGCGCAGGCCCAGTCCGGGTAGGTGGACTTTATCGAGCTATTGGCCACTTGACTTTAAGATTTCACTATCCCTTTGACTTTTCTTTACAACTGCTTTTATATGACAACAGTGTTTCTGTTCAACGACGTTATAGCATAGCTTAAAAACATTCAAACAGCCGGCCATCGAAGGCGCCTACACAGAGTAATTGTGATGGTGCGCGTCACCATAAATGTCAACCTATCTAACTAAGATTTTTCTTTCACAACAAACGCTAGGACCAACTTTATGAATGTTGAGACTGTAATACCTAAATAAGTAAGTTGCATGGCATAAAAAATATAGTACCTAATTTGAACAAACTAAATATTTATTCCAATTAATATGTAAACATTCAATAATTTTTTTCAGATATTACTGCCAGTACTGTGACAACAGGTTTGACAGTCTTACGAACAGCATTATCCATATAACGGAACATTTAATAAAACAACTACAATGTGTTAGTTGTGGAGAACTGTTTCAATGTCACTCTGACCTTCACGGTCACTTGAAAACGTATGTTCCAATCCGTCGTGCGACATTTAAAAAACGAGGAGCCCCTATTACTATAGAAGATTTAACTTGCAACATATGTCATAAAATAGCAAAAAATTTAAACATCCTAAGAACGCACAAGAAAATGCACATGAAAAGAAACAGAGACCATACTTGTGACAGATGTGGAAAGGCATTTTTTACAAGAGGTGCCTTAAATGCTCACTTTCTTATCCATGAGCCTCCAGCACCAGAAATATGCGAAATATGCAAAAAAAGCTTTTTAACTTTGACTCGTCTAAAAAAACATGTGAAATCACACTACGCAGAGAAACCGTTTCAATGCAATGAGTGTAAACGAACCTTTAGGTTGAAAGATCAACTGAAGTCGCATATGATAAGGCATACAAATGAAATGCCTTTCAAATGTCAATATTGCGATAAACTGTTCAAATACCGTACTGTTATGAAAACTCATGAAAATCAGCACACTGGAGCTAGGCCGTACAATTGTGAGAAATGTTTTATGAGCTTTTCTAATTGGTCGAATTGCAATAAACATATGAAGAGAAAACATAGCATGACTATAGCAAAAAATGTTAGAACTCCGCAAGGACTAGCTCCCATCAATCCGAACACTGGTAAACCGAAGACATTAGAAGACATAGAAGTTGCTAAAGATTGGACGGAAAAAATTTTGGTGTCGCGCAAAAGAGGTAAAAAGCAGCCTAAGTAACTAGCGTAAAAAGAGAAAGCTTCACTTGAGACGATGATAGTTAAGTTAAGATACGGTACCTTCATATTGTTCAAAATTTAAATTTGATCCGCTGTTATCTACACGTACTAAACTTTTATAAGAGATAGCTATATTTAGAAAGTGACATGTGACTGAAACAAATTTTGACAATTGTCTTAATTCTCCGCCTCAGTTATTGCGTGTTGTACGATTTCCACCTCTTTTAATATATACACTATCATTGACTTTAGACATCCAAAAAAAAGGGTAACTAATATATTCCAGCATACATAAAGTACCAAGAAAATGTAGTACCTTCTGTTAAGAAAATTTGGGTTACTTTGTATTTTTGCTTTATATTTATACATGTTGGGTGACATATGGGTTTTTCTCCTTTTGAATTCTAATTTTGTATTAATAACCAAAAAGTATTATGTATACATGACGTAGCATAACGAACAAAATAGATAGGTACTGTAAATAAGTAGGTATAGCTAATATTTACTATTTTAGTATTAATAGATAATTAAATTATATTATTTATTAGATATATATGATTTTTTAAATAGTAAATTTTCCATTGACATTTTATTAAAATTATTCAAAAGTAGCGAGTATTTTATTTTAGTACTTCAGCTTTATAATATTAATGTAGATTATATTTCAAAACCCATATGCATACATATCTACAAACAGATAAATATATACATGGATATAAATTTAGGTACTTGAAGGGACTTCCTACTCCCAAGACAGGTAATCCTGTGTTATGGGAGTCAGCTTTTGACAGAGCAAAGGGTAAAGGGTTGGGTGTGCAGACATGATAACATTATTACTGTTTAAAGTAATTATAATAATTAATAAAGTTCTAGGGCTTAATTAATTGGTCAGTTTCAAAGTAGCTTAGATTCAGTAACCAAGAAGTTAATAAACGTTAACATTCAAATTTGGAACATTTATAGATAGGATTTTATATGCTTTATTGTACAAGATTATGCTCAGGAATGTATGCTGTTTTTGAGTGGAGGAAGTATTATAAGGTTCTATGTGTAAAATGTTTCTTGTTTTTCGCCTTAGTCTTTCAGAGGGTGGTAATGACTGATATGAGATGAATCGATGCTTACGCAAGATAACTAGCAGGATATACAGTTGTCTCACAGTAAAAAGTTCATAGTCAGAGTATAATTATTGTGAAGTGGGATATCTCATTGGTTTATGGAGCATTACTTTTGGTATAGCTCTGTGTGCCCGCTCTAAACGTAACATTAAGGTTTTTGCAGCAACTCCTCAGGCCGTAATGCAGGAGAGAGAATAACGGATTGCGCTTGAGGAAGTTTTTTTTCAAGAGTTGTAAGTTTCTTAATGTCTTAAACATGTAGATGAGGTTTCTCACTCTGCTAGTTATAAAGGCAATGTGACCACTCCAGTTAAGCCTAGAGTCAATATGTACCCCCAAGTACCTAATGTGGGATCCTCGAACTAGTTACAGGGACTAGTATCAGTGATAGATAGGTTGCAAGAGTGAACCTTGATATGAAACGAGTCTAGAGATGGCTGATGATTGGACTTCAAGGAAAATGTGACAAATTGAGACTCAAATGCGTTAAGTGTAAACAAGTTACTGTCTAGCCAGAGTTTATTCTTACGGTTTCAGCGGCATTGCGGACCTCGTTCTACGATTGACCGTCTACAATAAGTGCTGTATCATCGGCATAGGTAAGTAATTTGCAGTTTTTTTTTAGAAAACTAGCTAGGTACAGGTACATGCTCTAGGGGCACGAGGTACTGAACTTTATCGGCAATCAGCAATTAGTTAACGCATTTTGATAGTGCGATGATAGAAAGTAACCGTGGACATCGTTTTGAACAATTTCTCAGAACACATTCCAATGTCCATAGATTATTTCAGCTTCTTGCGAAATATCTGATTTAAATGGATTTAGGCAAAAATAAGTTACTAATCAAGTATCTACCTAGCTAGCGACAGCGGTCAAGTGTTTAGGAAGAGTACAATTATGTAGGTAAAGGAAATCAATAACAGCAAATGTAGGTTTCATCTTATTTACATTCAGTCAAGGTTTTTGAAAGAGATAAAACTTTCACAGAATGCTTGACGTTATGGAGGTCATATGAAATAAAGTGTGAAATAGAGCGTTGCATACCTTTGCTACTCAGAAGTTATTTGATAATTCACATTCGAGTTTTTATATTTCATGGGGTGTGTTAGTTCCATCACTGATTTATGAAAATTTTTGGTAGGTATGGCAAAAGAAGCATAAAAGAAGAATAAATGTGGAAATAAGAGCATTGAGAAGTGTATGTGGGCGCGTTACTCTAAATGACAAGATAAGATTTAAAGTGATACGAAAGCGTTGAACGTGAGTCGTTCTCTTATTTCGTTCGGATTCGGCTATTTTAGAGACTGATTTTTATTTTAAAGTTGTGGCTATAGTTTTATTAAATATGTTTCTATTATATTCTATAGGCACGCATATAGCATGTTTATTTTTGAAAAAATGTTTTAGATAGTAATGAACACTTGGAAAGAAATGTAAACTCTACGGATGGAAATGATGTAGGGATGGATAGCAATGAAATTTTACATGATAGAAATGAAATACTAATAAATAGAGTAATGAAATTTTGTAATTTTTTCTTTGACTTTTGCACAATGAGATAAGAAATATAATAATAATAATAGCAATACCTAAAATCAACACAATTTATTTTTAAACTTGAACATCTTCCAGGCGTTATCTTAAAACTACCTATAGTAAACAGAAACAAAATTTATCCTCTGAAATCTCTAATAATATAAAGTCCAATTTTTTTGTAATATTTAGATGTGTCTTCTGATTTCTTTTGGTGGTAATGTTCGTAAACTTTTTATTACCATCTTGACCCGTGTATCTCTGTTTTTCCATTATCCAGTCTTAGGTCTTAGTATACAATTTTTTTTGCTATCGTCAAAATCATTGTAATGTAAAACTCTTTTATTACAAAAATCACATGACCGTTATAAACATTTCTGGTTATTGAGGTTGCAGCAAAGACTGGATAAAACTCCGGTGGCTAATCCTTCGGTAATAATTTGAGCTTTTTTCAACGACATTTTTAAAAGCTCGACATTGGCGTGCATTTTATACTGACAGATATTTCGTTTATTGTTTCCGAATACCACTTCGTTTGATGTACTTTTGTTTGATTTTTTCCCAGGGCAACATGACTATTGATGTCTTCTTCAAAGATGTTTTGGACTTTTAATTTAATCTGAAATACTCTTATACCTTCATTATGCTTCCTATTTTTATTTCTGAAAGAAAAAGGCATTTTGGATAGTATACGGTATTTCGCTAGTTTTTCTTTTAAAATGTTAGCTGCAAGTTCTCTTTTATCTTTTTTTGCTAGTCTTATATTTTTGATAAAATCTTCTCGTCACTGTTTCAGAAAATAATAAACTACTTTTTTCTTGTTCTTCTTGTTCTTCTTTGTCTTCTTTAATATCGTTTATCATATTATCTACTTTTTTTTCTAGGGTATCTAGTTTTTGGTTTTGAGTTTGCTGTCTTTGTTCATTTCTTCGTAGTTGGACGTTTTGATTTTGAACTTGATTTAATTCTTCTTTTAACTCACTTATTGCCTTTAAATTTCTGTATCTTATTCTTCTTTAACTGTATTGCACAGACATGTTTTTTTTGTTATTTTCTAGAGTAGGCGTTTCCACTGGTTTACTTTGGCATGGCATTTCAGACTGTTTTAAAGAAGGGGTATTCGCTGGTTTGCTTTGATCAGCTTCGCCTTGCTGAATAGATGACAAATTTGTTGTAACAGCTAAAACATTGGCGACAAAATTTTTAGGTTGTGGTTCATTGTGAACGTCTTCATTATTACTGTCTGGCAGCGAGTTTTCCAATAAAATACGTTCAATATTTTTTTGGTCCTTTTTTTTCTTCAAATAGTTTTGTGAATTCTTTCTCCATCTACGCTTCTGTTCCCTTTTCGCCCTTTTACTCATCTTGAATACTAATAACTTTATTGTTCTCTTTTTTCTTTAGGTACCTCTTCTTTTCTTGGTAAATCCGGTAATTCTCAGGGTCACTTAAGCCAAATTAGAATCCTACCTGTGTTATTTTGTTGATAGTGATATTTGTTGAATTGTTTGATTATATGTTTTTTTTTCAAACTGAACACGATATTTGGATGAAATGAGAGAACGACTCACGTAAAAAATTTAAAGGGTCAATTTAAATTTGAAGTCCTCATCGAACATATCTCGATATAGTGGAGAAGATATTCCTTAAAGGTACAAACGTTTCCCCAGCCTTTGACCCCAGAGAGCACAGGTATATTATAGAGAAATCAGGCTTACCTACCTTGTTTCGTCATACAAATTTTAAGCTATCCATTATACTTGGCAGTCATGAACTTTTCGAAAGCGAACATAAACATTTCCAGCGCATTTGCAAAGTGAATAGAGATTTGAAGTGACTAGATGGCTCATTACTAAAATAATTAACATTAAATGAACTATTCACCGAGGGCGTAGCCAGCTTGTTGTTGTTTTCATACGACAAAAATGGCATTGTTGGCACAAAACTCCATATAATGGAGATAACACCCTGCTGAAAAATTATTGTTAGATCCAGCTGGTGCTTGCCGTGTTACATTAATTTGGTCCAGTTCTGACAATGGCGTCCATGAGAAAACCATATAAGTCTTAATTTTTATGTAGATGATTGTATAACATTTTGTTACTAGTATGGATGTTTTTAGTGTACGAAAAAAGCAATTCGTCACTAAAAAGTAAAAAATAAAAACTTTTTAACATAAAAAACAACCGGCTTCAAAAAGATGTACTAAAAGAGAAAAAAAAATTACTAATTTCAATAAATCTGATCTGAATTGAAGTTGGTTTCATGCAAGTGAAGTGTATCATAAACTATTAGGTACAAATAGATACATCTTTTTGAAGCCGTTTGTTTATTTTATATAAAAAAAATTTTTTAATATATTTATTTTATTTTCTCGCACTCTTAGTGAAAAGAAGTGTGTATGCCTCGGGCGGGACTAAAACCCATTAATACTCGATTCTATTGCCACCACTTGCTCTCGAGGCTCAATCTCGTGTGTAATGGGTCGTTTTAGTCCCTTGGTAAACAATCTACTAAATATACTCGTAGTTTAAGGTTTGTTTTATTACGACGACAAAATCATTAAACGACACAAATGTATTAATCCAGCTGTGGCTGCATGGCAATACAAGTTTGCCTTGTTCTTTATGACACACAAATAAAATTTGGTTTTAACCAACTTAAAAAGGAGGAGCTTTCAATTCGGTTATAAAATGTTTGTTACCTCAGAACTTCGTTATTTATAAACGGGTTTGGAGTTTTGTACATATAAAGAAGGTTTTACTCAAGTCACAGATTGGTCCCATTCAAATTTAGTAAGGATTGGTTAATACAAAACCTAGGGCTGCTATTAACAAATTTTAAATACAAATAATGATATACGAGTTGATATATAATGCTTTTCGCCCTTACTACGTTCATATTCCACATTGTATGCAAAATGTTCTGGCTGTATGCCCGCTATTATGTTGTATATTTTAGATTTTAATTACGTAGACGACCTTTTACCCGACTATCTAGACCTGCTATTTAAACTACGTGGCGGAGGCACCACTGTGATGAGATTAACAAAACCATATGCGATAGAATTATCGCTCCGCATTTTATTTAATACCGACGTGCAAACTTACATGACGCGCACTGAAGTTGATAATTAGAACATTCTAAGACTGGGTGCACTGCGATGCGGTGATTTGCAATACGTATTCAAAATCGTAACGCATCAAAATTGATATTTTAATTTCTTTCATTGGTATCACTAAGTTCACGAAAAATACTTACCTACTTAATATTAAATAATAATTATAATAAACTAGCGGACCTGACAAACTTTGGCCTACCTACCTAAACTATGTTCTTTCTATATGCTTTGTCCTCTTTAAAAAAATATTATCAAAAATAAGTCATAGAATCTGATCGCAGTGCCAGCTATCGGGTCCAACTACGAATTTAAGCCATCCAAGAACCCGAGCAAACACACAAAAATCATCAAAAAAAAAAATTATATTCCTAGAACCTGATTGCAGCGTCACTTATCAGGCCTAACTGTAAATTTATGCCATCTAGTGACCTGCTTAAGCACCCAAAAATCGGTCCCGCCGTTTATCAGGATTTCAGCGACTTTCACACGTAAAGAATAATTATGTATATAAAGAATGTACTTCTGTTCGTAGATGTATATGTTATATAGACATGATGAGAAAAATCGAAACTCTGATTTTAAATTATTTCTTATCTTTTCTTTTCGCTCACCAAATGATAATTCTTCACGTTGTTAGTAACAATTTTAACTTATTAACTAAGGTTAGTTTAAATAAATGTTTGTTACATTTTAGTTCATTAAAAAGCTAGCCCGTGTTTCTGCAGTTCTTGCAGCACACACGCGCGCGATTCACTGCGCAAAATTGGCGCGTGCATCATGGGTGCCTGCAAAGAGAATATAATACTACGTGGTGCCTGGTTCACGGAAGCGTTTCATCACAGAGGCTGTTCGCTTATTTATAATAGCGTGAAAGCCACCCATCTGCGCCTCCTCAAATACACCCGATGTGCTACAATAGATATATGCTCAGTAGTCTCAAGCATTCTGAAACTACTATTATATTGAACTCTCAAAACATTGAAAGTTTTTTTATTATTTCACTTACTGGCTGGAAGTGTAAAATATTTGTCAGTAACGGCTTTAAGAAGTGATATTTTAACCTCGTTGGTGCATCTTGCAAACCTGTGGGCAATTTTGTTATCTTACAATATGAGTTACAAAAATATCGAGTTATCAACAATGTTAATAAATAACTGTGTTACCTAGGGCCAGCTTTTTTAGCTTGCAATTTCTCGCAAATTTGGCAAACGTGCGACACAGACAGCACGATAGTAAAAAGAATTTTCAACAAAACGGTAAGAGACAGCACGAAAGCATATGCAATCACAAGAGCTAAAAAATTATACCCCTAATATAAAAGTGGGAACAAAACAATTCAAGAGGTTCTCCAAATTCTTATCCTTCTAGAAGCAATGTAAAGTATAATTCTAACATTTATTGGGATGATTTTCGTTGGCAATTAAATTAAATTTCCTGCCTAAGTTGGTGTATTTCAGTATTTTTGGAGGTGACAAGTATTTTCGTTTCTAAGCTGGTCACACTGATACAGCATGGTCTTAGACCTTAGCCTGTCCTTAGGAACGATAAAAACAAAACATAAAGACAACAATAGTCTGTGAGACTCAATTTGTTTGTGTTAGTAGGTACTTTGTAATGGTTTTTATTGCTAGCAAAATTTTCATTTGAGACATGCATTATATATAAGATAATTATGATGAACACTTACTGCCGATTTTGCGCAGAACCTAAAAATTCTGATAAACTTGTAAACTTGGCAGAAGACCAGGATAAACTAAATAAAATTTTAGCTCAACTTTCCTTTCTTAATGCAATCTATGTCAACATTTTAGATGGTAATAATTTACTACCTAAAACTGTGTGTCTTGTATGCTACGATTCATTAAATAACGCTTATAAATTCCTGATTCAAGTTAAAAATTCACAAGATATTTTAACAAATTTATTGACTCACAAAAACGAGGTAAATAAGGATCTTTCAGATGATGAACCTTTATGTCATTTAAAAGAATTTGAATCAGAGGATATCGAAGAAAGTGCTACTAATTTAAAGAATGAACTAAGCGACGCGAGTCATTTTAATGAAGATTCTCTTTTAAAAATTAAACATGAGTTTAAACAGGAGATTACTGATGCCGAATTTTTACTCCAGGAAGCTTCAAAAGAAGACAAGCAACCCAGTGATATTTGTAGTTCTAACGTAAATGTAAAAGAAATATTAGATGCAGCAATAAATGCAAATAACTTTCCATGCAATGTAACCATATATGCTAAAGAATTAACTAGTGTTCGTAAGAAATCTATTAAATCATGGCTTAAATACTCCTGGATCTGTGCCTATTGTAACATCGAATTTCTGAATGTAGACACACTACGGACACACTCTAAAGCAGTTCATGGCAAATGCTCTGCATTTGTATGTATTGATTGTAAAAAGTTTGATGGCAGTGATGACTTTAATCTGTTTATTGATCATATCAAGAAGCACAGAAAAAATCTCAGGTATATGGTCCATTCATTTAAAAATTATTTTGTATTAAAAGATTAATGTGATGGATGCATTTCTTAATAATCAAATATCTGACTTTTGTTATACAGAAATTAAACATATCAATATAACAAAGTATCCTTACAATTTTGTGGCAAGCATGTAGTGCTATTTTTTACTAATAAAATGAATTAAACATCTCATCATCCTATTTTTCAGAAATCGATGTCATTATTGCGATGTGATTGTTGACAAATCTGCAAGTCTAAAAAAACATCTGAAACAACATTTCCATAAAGCGCAAGTACCGTGTCAACACTGTGGAGAAATATTAAATAATGAAGACGCTTTACAAAAGCATTTAAACGAAAACCAAGGTGTCAAACCTAAAAGGAAACCCCGTAGAAAAAGAGGAGCACCAATCACAATAGAAGAGCTTACATGTAAACTCTGCCAGAAAGTGTACAAAAATCCTAACAGTTTACGAGATCATATGAAATTGCACACAAATGATCGTAAAAGAAACTACACATGCGAAAGATGTGGCAAAATGTTTTTCAACAAAGGAACCCTAACTTCACACATTATGTCCCATGACAAAGTACGTCCTCACCATTGCAGGATATGCGACAGATCATTTTTATTTCCCAACATGTTACGTAGACATGTTTTAATGCATAGCAATGTTAAACCATTTTCCTGTGAACAGTGTGGTCGATGTTTTCGATTACAATATCAATTGAATGCACATAAAATAATTCATACAGATGCTATGCCATTTGTTTGTCAGTTTTGTAATAAAGCCTTTAGATTTAAGCAAATTTTAAAAAATCATGAACTACAGCATACCGGTGCAAAGCCATATTCTTGTCAGCATTGTGGTATGGAATTTACAAACTGGTCAAATTATAATAAGCATATGAAAAGACGTCATAATACAGATACATCAAAGAAGAAAATAACCCCAGATGGAGTGTTTCCAGTAAATCCAGAAACTGGTCAAATTATCCAAGTAGAAGATCCAGAAGGAACTGAAGAGTGGAAGACAAAAATTATGGTGCCCGGTAAAAGAGGAAAGAAAAAAATTAAAGATATAAACTTAGATCTCATTGATCTCTAGTTAATAAGTCTTGAGATATGTGTGTAATATAATGAAATCAGCCTTTTCTTATTTTTAAAAAATCATTATTAATAAATTAACTTTATTGGATAATCTTAGAAATTTCTTGTCTATATGATAATATATATTTTTACAAGTGTACATAGTATTGCAATTTATGTATTCTTTTTGGTTTTTATTTTTATATTTTTTATAGATTTCTAATGACTCAACCTTGAGACTTTAGAGGTCTAAATTTAAAAATCAAAATTCTGCAGTTATAATTATGTAAATGTTACTCCACACCTCAAAGGAATTTAAAAAGTTAAAAGTACAATGGGCATGTACTTTCAATTGATGGAATCAAAGTGAGTTGAAGTATTTTGATACAGACCCCTAATAAATTTTAATGAACCATCTTTGTCACCACGGGTTTATATGCATATTAGTGGCTGTACCATATTGATACTAACAGAAGAAAAGGATCTCTTGTAAGCGTTTGTATTTTACTATGTCAAACAAAGGAGCCTGGCTCAGGGAATGGGAATTCCCATTTCACAAAAACTTGTTCGTCTTGTAGGCATTATGCTTAATATTATTCATGATTTCACAAAGATTCATATGTGAAAATGTTTGGTTTTTAAGAACTCATCATTGGCCGATGTGGATGGACTTCTACAACACACAGTGGTTCAATGGAATTGGAATTTAGATGTGATTTTTTTTTAACAAATAATAACTTGCCAAGCACCTTTTGTTTTACAGAAATCTGCAGGATGCATAGCTTATAATTTGATATGTGTATAACTTATTAGGTGTTAGATGCAACTCATATTATATTCAAAGTTGTCACCTGCGGCAGCGGAAGAAATATAAGTAAATTATTTTTTTATATTTTGCTATGTTTGGTCATATTCACTTTACTATTTAGACATGATTGTGTAGCATTTATTAGTTAAGGTGTGTGTTTTTCTTTTAAAACAATCAAAATTTCACTTTTTCATATATTTCGTAATTATTGCCAAATTAATTTGTTACTGAGGAAAAAGGGATTAGCTTTGCCCGCGGTTACACCCACCCGCCCTGAATTCAGTTATCGATTTAGCATTTCAACGGCAGCTCCTCAATTATAGAAAAAAAAACCGACTCACACTTGACGTTTTGAAGTAGCCTATGTTCCCGAGACTCAAACTGTCTATAAGCCAAATTTCATCTTAATCGGTACAGTGGTTTAAGCGTGAAGAGTTAACAGGCAGACAGAGTTACTTTCGCATTTATATTAGTATGGATTTACATATTACATTACACTTGCTGTTGCCCACGGTTTCACCCGCCCTAAATTCTGTTATCGGTGCAGGATTTCAATTACAAGAGAAAAAATAAATATTATAGAAAAATAATAGACTCCCCGGGACTCTATCTATATCCATGCCAAATTTGCCCGCGGATCCACCCGCCCTAAATATGATTATAGGTGTAAGATTTCAACGGCAGCTCCTCAATTAATGAAGAAAAATCCAATCACTCTTAACGTTATCCATTATCTTATGTCCTTTCTCGGGACTTGAACAATATCCGTGGCAAATTTCATCTTAAAACAACAGTACAACAGCGGTTTAAGCGTAAAGAGGTAACAGACATATATGAAATATGATATTTTAAATTTAACATTTACATTTTTTTTATTTTGCGATTCCATAATTACTCCTAACGAATTTTGAGTTTTTGAGTCATAATTTTTGGATATGTCACTGTTTACTATGGCCCTATTATTTAATTCTTTATTTTCTTCCAAATCTTCTTTGGTGTAAGTATTGGGGGAAGGCTTTCTTTTAATCCTTTTGGCTTTAAGAAGCTAGCCCTTTCGATGCGTTTTTTTGCGTTCTATGTAATGAGTCGTTTCCAAGTCACAAATTTCACAGTAATTGGAGTTGTGGTATATGATAATAATGAAGTTGCATTAAATGCAGCGATTATTGAAATGATTGTCGTATTATCATTCAAAATTTGCCGTTTAGGAGATCAGCGACACACCGACTGCAGCGTCACCGGATCAAATTATGTTATCGAACCATGCAGGGACCCACTCGAACGTACACAAAAAACATTTTTAACATCTTCCCTGCCGTTTAGGAGATTAGTGGTACACCGACTGCAGCGCCACCTAACGGGTTCATTTGTGAATTCAAACCATGCAGGGACGCACTCGAACGTACACAAAAAATATCATTAAAATCATCCCCGCCGTTTAGGAGATCATTGATACACCGACTGCAGCTACACCTACCGGATCCATTTGTGAATTCAAACCATACGGGGACCTACTCGAACGTACACAACAAACAACATTAACATCTTCCCTGCCGTTTATAAGATCAGTGATACATTGATTGCAGCGCCACCTACAGGGTCCATTTGTGAATTTAAACCTTGCAGGGACCCACTCGAACGTACCTACACAAAAAATATCATTAAAATCATCCCTGCTGTTTAGGAGATTAGTGATACACCGACTGCAGCGTCACCTACCGGGTCCATTTGTGAATTCAAACCATACGGGGACCTACTCGAACGTACACAACAAATAACACTAACATCTTCCCTGCCGTTTAGAAGATCAGTGATACACCGACTGTAGCGCCACCTACAGGGTCCATTTGTGAATTCAAACCTTGCAGGGACCCACTCGAACGTATCTACACAAAAAAAATCATTAAAATATTCCCTGCCGTTTAGGAGAAGATGAGTGACACACCGACTGCAGCGCCACCTACCGAGTCCCAATTGTGTTATTAAACCTTGCAGGAAAATTTCAACTTAATCCGTACAGTGGTTTAAGCGTGAAGAGCTAACAGACAGACGGACAGAGATACTTTCGCATTTATAATATTAGTATGGATTAAGCACAGAACATTATAAGACTGCCTAATGGTCTGTGGGATTAATATAACATACACATAACAAAAGTGTTGATAAAGATTTCTATTGGTTTATGACCGTTCACTAACATTATCTACACATAAAACTCATTGTTGGATGCTATGCTGATTTCATGATTGCACCTAATTATACGCAAGGTCATTGGTACAGTAACAAGTGATTTGTTTGTGCAGAAGGTAGGTACAAATTAAAAATGCAACTTTTAGTAACTGGAAGAAAATAAACGATTTTTCCAGTTTTAAGTAAGGTTTTATTAGTATTTTTTGCTTGTTGCTCCAAAATTCCGTGTGAAATATCTGAAGGTGACCGCCAAAATATCAAATAAATTTGCAGACGAATCACCAATCGTGTTTTAAAAAGATGAACCGATGCACCGACATTTACCTACTAACAGGAAAAAAAATCAAAATTGGTTTGGAGCACCGAAAATTGACCTAAATGTGGTATGATTGATTTCAACGCTGTAACAGATATTACGGGAGATTTAATTAAACAGCCATAAAGTGAGTTGTGCTCCATTAAGCAAAGAAAATAAGTTCTTCATTCCATTCCACACAATTTTCCTTGCGCTATTACTCGCAAGGGGTTCATTATGATAAAAAACGATAATTTATCGATTGGGTAACTTTTTTTTCAACAACAAATAAACAGCCATAAAGTGAGTTGTGCTCCATTAAGCAAAGAAAATAAGTTCTTCATTCCATTTCACACAATTTTCCTTGCGCTATTACTCGCAAGGGGTTCATTATGATAAAAAACGATAATTTATCGATTGGGTAACTTTTTTTTCAACCATTAAATGCTGACGTAATCACCATCTAGACCCAAGTCATCAAAAATAAGCACAGCAAGGACCCCCGCCCCCCCTATAGTGCTTACGTAATACTTGAACGGCCCCTGTCTATAATGCCCGGGCCGGGTATGGGTCCCAGTCCGTACCTCAACTGAAATGTAACATTCACAGACTGTGAATCCAAGATATATGAGCTTCTTGAGTGAATCTGTGTTTTGAAGTAGTCGTTCTATATCTTCTAATAATTATAATTTTCCGAATGCCCAGTCTAGTAGGAGATAGCGATTATTAAGTTATTTTTAGTTATGAATTGTAATTAAAATAATATATAATTTAAGGATCATTAAATATATGAATTAAGAGTCCCTATGTGTAATTGTAGAAAATTAATTGTAGAATATTGTTTTCAGGTTAATTCCATGCAGAAGCGATGGTGACTGGATGTTATAGCCAAAATCGACAAGCTGTTTTAATAGTTCTAATAGAGGCTCGTCCAATTTACCATAAAGGAAAATAATTATTATCAACAAGGATGGGTTTGACCCTGGTTGCAGCTGATTACATATGGAAAAACACTAGTGGCAAACACTCAGATTTTTTAAGTTTAGTAACTCGGAGACAATATCAGGATCTTGTTAAAAATTGTTAGGCTGCCTTAACGATAATGATAACAAATTATAATTCCATTCGATAATATATTGAAATACATGTTGTTACTTTGATGGAGTTGCAATTTTTCTGGTTTTGTGATAGTTGGAAAGTCTAATTACTGTAAGGAAACTGTTAGTGAAACTGCAAACAAACAGTTTACTGTTTTTAAAATTTCCAACTGTCACTAAATTAGACAAATTGCAATTTCATCAAAGTATTAAATAAAAAGCAGCCATTATTTGAATTTGCCGCTAAAGAGCAGCATTTGAGTAAGTAGCCAAGAGATGGCGCTAAACAAAATTGTCTCTTTTTTTTTTGTATGGAGTTGTCATTTTTTCTTCCCTAGAGTATAAGTGTGTTATAAGTGTTCTGTGGTCTATGATCTGTGTGGTAAATGGGTAAATGTGTCATATACTATTATCTGTGCTGTACATATTTGCAACCAAATGGATAAATGTGTCATATACTATTATTATCTGTGGTGTACATATTTGCAACCAAAACAAAATGAGTAATCCTCTGAATTCATATTGCCGATTATGTGCACAATCTAAACCTAAAAATAAATTACTAAATCTTCTCTTGGATGACCAAAAACGTGCTGAAGTATTGATGAAATTGATTCGACTTAATGCTGCTTCTACTGATTTCTTTCTAGAGGATATATTACCCTATACTGTGTGTTTTGTGTGCATTGCTTTATTGAATAGAGCTTTTTCCTTCGTTACGGCAATAGAACAAGCACAAAATTCCCTAAACATGGTCCTTCTGGAAAAAGAAATAAAGTCTGAATCGCTTCTTGACGGCGACAACTTGTCATCATCAGAATCAGCCTTTATTGAGTCAGTAGATAAATTTAATGAAGATATGATTATGAAACAGGAATCTGATAAAAATCATGCTATCAGTGACCACATTTCAAGTGAAGATAAAATTATGAAAGAGGAATCTGGTACAAATCATGCTATTAGTAACCAAATGTCGAGTCAGATGCTTATGAAAAAGCTAATAAAGAAAAAGTATGTTACTGAAGACAGCAGTGAGAATGACTTAGATGGTATTCCCTTATCACAGTTGAAGTTAACATGGGAAGATTATATTTGGACATGTTCTTATTGTGAAACACAATTTTCAAGCATAGAAGAACTTAAAACACATTCTATTAAGTATCATAAATGCTGTAATGCATTTAGGTGTTTTGATTGTAATATACGAAAGTTACGTTTAGATAATTTTGTCGCACATGTAAAGAGGCATAGGAAACATCTAAAACTATCATGTTATATGTGCTATGCAACATTTTCTACATATTATGATGCAAATTCTCATAAAACTGAGCATTTTAACTCCAAACATGTTTGTTCAGGTTGTAACACTTCATTCGCTACCAAAGAAGACTTAAGTAATCATGAATCAGCATTTAATAAAGACAAGAAAACAAGACCTATACCAACTATTCAAAATTTAAATGATAGTCTAACATGCATTCTATGCCATAAGACATTTAAAACTAAAGGCAGTCTTAGTACACATCTGCTCATTCATACAGACAGACAACGAGATCATACTTGTGATAAATGTGGAAAGTGTTTCTATAGCAAGCAAAATTTAATAGGTCATATGTTACTACATGATGATGCCCGACCTTTTCAGTGTGTCATATGTAAATTTGGCTTTAAAACAAAGGGTCTCCTACGTAATCACGTAGGAGTTCATGATGGACAAAAACCTTTTTCTTGTGATCAGTGTGGCCGCTGTTTCCGTCTCCAAAAGCAATTGAACTCACACAGTATCATTCATACAGACTCATTGCCTTATGTGTGTACATTTTGCAATAAAAGTTTCCGTTTTAAAACTATACTCAATCAGCACATAAGACAACATACAGGAGTAAAACCATATTCATGTATGATATGTAAACGGGACTTCACAAACTGGCCAAATTACAATAAACATATGAAAAGGCTACATGGAATGGATATGTCAAAGAAAAAACATACTCCTGATGGTCTTTATCCCATTAATCCTAATACTGGAGAAATTATTCCATATCCAGTTACTGATAACACTGAAGAGTGGAAAAAGGAAATTATATTGTCAAAGCAAAGCAAGCCAGGTAGACCCAAATCCAAATATAATTTGAAATCTATAAATTCTGATGGCATGAAAACTGATTTTACCTAAATAAAATACATTTGTAATTTTTATTTGTCTTGCAACCATTTGGTTTGGACTTAAGACAATATGTTGAATTGAGTGGTGTAAGTGGTACTATGTTGGATGTCCCGGGTTAGGTTAGTTCCCATAATTCCAGTAGGGACAGCTTATATTACAAATTTGAAAGGAGTTTATATCTGGTTCTTCAATACACTCACCACCACCACCACTAATTTTGTGAGATGGAATACCATTCATGAAACACGGATGATATGAGCATTGTTAGTTGTTGCCACAATAACTCTGCCCTCCTTTTGGCCATTATTGATTCATGGGATATTGTTATTATTCATACAAAAGGGTAAGGTAATGGCATAAATCCTTTTTGCCAGTAATTCATACAAATTTTGTTACTCTATTTGCTTAAACTTGCATATATTTCACTATGTAGGCTATGTAAGTTTAACAACATACCACAGGCACATTACTTACCTGTCAGTCACTTAGAAACCTGCCCCTCTTATTACATTATATCAAGGCATTTATAGTTGTGGTAGCTGTTCATTGTGTAATGATCATGAGGATGTTTATGCTTTTCAAAGAATACTAGAAGGCCACAATGCACCTACTGAACCTGGGTGAACTGAATACCTGTTTTGAGGCCTGATATGTTTTTTTCATGTGTTTTTTTTTTACAAATTTATTCTTCTCCATGTTGACTTTGGAGCTATATTGGTAGTAGAACAGCCTGCTGATGTATAATATATAAATAGTTACAAACAGTATTGAAGTAATTGTTCCTGTTGTCCGTTATCCATAGTACAAGCTTTGCTTAGTTTGCGACCAGATTGTGCTGTGGATTATGTCCTGAAATATTTATTTACATAAATAAATATCAGCCATTGACTGGTATTGATCTGCAAAGACAAGAAGGAGTAATGGGGGTGAGGGAGAGGTGGTAAAGGTCAGAGAGATAGGTAGTAGCGATTGTATACAACTTATGGCTGCTTTTCAAGTATGAGTGGAATGTTGAGATGAGGATAAAGAAGTAATGGGGGTGAGGGAGAGGTGGTAAAAGTCAGAGATAGGCAGCAGAGATACAATTTATGGCTACTTTTCAAGTGTAAGCTATCTCAAGATCATATAGGGTGTACTATATGCATGCATAATAACTTTGTTTTGTTTATACTTTATTTATATTATATACCCACTTCAGTATACAAAGTACCATTACAAGTACTGTTCTTTTGTCTATATTTTTTACATTGGTGCCATTCGATAATATTTAATGTTTTACTAAATTAACTTTAGATTACTGGTTTCTTTATTTGTAATTTCATTGAATACTAGTATTTCCTTTTTATATGATTTAATATTGTTAACTTATTTCTATAGAGTACCTATTGACCTAAAGAAAGATTATAATGTTGCTTCTTTTTAAGAATTGCAATATTAGAATGCTGTTATTGTTATAAATCATGTTGCTATTGCTACCTACTGGTAGGTACTACCTTAAGTATTTAAGCTAAGTAAATAAATAAAATAGTTCTAAATTATAATTTTTTTTATACTTCTGTAATTATTTTATTCAGTATCTTATTATTTTTGTTAAAGAATACTGTCCCAGTTGATACAACATCTGCTAAGATCAGTCTTAGTCCAATAACTACTGTAAACCTTACAAGTGAAATATGGATGTTGTATCTTTGTGAACAAGCCATTATACGCCCCACTGCAGGGATACGGGCCTCCATGGAAATGGAGGCTTAGGCCATAGTCGTGGCTTCTCAGGAGTCAGGCACCTCGTGCAGGGCCACCGAGAAGGGGGGCGGTGACGGCCCGCAGTTTAATGCAGAGCCCGCGATTTTCCGAAAAACCTTCACTTTAATGACGATTTTGACTGTTTGCATAGAATCAATCCTTTCAAATTTTCGCGCCCGAAGAGCAACAACCAATAAGAACGCTCTATTGGCAGGGTGTCCTGGAAAGTCAGGGAAAAGTCAGGGAAGCTAAAAGTGGTCATGGAAAGTCAGGAAAGCTGATGGTAAGGTAAGGTAAAAAAAATTATTTACAAAAAATTTTAGGTGAAACATAAATGCAACTATCCCAGTGATTGATTATGAGGGATATTTTTATGCTCTAGCTGACTCTAATCTAGTCTATAGAAGCATTTTTATTTTCAGGCAATTGGAGGGATATATTTATGTTTCTTTGTGACATAATTAACTCTCCGTTTTAGTTAACTGCTTAGTAAAAGTTTTTGATCAACATTATTTCCGTTTATTGCAGTGAACAATTAGTGTTAAGATATTAAATTATAAATGTCAAAATGAGTTCAAAAAAGTGTCATTTGAATAAAGTGTTGCTTTAAAGTGGCTTGATGAAGATCCAAATGATACAACAACTGCTTACTGCAGAATGTGCTGCAAAAAAAAATTAATCTTTGTAATATGGGCAAACAAACCTTAGTATCACATGCCACAGGGCCCAAACATATAAAAAATATTGAAATGAAAAAAACAACCGCTTATATCAATATCTAAATATTTAATATTTATATTATTAACAGCAATCCTAGTACTAGTGCAACTACAACGACAGTTGCAGAGCCGTCCGTACCTCCCAAAACTGCATATGACTTCACAAATAAGGACAATGTAGTTACGTCTGCTGAAATAATTTGGGCGTTAGAAGTAATTTTTGATAAAATGAGCTTATATTCATGTGACAGAACTTCCAAAGCCTTGAAGAGTTTGTTTACTGACAGCAAGATCGCACTAGGTTATTCTATGGGCAAAACTAAGGCAGCATACGTCATAAATCACGGTATAGCGCCATGCTTAATACAATTGAAAATTGAAAATTCTATGTAGTTGCTTTTGACGACAGCCTAAATAAGGTGTCACAATAAAAACTTTTTAACAAAAAAACAACCGGCTTTAAAAAGATGCACTAAAAAGGTAAAAATAATTACTAATTTCCAAAAATCTGATCCAAATTACAGTTTGAAATTAGGGTCATGCAAGCAAAGTGTGTTATAAACTGTTACATAGGTACATAGACACCAACTTCAAACTGTAATTCAGATCAGATTTTTGGAAATTAGTAATTATTTTTACCTTTTTAGTGCATATTTTTGAAGCCGGTTGTTTTTTTGTTAATTTTTTTTATTTTTTTTCTTTTCAGTGACAAATTGTTTTTTTTTTCTTGTACACTAAAAACATCCATACTCGTAACAAAGTTTTATACAATCATCAACATAAAAGACGTGTCACCAGTTCCAAATTAACATTAATATTTTTTTTTCTCCAAAAGTTTTAGTTTTAAATTCACTATAATAATCGAAGAGAATATAATCACTACATTTTTAATAATAATATGGGACCACCTAGAAAGTATAACCTTTTAAATAAAAAAAGAATTTCTCAAATCAGTCCAGGCATCTTCGAGAAATCGGGTGAAATACATTAAAAAAAAAGTGTCCGACGAATTGAGAACCTCCTCTTTTTTTAAAGTCGGTTAAAATGCCAAACAGATTTGGTAATTCGAATCTGGAACACAGATTCAGACAAAGTTGAATCAAGATACTGGACTAGTGTTTTTATGGGGCGGTCTACTGCTGAACATTTACTAAGCAGTTTTTTAGAGGGTTTGTCAGACCTAGACCTCTAAAAACTGAAAACGGAAGTTTCCTTTAAAAATAACTCTTTACATTGGAGTTTGTGGTCTACATACCGTGAGTGGTGCTGTTAAAACTGGCCAGAATAAGGCAAGCTGGCAAGTTTATCTAGTTTTGAGACCTATGTATAATTATTTCAAAGACAGCCCTGCTGGGCGAGCTTTACACAGCTATAACTGGACGAACAGAACTCCCTATGAAATTCACATCCATCAGATGCCTCGAAAATGGACCATGTTTGGACAGGGCTCTAAAAATATTCGATAAAATTAGGGATTTTGTCGAAAATGAATCTGCACCAGTAAGCGAAAATAAGAAGACATTAAAAACTTCAATAAAAACTCTACTTAAAGCTCAGTTAGCAAGTACAAGGTCAGTTATAAATGACTGAACCATTCTTAAGGTGATTTCAAGGAAATAAACCTTAAGCACCATTTTTACACACCGCCCTGTCAAGGTTCATAAGAAGCCTCATGGCAAAAATTGTAAAGCCCAAAGAACTTCAAGCTACTTCTGATGAAGAGATCAAAGATCTGGACTTGAAATACTCAAAAAAATTAATAGCAACGGAAAACATTTCCATTGGTTTCGAAGCTAAATGCCTTTTAAAGGAAACAAAATGCACTGACAAAGATCGATTACTGTTCAAAGGAGACTTTTAAAATTTATAATTTTTTTGACAAAGAAATTACTAGAAAGAATAAGGAGGATAGGATAAGCCACGAACAGATCAGATTCCCATTTGTTCGTGGCTTATCCTGTGTCGATCCTAACATTTTGAAGAATCACCATGCTGTAGCAATTAAAAATGCGGACATCGTCCTAGAAACATTACACGATGCTGGAAAAATTAGTGGCCAAGAAGCAGACAACGCACAAAAACAATTTCTTTTAATAGCATCTGCAGCGCAAAGGTCTTTGAGCGAAAACTTTGAAAATTACAAAGACGACAGCATCGGCCTTGACGAATTTTACCATTCTTTAATTAGAAGTAAGAAAGAATACAAAGACAAATGGCCCGTAATGAAAATATGTTTTATAATATCTCATGGAAACGCAAGCGTTGAAGGAGGAGTTTCGAATAATAAATCCCTTTTAGTGGAAAATCTAAGAAAAAAAGAGTCGCTTGTGTCACAGAGAATCATTTATGATAGTATAAAAAATGTTGGGTTGGGGGGGGGCAGAAATTTTTAGCAGGCATGGCAGAAGCATTAATTAAGTCTGTAAGATGCTCGCGGCGCATATACCAGGATAAGCTTAAATAAAAAAAAGACATGATGTCAGAGAAAGAAAAAAGAAAGGCAGATGAAAGAAAAGGTCGCCAAAAACTCAGGGAAATGAAAGAATTCAGGGAAATTCCAAAAAAAATCTGAGTTTTATTGTTTTAGTTTTTTTTTTTTGTGTTCTTTATATGGATTCATCTTTGAATTCACTAAGACCAAAAACAAGTAGAAACAGTATAAAACAAAGAACCTCTATTTCAGGGTTGGTTTGAAAGTATAATAGTATAAACTTAACAAACTTGAAATATTTCATAAATATTATAATTTTTGGTCAGGGAATTTTAATGAAATGGTCAGAAAAAGTCAGGGATTTTTTTTGGGAATTAAAGTGGACACCCTGTGTTGGTTGCGCTACGGTCGGAAATAGCTGATTTATTTGAAGCGAAGGGAGGGGGCCCGAATATAGATACCCCCAGGCCCTGATTTTCTCTCTGCGGCCCTGACCTCGTGCCAACAGGGCATCTGACTTAGCCTGCTGTCATATAACAGCCAACACAAACGGTTTAACGTGCCAGAAAAATGTGCCCCTAGGCGGTCGGTCACCCATTTTGTGTTGCGGTGCGCGAGGATAACTCTCACTTAACCGGTTGTATTTTCCACATTTAAACGTTATTGTTGCGTTAAAATGCTGTTGCACTCCTTAGGTACTATAGTTATACGACAAATTATGATACCTACATTTGTTTGCCACTTAAGTAATAAAATAAATAAATCACTAAGGTGGCAAGCAAGTATACGGCCTGGCTGATGTCGTGTGGTTACTGTAGCCTATACACACCCACCAGTGTTGGCGATCCTTTAACAATATCATCACTTCTTTAAAACAGAAGTATTTTTTTACGTCTCTGCACCATCTCATTTTTGCTTGAAAATGATTTTAATGAATGCAATGCTGATTTTTTTTAAAAAAAATTTTGCTTGGTATGGTATTAAATTCAAATTGCTTGGAAAACTAATAGTAATATTCTCTTGATTCTCATTTTATAAAATATATATATTGATATGACCAAGCGAATTTGCTAATTTCACACTAATATTATAAAGGCAAAAGTTTGTTAGTATGTTTGTTACTTCTTCACCCTCAAACGGCTGGACCAATTTTGATGAAAATAGAGGCAGCTGACACCCTAGATAAACACATTTTTATTCTGAAAATTTCAAAAGTTCCCGCGGGAATAACTATAACCTTCATTAGTTTTATCAGGTTCATTAGTACAATTAAGGAGTTATTTAGTGTTCCACGCCAATTAGGTAGGATTAGGTTCCCCTTCGGACTCTCCTCCCGACACTAGAACCGTGACAGACTGGGATAAATTTGGGCAATTGCTCGAAAAATGCTCGCCACATCTAGATCGCGATCCCAATGTAATCTCTTCCACGACCGACTTAAACGTAGCTATCGACTCCCTCACTAGCCACCTGGCCGCCACCGTTGGCGAGTGCGCAAGACAAGTGCCGTTTGGTGATTACCACCACCTAATCCTGCCTCAGCACATCAGGTCGCTAATGACTGAGCGTAACGCGGCCCGCCGCAGACGCGATCGCGCTCACACTATCGAAAATAAAGCTCGCTTCAACGACTTACACCGCCGTGTAAGAACCGCTGTAGCTGAGCGGTTGTTTCGGTGATCTGATGAAGAACATTCCTCCTTCTCATCAAGCTTATTGGCACTTAGCCAGAGCTTTGAAATCAGACACTGCCAACTCTCTCCCTCCGTTAACTCGTCCCAACAACGTTTCCACGTTCGATTAGACGAAAAAGCGGATTGCCTCACGACTAATCTCCAAGCCCAATGTTCCTTAAGCACACAGCCGTTCGATCCCGACTACGTGCGTGAGGTAGACGGCAAAGTGGAGCGCAGCACTTCTCTGCCCCCACAAGAAGATGCAATTGTTATAGGCATCCACAAGCCAGGCAAAGCTCGTACCGAGCCGTCCTCCTACCGCCCTATAAGTTTACTAAAGGCCCTTGGTAAACTCTTCGAACGCCTTCTCCGCGCTCGCCTACGGAACGCTATAGTCTCCAGAGGCATTTAAATAGACGAGCAGTTCGGCTTCCGCGCCAAACACTTATGCGCCCGTCAAGTCCTCCGCATCACGTAACATATTCTTACAGCCAGTAAGTAACCAGTTTTAGGTAAGCCCCGCCACACAGGCGCTGTCATCTACGATGTAGCGAAAGCCTTCGACAAAGTCTGGCACAACGGTTTAATTTATTAACTGTACAACTTTCAGTTGCCAGACCGTTTCGTGCTAATCATACGACAATATTTATCGAATCGTAGCTTTCGCTATAAAGTTGAAGGCACTCTCTCTTCCCCCCGTCCCATAGACGCAGGAGGGCTTCAAGGGTCCGTGCTCGCCCCTATCTTGTACCTTTTGTACACCAACGACATCCCTAAAACGATAGGTACCATATTGTTTAAACAGAAATTGTTTAAACAATTGAAGAATTGTTATTTTTCAACCGGACAAATTTTTTTCATATTCTTTATTGAAATACCAATAAAAAAGGTCCTATGACTTTTAACGATAAAGTTAATATTTTTAAAGATATGAATTTTTAAAGGTTCGAAAAATCTCAAATTTGGGTACTTTCGACCCATGAAAAATATATTAAAAAAAAACATAATGTCTAAGTAATATTTTTTTTTAATTCTTTATACAATTGTTAATAATATTGTTAAAAGAGATTTTAAAAAATTTCATTGTTTATATCTTTTTTTTAATTGTTAATTCCGCGCGCTCGCAAGTATGCGTCGCTTACCTCTAAGTATCGCTGTCTCTCACTGACTCACACGTTGCGTCGGCCTCTCTGTGTCTCGAATCATTATTTATCATTTATCTTAAAAACTATCAACTTTGTCAAGATTGTTAAAGAGAGCAATGTTATTAATTATTAAATTGTCTACAATTTGTTTTTAATAAAAATTTTTCTGAAATCAATTTTTCAATTTTTATCCCAGAAAATTCCAAAGTTCCCGCGGGAGTGAATATAACCGAATTCCACGAAATAAACGAACTATAGCTGCAGGTAAAACTTCTTTGAAGTATAATCAAAGAGTTGCCGTAAGTATCTTAAGCCGATAACATAATTTAGGGCGGGCGGAGCCACTGGCAAAAGCTAGTTCTAAATAAATATTTAAATTTTATGTCGACAAAAACCGTGAACATCGTAGGCAGGTACGCGGAATTGTGTCTCTTTGTATGCTTCAATAGTCCTAGTACTGGGTCGAAACGGTACGCTTTTCCCAGGGTATTCCATAGCCTTTATAACGATCCTTCCTGAAAAGATTAATTTTTAAATCGAATTGAATTGAAATCTGATGAATCGCTAAAACATCGAGGTACCTACCTACTATCAGGCTACTATAGATCGATTTCTCAAAAATAAATCTTTTTTTTTTGAGTTTACATATTTTTCTACTCCCATTATTAATATATCATCAACAAACACTAAAAGCCAAACATTATCATTATAATACAAACATACATCATTATCAGATCCTTTGAATCCTATTTACAACAAAAAATCGTTAAATCTTATGTTCCAACATTTTGGACTTTGTTTTCACCCATACAAACTTCTATTCAAGTTAAGACATTTTTGTTTTCTGAATTTATACCCTAAGGTTTTTTAATATAACTTTCCTAATCCAGCAAGCCATTAAGAAAAGCTGTTGGAATGTCGAGCTGATGTATATTATAGTTTCTTTCTAATGATTGTGCTAAAAATAATCTAACAGTTGCTAACAGAGTTTTTCCAATGAATCTATTTCTTTTTGAGTAGCTTCTTTCCAGTCTTTAATTTTGACAGCTTATTTATATGTTTTAGGAATATTTTCGGAATCGCACAAAAGACAATATGCTGAGTATATCTCATAATCACTCAAATATTTTGGTGTAACAACCTTTCTTCGTGATGATGTTGCTTCTACATTTTCATTGTTATTTTCATTGCTTGTTTCATTTTCAGATTCAAAAGGTTCACCATCTTCATCAGATTCACTTTTAGATTCTAATATAGATTCTTTGTTTGCATCTAACGTAGTATCATAATATCCTGGCTCTTGATTATTAGATTCTACCATAAATTTTCTACTGTTTTCATAATTTTCTAGCTGTTTTTCTAGTATGTTATTCTCTACATCAAAAATAAGTACTAATAAGTACTTGAAAATACTTTTCTCCGTTTAGTCCTTCTTCTTTTACCGGTCCACAGAGGTCAGAATGAATTAGATCTCCAATTTTCTAACTTTTTCAAGTAACTCTAGGAACAAAACTTCTTATTGTGCTCTTACCTTCAATGCAACTTTCACACCGATTGTTTGAAAATGGTAAGCCTAACTGGCGTAATGCATTTATTTGTAAATGACCTAATAGTCTATGCCATAAATTCTCGTCTTCTTTTGCAATCAAAGATTTTTCATTGCTTTTAACTTCAAGTTGCGTAGTATATAAGTTGTTAAATTTATTTCCCCTTAGAATTGTTCTATTTCCTACTATTAATACATTTCTATCTTTTGAAAATTACTTTAAAACCTTAGTAAATTATAAAAAGATAGTAAAATATATGCTAAATTTTCTACTATTATAGCTTCTAAGCCAATTTCATATCTACTTACATATGCTTCTAATATTCCTTTCTCCTTTGCAATAATTTTTTGCAAAGGAGAAAGGAATCAATAGTTACCACTACCGGTGGTTTTAATTCTTGAATATTAGACATTTACTTTGTTGCTCCAGAATCAAGTATCACCATACGAATTCGCTGCGGTTAAAGCAATTATTGACATTTTTCCGGTTGTGTTTTTATCGTTTGGTAATTGCCATGATATCTAAAATTCCGATCTCTTCTATTACTATTAAATTGTGGACGTCGATTATAATAACCATAATTATTTTGACGTGATGTTGAAGCTCCAGATGTTTAGTTTCTTTATTTTTATTCTTGATTTTGATTTCTTCGTCTAAAAGTCGAGATTTGACAAAGTCCATATTAATGTCAGTATTTATTGTTTCAATTGCTGTAATGACATTTTCATAATCATCATTCAATAACAATAATAAATGACATATTCTATCTGAGTCATCCATCTTTTTATCAATATTTTCCAATTCCCGAATGAGCTGATCAAATTTTTGGAAATGATCCTCTTTTCTTTAACGTTAACTTAGTGAAAACGAAAAACATTTTCTTTGAAAAACATTTTCTAATTTTTCAAACATGCACTTCACAGTAACTGCATCTTGAATTATGTGAAGATGTTTATCCGTAACACATTGTATAATTATAGATTTTGCTTTCGCATCGTCCTTTAGAATGTCCTTATTTTCAGCGTCAACTATGTGTAGTATTTGTATCTCTTCTAACAATGCTCTAACACGGTACTTCCAATTGATAAAATTATCGCTTTTTAGTTCCGGTAAATTTTATACTGGAAACATTTTAGGGCAATAATTCTTCTACCTTTTCACAATTTAAAATAGCCCATAACCATTATTGTGAGGTAAAATAAATAAATTATTCAGAGCAAAGACATATTAGTTTATTCTATTTAAAAATGCAATACAATGACAACAACTTGACATATACATAGCACTATACTAAGTAACATGGATATAATCCAACAAAAATAACAATGTATTGTGTTCCTTTATGTCGTATTTAAAAATATAAAGAAACACATTTGACACGGTCGTTTATCTAGCTGCTAAATATGTAGTATCATATTCTCTTTGCTAAATATGATAATAAAAGATTTAGCTTCGTAGACTAAATGTCAGTCTTAAGTGCCAGTCTTATTGAATAATGATTAAAAACATAGTATTTGTATTTTGTTCACATTAGTTGATTTTTTTTATACCACTAAGGTGGCTAACAAGCTCACAGTCCGCCTGATGGTTAGCGGTCACCGCAGCCTATGGACGCTTGCAACACCAGGGGTATCACTCGCGCGTTGCCGACCCTTCAGAAATCTAATAACTTCTTTTTGAAGAACCCCATACTGTAGTCCTTGGAAAATACCTTGGCAGGGAGCTCATTCCACAACCCAAGTGTTCGCGGGGGGAAGTTTCTCTGAAACCGCACTGTACGCGACCATTTCGGTTCTAAAGTGTGAGAATGAATTCCCTGCCGATGGCGAGCGGTGTGATGGAAGAAAGTAGCCGTGGGCATCATTTCGAACAATTCCTCAGAACACAACCCATTGTACAAGCAGTAGAACTCACACAGGGAGGATCGTCGACAATTCTCACAGCCCGTCGTTGAACCGAGTCAAAAGGGCCATGCTGGTATCCGGGTGCACCCGCCCAGAGATGGCAGCAGTACTCGATATGAGGCCGGACTTGCGACTTGTAAAGCAGCAACCTTTGCCTCGACGTGAAGTACTGTTTCGCTCTGTTGAGTACACCAAGTTTTATGGACGCCAGCTATACCTTGTCTAGCAAATAATCTCGGAACTGAATATCCTGGATGATGTCAACACTAAGGATCCCAATGCTCTTGGAGATGGGAGGGGAGTGTTTTGAAATTGTGAGACCACAGTGAATGGGATTTTCTTAGCGGTGAACGCGCAGACTTGTGTCTTTGTAGGGTTGAATCGGACCAAGTTTTCCCGTCCCCAGTCAGAGACCTTGGACAGACTGATCTCAATTTGAGACACAAGTTCTTCACGTTTTTCCTCCACAACGGAACGAGGGATGCTTGCACGGCCCGTGTAAAACCTAAATGTAATGCCAAGTTTTATCCCGATCCGTTCAGTGGTTGAAGCATGATTGAGTAACAAACATCCATCCAGACATACAATATTCTATAAATAGTATTCTCAAAATCAGTACTTCTACGTTCAACAAAAAATATGTTTTTTTTTTATATTTGAGTTGATTAAATGAAAGGTTTACAATTTATGACGTATTAAAAAAAAACTACTTACTAGATCTCTTTTAAACCAATTTTCGGTGGAAGTTTGCATGGTAATGTATATCATATATTTTTTTTAGTTATATCATTCTCTTATTTTAGAAGTTACAGGGGGGCACACATTTTACCACTTTGGAAGTGTCTCACGCGCGTATGGGTTGGATAACAAAAAACATTTTTGCGTTTCAGTTCTAAGTATGGGAAATGGGGATTTTTTCTATTTTTGTGTGAAAATCTTAATGCGGTTCACAGAATACATCTACGTAAGTAGAGTTGCGCAAGTTACAACAGTATAGTTCTTATAGTTTCGGAAAAAAGTGGCTGTAACATACGGACGGAAGGACGGACAGACAGACATGACGAATCTGTAAGGGTTCCGTTTTTCGCCATTTGGCTACGGAACCCTAAAAAGTAGCCAATTTCACTTAAAAAGCCCTAAAAAGGTGTTTTGTAGTCTTAAAATCACCTTTTTAATAACTGGTGTTGCCTCCTTTGGCTCTGATCACAGCTTCGAGTCTGTTTGGCATACTGAAGACGAGGTTTCGGAGACGATGTTGGGGGATATTCTCCCATTCTTCCATCCTGTTTAAGATCATTGAGGGTGAAAGGAGGTCGTTTGCGTCGTCTGACCAGCCTTCTGAGCTCATCCCAAGCGTGTTCGATCGGGTTCAGGTCAGGACTTCTTGATGGCCAGGCCATCAAGTTGATACCAATGTACTGAATGTACTCTTGTACGACCTGAGCGGTGTGTGGCCAGGCGTTATCTTGCATTAGAATTGATCCATCACCCATATTTACCAGATATGGTCCTGCATACTCATTAAGGATCTCTTGAGCATATCTCACCCCCCTCAGAGTGCCATTTTCTATGGCCACTTACTGTGTGCGACCTTCCGAAGAGATGCGAGCCTATACGTGTACAGAGCCGTCGTATTGGACTCTTTCTACAAAGCAGGCTTGAGCGTATCGCTCACCAGGCCGCCTGTAGACTTTTCGCCTTCCGTCATGAGTTAATAATGAGAAACGTGACTCATCCGTGAACACGAAGCATACCTCAATCTGTTAACCCGATGCCCTGCCTCAAGTTTGGGTCCATTTGCTGGCCTGTTGGGCTTCAGGTTTACTTCAGCAAGTCTCCTTCTGACCGTGTCTTCGCTAATGTAATCATACCTCATCAGGAGAAGCTGCTGTTGAACCTGAACTGCATTGAGATGACGATTTCTCAAAATAGTGCAATATATCGGTCTTCTCTAGCTGTAGTGCATCTGGGACGGTCATTACATAGTCTTCTGAGATGGTTTCCGGTTTCTTCGTACCTTTGTTTCACCTTAAAGACTGTTCTTAATGTCACAACCACCATTCTTGCAGTATGACGCATACTGATGCCTAGTTCCAGATGTGCCATAATTCTTGCACATTCTTCAGGTGAAAGAGGCATGATATTAATGTTTACGTGCTGAAGATACCTTGGCTAATGAATTAAATGTACATGACCAAAAAACAAATGCGAAAACAAAAGCAGAAAGCTAAAAGTAAAAAAATACAGCATTTAAAAAGGGAGCGTTTTTCTTTTTGTTTTATTTTTCAGCCATCATTTAATAGGAGAAAAACGAGTTTTTATATAACAAAACTATATTTTCTACATAATGCTTCTGATTTCAAGTTTCTAATTTAAATAGTACAGAAGTTATCGTCACGTTTATGAGTGTTATACCTTCTTTTGCAGGCCAGTGTAATTATAAAATAACTAAGTATAACCAACACCTATCCTAAGCTTCGATTTTAATGATGTCAAAAAGGCCGAACGGTCCTTAGAAGGTTCAGTGTTCTGATATAAGTAAACGTTTGTCGTCAAAATTAGTAGTTTTCTAACATTTCAAAATGTATGATGAAAAACAACAGTTTTCTGATAAACTTTTTTTTTTCTTTGCTTGGGATTATTAAAGAAGTTTGTTAAGTTGTGTACGCAAATACATAAATACAAGTTATAAGTTTGTTTTTAAATAAAATCCATTATTGCGTTACATTTCAAGCTGCCAATGACTATTAGTTGAGGGAAGTGTTTTCTTTATTCGTAATTTCTTTGAATGAGGAACTTAAATCTAAATATCGATCGATTTGATTCGTAGATTTTTGCAAATTATTGCATTTCCATTCAAGAGTTGAGAAAGTCAACTCTTGACCCTGCCATTTACTGTCACATAATAGAATGCCAATGATTTTTCTACGTAAAAGTCATACTCAATAATACTGTGGAGTAAAGAAGGTATGAAAATAAACGAGGCCTAGTACCAGCTTTTGTTGATTTGATTTTTGTTATTTTGATTTGATTACTGATTTGTTTATTTGTAGATTTACACGAGGGTCTTAATCAAATATTCAGTAACAATCTATAAATTTAGTAGGACTTTACATGGGTTATCCACACAGCACAGATCTACTGTAAACGACTAGGTTTAGTAATGAAACCGCTTTGTATAAAATATTTGAAGTTGTTATGGTTTCTTACAACCATATAAGTTGAAATTGGCCCCTTAATTTATTAGGCCGTGGTAGAAATGAGATAAAAAGCTAAATAAACATAAGAATAAATGCATTATAATTGAATTTGATTAAATAAGATAATGTGAAAACATATATAAAACAAAAAAATAAAAAACCGCTGGTTTGGATGCTACCGGCAGCGGGTAATGGAACTAACACACAAGGTCAGTGACATATATAAAACAAACAAAAATAACTGCTGGTCAGTCACTGTTCCAGTATTGGTCTAAATGTTGCCGGCAGCGGGTAACGGGACTAATACGTAAGGTCAGAGACTTGTTTTATTGCTGGTCTGTCACTGCCTGATATTGGTCTGGAATTCATCAGCAGCGAGTGTTAGGACCAATATGCAATGTCAGTGACATATATAAAACAAACAAAAATAACTGCTGGTCAGTCACTGTTCTAGTATTGGTCTAAATGTTGCCGGCAGCAGGTAACGGGACTAATACGTAAGGTCAGAGACTTGTTTTATTGCTGGTCTGTCACTGCCTGATATTGGTCTGGAATTCATCAGCAGCGAGTGTTAGGACCAACATGCAAGGGCAGCGACATGTGTTAAAAAATAAAGTACTTCGAGAGCGAAGTATGTGCCAGAATGGCCGTGATATATTATTGTGCTTTATGATTATTTTTAATAAAAGATATGTATGAAAAATTTATCAATTGATAAAATAGATATATAATGATGATGGCGTGATTCCGTTGTGCCACATGGACTACCCCACCCGACCGATTATTTGTCAAATAGAAAATGATCGGCATCCTTTAAATTCGAACACCGTTTATACAAATGGAACCTATACTTAAGAAAAAACCTATAAAGGAAAGCAGTTTAAAAAAAGCTGCCTCTTGTCGTCATTGATTTTTAAGAAAACGATTTTTTATCTCTATAATACATATGAAAAATACTTATTTCTACTACTTTAAATAACAAAATGTACAATGTATGTTTCTTAACAATAAGAATATTTTTTAAACTTTTTTTACATTTTATTATAGAGCCTAAAATCATACAATAAGGGCGCGTTCGTTTTGGGTTTTTCTTTTTTTTTTCTGAGCTGACTATGCAGTTGGCTGTTGCAGCCATTACTGCTTCACCGGACTTTTGGGGCGAGACTCTGATGGAGCCTCAGCCCATACCGCGGGGGAAGCCTCGGCTTGGGTTGTCGCTCTCGGGGGCGTCCCTTCGACCGGCGCGGCGGGAGTTCCCCGTTACGCGGGTACGGTTGCGATTGAGTGGGGGCGAGAAGCGCCCCGGCACTCTTTGATACCTAGTGTATCCTTGTGGGCGCCGACGAACCCGGGGACGTCGGCGTCGTGTTTGGAGGGAGGCCCTATTCGGGGAGGTCGTAGAGACTAATCTCGCTATCCGGACAGCGAGATCGTCATCTGGGGACGTTAGTACGTGCCGAGGCCGCCTAACAATAGTTGTACGACCGCGACCGGGTCGATCGGGGAGACGATACGTTGTGGATTGCACAATTAATCGATTCGGGTGATTTTCCGTACGCTCGAAAAAGCGGACTGCCAAGTCTTTAAAGTATTGGGGAATCGTGGGAAGTCCGAAGTCTCTGTGTAGGTCCGCATTGCGAACGTACCAAGAGGCTCCAGAGGCCGCTCTGAGAAAGCGGTTTTGGAGGGTCTGGAGTTTGTGGAGATTGCGCTTGGACAGCGCAAAGACTACGCTAGCATAAGCTAGTATGGGGCGGATACAAGTTGTGTAAAGATTTAGCTTATTTATAAGCGACATCTTACTATACTTGCCTATCATGGGATAGAGACGACCGAGGACAAAAGCGGCTCGGTCTTTGACTATTTTGGTGTGAGCTTGGAAGTTCAAACGACTATCCATGGTCACACCGAGATATTTGGTCTTATTTTGCCAGGGAATGGCACGACCGAAAAGAAAAAGGGGAGTAGGCCGCGGAGGGCGGCCTAAGGTAAAAAGGACGGCAGAGCTTTTGTCGGGATTCACCTCGATTCTCCATTTCCGAAACCACTCGCCTAGGGCGGTGATAGCGGGTTGGAGTCTCTCAGTGATTCGACTCACTTGCCTATCTGTGGTATAGAGAGCGGTATCGTCCGCAAAGAGGGCTAGGTTGGTACCTATCGTTTTAGGGATATCGTTAGTGTACAGAAGGTACAAGATGGGGGCGAGCACGGACCCTTGCGGGACTGCTGCTTCTATGGGACGGGGGGAAGAGAGAGTGCCTTTGACTTTGTAGCGAAAACTACGATTCGACAAATAGTCTCGTATGATGAGCACGAGACGATCTGGCAACTGAAAGTTGTACAGTTTAAAAATTAAACCGTTGTGCCAGACTTTGTCGAAAGCTTTCGCTATATCGAAGAAGACAGCGCCCGTGTGACGGGTCTTACCTAACTCTGGTTGAAAGCCAGTAAGAATACGTTCCGTTATGCGGAGGACTTGATGGACGCATGAGTGTTTGGCACGGAAGCCGAACTGCTCGTCTATTAAAATGCCTCTGGAAACTATAGCGTTCCGTAGGCGAGCAAGGAGGAGGCGTTCATAGAGTTTACCAAGGGCCTTTAGTAAACTTATGGGGCGATAGGAGAACGGCTCGGTACGAGCTTTGCCTGGCTTGTGGATGCCTATAACAATTGCATCTTTTCATTGAGAAGGAAAGATGCAATGTTCCATAGCAGCGTTAAAGATCGCTACTAGGAGGCAGATAAGGGGAAGAGTGAGGCGCTTTAGGATATCGTTAGAGATACCGTCCGCGCCGGGGGACTTACGGGGGCGTAGGTCTTTGATGACCTGTACGACTTCGTCGACAGTGACAGGGGGCAGGGGGTCTTGTGGAGGCAGAGAAGTTCTGCGCTCCACTTCGCCGTCTACCTCGCGCACGTGGTCGGGATCGAAGGGCTGTGTGCTTAAGGCACATTGGGCTTGGAGGCTAGACGCTTGGCAATCCGCTTTTTCGTCGTCGTTGAACGCGGGAACGTTGTTGGGACGAGTTAACGGAGGGAGAGAGTTTGCGGTTTCGGATTTTAGAGCTCTGGCTAAGTGCCAATAAGCTTGGTGAGAAGGAGAAATGTTCTCCATAAGATCACCGAAACGTTGGGCGCGGAGCTCAGCTACAGCGGTTCTTACACGCCGGTGTAAGTCGTTGAAGCGAGCTTTATTTTCGGTAGTGGGAGCGCGATCGCGAGCGCGGCGGGCCGCGTTACGCTCAGTCATTAGCGACCTGATGTGAAAGATAAACCGATGCAATGATGATCGGCTGATGGCCGGTCATCGCTAAGCGGCAGACGGATGCCTCTAAATTCGTAAGCGGTGGAGGATCGATAGGGGAGAAATGCAGGGAGCGCCTGTAATAGATAAGAGTGCCTCCGAGATTGGAGGTAGTTCTATCATTACGGACGGTGCGATAGTTCGCGATCGAAGGGGTACGGACTGCGGGCTTTAGGAACGTTTCCTGGATGAGGAAGACGTCCGGTTTTTGGGACGAGAGGAATTGCGATAATTCCTCTCTTTGGTTGCGGAGACCGTTGGCATTAAAATAGCCTATGGAGACGGACCGGGGTTTTTCGCGCGCGGTTGTGCAATCCATTTTGGTTTTAAGGTTTTGGAGCTACCCTGCGGAGGACGGCGAAGAAGTCGCGATGCTTAGCCATGAAGCCGAGCATTTGAGAGAGATCGGTGATCTGTACGTATTCGGCGTACACGATCTCGAAATAGGCTGGGTCGCAAACCCAAGAAATTTCGGCGAGAATGTCGAAATGCTGCTGCTCGGCCGTCTGAGCGGCGTTGCGGGGCAGTGCGAGAGAGGGGCGCGGGGGGGCAAGGCACGTTTGCGCGAGAGGTGCGGGAGCACTTCTCATAGGCGCTGGACGCGGAATGTCCCGGGACATAAGAGGGGCGGGGTAGGGAATACCGGTGACAAAGACGGGCCCGGGGAGAGCAGACAAAAGTTTGTCTGTCTCCTTCGATTTGGACGCGTCAACTAGCGCTGGAGGACGGCTCCAGGCGTTGACAGCGGGGAGAGGTGCAGGCACGAGCGGAGCCTGTTGGCGGGGGGCGAGGGGACGCGATTTACCCTGTTTGGTTTTACGCGAGCTCTGTTTGGGAGCTTTGGGGCACCCGCGGTAATTCGCTGGGTGGCCTTCACTCCCACAGAGTACGCAAGCGACCGGGTCGGATGCGTTAGAGCGATCGCGATCAAAGTCCGGAGTGGCGTGATCGCGCAAACATTTCACACAGCGCGGTCTGCGTCTGCAGTTGCGCTGTGCTTGGCCATAAAGCTGGCATCGGTGGCATTGACCTGGGTTCGACCGCTTGTGCGGAGTCTCGACCCGGACGCCCTTGAGGCTGCACACATCCTTAATATTAAAGATGGCCTTGCATTCATTTGTCAGATCGAGCACTACGAGCACCATGTCGTAGCACTCTGACTTGTTACGGCCATTGTACATTCTATGTACTTCCCGAACTGGGAGGCCTTGAACGATTAGGTCGTCCTGAACAGTCTTAGTGGAGAATTCCTTAGGAACTCCCCTTATGACTGCTCGGAGAACGCGTTCCTCGGCCAGCGAGTAAGTATGGTACTCATACTTTTGGGCCGTGAGGAAAGCCGTCAGATTTCGGAAATCTGACGGTGTCGGGACCTGCACTTTGATGCCGCGCTCGGCATCATTGCGGGCGTGCGTATAATTTATCCGCTTGGCCTTCATAGCGTTTGCTATATTAGGCCAGGCCCCTTTGTCTTTGATGACAATAGGCGGCGGAGATTTTTCCTTCCGTCCCGAAGTGGGACAGTCGGACTGCGAAGAGGTTGCGGCGGGGGTTGTGTCCATAGCGGCTGGCTCAGGGCTGGCCGCCGAGGTGGACGGAGAGGGGGAAGCGCTAGGCGCTTTGAGGCGTTTAGCCTCGGAATCGGAGGGAGGAGCAGTAGAAGACTCCTGAGCGGATGCCGCCGAAGCCTTTTTAGACTTGGCGGACTTCTTCCGCTTCTTCCCCTTATTAGTCCCCAGGCCAACCACTTTGAAGCATTCGTCGTCCTCGGACAACGCCGACTCAGCGGACATTACGGCTTCTGGAGACAGGGGTGCGGTTTCGGAGGTTGCGGGGGGCGGGGTAGCGAGTGACCGAGAAAGGGTCTCATCGGCTACCGGAGAGGGGGGGCACGATTGGGCACAGGGGCCCGAAGAGCGCGGCGAGCGAGACGCGGGTCGCGATTGCGGGGTTCGCGAGGTTCGCGGGAGAGAGAGCGCGAACGATTGCGCGAGCGAGAGCGCGGAGTCGAACGCGATGAGACGGACGGGGGGGGGGCGCGGTTGTGCTGGACGCAGTGAGGGCAGGCCCCACAGCCTTAATGATGGCGTGGGCGATCGCGAACAAGATTTATCACGATTGCCCCTAGCTGGTCCGGGGACAAGCCGATGAGTTGCTCGGCCATCGCGGGAGTGGCCGGGGTGTAGATTTTGAGTGCCTAGTGACTCCCCACCATTGCTGGCGAGGAGCAAGAATACCTAAATGTGGCCAGGCGCCCCGCAGTGCTACGGATTGCCTGGTGTGTACCTAACTCCTACTCCTACGGCCGGGGTTACGTTGTCACCGTTAGGTTTCCCCCCCGCAACGAGACGTTTATGAACGAGAAACGTTAGGTAGACCGCAACTCTGAAAAGAGCTATACGATCTCACCCACCAGCCCTTGAGCACTCGGAACTGGGTTTCGACAAACTAAAACGCAATCGATACTTAAAACGCGAGAATGCGCGGAGCGGCGAACCGCTGAAGCGGAAATACTACACTAGCTATTTAACCCAAAGCCGGACTCAGACCGGGCGAACCGGTAACAGTCAAAGAGGAAAGCGAGGGTCACCGCTATGCGTAGTAGTTCCGCGACTACGAGAACACACACTCACGCACAAAAACACACAGTATCGCTTCGATAAACACTTGGTTATGGGCACCAGCTGAGTCACCACTGCACGGAGCACACTGAGAGCACTTGACGCTCTAAAACACGACCGCACAACGCGAGAGTCGAATCGGGAATGGGGTTTTGGGATTAGGAGTACCGACGATCGATATTTTTCACACTTTTGATAACGCAAGTTTTGCCACCGACACCTTTCGTTCGTGTAGCTTTGAAACGTTACTAACAAAATTTTTGGTTGCAAAACGAATGGTTGACGTACACACACTACGATAAAAGATACACATAGTACCATAAACAATGAATATGTAAAGGCAGTTTGACAGATTAACACAAACACCCCAACTCCAGACATGGGTCTATTGTTTTTATTTTTCGGTGGCTTAAATAACAAAAATACCGTAAACGAACGCATGACACTTTGTAACAGATGATATTAAGGGCGTGATTTTTTAGCTGTTCTGATTGCATTTGCTTTCGTGCTGTCTCTTACTGTTGTCACTTTGTTAAATTTGCGAGAAATCGCAAGCTACAAAAACAGGCCCTTAAATTTTATTTTTAATACCAATGCTAAACGAACGAACGGATGACAGGTGACAAAAGTAATGAAAATAATAATTCTTCATCCCAAAACGAACGCGCTCGTAATTAGGCAGATGTCCATATCACTCTTTAATCTGTGACTTAACCTAATAGTGGTAATGGCAGGTGTTGTTATTTGTCTGTAGCAAATTCTTTATTGTAAACAAGTAAGATAATAATGAATAACGCTTATTGTCGATTTTGCGCTGAGCCTAAAAGATCTGATAAGCTGCTGAACTTAGCACAAGACCAGGATAAACTAAGTGAAACTTTGTCTAAACTGTCCTTTCTTAACGCGAACTATGTTAAAATTTCAGATCTTGTTGATTTACTACCTAAAACTGTTTGTCTTGTATGCAACAATTCTCTAAATACCGCTTATAATTTTCTTCTTCGAGTTAAAACTTCACAAGATATCCTAACCGACTTATTGTCTCACAAAAACGAAGCCTGTGAAGATCTTTTGGATGAAGAGCCTTTATGTTATTTAAATGATTTTGAAGTAGAGGATAACGAAAAAAATGATACCAATTTAAAATATGAACTTAGCAACGCAAGTACTTTTAATGATCTTTTGAGTATAAAATATGAGTTTAAGCAGGAGATAATAGATACTGAAACTTTAGTCCAAGAACCTTTAAATAAAGAAAGGCAATCTATTGATAACTGTAGTTCTTACGAAAATGTATTAGATGTAGCAATAAATAATAATATCGTTCCATCCACAGCTACCATAAATCCTAAAAAAATAACTTACACTCGCAAAACACCCGCTAAATCATGGTTTAAATACTCCTGGATCTGTGCATATTGTAAAATTGAATTTCTGAGTATAGACACACTACGGACACACTCTAAAGCAGTTCATGGCAAATGCTCAGCTTTTGTATGTGTTGATTGTAAACAGTTTGACGATGGCACATCATTAGATGGCAGAGATGACTTTAACCTATTTATTGATCATGTCAGGAAGCATAGAAAAAGTCTCAGGTATGTGGGTCCATTCATTTTACATTTAATTACAGACAATAAATAATCCATACCACTGCTTAACCAAACAACTATAATATTTAATGACCTCTCTTGCTTCACAAACTGCTATCTTTCAGTAACTCACTGAATTGTGTTATTCATTGTAGGTGCTACTCATATAAATTACCCATTTCTCACTGTCAATAAATATTTATATGTATGTACTGTAATGGGCTTAAACTCATATGGAATAAGTAAACCAGATTGCATGACTCACTCTTACAGAAATAAGGAAAGTCGATTATCTTATAGGCTATAAACTAAACGGTATCCATAATTGTACAAAAATGTATATCAGAATAATAATTAGGTGTAGGTTCGTAGCCGGATTGCTCCACTTGAACTGTTTGTTGCTTCGTCTTTTATAAGATCTTATATAGAACTATTTAACAACAGTTTATTTATAAACAGCAATGAAGATAGTTATGGTTAGTACTGTGGAAGGGACCATTTCTCTTTTCTATTGCTGTTTATTAAGGAAAGTGCTAATGCATGTTTCTAGTCTATATAAATAAAATGTACAAGCTAATATTAATGTGTTTATAATATAATATAGGTGTAAACACATATTATTGGGGACCTGTATAATCTTGGTAACAATATATCTCTCTGTAATGAGACTGGTCCCACTGTGAGTATTATCGGAGTATATCCAGTAAGCCCTCATTTGAACATAATTGTTTGGTCAAGGCTAATAGAGCAAGATAGCATTAAATTAATCTTAACCTGTCACAATGCTGTGATTCCTTGCATCTGGAAGGATGCTTTGATAATAAAAGTAATCATAGCAGTGCATAAGTGTGACATGTTAAGATAAAGCTAGAAATATCTCACTCTATTATTCTTGACCGGATGGATGATGTTAAAAAGAAACCTTACTCATTATACTCTGGTATCACAAGGTCTTTATTGTTAGTAAAATTCTGTAAACATCTGCAAAATTGAATAACCAGATAGTTTCAAATGTGCTGACTTTAATGTTTATTTTTTGGTAACAATTTATAGTATATGGTCTGTTATCTTAATTGACTTATACTGAGATGATCATTGGGTATTTCACCGTGGAAATTGTTTTAACAGATAAAATATGTCTAAAGCTAGTATTACTAGACATATTGTTTTGTATGGTGTACAGTTACTGCTTTTTTTTATGGTAACGATTATTGGTGGTCTGTTATCTTAATCGACTTACACAGAGGCAATCACTGGATTTTTCTCTATGAAGAATGTTTTATGAAATGAATATGTGTCTAAAGCTAGTAGTTGTAACATATGTTTTTAACCTTTGTTACATACCCTTAAGACACAACTAGCGCCCCCTATGTTTTCTTTATTAAATAAGAAGGCATAGGAATTCTTTACTATTGCTGTCCCTTTCTACACATATAATTACTCTCTACAATAATTGTTCTTTTTTTACTAAACTTAGGTAGCAGGTGTTTAGGCCAAGTGCTCAATTCTTTTTTCTCGAAAGAAATAAAACTTAACTCTTAACTTACACCTTCTCCATCCCATTCTACTAGTCTTGTTCTTATTCAGTCACTAAACTGATCGCTCCGTACTAGTACATTCTTTTAGATGTACTAGTACAGTTTTCTAGTACTATTAGTTCAGTAGTACACTATGTAGTACGGATGAGCTAAAACACGTCAATTTTTATATTAGTCTGTATAATCCTATTACAAGACAAACAACAGCATCGTACGTAGGTATTTTGCTTCTTATTTTTTGGTTTCGAACCAAAATAAAAAAAACTAACCTTGGTATGCCTTCGGTGTCTGTCTGTGTGTCCCAGGAGTATTTAATATTAATCTTGGTAAAAAGTAAAAGTGTATTAAAATGTGGATTTGATTCGATATACGTGTGCGTATAGGAGCCTTTAGTTTGAAGACCTTGTTAAGGGTAAATAAGTTAACCATACAAAATTAATTTGCCATAATTTTCGCATTTCCCTAAATTTAACTTTGTAGTAACGTTTTTAGCGTCATTAGTATTTGCTTCGTTTAGGCCTATCTGGTGCTATTTTAAATGTCTAAACCTAACACATAAAAAGTAAAAATCTTTAAAAAAAGGCCCAAATGTACTAGGTATCGCCACCAAAGCACTTATCAATTAACTATGACATTATTTATTTAAGCACACATATATATGTATATATATATATTTACAATTAAAATACATATTACCGTGCACATACATTATATAAATAACAAATGCAGTGACTTGAGTGACAGACAACAACTAAACTAATAAGCGTCAAGCGACAAGAATCAATGAACTATGAATCATTACTGACTGAATTAATTCAGGTACTAGATTCACTTGTACTGTTCTTTCGTAAAATAGATTTTATGTTGTGGACTTTAAAGTTGTAATTAATACAAGGCACGAAACGCTTAGGTCTTTTATTTCCTAGATTTCGCAGTCATAGTTCGGACGCGTATCCCGCTTTTACTCATGCGTCCATCGTAAAACAATTGAGATAGAAGTAAATTCTTTCCAGCGCTGAACGCAGCGCTGTGACCGAACGATTACGCCAAGCATTTGTTTCATTCTCTGTCTTCCATAGTTTGTTTCTTTGCTGTCGCACATGGTTGAAAAGAACGAGACCGATTACGCTCAGGGAATAGTTCAGTCTAGTACTGTACCGGGAATTAATTCCTTTTCATTCATCATTCATGTTGTAGTACATACTACATTCTACCTTATTTAATTCCCCTTACAATCCCTTACCATTTCTTTATTTAATTTTTTTTTTCTTTTAAACATTACATAGTAGGAGATAAATTTATTAAACTTTATTTTTTATAGTAATGATTTGTTGTGGTCTGTTATCTTAATCGACTTACAGCAGGGTGATCACCATATTTTGCCATTGAAAGTGTTTTTTACATGAATATGTGCCTATAGCTAGTAGTGAAAGATTATTTAAAATTTTGGCTTGCGGTTACTGTTTTTTTTATGGTTATTAATGATATTGCGGTGGTCTGTTATCTTAATTGATCACTAGATAAGTCTCCATTGAAAGAAATTTCCCTAAAGCTAGTAGTACGAGATGTATTATTTAAAATTTATGGTGTGCAATTAGTGTTTCCTTTTTCGGAAACAATGTGTGATAAATAGTATGTTACCATAATCAACCTACATCACGGCAATCACTGGGTATTTTGCCATGGAAAGTGTTCTATTAGATGAATATGTGCAAGCCTAAAGCTAGTGCGAAATGTATTATTAAAAAAATTATGGCGTGCGGTTTGTGTTTTCTTTATGGTAACGATGTGTGGTGGTCTGTTTTCTTAAATCAAGTTACAACGAGGCGTTTACTGGGAATTTTGCCACAGATAATGTTCTATTAGATGAATATGTGCCTAAAGCAAGTGCGACATAAATAATTTCAAAGTGTTTTTTTTTATGTTAATATGTGTGGTATATGGTCTGTGAACTTAATTAACTAACATCAAGTTGATCACTGAGTATTTCGCCATGAAGAGTGTTTTATGTGAAATGTATTATTTAAAATGTATGGCGTGCGATTAGTGTTTCTTTGTACGGTAACACACATTGGTGTGGTATCTGTTCTGTAACAATCATCGGGTATTTTGCAATGGAAAGTATCTATACATATAATAAAATGGTAGGAAAGTCAAAACTGTACATTGAATACTTTTTTAAAAGAATACTTGGGGTGTGATCTACAATCAATACCGAAGCCAAAAATATAGTTTTTAGAATTTTTGTCTGTTTGTCTGTATGTATGTTCGGGATAAACTCAAAAAGTACTGCATGGATTTGGCACGAATATTATTAAGAAGTCGGGTCAACATATAGGCTACATATTATAACGTTATCACCTACGGGGAACGAGCAGTGAACCTTTATTTCTTCAACGCATTCTGTAACAACGCGCATATTTGAATTGCTTCTTAATTATTAATTATTCTACTCACGTCATAACTTAGATGTGTTATAATAATTTTATTTTGAGATGGCGTTGGCGTCGAATTAGATCGCGCTATGATTTTGTTCACAAGAAGTGATGTTATAGTATAGAGTTCACGCAGACGACGTTGCGGGCAGCAGCTAGTTTTATTAAATAAATGTGTCTAAAGCTATTGCGAATTGTATTGTTTAAAATTTATGGCGTGTGATTAGTTTTTCTTTTCATAATAACAATGTGTGGTATATGGTCAGTTATCTTACACCAAGACAATCGTGGAAAGAGATTTAATTAATTATTAAGTGCATGCCTTAAGCTAGTACGCAATGTATTATTTAAAATTTATTGCGTGCCATTAAGGTATTTTTTATGGTGATGATATGTGGTGCTCTGTTATCTTAATCGACTTACATCGAGGCGATCACCGGGTGAATTGCGTACCTGAAAGTGTTCTATTAGATGAATATGTGCCTAAAGCTAGTGCGAAATGTATTAGGTAAAATTTATGGCATGCGATTAGTGTTTTTTTTATTGTTAATATGTGTGGTATATAATCTGTTAACTTAATCGACTTACATCGAGGTGATCACTGAGTATTTCGCCATGAAGAGTGTTTTATGCGAAATGTATTATTTAAAATGTATGGCGTGCGATTAGTGTTTCTTTGTACGGTAACGATGTGTAGTATCTGTTCTGTTACAATATTCAATTTACATCGAGGCGATCACCGGGTATTTCATCATGGAAAGCCACTGAAAGTGTTCTATTAGATGAATATGTGCCTAAAGCTAGTGCGAAATGTATTAAGTAAAATTTATGGCATGCGATTAGTGTTTCTTTTTATGTTAACAATAGACTTACATCAAGGTGGTCACCGGGTATTTAGCCATGGAAAGTGTTTTATCAGTCAAATTGGTGCCTAAAGATCGTGCGGTTAGTGTTTATCTTATGGTAACGATGTGTGGTGGTCTGTTACCTTAATCGACATCGAGGTAATCACTGTCGCCATAGAAGTGTTTGAATATGTGCCTCAAGCTAGTGCGAAATGTATTATTTGAAATGAGTGGCGTGCGTAAATGGTAACGATGTGTAGTATATGATCTTATGTTAGCTGACCTATAAAATTTTGTTTTATAAAAAAAAGATGCCAAGTGCGTGTCGTACACTCATTAAGATTCCATACAATGGGAATTATTAAGTATTTGTGATAAACTTTTAAACAATTTTTGTTGGAAGTGTAAAGCCTGATAACGGTAATTTTTAAAATATTTTAGACAAGATATTTAAAAATTAAAGGTCACACGCTCAGCACACATATTTTTTTTACTTTAAAAGTGCGCGATAGAAATATTTTGTAGGGCTTTGAAATCTTTAAAATGTTTTTTCTTAATTTCATTACAAATCTGTATGGCGTTTTACAAAAGTCACTTTCCTTTAAAATTTTATCAGAATCGGTGCAAACATAATATAATATAACGTTAAATATAAGGATATAACATACGGAAACCCTTAAAATGTCATTATTGACACTTTTTATTATGCATAATGGTAAATCACCAGAGGCGTGGAGCACAAGCATTGTGACCCTATTTTTTTGTAAGGCAGAATACACCCAGCTGAAAAATTACCATCCATTTCGTTTCCGAGTCTCCTCTATAAGCTGTTTTTGAGGGTCTATACATTGACAATCTCTTTTTTTTGGTCTAATTTCAACCACCTAAACAGGATGGATTTTAGGAAAACCACCCGACCCGGCACCAAATATCTACCTCATCCACACAGCTTCACAGTGTGCCTAACAGATTATACAGAAAATCGAGAAACCTCTGTGTCTTGCTTTGGTTGACATCTTTGAATTTATCGAAACAGCGCTGCCAAGTTGACTAGCGATACGTCAAGGTGTTAAAATGTGTTTATAGCTCGGCAACGTTGTCAGTAAGTAAAAAACAGTCAATCAAGACCTTTCCAGCTACGAACAAGAATGAGACAGGGTGATGGACAAATCTCGCAACAGTTATTTTTCATTCTTGTAAAAATCTTTTTTTGACAAGTCATAACACATGTAAGTCAGGCTGATCATTACAGACGAGGTTGTGGATTGCAGCCCGATCCGAAGGTGAGGGCGTAATTTAGCCGTGTGTGTAATAAGCGAAGCTCACGAGTGTCATATAGTGTTCAACACACTTAAAATATAGTAAATACTTTCACTATTAGTAGTCGAATTGTTATAAAAAGTTGATATTTAATGGAATCAGTTTTGGTATGTTTTAAACAAACACGTTGGATTTATTTTTCCAAAAATAAGAACTTGGTTCATAGGCATAATTTATTCTGCTAAAAAGTAAAAAATATGTGTAAAAGGCACTTGTGCGGTAATTGTCATTATCATACCATAACATCAAAAGCTTAGGGTCTAACCTAAGCTTAAAGTTACTCAACGGCCTATGAAAAAAGCTACCTCGGAGTTCTCGTTAGAGATCGGATCTGCAATTAGGTAATCTGACAGAAAAAGTTGGGTCGTGTTAGCGCACCATCACTCCAGTAGCGGTTATTGTGTGGGTGTGGCTGCTGCCACTAAACGAATGTATCTCTCGTATCAATGCGTGCCTATACAGGTCTCATAGCGGTGACACGGACGTAGCTCGACTCTTCACGCACCTGAGTTTGACGACTGACAAAGTTGTAGAGCAATATCCCACTGCAGAACTAGTTATTTTGAGAGACTTCAACGCCCACCATCGTGAGTGGCTCAGTTCTCGAACCAATATCTACGCAGGGATATCTGCTCATGAATTTGCTCTGACCTATGGATTCTCTCAGCTGATACTTTCTTCAACGAAAATACCAGATAAAGAGGACCATACGAGCTCCTTACTGGACCTTCTGCTGACTAAACGTCCGGACGGGTATTCCGTCTCAGTGGATGTGCCTCTAGGCTCCTCGGACCACTGTCTCGTTCGGACTCAAGTGTCATGCACACAACCCAATCCATCTGGGCTAACTAATTGGCGTCATGTGTGGCATTATAAGCCGGCAGACTGGGATGGATTCTGAGAATTTTATGCATGGTACCTGTGGAGGCAGATCTGCTTTAGCTCAGAAGATCCTGACGTCTGCGCAGCCGCAGTCACTGAGACATTTATGGAATGTTATATTCCTAGCCCGCGAGTAGCTGCCGGCGTCAAAAAACGACCGTGGTTTAATAGGTCTTGCAGAGAAGCTAAAATTCTTAAGCAAACTGCACAGGCTTGGACCACGGCTCGTAATAATAAGGATCCGAATATTTCGGAGGTAAAACGCAAACTAAATGCTGCCTTGAGGTTCAGTAAGAAAGCAACTGCCGGAGCAAAATTAGAATTCATCGGCAAAATAGGTGGGCGACTTGCGAGCTATCCTTCTGGGAGTCGTGCTTTCTGGTCACTTGCCAAAGCTGCCGAAGGTAACTTTTGCCAGTCGTCGTTACCACCACTGCGAAAGATCGATGGTGACTTGGCACATAGTGCTAAAGAGCAAGCCGATCTACTGGCGATCTCTTTGCCTTAAACTCGAATATGAACGATGAAGGCGCTGTACCACCTACTATACCGTTGTGCGGTAAGACCATGCCGGAAATCTCCGTAACACAGCGGGAGGTCCGGCGGGCGTTGCTTTCTCTAGACGTTCATAGTTCATAATCGACTCGGCTGGCCGGTATACCAGCAGTGGTGCTTAAGCAGTGTGCTCGTGAGTTATGTCCTGTACTTACGCGCCTCTTCGCGCTTTCCGACCACACTAGGCAATTTCCGACTTCAAGGAAGACTGCTAATGTGCATCCGGTGCCCAAAAAGGGCGATAGATCAGATCCATTGAATTATAGGCCTATCGCTATTACCTCTCTCCTCTCCAAGGTGATAGAGCGAGTGATCAACACACTGCTGGGCGAAAGCGAAGGCGTTCGATCGGGTCTGGCACCCCCCGGTTCTATCGAAGTTGCCATCTTACGGGGTGCTCGAGGGTTTGTGCAAATGGGTGGCTAGCTTTTTGTCCGGCAGATGCATACGAACCGTAGTTGACGGTAGTTGCTCTGTTAGCATGGACATTAATGCTGGTGTCCCGCAAGGCTCTGTGCCGTCTCCTACGCTGTTTCTACTGAATATCAATGTAGACGCTTATTCTTATCAAGTAATGGAGACGCTTATTACTCGGGTCGTACAAACATCCCTGGTTCCATTGTGTAGGAAAACCACGGAGAACTTGTGTCTCAAATCGAGACCACACTGTCCAAGGTCTCAGACTGGGGACGGGTAAACTTGTTCAGATTTAACCCTACAAAGACACAAGCCTGCGCGTTCACCGCTTAGAAAACCCTATTCACTGTAGTCCCACAATTCCAGAACACTCCCCTCTCCATCTCCAAGAGCATTGGGATCCTTGTTGTTGACATCTCCTGCGATGTTCAGTTCAGGGATCAATTGCATGACAAGGTGAAGCTGGCGTCCAAAAAACTAGGTCGACGATCCCAAACTCACTTGCCGTATCGAACCCTTAAGTCTAAGGAGAGACTTTACCTTCCTGTGTGTGTTCTACCGCTTGTACAATGGGATGTGTTCTGAGGAATTGTTCGAAATGATGCCCACTTTCTACCATCGCACCACCCGCCATCGGCAGGAAATTCATTCTCACACTTTAGAATCAAAATGTTCGCGTACAGAACGGTATCAGAGAAACTTCCTCCCGCGGACGCTTGGGTTGTGAAATAAACTCTCTGCCAAGGTTTTTTCTAAGGACTACAGTATGGAGTTCTTCAAGAAAAAAGTATTTGGATTTTTGAAGGGTCGGCAACGCGCGAATGGTATTCCTGGTTTCCATAGGCTGGTGGTGTAAGCTTGTTTGCCACCTTAGTAGTTTTTAAAAAAAAAACATCGTTAATATTACAGAAATTAGCTTTTTGGCCTATATCGCCCTCTTAATGCATATGCAGAGCGTCGATGCATGCAATGAAAATGGTATTCGATTTGGAATATAAAATAGCCGGCCAAGTGCGTGTCGGGCCACGCGCAGTGAAAATATGCCAATCTCCTAAAAAAGTCAATAAGACCTTCTACAATTTTACATGGTTCATAAACTTATATTTACTCGTACAACCTGTTTAACACAACTAACAACATTATCTAAGAAATGGGCTTGATTAAAATGTATTTTTATATATGTTTGCCACCTTAGTAGTTTTTAAAAAAAAAACATCGTTAATATTACAGAAATTAGCTTTTTGGCCTACATCGCCCTCTTAATGCATATGCAGAGCGTCGATGCATGCAATGAAAATGGTATTCGATTTGGAATATAAAATAGCCGGCCAAGTGCGTGTCGGGCCACGCGCAGTGAAAATATGCCAATCTCCTAAAAAAGTCAATAAGACCTTCTACAATTTTACATGGTTCATAAACTTATATTTACTCGTACAACCTGTTTAACACAACTAACAACATTATCTAAGAAATGGGCTTGATTAAAATGTATTGTTTTTGGGGTTACGTACTTCAAAAGACAAAATGGAACTCTTATAGGATCACTTTGTTGTCTGTCTTTCAAGACCCTTTTTCTCAGGTACGCGTGAAGGTACGATGTTAAAATTAATATGAAATACTAAGGTCTACGGTCCCTTGAGGCTGTAAAAAAATTAAGCTTCTAAGTCAACGCAATAAAAATACGGCTGAAATACGGTCATCTTTGTCGCATATTGTACTTCCCGTTCCCTAGAATCATGAAATTTGACAAGCAAGACGATACATCACAATCCCTTGCAGCCTAGTTGGTAGTGTGGCCGACATTTGTGTTTGTCTTGAGTCTGGGTGTATTTATGTATAATGTGTATGTATTTACAAAAAAAAAGTAATATATATGTATCTGATCCGCTGTCTGGTATCCATAACACAAGCTTTGCTTACTTTGGGGTCAGACGGCGCTGTGTGTAATGTCCAAAAATATTTATTTATTTATAATATAGTAAAAAATCCAAAAACTGATAATTAAGGCATAAACCTGTGAGACTTGATCCCATAATGAAAGAACTATCTAGATATTTAATATTTTATTAATAGGTTTCAACGGAACCCTCGGTGCGCGAACCAGACTCGTAATAGGCCGATTTTTTTTTTTAAGAACACTATAAACAAAACCAGTTATTATAAGAACGAATGTCCCTAAACATCATTGAATCTGAGATATTAAAGATTAGATTTCAAATATCTCTGCTCCGATATTACTGAGGGATTTTTATGTTTATCGCAGATGTATCATTACTATTCATTACTAAAGCACACTAGTGGAGGTGGGTACACTAAAAATCATTTTGTCATCGTGATTAATATGTCATATTTCTAGATTTTGATCTAAGCAGTAACAGAACTCTAGCGGGTCGTGTTGACATTTACTCTGTCACTAGGGTTCTTTTACATACTAATTTAGCGCAACTTAAGATTGGTACCTAATCGGTGGTATTTTAACCCCATTTAATTAATACTCATAAAGGCAAAGATAGCAGCTAACTAGTGCCAAAAATATAATTTAATTTTTCTCTTAGTACTAAACATATTTAAAATCAATTTTCAAAGAGTAGGCATAAGCTTATTTTAGAAGATTATTTTTATAGAATTGTGAGTATTGTGTTGTTTCTAGAATATAACTAAGATGTATATAGTTTTCAGCAAAAATTTTAATTTTTAGTCATTATATCTATTTTACATTTCAGAAATCGGTGTCATTATTGTGATGTGATCGTGGGCAAATCTACAAGTCTGAAACAACATGTACGACAGCATTTTCAAAAAGCACAAGTACCTTGTCAACACTGTGGAGAAATATTGAGTAATGAAGATTCTTTACAGAAACATTTAAGTGAAAATCAAAGGGTGAACTCTAAAGGAAAACCCCGTCGAAAACGAGGGGCACCAATTACAGTAGAGGAGCTAACATGTAAACTCTGCCAGAAAGTGTTCAAAAGTCATAACAGTTTACGAGACCACACGAAACGCTGTGGCGTAAATGATCGTAAAAGAGACTACACATGTGACAGATGTGGAAAAATGTATTTTAACAAAGGCACTCTAACGACACATATTATGTACCATGACAAAGTGTATCCCTATAATTGCAGGATATGTAACAAATCTTTTTTATTCCCCAACCGGTTACGTCAACATGTTTTAACCCACAGCAATATCAGACCATTTTCATGTGAACAATGTGGCCGATGTTTTGGATCACAACGTAAGTTGATTGCACATAAAATAATTCATACAGATGCTATGCCATTTATTTGTCAGATTTGTAATAAAGCATTTAGATATAAGCAAAAATGGAAAAATCATGAATTACAGCATACTGGAGAGAGGCCATATTCTTGTGGGCACTGTGACATGGAATTTACTGACTGGTCAAATCACAATAAACATATGAAAAGACGTCATAATACAGATACATCAAAGAGAAAAATAACCCCAGATGGAGCATTCCCAGTTAATCCAGAAACTGGTAAAATTTTTCAAATACAAAATCCAGAAGAATTTGAAGAGTGGAAGACAAAAATTATGGTACCCAGTAAAAGAGGAAAAAAAAAATTAAAGACAAACCTTGATGTCATTGATATCTAGTTGATAAGGGTAAAAATGTATGTAATATAATGTTAAAAAACTGACCTTTTGGCCCTGGAATTTTGTTAAACCTATCTTTTTTGGAAATTTGCTACCTTTTTAGATAGTAATAATCAAACGAACTTACGTTGTAAAGTTTGATATCTAACTATACGAGTGTCTTGATTGTAGATGATTACAGTTTATATGCAGCAGTACGTGAGATTATGTAGTCTTTATCACACTTTAAAAGCTATTAAAAATATAATTTATATTATAGGTAGTTTCCACCACTTACTACCAATATGAACCCCTCTAAATTGCCGACTAGCATTATTTAGCGCCTTTTTTGATATACCTAATATAATCATAATCTCAGGATTTTCAAGGAACATACTCATCTTCGGTCAAGACACTCGTATAATTAAATATCAAACTTCACAAAGTAAGTTCGTTTCATTCTTAAATATACGTCGTATCTCTCCCGAAGTCTATTGCAGTTTACATGTAGATTTTTTTTTATACCACTAAGGTGGCAAACAAGCCTACGGTCCGCCTTATGGTAAGCGGTCACCGTAGCCTATGGACGCTTGCAACACCAGGAGCATCACTTGCGCGTTTGCCGACCCTTCAGAAATCTAATAACTTCTTTTTTGAAGAACCCCATACTGTAGTCCTTAGAGAAAACCTTGGCAGTCGCGGGAGGAAGTTTCTCCAACCCAAGCGTTTGCGGGAGGAAGTTTCTCTGAAACCGCACTGTACGCGACATTCTAAAGTGTGAGAATGAATTCCCTGCCGATGGCGAGCGGTGCGATGGTAGAAAGCAGCCGTGGGCATCATTTCGAACCATTCTGCAGAACACAACCCATTATACAAGAGGTAGAACACACACAGGGAGGCAAAGTCTCTCCTCAGACTTAAGGGCTCGATACCGCAAGTGAATTTGGGATCGTCGACAATTCTCACAGCCCTTCGTTGAACCGAGTCAAAAGGACCAAGCTGATATCCGGGTGCACCCGCCCAAAAATGGCAGCATACCATATGGGGCCGGACTTGCGACTTGTAAAGCAGCAACCTCTGCCCCGACGTGAAGTACAGCCTCGCTCTATTGAGTACACCAAGTTTATTGGACGCCAGCTTTACGTTGTCTAGCAAATGATCTCGGAACTGAACATCGCTGGAGATGTCAACACCAAGGATCCCAATGCTCTTGGAGATGGAGAGGGGAGTGTTCTGGAATTGTGGGACCACAGTGAATGGGGTTTTCTTAGTAGTGAGCGCGCAGACTTGTGTCTTGTAAATGTTAAGAGCGTCGCAAAATTTAATACGAAAGCGATCAACATATATTATAACTTAAAACTTAGACTTAACAACGCACTAACAAACTTACTTTTCATCTCAATACCTGCTCTGTGGCCCATAGACTGTTGCGTGTCATGTACCGTGAGTGATACAGTTTTTAATATCACCTCGATTTAACTCCTTAAGATAAAATATGGGAGCCCACTTTTTCTGCAGTTTTTGATAACTTGCCTATATAATATTATGATGAGCCTATGATATGAGAGTAAGAAGTAACACTTCTTCTGCTTCCCCCTAAACTTCTGAAAATGCATAGGAACACGACCGCCGGATAAATACAATAAAAGTAAACTAGAAAAAAAAAAAGAAAAAGATTCCCCAAACCGGCCAGTCACCGTGGGGATAAAGACAACTACCCTCCAGGAAAAAAAACCGAGACAAAACAAAAAAAAAGAGAAAATCACAAATTGATATTGCTACATTAAACATCAAAAGCCTAAAATCCAAAGAGTGACTTGACTTATATAACTAGATTTTAATAGTCAATTAGGAAAATACACCGAAAGAGAAAAAGGGATCATGGGCCCATATAGCTCCGGATTGGACCCATTAATTTTGCCTTCGAATTCAATCTGGCCATCACAAACACCTTTTTTCAAATAGAAAAAGAACCGAAAATGGACATGGATGTCCCCCGACGCTAAAACGTATAATTAAATCGATTTTATTCTTTTAAAACAAACTACGAGTATTTGAGAATAAAGATGTAATATATACCCTTAATTTTAGCTGAGATAACAGAATTCCAAGGGGCACTTAAATCAATAGAAAAAAGCTTCAGAAGTTTCAAAAAACTAACAAGAGGGAGAATGCTACTGCCCCTTCAAGAATTCTTGCTAGAAGTTTTTGAGGAGAAATTCAAAAAACAAATAGAAAACCATTAAAATGAAGACATACTAAATAATACAATATATTAGAGAAAAACCATATCGAACTACAAAATAACCTAACAAGCAATAGACAAATAAGAAATATTAGAAACAAAACAATCAAACTATTAAATATAAGGAAAAGTTTATTATCAGACCGTAAAAATCATAAAAAAGAAATAAGAGACATTAGTAAAAAAAATCAGTACAGAGACTATCATAGAGCATATAGAAAGAACGGGAGGTGTAAAAAAGGCACAGAAGATCTTGGATCAGGAACAAAAAAATAGATTCCTGAATTAAAAAACACAAGGACAGGGAAGTGTGACTCAGTAAGAAGGAACATACTAGAGCTCGCAACAATTTTTTTTAAAGATGTGTATTACCAAGAAACAGCGACAATAAACGATCAAAAAGAAACTAAAGAACTATAGAAAGACTAAAAAATACCGCCTATAATGCAAAGTGAAGTGGAAAAAGATAATAAAGCCCCAGGTGAAGATAACATACCAGGGGTGATCCAAAAGTAATGATAATCGGATATTCATAAAGCACATAAAAATATGAAAAAAAAAAAAAATTTTTGCTTCCTCGTATATCTACTAGGCCAGCACAAAAAAATCATATAAATAGGCCACGATTCCCGGAAGGTACATTTTTAAAGTTACGGAACAACCGTTATATTTTTATTAGTATAAAATACACTACGGATCTATCTGTATTCTATGAAAAACATGCGGAGGGTACGGCCACGGGGACAGGCGCGCGCTACAACGCCGCGTCTATACCGAGGAACCACAGCCGGCCACGAGCCTCCGCTTTCATTTTAACTATTCCAAAGTGTGAACTATGTAACTCACTAAGTACCTTCTCTTAGTGAGTTACAAACACAAAATTAAGAAAATTGCATAACGCTGTAGTCTATTAGCTGAGACCTCAGGTACGCCATGTTTACTACCAAAAATAACTGTAAGCGGCATGTGTGTGTGTCTAGTTAAGGAACACGACGCATAAGATATAGGATGCTAACAATTTTTATCTATTTGCGATAAAATTGCACCCAAACCCACCGGAGACGCGTCTACCGTTAGAATTAACTTTGCAATGGGATTGAAATGAGTTAACTGATCAGACACTAGGACTTTTTGACCACTGCCATTTAGTGCCTTTACACAAGAGTAAATGTAACGGATTTAAAATAGATGAAGCGTTCTGAATAAAATTTCTGTAGTAATTAACTAGACCTAGGAAGGACTGCAATTGCTTTACATTACTGGGAACTGTTGCGTTTTTTATTGCTTTTAATTTATCAGGATTCATTCTTATCCCATTGTTATCAATAATGTATTCTTTGTTTTTCATTTCACATTCATTTAAACAAACTTTATTGACACGGTATTTAACATAGAGCAAGGTACAAATATTATAATCTTAAGTAATATTAGGAACAAAACAAACTTCTTTTAAATTTTTGGTATACATATTAATTACAATTAACAGTCTTCAGTCCATGACACCCGAACCCACGATTCTAAGTTTTCGATGACATTGGATTTTTGCTGGTCAATGTTGTGTGTCTGCTGGATCAACGGTAACACAAACATTAACTTGCTTTGCTTACAATACGACTAATAGTCAAACGTACCGAAAAGACACAATAAATGGACGGAAGAAATTAGGAGAAGTGTATAGCGCGCGGTAATTTACCCACTCGGTTCTAATCGAGTACCTAAACGTATACGTTATTTGCGGGAATCCCCGAAAATGCGTTTCATTTTCAAACATAAACAATGTGTGTCTTGCCATATGTGTAAAAAAGTTAAGGGGCGTTTTGTTGACAAGCATTACACGCATTGAATGCGCTCAATGCTGTCTATGCGCACATTCGATTGTTCTGTTGACCGAAAATGAATGCGCTATGACGTCACTTCCGAACCGCATTCAACGCATTGTCTGCACATGCTCGGGAGGTAGAACAGTAGATGCGCTGTCAAATAGTGAACAGCCATATTGTTTGTTTACATTTGGTGAACACAACGATTTCAATGCCTATGCGATGTCATAGCTCTCAATACCGTCAATAAAACGCACCTTAAATAACTATTGCTGACGTAATCAGCATCTAGACCCCCCCACCCCCATGTCATCAAAAATAAGCAAAGCAAAGACCATATATAGTGCTTACGTAATACTTAAACGGCCCTTAAATACAATATTTCTTTTTGAAAAAAAATACATTTTTTCTTCTGTAATACTAAGCCCGCGTCTTTAATCCGATTCAATACCTCTTTAAGATGGCTTAGAACTTCGCAATTACTTTTGCCACTTATTAAAATATCGAGAAAAAATACTACTCCGTCCATATTTCCTATGATACTGTCTATTGTTCTTTGAAAAATAGCCGGAGCTGAACTCAACCGAAAACCAAGCGTTCAAAAACGAAAAGCCTGCGATTTGTAATAATACAAGTTATCTGAATTTATGTCCCATTTTGGAATTGAAATAATTGAATAGTTTCCTTCATCGGTGTGCCTTGTTCACAACGAATGTTAAAAAGACACGCACCATCATCACCCGCGTCATCGCTGTTACCTTCGCGTTCCTCCACGTAGTTCACATTTTTGTATGGACACATACGACGGAGGTACCTACCCCTTCTTATGGCAACCTTTACACGAATAACTCGCAAAACGACAATCGGGCGATGTGTGATTCTTAAAACCGCAAACTAAACACTTTTCACCCGGCCGACGAGCACTTTTCCCTTCCTTGTTTATTATAAACAAAGGATTGAAGGCTGGTTCCTGGGGCGTTTGGACTGTAGCAGCGCCAGCGCACGCTCACAGACAGTATCAGCTCTGTCACGTCCTGGGCGAAAAGTCTTTCCCGTTCTACTCCCGGCTGCATTCCCGTTACAAATTTGTCGAGTAATGTGTCTTCCAAATTCTTGAACTGGCAATGTGCACTGAGGCCCCTCAACCGTGCTGCCCACTGTGCGAATGATTTGTCACTCTGTTAAGCTGCTGAGTACATTTTGTATCTTTCTGCAAATCCACAACGCTTTGGTATAAGATATCCAACCAAAATTTTGATTATTGCTTCGTAGTTTAACGAATCCATTTTCCTGGAAGAGCGAGATTACATGTTTATTGGTACGTGTTCTCCGTGAGTGCACTAAGTAGATATGCTCGCTGTTTTATATGCGCTTTATCCGTAGAAGAATCTACATTATTAGCGTTGAACCATTGTCGCAATTTACTTTTGTAAATATTCCAGTCTTGGTTTTCATGCAAAAAGATAGTCGCCAATATTTTATATGTAACGTGGGACACGAGTGAAACACAGCGAGCCGGATTCGCACTGATTTATTTAATGATATCTTACACGGATGTAGTTGTGTAGGTACCCACACAACAGTAGATATGCGCTTCATTTCTGCCCACATATAAACTACTAGGCCAAGTTTTGTATCATTTTCTTATAAGTGATTTAAGGCTGACTATTTCTGGAATTTCAGAAAAAATACTCAAAATATTGTCGCTCAGAATTATACCATGGTTATTATAATAATATACACTAAATAAATTATAGCCCTTTTATCCTAGAACATCAAAAGTATTACTTGAGCAACATATTTAAATCTAAAGTATTTTTTAATAAAATTATTTTGAGTAGCGTGGCGGGACTAATTTCTTCACGCTGAATTCAGACTGAGTTCGAAATATAGGTAACTATAATATAGGAAATAGATTGAATTTGGTATCCTTGTTGTATAAATGACACATTTCAAAAACCTTATTAATTCGTTTGAAAATAATAAATTACTTATAATGTTTTACTTAAAATACTAACAAACGAACTAAGGGGGCGTCGATAAATTACGTGAGGTGTTTAGGGGGGAGGGGGTCGAGCAGAATCTTACCTAATCTCACGTTGGAGAGAGGAGGGGTTTCGCCAAATATCACGTAATTTTATTTTTCGCAATATCAGTGTAGAATTGTGAGAAAAACGTGTTAAATATCGCCAAATCCTACTCAATAACAATTATCTCAGCTATGCTAACGCCACAAAGTAGCAAGTTATGTTTTTTTAAATATATCCAACACAATGAAGCACAGATTAACGTATTTACTAACGATACGCATTTTAAATCGAAATTTCGATTTAAAATCGAAAAATCGCCAAAACACCTCACGTAATTTATCGACGCCCCCTAACTAGTTAAATAAAGTTATAGTTATATATATATATATATATGTATATAGCTCTATGTACCTAAACTTTTACTAACGTTTTACGCACTAGCATCTATTTGCACACTTAGCATGATTGATGGTGACATGAACACCGAAATTGAATTTTATTTAGTCTGCTCCCAGTTCGGAGGACATGGTAGCTTTCCTGTAATAGAAATTGTCCCTGCCGCACGTTCTCCTGGGTACACCGCCCGAACCGAATGTTGTCTTGGTAGGTTTTCCTTACTTCGGTCTTTTTTTGTCAATAGTTGTATTTTGCGACTACTGATGTACTCGTAAGTGCAAAATAAACTGAAATTCCTAAACAATGATTAAGTGAAGAAGTACTTACCACTTACGGCGATTTATACTAGTCAAGTCTAAAGTGAGAATAATATGGTTTAAAGTTCAATATTAACAAGGTCTATCTATGAAAAGTTCTTAGTACGTCTATTAAGTCTATTTAAGTCTGTCAAGACCCTTTTTAGAAAGTTTATAAGGTACTTCCCGTTGTCCTAGAATCATGAAATTTCACTCGAAGCAAGGTCGTACATCACAAATATAGAAAAATTACGAAATTTGTTAATTTGTAATTATAATACATAAAAATGTTAGTCTGTCTGACAAGACCTTATTACTCTGTCTGACAAGACCTTATTATTCAAAAATGTGTGGAGATATCAAGTTGAAATTAATATCAAATACTTACTATAGTCTGCGGTCACTTAAAGTTGTAAAACAAATCAAGGTTCTGAGTCAATGCAATAAAAAATATATTCGAAATACGGTTATTTTTGTCGCATATTGTGACACAAACAAATCAAAACCTATGTATATTTCCCGTTGACATAGAATCATCCCACATCCCACATTTTATTTTGGGAGACTTTAACGCCCATCATCGTGAGTGGCTCAGTTCTGGAACCAATAACTATGCAAGTATATCTGCTCATGAATTTGCTCTGACCTATGGATTCTCTCAGCTGGTACTTACTCCAACGAGAATACCAGATATATTGGACTATGCGAGCTCCTTGACCTTCTGCTGACTACACGTCCGGACAGATAATCCGTCTCAGTGGATGCGCCTCTAGGCTCCTCGGACCACTGTCTCGTTCGGACTCAAGTGTCATGCACACAACCCAATCCATCTGGGCCAACTTATTGGCGTCGTGGCATTATAAGTCGGCAGACTGGGATGGATAGCGAGAATTTTATGCATTGTACCCGTGGAGGCTGATCTGCTTTAGCTCAGAAGATCCTGACGTCTGCGCAGCTGCAGTCAGTGAGACAATCCTCGCTGGTATGGAATGTTATATTCCTAGCCCGCTAGTAGCTGCCGGCGTCTGCTAGTAGCTGTCGGCGTCAAAAAACGACCGTGGTTTAATAGGTCTTGCTAGAGACGCTAAAATTCTTAAGCAAACTGCATATGAGGCTTGGACCACAGCTTGTAATAATAAGTATTCAAACAAAATCAGTAAGAAAGCAACTGCCAGAGCAAAATTCCAATTCATCGGCAAAATAGGTGGGCGACTTGCGAGCTGGGAGTCGTGCTTTCTGGTCGCTTACCAAAGCTGCCGAAGCGAACTTTTGCCAGACGTCGTTACCACCACTGCGAAAGACCGAAGGTGACTTGGTCCATATTAGTAAAGAGAAAGCCGATCTACTGGGCAGTCTCGTTGCCTCAAACTCGAATATGAACGATAAAGGCGCTGTACCACCTCCTATACCGTGGTGCGGTAAGACCATGCCGGAAATCTCTATAACACAGCGGGAGGTCCGGCGGGCGTTGCTTTCTCTAGACGTTCATAAGTCGAGTGGGCCAGACGGTATACCAGCAGCGGTGCTTGAGCAGTGTGCTCCTGAGTTATGTACTGTACTCACGCGCCTCTTTGCGCTTTCCTACCAGACTAGGCAATTTCAGTCTTCATGGAAGACTGCGAATGTGCACCCGGTGCCCAAAAAGGGCGATAGATCAGATCCATCGAATTACAGGCCTATCGCTATTACCTCTCTCCTGTCTAAGGTGATAGAGCGTGTGATCAACACACAGCTTCTAAGATACCTAGAAGAACACGACCTGGTCAGTGACTGTCGATTTGGATTTGCCACGGTAGCTTGACGGTCGACCTTCTAGTGTTTCTCACACACATATGGGCACTAGCCATTGAGAGTCAGGGAGAGGCATTGGCATGTAGCCTGGACATAGTGAAGGTTTTCGATCGGGTCTGGCACCGGGGTCTTCTATCGAAGTTGGTTTGTGCAAATTGGAGGTTAAGTTGCTCCTCAGTGTGATCAAGATAGCTATCATCAGCATGTCGAGAATCGAAAGCAATTGGCAATGTGCGAGAGCAATTTTAGTGAGGTTATGCAAAAAGTTGCGTTATCGTTGCAATAATTTTGAAGCACCGAGCATTTTTTGCGGATTTATTTAATTTTCAGTGATTCTTAACCGGTGGTCCCTGACAGCATCAGATGTGGTCCCTTAAGTCAAGTAACATGTTAATATAAATAAACACACCACAAACAAACGAGGTAGAAGTGACATTCGGGAACATACTTTATGATTGCATTGACGACGCCGCAAAACTAATATGTACCTCTTTTTTGTTAGACAGTAGTAGTAGCAGAACTCATTACCGTATTTTAGCAGCACCTAACATAGAATAGGATTATTTTCTTTATCTACTTCTTACACATATATGTAGCGTTTCGTATGGACGTATGTAACGTATGGAACAAATATAAAGTCATCATATTTGTTCCATACGTCATTAATTACCAACTTTAAGGTAATAAGTGGTAATATAAAAGACCATGGAGAATAATATACCCCCACTGCCAGTTCCTGAAGAACTATAATAGGTAGGTCAGGATTCGGCAGTGTGTCCAACCACTGGTAACCCCCTTCTGGGGATAAAAGCCCGTGAACCTATACATACATACATGATAGTGATTAGTGACGGATTGGTAAGGAAAAATGAAAATTAATTGCAATACCATATATACTTACAAAAATAAATATATATTTAATTTGCTTACATAATTGTAATACATATTTATTTATTTTTGTTTTAAATAGTTAATTTGTAAGTAAGGTCAAGTTGGGGTCGGTATTGCAAAGGGCACAACATAACAAATCAAATATCTTTGTTTTTTTTCAACTTAATGTGGTACTACTTAATGCAGTATGACTGTCTCACACACTGCCGTCTTAAGAGGCTGTACTTCTAATTTATTTTGTCAAAAATTTCTCCGGTACGCTCAGTAGATCTGAATGAAATTTAATGACTGTGTTTTTCGGCCCAAACTCTGGCAAACAAGAAAATATAATTAATGAACAGAGTTTGGCGATTAAATCCTTAAAAAAATCATTTTTTATAATAATGATGTATAAGCTATTAATTTATTTCTTGTATTTCAATAAAAATCTGAGTAAGTTGAGAAGTAACTCCACTACACGCACGTTTAGATACATATCGCGTCATCCTTCTTTTTACTCAAGTTTTCTGTCACATACAGCCAAGTATACAGCAACCACAAATTTAAGCTAAACATTATATTTTTAGTAAACATAGAAATCGTGTCGATTTCCATTAAAAGTTTTGTTTTTATTAAAAAGCGTAAAATTTCTGTCAAGGAAATATATTCAAATAAAGCGTTTAGATTTGAAATAATCAATATTATGGATTTATTAAGTTGTTTCACCAGTCAACAAATATTTTCATTTTACCTAACTGTGTGTGCTGTGTGATATTGGAATAAGGCATATGTTATATTATTAAAATGTAATTTATTAGCAACAACTTGACACTGGCAAGACCAGCTAATGTAAAAACAAATCATGGGCCCTATGGTCAGCAGTGGATGTTTACAAGCTGTGATGATGATGAATAAATGAATGTTAAAGTTTGCCCCGTCTTGTTATACTATACCCCACAACTGGAGCACACTAACAAAACTGCCAAAATGGTAACAAAAGTTTTTTTCAATAATATTTTAAGCTTCACATGAAGGTAAAATATTGTTGATTCTTTCTACTACATTAAGGAAATCTTATGAACATTCTTTTTTTTTTCTAATAATAAAATTTACTTTTTGTTTCACACGTGTCCCTAAACATTATTACACAAATTTGATAAGGCCAATGATGAATAAATGAATGAATGTTAAGCTTTGCCATGTCTTGTTATACTGCACCTCTCACCTGGGGCACACAAACAAAATGTTGATTTCAGAAAACTACCAAATGATTACAAAAGTTATTTTTAATATTTTTAAGCTTCACATGAAGAAACCTAAAATATTGTTGATTTGTAGGTGTTTACTGTGTATTGTTTTTTACTAAAAACGGCATTGATAATGGTTACTTGCAGTATTTTCGGCTGAAATATCCACAGTGAACAAAAATTTTGTGTTGTTATCCTCCTTAGCGATACGTTAATGACCCTTCTATACTAGTTACTCTTTCTTCTTTTATAAAAATGATCATATAAGTAAGTAGAGAGTCGGCAGAAAGAATGTGTACTACGTATGGATAGGCCGGCTTGACTAAGGACCCTTAGACTTGTGAGCACTATAACGATAGCGATCATAGAAACCAGACCGAGTAAAGTTATCTTTGATGAATAAACCTTACCCAGATTGCGTAACTTGTGTTTTTTGTAAAATAGTAACGTTTTTTGATTGGGTTTTATTTGATTAGAGGCTCTGTGTGACTAAAACTAGTCAAGTCTACTTTAAACACAATGACGGAACGAACTTCTTAGACAAGTGTACATTCAGAATGTAGCGATCGTAGAAGGGTGTTTTTTTTTTCTTAGTGTACCGTTTTAAAAAAAGGGCTATTAAATTTTAAATTCTTATATTCTATTAAAATATGATTTTCGGGTATTACATAAAATTTATGAAAATTATAAAGTTTTTACTTTAAATCTTTAAAATTATAGTAAAAATTTCAATTTAAGGCACTCAATTACTTATAAAAGTTCCACTGAGTAATAATTTTTTTCTTAATAATTTTCTTAATTGAGTTAAATTTTGGTCTCTGCGACGATATTATTTTATTAATATACTATTTTTTATTAATATATAATATATTATTAATATACAGAAAGCCGGCAATAGAATAGCATAATGAGAAAGTGGTGTATATTTTGCGTGTCCGTACATGCCTTTACACGCTCGAAGTAAAATTTATTGATGTTCCTAATTTTTGCAAAATATGTTTGGGTTTTTTTTCGATCGATTATAAAATAAACTTTAATCTCATATTATTCAATTAAACAGTTTTGCTTATTAATATATCAAAATATATTTTTTAATCTGTCCACGAAACTCGTGATTGCGTAATTCCAATAGGCGTCACGGCGATTTACATTATTACCTTCTACAAAAACAAAATAAAAAGTAGATTATTCTTACCCGGCTGCAAAGTTATGGTTTTCGAAGCTATCTTTGTATGTTTTTAATATACTTTATTACCTCATATCGTCCAAACTACAACGCGGATTTCGATTATTAATAGTGAACGTAAAAAGCCTAGAAGTGTAATGAATGCTTCAAATTGGCCAAACCAGAGAGACAAATAGACAATATCTGGGATGGAATATGGCTAAAAATTTTATAATTGTAAATAATGCTTCCATAGGTTTTGATAACCACTTCAGGTAGACCGTAAGCTTGTTTGCCACCTTGATGCTTTAAACAAATAGTCTTTGAATAACCCATTTGGCAATAAGTGTTATAGGTGTATTAATTAATTGTTTATTAAATAATTATTAAATAATTGTTCCATATATTATTTTAAAGTAGGTACTTTTTCAAATGTAGTAAAAATGCGTGTTTAGAAGAACACAAATAATGATTGTTTATCATTTAGACGGCACAGAGCCGCATGCTGTAGAGAAAGTTAGGTGAGCCCTATGTCGAGCAGTTGACGTCTATGGGCTGTAATGATGATTATAACTACCGTTTACGTTTGTGTTCTAATTTTTTATGTTTAAAACAGAAGCATATAAAATATGTGAGGGATAAAATGAAACTAGCTAAAAATTTATATTTATATAGTCTAATGAATAGGTGCATAATCATCTACCTCAGTCATGGGGACATGATAGTGATAAGATACTAAGCACTAATAGTCCCATAATTTAACAAGGACAGGATTGTGCTAAAGCCATTACCTACAAAACTAAAAGTCCGCTAAGTCCAGTAAGTAAAGATGTTACAAAAATTAAAATTGCCATATGCTGCCTCACGAAAAGTGTAAAATTATTATGAGCTTTGTAGTTTAAGTGTAGACTTTTTTGACTTCACTACAACCATGGCCGTAGCCCCAGAAATAAATTCTTGACTATGACCATGGCTACAACTTATACACAGTGCACTGGATAACAACTAATTCTAATTATTTAATTGACTTTAATTACAACCAAATGCAACACACACTAAAAATTCGCACAAGTGTTAAAACAATGGTCACTTCCACATTTTTCTAGCATAAAATACAATAAGTAAAAAATCCCAAAATACTAATTAACACACCAACTTGCCAGCCGATTGGAATGCACACTTTTTTGTGATCAGTTCATCAGGTTTCCATAGCATATATTGCTTTTTTGAAATATAGGTAGTAGCACCTAGTAAATCTGTGAAAAAATACATTCCATCTTGGTGGGATATATTCTATATGATATGCCGTCGGATCCAAGTGGATGAACACTTTGCGAATGGGTTTTTCAAGCAGACAGTCGAGTTTTCAAGTAAGGGTTGGGGTGTACAAGAGGGAGCGCTGAGTCTTTTTCCCTTGCTCCCATTTAGTAACTTTGACCCAAGCAAGGCTGGAGCGAGGTTTATCTACTATAGATAGGTACTAAGTAGGTAGGACACCTTTTCATTTTCATCTGAGTAAAGAAAAAGGGCAGAGCAGATTCTTCTGACTTTATTTTTATGTTACGCGAGATTGGTCTCTAGCAAGTAGTCTTCTAATTTTCTAACGCGATTTAAAAGCATAATAAAAAAGCAATAATAATTATTTATCACATACATGGCTCATATGTTATTATTATGTACCTATCTGCAAATTTAAATAAACAAAAAAATGATTTCAAGGCGCATTCAAAACCCTGCTTGAAACAATGGAAACTAGTTACTTTTAAATAAGATGGCAGATATATTTTAAAGTAAGACTAAGAGAGATAACTTAATACTGTAATCCGATCAGCAGAGTTATTTCTTAAACACAATACTATGGCATTAAACACATCAGAGGGGAATGAAACGCGCCAAGAGGAATAGACAAAACCAAGATAATTTGCTAAATTTAAAAAAAAATGTTTGTACACGCAATCCTTGGCCGTACAATACTGCTCCTACAAATTTTGATTAGTCAATATTGTACAACCTAATAATGTACAGCCAAGGATTACGTGTACATGTAATACTGTCTGTACAATTCATGGATCCCAATTATTGGTCGTACAATCACGGTAGGTGTCGATATTGTACAGCCAGGATTAAGCGACCAAGGAATACTCGGCCGAGCAATAGGAATCCGGTTTGTTTGTACACGTAATCCGTGGCTGTACATTCCACGGTTGTACAATATTGACTAATCAAAATTTGTAGGAGCAGTATTGTACGGCCAAGGATTGCGTGTACAAACATTTTTTTTTAAATTTAGCAAATTATCTTGGTTTTGTCTATTCCTCTTGGCGCGTTTCATTCCCCTCTGATGTGTTTAATGCCTCTCATATAGGGACTCTCAGTTGATAAGGTTAAAAAAGAGTAAAGAAATAAACTTGGAGTTTATCTTTTAATTTTTTTCTTTCCTCTTTTATAGGGCACCATAATTTTTTTCTTCAATTCTTCCATCCCTTTTGGATCTTTTATTTCAATCATTTGACCAGTGTCTGGATTAAATGGGAATGCTCCATCTGGGGTTACTTCTTCTTTGATGTATCTTTCCTATGACGTCTCTTTATATGCAGATCACAATCTGAACAGTTTGCCACAGTGCTCAAAAAAATATGGCGTTGCTTCAGTATGCTGTAGTTAATAATTTTTCAAAATGTTTTTAAATCTAAATGCTTTATTGCAAATCTGACAAACATATGGCAAATATTTATCTGTATGAATAATTTTATGTGCTTTCAATTGATATTGTAATCTAAAACATCGACCACATTGTTCACATGAAAATGGTCTGATATTGCTGTGGGTTAAACATGTTGACGTAACCGGTTGGGAAATAAAAACGATTTGTCACATATCCTGCAATGATAGGGATACACTTTGTTATGGTACATAATATGTGTCGTTGGAGTGCCTTTGTTAAAATACATTTTTCTACATCTTTCACACGTGTAATCTCTTTTACGATCATTTGCCCTGTGCCCTTCATGTGGCTTCGTTAACTTTTAATATTATCATACACTTTTTGGCAGAGTTTACATGTTAGCTCCTCTACTGGTTTTGATGTTCCTCGTTTACGACGGTGTTTCTTTTTAAGGTTCACACTTTGGTTTTTACTCAAATGTTTCTGTAAAGAAACTTCATCATTTAATATTTCTCCACAATGTTTACAGGGTACTTGTGCTTTTAAATGCAGTTTTACATGATCTTTTAGACTTATAAATTTGCCTACAATTACATCACAATAATGACACCTATTTCTGAAGGATAAGATAGCTTGATTGACTAAAAAAATTTGACTAGTTTTAAAAGATTGATTGTTAAACTTTGTGAAATTCATTTGTATTGTAGGATGAGTAAATTTGCTTTGTCTGCTATTTGCACCATTACAAAGTAAAAATCAAATTAGGCATTTTAATACTATGTCATGTTGTAAGACATGTTTGATTCCCATTAAAAAAGGCCTAAATGCTGAATTCTACTGACCATTACATTACAAGCGGTGTTACTAAGCTTTTTATTATGAAAAACTTTCCTTAGTAAATATATTATATTCCAATAATTAATACCCAGTTCGTATCTATAAAGCAGTCAGATTATAGTATATAGATATCCTTAAAGATATTTTTGAAATGATACGAAGATTTTTGTAAACCTGCATGCCTGCTGAACTGAGGGGCACAAACACAAATGTTCATCAAATAAACAATTGTGTTATCTAAGTATTAGTAACTTTAGAACCATGCACAGTGCGGTTTCAGAGAAACTTCAATGCGAGGGTTCTTCAAGAAGGAAGCAGTGTTGTAAAAGTGAAAAATTTTAAATCGGGTTATTTACTACTTATCTATTACTTTTTAACATCATACCACCTCTTACGTGTTAGTTTAAAAACATTTTCTCGTCAATATTAAAAATAAACTTACATAATATAGTGTACTTTTTGAGAATCTATTTATTATATTTCAATTCAAATCGATTTTATAATTAATCTTTTCGTGAGGAACGCCATAACTATATGTTTTCTGTGGCAATAACTATTCTACAGAACTTCCCCTCGTACACTCACTAAACAATAATGAATGAACTCTAAGGTATTTTCGTGCAATCTGCTTTTCATCTGCAGTGCAATATTCTTAATTTTAAAACCAACCATGAGTAAGTTGAATGTAAATAAAAGTAATAAATAAAGTAGTATAAATAAAAGAAAAGCGATTTTCGATAATTGGCACAGATACTCGTAATGTAGTTTTCCAGCCTACGTCCACGAAATAGCGTCTTCGATACATGAGGAATAAGTCTACCACGATCGTTTCAAAAACGCTTTATCTATAGCTATACTGAACGATTTTTCGATTGTCCCCAAGGCCCCAGGTTTCATTTAGTTTTACTATATATTGAATATTATGTTACATATTACTGTTAAACGGGAGAAAGGGAAGCCAAATCGGGATATCGGAAGACAATAGCCAAAATCAGTAGACCTCGCGAAAAATCGGGGACTTTTGCAACACTGGAAAGAATTTATTAGATGTTTGAAGGGTCGGCAACACACAAGTGGTGTTGCAAGCGTCCATAGTTACCGTTTTCCATCAAGCGAACCGTAGGCTTGTTTGGCACCTTAGTGGCATTAAAAAAACTAGTTTTTAAATTTCAAACTTTGCTTAGGTAGTGCTGCCTGACTGTGTGTCTAGAAATATTAAATATCATCTATTATACACCGTTAAATTTTAATCGTTTTAATGCCGTGGATGGGTGGTTCACTTTACAAAGTACTATTCATCAATAACTTAATCTGGGTTATATCTCTTAATATAAACAAGATATGAAGTGATACTGTAATATTCGCAAAGTGCGTGAAAACAGTAGTAGCGCCACGAGTTAGTTACCTACGTATGCCTACGTCGTACAGGTCATTGACTCGCTCAACTGGTGTCAATACGCTCGTTTGAAGAAATTCAATGATTGCACATTTTCCTTCTTATTTTTACGGGCTTAGGACCGTCGTAAATGCTTTGTACCTAGATCCCGGGACCTAATTGCACCATATCAAGGTACTCCATGTTAGAGTACGCGTAATTTCGAGACGCCATACTTTCGCGCGACAAGGATCGTAAAGAGCGATGCACCAAGCACCACACCGGTGACGTCTTAGAGAGAACTGATTTTTTTGATATGTTTTGACCGTAGCCAACGGGGCGCGGGGGGACACTCGCCTTGCGAATTGCCAATCAAATAAGATGTAGGGGCGGATATTAGTCTAGCATTGGTTAATTTATCGAAGTTCACGTGGCTGCACTACGAGTCATGTGTCATAATAGGTTCTGTTTCTTTGAATATTGATCTACCTACTAATGGTTCGCGTCATTTTGTCACTCAAGCAAGAATTGATTCAAGTTTTAAAAAAAAAAAAATTATTTTTTATTTTTATCTTTACAAATTGATAGTGTTTCAGGAACCTGATCACCTGTCCACGGCAATAAAACGATTAAAATTTAACGGTGTAATTGAATAATCATAGAAATTATAAATGACCCAGTTCTGCATATTTTACTGACAGATTGCTGTCCTCAGGAGCAGTATTGGTTGTTCAGTGTAATAAAAATTCAGCATCATTCAGATTAGGAGTAAAACAGATTAGAGAAGTTTGATTGTAATTAAGAGTAAGATATATAAACCACATACCTAAGACTTTTTCTGTGCTTCTTGACATGATCAATAAATAAGTTAAAGACATCTGTGCCATCGTCGAACTGTTTACAATCAATGGACAAAAATGCTGAGCATTTGCCATGAACTACTTTACAGTGTGTCCGTAATGTGTCTACATTCAGAAATTCAATGTTACAATAAGCGCAGCCCCAGGAGTATTTAAACCATGATTTAGCAGGAGTTTTACGAGCTTTAGTTATTTTTTTACCATTTTTGGTAGCATTGGACTGAATGGTATTTGCATTTACTTCTGCATCTAATATTTCTTGAATATTTACATTAGAATTACAGTTATATAGGTTGCCTGCCTTGTTTTTTAGCATCACCTATCTCCTGTTTAAACTCGTATTTTATACTCGAAATAGAATCTTCCTTGATAGTAACTGAGTTCATTTTTTAAATTGGTAGCAATTTCTTTGTTATGCACTTTAAAATTATTCAAATAGTATAAAGGTTCTTCATCAAAAAATTCACTGGCTTTGTTTTTGAGAGACAACAAATTGGTTATGATATCTTGAGAAGTTTGATCTTGAAGGAGGAAATTATAAGCATTATTCAGAGAATCGTAGCATACAACACTGTATTTTTCCGTCATCCCTACACAAAGGAACCCTAATTTATGCTTACTCCACATTGGAAAGTAAAATCCATACGGATGCCAACTCTAATCATGTTGTAGAGTGGGAACTAGGTAGCTAAGCTTTCAGGACTTGCGACCTGAAACTAGGTTTAAGGGGCGCCCCCTTACGATGAACGCTCACCTACACTAGCTAACCAGCCAAAATAGTAAAACCCTACTAACGCCGCCAAGGATGGAAAGGATTACACATAGTAGTTACTGTATCTCTTGGCAGACCTATTTCTTTAGTGGGCTATATAATTATCATGGCTGGTATAATCTAAGTTCCCACTTCCACTTTTATAAAAGATTTATCTTTACCTGACTGAAAATGTCCCAGAACAAGGTCCGTTAATATATTCCTTCCTACTGAGGCGATTGAGATTTCTTTCTACGATAAATTTCTAACCGGCAAAAGCGGGCTCGTCATTTCAATGTTTTAGTATTAATTTAGATATTTTTAATTAAAATAAGCCCTCACATGTCCCCTGAAGCCACGTGGTGGTTGACCCGCCTGCAACTTTTAAAGAACCCCACTTAGGGAAACACAACCTAAAGGATTTCAAAACGAACATACAATATAATAACTTCTAATATAAAAGTATTTACTAACCAGTAATGGTGGCACAATGTAGCTGTAGTTTAACCCCACGTGGTTCCTAGCTTCTAGTGATCCACAAGCGTAGACTATGGTTTCCTCCTTCTCGGGCAGCGTCTCGACAACTTAAACGACGGCAATTGAATATTCTGTATGTATGGGACCACGCACTTTTATCACCACTAACCCCTCTCTAACAACCTTCCCACCCCACATTCCAAACCCTCCATCCTTATGCCGATGTCGGGCTTTTATTAATTTTAACAAAGAAAAAAGAATATATTTTATGTATAATACTAGTTATGTTGGTTGTGGTACTATTATAAAGTCCTGGATTAATATGAACGATCGAGACAAAACGGCCTAATTATCCTAAATTAATAGAATATTAATATCATGTTTAAGTGTTCTTAAAGTTCTAACAAACCCCGGGTAATTTCAAATAAACTAACACGTCATACCATTATACGGAATACGTGAAAACCAAGACAACTACCTTTTATCATTGTTAGAATTTTTAATGTACAAGGCTAGCTAATGGTCGTTAAACGACTCACTTAGGTTAGACTCGCGGGTGTTTTCCATATTATAAAAGTTCTAAGTAACTTAAACTTTCGCGGTTATATTTAACATTATAAAACTCCCAATAACAGTAGCATGACAATTTAACTAAAGGCATTAAAATAATAAGAAACGAAAACCGTGGATTACAAAACAACTCCAATCTCCTCTAGATTCTCTAGAGTATCCGATTTATCCCACGTTTAATTTTCTAAATAAAATTTTATTCGGGTAAAAGTTAGAAGAGCATAGCAAACCTTTGAAAAGCATATAAAATGATGCCATTTCTGTATCGCTTAGCCATCAATCAGCGTCCGTCTAAAACGTCCTCCAATCAACTTTAGTTCCAAACAAACAAAAAAACCGGAATTACACATAAAATGTTGCATCAATATTTCAGGTATATATGTCGGCAGCCGATAGTTAAATCCGCCAGATCTCGATATTCCTAGGCAGATCGTAAAGTATGGAATAGAAATTATCATATAACTAAACAGATTATTATATGAAGCTTGGCTGGAACGCTCCGCTCGCTTCGCTCGCTCCGCATCTACGTTTACAATAGAGAAACTGAACCTAACCTATCATACATGACTTAACAGTGCGATTTCTGTTGCTTTTGTGATATGGCGGATTTTACGATCAGCCGCCGACATATATGGGTAAAGCCACCAATTTTGCCAGAAATCGCGAAAAAGTGTCGCAGAATTTTATCGCGACGGTGACATGAAAGTGACGAATGTTTATCGCTACCGAAAGTGGTAGCGAAAATTCATAAAGTTCAGGTTACACCAAACATTTTTATTTATCGATTAAAATAAACAAGTATTTATTTACCTTTATAAGTATTATAAACAAAGTTGAGTTGCAAATAGAGTAGGTTATCCATACACTATTCCTATTAAATAAAAAATGGAATGTGTGTAAATGTAATGTATGTAATTTAAATTTAAGTTTTTTGTTATATTAATTACTTGTTGATTTTTTTTCTTAGTCGGGTTTTTTATTATTTTGAATTAGAAATTTTTAGTTCTGTGTTACACCAGCTGATTTTTTTTCTACATTTTTTGTTTAAAATAACAGCTACTGTCCACCATATTGAATTATCAAGATGATATATAGGTAATAACATAAGGACATACATACATACGCGGCAAAAGCATGACTCTCCGTTGTCGGGTTACAAAGAGGTCCTTACTCACTCACACATCAACGCCTAGGCCATACCTACGCGGCAAACACATAACCCGCCGTAGTTGGGGAAAATAGTCCTTTCATTTGTTTTACTACATAACGCACTTTACAATTTGTTTTTTATTTAAGATTATTTCGCGACCGTGTCCTACTTTCGAATTTATAAGTTAGAATTTTATGTAATTTTCTCGATATATATGAATATCTATGTGTAACCCAGCCTTTACATAGTGTCGATGACGGGGTGATGACTACAATCACGCCACCGGTGTCGAAGAAGTGTCAAAAAAGTAGCGAAAAAGTATCGGTGTTTCTTTGATTACACTTCCGATCAAAGATTACTCGCAAACTCGTTGTATTTGAATCATTTTTATCAATAATATTTAGTTACCTACGGTTTTGGAACCTAGAGCACTTGTAGATCTTAGTAAAAGTTCGAGGCTTACCTAAGTAAATTTTACTAAAACATGTCTTCGAAGCACTGACCGTTTTTTCTCACGACGAATTAGACACAGATTATAAAGTTATATGTTGTACGAAGAATTAGACTGATTACCTAACACTTGGTCTTAGCTGATTACTGACACAATGTGACCGTTGATATTCGTTTTTTTTCTAAATCATCGAGTGTTGCCAGTCCCACCAAACAAAAATCAAACATATATTCACTTACAAAAAGGTACTAATGAAAATGGTCGCGTTAAGGTAGTGTCGAAAAAGTAGTAAATCACTTACAATTATTCGAGCACAGAAAAACTAGGATAGAGAGCTTGTATTATTACGTAATACATACAAAAAGCCTAGCCAATCAGATGATAATGCTGTTAAATTAAATATTCAACGTATAAACTACCTAGAAATTCATGAAATTTTTACACACAAAAACACACACAGTCACAGTCAGCTCCTTCCAAAAATAACCGGCTAAAAGCCTAATTATCACCCAGATTTTGGGAAAACATTGGAATTTCTCCGTTTACAGAACTGTATTCCGACTCGTTTACTATATGCCGTGTAAGACGATAAACTACTTATTTCAATACAAATATGTTCTTCAAAAACAGTACTAATTATAGTTTTTGAGAAATGTTAATGGACGTTTGCGAGTAGCGTCAATCTGGCAAAATTGGTAGCTTTGCCCATATATTGTAGTCTTTGCATTAATAAACGTGAACTTTTTTTTGTGGCTTTAGTCGAGTCAGTAGACTCAAATATTTGCCAATGTCATTATACACGAAAAAAAATTAGATGCTGGTGAACCACTGACCTCTACTAAGTGGTACAGGTCAGTGCCTCCAATACTACCATTAGAGGTCAGTGTGGTGAACGGTTTATATTAAGGCAGCGATCCACTACGAATATACAAACGACTATTTCCACCACACATTCCAAATGACGTCATAACCATGGTCCACTTGTTTTTATCTAAAAAAAACAACAAACCAACTCAGCTACAGTTTACCACGGCCTATCGCAGGGTATTTACATTTTTTTTAAAGATTTATCTGTCAATGTCAAATATCAGTTGCAATTGAAATATTTGAGCTTAGTGTGTTATCTGTTTGATTCATATTTTCTTAAAAATCACAATTAAAAGCAAGAAACCTTAGAGCAAGCAGAAATCATAAGTTTACAAAAGTAAAAAACCATCAGCTCTCACTGTCAAATTTTGAAAACTGGTCCAGATGTTTAACTACACCGGAAACCAACTCAACTACAACTTAATTGGTGGTATTTTGTGCTCATTTGCTGGACCATGGCCTAGTATGAATATTGAGCTTACTCAGTCTATTTACACTACAAAAAACTACTAGGTAGGTAACCATAATGAGCCGTTTTCCGGAGACCTACTTTTCAATGTTTATTTCACTGATAATAGATGGCGCTGTAGGCCTCAGTGAAATTTCTGTCAAATGTCAATCAGAGCATTTACTCTTTGATTTTTATTTGTGTTATTGATTTCTTGCTACGTCATATTTTTCTTTTTCTACTCGTTATTTTTAACAAAATCCAACACAACCACTGATTTATATTTATATTAGTACATAAAAATTCTTACAATGCGTGGGCCTTGCGTTGTATTTAACGTAAAAACAGAGGCGCCCTTATATTTCCGAAGGAAACTAACTAAACTACATAACTTACTAAAGTTAAAATGGATCAAAGCGCTGAGATTAGAGACATAGTACCATCCTTAAACTCCACAGACCTAGGATTTTTACGCTGACAACACACTACAAAAAAAAAAAAAAGTAAGTTGCAAAGGTAAACACATGTTAGTATTGCCATTTACAAGTTTAAAACTAACAGATGTTCTGAAAAGTGCATTAAAAAAGAAAAATCATAAATCTATTTTTACAACCAAAAGGCTATTGATTTAAGATGGTAAATTAAATCATTTTCTTATATTAGTTTAAACAATGAGTTAGGTTATTTTTTTAAAAACGATATATAAATAAATATTTCTCAAAAATAAAAAATTATTCACGATTTTCAGGGAAAGTATGTTGGCTTACAGCATTTACAGTGACGTAAATTCCCATCAAACTAGTAACGCCATCTATGAGGCATTTTAGGAACTAGCCGAAAACGGCTCATTACATACCTATGTATAAATATCACTACAGTACATAAACATAAATACATTACAGTACTTACTTAAATTTCAAAGTCTAATGTAATTACATGAAATGAATTTTGACAAAATTTTGATGACTTTTCGTGACTATACATAAGTAAAGATGCATTTTAGGTTAATAGGACGAGGGATATAACGGGAGAGTAAATCATACAGTGACATGACGACGACAGTTTTGAGCTTTTATTGAGCTAAGGAGCCAAAGACAATGGCATCCCTAGCGTATGAAATAGCAACTTCATTGCCCTGTATTCGAGGCCAAAACAACATCTATATCTTTACACAGACATCTATATAAGGCTTCTTTTATTTTTAAGATGATCGGAAATAGATATCTGCAACAGAATGGATTTGCGAGAATGGCCTATAGACAGCTTAATAAGCCGGACAAAATGAAAGATTTATTAAGGAAATAAGATTAATGTAATTTAGGCTTCTAATATAGAAAGATTCATCAGTAAAGACAGAACATTCAGCTGGGCACTTGTAATTTAGAATTGTATTAAATTTTGGTATCCAAACTGCTGCCCCAACACATCCATTTTCCGACAGTTTTGAGGCATCAGTATAAAGTGGAGACCAACCTCGCCAGTCCTTGAACAGTTTTTTTATAAGGGATAAATTTGCTTATAATGTTTGTTTAGTTATACCTAGATTCAAATTAACTTTGGGACGAAAAGACAGAGCTTAGAATTCAGTACAAAAGAAATTCGACGTCTGGAGGGGATGTGTGTCTAGAGAAAACTATCACTGAGCTTTTAGGGAAGACAACTCTAGTCCATGATTGGACGAGTTCGAGCTGAAGAAATGTTGGCTAGGGAAATATAATGTAAATCCATCTACATACCGAAGTATATGACAAACAGAATTTTCAAGTCTATTCTTGACCACATGTGCCATTATTTTAGCCAATGCAGATAAAAATTCAATTGGTCTATAGAAGTTAGGGTTAGAAGGGCTCTTTCCGGGTTTTAAAATAGGAATGATGATTTGACTATTCCAGGCTGTGGGGACATCACCAGTGGAAAAAATTTGATTAACAATTTTGAGAAAGTGTTTTTGGGCTGTAATTGAAAGGTTTTTGATGATGAAGTATGGGATTCCATCTCCCCCTGGGGAGGAGTCATGAAGACCATTTATAGCACAATTAAATTCTTCAAAAGAGAATGGGGAGTCTAACCAATTGGTAGTATCTGGGGAAAAAAAGAAAGAGAAGGGATATTGTCTATGTTGGGAGCTGAAGGAGGAACTAATTTGCTACAGAAGGAGTCTACCCATGTTAAAGGGTCTTAAGAGGTAGGTTGCAAAAAGGGAGCCTCGAAATTTTTGATTATTATTCTATACTAATGCTACAGGGGATGTTGGGCATTTAATTTCGCAGAATTTACCAGGGGGGACGATATCTTTTCCTTGCTGAATTTTTGTTAAAAAATCATGGTACGTCTACCTACTAACCAGTTAGTAGCACGCGCAATATCTATTAGTGTTTCTGTTTCAGGGAACTAACTGGCCATAAACGCTCCATGCCATCTATTAGTGTTTTTGGGAACTAACTGTTTGGAACGGGGACAAGCGCGCGTGATTTGCGTTGCAGCGCTCCGACTCTTCGTATGCATAAGCAGTGCTACACCGTGCTTATTTTTCATACAACGCATCTCATGTACACAGTACACAGCAAAAGTATGACTGTGTGCGTAAAAATGTATGCGCGAGTTGTGGTTTTGGATTTGGAAGCACAGCTTATTGCAACCAACCTATCCAAATTGAGAAGCCGTCAAAGCAACGCTTAGTAGTCGATTGCAAAAGATCGACTTATATTAGTCGGATTGAGCATTCGAATGTTCTTGTAGTTTGTAATTAGGGACGTAGAGTTTACCATTTTGTTTTTTCGATTGTTTCTTTTTTTGGCACAAGTAGTTTTTAAGTATTTTTTTAGTAAATTTGCTTATTTTTTTAGTATATTTATACTAGCGAAGTTTTTGAGGATAAGTTAAAATTGATTGCAAAAGATGTGTGCCCGGGTTTTTGAAACTGGTTTTTTTAACCAGGGTATGCATGGTATGTACCTACTACCTACATATTAAATTTCATAGTAATTTTTTACGGCATTAACTTAGAAGGTTAATTTTTTTTAACATCTTTCAGTGACCGTAGAATTTAGTATTTGATTTTAATTTCAACTTGATACCTTCGTGCGTTCGTTAGCAAAAGAGTCTGACAGACAGACATACTTTATTTAAATATTTTTTAACTATATACTACAAACAAATTTCGTTTTTTTTTTCTATAGTTGTGATGTAAGACCTTGCTTCGTGTAAAATTTTATGATTCTAAGACAGCGGAAAGTATCTCGTAGGTTTTATAGTTTATTTGTGAATGCCAAAATATGCGACAAAAATGGCCGTATTTTTGTATTGCGTTGACTTAGAATCTTGTTTTTTTTACAACTTCAAGTAACCGAAGTATTTGATATTAATTTCAACTTGTCACCTTCATGTGTTGACAGACTTGTCTTTGGCAAGTATGGTCTGGAAAGAGCAAGCGAGTCCAATACTGAAAAAAAAACGCACCACAAAAAAAAATTTTTTTGGTTTGCAAAATGAGTGCTTCTGTAAATACGTACTGTCGATTATGTGCAGGGTTTATACCCAATACTAAGTTGGTGAATCTACATTTAGATATTAACTTGCAATCAGAAATATCAAAGAAATTAGCTACAATTAATGCGAGTCCCTCTGGCCTCTTCAGTGATACTATCTTGCCTAAGACCGTGTGTTTAGAGTGCATTTCTACCCTGAACACAGCTTTTGACTTCGTTGTGAACGTAGAACTTGCGCAAGTAACTCTTAACAATATCCTCCTAGATGCAGTCAAAGATATAAAAAGTGAATCCTTGCTTGGTAAGAAAAATCAAGAATCAGCCGAAGACTCTGTTGATTCGGAGGAAGATGTTGACTTTCAAACTATCAAGGATGAGCCTGGTATAAGCAAAGCTTTCGCTGAACTAGAATTGCCTTTCGATGTTGTAAAAACACAAAATAAAGCCCAATACTTGGATGCTACTCAATTAGAATTAACATGGCAAGACTATATATGGACGTGTTCCTGTTGTGGTACTCAATTTTCAAATGTCGAAGAGCTTAAATCACATTCTATCAAGTATCATGATCGCTGTAATCCATTTAGATGTATAGATTGTAATAGAAAAAAGTTACGTTTAGACAAATTTATAATACATGTCAAAAGGCACAGAAAATATCTCAAACTGTCATGTTACATTTGCTTTGAAAATTTTTCAACTTTACGAGAAACAAGACAGCATCACAAAGTCCATTTAAAATTCAAACACATCTGCATAGGTTGTAATGCTACATTTCCAACTACTGAAGACTTAAATAAGCATAAGTCATCTCTTATCAAAGGATTTGCAAGACCTATACCAAATATTCAATATGCAAGGGACAGCTTAACATGTGCTGTATGTCAAAAGACATTCAAAACCAAACACATTCTCAATAGTCATCTGTTCATTCATACCAACAGACAGCCTGAACATTCATGTGACAAATGTGGAAAATGTTTTTACTATAAACACAATTTAAGACTCCACATTTTGCTTCACAACAATGCTCGGCCTTTTGAGTGTGCTATTTGTAAATCTGCCTTTAAAACAAAGCCACAACTACGTGAACATGTCAAAGTTCATAATGGACAAAAACCACATACTTGTGACCAATGTGGACGCAGTTTCAGACTTAAAAAACAGTTAAATAATCACAGTATCATTCATACAGATGCTTTACCTCACTCCTGTACAATCTGTGATAAGCAATTTCGCTTTAAAAACAAATTACAGCAACATATACAACAACACACAGGAGCCAAGCCTTATACTTGTGAATTATGTCCACGAGACTTTACAAATTGGTCTAATTATAATAAACATATGAAGAGAATTCATGACAAAGATATGTCAAAGAAAAAACGCACACCTGATGGTGTTTTCCCCATTGATCAAAACACAGGGGAAATTATCATATGTCATGTAACAGAAAAGTTGGAGAAATGGAAAAAGCAAATTTTATCACCTATGCGTAAAAAGTCAACACTTGCTCTAAAAAGTAATTCCACAGATCAGATATATTCATCAATATAAAGAGAATCCAATCAGAATCCATTTGAATAAAACTAATTGTTAAGAAACCTGATAAAAACCACTGCATGACAACTAAGCAACCATGTTTACGACTTTGCAACGGCATATCTTTAATATTAGTCCAAGTTTTGAGGTGCAAAACATAAAATTAGTGGAATAAAAAGTAATTTCAAAATATTTTACCGACTTTATAAACTGTAATTTATTTATGTAATAACCTAAAGAAAGGAAGAAATTAATCATAAATTAAAGCAGCACAAGTGATGTCTAATTTCACTGCACATAACATATATTTTGGCACATAAATATTTTGATATGGAATTAGATTATTTATAATGTGCTTACATAAAGTGAAGATGGCACATGGAAACTATTAAATCAAATTATGCTAAGCCCAATAGCAAACTTCTTTAAGTGCAAAATGCCTTATATGTTTAAAAGCCGAGCAAGTGGTAGAATCTCAAAGTGCGGCTGTCAATACGTACTTTACAGTACAAGTAATGGAAAAAAAATGTACATCAAGAAATTTTGATTGGAATGTGTTTTTTTATTAATAAAACGAATTTAGAAATAACAAGTATTCAAAATGGTCAAAGTGCAATTCTACCCCATTTATTACGTCACTAAAATTTTCGTAATATGAGATCCCTAGTCATGCTAATTTCTCATTATTTGTATGGCAATCTTGTTACTTTTTTAGTTATTATATCTTTGATTTAATACCTAACTCAATTCTAAAATTATTCACACATTATACATCTATAATATGTCACGCAAAAATTTTCTAGTCTTGCTATCATTTTTTGTATGAAAATCTTGTAATTTTTTTGTAGGGTGAGTGTCAGATTGGGGCTATGCTGTATCATGTAGACACATAAGCTATTTTAAGAAAGTTTTCTATTAGTTCTAGGATAAATCTGTAAGTTATAGATAGCATATGTACATGCTTAAAGTGGCCATATTACAAATTGTTCTAAACATAGCTTATAACTAGTTTTATATTTCTGTAGAAGCACAATTTAAATAGGAAATCAAAAATAACCATTGCCGTCGCTAGTGGACGTTAGGACTTCTTAATGGATCTTTTATAATTTATCGTTGAGCAAAACGTTTTAGCCGTCACAATAAAGCAAGAGAGCTAATATATTTTCAGACAACAAAGGACCACTTTGGCATATTATATAATTCCAACATTAATAATGATTATATTAAACAATCTATGTCTACTCAAGTTTTATGCAAACAGAAACAAAAAAATAAACTTTGTCATACTAAAAATAATATTCTTTTGAACCTGGTGCATCAGAATATACAAGGAATGTCTCAGAAAGAACTAGAAATTGAATTGTTATTTCAGTCTTTTAATTTAAATAATTTGTTTTGTGAACCAACTAGAATTGCTGTATCCAGTGCCACTTGCATTGACAATATATTTACTGACATAAAACCAATTCAAAAATCAATTATAAACAATCTTGAGTCAGATCATTGTGGACAGTTAGTGGTTTTAGAAAGAAAGAATAGTATTACTAAAAAGGAAATTAAATTTATACCAATAACAACTAAAGGGGTTGAATCATTTAAATCTAACTTAATGCATAAACTTCCAGATTTGCTTTATAATGGCAACCCAAATGATATGTACAATACTGTTCTTGACACTATTACTACAGAGTATAATAAAATATTTACTGCAAAAAAGAAACTTATTTCCAGTCGCTTTAGTTTTAGTGAATGGGCTACCCCAGGTATTCATAAAAGTAGGTGTAAACTGTATGAATTATATAAAGAAACAACATATAATAATAGCCAAATATTTAGGGAATATTTAAAAAAATACTCAAAAAACTTTAAAAAGGTCTGTCTTGTTGCAAAAGCAATTCACCTCAGACATAAAGTAAAAAAATCAACAAATAAAATAAAAACTACATGGAACATAATAAATAATGAAACTGGTAAAGCTAGGAATTCTTGTCAGGACTTTGAGTTGATTGTAGATGATGCTAGTTTTAAAACAAATTCTGAGGTAGCAGTTGCCTTTGAACAGTTTTTTAGGAATATTCCATTCAAAACAACTGAACATCTAAACTCAAGTCCAATCTTAGCAGAAAAATTATTAAAAACTAGTGTTCCTGAATGTAACGTTCCCTTTGTATTTAAAAACATTAGTCCTACGGATATCATTAATACATTTAAAACTTTAGAAATTAAAAACACCACAGACCTTTGGGGACTTTCTGTAAAAACTATAAATTCAATAATTCATGTTATAGCACAACCCTTAGCCATAATTTTTAATAGTTGTGTTGATAGTGGTGTGTTTCCTGATGAGATGAAACTTAGCAAAGTTATACCTCTTTTTAAATCAGGTAGTTCAACAGATCCTAATAATTTTCGGCCTATTTCAATACTACCTAATCATACAAAATAATAAATCATACTTTGTCAAATGTTAAGCCATTTCTGTATTAATTAGCTACTTAGTAGTAAACAGTTTGGCTTTATGAAAGGCCGTTCCACAACCGATGCAGGAGTGGCACTATTAAAAAATATATATAACGCCTGGGAGGATTCTCATGACGCCCTTGGAGTGTTTTGTGATTTATCTAAGGCATTTGACTGTGTTCAACATGAAAATCTCATCAGGAAGCTACATCACTATGGTATTAGAGGCAAAGCTATCGAACTTTTGACATCCTATATGAGTAAGAGAGTACAGAAAATAGATGTCAACGGTGAAAGATCTCCGGCATCATCAGCAGTCACTATGGGAGTCCCTCAGGGCTCAATTTTAGGTCCTTTTCTATTTCTTATTTACATTAATGATCTCCCATATAATGTAAAAAACCATGAAATTGTCTTATTTGCTGATGACACCTCTTTGCTTTTTAAAGTCAAGAGACGACAGACATATAATGAATTAAATAATGCCCTTTCTAAAATTGTAAATTGGTTTAACGCTAATAATTTGTTACTTAATGAAAAAAAAAACCAAATGTGTTAAATTTACATTACCAAATGTTAGTCGGAGACAGACATGTATTAATATTAATGGCGAGCAATTAGAACTTGTTAATTCAACAGTCTTTCTTGGCATAACGCTGGACTCCAAACTTCAATGGGGTCCTCATATTCATAACCTAGCCAAAAAACTTAGCTCTGCTGTGTATGCGATCAAGAAAATAAGACAATTGACCGATGTCGACACTGCAAAAATAGTATATTTTAGCTATTTCCATAGTTTAATGACATATGGTATCCTATTGTGGGGTAGCGCTGCTGATGTAAATACAATATTTTTGTTACAAAAAGGGCAATTCGTGCTATTTATAAATTAGGATCTAGGATATCTCTGAGGGATAGGTTTAGGGAAGTAAAAATTTTAACTTTAGTGTCGCAGTACATATATGAAAATCTTTTATATGTACATAAAAATATCAATAGTTTCAGCAAGAAAAGTGAAGTTCACAAAGTAAATACTAGAAGTAAAAATAAGCTGTTGGTGCATGACACACGTCTACACAAAATAAGTCACTCTTTTATGGGGCAATGTATACACTTTTACAACAAAGTTCCCAATAAAATTCAAAATCTATCAATAAGTAAATTTAAATCTTTTATCAAGCAGGTACTTTGTAAAAAGGCATACTACAATATTTCAGACTATGTAAATGATAAAAATCCTTGGGACTGATGATGCTCAATTACAGGATGCATAGGTAAACCAAATTAAAATGGAAATAACATAAAGTTGTACGACTAAAAAATTTTTATTTAAAACATTTTTTAAAAGACTAACTATCGAGTTTCTTGCCGGATTCTTCTCGGTAGGAATCAACAACATTGTGAACCGGCGGGAAGGTGGGAGGGTTCAAAAAATAATATTTTATAACTTTGACGATTCAAAAGTGATTGTAAAATCCTTATTTGAATAAACCATTTTGATTTTGACTTATGGAACTAGCGGACCGTCCCAGTTTTGCACAGGTGGACTTTTATTTTTTTAACATTTTGGGATAGGTATCTTAATGCATGACATAAGTTGTTTTTTTTAAAGTTTTGTCCTTAAATAAAATCAAATATTCAATGTCGGTTGCGTCCGCTGCGTAGAGAGGGAGCAGGGAGCCGACCACGCGTATGAGTCGATCACGGCGCGGCGCGGCGGCGTTTATTTTCTTATTATTATTGTGATTAATCTTTTGAATGGAAAGTCCAATTTGAATAATGCAAAATGAAATCTACAGGTATTGAAACAGTCTTGAATACGAAATGATTTATTTGGATAAGAATTAATACAAAGGTATAGTATAGTAATAACAAGTCTGTGGTGGTCGAGGGGTTTAAATTTCACTTTCTTTTCTTAATTTCTCAAGTACACTGAGTTACTTATTCACACCAATGGCTTTTCGGTAAAGGAAAATATCGTGAGGAAACCTGCATACATCAAGAAAAAAAAAAAGAGTCATTCCCCGTGGTACTACTTACAAATTATTAAATTTTCTCTTTTTAAAAAGATTTTAAAACTTGAACAGGTCTTGTAAAAATTAAAATCCAAATCACATTTTAAAAATATTTAATATTCTGTTGTTGATTTTTTTTTAGCTAAATTAACTCCGTAACTATTGACTGCAGATTAGTGGTTATTCTATAAAAGTTTTAGATCTCATAAGCGGGTAGATTCCGTAAAATGCCAGCACAACAATTCTTGTTTAAAATCCATATATATAGTCCATTGAAATGGACCGAATATTGCATTTGTTAGAGGACGCAATTTTATTTTTGGGAGATGTGTGGGGGGTCAATAGAAGCTAACCTCAAGTTTGAGGGGTCGCCACCCTTGTCATCCGGCCGCCATCTTGGAAAAATGGGTGAAAACACTTTTTTCGCGATATTTCGGAAACTATGCGTCTTACAAAAAAATCGTTAAGACATAATTTGTAGCAAATTGTGTTGCCTACAAATATGTTTAAATAACTTTTTGCCCTCAATTAAAAATTAAAGAAGTTATAAGCAAAAAAGTGAGATTTTTTTTATAAAAATTGTCTTTTTTGCTCTATAACTTTTTTTTTTATACATTTTACAAAAAAATTACCTCAGACCAATCTTGTAGATGATCTTTTGAGGAAATTTTTTCTCCTTATTTTTTTTTTTATTTCATTTATTTAAAACGCTGTTACAGCGCTCCAAAGTTGACCGGATTCGTCAATGCTCATGAGAATCCGGTCAAAACGAAATGATGAACTTATTTTTGTTTTTTTTTATTGTAAATACTTAAAAATTTTTTGTTAAATTCCACAGCCTGGACCATCGAAGTAAACAAGATTAGAGTAGCAAGCTAATAAGTGATTGAAAATATTATGATTTCGAGGATTACCTTATAAGTAAGATGTCCGTATTAGGCATACTGGGAATACCACGTAAAAAAAAAACCGTCCAAGTGCGAGTTGGACTGGCGCACCGAGGGTTCCGTACGTAGGTAATAAAATAAAAAAAGATTATGTAATCTACAAACACAAAAAAAATTGCGTCCTCTAACAACTAATAGAAATACGATATACATTGCATATTTGAAATGACGTATGAAATTCATCGATTGTCGCGAAACCGCAATGTGTATCTTATTTCTTTCAAAAAAGGTTATTATCTTTTACGGAATCGACCCGAAGATATTCATTTCGGATGACAGCTGTTAAAATATAAAGCAAATTTAATGCAACATTTTAGATCATTATTTGGAAATAATAATGCTGTAAAACTGTAAGATTTTTTGAAAAAAGTCAGTTCAAATCTCAACCCTGCACTTGTTTTTCATTACAATTCCAACTCACGTTATTTATTGGAATGAAAATCTACTACATATCACTACAAATTCAATAACAGAACGTCAAAGTCGAAAAATTGTCGCAAATATCTAGCAGTTACATATTTGTAATTATAATTCTAGTATCTATCTTTTTTTTTTCGACATAATACACGGCCACGGCGGCGCTATCTGTTAAGCAAAGTTTAAACCTACTTGGCACCATACAACGAATACAAATCCCTATTTACTGTTTATAAATACATACATAAATATTATAGTTAGAAAGCACCCAAACTCAAGACAAACACAAATGTTTATCACATATTTTTTTGTCAAAAATTTAAAATGTTGCATAAAATTCGCATTTCTCTACGAGGATCGAACCCACCTACTTTAGAAAGCAACGCAGTTTTACTAACTGATCCACAAAAGCAGTCTATCAACTATCAGTTATCATATATTATTTTTTCCAGCTTTTCCAGACGTCCCGCTTTTGACAAACAGTATTTTGTAATTGTGTACAATAAATATAAAATACTAAAGAACTTTTTTTAATACTTGTGACAACCGCGACCCTTAATTCAGTTTTGTTGATGCTGATACCTACGCGGTGGCGGCATTTGTTTGTGACGACGCATGCGCAGTTTCACACAATTTAAAGGAATCCCGGACTTCAAGATGGTACTCAATAGTAACCGCCGACGCTCAACAGAACATCGTAGACTGGTGCTTACTAGGTACCGGCGACGCTCAAGATTAAACTTAATTATGTAACGTTATTTTGATCAGTAGAAAAGTCAATCGATTTATTATGATTTTGTTTGCAATTAGTGTTTGCCTATACCCTATTGTAGTAATGTTAAAATAATAAAAAAAAAACACGTGTTTTTAGGGTTCCGTACCTGAAAGGTAATTAGGAACCCTATCACTAAGGCATCGCTGTCCGACCGTCCGTCCGTCTGTCACCAGGCTGTATATCATGAACCGTTATAGTTAGACAGTTGAAATTTCACAGAAGATGTATTTCTGTTGCCGCTATAACAACAAATACTAAAAAACAGAAAAAAAATAATATTTAAGGGGGCTCCCATACAACATACGTGGTACTCGTTTTCGTAGGTAGTGGTACGGAACCCTTCGTGCGCGAGGGCGACTCGCACTTGGCCGATTTTGATTTGTAATTATCTCTATTTAAAAAATGAAATAAATCCAAATTTATGCGTTATAGAGGGGGAGAGAGTACCTGCCTATATTACCATTAAGTATAGGTACATATCGTTATAACTTAAAGAATTGTTAATAGATATGAAAGGATAGTAACAACTACATAGTACGTGGAAATAGTTTATTTCCATTAAAAAAACTATTAAGTACATCTTAATGTTACCTACATTTATATGTACCAAGCTTCTTGATGATAGATGGCACTGTAAGTTGGTAATTTGGCTATATGTTAAGAAAAAGTAATATTCGAAACGTGTCTCAAGTAGGCTTTATAATGATCATATCTAATTATAAGTTTATAAGGTTTTATTCCAATTGTTGTGATTGCTGATGACCTACAATCTTATTAAAACAAAGCTGTATTTAATACGTGTGTGACGTTAAAAATCAAACGTAGCCTTTGTTGCCTTCAAATTTTCGTTTTTTTATTGAATTTTTTATATTTTTTACATGAACGCGAATCCGAATCAGATTTTTTACATACAACATCGGTGCGCTAAATGTCTATAAAACATTTTTGATTATATTGCTATTTGTCTTTGTCGCATATGCATATTTATTCATGTTAACATGTTAATAATTAACTAGCATTTTAAAAATTAATGCGTTTGCGACTATGGGTAAAACGCTCTTTATGCTAATAACACGTTTATATATTATAATGCAGTTTGTATGAAAAAGAAATTGTTTTGATACACCTTAAGATATTAAATTAATCTATGCAATCTCTACTGCTAAATAAAGAAAAAATTACAATCAATTGTGAAATTATTTCAAACTTGGCCATCTCAATGCAAATTATTATAAATAAACTATTTATCTTCAAAGCAAATTTGTAGTTTGTGCAAAAATTTAGATATGAGAAGGCCACATTATTTTTAATGTCATATATTTTATTTAATAGCCAACAAGGCTAAACATCTAGGAGATATTTTTTCATTTACTATCTTTTTAAACCTACAATTGTCTATTCCTCTTTCTTTCAAATACAACAGTCTGTCATATAAAATAAAGTTTTCGATAACAGGTTGCAAATGATTTTGTAATAAAATAAATATGGCTGATTGTTTAAATGCCATGCCCTTTGAAATTTCACACCACATTGTTTTTAATTCATCCGAATCAAATTTTGGCTGTATTGCTTCATTTCCGACCATATTTAAGTTTTCTGGGTGTTCTGTTTGGCCGATCAGAGTAAAGCCACCAGCAGCATATTTTATGTAACTGTCGAAATCTTGACACATGGTTTTAACTTTTACAGCCTTTCGTTTATTTCTCTTTAATCTGCAGTTATCTGAAAAAATATTTATAACATGCAGTAGTTGACTTAGCACTTCCAAGGAATGCACTGCCCCTCTTTTGGAGTCACAACTTCACAATAAGTATGCAAAAGAGGAAAAACGCAATTCAAAGTGCCAAAATACCAATGTGTTTTTTGATCTAATACGTATGAAGGAGTGGAGGAGTGGAATATAGTTATCCCTCACCTTCGTATGATTTAATATTAATGATTCAGTTATGCAAAAAAGGTTAGCATAAACACTGACATATATATATATATATATATATATATATATATATATAATATATATATGTATATATGTATATTAATGTGTATCGGTTCAGTAGTTGCGTAGATTAACCCTTTGCAGGCACGTACCGATACTTAATAGATATATATATATATATATAGAAGATAATAGATTACTTAATAGATATATATATATATATATATATATATAAGATATAGAATATTATATACCGATCTAGTTCCCACGAAAATAGCACCTTTTACAAATATTTTAGTATCCAGAATACACTGGTTATAATTGTCTAAATGTAACATACATTTTGAAGTCATGTGTTAATGTAAAAAAATATGGTCCACATATCGCAGTGCTATTAAAAAACTTAATAACTTATACTCGTAAAATGTAAACACTGAGTTTTTGGATTTTTCCGATATCTCTTATTTCTTAGCGGCACAAACTCAACGTTTTAATAAGCTTTGTCATTTATTACTCAATTATTTGCTCCATCAGTGTTTTTCATTATCATTTCGGTAGGTACGTCACATAAAAACACGATGAGTCAGTTTTGTACTGTATATTTTTTTTACTAACAATTACTACTGTTACTACTTATAATTTTGTAGTAGCAGTGCATTATATTGATCTGTGATTATAATCTTACTAATATTATATATGTGAAAGTATGGATGGATGTTTGTTTGTTACTCAATCACGCTTTAACCACTAGACGGATCGGGGTGAAACTTGGCACACATATATGTTAGATCCTGGAATAGGACATAGGCTACTTTTTATTCCGAAACTTTCCACGGAAATAACTATAACCGAGCCTAAACGAACTACATTTAGCTACAGCTAGAGCTTGCTGTAAAAAACTTCTTTAGTATAATTAAGGAGTTTCACGCCGATAACCGAAACTAGGGCGGGCGGAGCCGCTGGCAGAATCCAGTGTTATATAAAGATTAACCTTTACGGTCATTAGAACCAAATGATATAAATGTTTTTTGAAAGCAGCTTACGTTTGTATGAATATTGTTCTAATACACCTCTTGCTAGTAGATTGAAAACCAAATCCTCCAAATTATCGTCGGAAATACAAGGGGGCTGCGCGGCCAACCTCAGGAATGGTACTTTTAAATATTTAAAGGCTTCATATTTTGAAAAAACTTCTTTTAAGCAATCACTCAATGGAAAATTCTTGAACCTTTCACGGTTATTTTTTTCAGCGAAACACAATTTGTGATAACAGCAAGGCATCAAAATAACTGACTTTGCGTTCGCCATTTTCAAAAACAAATTAATAGCATCAATTGTCAAATCCGCGCAAGCATGGAGACCAGTTATACAGAACCGGCCATGGTTTGGAAACTTGTCTTTTAAATATTCTTCGATATTTGAATGAGAATTTTCATTTATGGTATGTTTGATATATTTAACATTATCTATGGAAGACAAGTGATATTTTCTTTGCCGCTTTTTAGCGCCCACGTAGTGACTGTCGTTGCATTCTAAGCCCAATACTTTATAATCTGTTTTCTCAAAAAGAAGTTGATCTAAGTAGCCCTGAAATAAACCTTCAAAATTTATTTTAAATGGCGTGAAAAGAACCTATCAATAAATTTTAAGTATCATGATTTTGAGGAACTAATTTGAACTGCTTTAACTTTCTAAGTTTATTTGCTGAGAACGTTCGACTAGTTTCGGGGTCATCAGAGCCCTTCATTCTTCCTGATACTGCAAAAAGTGCAGTAAGGTCTGCTTTATGAGCAAGTGTGTTGAAAAACTATGAACTACTACTTATTGACAGTGTCAGTACACTACGACCAGTATCTTTACATAGTGGAAACAGTATTCACAAATCCTTAAAGCTCCACCCGTGTTTGTCAAGTAGTGGACCCGTTAGTGGAACCAACAGACCGTATGGTTAGAATACTACAATTAGTAAAGTACCCCATTGCAGTTTTACTTATTTTCGCAAAAGATTAGATAGGTAGCCCAATAGTGCCACGAGGGATTCAAATTTCCTGTGACACTACTGGCAACAGCGTAGTGTCACGGGAGGTGCAATTTACCTATAGGTACATTATTATATTTAACAAAATGCTTCCATGACACACTAGTAGTTAGTGCCACGTTTATTTGCGTGTTTATCTTTATAACAGGCCATGCAAAGAAAATTATTTTTTAACAGCGTGTTTTAGTTAATACTGTTATAATTTAGAATTGTTAAGTTGTCTCGAGTCTGGTTTTTGCCATGCAATCAAGTTTGTGAGACAGAATACCATCGGTAAAATATGGACGATACGAGCATTATTAATTATTATGCGAATAGTTGTCGTTTATATTGTCTGTGACCACACTTTCGAAGATAAGTGTCACGATGGTATTAGATCAGTACAATTCTTTAGATATCCTTTTTCTACATATACCTATTAACGTGTTTGTAAAAACGATACCCGGATACCGGAGGTGTGACGCGGAAGCATAGCGGTATTATTGTTCAAAAAGGGAGATAAAACTCTACTTAAGAACTACCGGCCGATATCGCTTCTAAGCCACGTGTTATAAGCTGTTCTCTAGATCGCCACGAATTGTCTCGCTGAAAGAGTTGACGAGTGTCAGCCGCCAATACAGCCTGGGTTTCGGAAAGGCCCCAGTACCGTAGACTATATTGATACTGTACGGCAGATTAAAAACAAATCAAGAGTATAATCAGCCGCTGTGTTTGGCGTTTGTGGACTACCAAAAAGCCTACGACTCCGTGGAAATCTGGGCCGTGCTACATTATCAGCAGTGATGTAATGCGTTGTGATGTCTTTACAACGCTGCTACGATAACAAGTGCCATCTCGCTGCGTAGAAGACTGCGGGTGACATGGGGACGTCATATCCAAACTGATCACCAACGCGCTAGAAGATAAATCTTTAGACTGGGCTGGGCAGGGCATAAACATAAACGTCGGAATACACCACACACAGGTTTGCTGACGACATCGTTATTAAAACACTCACTGGAAGAACTAAGCTATATGTTGCACTCCCTAGAATAATCCTTTCGACGAGTGGGCCTTGGCATGAATTTGAACAAAACAAAAGTCATGTTCAACCAACACGTCGTGCCAATGTCAGTATACGTATGCTTGAAGTAGTTCAATGTTATGTGTATCTTGGACCGAAAACCCAACTGACCGGCACAAATTTGAGAAGGAAGCTGATAGAAGGCGCCAGCTAGGGTAGGCAACATTTGGTAAACTTCGTCAAGTCGCCTATACCGCAGAGTCTAAAGACGAACGTCTTTGACCAGCGGGTCCTACTTATTATGACATACGCTGCCGAAACGTGAACACTTACAGCAGGGCCGGTCCACAAGTTCAAAGTCGCACACCGCGCAATGGAACAAGCTATGCTACGAGTAACTGAAGGATCGAATCCAAATTGAGGACATAATCAATAATTGAGGACAGAAAAGAACTAAAGTAACCGACATAGCTTGCAGGATCAGCGAGCTGAAGTGGCGGTGGCCTAGCTGTTCCAATGGCTGATGGTGGAGACGCGTCATAGAGTGGAGACAGCGTATGGCAAGGCAAAGCGTGGAACGCACTCTAGACCGGTAGACCGACGACCTTAAAAGGGTGCTCGATGGTGGCTGGAAACAGAAGGCACCAATATGAGCAGATATCATGAAATACGATAGTGTAAGGTACTCACCAAGCCTGATCCAAAATCTACAACAGTATCACATCCACTTTCTATACACAATTCTTTGATCTCTTTTGCCAAATATACAATTTCATGTTTTTTCTTTGGACTCAATGGTGCGTTAGGTATCTTTTCTTCTACTACAATTTCCAAGTCATTATAAAAAACATTGATTCTTGTCAATTTTTCAAAGAAATCATTTAGGAATGGATCATTTTTAGCTTCCTCTTGTAAGTTGAAGTTGTTATCAAAAATATTGAAATTGTTAATTTCTTTCGCTTTTATCTGACTCAAAACATCGCGAACGAGAATATCAATATTCGCAAATTGATACAATAGCTTGTATTTTTTGAAAAATAATAGGCATTCTTCAAAATAGTCTTGAGGTTTGTCAAAATGCGATGGTAACGACATCTGAAATTTAACATTAGAAAGGTTCCTAACAACCATTGTTAAAAACAAAAATAATAAACAGTTTAAAAAAAAAGTCTTGGGGTTCGTTGAAATGTGATGGTAGCAAACGACACATCTAAAAGCTAACTTTAGATAGTTTCTTAACAATAATTGTTATAAACATTTATATGGGGTTGATTTTGTTGTAATAAATACACATTTTACGTAATACATTTTGTTTCTTAATAGTCTAATTTAGACATACATCCATATACATACATACACACATGCACATACATCTAATATATATCTAATAAGCAGTCAAAAAATACGTGTTTGCCTAACTTGCACTAATCGTTAACGCCTCAGACAGTCAGAGGCTGGGACTATTGATATCCCGCGCGTCCTGCTCGGCGTTGACAAGTGATCAATTTTATAAATACCGGTATACCCATACAACCTTTCATCCCTATTTTACAAGGGTTGATTTTAAAAAAATTTAACATTTTATTACTGTCAAACCATTTATTAAGTCTGCTCTGTGGGTCTGTTGGTAGTAATAACCGACCCCCACTGCCGAACTGAGGGGCAAACTTCGATCACGGCATCAGACAAACATTCGTGTTTATTTTGTAGTTCATTCAAATTAGAAAATGAAAAAAACATAGATTGGTAGTTTTAAATCTTTGGTGTACATGTTACTTACATTTACAATACATTACATTTTCCCGTTAAACATCCCCATCGATAGTTGTTGCGCTCGAGCCGCCGTCTTGGAAAAAGGTACCCTTTTGTAGTTATTAGCTTATATCTCAGCAATAGTTGTTAATACGGAAAATAAAAATTAAATTTCCTAAAAAAAAGCTAATATTTTTTTTAATATTTATGTACCTCCAATACTTGCTGTAATCCGACATTGAAAAGCAAATATATTTTTATTTTTGCTGTCGATATAAGGTTTTTTTCCTGTTTATTCCAAAATCGTTAAAACATTGTTGAAGTGCAAGATAAACTTTGCTCTAACAATATCTCGTTATTGTGTTCTACGAGGCCCCTGCGACAAAGACTGATAAACTGGGACAAATTTGAAAAAGCTCTTAAAATAATTAGCTTACCACAAATGTATCGCATTAGATCTCTAATGTTGATGTGGTCATCGAATCTGTCACCCACCAGTCACTCGCAAGCTAATATTTTTACAACGTTTCAAAAATAAAATACAGTTTACGGCGATCTCAGGGTATAATGTAACAGCTTATAAATGTACAGGTAAAAACCGTTGTGTCAGTCTTTATTGAGCGCTTTCCTTCTCCTGTAGGTATAGATGTGCTCCGTGATGCGGTGCCCCTGTTGCCCAAAAACCGAAATGACCATGGTGAAGAGGTCTATATTGTCTATGAAATTACGTTACCGTGATAGTAGTAAACGTTAATAAAGCTTATCCAAAAAGTAACTAATTAATCTATATGACGAGGGCTCAGAACGTTTTGACGAAAAAATGTATTTCGACATCACCCCTTTAAAAATGCTAATCAGTATAACGATCGCATTTTGAATTTGATCACAGGTAGCCTTTATTTTGATGCTTGCAGAACTTCGTCTACAATGACAGAAAGTAGAGAGGCAAGTGGCAGAAGAGCGCATCTCTTTTGAGTTCACTGTCTACCTCGCGGACGTGATTGTAGTCTGTTGGTTTAGTGCTACTCAAGCATTACGACTCTTAAGTTTTCTAAGCATTCTGCCTTTTAGTCGTCGTCAAACGCAGGAATTGATTTAGAAGTTTTTCTTGGTGTTGACTTCAATAGCTTCATAGCTCCAGTAAGCCTGGAGGCCAGGCTAGATAGATCCCTTTTATAAAGTTTTCGTGACGGCTTTGACAAAGTTCCCTGTAGCCTCCTTGACACTTTTGTACAAGGATATATAATAGGCTCTGTCCTCGGCAGAGAGATAATTGTTACGTTGTCGTCGTATGGCGTTGCACTCTCTCATAAATACCCTTATGTCCTCAGTCACTGATGTTTGTTTCGAGCACTCGCAGATAGTAACTTAGCTTAACGACTGGTGAGATTCGATTGCCACATCAATTTATCGTGAGAGCGAGAATGCAAACTAGTTGCTCTATTGCTTTAAGCTTTTAAAGGCTTCATTGATTTTTTTCTGAGTTAAAGAAAGACTTTTCGCAGGGCCTTGGTCGTATGGGAGTCAGAGGGGCATAATAGCGGGCAGAAGGCCAAAGAAAAATCCTCTAGCATTGCTACAGAAACTTAGGCTTACATTCTTACAAGCTCTATGTCAAGTATGTCCAGCCTATGGCTATCATTAACGGCTAAGAGAGTAGCTGTCTTCAGAGCCATAATGTTAAAGTTGAGTTATTTCAATCGGTCTGCAGAGAACCTTGTCTTTGCCATTGGTAGTATTGCAGCACCATAAACGGTTTATGCTTACTATTCTTATTTACATACAAAGGGATGTAAATCAGAATAAATTGCTTAGGTCTTTATGGGAAGTGGGGTATACCAAGATGATAATCAGCTGATGGCTAGTCATAGCTTTTCGGTATTAATAGTCTGTCGTGGCTATTTGGTGGCTCTTATACTCACTAAGCGTACCCAAGACACGTTTTGACCCAGCCATACACATCATGTCACATTTTGCCTCTTTCTTTCCCTTCCCTTTTTCTCTTTTTCACCCACTCATCTATCTCTCCCCATCACAGTAGTTTAACGTAATAAGCCTAAAAAATATATTTGAATTATTTTGGAATAAACAGATTAAATAATTAATTTATAACAAATGGTGTCAAATCAAATCGCCAGTAAAAAATATTTATCCTCTTTAACGTCGGATTACTGCTAAAATACTATAGATACAATAATATATATAAGTTTTTTTGTAGGATATTTAATAACCTATAGTTTATATATATATACATTTTTTTCGTATCAGCAACAATTGCCACAGCTATCGATGGGCACCTTAAGTATGTTAAACGGGAGGTCTTAATGAACATGTACACCAAAATTCAAAACTCTACCAATTAATGTTTCTTTAGCCTAAAAATGTACCTAATTTAACTGTATTATTGAGTGAGTGTTTTCTATGTATAATGTGTATTAACAAAAAGAACCCATCCGTTGTCTGATATCCATAATAAGAACTTTGCTTAGTCTAGGATGACGTTGTGTGTGATGTCTAAGAATATTTATTTTATACCACCGCACAGTGACAAATAAGCCTACGAGCCCTAGGCATTGCTTGTGCGCCGAAATAAATAAGCTTAATCTAAATGCCTATAATGAAAATAAAAACAACATTTATTACCATTTATTAAATTAACAGTTCCAAAGTATAATATCTGAGTAAAGTAAAACATTTAATTACAACCTGTCATTAAGTAACTTGTAAGTTCTGTCTACCTAAATCCATGGGCGTAGCCAGCTATTTAGCTAGGATGGGGCAGACCAGGCTTGGATGGGGCAAATCTGGTAGGAAATATTATTTTCATATTGCAAAAATGTACTGTACAAGCAAAATTCTCGGGGTTATACGCTTTTTGGCTAGTCTAGGGTGGGGCGGCTGCCTTACCAGGGTGTTCCTGGCTACGCCCATGCCTACATCATATAATAAGATTGGTTATTAAAAAAATAGATCAACGGCCTGTGTTCGGTAAAATCTAATTTATAATAGTATTAAATTAAAGTTGCAAAATTCAGTTAGGTAGATACATATATATTTAAATAAAAAATTATATTCAAAATTTAGGTAGGTATCCTTATTACAAATTATTCGATATATATAGGCAATTGGTAGTTATAATTCAAATATACAAGTATAACAACAAGCCACACAAAAAATTACCAATAAAATTCTTTATATAAGAAAAAGACGATGATGTAGGCCGTTTTTAAGTAAGCAAGTTTTTTTAAGCAAGTTCCGAAAAATTATGTACCTACTTGAGAAGTTGCGAATTTGTTGCAATTTCTAAGTACTCGAAGCAAAGCGCTGGGCTAAACTGGGCTAAGTATACCATGAGTTAGTAGTAGGCAGGTCAATGATCTTAAACGTATTTCAGTATGGACATGGAAGGAAGAAATGACCCAAGCATATTTGATTAAATAACAATGCCCACTCCATACAAGTCTGTACTATGTTTAAGTCTTAGGGTGGCACATGTTACACTTTGTTCATCTGTAGAAATAAAACAACTAAACAAAACTTAAAATAATTGGGAACAGGAGTGTACAGGGTATATAAGATTTGTGGTTCTGTCTATGTAAATGTTAATATTTTGACACAATTTCCAAGAATAGGTTCAATAATCATCTGCCCTCCAGAAATTATAAACGAAAATAAATTTCTGGCAATTTTACGTGCTAATGTTGTTTCATCTTTCAATTAAAATAATTTTCCCCTAATTATAAAAATAATCAGAATTATTTTGTACTATAATTTGGTATTATTCTTATTTAAAGACTTCATCTTGGTTTTTTCCTAGTGCAATAATGGCTGTTGTTCTTTGTATAGATAATATATTTTTCTGTGTGTAAAAAGTGTTTTAAACAAATAACTAGGGTTTTATCGAAACCGTTTCCTGTCTAAGAACGTACGAGAATTGTTTCTACATAAAATGGTTCAGGTTTATGTATGATAATGTATATGGACTAAGATTATTTTAATTACGCTTAATCCATTTCGGTTAATCAAATTTTTTTCAATAACCAATTTAAAAAAAAGGCATCTTGAGATCACAGCCTTAACAATAATTTCATTTAATTATACAGTTGCCCATCCATCAAAGGCAATCATGAGGTATGGTGCGCGGCGAGGTGGCGGCGAGCCTGTCACCTGACTAGCCTATGTCGTAACATTTAGCTAGTCGGGTGCTGTCCAGTCAGTTATAGGCTGCGGTCCGTATTTCGCCAAACCTCACTCACAAATCTCCCTCTTCAAACATATTACATTATTACTGACGTCATATTCGCAAGCTTACAGTGCCTTTGATGAAGACGCCCTACGCGTTATGAGCACGGACTACAAACATCATATTGACATCTAAATAGTTAAAATTTGCGTTACGATGCACATTGTAGCAAAAAATAATTATGTTACGTAAAATATAATAAACAAATTTTAGACAACAATTTTTAAGTTAACTTTTGAGCGCGCTTACGCTGGTCCGATCTGAAAACATCACTTTCGATTGTAAGTGCGAATTTCAATTCGGTCCACGCTTAAGCGCGCCCACACACGTAAGTCATGTGAGCGCCATACGGACCACTGTCCCGATGTTGTCGGATTTATCAAAGGCGCTGAAATTACTGTATGAATGAAATTAATGTTTAGGCTGTCTATTATGATGCAAGTACCAAAAACCACCGTGCCCACTCTAATCTCGGATTGTGATATACTTGTGAGCAAAGTGCCACTTTCATATTAACAACTACTCTAAAGATGTACTTAGTCATAATAATTCATACTTTCTGTTATCTGGGCATTACTATAAGAACTCTAATGCACAATAGTAGGATATTATACAATACAAGAATATAGGTCCAACTAAGAATACTTGTACATCATAACAGGAAAGTTTAGAAAGCTTACATGTAAATGTAATATTTTGTACCATATATAGCCTATGTATGAGCCTGAAACTCAAGAAGTTTACTCAGTACCTATTAGCAAAATCAATAACAAAATTAATACTGAACAGAAGGTTACAGCATATAAAATTATGATTCTACTTCAAACATAAATCACAGGAATTGAATAAAAAATATGGATAACAAAAATTACTGTAATCATACATCCAACACAGCACCAATTGTTAGTAAGTATTTTAAAGTTTTTATAAAACCAAAATAAAATCGTCAATCCTAAAAAATATAAAAAAAAAATGATTATTTTCTTGTCTTAGACTTGCTTATTCACTGTTGAGGTCCACAAATTTCTTTCCAATTTTCATTTTCTTGTATTAACTTTTGTGAACCACTGCCTCCAATCACACATTTGCCAGACCACTTATCAGGAGTCAAATATTTATGACAAACTTCAATCAAATCTTCTGTCTTAACTGCCAATACTCTTTCTCTTTGAGTTTTCCAAATATCGTATGACAATCCATAAAGGAAAAGATCTACTCCTTTCATATACTCAGCTACAGGTTGGTCCATCTGTTGTAAAATAGACAATTTGGATTCAAAGAGATTCTGTTCATCAAGGAGTTTGGTATTTTTGTCTAACCAAGCTGTGGTCTCATCAAATACATCTAAGGTCTTCTGTGAATTGGGGTCTCTATAGGAATAATAGTTGAAAATACCATCAATGCCCAGCATTGCACCACCTCCATATGCACCATTCTGCTCCCTTACTACAGGATGTAAATATTTTGATGTCAAAAACCTTGATAAAACTCGTAATTTCGCAAAATCAGTATGAGTATAGGGTACTGTTGGTATTACTTTTGCACAAAAATTTATTGGAATATTCATGGAAATTTGGACACCTTGTTTTACTTTAGACATATCCTTGCAATCAGTCCAGTTGATTCTATTTATGTCTTTATGTTCATTGTCTTTGCATAATTGTGTACAAAATTTATTTATTGATTTATGGATGCTTTCGTGAGTATCACAATAGTGGAATGCTGCTCTTAAATTGTTGCCTTTTAGTATCAAGTCTCCTATATTAGTTACTAGTGACTGTAACTCCTCTGTTTTCACATTCTTTTGTATTTCTTGCATCTGCATTACATGATGTAGTCCCATTAGGTTTTCTTTACATTGTTCCACTGTTGATATCAAAGATCTAGCTGCTTGCATTGCATAAGTATGACCATTGTCAATGACTCCACTTGTCAATGAGGAGCAATAATTGGTTAAAAGCATAGTCATTCTTTCACTGTTGCTGAAATCAGGTTTATTGAATATTTCATCCCAAATTTCAAGCATTTTTGGCAAGTTTTCATCAAGACAATGGCTAGAAATCAAAACACCTTGTTCATATTGATCCTTCAAATCTATATGTTCAGTCACATGAGTAACAAAAGAAAGGCCGGATGTTGATTTACTGACCAATTTATCAAAGTCTCTGTAATTATAAGATGTTGTATCAAACTTGTCTGCTAAATAATTGAAGAAGGGTAGTAGTTGCCTTTCTTTATCATCTAAACTTTCCATACCAAGTACACCTTTGAAATAAGTGACCCCATTTGTATTTGCTTCACATAACTGCAATGGTATTGTACCAGATTTTGTGTGTTTCAAAGGTGGTGCTGTTTTGGTGAGACTAATTTCATCAATTTTAAGACATGGCAGTATATCTAGATTTTGTTCTTTCTTCTGAGCTTCAGATAGTTCCAATCCATCTTTGTAGATTTCTTCTTTTTGTTGTGCTGTTAAATTATCAACTTTGGTTTTCAATGACTTAGCTTCAGCTTCATTTAGAATGTTATCAAATTTTTGATCTGGCACCATAGTCATTACTAGTTTGTGCTTATTAGAAATGAAATATTTCTCTATAACATCTTTCACATAGTTAGGGTTCATAAGGTCTTCTTTTAACTGTCCAAGTAGCTGGTTCACTTTTAGAGCTTCAATAATAGGGCCATTATGATTCCATAGTGGCATTAGATTAAATAATACGTTCAATCCAAATCTTGGAGATTGATGCTTGATTGACAGTTCAAATCCATGTAACACACTTTCAATATGGTCCTTTTCAAATCCCTTGCTATAAATTTCTTCTAAAGTTTGATTAGTAATTTGCTCAACTGTTTCAAAATTAGATTTCTCAACATCTCTCAATCCAACTACAAATAAAGTGTCCCTTATTTGATTGTCATATCCAGTTAATGAGTTATACCCACCAGATATGTTCTTCTCAATCAAACTTTTATAAAATGCAGAATTGGGCCCAATCATCAGTAATTCTGATAATGCTGTGAGCATAAATGTTTCATATACACTTGTTATATCCGACAAAATATAACCAATTGCAATTTGATTTTGCTTCTCAACAGGCCCTCCATATTGGTCAACTCGACAATTAATATTAGCATGTTTTGGACTATTCCATCTTTCTTGAGGTGAGACAAGACTGTTTTTATTATCTAAATACTCATATCTACTAAAATATGTGTCATTTAATATCTTTAGATTTGAGACAAGTGGAAAATTTCCATAAGAGTATATTCTAGCATTGCTGGGATGATAGTAAGTTGCATGGAATTTCTTTAAATACTCATGTGTTAATTCTGGAATGCATAAAGGATCCCCTCCAGAGACAAAACCGTAAGTGCCTTTCGGTAAAATGGTATTCATAAATTTCTGACCAAACAAAGAACTTGTTTCAGAGAATGCACCTTTCATTTCATTGTAAACAACACCCTTAAATGCTAACTCTGAAGACTTGTCTTCCAAATTAGTATGTTCTAACCTCCAACCTTCTTGAAGAAAATCTAATCTTAACAAATTAGGTTTAAAGACCGCATCTAAATATACTTTTTGAAGATTTCTAAAATCAATTTCATTTTGTGATGAAAATGGGTAAAATGTATAATCAGGGCCTGTCAATGCATTCATAAATGTAGCTAGAGATCGGTTAAGCATTTTGAAAAATGGATCTCGTACAGGATACTTTTCAGAGCCACAGAGCACAGTGTGTTCTAATATATGCGGTGTGCCCATAGAATCTAAAGGCGTCGTTCGAAAACCAATAGAGAATACATTGTTAGTATCATCTCTCTCTAAATGCAGATATTCAGTTTTAGTTTTTTCATGAGTGAGAAAGTAAGCTGTTATATTATACTCCTTTATGGGTTCAACAGCAGAGCAAAGAAAACCATGAATAGAATTTCCAGCTCGTATACATTGAACAAAAGGTTCTCGCTTTTTAACAATATTACTACTATATATTTGATTACTGGAGTATATTGATCTTCTTTGTAGACTTTTCCATCCAAGCTTATGGATATTTGAATACATGATTTTTCTTGTTTATAACCTCAGATATTAACGTAGTGGTTATGTCCTGAAATTATGCATATTACTAACTAGATTTAATCGTTCTGATTAGGCAGTAAGAAAATCAGGAATAACATAAAATATTGTAGTTTTTTCAAAAAAAAAAAAGTATAAATTATTGGAGGGTTATAGATGGATGATGAAAAATTATGCAATGTTCATTATACTTACGATTAGAAATGCAAAAAAAAAGCTCGTAGCGAATAATCCACAATTATTTTCAACGTGATTCGGTTTTATTTTTTGGAAACATTTCAATTTTTTTTTTCTTTTTTTAGCCACAGACAGTGTCTCCAACTCCTACTGTAAAAATTACTGTGTTGCTAGTCTAAAAATACGTTATATTCCTGAATATTACGGCAAACAAAAAAATAAAAATACGGTCAAATTACGGTAATCTTTCATTAAACAAAATTGCTAAAGCAGACTGAATTGTTAGAATTCTTAATATTTTCGCAATACTTTATTAAGTATTAGAGATAAATATTACTTAAATCAAGTTAAAAACCTATTATCTATATTTATTAGTTTTTAACCGACTTCAAAAAAAGTAGTTATCAATTCGACTTTACATACATACTTATGTAATATTGTTAGAATTGCACAGTTTTTGTATATGTTAGCCTATACCAGCTTCTAAACATATCTGCCAAATAAGTGTATGTATGTATGTTTGTCGGCGCATATCTCAAAAAATTTTAGGTCGGATTGCAAGAATTGATTTTTATTTGGACTACGTATCGTCCAACTTAGGGAACAGTGCAAGTTTCATCAAAATCATAGTTTTTTTAGTGACATTACTTCTTTTTGTCACTTTAGAAACTAGAATCACTCATTGTTACAATGTTTATATCGAGAAATCGCACCGAACGGTATAAAAAATATCAAAACAGCAAACGTGTAGTAACTATGGTGTAGTATAAATTATCTAAGATATATATCATCTTCGTTATTAGGTCGAATTACCTATACATTCTTGTTTATGTACACAAAAGTTAATTCTGGGAAATTCCCTGTGAACTTTGCAGTGTTGCTAATATAAAAGTATAACATGAAACTTTTTAAAATGAGGTATTTGGGGTTGCTATTATAGAAATTAGGTATTTTTTAAAGGTCTTATTCAAACAGATGAAATAACGGTAGAATATAGCACCGTAATAAAACGACTACGGTAGGTGGTACATCCATAAGAAATACGGTAGGTTAACCGTAATTACGGCGTGGTTGGAGACACTGGCCACAGATTATGTTTAGTATTTTTTGGCCAATCAGGGTAGTGTTCATAAACTCAATACGGATTAACCGTCTAGCACTGATAAGAGATGGATATAAAAGAGAGAGCACGAAACTCTATCCCGAAAGAGAGAGTTTTTGAACACGGCCCAGAAGTGTTGCCCATCACGTTAGCAATCAGCCAGTCAAAATTATATAGGACATTATCTATATAATTTGTGAAACTTACAGTACGTTCATCTCCGTTACTTAATTTATGAAGCAATAAAAACTTTTTTTAATAAAAACAACAACCGACTTTAAAACTGTACTAAATTACAGTTTAAAGTTGGTGTCAATTAAATTATTAAATAAAATAATTAATTCAATCTCTTTAACAGTTTATAACACACTTCACTTGCACGACACCAACATCAAACTGTAATTTCAATTCAGATATTGTTAAATAATTATTTTTACCGTTTCAAAGTCGGTTGTTGTTTTTTTAAAAAAGCTTTTATTATTTACTTTTAGGTGACCTATTAGTCTTTTTTTGCGTACACTAAAAAAATATCCAAATCGCTTCAAGGGTGCCTATAAAAATTTGAAGAGTTACCTTGATTTATCCAGGATCCCTACATTATATCCTGATCTGATGTCCATGAGACCATGGGTATCCATTTGTTGTATCGCAATACCCTTTCTAGAATGTAACAAATACTTTTCTGAAAACCGCATCAGAATCGGTTCAGCCAAACGCCAAAGATAATCGCGGACAAACAAACATACGGGTCAAACTGAAAACCTTCCTTTTTTGAAGTCGGTTAACAAAAGACCAGTGTTGGACTGGTGACATACAAGCATACGAGTTACTTGCATTAGATTGTGCAAGTCTTCATGATTAATGGCGGGATTATTGAAGAAAATTATCACAATGCTGTGGGTTGTTTACTTGCCTATTGTGCTGATGATCTTCCATACGTTTTCGGTGAATAATTTTTTACATACAAGTCGTACCAGAATGACTATTTGTCTTGACGCCGAATCTTATTAGAGATAATTTGGAACTGTTCAGTATGTCTTTGTAGCAACAACAACATTATCTATGGTGTTTTACAGTTATCAAACACAGGTGTCACTGATGTAATATAGAGTTATACGTTTGGTTTTATCCTAAAATAAAAAGTTTCTTTCACAATCATAATATATTATTTCGTTTCAACTACATCTATAGCTTTACAGTTTATAGGCCCAGATGCGTTTAAGTCCGAAACCTACCTGTAGTTGTTACAATTTGCTACGTTGAAGTAGTTGCTCAGCGTGGTAAAGCACATTATGGAGAGCACGTCATCCGGCTTGGGAATGTATCAATGCTCAAAAATAAGAAGCAAAAATTGCGAAAGTGCGTATGAGATATGGTCAAAGCTACATACAGTTTATGAACAAAGGAGTGACTTGTCACTGTATTCAGTACAACAGTTTTTTTTAGTCTGGCATGCGCAGAGAGTGGAGTATATTTGTCAGTCAAAAGCTTTAGGAGCTTTGATCTCACAGAGCATGGTCATTACAAAAATCACTACATGTTTGCCAGATAGATTTCATCATTTTATATCTCCATGGGAGTCGGTGCCAAAAGAGAAGCAAACATTGCGAGAATTGACTGCCGAATTGCTCGTAGAAGAGCAAAAGTATAATGCGAAACAGGAAGTGGTGACATCAGCTTTAGCTGCTTCTGCGAAAGTGAGAAAGTGTTTCAAATGTGCATGCACGAAAGATAGAAGTATCAATGTAAAAAAATGTAAGTTATGTAACAAAAGAGAGCATTTACAAAAATAGTGTTGGTATAAAAAGGATACAGTTGATTCTTTAAGAGGTCATGCATTTTCAATTTTAAATTTGTCAGCTCTTACAGCTCAAAATATCAATGACGATTGGATCATGGATAGTGGTACGTCAGAGGACATGTGCCATAATTTAAATTATTTTAGTTCATATAAACCTTTAGAAATGCCTAAGGAAATATTAATAGGTAATGGTAGTACAATAAGAGCAATTGGTATTGGTAATGTTAGGTTAAAGGCATACAACGGTTTCAAATGGATTGACTCAACTTTGTACGATGTATTATATGTACCGGATGTCAAAGTGAACTTGTTTTCAGTAAGTACGATCACCCACAAGGGATATGATCTAAAATTCGACACCGAGTCTTCTAAATTAATAAAAAAATGATTGATATATGCTGTCGCAAATTGTAAGTATAAACTGTACATAGTGCATTCTAAGCCGTTTGTATCGCACGCAGCTGTACGCCGTGGTAGTAGTGAACTGTCAGATTGGCATTCGCATTAGTACACCAAGATATAGAACAATTCAAACATATTCTGCAGATGTCTAATATCAATTATAGTGTAGGTAACGAAATAACTTGCGAACCATGTCTGAAAGGTAAACATCACAGACGTTTAGGTCTAGTGAGGTAAAAACTGTTAAACCGGGACAAATGATACATACGGATATTTGCGGTCCCATAGAGGTAGAATCTATTGGAAGCTGTTTTTTTTTTTTTTAAAGATTAAAGATGACTTTTTGAAATTCATAACTGTTTTCATGTTGAAAAATAAGTCTGAAACATTTGAAAAAGTCCAAAGTTTCATAATTTACGTTACAATGAATTGGGTCGGATAATGGAACTGAATTTATTAACAAGCAACTAACTATAACTGATAATCTAGGTATAGTGCATCAGACTAGTGTTGAACATACCCCAGATCAAAATTCTAAGGTTGAGAGAGAGATAAGAACTATTACTCAGGCTGTTCGAACCATGTTGCTTGCAGAAAATATAAAAAGTCAATGTGGGCTGAAGCAGTTAATACTAGTGTTTTTGTAATTAATCGCACTGGAACAAGTGGGATCCCAACCAAAACATCGTATGAAATTTGGTACAATCGAGATGAATACGATATTAGCCTTTAAAACCGTTATGCTCTAAAGCCACCGTACATATACCCGATCAAAAAAGAAAAAAATGGAATTCAAAGTCAGAGTTTGGTTACTTTGTTGCGTATTGTAAGACAACGAAAGGATACAGAATTTATTTTCCAGAGAAGGAAAATTTCAAGAACATTTAAGCGAGAAGTTATATTTGTTCATGAATAAATATTAAAAAGTCTAAATTCTTATAATGACAATGACAATCTACAAATTTATATATTGTTTTCGTCAATTCAAGAAAAATAGTTTTGGAAGAACAAGAGCCAAGACACAGATGCCATAAGTGCCACGTATGAGCCCGAAGATATAACTGAAAGTGGTGATAAGAGACCAGTTAGAGAAAAGAAAACACTGAACAGGCTTAAAGACTACGAAACAAACTTCTTAATGTGTAATAGTAAACCGTTAACTTATGATGAAGCCAATAAAGGTGAAGACAAGAATAAATGGCAAGCAGCGTTTTATAGGGAATACATGAGAACATACATGAATACAGAAAATGACACATAGGTTGAGGTAACAGATGTTCCAATGGACAAAAATGTTATTTCAAGCTAATGGGTCTTTAAAATAAAGGATGTGGAAGGTAAAAAACTTTATAAGACACTGTTAGTTGCTAGAGTATTTGAGCAAACGGACTGTGATTTGGATGCCTATTCACCTGTTGCTAGGCTTACGACTTTCAGGTTTTTCATGGTGGTGGCTAATAAAATGAAGTTGTTGGTTTATCAGACGGACGTCGTAGGGGCATTTTTGCACGGTGATATCCATGAAGATATTTTAATGAAATTACACGATGGTAGGATATGTACCTACACTTAATAGGTACACTTAATAAAATATTTAGGTTTGACCAATTTATGACGGAACAGAATTTTATTAGGTCAAAAACGATTTTTGTTTTTATTTTAGGAGAGACAAAAAAAAATATTGTATGTTTTGTTATATGTCGATGACTTGTTATATTGTGGAGCTGATTTTGATGAAATTTTTTTTTTTTAATAAATGCTTAGCAAAAATTTCAAGATCAAAAATTCGGGACTAGCAAAAATGTACTTAGGTATTAGTTTTATTAGACTGGATAGCGAGAAAACTGTTATAAATCCAAAAAAATACATTTTAAAGACTTAAGACACATTTGGTCAAACTGTAAATCAGCTAACACGCCAATCGACCAAAATTTTAATTTTACCCTATTAAAAAGAAGTAATTCAGATGTTGAAAGAAAATGCAGGCAACTTGATGTATTTGGTTTGTGGAACAAGGCTGGACTTATGTGTAGCAGTATGTTTTTTGTTACCAACTCTGCACCAGTGAAATGTTACACAAAGCTCTAAAACTAATTTTGCACTACATATTTATTTATTTTATTAATTACTACTATCATTACAGCAAACTCAATTCGATAGTGTAAGACAACAAAAAATTAAACAAAAAATCAGTAGAATTAAAATTAACAGTTAAAAATTAAAAACATGCAATATGATACTAGGTCAAATGTCAAAGAATAAAAATAAAAAATTAAATTAAAAGTTTAAAATTAAAAACATGCTACGTCAAATGTCAACAAATAAAAATATAAAATTCAAAAAATTAAATTAGTCATTTAACTTTTTTTTTATAAGTTGCGTCCAAAAAAATCTCCCGTTTAAATTCCTCAATCAACCATATTATCAAATCAATTTTTTGATGGATAGATTCCATACAGTCGCTGGTACAATTGAATCTATCCCATCTATCCTCTAATGTATCTATCCCTGTTCGTTCTAGGCATGGTCGGTTACAACAAATTGGAGGTCAGGAGGGATTGGGTCCTCGATTTTTATTTAATGAGAGTATTCCAGGGCGTGCTGTCAAACCCGGCCATATTGAGCATGATGGGGCTGTGCGTGCCTAACGGATATGTATCGCGTCGCCTGCGCCCACGTATGTTTGCAGTATCCCGCGCTAGGACCGATCTGCTCGCAAAGTCACCAATGATTCGAACATTGCATGCACTGAATCGAGTTGCCCAGAAAATTGATTTGATAATATGGTTGATTGAGGAATTTAAACGGGAGATTTTTTTGGACGCAACTTATAAAAAAAAAGTTAAATGACTAATTTAATTTTTTGAATTTTATATTTTTATTTGTTGACATTTGACGTAGCATGTTTTTAATTTTTAACTTTTAATTTAATTTTTTATTTTTATTCTTTGACATTTGACCTAGTATCATATTGCATGTTTTTAATTTTTAACTGTTAATTTTAATTCTACTGATTTTTGTTTAATTTTTTGTTGTCTTACACTATCGAATTGAGTTTGCTGTAATGATAGTAGTAATTAATAAAATAAATAAATATGTAGTGCAAAATTAGTTTTAGAGCTTTGTGTAACATTTCACTGGTGCAGAGTTGGTAACAAAAAACATACTGCTACACATAAGTCCAGCCTTGTTCCACAAACCAAATACATCAAGTTGCCTGCATTTTCTTTCAACATCTGAATTACTTCTTTTTAATAGGGTAAAATTAAAATTTTGGTCGATTGGCGTGTTAGCTGATTTACAGTTTGACCAAATGTGTCTTAAGTCTTTAAAATGTATTCTTTTGGATTTATAACAGTTTTCTCGCTATCCAGTCTAATAAAACTAATACCTAAGTACATTTTTGCTAGTCCCGAATTTTTGATCTTGAAATTTTTGCTAAGCATTTATTAAAAAAAAAAAATTTCATCAAAATCAGCTCCACAATATAACAAGTCATCGACATATAACAAAACATACAATATTTTTTTTTGTCTCTCCTAAAATAAAAACAACAATCGTTTTTGACCTAATAAAATTCTGTTCCGTCATAAATTGGTCAAACCTAAATATTTTATTAAGTGTACCTATTAAGTGTAGGTACATATCCTACCATCGTGTAATTTCATTAAAATATCTTCATGGATATCACCGTGCAAAAATGCCCCTACGACGTCCGTCTGATAAACCAACAACTTCATTTTATTAGCCACCACCATGAAAAACCTGAAAGTCGTAAGCCTAGCAACAGGTGAATAGGCATCCAAATCACAGTCCGTTTGCTCAAATACTCTAGCAACTAACAGTGTCTTATAAAGTTTTTTACCTTCCACATCCTTTATTTTAAAGACCCATTAGCTTGAAATAACATTTTTGTCCATTGGAACATCTGTTACCTCAACCTATGTGTCATTTTCTGTATTCATGTATGTTCTCATGTATTCCCTATAAAACGCTGCTTGCCATTTATTCTTGTCTTCACCTTTATTGGCTTCATCATAAGTTAACGGTTTACTATTACACATTAAGAAGTTTGTTTCGTAGTCTTTAAGCCTGTTCAGTGTTTTCTTTTCTCTAACTGGTCTCTTATCACCACTTTCAGTTATATCTTCGGGCTCATACGTGGCACTTATGGCATCTGTGTCTTGGCTCTTGTTCTTCCAAAACTATTTTTCTTGAATTGACGAAAACAATATATAAATTTGTAGATTGTCATTGTCATTATAAGAATTTAGACTTTTTAATATTTATTCATGAACAAATATAACTTCTCGCTTAAATGTTCTTGAAATTTTCCTTCTCTGGAAAATAAATTCTGTATCCTTTCGTTGTCTTACAATACGCAACAAAGTAACCAAACTCTGACTTTGAATTCCATTTTTTTCTTTTTTGATCGGGTATATGTACGGTGGCTTTAGAGCATAACGGTTTTAAAGGCTAATATCGTATTCATCTCGATTGTACCAAATTTCATACGATGTTTTGGTTGGGATCCCACTTGTTCCAGTGCGATTAATTACAAAAACACTAGTATTAACTGCTTCAGCCCACATTGACTTTCTATATTTTCTGCAAGCAACATGGTTCGAACAGCCTGAGTAATAGTTCTTATCTCTCTCTCAACCTTAGAATTTTGATCTGGGGTATGTTCAACACTAGTCTGATGCACTATACCTAGATTATCAGTTATAGTTAGTTGCTATAATCTATCAATATAAAAATATATTGATAGATTTTTCAATAATTTTCTAGAAATATTTGAAGATAACCAGTCTGTTATCAAATAAGCATCAAAATATCAAACCTTTAAAACATTTGGATATACAATATAATTTTATAATTGAAAATATTGATACTAATAATCTTAGTTTAAAATATGTCAAGGTAGACGATAACATAGCAGATTTGTTAACAAAGCCTATAGGCAAAACTTTATATGAAAGGAAAAGATTTAGGAATTTTATGTTACTTAATTGTGAATAAAGCAAATTAAGCCGTTAGCTTAATATTATTACGAACTCATCGGATGGTATTAATATAAAGTCTATGTTGAAGGAGGGTGCTCAGTATGTTTATGTAGCAACAACAACATTATCTATGGCGTTTTACAGTTGTGTCAAACACAGGTGTCAATGATGTAATATTGAATTATACGTTTGATTTTATTCTAAAATAAAAAAAACTTCTTTCATAATCATAATACATTATTTCGTTTCTACTACTGCCATAGCTTTACATGAAAAATTAATATGGACAAACAGATAACGCATTTTTTAAAATTTTGCCAATAATCCGACACCTGTCATTAGATTTTTTTCAAATATTAATATATATAGGTAATGTCCCAAAGATAATGTACGTTGAAAAAAAAAAACATTTTAAAACAATCGCAACACTGTCTAGTTGTGTTCTTTTTAAAAACACGTGTTTACGTGTACGCTCTCATAGAGCCTATTTTGTTAGTGTATAAAAATTAGTTAAGCTTACACTTCGTAAATATGAGTTTATACAATTTTAAAAGGATAGCCGTCGTGCCTACGGCTAAAGTAATTTTTAATTTGCTTTTTATTTAAACTTTTTTTATTATCTATGTTGAATAACCTCAAATTGATTTATTTACATCTGTTTCAGGACTTTGTGGACATTATACTATCTAAAACTCAAAGAAAAACACCAACAGTAGTACATAAACACTACAAAATATCAAGAATACGTTCATTTTATATGAGAAAAGTGAAATATACTCAACAGAATTTCCACGACAGACTATCCAGGATTATTCAGGTAATTTTATCTTTCTATTTATTAAATATCTGATTCGTGGTTTCATTTAGTGTGCTGAAAAATACTACGCTAAGTATGCTTTTGGTCTGCAACACAGAAGTTTGTAATACTAGTCATGCTTAGAGCTGCATGTACGGCTACTCCAAAACGCAACGTGGAAGAAAAAAAGTAGTAATGCAATGCCCGTAATCGTAATTTTCCAACTGTCAAGTTAAATTATTTGCACATGCAGAGTGCATTTCAAATTGCAACGAGGAAGTTAAAAAGTGGTTTTTGGATTTAAGGTTAAAATTAACTCCTGTCAGTGTAAAAATTAACTGTCCAACTCCCATTCTAAAACAGGTTGATTTTTTAACTTTATGGGGAAATAATTACTTGGCAGTTAATGGAACATAGCCCCATAGATATGATTAGAAATATATAATAAAATTAATAATCAATAATCACTCCGTACAGTTAAAGTAATTTAGAATGTAGCCTAACCAACCATCTACAAATCCACCAACTTATTTAAAACCCTAGTGGTGTTGCTAGTGTCGATAGAAAAAGCATCAAAACTTTGGGGGTTCATTAACTTATTTTCTAAAAGATTATTGAATCTTAAAATAAACATTTGATTGCAAATTTTTATGCAAACAGATTAAATCAAAGAAATTATATTGTAATATTTTAGAAAATGTTATGAAATGTGAGAACTTTTTATCCCAAAACATGGAAACAGCATGTATGTAAAAAAGTAAATAAATTTTATTATGCTCAGTTAAGGTTCAGCAGTTTTACAACAGCACATATTTTAGGGTAATCCCACTGGCAAAGAAACTTATCAAAGCTCTCAAAAGATGTATTAGAGCAGTATGCGGTCTCCAAACTTTTTCAGGGGCCACATCTATCTTTTTGGCACAAATGTAGGAAAATCAAGGAAAATCATGTTTATTTTTCCAAAAAATAGCCATTTGTTTAACAAGTGGGTGTTTAACAAAGTTGTATTTTGTGAAGAGTGCCAACTTTAAATCACTAGGTAGTGAAGTAGTAGACTACAGATTATAGAAATAGTCTAGACAATTCTAATATAGACTACTGAGCACAGCAAGGGATTTAAAGGCACAAGACCTAAAATAATTTGCTCTCGTGTGAAACATATAACTTTAGCCTCTATCAGTGCTAAAAAACCGGCCAAGTGCAAGACTCATGCACCAAGGGTTACGTACCACCATTTACGTACTTTACAAACACAAACAAAAAATGTTTTTTTTTTATATTTGAGTTGATTGAATGAAAAGTAAATAGCGGCTTACGATTTATGACATATTAAAAAAAATTCTACTTACTAGATCTTGTTCAAACAAATTTTCTGTGGAAGTTTGCATGGTAATGTACATCATATATTTTTTTAAGTTTTATCATTCTCTTAATTTAGAAGTTACCGGTGGGGGACACACATTTAACCACTTTGGAAGTGTCTCTCGCCCAAACTATTCAGTTAAGAAAAAAATTTTATTAGGAACCTCAATATCATTTTTGAAGACCTATCCATAGATACCCTACAAGTATGGGTTTGATGAAAAAATAAATATATATATTATTAAATATAAATTTATAATTTTTTTTCTATTGTTGTGTGAAAATTTTAATGCGGTTCACAGAATATATCTACTTACAAAGTTTCAACGGTATAGTTCTTATAGTTTTGGAAAAAAGTGGCTGTAACTTACGGACGGACAGACATGACGAATCTATAAGGGTTCCATTTAATGCCATTTGGCTACGGAACCCTAAAAATAGGTCTAAGGCAAGCAACACACTCTTCAGTGTGCCATATTAAGCAAAAAGTTTATTCTAATTTACAAATACTACCTACTACTCTGCTCCTATCAGAAAATAAACAATAGAAAGGTACTAACTATTCTTTTCAACATTAGCACCTTTTGAAAGTCCCCAATTAGTATTGAACAATTTGTATGCTTTTAGATATTTTTCACGTGACTTCTCTGGTAAAAAGCTTAGTTCATCATCAGACACTTGTATCTTAGGTCTGCTGGTGTTAAAAAAATATTTTCTTAACTCGAGTAACTTTTTTTTTTAAAAGAAATACAATATACCTAAATAAACAATCTAAGGTTAAAATAAGTAATTAGTTTCGTGCCATTTCGCTTTCTTTTTTTAGATGTGCGTTTAGATATTTACTCTATGACTCTTTTATCGAAAACAAACAATACTTATTTTTTTTTTAATTTAATGCTATTAATTATTAGAAGATATTATTAATCATAATTACGTCAGTAATGAAAAATCGCAATATAGTTATGCTTTTCATTAAAATAAATTTGTTTCTAAACCAATTATTGCATGGATTTTTTGTTCAGTATTGCAAAATTCCAAAATGTGATATTCGAATGTTGCATTATTTTGTCTCATGCTCGCAGCAAAAATAGATTTTGCCCACTGTTACGGTGCTGGAGAGGTGAAAATGTATCAAAGCATTTTTAAACAAACAAATCTAAAACAGTGTTTTTGGGCTTGGCAGTCAAGTCAAGTCAATTACCAGCCAAAAACTGGTTAGGGTTAAAGCTACAATTAACAAGCCATTAAATGATCATAAAATGAGGTTATTTATGTAAAAAACAACAAATTTGAATTACTTGGTGTTTCGAATAGCATGTAGGTAGCATTGCTATTGAAATAGTATTTTTTTCACTATATAGGTATCTCACAGAATTTGTATAGACGAAAGCATTATTGCGTGTTCTAATTGCTATTATTACTTATAAATTTAATAAAGCATAAGTAATAGTTATACCTTTACAAAAAACATTTTTTGATAGCACTAAAGTACAGAAAGTACCTATTATTAACCATATTTATTTCTTGTTTTTCTATCAAAACATCAACTGAGTTACAATATAGCTGCGCTATTCATGCAGGCTTAGTTACATATTGCGTCATCCTTGTCCTAACTCAAGGCAAACCAGTACAAATAAAGGATACATATATTGTCCTAGCCATGCTCTTTCCGCTTTGCACATTATTTTTTTATTCATTGAGTAAGGCATGAATTCACATCCTTTAGCCTAGCAAAACACACACACAAACAATACACATCAGAAATAGTAGTAGTTCTTATTTTTTTCAGGAATTTCCAAAACTTGATGATGTGCATCCATTCTATGCTGATTTGATGAATGTACTGTACGACAAAGATCACTACAAGCTTGGCTTGGGACAACTGAATACTGCAAGACATCTTATAGACAAGTATGCAAAATATTTATCTTTTATTATTCTTCCAATTTTATCTGCTTTCTTTAATCAGGTTTCTTAGTTGTAGGTGCCATTCCCCTGAGTGTCACCTATTTGGTTATTACATCTGTGTTTAATTGACTCCTGGCCAATTCTTTTTATTTCTTACTGTTATTGCTGACTTTTGCATTGACAGTAGGCATATCCAGATGATCATGTTATTCTCATAAATCAGTGTGCACTGGAGACAGCTCTTAAAGCTTTTTTTAAAAATCTACGTAAGAGTTAATTTCAAATTCCCTGAGAGACCAGAAACTTGTTGGTAATTGATAGCAAAGATTGACACCCTGGTGGCCAGTTTAATGTTTGGAAATGTAGGATTACTTTTTTCTTTTTGCATTGATGTGGTTTGCCTAGATCTGCCTTCTATCTATATGCAAGCCCTGATACTTCACACTGCCGTCACTTAGTAGGATCTTGTTTTCAATACAAACAGGTGAACAAACACAACTGATGTGAGAATGTTCCTTGTCTTGATTTGCTTACATTAGGTTTGATTCTTCACTTTTGTAGCCAGACATCTACTATATGGGTATTTGTCACTTGCTAAGCGTGTATATGAATTATAGAATCGGACCAAGGACTGAACCCTGGGGCAATGACACAGTGATGTTATAAATCTTTTAATGTTGAATATTGGAATGGTAGAATTTTAGAATCATCGATTTGGTAGTTGTATCTTTATTTGGTATAAAAGAAGATGGTCCTTTGTGCCAGACTCTGTCTAAAGCTTGTTGCATGTCAGCAGAGCAGTATTCTTTTTTCTCAAGGAATTGTCTGATAATGTGTCTTCTTGATGCCCTTGTTTGACTATTAAGTACTAAAAAGCTTATTACCTAATATGCATAAGCATGTGATGGAAGAGTTTTATGATCATGCAGATTACACATATTTGCCACAGTTTTAAGTAATAATGTTCTAAGGATTGCATTCAATTACTTAATCAAGAAGATTATTGTTGTTTGTTTTGGGTAGTTTTAAGGTTCTTCACTTGATATTAGGTTGAATTCAGGTGCTTTTTTTTGTTTTGGAGGAACTGAATAGTATGTGCAAGTTCTCTTGGAGAGTAACATGTATGAGTGGTAGGGATAGCTGTTGGTTACTATTAGTTTTTTTTTGTTTTGATACTCGACAAACGCAATTCGTTTATCAATTCTATTTTGCCATTTCTTGAATTGGCCAGGTATTAATTAGAAAAATCATAAAATATTATGAGATTGGCCGCCGACACATACAAATTATATAATAATTGCAGCGTAGCAAAAGACTATGTCCGGCTGCTCAAGTATGGAGACTCACTGTACCGATGCAAGCAGCTGAAGCGAGCCGCCCTCGGGCGAATGGCGACCATCATGAAGAGACAAGCTGCCAACCTTACGTATTTAGAACAGGTTAGTAACAGATTATGCAACAATGTTTTTTATTATTGATGTGCCTGCTGATTGAATTTAATTTTAAGTAGTTGGTTTTTTATTATTTTATGCATTAAATTTAGTCAGTTAAAATAACTTTGTGTTTTTTCAAAACTTCAATTATTTTTTGTACATGATCAATTATGGGTTTCGTGGCTAATAATTGCCATCAAAACTCCATTACTCAGCAGAATTTTATTATTTGTCTACTTGTTATTCTTAATTATATGTCTTACTAGGGTTTCAGTAGTCCCTACTAGTTGTATGTTTATTATGATACCCCAATGATAAGACTTAATTTGTTGTTAGGTGCGGCAACACTTGGCACGTCTTCCCTCCATAGACCCGTACACGCGAACTATAATCATCTGCGGGTTCCCGAATGTCGGCAAGTCGAGCTTTATCAACAAGGTAAGCCTTTGCTACTTATACAAGATAAATCCAAATTGTACATACATACATTATAGTATGTAGGCAAAAGTTTATATTTCTCTCTTTGTTTTTTTTGTTCCTTACACATTTTTTTTTCATCCGTACTGTGTTGCTGACATTTACTGGATTTGATTTTGCGGCATGCATAGTACAGTATCCAGTGACATGTCCGTATCGTCGTTGTCGTCGACCGCTGCTGAACGTAGGCATATATTCCTACATTGCATCCACAACGGCCGGTCCATCTGATTTAAGTATTCATTTTTATCCTAACATTGCCTTCGGTTTAATATTATTGTGATTTATTGCATTATCGCGAAGTTATGTAAGCATACCAAATGTTAGCAATTGAGCAATTGGCCACCGGGAAGTAGGTCAAATCTTGCTTGCGTAACACTATATCCATATAGGCATAGTCAAGTTATTCATAATATGTATAAGGGAAAGGTTTAATATGGCGGTTTGCGTGACGTATTAAATCAATGGTCCTTTGTAGGTACAGAAACTGATGTATTAATTTCGATGATTTTTATGTATGTTACAGATCACCCGAGCCGATGTAGAGGTGCAGCCTTATGCATTCACTACCAAGAGTCTTTACGTCGGACATACAGACTACAAGTACCTTAGGTGGCAGGTCAGTATTAGGGCATGCAGAACCGGTCCTATATTTGAAGAACCGGTTCTTCGCTTCTAAAAGCAGCTTGGAACCGGGTATCTGTTTTTTTCGGTATTCTAACGTTTTTCTATAACAATATATTCCGTAATGATTTAAAAATAAGATTTACAAGTTTAGAAAAACATTACAAAATATTTAAAACAGTAATTTTTGATTTGCACAAATCCTGTTCTAATTTGTTGTGAAAAATACAACACGTTTTTACGCTTCCTTCTATAGCCTAAAAATTCTCAATTTTTCATTACTGGGTTGATAAATCAATCAACAAGCATTACAGTTGGATCGTCTGTCCAAGATATAAATAATCCAGGACCACCACGAGAATGGTAGCGGCGACATAAATATAATAGCTTTGGCACGACGTTTTGGTAGAACTTTCGCCTTATCTTAATCCAATCTGAATTTAGCTCGAGAGATGAGCTTATATTCGTGGCTAACAAGTGATATTGGCCTGAAGTTCTTAAGGCTGCAGTCTCGCTGTATTCGACATGTAATTTTAGTCGTAATGAGTAATGATTTCAATAGTTTAAATCAAAATTAGTTTTTTTTTTATTACATCACTACAGTTCTAGTTTATCGTGTTTAAATATAGTTATATAGTGTTTTCTACAGTATAGTGTGTTCTGTGTTACAAAAATGTTTTCTACTGAGAAAAATAACATAAACATTACATTAATTAAACCATCTTAACTCAGGAAACAAAGCACCTTTTAATGAAAATCTGGTCTGAAACGATTTCTGGATATGATATAACAAAACAGAGTATTTTGTTGCCAATGCACCAGCTGCGGGTAAGCTGATACTCACCCCGAAGGTTAGGTGAGCAATGTTGCTCAGGCCGAAACTGTGCTGATGTTCAGGTCGACGTTCTGGAGTATAGATCAACTCCTAGTTTCCTCCTCAGTGCGGACGTCGCTCGAACTCTGACGCGCACCGGCCCTCAGAGTAGTTGAGAAGGACAGCCTTCTCCCAGATAGCAGTACCGGCAAAGAGCCGTAGGGTAAATAAAAAACCGTTGTACTAAACGGTTTTATATTATCATACAAGTTACGCAATATATATAATAATTCAGAGCAGAAATTTTTCACTTCACGCAAAGGGCACAACTTGCAGAAGTGTGGCATGACAGAGCATGTCATTCGCAGAAGGAGTAAATCCAGCCTCTTTATTTGAAACCACGTAGGTATGTGTACATAGAACTAGGACTGGATGTCTGGAAACTTCCATAGTTTCTTGCATCCTCCGGCCGTTTACCGGAGTCTGACAACCTGAAACGGTCCTTCGGTTATAATGATTACACTGTGTGACACGATTTTTCTAACATAAATAAGATTACGTGATTTGAATTCCTTATTCCATTGTTGAAAACATTGTCAATTGATATGGTTGTCTAACACGTCACGTTTCTAAGTTATAGTGTCAATACTATTTACGTGTACCCTCGTAAAAAACAAAAGATCAAACGTTGTTAATTGCAGATTTCTTTTAATACTGAAGTCTGTACGACTATAAATTAAAAGTTTTAGTGGTCTTAAGATAATTCTAACAGTTTATTTGGGTAATCATAACATTTTTTTCGAAAGTCATGAAGAAAAGTAACCACCGCAAGTGTTTAAATCATTTGTTTGTAATGAAAGAGGATTCTACTCTTCACAAGAGGCAAAGTTAATATTTCATCATTTTCTTTTGGAATATTTGGCTCATTTTTTATATTGACCACTTAAACCTCAGCTATTTTGATTCGTTGTCACTTGTCAATATATATAACATTTTTTTGTGTAAAATTAATAATTTAAATAAAAAATATGATATACAATTTTGATACTGTCTTTATTTATTTATAGTACATCAATTTATCATAACTTTAAAATGATACGTGTTACAAAAAATCTATTTAAGTTTTTCTGTTCAGCAGGTTTATTTTGATAAAAAATAGCCGTTTCATTAAATGTTAGAGCACAAAAAAAAAAATTTGTCACACAGTGTTACCATTAAATTTTATAAAAGTACGGTCACTCCAAGGTACGAAATTTCTATCACATATAGAACCCATTATAACAAAATTAAAATACGTTCAGTCTATATAAAAAATAAGAATACTATTAAGAGTAAGATAAAAGAAATTGATGAATTTCAAAGAATAAGACAATTAGTGTATGCATTCACGTGTTTTAGAAAGTAAAATTTTGATTGCCGACATTGTTATTTTACATCCACACATGCAAATTAAAAAAAGTTTAAAATTTCAGTACATTATACAAGTTGCATACAATTTCTTTTTTAAGCACATTTTGTGCAAATGTGTAATTTTGGCAAATTAGAATTGAGCCATCTTCATGGGAATTCGTGTAAAAGGTAATTTCAATAAAAAAACACACTGTTGTCGGGTAGCAGCGAAATAGTCTTAATTGTCTGCGGTTAGAGACCCCAATAATATCTGGGTATTTCTTGTCTGCAGATAATAGACACCCCGGGTATATTAGACCACCCCCTGGAGGAACGCAACGTGATAGAGATGCAGGCGGTGACTGCGTTGGCTCATCTCAGGGCTGCCGTGCTGTACTTCATAGATCCTTCAGAGCAATGTGGACACTCCATACAGGAACAGGTATTTTATTAATGTATTTGCTTACTGTAATTCAGTAACTTTATTACATTCTATGAACACAAAGATACAGTATAAAATTACTTTTGGAGACTTTATATTGCGCTTCTATACATTACACTTTATATTCCATGTTAATGAATTTGGGGCAGTTCGTCAACGTTAATCAACAATTACGTAAGGGTCCTTAAGGGAAGGGATAGGAGGTTTCTAAAAAAAACTTCAAATTTGCCATTCTTACGTGATATTTTTATTGAATCCATACTTATATTGAAAATACGACAGTTTGTTACTACCTTTACGTCACAAAGGAGCATCCTATTGAGCTGAAATGCACAGAGATAGATGAGAAATCTTATTTCAATATATATTTTGTAGATATCCCTATTTGAGAGTATAAAGCCCCTGTTCACCAACAAACCTCTGATTGTGGTCCTCAACAAAGTGGATGTGGTCAGGCCCGAAGATTTGTCTGAGGAGAAGAAACAACTCATTGAGGAATTAGAGCAGAGGTGCTCTAAAGGCAATATTGTTAAGTATGTATTTTTATTATTATCTTTGTCAGTTGATTAGTCACTATGTTTTTAAATAAACTGATATTGTAAAATTGACATGAAATTATTTTTTTTTACCTCGACGTCGAAATTAAAGTGATATTAGATAGATAATGGTAATATTTTGCTTAGTTTTTGTGTGTCCACTCAATACCGAAAACTTGTACTGAGCGATTGATGTATTAAGTTATCAGCTATTAAGTTAAGTATAAATCCGTTAAAATCATATAAAATATTCTATTTTTCGATTTTTAGATGGTTTGAGATGAACAGGATTATCTAAAATTGGGATTGTTAATGAAAGTTTTTTTTTTTAATATGTGGTATGACCTAATAACCTTTTGAGAAATTCATTACCGTGTATTTTAAACAATTCTTACATGATGTTTTTTTATAAAGCCTTAGCTTTTGCCCGCGGCTTTGCTCGCGTTAAATTCAGTTCTTCATATTCATTCTAATCTTATAAAAAATGGGACTTACACTTGGCATTTTTTCTAAGCAGCTATATCATTACCGTCCTCTCCCAAAATCTCATTTAGATGCCCAATTCCGTTTAACTGTGTGCTAATCGGACTCACACTTGACGTTTTTTCAATGTGCAAGCTATCACGTTACCAAATTTCATCACGATCGGTTCACCGGTTTAGTCGTAAAAATCATAAACTGACAGATATACAGAGCTAACTTTATAATATGTAAACTCAAAATATACTAGCTATTAAAGTTTTGAATCATCTGGAATGAAAAAAAAAAATCGAAGAATAAAAAAGGATAGAAGAAATAGTTTGTATTATTTTAATATTTTAAACGAATTTAGAAGTTGCTAAAAAGTTAATATATATATATATGTTGTACTTTAGTAACTCAAACATAATCGTTTAAAAAACTTCTTACTCTATGTTAGAAAGATTATGCAAGAAACTCTACAACTTAATTTTTTTAGTTCAACATCAAATTCGGATCTATCAATTGTGCCAGTAATGAAAATGTCGACTATAACTGAAGAGGGAGTACAAGAGGTCAAGATAGAGGCGTGCGAGAGGTTGCTGGGTCACAGGGTCACCGAGAAAATGAGAACAAAGAAGGTATGTACCCCAAAAGGATGGTCAGACATATTACAAATCATCAAATCAACTGCTCGTAACACAGATACGTCGTCCTTTTAACCGATGGTATTCCGTTTCACAAATATGAGGTCGTGAGCCTAATGCCGTATAATGCCTAATGACACAAACTGGAGTGGGCACAACTTTAAATCAAATTCTCGAAAATATTAGATAGTATGGTGGTTTTTACAGCAAGCAAAGTATCTAAAGGTGTATAAAGTAGATCAACTCGCGCTAAGCGCTTAGCATTGTTTTGGTAAGGCGTTGCGATGGTGGAGCGGGTATCGTCCACCGCACAGCTCGCAACTGGTGGAGTCCTAATCGTGTTTGGGCGACGCACACGTCTCGCGTTACCGATTTTTGCGTTAAAAATCTGTGATCTGAGATTTGTATCAAAGTTGAACTACTTACTGGCGCGACGGCCGCGCGCGCTATACGTACTTTGCAACAAGTGCCTATTTAGTATATGTTTTTCAGGTGGACGGTATCCTTAATCGTTTACACGTCGCAGTCCCCGCCCCACGCGACAACAAGGCCCGCCCCGCCGTCATACCTCCCTCTGTGGCCCTCAAGAAACAGGAGAAGGCAGACAGAGAGGCACGGAAACGGAAGCTCGAAAGGGAGATTGAGTTGGAGCAAGGAGACGATTATCTGCTCGGTGAGAGAGTTAATCCAAAAGAATACGGCATCTGAGATTATCTTCATATTAACATTAAAAATACCATAACCCTGTTCAATCTTTACTTCTTATAGTTTGTCAAGAACTGACAAAGTATATTATAATTCCGTTTATGGACTTCTATTCTTCTACTTATTGCTTTAAAGCCAGTGATTCACTACTTATGTGGCATATATACATAACAATATATATAGCGTAGCAGAAGCAGTTTCGGGATAATTCTCCCCGTTGACGCCGGGCGCAAACTACTAGTATATGGATAAATATAAGTTTAATACCTACATGTTGTTTCTGTTACAGATTTGCAAAAGAATTACTCAGAAATTGCTGAAGAAGAAAGATATGATCCGATCCCAGAGTTCTGGGAGGGACACAACATTGCAGACTATATTGATCCGGATATATTTGATGTAAGTTATAACTTGATTCTTACCTTGAATGTATTCCCTTATTTATTCATGGTGAAAGTTCGTACTTTAATTTTTCACACCACTGGCTTTTCGGTGAAGGAAAATAACGTGAAACCTGCATACGTCAAAAAAACAAAAAAGACGTATTATGAGTCCACAATCCGCACTGGGCTCGCGTGTGCACCATAGCCCCCAGCAGTAAGGCTGATAAGAAATGATTTGCTTTATCGGCTGTTTTATTTCCAGAAATTGGCAGAGCTAGAGAAAGAAGAGGAATTAAGAGAAGCGGGAGGAATGTACGCTGTTCCCAAGATAGAATTGGATGAAACCATGAAGGAGATAAGAGAATTGGCCAAACAGATTCGGTATCTCATTATTTTTCTTTCATTAATTAATACATTTAGAAAATTTATATTTGGCATCCGATTGCAAAATAAATAACAATATATCAAAGAATATTACTTTTGATTTTAAGAAGAAAGATTAAAATTTTAATAGTTACCAAAAAGTGTTCTTTAATAGATGGAAAGTTTTTTTTATTCGTTTTAGTTTTTATACATACACACAATGTATAAAGTACACCCAGGCAGTAGCAATAGGTGGCCACTTGCTACCATTCCCAAAAATTTTCTTTCGTCATTAGTTCTTCAATATTATCTGTTTTTGTGAGTTTCTGGCCCGCTCGAAGCTGTGCCCAGCTAATGTAGCTGGAAACAGTCAAAACGAGGCCTATATCAAATTTGCAATTTGGTCGCATGGTGCGTCTGTACGTATCAGTGCATTACCCACTGCAAATACAAATTTTACTTACCAGCTGAAAAACCTGTTTCTGTATAAACATTTCTCTCAGCGCCATTTCATGCAATTCAGTCCGTTGTTGGGAAGATTAGGGGTGAAAGTATGTATAGTCGCGGTCAGAAAATGTTTACCACCTTAAGGATCAAAATTGCATGCACACATTTAAGTCACAAGTTCTAATGTCTATTTCATAATAATTTGATTGACCATAGATTATCTTTTTTCTAATATGACAATCAATCGCTCTAGGACAGGGATGGCGAACCTTTATTAATGAATGTGCCATTTTCTATGAAAAAAACAATACTGTACCTATGACGTGCCGTCAAAAAATCTGGGTTACTTAATAATAATGGAGAAAAATTAAACGGATTGCTGTTAACTTAAAGCTATTTAGATACTTGCAGCTCGAAATGTTTACAGCAATCGAAATGTTTAATATTTATAATCAAATTATAAAAAAAAATTGGTCTGATTTCTGCTGTTACAAATTAGGTGCTAAAAATCTCACAATAGGGCAGGCTCGTACTTTGTTACTAAGCAGTATGAAAGCTAAACTAGAGTTCATTTCTAAAAATGACATGCAAGCATACGTAGGTGAAAATAGATATTTCATAAATGATTGGCGAGCCCGAATTGTCATGGGTTCGCAGCCGCACTACTGGTAGTGCTATTTACAAAAAACAGCACGACCAGACATTCAAATATTTTAAAATACAGTCGGGAACAAAAATACTTATCATACACATTGTGCCAGGGTTGATTTGTTAATCACTAGGATTTTTTTTTTCATTTTTTGATTTTTTATTATTTTTCTAAACTAAATTTTTAATTATTATTTATTTCTGATTACAGCTGTCAAACTTGAAAGGGCTACACCCCCCTAACTATTGATCTTAGACTAGCAGTTTCTTTGCAAAAATGATAGGTCTCATCAAGATCTTTATTTTTGATGACAGGAGTTAAACTAGCAAGAGCTGTATCTCAGTACCTTTGATATCATCCCATACTTGAGCACAGTGTGATCTAAGAGCTTGAGGGTTTCTTTCATTTTGACAGTCCCAGCGTTGAACCATAAGCCCCCATTAATTTTCAATAGGCAAAAAATAAATTTTAAATCAGCAGACCGAGCGGGCCATTGATTGGGACGAATGTCACGGTGCAGGTTAAACCACGCCATAGTAGCACGGGCTGTGTGTATCCGTGCATTATCTTGAAGTAAGTAATGTATGGGAATTCCGTTACAGGATACACTACGCGCACAGTAGGCAGCATCACTTCTTCCAAGAGCGACACATAATTAATGGCCGTAGCCCTATTCTCTAACGACGCCAGTTCTCCGACGCCGTCAAGGCTCATCCACCCCCATAAGTTTACTGTAATGCAACCTGACTCGTTTTGAGGCACAATATGACCTTCATCATACCGAGTTCGATTGTAGCGCCATAAAGTTAATCTTCCGATTTGGCTTGATTTAAAAGTTTTTTCATCGGTAAATATAGTATTCGACCAATCAAAATCGAGATGTCGTCGCGCAAAGTTAAGCCGGACTGTTTTGTGGTGAGGTTTCAGCTCCACTTTAATAGCATGGTGTCTGTAGTGTAGTCCAACACTGTGCTAAGCTCGTCGGATCGTTCGAGCACTCACACCATATAAAGCAGCAAAATAACTAGTTGGTGTGAAACCATTCTTTTCGTAACGACGAATCCTCACAGTGAATCGCGATATATTGAGTTCTCGTGATATAGCACTTTTACTATGTCCATCTTCGAAGAGAAATATTATTTCAGCCCTTTGCTCCAGGGTTAAACTCGCATTTTATTTCGTTATGAAAAAATATTTTGTAAAATTTTACTTTTATTAAATATTTTTTGATAAATGTCATTTCAACAAACAAAGATATTAGTTTCATTATCAATAATTCTTGTTGTTTCTCTCGATGCGTCATTTTGCATAATAGCTTTTGAAAGGTAATAAGTAACTTGATATAACATTTTCTGACCGCGACCGTACTTTCAGATATAGTTTTATTTATACGATTAGTATGGTTGAAGTATAAGAACCTTATATTGAAATATAGTTTAAGGAAAAAGACTTCATTCTGTCAGTGTTTAATTTTTAGATTTTAGTGTAGTAAGATATGCCAATATAAGTTTTTTTCTGATAAATAAGATTTACAATTGCTTAATATTGGCTATCAACAAAATTAGAAATTTTCCGGTATATTTAGTTTTGTATACTTTACAGGACTTTAGAGGATCAAACGAACTTTGGTAGATCCTGAAATAATCGATTAAAAGTTAGAAAACAGTATGAAATTCTCAGTACTTGAATCTGACTCACTTGCTGTTTTTTTTATTCAGAAATAAGAAGGCGGTCCTAAAGGACGAGTCCCGCATAGTGAAGCAGTCCACGAAGCCTGTGATGCCGCGGAACACGCGGGCCCGAGGAAGGGACCGTTCCACTGGGAGACTGAGGGACGAGATGGAGAAACTGGGTCAGTGCAATCATACACATTTATCTATATCTGGTAGTTCCCTGACTGCGGGGCGCAAGGTCGTGGCCAAATTGTATTTGCAACGTCAGGTGTAGTAAGTATGGGTGACCGCGCTAGTAGTCATTTTTCTGCGCTCCGCCGTACTTCGAAGGTAAAGGTAAAGGTGTTGTCATAATAATATGACGTTAAGCCAAGTTTGAGACTCCATGGCATTGAAAATTGCTGACAGTCGATGCCCACTGGCTTGATAATTTGCACTGAGCTAGCTTAGTAAACTATGACCTGGTCGCTTCACTGAGGTCAGGCCTGTACCACAATAGTTGTAATAGACAACGGCCGAGACAAAAATACACATGATTATATTTTTTTGTTTATGTTTCAAGGCGTGGACATGTCGGACACAAAGAAGGCCCACTTCACCCGGACTCGTTCCCGGTCACGCAGCCAGTCCGCGCCGGCCGCCAAACGTGCGCGACAGGAGTCCCGTGCGCGCTCCGTCAGCCGAGCGCCGCGCGACGAACAAGGCGTCAAAGACGTCGTCGTAAGTACACACCGTACCACCATAATTACCATTTTTTATTGTAGTGACACTGCACCCACCGTCATTACCGTAACTTTGCCCTCACTCACTGTTACTTTGACCTCACTTACCTTTACTTTGTCCTCAATCATTACTGCGTCGTCATACTCATGTACATAATTTCACTCATCTTCTGTACCAAAATGCACTGCCATTGGTGTGCTGTAATGTAGTCGGTACCGTGCCCCTAGGGATGGTACCCATACTACACCAATTCATTCTAATATACTACATTTTCTACGAAGGGAAGGGGAGGGAGGTTTAGGTCTCAGTTACGTAGCTGTTATTGGAGCTGTAAAGTTATAAAATTCCTGATTGTTTACAAAAAGGGCGCCGGGTCAACTTCGGAGGCTAGCTGTTAGTAAACTGCATTTTTTTAAACCATTCCAACCAACAACACAAGAACTTTTTTAAAAAAAAATGCTTGTCACCCATACCACTTCAGCTTGCATCCACGTCCTCTATAGTCATTAACGTGACAGTAATAACTTTTTTTTCAATGCAGATGCGAAAGAGGGCCAGAAACATGGCCCACGTGGCCATTGCCAAGAAGACCAAGAAAATGGGTCTCAAGGGAGAAGCAGATCGCTTCATTGGAACGAAGAAACCAAAACATCTCTTTGCGGGAAAGAGAGGAGTTGGCAAGACAGACAGGCGTTAATATTTGTGTATTACTGTTCTGTTATAGATCTTGTACTTTATTGCCCTTGCACAAGATTTACAAATTGTATGTACTTTTGTTAGGACAATAATTCTATTTGTATAGTGCATCTACATTATCTTGGCACATCCTAAAACACCACATCGATTTAAATAAATACATACAAATACAAGTGTATGTACAATGTAAACAACAAATGGCAAATAATATTGCACATACTTAAAAAAAAACAGTATATTTATTTAGTCACAGTCTAATGAAGTACAGTGAAAGTGTCGAGATTTTGTAGATAGTCTTTATTTATACCTATTACTGTGAGAATAGACGTTTTTAAAAGTTGTTATTTTTTATTTAACAGTGAGTCAATGCATATATACATGGGTAATGTCCCCCAACCCACTGCACTGCCGACCCTTTTAAAATCTAATAACTTCTTTCTTGAAGAACCCCATATTGCAGTCCTTAGAGAAAACCTTGGAGCTCATTCTACAACTTAAGAGCTCGCGGGAAGAAGTTTCTTCTAAACCGCACTGTACGTGACGGTTCTAAGGTGCAATGATAAATTTCCTGCCGATGGCCAGCGGTGCGATGGCAGAAAGTAGCCGTGGGTATTAATTTCGAACAATTCCTTAGAACACATTCTATTATCCATAAATTATTGTAGCTTTTACCAAGAAATCTGATTTCGAGCTTTCTGGATTTAATAAAGAAGAAATCTGGTTTAAGGAGAAATACGTTACTCATCAAGCACCTCGTATGTGCTAGGTGATCCGCGCAACAACAGCGATTAAGTTTCAAGGAATAGTAAAAATTATGTAGAAAAAGGAAATAAATATAAAAAAATGCTGGTTCCTTCACGGATGTATGAAAATGTTGGATATGGCAAAAGAAGCATGAGAATAGAATTAATGCTATAAAAATAAGAGCATTGAGAAGAGTATGTGGGCGCGTTACTCTATATGGCAGAATAAGACGTAGATATCTACATTCTACATATATGTATATAGTGATAAGGATTAAGAAGTGTGAAAGGATCGTAGCAAGTGCAAGTCTGTCCACTATTTTTCCGAAAAACAAGCGTGATTAAAGTTTGTCCATGGAACGCTATTTGAGTCTAGTTGACACCCCAACATCCAATGCTGCTGCCGAGCCTGCCAACTACATCCAGGAGGACCTCATTTCTTCATTGCAACCTAAAGGAATAGTGCCTCTCTACTTTACAAAAAAAATTATTTAGAATTATACTTATTCCAATCAATTACACACAGCGCCGTCTGCCCCCAAAGTAAGCAAAGCTTGTGTTATAGGTACCAAACGGATAAACGGGTACAAATACATAAATTTTACTTTCTTTTGGTAAATACATACATATTATACATAAATACCACCCAGACTCAACACAAACACAAATGTTTATATTATGACATAAATTTCCTTTTTGTCCAGTGCGGAATCGAACCCATACCCTCTGCACAGCAGCTGGCCACAATACCAACTAGGCTGCGAGGTAGTCAAAGTCAGACTTCGCATTACTCTAAGTAAATATGTGGATTTAATAGCTTATATTCGTTGCTTATTTTCAAATTTGTACCTACGCCTTTTACTAAAATAACCTCACAACGGCCGAAAATATGAAATACACCGACTGCGGCCAGGCTTTAGTCGTCTAGCTCCCAACAGCCTTTCGAGCTTAAAGAATTAATGTCGTGACAAATAAATGTGAACAATAAAGCAAAATCAAAGATAGTGATCATCTTTTGACATTTATACAAATAAGTTTCGATTCCGCAGTATGAACTGAAATTCATACATTTTCTTTGCAAAATATGATTTAAGCGCTAAAATGACACCGCTTGTAAACTTAAAATATATATAACCAATGTTTAGTATTTAAAAAATGATCGAAGTGGTACCCAGACTGCCGTTCGCCGCCTTTACATCTTTCACTTTATACTACAGAAATTAATGTCCCAAAAAAAATCCGTCATGTATTTTATGAAGACAATCACGGGCAGAGAGAGGTGACGCGGGGAATTTAATTTTGTTATATTATGATATGGATTGTAAACAGGAAAAAATAAAACACAAAAATTAGCAAAATGAATGGCACATTTATATTTAATTAATATTATTCATTTTTATAATTAGACCTTTCTTGTAATTATATCATATTAATCTATGCATTTGAACTGAAAAAGAAAAAACATCAAATGCTCTATGATACAGTGTCTATGGCTGCTGGTGTTGCCAACTGCGACAGAGAATATAAAAAAATACATAAAAGCCTCATTTACTACAAAATCTCCAGGATTTACGTAACAGAGCAGTATAAAACATCGCCAGTGCCTTTCATAAAAAAATCTGAGCATCGATAAATGGATAATAAATTACGCGTACCAAAATTAAGAAATTAAGAAAACTGACATTCGTACGCATAGACAACAAAATCATAATAATAATTAAAAAAAACTTAATTAACTCTAAATGGAAGAGGAAGTCAACTAAACTAAACTAAGAATGGGTCGAAAATTATGTAAATTATATCTAAGGATAGATCACTTAAATTAACAAGAAGAAAAATGAACTACTCATTTAACTTTCAAAGCTAAATCAACTATGTATGAATCATATTTGCTTGCGGCGCCTGGCCCGATACAGGCGTCGCTAAAATCTCTATTACTTTTTAAAGGAAAATCTTAAATGGACATCACGAAAAATCTTCGCAATCAATAATCAACCTTACATCTATATAATACAGTAGATTTTAAATTGAACCTAAATTACGCGAATAGTTGGGGAAAAAAAAGCGAATCGAAACAACTATTAATTTTATACCTTACTCATAATCTAAGATTACTGATTTAGTACAAATTATAATTGTTTTGTTTAAAATAACTCCCTATTATTTATTTAAGACTATCCTCAACTTACATGCAAAATCGATAAGTCACAGTGTCATGTTTTGAACGGGAACAAATTATTTTATAATAACATACACAAAATAATATTAAAGAAAATGTCAAAAAAATAACCAATATATAAATCATTGAGCTTCCACGATTCAAAATACCATTTGGTAATTTATTTACAATTAAAATTATGCATTCGATTTTAGTAAAACATAATAATTGATAAATATTCATTGGTCAGCCACTTTTCAATATTAAAGTCAAGTAATACCACACATAGGAATAAAAAACCTATTGCTTATGTACTGTATTTGTACTATTAAAATCCTATTCCGGTTTTTTTAGTAAATACTAAAAAAAAGGGCCTTAAAATTTCACTTTTTAAAGAATTTAGCATCAAAATTGGTTTTTTGACATACAAAACATTTAAAATGACAAAATTCCAGGCCCTACGATTCTTCAACAAACGAAAAATGTTAAATGTAAATTAAATACAATAATTAAATGTCAAGTAGCTACCAAAATAAACCGTAAAAAAATCCTGTATACAACAATTCTACGTATACGTAGATCGCCTGGATCGATATAAAAATACGTCTAAAATTTGTCATAAAAAGAAACAAAACAAAAAATATAACTATTAATTTCACTGGAGTTTTTTCGTACAAAAAGAAAAAAATCTCTTAAGTACAATTATTAAGTTTTTCGTAGCAGCCATTTCTTCAACTGATATAATCAAAAAAATACGAAATTCACATAAATGCACAAAACATTATAAATATGCAATAATTCTATCCATAATTGTACTTTAGACTTGCACCAATTACAACACCACAAGAATAATAAAACTGGTCTCCCATTGGCAATCTTTCCGTGACGTAATTACTAAAGTACAATTGCGGAAAATGTTTTTGACATTTACATAAACTATTTCAGTTGGAACTTCATAAAAGTTATCATAATCACGTACTTCATTTATAAAAAAAAATAAAGTCCATTTCAGTTACTTATTGTCATGCTCAGAAAATGGTAAAAAAAAAATTGCTGTACCTATATAAAAAAAATCTGTTTTCGCCCGAAAAGAAAACAAACTACGAAAGAGTGGTGCGTGATGGCAATAAACATGGTTTATTTCTCTCTCGAAAATGGACTTTAAAAAACCCACATTACAAACCCACGCTTATGGCAGCAAAAAAAATGTTTTAAATCGTAATTAAAAATATCTTTTTTCTTATAAATTTATCAATTAAACTATATTACCTATACATTAATGTAATTATAGGCTAATATATTACAAAATCTGGATTTTTCCATGTCTTTGGGATAAGACATCTTTTTTTCTTTAAAAAAATCTCATGTCCATGGCGTCAAAGCGGTTACAACTCAACCGTTTATTATAGAAAACTATAATTCTAGAGCTAGTATTGAAATATACACACTTAAATACTATTTTATAGTCCGAATACGAGTCACTACGCACTGCATATCTTTTTTTTAAACAATCAACTCTTTGGAACTTTCGCTTAATTTTTGGCCAATTTTTTTTAAGGAATATATGAAAAGGGCTACGTTTCGAATTACTGTTTACTAAAATACAAGAAAATGAACATAAAATAAGATATGTATGAAAAATAACACTTTTGTTTAATCAGACTGCACTATTGGATATTTTCTGTCAGGTTATGAAGTTGGCATGTTTTGACATTTTGTAAGAGTTACAAAAAAACAGTAATTTCAAATGTAGTTTTCTCACTATCTCACTGGTACTTTTAAAGAAGTCATAACGCCGTATATTGTCCAGTACACTGAAAATATCTACCTGTGTGATCACTGACATCCTGCCCAACAACTTAATGGTAAAAAAATATAAAATTACAAACAGAAAAGTAGAAAAAATAGTTATAAATGAAAGCAACAAATAGTGAACCAAAGCACTGGATCATATGAATTCAAGACAGTAACATGACTTTGACAGAGTATAACACTATAAAAAATCATTAAAAACGAAGCATTTTTTTAAACTTACGAAAATGCAAGGTTTTTACACTAAATGAAATTCCTAACCCAAATTGAAGACCTGTTAAAGTATGCATTAGTTGTGGATCAGCGTCGACACAGGTAGGTAGATAGCGCCCCCCCATTACCCTATATACCTAGGGAGGAGAGGGGAGGGGGGGTGCAAGGTGGGAGCGAGCGTATAGACGTTCGGACAGACGTTACGGCAGCGCGTAGCCGCGGACAGGGTGTCGCTATTGCGGCGGGGGGCCCGTTGGGGGCTGCCCGGGTAGACCAAGACCCTAAAACCAAGAAAGAAGAATTAAGATGAATATCGTTAAAAACCTAAAGAACAGTGGCCATTCTTGACTAAGAGTAAATTATGATCAAGTCTTTAAATGTCATTAGTACCGTACAAAATAATATTAATATAAATATTGAGCATAATCATTTATCACACTATTTTAAAAGTTAAAAGAAATCATTTTGATTTTATTACAGAAACTACTACATAAATAGATAAATTGACCAGTTGATGGTATCTTTTCAATTAATTGACTCTTCTAAAATATTTTTTGAAGGTTAGATGATATTCAATTAAGTAAGAGTAATTCTAGGAAAATGCGTTTCAATCTATTAACATTTACTAAGACATAACCTTGGATCTTATATTCCCTGTAACTTTCCCAACTTTTTATAAATAGTTAAACTAGTTTTGTTTTACTTCTGAAACTGTCCACTCATACATTAAGAATGGGCATTGTTCTTTAATACCATGACAATACTAGCACTAAAAAAAATAGGTACTTAAAATACATAATCACAATCTATATTCGATTTGATAGGGTTTGTCTATATGTCATAGTCAAAGGGAAAAATACGTCAAACCTGAGGATTAACTATTCAAAGTTCGATTAATGCAAACTATGACATGATAGATAAAGGATTCGATGTGGGTTAGATTATGGTTTTTTTTTATAAAATCAATTTAATAACAAAACTTAAAACAATAACTTATCGGAGCTAAAAAAATTGTAACTCGTTAAAGTTTGTATGAATCAATCACGCTTTGACTAGTCAATCCTCCGGTTAGACGGATTTCGTCTTTTCACTGTAACATATAGATTTGATTGTGTATATTTTGGTGTGTATGTTGTATATTTATGTGTTTACATGTCATTTCCTGCAACTAACCTGCATGGGCTGGTAGTGCTGCAACGGTGCGGCCAGTAGTTTTGGCGCTTCTTCTGCTTTTTCCTCTTCACGTCGTTTTAGACACGCCGCTTTAGGATTTAGGTTTCGTTCTTTAACAAACAAAAACATAACTCAAAATACAAAAAAGCGCAAAAAACGTGGTGGTTGATTATAGTGGTTCTTGGTTCCATGGGTGCACAGGAACATTTGTGCAATGACTTGACAACAAATGGTTAGACACCTTTGCCAACACTACCTCCTCAATCTGAGTGATCTTGGTTTATGTACAATATTCATGTATTTACTAGTAAAAAGTAAAGTGGTTACTGAAAATATCATGTGCCCCTGCATTACGATGTGTATCTATTTAACTAACAATATAACTATAATTGTTAATTGTAAGTGAAGTTCGCTCCTCACCTCTTACTTGCTGCTCGAGTGTCATGATCACCTCGACGGCCATGTTGAGTATCCCCAGCTTCGTCTGAGGCTTGTCGGACTTTAGGTGCGTCATACACATCCGGCCGAGCTCCTTCAGAGCCTCGTTTATGTCACGTATCCTTATTCTAACAACACACAAATGTACAATCAATTAAATGTTTAACATATACCAGGCTAACAATCTTCCCGTTTTGGGTTCGAAAACTAAATCCACCCGGTGCAGAATATCATGTTCAATTTTTTTTTATTGATGTCAAAATGCGGCAAATGGGTGGCTGATAGAGAACGCCAAATAACATTGAGCTCATCATTGTAACTTCATTTGTCAGATATGCCTACACGGTAGCTCAGTTGGGAGCGTTGTTGCCTGCTGAGCCCAGGGCGCAGGTTCGATCCCCGCACTGGATATACGACGTACAGATTTTTCAAAAGAAATTAGTTTGCCATTTAAGTATTTTTTGCAAAGTTTCTAGACTTATATACTTATATCCGAATATTACAAAGCATAAATGCTGATTGTCTTTTTTTTTTTTTTTTTTTTGAAATCATAATGCAAAGTGAATGTTGAAAACTTCGAATATTTTTGGAAATTAATTTTGTATGAAAATTCTGTTAATGAACTTCATTCGGTTTCAAGATATTTATTTACAGACGTTGCGATTTATACTGTCCTAACAGTATAAAAGTATAACTAGATGCGGTATGACCACTCTCCGCCGCTACCTAGTATCGACCTCACCCTCTGTTACGATCCTGTTACCGCCCGTATAGAACACGCACACATCTGCGGATTTGTGGTCACGAATAATGCTTTTAGTATAAAGTTGCCACAGTGTGATGTTAGTCTATAACTGCATTACGTAGTTGCAGTACTCTATAAAAACTAAAATTCAAGCAATAAGCTACGTCGGCAAAGAAACATTTTGAAACAGATAGCAATTTAAAAAGCTGAAAGAGGAAAATACATACTTTGTAACTAATAAATTTCTCAGAATTAATAATACACTTAAAAATATTTTTTTTTCATAAGTTGTTAGAATTGGGTCACAGTATTAAATAAATAACGCTTGAAAATATAAACTTCCATCAGTGTGTTCATCTCGTATCTGCATTGTTATGGTACGATATGTGTAGATTGCTTAAACAAAACAGTGTATCAGTGAAGTCACCATGCGAACTGCCGGATATTGAGCAGTATCAACAAATACATTGGGAAGCATCTCATAAATAGAATCTACTCCTGTTAGGTAGCCGACACCTAGAAGTTGTCTTAAAAACTTGCAATCAATTCCATGAATAAGCGCAATATAAGATACTTAATCTGTTCCGAAAACATGATGAGTTTACTGGATGCTTTCCTGTATATCACTAATACCATACCTCTCTCTCGCGTTGTTAGCCTGCCGTCTCTCTTTCTCCCTGATCGCCTTCGCTTGAGGATCCGCTTCGTCGTCACCTTCATCCGCTGAAGACCCACTATTCAAATACACGCTCCTTCAAAATTTAGGCATTGTGCTTGTGGATTTCCTTTGAAAACCCATTTTTCTTTCGTAAAACCAACGCAAATATGACGGTTTTTGTGTAAAAAAGAAAAATCACTTAAAACATTCTATTTCTTTGTTAACAGTTAATAATAAAATGTCATATTTGTTTTCTTTGAAAAAAAAATCATGAGTGTTGACCTTCTCAATTTAGGCAAAATATATAACGACGCGTGAAGAAGACGCCAATAAGTAATGATAGCTTAAATCATATTTGAAACTGAAGGGGATTAATTTAGTCTTTGACCGTAAGATTGAACGTATTATCTTACCTTTTTTTACGAAGGCAGCGCGCGAGAGAGAAAACAACTTATGTAAGTTAGGAATACACAAGAGCAAACGCCATCCCAGCAAGAAAGACTTTCTACACCCCAAAAACAATGACCACTTTAAGCAAAAAAGAAACATAAATAATGACCATCGCACACGTTTCTTTCCCTGAGCCGTTATACACCTGACTGCGGGGGCACAGGCCTTTTCCTTGGCGGAGGCTTAGCACATAGTCCACCGGTGGCTTAGTGCGTATTGCTGGACTTTACCGAGATAGTGGCCACTCGACTTACAGAATTTTCAAGCTGCCTATAAAGCCTCTCTCCGACTTAACGACTGCTTTCATAATGCCAACAGCCAGGACCGACGTTTAACGTGCCCTTCGAAGCGCTGGACGTTGTTTAACTAATTAAATTTCGAATTAATGAAACTATTTTGATTATCCTATTAAAAGAGATGAATTGACAAGTATAAAAGAGAAATCCAATCCCTTCCAAAAAACTGTAATCTTATTTTGCGGCCTTGTTTGGGACCGAATGTCATAACTCATTTAGCAGCTATAAAGCAAAAACCAGACAAGTTTTTAAAGTGGTCATTGTTAGTTTTTAAACGACATATTGACAAGTAGGCGTTAATCAGTGCTTAATAAAATTTGCTGTTAATATGCATATATAATAAATGAGTTTTAAGTATCGTTAATTTGACAATAAATTGACAGCAAGACGGGATGGGTGAATCATTACTTAGATATTGTTTCGGTTTTGATGATTATCTGCACTGTGTAATAGGATCCTTTTAAAGTAGATAGTCTGACACCGAGCCAAGCGTACATATCAGCAGAAGCGATCGTAGAAACTTTATTACCAGATCAAACTATATATACAGAGTACAGAACCCATGAGAAATCAGTGATGATGATGAATATGATATTATGGTCATGTACAACCGTCAGAGATGCAGATATGAATGATAAAAAAAGGTGAATTATTAATAAACATCTGAGGTGAAATTTTGATTGCATAAATTTTACAGATTTTTTTCAGTATTTAGAATTTTAGAAATTGTTATTCTCACCAGTGTTTTTAAGCTTTTTGACAGGGTTTATAATTTTTAGGTGACAATACCAAAGTACACACTACGATCATTAGACGAGTCACTAAAATTTGTGAGTGCAAACACAAACTCCTGGACATGATATCATCACTCCAAAGCCCAAATAAATCTATAACTAACCTTATTTGTAACAATAAAAGATGCAAAATTGATGAAAACGCAATTTATTTCTGTCTCACTCACACTTTTACTTAAACCTACGATGCGTTTACACTACCGACACCTTGTCAAGTGTAGTCAAGAAAATTTTAATTGCAACAGTAACCGATAGAGAGCGATTTACGTATACGATAGAGTCCGCTGTAAAAAATCATGGTAGTTACACAGCCCATTGCGTCGATTGACAAGTATCAGCAGAGAATTCTGGCACCGCAACTAAGGAACCATTTAAGCAACCCAAATAAACTTAGTATTACTGTACAAGGTACAATATTTTACTGTACACGTTAAGCGTAACGGTATTCACAAGTCATATTCCGAAGTAGTTATAATCAAAATCCACTACAGTATCCACTGTATTCAACAATACATTGTTATACACAGAATTTACTTTTACTATAAAATAATTGACCTTTTCAAGATGTGACCCCTTTCGAAGCAAGCATTTACTAAATCTTAAATTTGCAAACAGACGAAGTCCCTGCGCGTGAAAGGAGGCCATTTCATCTGGGATAACTGCTTTCAATTGGCCAAGTTACTGTTGATTTGTTGATGTAAACTCAATTCTACAATTATTCCAAGAGATAAGAAGAAAGTCTAGTCAAATACGGACTTCTTACAGGGCATGCAATATCTCCTCAGTGAAATACATGTTTTCCCGCAAATTGCCATTCACTCGTTAGAAGTCCGGCAAGCGTAACATGCTTATTGATCGGTCGAAACATATGGTCACAAATTGTCCGTGCTGATTATCGAAAACTGTTAATTGCTTTCTCTGTTTCCTTGGGCTTTCTGAGTGAAACGTAGGCTTCTAATTGACAGTCGAATCAGTTGATTACAATGTTCTGCCCCACAATCTAATCACACTTTTGCTGGAACACTGATTAAGATCATGAAAAACACAAAGCGAAATAAATTCCGGAAACAGTGCATAAATCGGTATTTTTACACCCGTCAAACCATCCATAGTTACTTTATTACTAAGAATTGAGTTACTCAACCCTACTTCCCACGTACTGATGCAATGGTGTTTTTAAAATCGTATGTCTTTATGGCCCACCCTGTAGTATGTATTTTATATACACATATTGTTACATGGATTCTAAAAAGAACTCTAGAGGCGTAACCGACAGAAACACACAATTTTAAACTTTAACTTACCTAAAAAATCAAATAAATTTCAGTTCACTTACCGTTTATTTCTATAAGATATTCAATAAAAAAAACAAATACACGTAAGAAAATGACGGAAGAAATAAATGATAAATTTTGCGACAATTTATATACTGTGACCCAATTCTTGTTAGATATGACGATAAAAGCTGGAAATAAGTACACGTGTTAGTACCACAGTATAAGAGAATGACTAAAGACTGATTGTAAACCATTTTGAACCTTATTACACAGCAATAGGGCCGGGAATGATTTACAAAACTTGAATATACAAGTGTTTACAGAAAGTAGGATTGTTATGAAACTATGATACACATGGTTATTATGGATATGTATATTTGTACTAATTTTTTTTAACTATTTAACGATAACTTTTATTATATGTAACAATCTTGCTTTCTGTGTATACAGGATGTCGAGTCAATCAATGGCTTATTCAATTTACGCTTTATTTTTGTAATAATATATTGAAAAATATATATACTGACACCTTGTATACACACATGCTAAAGTAAAAACCCGAAATCATATACAAAGCGAACTATTAAATATTTTGACAATATTTAGGATGTCTTCGAAATTATTTAAATTTTTGACAATAAATAGTTCGTTGAAGTTCGTATAAGAGTTCGGGTATTTCCGCGTCCACCTCGAGTATATCCGCACCTCTCTCTCACGTTGTTCGCTTGTCGCCGCTCTTTCTCGCGCGCGGCCTTCGTGTCCGGGTCGACGTCATCCTCGTCGGCCGACGAACAACTGATAAAGCAAGGTTATTTACCCAAATTGTGGTTATTTTACGTAAACACGTCATTATTTATTTGTAAATAAATTTTAGTATATATTTACATGAAATACGTTTCAAACGTTATAGATATATAATCTGGGATAACTCATCAAATTGTTGGAGGTAATATGTTATAAAAATAAGATTTTTTTTAAACAATGTAATTAATTATGTATATCTCACAAAAAATAATAAGCGGAATAGTGTGTTACAGTAAAGACGTGCCCACAAATATTTATATCATCAAATTAATACATTATGATTAATAAATAACTAATTTCAATTGTAAAAATCCGTCAAGTAGTTTTAGAAGTAGAAGAAATAGATAAAGAATAAAAAAGAGATGAATAATAATACATTATTTAGCGTAAAAGAACCAATTTTCATATAATTGTATGTAACTATAACTGGGTCATCGTCGATGGTAATACTGGTAATGGTATGAGATTGTCTGTCAGTTCGTCTGGTGCACAATAAAGCTAAGTACTCACTATCTACGCGACCGCTTGCCACCCGCCTGCTTAGCCAAGGCATCCGCAGAACCTGATGAAGAAGGCTTAGAGTCCAAACCGGAATCCGGGGGCTCCTTGCGTTTTTCTAAATCAAAAAATATACAGATACAATGTGTTTAAGTTCTGTTGAGGTACTACAACTAAACAGTCAGACACAGACAGCCTGACAACATCTCCATACCGATTTTGGGGTTCCGTATCCAAAGGGTCAAATATCTGTGTGCGTATCAGTGTGTGACAGGTTTCTATCTCGTAAACGGAACGTGTTACAAGCCTGAATGTTTGAATGTTGACACAAAATAAATCCTGAAATTCCCTTTATTTGCATTTTACCCATACCAAAACAGCCAAAAAAATACTTCCTACCGAAATTCCGAAAAAATATCTTTAAAAATCTTCGAGTTAGCCTGTGCACGACGTATGCATTCAGGGGGAGAGTTAACATACAAGTTCACTATAGAAGTTATAATAATGTAGTAGCTATTATTTACTAAATTTAACAAAAGGTTTTCGTTAATTTCAATAATGGATAGCTAATAGGTTATTATAATTAAAAACGACGGAACAAAATAATCTAAGTAGCTTTTTTTATATGCGGGTTTGAATCCTTTGTCATTTCTCAACGTGTCATTCCGAATCCAACAGGCTGGACGAAACAGAATTTTAATTGTGAAATAAGCTATCAGCGCACTTAATATGTAGTGGCCTACCTATTTATTTTATGACAATAATCAGGCAATCAGTGGGCTGGGCAATTGAATACGATTCCAGTGGTTACTTTATATGAATGATTTATTAAAGTATGTATGAATGTGTAGTTACTGGTATTGGGCAGTAGGTGCCGCTCCATTTTGACAGGAGGTTCCGTATGTAGATGCGGCAACACACCGGGGACGCCCACGCGGCTCACTGCAACAGACAGACTACGTTAATAAAACATTCACACACATCATCATGCCTGTTACCTAAAGAGGTAGACAGAAACCATGCAGGGACCCTAACAGACTTCTATTGTTACATCCCATCACATCAATACTATTAAACACGTATAACTACTAAGAGTAGTATTGACCACGCTTTTCTTGACCACGGAATCAATTTTATTTAGTTATGTTTGAATAGTTTAAAAGACAAAATAAATACTGTCAATTCGCATATTTTACACTTAAAACACGACTTTAAACGATTCTTAAAATAATACAAAATAACTCAGCGACAAATATTTTTACAAACACATACATAAAATGTAGTCTCAGCATTAATGCAGTCAAAGGAATATTTCTATATAAATCCAAAATTGGTGAGTTTTATGGTTAAACACGGTAATTTCAGAATCAAAATAAGGCTGTACGTTTATTGTTTTGAGGTAAGAAATTGGTTTACAAAATAAACAAAAATACATCACATAAGTACATGTACGAAAAAAAAAAATTATAATTTTTTATTTTATTATTATTACTTACTATGAAAATTTGCTTGTTCCGAAAAAGTTGAAAACTGCAGCTGCATCAACTGATACAACACTAACCTAGCATTCTCAACACCACAAACATTTGCAATGTCAGATATCACTTTATTTAGGTAATTCGAATCAAAAGGGTGATTTGGATGCGACATTTTTTTATCAATAAAACTATTTGGATAAATATATGAAACTAATTTAACACACACACACGTATCCGTGTACGTAACAGGTGAAAAAAACAAAAGAAATCGATATCTAAATCTTATTTAATTACACAACATAAAGGTGCATTTATTTCAAAAATACACTTTTTATTTTTATCGAAATTAGTTTCACTAAGAAAAAAAAACCACTAAAACTAATTTTGTTTTTCACGTATGATTGGCCGTCAACTGTTAAGCACGAGAAACGTTTTAGAACTGTAGAAAACATGGACCAAAAACCATAATAAGAAGTATTATTTGTCTCTTTCCATCCAAAAGAAACCGCGCCAATTATGACGAAAATTAGGGTTGCAATGTCAAACAATTGTAGCTATGTTTCAAGGTGTCTACTGCTACCTGGGTCAATTGTTTTCATTAAACATTTGACTCAACATCAGTTTCTAATCCTTACTTATGAGAAAAAAATGGATATTTGTTACTTTGCCATCTGTTTAGCTATATTAATTATTACATGTTGCATTGAAATACCTTTTTTGGGTCTACATTTAAAAAGACGTCTGTATAGATATACCACAGATTCAATCTTTAAATATATGTATTTTCATCATGTAATGAACATTCTGTTGGTACAAAAACACGATTAGTTATTTAATCGATAGTTTTTATTTTCAATGTAACCACTAATTATTTACATTGTTATTTAAAATCGTAAAACGTCATCTCCTTTAAGAATTGTCAGACTTTGCCAGCGGCTCCACACGCCCTAAATTCGGTTATCGGCGTGGAACTCCTTAATTAGACTAATGAAGTTTGCTATAGCAAGCTATAATTCGTTTAAGCTCGAATACTTATTCCCGCGGGAAATTTTATAAAAATATAGCCTATATGTTAATCTGGGTAGTAACTAATATTATATGTGTGCCAATTTTCATTATGATCCGTACAGTCATTGCAGAGTTATAGAGTAACAAACATCCATCCTTCCATCCAGACATACTTTCACATTTATTATATTAGTAGGATTAATATTTTTCAATAAAGATAGTCATTTTCAGATTCTTCTTCAGTTAAATTATGTATGAATATTTACTTAATTTGGCATTTGTCTACTAGGATACTAGTAGTACAATGTTGGAAAAATCTCACCGTATATAGTTGTTGCTCGGAAAAGACCAGGGAGCCAATTCTCACGCGATCGAATTGATCACGAATTCGAAATAAAGTACGAATTTAAACTTTTCTCGAATGAAAATGTAGTTTAGCAATTCTGAAAATGTCGAATCCGACATATCTCGAACGCAAGCCGCTTGAACTGCTTCGAGTGGTCGGGACCGTTCGAGACTACATCTCGCATTCGAATCATGATAAATTAAGTTCAAAATGATTGGGTTCTAAACATTAATTCTACTATTAGCGTAACCTATATGTTCTAAAATCTTAAGTAAATGTCTAAAATGTAGGTCAGAGTAATTTAAAGGGCGGAAAAAATGGCTTATATTACCAAATATGATATTTTTTACCTTTATTACTTTCATAATACATTACTAGTCTTTTCTCAATTGATTGATTGGCTAAAAGTCACCCATGACAATAATATTCTTCTATTTTATTGATTTCCATCATAACAAACACTAGATTACATCACATACACAAAACTGTTTGAGGTCCAGCACCGCCATCTTTAGTGCTGCGTAGTATTTTGATAATACTAGGTGGTATTTCATGTGAAAACATTTTATAAACATAATTACACCGTTGAAAAATAAGAATATATTATTATATAATCCGTTTAAAGATGAAAGCAATTTCTCGAAATAGGGATTTAGTTTACAAACTTTGTTATACTTATTATTTCCTCATTAATAATGATGAAACACAAGTAAAATGTTGCTTCAAACGTTTTGTAGTCACCGAACCCTTTTTAATATATCAAAAGAAGCATATTAGAATAGGCGTTTTTAAAAACCCTCTACAACTGTGCAACGGAACGTACCTCATAGTCTAACCGGTTTACAATGGCAACATTTCACCGCTTCGAACGACATTTTGTTCGAAGGTTATTTCGATTGATAGTGAGAATACAGCAAACGCGAAAATCATGTCGACGACCGAAATTTTACAGTCGAGATAGTGCCTTCCTGATAATCTCTAATACGAGATTATCTTGGATGAAGTGAGAATTAGGTCCCAGGGGCCTGATTCTCGTGCGGATAGAGAAAATCTCGAATTCGAGATATGTTTATTTGATTTCATCATGGCTTGTTAATCGCGGTTACTGTTTTAGTTGATAGATCGACTACTTTGAACTAGATATGTTGAAAAAACATGGGGGATATCATTTGCAAATAGTTTTTCGTATTCTTAAAATCTCTTTATGGCCATATGTCGCACGCTAGCGCTCGACAAGCATCGAGTGGTCGGTAGAAGTAGAGATGGAATGTCGCACGGAAAGTATGAAAAAGAGTCAGAATTAGTAATATTGGTTGACGGCTAAATAGTTTTGATTTTGAGTATCGAATCCCACTTTTTTTTAAAAAAAAATAGTCATAAAAAAATGTTAGGTAAAAACATTGTTAGTATCGATGGACTCTATCGATCATCAAAATGGAAAATTATAGGGAAAAACCCCTTTTCAAAAAAAGGGGACGCAAGACGGGTTTTTTGACGACCCCTCTTATTTTAGAGGAGTCATCAAAGTCATTAAAATGAGGAATTATATCGACCCCTTTTTGAAAAAAAAGAGGGGTCGCAAGAAGGGTTTTTGTGACCCCTCTTATTTTAGGGGAGTCATAAATTCATTAAAATGGAAAATCATATGGACTCCTTATTGAAAAAAAAGAGGGGTTGCAACAGGGGTTTCTGTGACCCAAAAGGTATAAGAATGGGGAATCATATGAACCCCTTTTTGAAAAAAGGAGTGTTTCCCTATAACTTCCCATTTTGATATATATTACAAACCCACCCCCACCCCCCAAAATATAATACAATTAAGCCTCACTCACTAATTCTAGCTTCTTTTCATATCACTTTCGGTGCGACATTCCATCTCTACTGCTACCGACCACTCGATGCATGTCGACCGCTAGCTAGACATATGCCTAAAACGAGGTTTTAAGAATCCAAAAAACTATTTGCAAACTATATCCGCCATGTTTTTTTGACTTACCTAGTTCAAACTAGTCGATTTATCGACTAAAACAGTAACCGCGATTAACAAGCCATGAGTTAATCAATTAAACATATCTTGAATTCGAGATTATCTCTATCAGCACGAGAACCATGCCCCAGCTCCGCTTAGGTAAGGTAAGGTATTTAGTTTTATTTTTTAATACCCATTATAAACACAATGTGTGTATAGCAGTTTACAAACAACTACTTTTTATCAAATGTCTTTAATTCCGTTTTAGGACTGGGGTACGGAATCGTATAACCGTTTGAGTATGTGATCGTAAAAACGGATTTTTTATAAAGACTTTATGAGTGAAAATTAATAAAGTCACGGTGACGTTTGTACTAATTTTTTGCTTCAGAAATAACAAATTTGTACCTGTGGGTGGTTGATGTGGATGGTGTACGTCCTGCGGGTATAGCTCCGATGCCTCTGCGTGGTTCCGCAGCACGTTGATGGCGTCATCTAACCGCTCCTCCATGCGGGCCCCCTAAATACATATACACACATACACATTATTTTATCTATCATGCTTATAAATAATACAAATGGGAGAGTTTGTATGTTTTTTACGCGTAAACCACTGAAAAGAGCTCGTGATTTAGCTATATTCTTTAATCGGAAAATATATGCAAAGTTAAACAACATCAGGCGCGGTCAGTCATTGGACAGGTGTCTGCTAATGTCACATTTCTCCGTGCTTTGGAGGACACGTCAAACTTGTTAAACCAAGTCACATGCCTTAGGGGCAGCTTGAAAACTTTTGACCGTTGCATATAACGTGGGTGTTAAGAGGGTTATTCGTAATATCTCTGACACGATCGATATCTTCGGGGCATATTACAATTGTATTTTTAACAAAACTAAATAATAAAATAGTACAATGCGTAACGTACATACAAACATAAAATAAGCATCAAATTCATGCTACAACGAAAGTATTTAAAGCAAATAACAGTACATAATCGATGTTACGAGTTACCAGTATCGTCATCAGCTCGTTGACTTCCACCGCAAACGATCCTTTGGCTTATTGACTTTTTTTATTATAAATGAATAGCAGTGTGGCATAAGAGCATAGGAGTAAATAACGGAACAGAGGGTAAGCTTAAAACAGTCGCACTGTATCCAAGTGTTAAAAGTTAAAAATAATTCTTGCAAACAAGTCTTGGCAAGAAACATATAATTTGGGAACAGCCTACAAAATTGGTATTTTTAGATGTGATCGTTATAAAGAACATGGTGAACTCGCAATAGTAAATTTTATTTGAGGTAAAATTGATGCGTCTTAAGATCAAAAGTAGTCACATTAATTCATTGTAATTTTTTGAGTATTGTTTGTTTAAGAATGTTGCATCGAGAAAGCTAGGAATAATTGATATAAAGCTTAGAAGTTTTATAGGTTATTTCGTAATTCTCACCAATAAAGTCGTGTTCCATCTCACTACTTTGTAGCAGAATTGTAAGCAGTTCGTTTCTTTAGCTTTTGATAGCGATATCATACCAGTCTAATATTGACTTTTACCGTTCCCTTTAATAGGTTATGCTACGAACTATCACTGCCATATACCCATGTTGGGAAATATGTATTCTGCACTACTTTTTGACAGCTGATTGATTGATTGAATTTCTTTTTTTTACTAGCATAGGTATTTAGTTGACAAAGTGTACATAATTATTTAAATACATTCTGTAGAAACTATATTTTAAAAGGCTCAAAAATATCTCAAATAAAATTTCGTCGTTTTTTTGGCAAAATCAGAAAAAGTAATTATCTATAATATGCAGGTATATAATAATGTATTAATTCTAAATCATTTTTGAATTCGTCTATTTATTTTTCGTGAATTCACTAAATGTTAATAAGTTGTATTGAATTAAAGAATATAAATAGAATAGAAAAATAGAATATAAGAAAGCGATATACCTCTGATGTCGAAAGGAGCATATATCGATATTTTATTCGATATAAAATCGCATATCCAGGACAAAGACAATGTCTTAACCAGTGGGCAATGTATTGGAATACACAATGGCTATGAATATTGCGTGCTCTTCCTGAGGAAGCTGATTCTCTGTTCGATTTTTTACTCCTGTTAAATGACTATCTACATCACTGTAATTCAACGGAATAATTTAGTGCAGGGGTTAGGAGCAACTAATTCAGCCGCCCATATCACCCACACTATGCCGGCTTTTGTTAAGAGGTCACTATTATGTCGGAGTACTCACAACAACGTCGGAATGCTCTCGGAGGAACACCATGGCTTCGTCTAGCTGTCTCTGCTCCGCCGGCGCCCCCTAGTGTCCAATTACATGGTCAAGGAGAAGGGAGGTAGCGACAAGGGGGGAGCTCAGCACCGACAGTTTAAGTAAGCCATTATTTAATGTGGTATTTAGTTATTTCAGCAATATATATATATTGCAGAAGGTAGAAAAAATATATTTCTAAATTATTATAACTGTGTTAGATTATAGAAACACCCGATAAACCGGCATAGCGGGAATGATAAATACAAACATTAGTTATCTCGACTTGTTGATTGATCCCTTGACAGGTATTTTCCTAAATCTGGTCACCAAAAAGCACATGGAATTTAATATTATTTATGGATTAGGTATATGTATGTCTTTCAGTTTTGGTCTCCAGAAGGGGGTAACCGGTAGCTAGATTTACACCGACATCGTTAATGTACAGGACAGCCTTTTTTTAACCAATCACTTTAGTCCTGGGTGACAGGCGGTGAGCCCATAGACGCAATACTGCTTCGGATATATGTTATCTGGACTAAAGTGGTTTTGATGACAATTATACTAGTTTATATTGAAATTCGACTTTACAGGGCATTAAAGGTGTAAGGACAACATCGCTTTATATTTTCGTTAGTATTTTTAAGTCAGTCATATCTAAATTAATATGTTAAAATAAATATCAGTCTAGCACTCTACATCAACACTATAAGCTGGAGATTACGTAAAACAAAATAAATAACTAGGAAAACTGTCTACTAAGCTCCACACTGGTCGCTGATATCATTAAGGATAGAAAAAACACAACATCAAAAACACAACAAAAAACAGATGTGGCAAAAATAATACAATTATAATTTGTCATTTTTTTTTCATAATAAAATTGTTATTTTTATTGAATTTAATTTTGTAAGTAAGAACGTGTATTTTTAGGATACATTGGTAACAGTATTTTACGAAGGTTCATTATCACTATCCTAAAATTGACAAATGTATTTATTTTTACACAATTTCAACTTGACGTGACCGCAACTCTTAGAAAAACAAAATACCAAGTTTTGAAATTACTATATTTATTTTGGTAATATTTTAACCACATCTAAAAAGTAAATTCTCGTAGAATAATACACAACTAAGCCTTTTTTCACTGACCGATAACGAGATTTTCTGCAGCGACATATACACTAAAGTGTATAATTTAACTTTTTAAACCCCGTACATTTAATGTGCTAGGATGTCGTTATCGTCGATTATTTTATCGGTCGGTAAAAAACGTTTCAAGGTTGAATACACCACTGTTACGTTTCGTTAACGATGCGTTCGAAAACGCAATCAGTCTTTAGTGGCGTAGATAGCTTTTTGGGATAGAAGGAATATAAGTTTTGGTATCAAATTAAATAATTTTTCTTCTCGATTATCATAATTTTTGTGGCCCTGGGATTCCCCCCGGATTGATACCCTTAATCCTTCCCTCTACCTCTGGGTCACTGAGGTAGTAAGACTTGTTTTAGAACATAGCCTAAAAAGAATAACAAGAGTTTTGTCATCAACCAGTGCTGGATTCAACGTTGGATATGGGTCGTAAATATATCTTTTTTTAAATGAAAACGTTAAAATGGTTTTCTTTTTACAAAATGAAATAAAAACTGTCCAAAAACCCATGCTTAGAAGCATGCCACAAAAATTGAACATTAATTAACCAGAATCCTTGGAAATATAGAGAAACAATAAGCAATACTTTAGTTTTAATATTTAAATTCAAAATATTTTAAGTCATGTTAACTTTTAAACAGAAATTCTGATAATCTTTTAAGTTGTAGTTGTGTAGAAAATGTCAAATGTATAAAAATATATTATGTATGTATAGAATGTATTGCAAATGTATGAATAGAAAAAATACATCATCTTAATATAAACGTACAAAAAAATATTTGGCTTTGGCATTCAATTGTTTCTTGTACTTTGCATTACTCTACAACTATTGAAGATAAATAGTTTAGTGTTACCTAGTATTGTATTACTGTGTCTATAATTCCAATAAGCAAAATATTTAACTAGGAACAATAAGAAGTGGGGGCAAGCACTTACCATAACTGCAGCAGGGGGGAAAACAGGCACGTGTTGATGATGGCCGTTGGGCAGAACCGCGCCAGGGAGCGGGGCATGCGGAGTCGTCGCGCCTGGCGGTGATGACACCCCTGATGACACCCAACTCGGTTGCTGAAACACCAACCACTCGTCAAGATATTGTACTTAAGTCGTGCAGGAGCATACATACGTGTAATAAAAACGAATAGGTCAACTCGGCTATTCGACAAAGCAGTGAAGAAATGTGGGTTTAAAAAATCTTTCTGTCTGCGACTCGCACCCATCAGGTGTAGACCCAATGATAAAGTGATACATGATTTCATTTCGCTCGCTGAAAGAAAGATGGGGAAGAAAGGTTTCTGATGATTCGAGTGACTTAAGACACAGTGCTGAAGCAGGTGGACAGACCATCTGGTTAGAGCCGCAGGAAGTCAATGGGCGCGCGTGGCCATTATATCCCATATGGAGTAGGTAGGCCTACGTTTCAAAATAGATGTTTTCTTGACCAAGTGTCTGGTGAAGTCCACACTCATAAGCTGTACCTCAATTGCTGTATGAAGGTGATAGGGTGGTGATATATTATCGCAGGCAAACGTTTTTTTATGCACCAGGGTAAAGGAGGTACTGACCTGTCCATTATGATGTGGTACGTGGTGCGAGTGCGCAGGGGAGTGCTTGAGCGGGGGGTACAGTCGGGGGTGTAGCGGCGGAGGAGAGTGCACGGGAGTGGAGGGAGACGAACCGTACGATGAGAGGCTCCCTGCCTCTCCTCCTACTGCGGGGGTACTCGCAGCGCCGGCGTACATCTACAAATCAGGTAGTACAAATTGTAATTTACATGTTTTTTCTATTATTTTATATTGCAGTGATTTGCTACTTGGTTATACATTTAGAAAAAACAAAAACATATCGATATAATATAATTATGAATTAATAAAAGAGGCTAACTTGTAACTAGCTTGCCTCCATAAATACAGTTTATGCACTGGTTTAGTGCAACAGAGCATAAAAAGCGTTTCAGCTTTGAAAAACACGCGGGAGATAGATAGGTTTGAATAAATGCGCAAAAAATACAATTTACATAAGGCCTCATATGATATACAAAAATAAATAAATGTCGACGTATCACCTAAGGATATTTTTTTTGCATATATAATATTAGCAAGAAAAAACAGGTTATATATCTTTACGATTACAATCCCCAAAAGGCGGTAACCAGTGGGTTGTCGATATTACATGTGTGGGGACAACAGCAACACTTGAGTCCACTTTAGACAGGTGGCGTAAGCCCATCGGCGCAGCACTGCTTCTGTATTAACAGTGTATTCGGCTGGACTTAGGCTAGCTTTATATATAAATATGCTCCGTAAGTAAAAAAACACTAACTTTGTAATTAAGTGGTAAAAGTAAGATCAGGGGTGGAATAAATAGAATATCCTCCTTGCCAGTTAATTTACATTATTAAAAACGACAGCAAATTCTAAAATGGATAAAACTATTTAATTAATTGTTGTATGAGTCACAAAGCTTGTGGATTATCTATTAGCGTCAAGAGACCGGATGCCAGAGTCATGAGCCTTAAAAGAGCTTGTCACACTCATTATACCCTATTTAGAGCGATACCTTTATAATACATGGTGTAGTAAGCAGCCATTAGATATTCTATTAGTCCACTCAAAACTAATTAATATACACTGAGCTTCCCCCACCTAGGTTCTCTAGATCAACCGTCGTTTCCTTTCTATTGTGGATTTGTTTTCAAATATTTGTCAATAAATCCCTCCTCTTCCATTTTAACGTATATAGAAGATAATGGGTTAAGGGGTTAATAACTCACAGGTTGTATAGGCGGCTTGGCGACGAGCATGGGGTCTGTGGGGGAGTGGTGCGGCGCGGCCGCGCGGAATGAAGACATGGGCGGCAGCGGGAGCTCAGCTCCTCCGCCGCTAGTCTCACCCACCTGCGCGCCTGGTATACCTGTAAACGAGAGTACAAACAACAAATTATGATAGAGCAATACACAGGTTGCATACACCAAGAAATTAAAAGATCTAAAAATTTTGTATGTACCACCTACCAAGAAATTATAAGAGCTAAGAGTTTGTTTTATCAGAAAAATATAGGAGTTAAGAGGATATGTGTACCAGGAATGCATAAGAGCTAAAGAGTTTATGTGTATTAGGAATGTATAAGATCTAAAAGGTTATGTGTATTTGGAAAGGAGGTTACCTGGTGAGGTAGCATAAGGATCATGCTGGTAGGGCGGCGGCTGGTAGTACGTGGTGGCCCACTCGCCGGGGCCCGCGTAGTATGGCTCCTGGTACGATGCGCCCGCGCCACCACCGGCACCTTTTGGCGACGCGTACCGACTAGGTGAGTCTTGACCGAACTCATCACTGCCATACTGAAAATAAACAAACGCATTAAATCTCCTCGTATTTATTTTTTTCCAACTGATCACAAAACATTTAATGTGGTTGACAAGAAGGCATATGTGAAAGAAACCTTTTAATCAGTGTAACCATCAATACGGCGTCTACCAAATGACAGATAACAGAGCCAGTGACATGGTTTCCAAAAAAAGTGTTGCTCTTCTCCCTATGTTCCTACTACCCACTGTACCTTTTGACGACTTCTCTTTCAAAACTTAATATGAAAACCTATTTTTAGTAAGTATTTAGTTTTTTTTATTTTTAAACCACCAAACTGACTAACAAGCTAGTAGTCCGCCTAATGTGTCCGTCAGCCTGTGGACACTTGCAACATGCTACACCGGGAGCATAACTCGCGAGTTGCCGATCCTTAAAAAATCTAATAATTTCTTTCTTGAAGAACCCCATATTGTGCTTTCTATAGAAACCCTATGATTCCTTGAGAAAATCTTGGCATACAGATCATTCCACAACTTAAGCTTTCGCGCGAGGATGTTCTTCTTATTTTCTGTTTTGTAATACCTTTTTATATTTTTTAGTCAATGAGTAATCATTAGACAAACATTCTAAATCAGGCTGAGTAACCTATGAGTAACGGGCTGAAGATCTATCTATAAAAATAACAGAATTTCATTGAAATTTGTAGACCAGACTTTGGATACTATCTTGCACCAACAAGATTTTGGTTTATTTATGTTCTTAAATTTGTTATTTATTTAATATGAAAACAAGATTTGGAGTAAAAATTCACGGAATGGCCGACCTGGGAATCGTTATAGGTTTCAAATCCAATACCTGCGCGAGCGGCAATGAAAACGCATTGGTAGTGAAATGAAATGACCACAAGAATCCGGACCGCCGCCGAATCATTATGTGCGGTCCTTTCCAGAAAAATAAGTACATAGTTCGAGTTTAAGCCCTTCCTTTTTGATCTCTCAGAAAAGAGGGTCGGGCTACCTTAAGAGGATACACTTCGCGGCGCCTCGCAGCGGGGGGGTTCATACAAACGAATATCTCACTTATGTTTGACACTTGCTGATCAAACACCGCGAAATTTTGAAGACATGGTCTAGTAATAAATATCTAGGTCTGCAGTGTGCCAGTTTTCTATAAAATTTTACAGTTCAAAAGTTATACAGGATTCTAGTTTTTCATTCAAATGGTTTTAAAAAGATTTCTAGTTAATAGAACGTTTAACAAGATTTTGGAAAAACCACAGACCTAGGTCTTCGGATTGGGATTATGACTAAGAAATTTCACAGTGATTGATCATTGAATGTCAAAAACAAATGAGAAATTCCTTTGTATGAAGCCCGCTGTGAGGCGCTGCGAAGTGTTTCTTCTTAACGCTTATTAACTTCTCTTAAGTTTTATTTTATTTAACCGTATATAAAATGTTGCTGCCATCGTTTTTCAATCGGAAATTTTTAAACATATAAATAACCTTAATCTTAAACTTTAAAAAAAAAGTGAAAACTCGTATGAATTCTTGTCAGAAGTGATGACTGATGAGTAATTATCTATTTCACGAAACGATATTCGCAACAACTGCCTGTAATTTCCTAATCAAGGTGATGGCATACCCAAACGAGTTAGGTTTGCAAGTTTTGATTAATTTAGTTACAGTTCTGAGTAAACTTTTTGACGTGATAAATATATATTTATTGACCTTAATATAGTGAATATTTTAATTTAATATCGAAACAACCGAGAAAATCAAGACTTAACGTGCAATCACGTGCTAGCGCCTATTGTACGTGGAACTTTGGCTCTTTTTGTATTCTTCACTGGCATACAAGCACCTTAATGAAAAAAGTGCGTAATAGCAACAATAATATTGTTTGATTTGGCAAACGTCTGTTACTTTTAAACGATCTCAATTCAAAATTTAAATGCGGTTTACAGCCTTTGAATAAAATCAAGAACATTATGGAAATTCTCAGTAATTTTATTTGCTTGACTAAACAAAACAATGAGCTTCAAATGTTTTTGAGGGTGGTAAAGCAAATTCAAATGGTCGATTTCCAAAAAAAATCTGTTATAAAAACCGAACTGCCGTAAAGTTTGTGTTGCCAGGAGTTTGTGGTAATATTTGAATTCGACTCAGAACGAAATAGTTAGCTCTTAAACGAGTACAATGTGTGGTTTAACGTTTGTGAAGCAACGTTTTTTCAATGTGAACTATATTAATTTTTTTATTATTTTTACTAAGCGTTGAGTCGATGGCTATCTTTAGGAAATATAACTTATATATAAAGAATACAACACCAAACTTTAATAATTATCATTTAATAAATAATTCAAAGCCAAAGATCTCATTTTTCGCATAAAAAATTGACATTATTATGTTAGGAGGCACCGTTAGGTCCTTAGACACTTATAGAATACAGGATTAATTCATTGTTTGTTTTGCTCGCATAGAATTGGTACCTACTTGGTTTTGGTTTGATTCAACATTGGTTAGATTGCTTTTAAAAGAAGAATATATTCTTACTCAAAATCTAAGTAGGGTTCGAAAGATCAAACTTATCGAAATCAATTCAGCCGTTTCCCCTAAAAACAACAGATTTTTGCATTTCTAATGTTAGTATGAATTTGATATTTTGAAACTTGGTCGCCAGGCATCATCTACAACCGGACCACGTCAGTCTTGGCATTTTAAAACGGACCTCCAGTAAAACTTATTCGGGCCCCTGGACTGTAGACCATTAGTATTCGTAATGCTGAGCATAACAAATAACGCATAAATAAATATAATTTACAAAATACAAATTAATTAAATAAAAATAAAAATAGCAATGAGCACACCAATAACAAAACTCACCTAGCGTACACTATAATGGGTAAAACAGAAGGCTAGATAAATTATGCAGAATTATTCATTGCATTGTAGCCAGTTCCTAAAGCAAAACCAGTTAAACAATAAAGCACAACATGATTGCGGGAAAGTCGTTTCACAATGCGGACCGACAGACAATTATAAAAGAAATATAGCCTTAAACTTATTCCAAGTTTAATACAGGAAATATTTAAAACTGGTTGTGGAAATATGGTATCCCTTTGCCCCTTGGTCTAATAACGAGATTAAAATTTTCCTGTCCTATACAAACTTTTACACTAAATATCGTCTTTTAAGAGGACGACTGTGCACAAGTCGGCTAAATTTGTAATACACGTATGTACTGATATTTCGAAAGTAATTTAATGTGTATAAACTTATTTGTTGCGTAGTGTTCTGGAACGCACCTCATATTTTATGTTAGAAAATACTCTATGAATTTAAGATTTCACCAAAATGGCACTTGTGTGTACTTTGCATGATAGATAACTTCCAAAAAAAATGGAACCAAAACAATTTTTTTTGAGTGTCATCTTCAATATAGGTCTATAGACATGCGTCTGCTTGTTACATTTAATACGTCCTTTATTACCCAAATTAGAAGTTTGTTACTTTTAAAAAAGTCTCAGAAAGGTTCTGTAGTCAACAATATACCGTAATGATAAAATTCAAATTTGGTCACAACCTAACGGCACAATGGCTTTCATAAAATACCATTAATTGCACAATTACATAGCATTTACTCAGCGAGGTCTAGTTACTCGACACAAAAGCTGAGCCTGTAGTATGGACAGTGGAGTTCCATATTCGTCACATAGTTGCGAAAGCTCGTATGGATAATAGCGTTTATTCGGACTACGATTGTACACTGGCGGCCGAGATTAATGGTGTCAGTTTATATTTTAATATAAAAAGCTCTAGATTAAGTGATTGTTAGGTGTAAAGCAAACTTTGACTAGTTTGTCTAAGGAAACGTTCTCTTCATCAGACAGCTTTTGTAAACGTTTGCGCTGAAAGTTAAGAGACTAGAAACATTTGTATCAAGTCGGTTAACAACATGTTTATTTAAGAGTTACTTACTATTTTATTAATGTGAGCTTTTTACCTAAAACTATTGTGATTTTCGTTATCTCTTTGGGGCAAAACTGTTTTAGGGCAAAACTATGTTAATTTTGTTTCATTCAATAATAACATTTTAAATTTTATCTACTATCTTCTTTTATTGTTTGACTACATACTATACATTAACGTATATCGTACTAATTGTGTTTTTTTCTAAATAATAGAATTAATTAAATTTTATTTTCTTTAAAGATCCAAAATACAGAAATCCCGGTATTGATCTAATGTCTGATTTTGCAACTCCGACGACTAAGGTTATAATATTTTTTTGCTACATATGTTAATTCTTCATACAACTGTTAATTACCAAATATTTTATAAGTATGAAAATGTGCAACTTACCTACCTAACAAGTAGGTATTTTAATTTCAAACTATAGTGTTAGTTTAATGAATATTAAAATACAACGTAAAAGAAAATATCTAAATTTCATTATGAGTATTGCGTTTAAAAAAAACTAGCCTTTCATAAAAGTATTCATTATTATCTCAAATCACTTTTTTATAGTCACACTATTAAGGAAGTTATTAAAAGTACACATTTCGAAATTACGGTAAATATTTATTAAATTTTCTTAACCAGTTCCATTATCTTGGCCGACAGTGTACACTCACGAGGTGTTATCACGCACCCCATTGTGCTCCGCATAAGGCTACGAACGTATAAGTCCGAGACAAAAAAAAAAAAAACTGACCATAATCGGGCCAATCTCGGCTCGTTCCGTACAGCTACGCGCTACTTTATGTTCGTTTAACTACAATAGAATCACTGCGTTTTGCAAGTTCACTAGAATCTCAAACGTTCGACCATTTTACTGTCGTATCTTCAAGACATTTTAGCGCTAATATTTCTTGCAAAAGCAATTCACCTCAGACATAAAGTAAAAAATTCAACAAATAAAATAAAAACTACATGGAACATAATAAATAATGAAACTGGTAAAGCTAGGAATTCTTGTCAGGACTTTGAGTTGATTGTAGATGATGCTAGTTTTAAAACAAATTCTGAGGTAGCAGTTGCCTTTGAACAGTTTTTTAAGAATATTCCATTCAAAACAACTGAACATCTAAACTCAAGTCCAATCTTAGCAGAAAAATTATTAAAAACTAGTGTTCCTGAATGTAACGTTCCCTTTGTATTTAAAAACATTAGTCCTACGGATATCATTAATACATTTAAAACATTAGAAATTAAAAACACCACAGACCTTTGGGGACTTTCTGTAAAAACTATAAATTCAATTATTCATGTTATAGCACAACCCTTAGCCATTATTTTTAATAGTTGTGTTGATAGTGGTGTGTTTCCTGATGAGATGAAACTTAGCAAAGTTATACCTCTTTTTAAATCAGGTAGTTCAACAGATCCTAATAATTTTTGGCCTATTTCAATACTACCTATACTCAGTAAAGTTTTTGAAAAAATCTTACTTTGTCAAATGTTAAGCCATTTCTGTATTAATGAGCTACTTAGTAGTAAACAGTTTAGCTTTATGAAAGGCCGTTCCACAACCGATGCAGGAGTGGCACTATTAAAAAATATATATAATTGGAGTGTTTTGTGATTTATCTAAGGCATTTGACTGTGTTCAACATGAAAATCTTATCAGGAAGCTACATCACTATGGTATTAGAGGCAAAGCTCTCAACCTTTTGACATCCTATATGAGTAGGAGAGTACAGAAAATAGATGTCAACGGTGAAAGATCTCCGGGATCAGCAGTCACTATGGGAGTCCCTCAGGGCTCAATTTTAGGTCCTTTTCTATTTCTTATTTACATTAATGATCTCCCATTTAATGTAAAAAACCATGACATTGTCTTATTTGCTGATGACACCTCTTTGCTTTTTAAAGTTAAGAGACGACAGACATATTATAATGAATTAAATAATGCCCTTTCTAAAATTGTAAATTGGTTTAACGCTAATAATTTGTTACTTAATGAAAAAAAAAACCAAATGTGTTAAATTTACATTACCAAATGTTATTCAGAGACAGACATGTATTAATATTAATGGCGAGCAATTAGAACTTGTTAATTCAACAGTCTTTCTTGGCATAACGCTGGACTCCAAACTTCAATGGGGTCCTCATATTCATAACCTAGCCAAAAAACTTAGCTCTGCTGTGTATGCGATCAAGAAAATAAGACAATTGACCGATGTCGACACTGCAAAAATAGTATATTTTAGCTATTTCCATAGTTTAATGACATATGGTATCCTATTGTGGGGTAGCGCTGCTGATGTAAATACAATATTTTTGTTACAAAAAAGGGCAATTCGTGCTATTTATAAATTAGGATCTAGGATATCTCTGAGGGATAGGTTTAGGGAAGTAAAAATTTTAACTTTAGTGTCGCAGTACATATATGAGAATCTTTTATATGTACATAAAAATATCAATAGTTTCAGCAAGAAAAGTGACGTTCACAAAGTAAATACTAGAAGTAAAAATAAGCTTTTGGTGCATGACACACGTCTACACAAAATAAGTCACTCTTTTATGGGGCAATGTATACTCTTTTACAACAAAGTTCCCAATAAAATTCAAAATCTATCAATAAGTAAATTTAAATCTTTTATCAAGCAGGTACTTTGTAAAAAGGCATACTACAATATTTCAGACTATGTAAATGATAAAAATCCTTGGGACTGATGATGCTCAATTACAGGATGCATAGGTACGACTTAATTTTTTTTATTTAAAACATTAATTGTATTTTAGTTTATTTGTATTATTGATAGTGTTTTTAAAAGAGTAACTATCGAGTTTCTTGCCGGATTCTTCTCGGTAGAAATCAACAACATTGTGAACCGGCGGGAAGGTGGGAGGGTTCAAAAAATAATATTTTATAACTTTGACGATTCAAAAGTGATTGTAAAATCCTTATTTGAATAAACCATTTTGACTTTGACTAAAAAACTATGTTATTCGTACAAATAAAATATACTTAAATATTAAACAATTAATTACTTTTATTTTTGTGAGAGTGATAAGTGTTCACTTACGTCGTCTTAAATGTACACACTTTCGTAAAATTGGGCAATCGGTCCTTTTGGATGCTGCATTTAAGAGGCTGTTCGGGACTGTTTAAGACAATCAAATTAAAATCAAAAGTCTTTTTATTCAAACTAAGAACACTTTCGAATCGTAAAGTAAATTAACGACAACAAGCTTTACATACTAATCACAATACTGTTTTATTGCGTGCGTCCAATAGGTAATCTTTGTAAAATTACAAACGAAACATAATATTATAGAGTATCAACTAATAAATACATGTTTTGTATTGAAACACTTAATAAAGTAGATTTACAATGTAAATAGTTTGATTTAAAAAAAAAAAACAATATTTAGGTAATACTAGACTTTGCCCGCGGCTCCGCCCGCCGTAAATTTGGTTAACGGCATAGGATTCTTACGGCAACTCATTGATTCCCGGGATGAAAAATAGCCTATGTGCTTCCCCGGCATTCAAACAAATTTCGTCTAAATCAGATTACCCCGCGCTAAATTCGGTTATCGGCGACAGTGGTTTACTCCTTAATTACACTAATGAAGTTTGCTATATCAAGCTGTAACTATAGCTATAGTTCGTTTATAGGTTCGGTTATAGCTATTCCCGCGGGAATTTCGGGATAAAAAGTAGCCCATATGCTATTCCAGGACCTAACCTATATGTATGCCAAGTTTCATCTCGATCCGTCCAGTGGTTGAAGCATGAACAAGTAACAACCATACACACTCACACACTCACAAACTTTCGACTTTATAATATTAATGGGATTTCAATTGCCTATTGTTTTTCAGATTGCATAGGGGGCACCATGTGATACGTTAAAAGTCTTCAATTATTCTGTGACGGGATTTAAGTAACTCCCGAGAAAAATATATTCATATAACATATAATATTACACAGCAGACGTACATATACATATATACTAAGAATACAAAGAAGTTTGCAAGAGCAGACCAGCCTCCACAGCCATCGCTTCGCTTAACCATGTTTTAGGGAACGTAACAACCCGACGCACATGCCACCACCGCAGAGACACTTTGAGAAAGCATGCCACACTCAAGCAACTCCAATAAAACTTCGATTGTACTATGTTCATATAACATATAATATTACACAGCAGACGTACATATACATAAATATATATACACATACATGCACATATTCATATATACACATACAGAAATATATTAATACATACATATTAATATACAAATACATATAAAAGATATAAAATATAAACACTATAAGTAAATTAACTTAAAGGTCTTATCTGATTCAATCCTCATTCGGCCGCCCGATAGCGGCGGGGCTCCAAACACGAGCGGGTGCTACACACAAACACGCAACATATACATATAAGCACACACACATTCAAACAGACGTCGCACACCCGAAAGTGGCCCTGCCCCTACACAACAGCCCGGCAACAAATGCACATCATTTAAACTACCATCACTTCGGAAACTAGCTTAAGGGGAGAAGAAGTGACAAGAAACTCCTGGATGTACACCTGTTACCAATCAGTCATGCAGGAACCAAGCCATCAAGTACGCAATATCTATCCAAATATGTATGTACACACATACACGTAAGTACTCGTGCGCCACACCCCCACACATCCAAAACCCCACCAAATTTCCAATTTTCGTGGTTGGGAATCAAATTTTATATTACAATATTTTTTTAAGATTGGTTATAAGCTCCGTGTCCGTAATCTAGTCCCCAACAGACCGTAGAAATGTGGCGTACACCGTTCGTGACCACGGCGCTTGTTACAGTGCCAAAAGAAATATCTGAAATGTGAAGTAAACGTATCGAGTAAAGACATCTCTTGAATTAATACTTGTATTTATTATGAGAACTATTTTTTGAAACTAAAATATTCATCCGATTTTAAATCTACTAAAAAGTAAAAAATAAGCCCCTAAAGCAGACTTATTGACGGAACTATCTGCTACATGTTTTATTTGCCTTGAAGTCGATTGACTAAAAAGCCGAGCAAAGCTGGTTGTTTAGTTGTCCGACATTAAGGCAAATACATTGTTATGACAGTATGTCTTTTAGGGGCATTGGCAATCAACTTTAAGGCGAATAAAATATGTAGTCGAATGTTCTGTTTTTTTTGTCCCCGTCAATTTGTAAGACGTGAACAAAAGTTTTTGAACACGCACTGCTACTTGCTGCACCACAGTGCACCTAGCCTTAGAATGTTGAGTTGTCAACTAGAGCGCGCGTCATATAAGTTTGCAGATATTCAAATGCGTAGCTATAATTTATGAGTGCGGTCCCGGTACGATAACCAACAACCATATTCGACCACAGATGCTCAAATGACGTCACAACCACCAAAATAATCTAACTTAACCAAATCACCACAGGTCATAGCAAGGTATTTTGTTTTTCTCGTATAGTGCGTCCGTCAGCTGTCAATATCAAATTTTGACTATTTGAATACCGGTCCACTTGATTAAATACGGTAAAAACAATTGAAAACCAACTAAAGCCGTAGTTTCTTGTGGTCAAGGTAGCGGACCGCTACCTATATCGTTCATTGTTGTTAATCTCAGTTACAGTAGTGCTTCCGCTACTCTATGAGGCCCGTCTACATGAAGAGTCCGGTAGAATGTAATCTGAGTAATCGAAGTTTAAAATGTTACAACTGAGATATACTCGTATTCTCACCTAACTCTGGTTTTCTTGGAGCAATCCTTACTAAATTTCAATGGGATGAATCCAATCCCTTAAAATTTCCAAATCGGTTTATAAATGACGGAGTTCTGAGCTAACACACCTTAAAAAAAATAACATAAAACCGCATTCAGAATCTTCTCCATTTTGTTAAAAAATTAACTGTCAAGTACCCGAAATATATCATCAGAAATTCAACTTTACTTACCGAGCGAGTACTCGTTCGAGAGCAAAAGTGTTTTGAAAACTGCCTAAAATGTTATTAATTACATGCCGACAACTTGTTTGAAGTTATTGATTGTTTTAGATACAATAACCATGATCCAGTCTATCACGTTGCTCGCCCCCTTCCTTCATCGAATACTTGACGCGTAAGCGCTTCCTGCCAAACTACGGGACCGATCAAATTCTACCCACTGTACTTTCCATGTAAGATATAGATGGAAGCGATATCAGGCGGGACAAGGTTGTTTCCTGTTGTTGTTATACGCTCCACGACAGGAGCACAGTCTTCTCCTTCGAGAAAAATAGTTCATTATACTGGCCTAGTGCGGGTTGGCCGACGTTGTTGAACTAGTGGCTATTCGACTGTAATAGTTTTCAAGCCGCCCTATAGGCCTGTTGTGAAATAACTACAGGACAAGCTAATCACATATAAATGCTATTCTAGCTTCTTCATTACAAGCTTTTTCATTTTAATGGTTCAAAAAATTAAAAATAAACCCGACGGGCGCATAGTCATGGTCAACAATATTTCTTTTAAGTTATTGGCTAAAGTAAGTACGTACTATTACTTATTTTGTCATTACATTTTGCGTTACCAAATTGACAGTAGTTTTTCATTAAATTAACGTGTATGTTGCTTTCAATTTTACAGAATAATAATAACGTGTGTAAGTTCTCTGCAATCTGTGCCCGTTTGTCCTTCTTTCACATCGCAACAAAATAGCTGCGGGACAAAAATAACACAATACTTTTTATCCTTATAGAAATTTCCTCGGGAATAGATTTTTCCACGCGTGGAGCTGCAGTGCGGTGCACAGCTAGTTGTAAAAAAAATTCAGTGATCATAGTGTTAGAAAATGAAAAGCTGTTTTAATGAATGATCATCTTTTTTAGCGCTATCCCTTAACTAAGGAACTATGTTAAATAAGAAGGTCAGTAGAACGTTAACAAAAAACTATGAAACACTTCTAAATTAAAATCATTTTATTTAACCGCTACGCGCTTTTTACTTGGCATTCTTTTGTAAAATGTTTTTAAGTTTTTTTTTAACAGGATGTAGGTTTTATAAAATTTTGATAAACATCGTGTGATTCACAATTCTCGGACGTTAGATACATATACACATGTAAGCATTTTGTGTATACTAATTATTTTTAGTATGTACTATATCCTGTCTAATATTCGCAGTCTGTCTGTCTGTTTGCCTATATATTGATTTTCTTCATGTTACTGAAAGGATTTTATAGGGTTATTTTGTAATGAAAGAAGACAGTATTTAGGACAAAGGGATGAAAATTTTGCAAGGCTGAATGAAGGTTACCACATACGAGACATATGTATAATATTTTATCTGCGAGTTTTTACTAACTATGAAATTTATACTATCGGTGCAAATGTGCAGTCTGATAAAGATACTGTATATTATCTGTTTCGTATGTGACAACTTTATTGCCTTCGGTAAATATACGTTAGCAGGGTCAACTAATGCGATGTCGCTATGAAAAACCGGCCAAGTGCGTGTCGTACACGCGTTAACTTAGGGCATCGCAGTATGAGAATTATTACTGATATATAACAAATTTGTTAAAGGGCAATATCGTTAAAAAATTAAAAGTTATGGAACGGGACGATGAGACACACAGAATTAATAAACATTTTTAAAGACATTTGAGCTTGAAAAACTACATAGGTACAAACCTATTCATAAATTAAATAATAACATAAATTATTATTATTTTATGTTGAAAAATAGTTATCACTCTTACTGCGACAAGCTTAAAGTTCAAAATAAAATCAAAGTTCATAATGTGTGTATCATGTTTCGTTTTCCATTAGGAGCCGTCAAGTGTTCTGTAGGAGTAGGAGGGTGGGTGAATCATATAATGTTACAGAGAGAATAAATAACCAACAAAAAAAAAGGGCCAAGTACGAGTCGTATTTTATGCAAGTCGACGTTAGGTTTAATTAGTTATTTAGTTAAGAATTTCAAAATGCATGATTTATTACACTATCAGACAAATAAGCAGGATTCTTACTGTAATTATTCAAAGGTTGTAGCTTCAGATATTTTAATGCTACTAGTCCATCAGTCCACAAGCAATACCTCTTAGCTAGGACTACTAGTCCCACCAAACAGAGGGAACACGAGCTATACTTTCTTTATATGTTTTGTATTAGTTGTCTGGTACCTACGCTACAAGCTATGCTAAGTTAGGGTTACCAGACTTGGTTTACGATTATACAGTGTAATAGATACTTTTTTATGTTTTGACATACATTTTAATTGGTATCTAACGAATGTGATAACTAATAATCTAAAAGTTTTCATAACAAATTAGTGACATACTTATATACTTTTAAAATTTGAAGATAATTCTTGAAATAATACTTATTTAATTTTTATCAGCGCTTAAAAACAAACCTGTACGTGTGCGTTGAATTCAATGAATGAATTTAATTCAAATTTATTCAATTCATCTTTGCACCGTTGCGACGTAACGCAAGAATGCCGTGGTTTGAGGAAAATAAAAATCCATGGAACTACCTATTTAGGTATTAACGAAACGAAATTAAAAGGGTTTCGTTTTCGCCTTTGGCTAAGGAACCCTATAATAGTATTCTATATCCTTCTCCAACCCTTCAGTTATTGTTATGACAACGTCAAGCAATAATCAACGATCTACATGGTAACGCCACCTATTATTACTTTGCATTACAACAAGATGTGCAACACTAGTGTATTCTATTTAGTTAGATTTTGCTATAGTTAATCGGCCAGCAAATTTTATCTTTACCAGCATCTCACCTCTCGACCTCACTCCGGAATACCACAGTGGCAAGATAAAGACACCCCACATTGCCTTCTAGAAAATCTCATTAAGCTCAGGGCTAATGAAGCTTTGATAAATTTGAGATTTTAAAATAGATTTTTTTGTACCCGTGTACTCATAGTAAGATTTGTGCTTAGGGAGCACGCCATCTTACTCCCGGAGTAAGCCCATATCTGATAGGCAAGCTCAGTTTATCCTGTTTATCTGTGTGCTCATGCTCCTTTTTTCATTTAATTTAATTTACACCAGCTATCCTTCATAACAGTAATAACTTCTTTGGTCCTTCGAGCCGGATCACTCAGCCTTTTATATTTGTAAATTTAAAAAAAAAAAATTAAAAAAAACAAGCAATGCGTTCAATGTCCTGGCTATGTCCTTTTCAAAGATGCAAGTTATCCCACTACATAGTCATAAAAAGTTGCTTCCTTGTCATATAATTTATTTATAGGATGTTAAAGGCATTAAAAATAGGCCTCGTAGATGCACAGAACTATATATCTTCATAAACTGTGTAATTAATTAGCGATAAGGCACGCATTTGGTTACATGTTACCAGTATCAATAACTTACCTACAACTGGACAAGTTTTTTTTTTATGCCACTAAGGGGGCAAAGAAGCACACGGTTCGCCTGATGGTAAGCGGTCACCGTGGCCTATGGACGCTTGTAACACCAGGGGTATCACTTGCGCGTTGCCGACCCTTCAAAAATCCAATAACTTTTTTCTTGAAGAACCCCATACTGTAGTCCTTAGAGAAAACCTTGGCTAAGCTTGAGCTTGAGCTCCCTGCTCATTCCACAACCCAAGCGTTCGCGGGAGGAAGTTTCTCTGAAACCGCACTGTATGCGACCATTTCGGTTCCAGTGTGTGATTATGAATTCCCTGCCGATAGCGAGCGGTGCGATGGTAGAAAGTAGCCGTGGGCATCATTTAGCAAGCGTTAGAACACACACAGGGAGGCCAAGTCTCTCCTCAGACTTAAGGGTTTAATACGGCAAGTGAGTTTTTAAGTTTTAAGTTTTAGTGTGAAGTGAAGTGGCTCAGAAACATTCGTCTATGGATGGTTGATCGCCTAGTGATACATTTTTCCTGAGCTTCTCCATACACACACATAATAGCAGTCGTTAAGCTCAGTCAGAAGCCTTTATAGGTGGTTTGAAAATCCTGACAATCGAGTCGCCACTAGATCGAAATCTTCTGCCAATCCACACTTATTCATAGCCTATCTCTAAGGAGAGGCCCTGTTTAGCATAATAGTGCAACTAAGCAATACTTAGCATAGAAAGCATTTTCTTATCAAATCGTACAAAAATCAGCCGACACGTGCGTTCCAGATACACATATACTCAGTATAATTCAGCCGCGTTACAGATAGGCAATGCCTTATAAATAGTACCGCGATTTGGAACGTTCTCAGCGTCTCGCAGCTATATTTAGAACACTGACTTGTTTTGTTACTCGTCTAATTGCATGAATTAATATCATAATGCGCAACCCAATATAGTTACTATGCCTAATTGTCTATCCAGAGGCTGAGTAAGATCCTTGGTTGTGCTATTATTACAACTGACAACACATCAAGATCCGCTTTTATGTTCTAAAATGAAATTATGAACTAAGATGGCGACGCTATGTTTGTCAGTGGTTGTTTATTGCATATGTATGTGTTAAATAAACAAACAAAAAACGAATGAAAAAAATTACTGAGAGCCTGGAAACAGGCCTATTGAAACAATAAATGATTTTAATCAGGTTGTTATTCAAACTCAAACTTTTAACATTTTTGACGAAAAATTGCTTTGTTCACTTCAAACTTCATCAAGTCTTTAAGACAAACCTGTACCGTATTTCACGGTTAAATATTAATGAACAAATAAAGTGTTACACCCAAGTTTATACGGTTCTTGATTTTTTTGTAAATTCTAAATATAAATTATGTGTATCCCATTTAGTACTATATTATTATAATAAAATTTATTGTAAAATACTAGATTTTAAACGTGTTCACTATGGAAATAAATGAAGCTACGCATTTCCGTACAACATGAAAACAAAATTTACAAAATTTTCGTATTAATATTGACTTGGACGTGTTCCTAGCTATCCAAGTGTCATGATGGACTTCTTTGTAAAAACGAGATTTATAACTCGCAAATCAAGCTCCAAGAGGAGACTGATGGATTTGGTATATATGTATGTACAAAATAAACAAATGGTAAGAAAGGGACCGCCTTAGTAGCTTAGTAAATTTATTGCCCTAAATAAAACAATACTCCAAAAAATAACAGCACCCAGGTATTAATAATAGGTTGGAATTAGAGTTTGGAAAAAACCCGAGACATCCCAGCGTCAAAGTCCCAGGAGTTCAAGACTGAAAAGAATGGAGTTTGTGTTTTGTGTGATGTGTCAATTTTATTACCGTCAGTAATCGAACCATCCCAGCGTCTCAGTCCCAGGACTTCAAGATTGAAAAGAATGGAGTTTGTTTTTTGTGTGATGTGTCAATTTAATTACCGTCAGTAATAATATCATGTATATAAGCGTCGTTTTCTGAGAGACTTGATAATTTTCGGGTAGGTTATTTTGCTAGTTTTGGAAAGAAAAAATAATTTTAAAAATTTACACTCTAAGAGGTTCAATAGTAGCATCAAAGCGCTTGAAATTATTACTTCTCCCAAACAAATATGGCAACAGGTGTTTTGGGAAACTTTGTATTCTATAATATTACGGTAACGTTTAATTGTTGATGTTGCAACGGTGCAACAAAAGACATGATTTTTGGGACGGGGTATCAGTTAGTGCTGAGAATAACATAAAAAACTTATAACCCGGGTAACGAGATGTTTTTGTAGGTATCCTACGGTGACAACCGAATTCCGAAGTATCGCTGAACATGAAAGCAAATTCTAATATTTGAAACATTAAACATTAATTATAGTGTTCTTGTGTTTCGTTCTCAAAATCGCAGATTCATTTTTCGGATATAAAATCTTCTATTGAATAAATATATTTGGACATTACACATAGCGCCGTCTGGCCCCAAAGTAAGCAAAGCTTGTTATGGATACTAGACAACGGATACAAATACATATATATATATAATTTTTTTTGTTAATACATACATATCATAAATGAATACACCCAGACTTAAGACAAACACAAAATATGTTTATCACATAAATTTTTATCCAGTGCGGGAATCGAACACACACCCTCTGCATAGCACCGGGCCACACTATCAACTAGGATCCAAATCCGTATGAAACGGATCATCATACTAATCATAAGGAATCATCAACTAGTTTTTAGTCATATAGTAAACTATTGATTAGTGTTTTTTCCTAACTTATTATAATAGCCATTAAAAGATTTTTCCCACAATTTGTTTCTCTCTCACGTTTTATACTGAGGTTAAAAATATATAAGAAAGATCTAAGGTTATTATTATACAATTTAACAAGCACGTCTTAACTATCGACCCAAAAGTCACGGGACCTGAGACGGTATGTAATGTAGTGTCATTTGATAAATTTATTGACAAAATTATGTTAAGTAGGATTGAAAGTTTCATTCAGAATAAAAGACAAAATGTATGGCCTCCGCAAAAATGTAAAACTTTACAAATTTTAAATTTCATGCTTAATTGTGAGATTGTTTATTTTAACCGAATAAAATACCTACTAATTAATAATCTCAAACTGAAGGTTAGGAAATTTATTCTCGTAAATATGTCGCAGCCAAATAGCGTCATTCTCATCTCAGCTGGAAGCCTCGACAGTTTTGTTTTTATTTTCTCACAATCAGGTGTTACTTAGTTCACTTATTTTTGTCCAAAAAATGTTAGTCGGTTGTAAGCAAAATAACATTATGACAATTATCAGTCAATTATCAACGCAACTTGTTAATAAAAACTCACCCCACTCTCCTGACTGGTAGCCGGTGGCGGCTGCAGTCCATGTTCCTCATTATATCTTCTCCTTGCCCTGTGCCTGAGCAGAGCCGACGCATCAGGCTGACCAAATTGAAATATTTGTTCCTCCTTCCCACTCAGAAACACTTTATCTGCACCAATATATTCCGCGTTCCCATAATCCACCCGTCCATGGTCAGCCTTATCATGTGTGAACACTTTTCCAGTAGTAAAGTCCGTACTAACATACTCGGAACGCACACCGTCCAAAATCTCCGACGACAGTCGAAGTGAGTCCGATGTTTGTCGAAGATTAACCTCGGATTCTGGACGGTAATTATCACACACTAAGTTAAAAGCGTTAAAGTATTCAGTTGCTAAGTCCGTTTTCGGTTGATAATTGATTCCCGAAACCGGCGGCGGATCGGCCGGCAGAAAATTTGACTCCATATTCGACACATCATGTCTAAGCGCCATTTTATTTTTCGTCACAAAATCATTTTAATATAAATTTAAACTTGTCTACTGTACCGTCTTTTCTAATAAAACGCACAACCTTGTTCTTTTTATATATTTTAAAATATTGCACTTTTGTTCAAATAACTGTTATTAATTACGTATCTAAAAATAAAATAAATCAATTAAAGCATTTAGCTGTGTTTACGCATTATATTTTTGGATAATGAAAGAAGCCGACAAAGCACCGGACCACCCGAAGCTCGCTAACCACAAAAACCTATAAACAAAGACAAACTGAAAAAAAAAACAGGGACAGTCAACGACCGAAAACTTCACGTATGAAATGAATCTACACAAACGATTTAAAATTGCTGCTCCACCTTGCGTGTCCCATAAGAAAGGGATAAGATACTTTTTGCGGTAGCTTTATAGAAATTCAAAAAGAAAGCAGGTAACTGGGATGCATCTGGCAAAGCCAAATGTAAAAACAAAAAGAAAGATTTTAGTGAAAATCAAAATCTTAAACCAACAACTACTATTTCTTTATAAATAAATTTTAATAAACCAATATTTCTTTATAAATCAATTTAATTATAATATATGCGCCAATAAAATCACATATAATAAAAAAATAGGTAGATAAGTAAAAAAGTGTTGCAAGACAAATGAATGGAAACACTATAGGTACGCGGTATTTTAAATACACATCATATTGAACACGTGTAAATCGAAATGTCTTCGGCTCGGGAAGTTATTGTATGACGAATGTACTGAGTTTGATCAGCTGTTCGCGCACAATAATTAATACCTGCATTATTAATAACTGAAGAGCAAACATTTACTAATGGATTCCTTTGTTTTATGGCCGCCATTTTTGTTTATAGCCGTGTCCGTAACAGATAGGTTTTCGTATAGCTCGAGGTGTAATAAGTAAGCTGAATGTCAAAAAATTTCATTTAAAAATAAATGATTGAAGAAACAATGGAAAAAAATATTTAGTAAAAATTAATTATTAACTGTATATTTTTAAAGCAACAATGTCGCAGGAATGTGATAAGTGTTCTTGTGCAATTATGCAATAAATTTAAGAAAAATTAATAAACAAATAACACACATAAGTAAACAAAAAAACAATTTTTATCTTTGAACAACACTTTCTATTCGACCAAGATAAAGTAGAGAATGAAAAATAGAAAAAAAAACGAAATTACATTCTTTGTGTGAATTCTTACTTCCATCATTTTGGGATTACAAATGTAACAATGCAGTTATAAATAATGTATATGACCCGAGCCATTCATTGTGATTCTGACAAGACGAAACAGATGAGTTGTCGAAAAAAAGCCATTTTTCGGCCGCAGTCCGTACATCTTTTTTCGAATACATTATTATATTCATGAGTTTTGTTGGTCGCTAGTTTCAGGTAGGCGAAAAAAATATCTGTGCGCGTCAATTTTTGTACGTAGTTATTTGAAATTGCAAATGTGCAAGTTATTGGAGTTCGTTTAACTTTACTTCTTCTACACAGTCTGACTGAATTATATTGCCTTACCAATCAATTCATAGATAAAAAAAAAATAGATGGGCTTGTATGTTTGAACGCGATAATCTCAAGAACTATCAGTCCTATACGTGTGTTTAAGGAAAGTGGCGCTTTGTTTACCGACATAACAAACATTATGCAATTAATGTTAAAAATCCAACTAAAAAGAATTAGTCAAACTTTGTTGTGGGCCATACAGAATTTATGTCTGTTTAACTTGGCTGGATTATGACATTAAACGCATTAAGGCAGTGAACAAAACGCAATTGAAGATTCATGGCCATAATTATATACACTACGATTCTACGGAAACGAGCAGTAACTTAACGTGGGTAAAAAAGGTGGAAACAGCTAGTTATTTAATACTACCAAGGTGGCAAACAAGCTTATGGCCCGAATGATGTTAATTAGTCACTATAGCTTATAGACGCTTGCAACATCAGGAGCATTTTTTTAGACGCGCGTTGTCGACCCTTTTAAAATCTAATTACTACCTTATTTAAGAACCCCATACCCTAGTCCCTAGAGGGACCTCTGCATGGAGCCCATTTCACAACATAAACCCATAAGCCGCGCCCCTCCCTTGCTCCTTGTTTGACTACAAATAATAAAAATGGAAAAGGTGGATCCGAATCAGATTTCCTCCATACATCCTTCGGTGCGCTAAATTTCTATAACAATAAACAGTTTTAAATGCGTTATGTTATATACATAATTACTATTTGCCATATTCGCAAAAGGCTATGTCATTTCCCATTATTATTATTATTACGGGTGTTATATAATATATCATATAATAGCCAATGAGACGGACATGGCGCTTATTGCCAAATCTTCAGTAATTTCCATAGGCTTAGATGATAAGGGGGCGAGGTAATAGGGTAGATAGAGGCGAATTATTTTTTTATTTTATCCTACCACAGTATACCGGTGACAATCTGCGTACGTGTGGTTGTGTGTGGTTGAGGTCAAGCACTGATGACATTCAGGAGACACGTGAATGCAAAATTCAACCGTGCGGCGCAGTCGGTCTTAGCAAGGCCCCACCGCGGTAGGGCTGTTCACTGTTCCACGAGCCGCTCGCTTCACGCAACTATTGCCCGCTCCCCAATATGAACACATATGGCAGTGTCGTTTCTTTTCGTTAGATACTAGTATATATTCTTTGCCCACAGTTCAAATAACTACTAGTAAGACGCCTAAACTTACGCAAATTATTGAAAAACTTCAGTTTCTGGGAGGTTATTATCACATATCCCTCTCACACTAACCCTATCAATAACACTCCATATTGTGTTCCCACAGTGTCGCTTACTTTGCACTACTTGGCACGCAACCCTGAGTGCAGTGCAGCATCGAGGTGGTCGACCACCAGCGACGTAACCCTACACCGTATGCTCGCGATCAGCTGAGTCTGCAGCTTTTTTTTAGTAATTATCGCAAACGGGGTTCAATTTTACTTTGTGAGAATTTTGAACTGCGTGTTGAATAGAGTTTAAATAAGATTAAATTTTAATTAAAAAAATTATTTGTTAGCAAGTACCGCACGAGCAACTTCTGTTAAAAATATTTTTTATATTTGAGAATTTATACAAGTAGATTATTTTTTATTGCGTCTTTAAAAAAAGGTAATTTTAGCGACAAAAAACCAACTCCTGGACCTATTTTGCTTACACAATTTTCAGAGCTAAGTCATGACGTGGCGTATCAATTAATATGGTCACGAGAGCAATTTGGTCCTTCGGTTCTTGAGATATCGAGGGGCAAAAAAATGCTAACATACATACACACACACAGACATCACTCCTGACTAGTCCTGACACAGACAGGTGCGCATTTTGGCGGTTACGATCGCAGAAACGTTTCTACCCGACCACAAAGCATACAGTTATTTGGTAAAGTTACAAAAAGCATCTACTCTATATTTATATTATATATAAATGTAATATAGCTGAAGACATTTTTTTTTGTTTGTACCCTCTGAAACCACCAATCTGATTTTAATTATCTATTTTTTGCATTTGATAGCCCATTTCTTGAGGAAGGATATAAAATTAATTGATTTGACCCTTAGGAACCGATCAAAAAGAACAATAGTCAGAAAAAACGTAATAGCGTGGAAGAGCGATGAGACGGGGGATATAAGCAACGGAAAGAGCAGAATGAACGTATGCTAAGTCAGATAGTAAGCTGAAGCCCCTCCGTACACTTAATTGTCTATGGATCACAATTGTTAATCATCAGCTCAAAGTCCTTCAGCAGGCTATGGGAAGAGCTATGCTTAGATTTTATGATTACGAGGAATTACGAAAAAGAGCTAAAATGACTGATATTTACTAAATACTACCCAAAGTAAGTTAAAATGGCAATGGTGAGGCCACACAGCTCGAAGAGCCAATAAAAGGAAAGGAAAGTTCTAAAGAGGTGATAAATGGTGAGTAAGAGCCGGAAAACGGAGTGTAGGTGAGCCAAGTGAATAAAGAGAAGGCCTACGTCCAGCAGTGTTCATAGTGGCAGTTATAAGATAATAATGATGAATACACACATCATTTGTTGAAAATTCAATTATTATCACACGAGTTTTATCAGACATATCTCTTCGCACGCTATGAACACTGTTATATCTACTCATATCACTTAATTTTTACGTAAGTACCTTTAAGGAAAATGTAAAACATAAGCTTTGATGAATTAAACCGTCTCATGATAACATATTTAGTCCATTGAAATATTACAATTTGAGTACCAAATTATGCATTTGTTAGAGGAAGCAATTTTATTTTCGGGACATGTGTCTATTGACCCCCCGTCAATAGAAGCTTAACCTCAAGTTTGAGGAATCGCTACCCTTGTCATCCCGCCACCATCTTGGAAAAAGGGTGAAAACACTTTTTTCGCGATATCTCGGAAACTGTGCGTCTTACAAAAAATTCGTAAAGACATAACTTGTAGCAAATTGTAATACAAACATGCTTATATTACTTTTTGCCCTACATTTAAAATTAAAGAAGTTATAAGCAAAAAAGTGAGAAAATATTTATAAAAATTTTCTTTTTTGCTCTATAACTTTTTTTTATACATTTTACAAAAAATTTACCTCAGACCAATCTTGTAGATGATTATTTGAGGAATTTTTTTCCCTGGAATTTGTGTTAATTTCATTGATTTAAAACGCTGTTACAGCGCTCCAAAGTTGACCGGGTTCGTCAATGCTCATGAGAATCCGTCAAAACGAAATTTTTAACTTATTTTTGATTATTTTTTTTATTGTAAATATATTCTTAAAAATTTTTTGTTACATTCGTACAACTTTACTTATTCATTCCTCTTTTCCCCGTCACCTATGAGGTAGAGTCTGTAGGCGCGTTTTTTTTTACGTGGTATTTATTCCCAGTAGGCCTACTTCTCGGATATCTTACTTATAAGGTAATCCTCGACATCATAATATTTTCAATCACTTATTAGCTAGCTATTCTAATCTACTTTTCTTCGATGGTCCAGGCTGTGGCTCAGAATCTCTAAATCAACGTAAAATGTGAAAGTTCGAGGAATAACAGGAGTTAAAATTGGAATCATAGTTGAAAGTTTATTTTCGAATTCTTTTTCTTCTATTAACATTGACATTTCCATAATGTTGCTGCATGTTTCGCCAGAACAATGAAGGCATACTGTAGAGTATTTCAGGCCTGCGTTTCTGCAGCCACACATGCTTCCACAGTTTCCTTTGCATCTGCAGAAAATTAATTTCATAAGATCGGGGGTGCTGGAGGCTTGGAAGCTTGTATTGGCATCCAAATGTTTCCACGCTTTTTCCAGCCCCAATCTTCAGGATTTTGATATCTTCCGAGCCTCGACTGGACCTAGTGATATACTCGGAGACTGTGAAAACGAGCTGCATCTTGTGTTGGAGGCAGCAACGATAAATTAAATGAATTTTTAGTCACTGTTTTGGTACATCGTTTTTAACGCAAGCCGTCTAGTGAGTCGTCTTTATTACAGCCGTATAAAGCTATGAAAAAACGTTCGCCAACAAGAGTGAGCAAAGATGGATCGACTTTCTCACTCAGGAATAGCGCGGTGCCACCAGCTAATTCAGGATGTCACGTAAAAATAAGTTAAACATTTCGTTTTGACCGGATTCTCATGAGCATTGACGAACCCGGTCAACTTTGGAGCGCTGTATCAGCGTTTTAAATCAATGAAATTAACAAAAATTACAGAGAAAAATTTGCCTCAAAAGATCATCTACAAGATTGGTCTGAGGTATTTTTTTTTGTAAAATGTATAAAAAAAAGTTATAGAGCAAAAAAGAAAATTTTTATAAACATTTTCTCACTTTTTTGCTTATAACTTCTTTAATTTTGAATTTAGGGCAAAAAGTAATATAAACATGTTTGTAGGCAATGTTTTTACGAATTTTTTGTAAGACGCATAGTTTTCGAGATATCGCGAAAAAATGTTTTCACCCCTTTTACCAAGATGGTGGCCGGATGACAAGGGTGGCGAACCCTCAAACTTGAGGTTAAGCTTAAATAAAATTGCGTCCTCTAACAAATGCAAAGCTCATGTAACATTTCAATGGACTAATTAGGATTTTGGAAAGCCAATATACGAACAAAATTTGGAACTAGGGTGCCCGTTCCAAAAATTTTTGCCATTATTTTTTAAAAGCCGGACTTTGGTCCTAAACCGGACTATGCCTGCCTATTTTTATCCTAAACAAAGTCAGTTGGATTTTTAGTCATTTATTAATATATAATCTATTACAGCCAGTTTTTGGGACATGCAATTTTATTCAGCCATTATTTTTTAATAAATTTAGTAGGTTAATTATTTATGGTTCAAAACACATATTACCACGCTATAATCACTCGCACCTGAAAGATAAGAAACAAGCTTTTTTGCCCGCGGCTCCGCTTGCGTTAAATGCTGTTAACGGCCGAAGAAAGTATAATCTTCGGCTGCACCTATATTTAAAAAAAAAATCTAACTAATCTCGAAATGCAAGGACGTAGACAGTTTCTACAAAAATTAAAGACGGGTCCAGAATCTCCGTTAGGTAGGTTAAATATATTTAGTATTTGTCTAGAATTACACTATTTTATTTATCAGTAGCCATTAATTTAAAGTAAATATAAAAAAATGAAAGAAAAAGTTTTAAGACACAAGGAATCGAACATGAAACATAAGATTATAAGACAGACGCGTACTCCATTTCGCTTCACCGCTTCTGAACAAGATGATTTAAATTAAAAATACAATTCATAAATGTTTCGTCGTCGTCTGTACACAAGAATATGAATCGATTTCCTCCGAGTTTTTAGGTTGTTTCAAGAGTAAAAGTAAATAGGTAATAGGTACTTATACATGTATATATATATATATATATATATATATATATTTAATCATTCGCTAGGTCTATGCAATAGCAATAACTACGTTCGCATCACAAACCTACCTAGGCACCAAAGAAGTAGGTAATGGTACCAAATAGATAGGTACCTATATATATATAAAAGGCAAGTAAACATATTTTTTCTCAAATGTAGAATATAGTACAAAATAATTGTGATAGATTAGAAACAAGCAAGATATGATAATATGTGGAACGTGTTTTGCTATACTATAAATACGTACTATACGCAGCATAGGTAGCTAGACGTCAATCAAATGGTAACAAATGGTTATCAAATACAATGTTAGCTAGAACAAAAATATTAACAATACCTTCTTATGCATGTAAACAATAATCTTCGAAGAAATTGCATCGACAAATTTGATTCAGTAAAATATCAAGGACCCTTGTTAAAGTTGGATGTAACTTACAAGTCTGAGCAGCTTTGCTTAACATATTTTAAACAGTAAAAGAATGAGCCAAAGTATATATTTACTTGACTTTTTTTTACAAAATCAGTTGAGTTTGTGAAGGTCCATAGGATTTGTATCACATTTTTGCTATAATATTAAAATGGTTATTATTTGACGAAACCTTATTTCAAATAAGGTACTAAATAATGACAAGGGCTTGTAATTTTGGGTTTCGTGACGAAATTTCGATTTCAGAATCTCTTAGTTGGGAAAGTAAAGTATATTTAGTTTCTGTCTAGAATAACACCATTTCAATAGGTAAGGTTTAAATCAGCAGCCATTAATTCAAAGCAAAAATAAAAAAATGTAAGATTTGTTTTAAAACACCTTGAATCGAATATGGAGCAATAACATTATTAAAACAAACGCGAAGTAGTTAGGAACACCGCTTTTTACCAAGATGATTTATTGAATGTTTTGTCCTCGTTGGTATAAACAAGACTTAATAGATTTTATTCGAGTTTTTGACTTGTTTCAAAAGCATTATTAGTATATAAGTAATATATACATTTAAATCATTCGCTAGCTATATACAACAGCAATAACAACGTTCGCAGGGTCAGCTAGTACCTACATAGGCACAAAATAAGTACCTACTGAATAGGTACCATCATTTACATATAAAAACTAAGTAAGCATATATGTCCTGAAATGTAGGCAATAGTACAAAATAGATGTGATAGACTAGAAACAAGCAAGACATGATAATATGGGAACAGTGTTGATATTACGTGATATAAGTGAACATATAAATACCTACTACGCAGCATAGTACATGTCAATTAAGTGGTGTTACTACGTTAGCTAAAACGCGCAACACCCACGTTAAATATTATCTATACCTACTAATGCATGTACACAATGACCGACTAACAAATTGCATGCACAAATTCGATTCTTCTAAAATATTAGGGACCCTTGTTGAAGTTGGATAAAACTTGTAACAAGTTTGAGCAGCTTTGCTTAACCTATTTTGAAATTCTGTAAAACAACGAGCCAAGGTTAGGGAGAAAGCCAATATTTAGTTTCTGTCTTGAATAAGACCATTTTATTAGGCAATGTTTAAAATTAATGGCCAATAATTTAGGGTAAAAATAAAAAAAATGTCAGAAAAAATTTAAAAAATGATAATAATCGAATATGGATCGATTAGTTAGATCTGTTAGCTGCATCGTTTCTTACCGAAAAGATCTAAATTAAAATACATTTATTAACCTTTTCGACGTTGTCTGTATACAAGACTGAACAGATTTTATCCGAATTTTGGGATTGTTTTAAGAGATATGAATATATCACCATGCAGTGAAAAACTCGAAAAGCACAAGGATGTACACAAGTGAGCGGTTCTCACTGCAGGGCGACGATATAAATTAAAATCAGTCGCTAGTTATATACAACAGCAATAACAAAATTCGAAACTAGTACCTACCTAGGCAAAATAGAAGTAGGTAATAGTACTTACTATATAGGTACATACATATTATAGTAAAAAAGGTAAGTAAGCAAATTTCCTCTGAAATATAGATGATAGTACAAAATAGTTATGATTGATGCCAAGCAAGACATTACAATTAGAGCGTTTCATCTAACTACTTTTTAGCAGAAATTGTTAGCGGTTTGCGATTCATGCTTTTGCTAGCAAAATCTAATGTTGACTTTTAGCGTTTCGTCTTAGCGATATTGCTACCAAAAACCCATGTAGGGAGCTGGGTATTTTGCGCTACTTTTTGACAGCTGACAAATTAGAAAGTGAATCCTTTAAGAAAAATAGTTATAACGTTGTTCTTTTTTTAAGGAAAATTCTATATTTTTGTTATTATCCACAAAAAAGCCAAAATAAAAATACTCGAACATATACAAACATGGAACTGTCAAAAAATTACGCGAAAAGCGTTTCGTTAAAGCAATAACAGCGCCGCTGAAATTATCAGATGCGCTTAGGCGGAACGGGTATTTGGTGCTAAAAAGAGGTTTTACTATTAAATTGCAACGCGGCTCAGAAGGAACACCCTAAATGTGGGAACAGTGTTCTTTTTAAGTTTATAAATACCTACTTTACGCAGCGCATAGACCTACATGTCAATCAAATGGTGCTACGGTGCTATAATGTTAGCTAAAACGAAACGCGGGACACACACGTTGCTATTCGGATCAAAATTAATTCTTAGTAATTGCATATACAAATTTTATTCTAGTAAAGTATTAGGGATCCTCGTTGAAGTTGGATGATAGGTACTTGCAACAAGTCCGACCAATTTCTCTCAACCTAATTTGAACTTCTGTGACAAAACGAGCTAATTTTTTTTTTTACAATATTAGTTGAGTTTGTGAGAGTTAATAGGATTATTGCATTACCATTTTGACATAATTTTGGAAATGGCTGATATTAAACTAAAGTTTTATTTAAAATAAGGTACTAAATAATGACAATAGCTCGTCATTTTGGGTTTCTTGACCAAATTCAGTTGTATAAAGCGGCAATTCCCTAATTTTTTGTATAATTTAGCACTGTTACGCCATCTAATGATAAGTGAGCATCTTGATGACCTTAGCGTTCGCACGCACGGCACGCTATTGCTATGTTAATTGTACACATGCAATATGTTCTCATTCAAATTTTGAATTCCTTTTTCCTTGAGTTTAATTTTGCCTAGTATGTGTCGGTTAAATAAACATTTTTCTCAAAATCTAAAATTACTCGTATCGCTGTCTGAGTTATGTCAGTTTTCCGGAAGTGGAAATGATAAGGTGCTGCTCAAATATAAAAAATGGCACATGCGGATAGAAATAAAAAAAAGACTATTAATAAATAAGAAACACTGTTGTATATCTAACCAGCTTAGCATAACCCTAGCGTCTATTAAATAAATAGAAATTAGCCTTTTAGTTTCAAAGAAACGAACGACAAAATCAGGCCCGCCATGCTACATGATACAAAAAAATATTATTTAAGAAAAGGTATGAGAATAAAAAAGCTTAAACACTGATGCGACTTCCTATAGTGTTATGTCACGAATAGGTGACATACGGCAAACGACTGCTTAGCATCACTCTTTCTACGCCGCGTGATTCCACCACGTTAAGAAAAAGCATTACGCGCGTGCTGAGGGTTCTGATTATTAAAAAATGTTAAATGTATTAAAACAGTCTAATAACGGCATACCGTAATGGCCATCGAAAACTATCGAACCAGTAAATAAATCGCGCAAATTTGTAACTGTATCGTGACTACAGAAAAGTTAAAAAATTGCGAGGGAATCGCAATTGATTTGCGGTTGTCAGTGTACTAAGCTGGTAAGGGGATCAGCAACCGTTGCTACTTCTGGCTATTACTAACAACTTACAGTTAGCAAATTGCACAATTAAAAAGCACTTATCTGAAACATTAGGTAAGTATTTGCGAAATTCGGCAATATTAGGGAGATATCGACTTGGCAAATCACAGACATTAGAAATTTAAATACAGTTTATTCTGTTCGAAAAATCTTTGTCCACAGAAACTCGGGTCGATGCGATACCGGATGACCTTCCTATGGAAGACTCCATCGATTTCAAATACTTTTTTAAAGACAGGTGCCAATAAATGACCCTAACAACACCCGAAGCTCGACTAAAATTACCCCTACTAGTAGAAATATAAATAACTGCATAAAGTACGACCTTGACCCACCCAGCTGCAGTACACAGCTGTCTGCAGACCCTCGCATTGTGGGACCATCTGGACAGGTGGCACACCACTACGGCAAATATGTATGCCACCTTATCTTGTTTACAAACAAACGCAAAGCTACACCACTGTTGGTGCCTGATTTGGTTGACCTTCCTACAGGTGTCGTAGAAGACAATGAACCTGCTTGGCGTTATGAAATTGACAGATTCTTTGCCACACGACCAAAAGGTTGAATCAGTGGCGATAAGCAAGAGAATTTCATCGCTGGTTCATTACTACACTTATACTTGGGTATGATAGAAATCAACCTACGAACGTCAACCTTTTGTGGCGATTCAGCTTTGACCAATGGTATTCCTGTCCAAAATGACAAGAGGGTCACAGCCTACCGCCGTCACACGGATTTTTACAATAAATAAATTATATTTTTTTGTTTTTTTGTAGGGACAAGCAGTCAGATAAACACTGGCGGTTTACAGTTGTGCGATTTATGTAATAATTGCTTAAAAGCACCGCGTCGCAGAATCCCTTAAGAACTTAAGTCACAAATAAGTTGCAATGCAGTCGCACCAAACGATGATTTAACAACTGTAAACCGCTAGGGTGCGGTGGCCCTTCACTGATTATCACCTTTGAAGCTCCGCTACGCACACAAGGTGCGGTTAGCCCTAATATCAAAATACGGATTTGTATGAATTTACATACATACTGTGCGGAGCTCCTAGTGGCTTTACAAAACTAATATACACAATATGAGGCCACACAATTTGAGCCCGTAAAGCATAAAGCACTCAAGCTCTTTGCTGAAGAGTTTAAAATACAGACGCCATATTAAAATGGTGTGAACTTTCAACGACACTAGCGACCGAAGCTCTAAGGTCATAAATGTTTGTCACACTATTCACTTGACAACATAGATTCCTCCAAGAAGGATTTCAAAAAGAGCACAAAAATGAAATAAAAATCATTAAAAAGAGAAACTCCGACAGAAAATTAAAGGTTCATCGTACCCCATGACAAACAAACAACATTTCTGACATTTCTGTTGTACATTTAAGTATATACGTAAATGAAGTGAACAGATGTCTTCGACAGGTGCAGGAGTCAAATCCTGTTTCAGACACTTTCAACGACATATCTTACATTTTTGTGTCCCCTTAATTTTTTTGTAATTAATTTTTGTGTCTTAATTAGGCACTTTGTAATATTTATCATATAATATTAAAACTTTCTCTTTACCGGCGTGAGTTGAGCTTTTAAAAATTTCATGAGTTTTGAGATAGTACCAATAAATTACATATAATACAATATAATAGATACTTATTAATATTAAAAATAAATGTTCCTGGACATAAACTTGGCGACATTTGGTTCCAAACTAAGAGAAGTTTGTGCTATAGATACCAGAATCCAGATAATTGCCACAAAAAGAATTATAGTTGTAATGTAGATACATGCATCATTTATGGAAAATATCCAGAATAAAGACTAACACAAATGCCTATCTCATGAATGTTTGTTTTGTGCGGGAATCAAACTTGCGGAACAGCATCCTTACTGTCAAACCTCGTAGTTTAAAATTTTCAAAAAAAAAAGTTTTTTTATTAAAGTGCTTTATAAATACTTTCAACTAAAATTGGTACAAAATCTGTTTCACAAGTTTTTCAGATATCGCAATAACTCTATTGTTATCTGTACGTATCTGAAGTCTGTACGACACGCATTTGGCTGGTTTTTGTACATACATACGTGACCTAAGAACTTTATCTGTTAAATAAGAAATTTGTATTATTACATAGATATATAAGTGTAAGCGTAAGTATTCATAGATAGATACTTCTAAAGCTTTTTGCTAACCATGATTATTGATTTAAAAATCTAGCCAAAAAAGACCTAGATGGACAGACTAACTGTATGAAACTGAGTCTTGTACGGGAACAACATCGCATTGCAAAAACATCTATGCGTACTTTATGTCAAGATAGCAGAGAAACGCAGTATCGGGGCATTCGTGAGGAAACTCCTTAATTGGTTTGGACTGAGCACCACAAATATTTCTTGCGGACCGCTAAAGATTGCCTCAGCCGTTGTCTGCTTTAGAGAAGCCAGCGCACTGGCCTTTGCAGAATTTTAAATTCGATTGTCAGAATTTTAAAGTCGCCCATTGGGCCTCTGACTTCTCTCTCTCTCTCTGTCTGACTAGAGCGGTCACCCATCTAAAGACTGACCACGCCTGACATTACTTGGCACAACTTTTCTGATAGACAAATATCACTCAGATGTTCAGATTCTTAACTGAAATATTCTGTAACCTAGGCTACAATATTTCGCCAGATACTTATTTTCTCTAGATTATGTGCTGAGCTTCCGATATTTTCAGCACAAACTCGTAACAATCAATAGTACATGGTTTTAAAGATTTGCCGTGACTCTTTTAACAGGCCAAAGGAATCGTAAAAACTTAAACGTACACGGTCAGCGCACGACGCGGGGCGGGCGTCGAACCGGTTACGTGCACCCGGCGGCAGGTGCACCGCGCCAACGGGGTACATCACTGGTTTGCTGGCTACACACCTACCTATCAATTGTAATTACATGTAATCGACAACGATTTTATCATATTTTTTTTTATTGTCGACATTACGTTTAGTTAACGACGGAATATTTATATATAGTAAAATACTAGCTATAATATGTATACGGAGACGTATGTAGGTAATAGGTTCATTAGGTACTATGTGTGTTCCTACATAATCTTGGTAAAGATCGATTAGACTGTGATAAACTAATAAAATACGCAGAGTGAGTTTACAGGATGAGAAATCAACTTAGATATTAAGATACATCTTGAATTGTAAACATCCCGCCTAAAGTTGGGGGTTACCGCAGCATATGAAACACCAATAGGAACCGGGCACCTGGTTTCCACCATTTAAAATGTCACTGTAGTGTGTGTGTGTGTGTGTGTGTAGCCTTGAGGGAAATGGATTTATTAATGGTAAGTAATAAAAGATTTTGCAAATTTACACAGTCATTGATACTCAGCTACTTATTTGCGTCTTACTTTGATCGTTCGACATTACTTTTATATTATCTTGTCATGTTATATGTAAGGTAAGGCAAACACAGTTCGGTTTTAGAGGTGGTTCGCCCCTCGAACACTTAGGTTGCGGTATGAACTACTCTGTCGAGGTTCACTCTGGGGTTGCGGCAACGCGCGAGTAATGCCCCTGGTGCGCCAAGCGTCCATACGCTACTACAACTTAATACCAGGTGGACTAAGTAGCATTAAATCACTAAAATCACTGTTTTCATATTAAAATTATGCTGGAAACATTCAGTCATAGCGTAGTGCAAGCGTTCTAGTAAATTATGGCAGGACTGTAGCCCATCTAGCACTTAAAAATATTCATGTGACTTTCAGTGCGAATTTAGGACAGGACCTTCAGATGCCAGATCATCTTATAAGTGTTATGTTAAGCATCTAGTAGTCTATCTTGTACCGAGTCACCGACCAGCCACGAAGATAAGAATGGATACGAAGGGGTTCAAGGGGGCCATCACGCAGGAGACAAATTATGCTTTACTTGGTGTGATAAATACACAAAAGGAGAATAAAACAGAACAGAAGCAAGAACAAAAATGCCTAAGCATCAATTTACTAAAGCACTGGTTATGTTCGAGTTTACCAATCTAGCCTCGTCTAAAATAAATCAAAGTACAAATGGATAGATCGATTTGGACAAAATTTGACATAGTTACGTACCTACATATCCCACGCAAAATACTTTATTACAATACAGTTGAACTCACAACTTCAAGGGCAACATTACAACCTACAGTCAGTAAAATAAACCTGTTTAGTTATATATATGTAGTCTAGACAGAAGTATAATTTATGTAACATTAGTTTTTTCCATGGTCTCTGCCCGTGCCGCAGTTACATTTTTAATTAAAATATGTATATATCCCAGCCATCTGGTTAAATTAGCCAGGTAATTGGGCGCCTAGGGACATCGTTTAGTATGGAAAAAAATTTATCATATAACCGAACAGATTATATTAAATGAAACTTTGCTGGAAAGGAACTACGTTTACAAAAGAGTAACTGGACCTAACCCAACATACATGGCTTATACAGTGCGATTTCTGTACCTTTCATTTCCATACTTGACGATCTGCCTAGGCGTACAATTAATTGTTCAATTAAAATTAATAAAACCAGATGGCTGCGACATAATGTTTTTTTCTACTAAAGCATTTCTATATAAACGCTCTTTTTTAAGTTGAATGCAACAAATTTTGCTTGGCTTAGTAGATGTTGGACTAGTAGCGACACAAAGAAAACACACAGGCAGATGTACAGATTGATATGTCTTGACAATATCTATTGAAAAACATAACAAGGAATAGAAGCTTATTCTTTTCAATTGACACACGTACAAAGACAATGACACTACTACATGCATATTATGTCTATTAAATGTCATCTTGTGTGTTTGTTACTTGTGTAGAAAATGTATGTATACATATACTGTGCGCTTGCATGTGTGTATACTATTAAAAATTCTAAAACCAGTCTAAGGAAATTGGGCATACGGGAAATGTACTGTGCGGATCGGACCGATGTAATGGAATGCGCAAAGGCAGACGCCTCGTCGCCTTAGTGTCGTGACGTCACCGGATGTAAACTGCTCAACACACAGACACACACACACACACATAGACACAGATTAATCATCTTCCAACAACCGCATTGAGTTCTCAGTCACGTCCATGGGCTAACGTAGAGAGGAATAGTAAGACAATTGGGGTACAGTTAGAGAAAAATATGTTTTAAGTTACAGGAATATTCTGCTGTAATAATGTTTAACTATTTGTTGAAAAACTGTTATTATGCTCAAGTTTAAGAATACTATCCTACTAATATTATAAATGTGAAAGTTTGTATGTCTGGATGGATGTTTGTTACTCAATCACGCTTCAACCACTGGACGGATCGGGATAAGACTTGGCATACATATAGGTTAGGCCCTGGAATAGTATATAGACTGGGCTAGGCTCTAAACATTCAAAAGTTCCTGCGGGAATAACTATAACAGAATTAAACGAACTAAAACTGCACCAATAGCATGCTATAGCAATATATTGGTATAACTAATTAATTAATTAATTGGAGTTAATTAAGGAGTTCCACGTCGATAACCGAATTAAGGGCGGGCGGAGCCGCTGGCAAAGTCTAGTTAAATTTAAAGTTGTAATACTCACTTGAAACCAAATATCTAAGGTATAATAAAGAGTCTTATTGAGAAATACCCGGACTGGACAAGAATATACTTTGTGTACTGTTAACACAAATTTTCGTTTGGAGGTACGTTGAAGTTAATGATTTCAAAAAGATAAGATAATATGCATATTTTCTCTTCTATTTGTTGTAGCATGAAGAAACAATGTAAAACATAACTATAAAAGATACACTCTAATCTGGACAACATTATTTGCCACTGAGAAAGAGACAACTGCATTATTAACCGGATTATTTCGTCTCTTTTCCTCAGAAATTGCAATAAATGTATATAATAGATATGCCTAGTAAATATGTTTAAAATTGCATTAATACGAATTAGCTTTTAAAAATTTAATTAGCTTCATTTCAATCAAAAATCCTAATACGATCTTTAAACATCTTTTGACATAATATTAACGCATAGGCAGCCTCAAAATATTCGTCGAACGTCTGTATTAAGCTTAGATTGAGCCTATCACAACATGGTTTTTCAAAGATATTCATATAGATAGACACAAATAACACAAAATTACGTGGTGCTCCAGTTTGAATACGTTACAACCCGTCCCACTTGTTATAATGTTTGAGAACAAGTCCGACCCGCGCCACGTCAGAGCTCGTACCTTGTCATTACACCCCACGTTATAAGGCACCACGGGATAGGGTTGAAAGAATTATAATATTGTAAAAACATGGGGGTTGTGTTTTGAAATTGCCGGTCATTATCCGCTAGCTGTTAGGAAGTATGGGTAAAAAATAAAAGTGACGGAATATAATACGATTATTTACTAAGTTTGATATTTTTACTTCAATTACCATAAAAAAGTACCTACTACATAAACGAAATCCAAAAGCCATATAACATAACCTTATTTTATAAGATATTTATAAGACAAAGACATAGATAGGGAACGATATTCATTAAAGATACAAAGGTTTTATTATGAAAAAAAAAAAAAAAAACTACAGCAAAGAAGTGTATTTGATATCAAAAAGTTCATTATTTTTATCATTTACCTACTTATTGTTTTAGTTCGTTTGGTGATTTAGTTTCTTAAACATTGTATTATGGCAGCACATGACCTAATCCTAACTAATGAATATATTAAATATATACGAATAATTTGTTTGTAACAGCGCAGCGCATCTATTTGACCTGAGTTTTTGCACAGGAAAATAGAAGGGATAGAAAAGGACAAACATTGCAGAAGTTGGTTACGTCTTACTACAGGGTTTTTGCCTTGCTGTAGGGACAGATATCTAACATTGGACAGAGTAACAAGACCACCATACATATTGGTTTATTTATTACTTGTATTTTTTCCCAACTGTCCCATACATAAATAATGTTTGGTACCTACTGTTCGATTAATATTTAAGTAGTTAAATACGCTATAAACATTCAGGCCACGTTCTATCCGACGCCTATCCGTCTACATTAGCGGCTCGCACGATCAGACATACATACATTCATACATTACAAACTAAGTCCAGGGCCACTTCCATACATATGCGTAATATTTGCTAATGTAAGCGGTGATCTCCTTTCTAACAGTTCATCCGTCACAGCACACAAACCTAGGCTAGATAGTGATGTTGCCAGGTGCACCGTGACAAAAACACCCTGATTAAAGAATACGTATGATATAAAGAATCATTAATATAATATGTGTACCTATATCTGTACTATTATTACTAGTACAAAGTTAGACGTCTTATTATTTGAGCAGTTAGTAGATATTCACTAAAATAATGATAGTAAGAACCAGACAGTGTATAATGGATATTTCATTTGAGAGAATATAAAAAGATTTTTTTTGCAAAGTTTTAATCGAAAAGTGCATTTTTAGTAAAAAAAATGTTTAGTTATTTATTTCTATACATTTATATTTCAATAATAAATATACTGTGTTTAGACAGGACTTTGTTCACCCGGATGCGTACCTGCATTTCCCCGACATCCAACAAGAGCAGGGTTCAAATCACCGGTGGTAACACAAAACCGGTGCATATCTTTTCGAGATATGTATTACTTCCGTTCGGTCTCTCATCCGGCTTTTTAAACAAATAGCCGTTGAAATGTTATATATGTCTTTAATGTAAAATCGATTTAGATTATTCCCATACAATTTATTTTTACGTATGACTGTAAACATTTTGCCACTCCAAATGCGTCATTGTCAAATTAGCAGTTACAATAAGCATATATATTTAAAAAAAACCTGTGGATAGTTAAATAGCCACTTTTTTATAGAATTTATATTTCAAATTCAAATTCAATATAATTTATTCAGTTTAGGCTACAATAATTGAGCACTAATGAATGTCACTACGCCATCGGTTCGTAAGTCTATAGGGCGGGAGACCTTGTACTGAGCTGAACCGGCAAGAAACTCAGCAAGGGCATTTCTTTTCTCCCTTTCTCTTACAGCGTCTAATTAAAATATTGGAAAATGCCCTCCCTATCATAAAAGGATACTTTCCATTACAAACATAAAAAACATGAAATATAAAGCACAAGCACAACATAAAAAAGTATCTAATATTAAAAAAAGACAGTTTATGTATTCATCACTAAGAAATACATTTTACACGTTGAAAGAATGAACGAAAATAGATGCACGAAACAGATTTATAAATCTGAAGCAATTGGTAGGGTCGGTAGAGGTAGACCTCGGCAACCGTATGTAGATCAAATTGAGTACGTTCTCAGAAAAGCCCAGGTTAGGAGTACTCGGAACCGTAGGAAATGTATGAAAGCATTGATGCGTATAGATGAGGCAAGAGAGGTATGCCAGGATCGTAGCAAGTAGCAGACTTTGGTCTCTGCCTACCCCTCTGGGAAACAGGCGTGATGTTATGTATGTATATATGTTATACATTTTATTATTTTACGATAACTGTGGTCATTCAGTAATTCACGGGCATACCCGAATAAATCACTATAGTCCTGCGTGATAGGTGGTGAGCCCATCGTGGCAACACTGATGACTGACAGAGTGTATCAGACTTTTGTCTAATACACTGTATCAAGCTGGACTAAGGTGGCCATAAGTAGTAAATTACCAGCCTATGAGTAAGTAGTAGATTCAAAGACCAGAGACAGAATAATAAACCGAATTGACTTTGCCAGTTCGGGATAAGCAGTCGGGCCCGCGATCGCGTCACGGGCGCTCGTATTACTCGATATAGGTACCTAAACGTAAGTCTAACCGGAACAATCAATTTGGAAATAAAATCATCCAAGTGCGAGTCGGGCTCGCGCACCAAGGTTTCCATACCATTATCTATAAAAACGCTAAAAAAAAACACGTTTGTTGTATAGGAGCCCCCTTAAATATTTCTTTTACTCTGTCTTTTAGTTATTGTTGTTATAGCGGCAACAGAAATACAGCCTGGTGACAGACGGACGGACGTTCGGAGTCTTAGTAATAGGGTCCCGTTTTTTACACTTTGGGTACGGAACCCTTTTAAAAAGTCTAACAGAATTGGCCGCATTCTCAGTAGAAGCTGTATGTTATCCTAAAGTCACTAATATTTTAATTTTATTCTAGATGTGTCTATGTGAGTAACGATGTGTAAGATCTTTATAACGTATGTATGTGTGTGTATCTCTGGACCCTTACTACAAGGAAAACTAGTGGCAAGAGTGCGACTTGCAACAATTATTTATTTATGATAAATAGAACTAATATCCTTTTAAAGCAGCTAAATAAAAATGCAAATGCAACAAATAAAACACAACCGTATAATTCACCTGCATTTTTTTTCAATCGAGACATTTAATAAAGTGATCGATTAACTGTCGAAGACGTTAAAACATAATTTATTCATCAACTAATAGCTCTATACGCTATTCATTTATATACGTGGACATATCCGCAGAGGTTACCCTGTGAAGGGGCGGTGTACGCTTGACCTCTTTAGTGTTGTAGGTGGGACCTAGGCTTTGTTTATATTGTTTACAAAAAAGCAAAACCAGGCAAGTGCGTATCAATGCGCATTCAGTTAGGGTTTTTTAGAATGAGAATTATTGTGGATAGGTATCTAAAAAACTTGTGAACCGAATTTCATCAACGTTAATTATGATGAAAAAGATAATTATTAATTTCTACAAATGCTACGTTTTAAGATTTTTAAAACAAAAAGTTCAAAAGTTAGAAGAGTTCTGCCAATGGACGTTCGCAACACCATCAGGCATTACTCGCGCATTGACGACCCTCTAAAACTTAAATCACTCACTTCTTGAAGAACCTCCTACTTTTTAGATAATATAAAAACAAAGGTGTACAAGAAACAAAATTTTAAACTAAATAAAAATTAAAACAACTTTATAAAAGTTATAAATAGACACACAAAATAACTACAAATAAAAACTAATGATTCGGGGGATAATTCATTTTCGTTCTCTTAAAATAATTCAAATTTCAAAGGGAAGGGAGAGGGAGGGAAATTTCTCTTAATAGTCCATTGAATTGTTACATGAGCTTTGCATTTGTTAGAGGACGCAATTTTATTTTTAGGACATGTGTGGGGGTCAATAGAAGCTTAACCTTAAGTTTGCCACCCTTGTCATCCGGCCGCCATCTTGAAAAAAGGGGTGAAAACACTTTTTTCGCGATATCTCGGAAACTAAGCGTCTTCCAAAAAATTCGCAAAAATCATAATTTGTAGCAAATTGTTTTGCCTACAAATATGTTTCGTAACTTTTTGCCCTCAATTAAAAATTAAAGAAGTTATAAGCAAAAAAGTGAGAAATTTTTTATAAAAATTTTCTTTTTTGTTCTATAACTCTTTTTATATACATTTTACAAAATTACCTCAGACCAATCTTGCAGTAGATCTTTTGAGGAAAATTTTTCTCTTTAATTTTTTTTAATTTCATTCATTTAAAACGCTGTTTCAGCGCACCAAAGTTAACCGGGTTCGTCAATGTTCACAGAATCCGGTCAAAACGAAATTTTTAGCTGATTTTTAATTTTTTTTTATTGTAAATATATTCTTAAATTTTTTTTGTTAAATTCGTACAACTTAACTTATTCATTCCTAACTCTTTTCCCCGCCGCCTATGAGGTAGAGTATGTAGGCGCGTTTTTTTTTGGTATCTTCTGTGGAGACACAACTCCAACGGCGAATATAAAGCTAAGTACTTAGTGACAATTTCTTTATTTATTCTATTTTACTCTTTATTTTCTTTGCATATTTTGATAACTTTATATTTTTATAATAATTTACAGCCATAAACGTTGTAAACATTATATGTCAAGCATTTTATCACCTATGATATGACACCTTATTTGTTGAAATCGGATAACTAGTTATTGAGAACAGCTTGTATTGGCATCCAAATGTTTCCACGCTTTTTCCAGCCCCAATATTCAGGATTTTGATATCTTCCGAGCCTCGACTGGACCTAGTGATATACTCGGAGACTGTGAAAACGAGCTGCATCTTGTGTTGGAGGCAGCAACGATAAATTAAATGAATTTTTAGTCACTGTTTTGGTACATCGTTTTTAACGCAAGCCGTCTAGTGAGTCGTCTTTATTACAGCCGTATAAAGCTATGAAAAAACGTTCGCCAACAAGAGTGAGCAAAGATGGATCGACTTTCTCACTCAGGAATAGCGCGGTACCACCAGCTAATTCAGGATGTCACGTAAAAAAAAACGATCCTACAGACTCTATCTCATAGGTGGCGGGAAAAAAAAGAGTTAAGAATGAATAAGTAAAGTTGTACGAATTTAACAAAAATTTTTTTAAGAATATATTTACAATTAAAAAATAATCAAAAATAATTTAATGTAATTAAACATTACGTTTTGACCGGATTCTCATGAGCATTGACGAACCCGGTCAACTTTGGAGCGCTGTAACAGCGTTTTGAGTGAATAAAATTAAAAAAAATTACAAAAAAAAATTTTACTCAAAAGACCATCTACAAAGATTGGTTTGAGGTAATTTTTTTGTAAAATGTATAAAAAAAAGTTAGAGAGCAAAAAAGTAAATTTTTATAAAAAATTTCTCACTTTTTTGCTTATAACTTCTTTAATCTTTAATTTAGGGCAAAAAGTTATAAATATATTTGTGGGCAAAACAATTTGCTACAAATTATGTTTTTACGATTTTTTTGTAAGACCCATAGTTTCCGAGATATCGCGACAAAAGTGTTTTCACCCCTTTTTCCAAGATAGCGGTCGGATGACAAGCGTGGCGACCCCTCAAACTTGAGGTTAAGCTTCTATTGACCCCCCACATATGTCCCAAAAATAAAATTGCGTCCTCTAACAAATGCAATATTCGGTCCTTAAATTGTAACATTGGACATCAATGGACTGTAAGAGAAGATTTTGCTTTAACTTTCATTCTAAAAGAATTATTCAAATTTGGAAGGCCTGAAATATACCGCGAGTTCCACGTTTCACAATTAAACTGCGTAGTAGTTTTTGTTGAATACCATGTCGACCATTATTAGAGACAATTTGAATGATTTAATTAAAACTTTACAATATTTATCGAATATTTTTGGGGGATGGTAGCGCAAAAGCAACGGAAAGGGCAGAGCAATGGAGCAACAATAAGTCTGTCAGGGTGCTTATTAAGACTCTATACAGACTCTGAAATTCGAGAGTAAAATGAATGCAAGAAGGTTTTACCTCTCGAGACCCGTAAATGTTCCTAATCAGCGCCAAAGTCAGGTAGTGTATACCTAGCTACACTAGCTACATCAGAATATAAAAAAAAATTTTTTGCGTTGTTGTTATAATTAAACAATTTTATAAATGTTATCTATTGTAGATTACCTATTTCAAATTCAAATTGCAATAAAAATGATTATAAGCAAGTTAAACGTACCAATGAAATGGCGCGCAGAAATAATAATTAATTAAATAAAAGACTTTTTAATATCAATATTTAGGTTTATCGCATGAATCGGTGTTATATAATATACATTTGGTATATGGTTATTTATATACATAATTTCATGGAATATAGGTAAGTACAGTACAAGTAAGTAAGGTACTTAAATGTAACTTAAACATGTACTTACATACGTTATCAAATTTGATGTCATTATGAGTTTTGTGTCATTAAACTAGTGTATATTGTTATAAGTTATTGTATTTAAATTAATGATGAAGTACGATAACGTCCACGAGTAACAACATTCAAATAAAACTACTTCTATTCTATGCATTTGTCGTAAGTGATAATAGGAAAATTTAATAATAACTAACAATTTAATGGAAATTAGTAATTTTATAAAAGAAAAAATAAATAAAAGTTGAATCGAATAAAAAAAATTTGGAAAATCCAAAAGTGCACGCCTCATAGCGGTCATTCACATTTAAAAAAAAAAATCTAAAACAAAAACTCAAGTTTTTTAAAATAAAATAACAAATAAGGTGAGGAAAAAATATACTATAAAATAAAAATAAAAAAATATATATAGATATACAGTATACAGTGGTATATTAGTTTTTTATAAATTATAATTAAACGACAGTACTTAGAACGCTAATATTAACTAGGAATCAGCACAGTGTAATACTTTATATATTAAAAACAAAAGTATTCCGGTAAGATGAATTTTTCGACCGATTTCTCTGCCACATACATGGTCACATAAACACAGACTCACGGACGTCCAAGAATGATTAGTTTTAATGTTATTATTTATTATATTAAACAAATTAATTGTTTATAAAATGTACCATATGTGCTAGACCGATTATTTAACTTCATATTAGTGCACTCATATTATCCTGTAAGTGTTATATTAAAAAAAAAAACGTCATTTAAGTTTCGAAAGACTGGGTTTTTTAACATGTCGAGAGTAGAGCACTACCTCACCGCTCCGCTTATGAGGCGTGCAAAAAGCGGAGCATCACACTGTTCTTTCTTTGATAGAGCTAGATGGGAAATTTAAGCAGACGCCTATGGAAAAATATTACTTAGAAGAGAACCCTTAAAATGACAGACTTTTAAGACAACAAAATAAATAAGTAGAATCAAGGCGACTTTAAAAACATAGAAAAAAAAAAACAATAAAATTAATTACCAATATCAACTAAAACTATTTTTCTGCCTTGTAACAATGGTTTAGATGACTAAAATTAAATATAACACTGTATTGTAAACCAACGTTGTTAATGACTCTTTTTTCATGGAAACGAAACACAGACAGAAATTTATAAATTCAATTTCGAATACCTGAAATAAAAATCCAAATCATAGAGTCAACTAGAGAACACAAAAACTATCCATCCGCAAAACTCTGTGTCGGGAGCTTACATTTTGTTGAAAGCTCAACATGTTTCATCCACACATTGAGCGGCTTCTTTCTTTATCTTATCACACAATTTTCTTACCGGTGGAAACAATCGACAAACGAAACGTAAACACAGCAAGACAATGCTCTCGGTAACGTCAACACGGGTTCGGTAGATAACGCACTATATACGCTGGACCAATGCACTTGGTTACATCACTAAACTTTGTTTGGTCTCGTCCGGTCCGACAATCGCGCGGCTCACCCCGCAGCGGCCGCTCCGTCACACTGCAACAGCCATGGCCGACTGCCGCTCACTCGCTATCGGTGTTGCCCAACTGTCGACGCGGTTACCCTATCGGTTCACGTTTGGCCGCGTGCGTGACGCGTTCTTATCGCAGGGGAAAAATAATTTTAGTAATAAAATTAACGTAAATAAAAATAAACGCCTTGGTTTTAAAAAAAGAAAGCAACATATATGTACGATACGCAACATTATCTAAGTAGACAAATTTCATGCAATTTTAGAAATACTTCACTATATACCATCAATAAAAGAGGGTAATAGAAAATAAGCAATAAAGATAAAATGTATATTATGGGTACTAAACAAATTTGACTTGATTACATTTAATATACGTATACAACGCTTAAACCAAAAATTACAATATATTAGGCGAATATCAGTTATTAGTTAATAATCAACAAAGTGTTAAAAGTTATTTTTAAATTACAAAATTAGCTTAATAGCGAAGTGCATATTAAAATTATAATGTATTAATGAAAAACTGGTTGCCTGTAAAGTCGGTATACGGGCGAAAGTTTTACGTGACAATGATTTTATGTCTGTCTCTCTCGCTCTTAGGCGGGCGCGTGCCTCTCACTCGCTCTCATTGTGAGCGCATAACGTGAGCGGAGCGTAACGCAGTTTCTTGAAGTGTCACCCGGCAAACCAATTTATAAGACGTTGTCACGTCAAAATAAAACCAAAAACCTTATTGTATCATATCAAAAAATGGACAAATCCTAAATAAAATTCAAGGTACAATATTCGCCAACTACCTCTTTCTGTATTATATAGCAAATTATATACTTAAAAAATATTAAAACAATCAAACGAGAGACAACATAAACAAAATAGCCAGCATATATTTTCTAAAAAATGTACCTAAGATTGTGGGACAGAAAGCTCTCGGACGCATGGCAACCCATCACAAAAAGCGACGTTGCCGATCCTCCTCCTGCGGCTCGGGCGCGCTCACCGAACGTAACATTAATGAGGTTAAAGTTTCTGTACGACTTTTTTTTTAATTTTCAGTCGAAGAAGCGACTGAAGGGAGAGACGTTCCGGTTAATCTTGGTCGGTAATTACAGATTAAGACACAACCCGCTTGATTAATCGCTTTAGATGTTCAAACAAAGAGAATTTAGATGATAAGGAACTTTGTACAGTCTGGAATTTATATCTTTATCTTTTTACTACTATAGATCAGTTCATCAAAGACGAACTTAACTATATTAATAGATAATAGCCAAATAAATAAATCAGAATTATTGTAGATTTTTGGACTTGTTAACTTTGAAATAGAAGCGGTTATCCTTTTAGATTTTTTGGGTAATTAGGAGAGGCAGAAGAATATACTAGGATTTAAATTGCCAGTGGTAGTGGTAGTGAGTAAACTGCGCCAGTTTTTTAACCTGCGTCGGAGAAGAGGTAATTTGCCTGAAGACTGTTGCAAAGCCATAACCGTCCCGCTGTACGAGTTAAAAGAGTCGCAGCAAGATTGTAAGAACCATCACGGACTAAACATATACATATCTACTCAGCTTCGTTAGGAAATTATACCCGTATGTTTGGATCGAGTGAGGGATGGAATGGAAAGAAAATAAGAAAGCGCGATTCTAGACTTAGACGTAAAATATTCAAAAAAATTAAAAGTCGTGCTTTTGTGGATCTGGAAAAGGTTTATGTCTAAGTGATGTTGAGGAATGAGTTACAGGGCAATGTCTGTGTACGGAGTCAGAGACAACTCGGTCTGAGCACTGAAATCTCTATACAGTAATTCCAGTTTATGTGTCAAGAAAAATAGGTCACACACAGATAGGAGTTAACATAGAAAAAGGCATTAGACCGAAGTTTCATAGAAGAAATAAAAACAAAACACATATTAATAGAAATACAAATAATGTAGTGTTTTCTGCAAAACCATAAACTTAAACTGTTGATAATATGAGCTTATAAACAATTACTTTGCAATAAATAACAATAGTGATACAAAATTACATTAAATATATTTAATTTAAAATCCACTATTTTCGGTGACAGATTGCAAATTCGGCACTTTTATTCCGATCAAGAGTGCTAAACGCGCATACAAAAGTCTTCACTTCAAAAACCTTTCTTTGTTCTTGCCCAGATAATAAAGGTTTTTGATATGCCACTAAGGTGACCAATATTTTATTATTATAAAGCTGGTATTTATGCCTTGACATCTAAAGCCAACTTAGTCCAGGTACACTGCTATTAGAAGCGGCGATGGGCTCCCCAACTGTCACGCAGAACTAATGTGGATGGTGACTTAAGAGCTACTTTTATAACACGTTGTCTATCGACAACATACATTGCTATGCAGATATGATAGTCTGTGCATTTACCGCTAAGAAAAAACCACTCGACAAGGTCTTACAATTCCAGAACACACCTTTGCTACTTCAAAGAGTGTTGGGTTCCTTGATGTTGGCAACTCCTGACTTGTAACCTGCAGTGGTGACTTACTACTAGGCAACAAACACTAGGCGGTCGATCATATCGCTACTAATAATTCCAACTTGACGTAATTACACGTAACACCTATGATAAATTTTAATCTAATCAAAGCGCAATCTTAGATTAACAACTGACTTAAGAGGGCGTATAGAGGAAAAATGCCCATAGTACTTTGTGAGTAAATCAAGTTAAAAAAATAGGTAATAAAAAAAATATAGATACTACATTTTAATTTCAAGGTCTGACATTAGCATATCATATCTGTTGAAAAATCACAAAGATACCTCAATTTTTTTTTTTCGAATTTCAATGTATTTTTACAGCGGTATTCAGTTTAGCTGAAATTTCATAATTATATTGCTAATGGCTATGTACCTTAGCATAAACGTGCCGTTTCGACAGTATACAAAGAGACACAGTTCTACGTACGATAGGCGCTAGCACGTAACCGCACGTTGAAAATCTCGATTTTCGTATAGAATTTAAATATTTATTCAGAACTATGAATGTAAATTTACTTGGTCATATTAATATATATTTTATGAAATAAGAATCAAAAGATATAGATATGGTAGAGCGCTTACAAGGAATGTAAGTGGCAATTGCAGGTTCAAGTCCTGGTTCGAGGTTAACCTTTTGACTGAATTTTTGCTACGGAAGTATTTATTTATATTGATGATATAGCCCTAGATATGGCATTTATATATATTTTCTACTAAGACTCTAACCTTTATAAACCAAGAAAGATTTTTCTATGTATGAATATTTATATTATATTTCTTAATTCTATCAAGATTTTGTGTCTTAGTAAGAATCAAGAGAATATTATTGTTAGTTTCCCTAACAATTTGAATTAAAGCCCAAAAATTAAATGTCATAAAAAAATTTAACTAACTTTTTTAATTAATTAAATAATTATTATATTAGCATTTCCACCTAAGTAATGTTGAAACTATGACATACATTTTCGTCAAAGTGTATTTAGGACTGTAACAAAATCAATAAAATTCTCACAAACTTTACTCGTTTTGGTATGCTATCACCTTAATACAAAGCCATCGGCTGTTATTAGCAAAATTTTAATAGAAATAATAATATTGGAGTTATTAATATTTAATGTTTTTCGGCCATACTTCGTGCATATTCCGCGTTGTATGCAGTTGTCTGGTTTTATGTCCCCTCTTAATTATTCATTGATTTATCGAAGTTATTGACATTCTAAAAACCCACGAAGGACTTTGCGTTTAATTCTAATCCAACACAAAATTACACAATGCTCTACAATTAAGAAGCCCAGCTATGTTCGTTCATCGGAAAACAATACGCAAAATTAAGTAACGTCTGGCGTAGTCAGTACCTGGATGGATGACCGGCTAATGGAGCCGGTTTTGTCCTGGCAGGCATCTTAAAAACTGTGACAGTCGAGGGGCCACTAGTTTGGCAACGTCCACCAACACGGACTAGGCCAGCGTGGTGGACTATAAATGTCCTTCTCTAAGGAGAGATCTGTAGTAGAGCATATTTGTATAACAGCTTAGGCGAACGATGCCATTATGTAAGAAAACTGATTACTGATAAAAGATTTTTATAATGAAAAAAATAAAATGGTAAAAATTACTTCGAGCAGACGAGACAGGATGATGATTAATATCAATAATAGCGTACGTGCCTTTGACAGGACAAATAGAAAGCCTCCATGTGCATGTGATACCAATTAGTTTAGAAAAATGTGCCAAAAGAGTAGTCTCCCATCCAGAGACTGACCGCGCCCGATGTTGCTTAAGTTTAAAGATCGTTTTCAAAAGAAAAATACAACTAGACAACGAGCTTGAAAATAGATTAGGCTAAATTATCGCGTCCCTTAGTGTAATTTTACTATTAATGTGGCTTTATCTTGTCCCATAAGTCTTAACTTACCACATTTTAAATAATAATAGATAAAATAAATAAATACTATACATAACAGTAAGCTTTAGATGGACGAAAAAAAGGAGATCTCTTACAGTTATACACATAAGATGAGGTGTACACGAATAAGTGTCAAATTGAAAATACAGGCGCTGCGAGTGTTTTCAAAGGGACGCCATTAGGAATAACCTTTTACGCTCACGTATCATACAACGTTTTTTAATGCATTCTGCGAGGAAATAAAACCTACAGGCAAGTAATGTGCTATATATTTTTTTTGCGGAAAAATTTTGCATTATAAATATTTCCACATCGACTGACAGATAAAACCTTTCTTGCAGGTGGGCATTACAATAAAGTTCAGTGAATTTGTTTTTTTTATATATTTTAGAATTAACACCAAATATGTAACAGAGTAATATGTATAGCATTAGTAGATTCAGATATAAGTATAACATTAGTATTAATTTCAATATTGATTTGCAAACCAAACTTACGTTGCATGCAGGTGGACATTACCTACAATCCCAATAAAGTTCACTGATTTCTTCTTATTATCGGACTGCATCGCAAAAAATAAAATTCTAATTTAAAAGTATTATTTACTTTTCGACCTCGTCATCTGCGACATAAAATTATTTTTTAGCGTTCAATATCGAGACTACATTAAAGTTCTCAAATAATAAACAGCAATAGTTTTTCTTATGTAAAGCTGCAAAGTTGTTATTCAGTGCGAATCCTTGTACAGAATACTAACTACCGAGCAAGCAAAGAATACTTAGATTCAAAATTTTAATCAAGAGCGTATGCCGTGCAAGACACAATTTCTCAACTTACTGCAGCACGAAATTTTCCTTTCTAGGCAACAACTATAAATTATTCAGCGTTTTATTATGCATGGCATTACAGTTTTATACATAAAATTATCTTTGTAATTTTTTATTATTTAAAAAAAAATTATTAATTTAAAATATGAAAACTGTTTTTTTTTAATCGATGCAATCAAAGATGTTATCGGTAACGTGAATATATCCAAATTATCCATTATTCTAATTGACAACTCATATCATACTAACCAATATTATAAAGTGGATTTGTTTGTTTATCAAGAATGTCTCAAGAAATTGATATAAAATTTAACAACACGTACCTAGCCTATATTTTACAATTTGCTTTAAGTTCAAATCTAATATTAAACCATTAATTTTGCAAATAAATTTATAAAAAACGACAGTTGTAATTATATAATTCTAAACTTACGTCAGTTTGTGTAACGATAACTTAGGTTATTTACAAAATTTGTCCCTCGATTTGTCTTTTTCGCATCACATTTTCAATTAATAACATTTATGAGGTTACATCATTGCCTCTTGTGAATAGTTCTAGTAAATGATGTAGGTACCTATTAAGTACATTACACACAGCGCCATCTGATCCCAAACTAAGTAAAGCTTGTATTTTGAGTACCAGACAATAGATACAGATATATATAAATACTTTTTTTAATAACATATTATACATAGACAACCTGGACTCAAGACAAACACAATGTTCATCACAATAATGTTTGTCCTGCAAGGAAATCGAACCCATGCCCCTCGATTTAGCTGACAGATTACCTACTGAACCATGAAGCGGTCAATTACGGTTATTTGAAAATTTTCATTTTAAAATCCATAATAAAAATAAACATATGCGCCAGTTACAAAAGAATAAAACCCTTTTTTATAGAATATCAAAATAAAAAAACTTATTTATTATATTTTTTAAAAAAAATGTTATTTTATCCAAATGTGATTTTATCGAATTATGAATCATTTTAATTTGCCAGACATGACGGTGTATTTGAAACAGCTGCGAGGATAAATCACGTTGCAAATTAACGTTATATATTTATTTATTTATGGACATATCTATCTACTTATATATAAAAAAGTGAAATTCAATTGACTGGCTAATCACACATCTCAAAAACAACTTGACCTTCAAAGCTAAGGTTATAACAAAATACAATATTTCTTTTTTTAACCCAATAAAAATTTGTGTATTTTTAAGATTGATTTACTAGAACTTTATAAAACACGAGAAGTCTTTTTTGATTTGGTAATTTGTGATATATACCATCACGGGTAGGGGTCGATCTAACTCTTACTTCAAAAGTTATAAGCCGTTTTCCTCCCCACTTCTTAGGTCTCAAATCTCAATTTACGACTCCCACCCATCGCAATTATGTCGTTTTACAAAATGTCTATAAAATTATTTCCTATTTTTTGGCTGCTTTTTCATTGTTTAGCCGATTTTAGAAAAATAACATGAAAATGGTGAAAAAAATTGCCAATTTTGGCAAAGAAGCGTTTTAAATACTTTTACCGACTAGACCCCAAAATGCAAATTAAGGATTTCGCAACTGACTGTTACTATTTGAGTCTCAAAAGCTTATTGAAACAGCCACCTGATCAAAGAGTGAGATTTACGGCGTGAAGAGTTCGCAGGGAGCTTTGTAGAATAGGTCTCTGGTCAGGTACGGAGTTCGACTGACCCATAACAATCAATATTATTTTGTCTAATCCATTCCACCGTTATTTTAATTAACAGGCACAAACAAAATAATATATATAACCCAGATTGTAACTCATCAAAATTACAGCCAAGGAAAACGATTTACTATCATTTCAGAAGTCTATTTGTATTTTATGAAGCAATAGATGGATCATTATTTAGGCCAGGCCAATTACATTGAGGAGCGTTTAATAATCGTCAGAAAGAGTTGGGCGACCTCACCACGGGCCACGAACGATGGAACACTAAAATCTATAACGACTTCAGATATTTTGAAGCATAAAATTAAAATTAACGTCTCTCTTTATATGCGCGGAAGTTACAATGGACGGATATACCCAGTAATATTGTAACTTTCTCTTTTATAGAGAAGATATGACCGAACTTTTGATATACTAATTTTTTCCATATCTCACTAATACCGATTATTATAAAAATGTATCTCTTTTGTTTTTCTCTTATGCGTTACAAGTGCAACAAACTTTACAAAATTTCTTTCCTTAGGTGTTTTGTCGATAGTATCGATGTAAGTTAACACCATTTTTATATGGCAACGGTATTTTTGATTTTCGATCAGCGGGTCAGAAAAGTTTGTTGCGCTATAACTATTTTTTCAATTGTGATGAAAAGATAAGTTGTTGTGCACACAGTTATTACAATTGATCGTTATAAATAAATAGTAGCGAATCTTTTTAACAAATAAGTGTACTTTATATTGCTAAGCAGAAGCTTGTGTATTTTCAGTGTGACTTGCGAGTAGAGACGGGGAAAGCAAAACAAAGTTAGCAAGGTTATACAGCTACTAGAAAAAAAATCTTATTTCCTGAAAACTTTTTATTTAATTTATGGGAAACAAGTGATTTCACGGGAAAAGCCCCGGCGCAGTGCTATTAGAAATTATTAAGTTATAATTTACAAAATCAAAGAACAAATATAAAAGTATATTTTTTTGGGAGAGCTTTTCTTATCAACAAATTTAACAATAAAATTCACTAAAAAAGCGAGTTTTATAAGGTTTTTTGAAGTAAGCATACCATATTTAGTAAAATGCAAAACAAAGTATAACCAAATTTGCCATTTTTTATCAGTTATTCTTCAGTTAAATTAAAAAATTTGCCGTTGAGCTAGTTTTTTTAAAAAAAGCTATGCAAAATGTACCATGCAAGGGTGATAGGAACCTGCAAAGTGGCTAAAAATTTGCTGTTTTTTATCAGTTTGTCATACGTAATGTTAAAAAATTTGCGGCAAATTTTATATAGATATATATAACTTCGAAGAAAGTTAGCTGGCCACCTATGCAAAATGTGATATACAAGGGTGATAGGGATCTGCAAAATGCCTGCGAATTTGCCGTTTATTATCTGTTGGTTATCCGTAATGTTAAAAAATAACTAAACTTTTTTTTGTTAAGTTTTTTGAGTGAAGTTGGCCTTTTTTCAAAAAAAGCTCGGCGGCAAATTTTGAATACAACGGATAAATAATGGATGAAAAACAGCAAATTCTGGTATACTTTGTTTTGCATTTGACTAAAAATGGTATGCTAACTTCTAAGAACGCATGCGTAACGGTGTCACTTACACCCGGTGGAGTATAATACCTATAATATTTATAGTTTATATACAAAATATATATAACTTTTTATTAGTTGTACCAATTTTGATAGGTTTAGAAATATTAAGGTAAAACCTTAATTGATTGTTCAAATACAAACTTCATTCCATTATATCTTTAAAAAATATTTTCGCCACATAAAATATGTTACTAGCATATATCGGTTTATAACAAATATCAACATTCGCCACTTAAAATGCGTTAATATCATATATCGGTATAAAGCAAATATGAACATTTCGCCACTTAAAATGCGTTATTGTCATGTATCGGTATTTTACAAATATAAACATTTCGCCACTTAAAATGAGATAATATCATATATAGGGATAAAACAAATATGAATATTTCGCCACTTAAAATGCGTTATATATTATCATATATCGGTATTAAACAAATATATGAACATTCGCCACTGCAAATACGTTATAACCATATATAAAAAATATGAACATTTCGCCACTAAAAATGCATTATTATCATATATCGGTAGTTAACAAATATGAACATTTCGCCCTCGTGTTATCATATTATGTCGGTGTTAAAAAAATATGAACGTTTCGCCACTTATAATGCGTTATTATCATATATCGTTATTTACCATAGTCGCATACATGAAATGCCAGTTTGTTTATTAAAAAGCCAGACATTTTAGTTCAATTCATACAGTAAATTAGTTTAATGAAAACTTTGTGTGTTTGATTTACTGGCATTTTATAAATTTATATATATGCTTTCTGCGAATGGTAAATAGCGATGTATAATTATAACGAATCTTGAGAAGCAATATGTTCATACATAATCAGTGTAACACAGTTTGTATAAAAAAATATAGGGTCGGGTTCACCTTAAGCGATAAGGGGCCACTTTTAAAATTCATCTTCATTCAATACAAAAATAGTTCTTGTTCATTAACTTGTAAAGCTTCCAAAACAAATATACTTCTATACATGCCTACATACATAGCACAAAATTAATACAACTATTTAGGAGCAAAGTACGACTAATTGAAAAAATAAACACGACGTCTACCACGAACTACGGCTACAATTTACGATCATAATTTGCAAATGTTTACATAACAAAGTTTTCCGATAACAGAGCCATTATTTGTGGATTTTTCCGCTATAAGATCTCGCAAGATTTTTCTTTAATTTATCGGCAATTAAATTTGGCCACATGACATTGGCAGAAATAGAAAACTATTGCCAAAACTGTAAAAAAATAGCAAAATTTCTTTTTTTTGTGTTTCATCAACCAGTACCAAATTTTATTTATTACTGTACAGCTCGTTGTTCTACAACCGCGCAATGTTGCCAGCTCTATCCCCCCTCGTTGTCGAGCGAGACAGCAAGAAAAATAAAGCGAGAAGTAATGAAAGGGAGTACAACTTCGTGGCTTCCTAACTGAACATTCATGAAGGCATTGCGCTTTTATTTGAATAGAGAAAAAGTAAGAAGTAGGTAACTATTTTTTGTTTGAGATCGGTCACTCCTTTCAGTGACGATCGCTTTGGTGATTCGCTGAAAGTCTTTCTTCGAAGCTTTGCGCTTTGTTTGAGTTGAAAGTTTTCTTGGCAAAGTTTCCATTACGCCATTATCACTGTTTGGTAATGAAATAAGTTTTGATCTGTCCTTACCCTTAAGAGATAACAATATATGAAATAAAAGTGTTTATTACAAGGGTGCACAAACAGTATCGAAGGACTATATAGTATAACGTAGGTAGCCGCAATAAAGCAACACATATACACACACATTGAGCACATATTATGTACCTACAGGTAATGTGAATATAGTCTTAATCTCACTTGCGCGAAAAGGCTTTTTTTGTCGTTCAAAATCTGCGTGGAAAAGTACGCTTTATTGGGAAGTGCGCAAATTTTTTTTTTTAATTCCCCTGTAAAAAAAATATAAAAAAACTTTTAGAAACGCGATTTGTCTTTACAACTTAACACATTAGTGATCCATTCGTACATCTTTTCACACTTTTATTTCGATACTAGTGAATTAAAAATAATATTAAGTTTAGTGTTATTTATTTACATCGACTATACATATATTACAGTTCGTTAAATTATAAAATATAACAAATAAAATAAATTTCTTTACAGCTTAATACATTAGTGATCCATTCGTACATCTTTTCACACTTTTATTTCGATACTAATGAATTAAAAATAATATTAAGTTTTAGTGTTATTAGTATATATAGTATAGTTTCTCTAAAATATTTAAATTGGCATGGTGCCATGTATAGTTTTTCAAAGACTCGGTATATTGAACTATCCAAAAAAAGTAATGTTACATTTTATAGGTAAGCGTAATGCTATGAACAATAAAAGGTCCATTAAATATATTTTATTGTTTTTCTGGTATTTTCCTAGAATTTACCTCGCTGTCGTGGGATGAAAAATTGTGCGTACGTCTGCAAAATCGTGGGTCTTAGAATTCTTAGCTTGCTCCGTAAATCAGCTTAATACATAAACATTATGTATGTATAATAAAACATCATTCATACATATATAATGCATAATGTTTTCGTTTACTGAATCAAACTGCCAACTGTCAATAATTTAAATAGCTTTTAAAAGACATAATGGTTATGAAGATATACAATAAAGATTCGTGAATCAGCCACTTACAGTTCCAAAGTATCGATAAATAGATATAAATATGTAGCCTAAAAAAAAATTACATAAACTTAATACTATAAACAATGAAATAAAGTAGCATCTAAAACGACGAAAATTTGTAGAACTTCGAACACAGGAAAGTTATAGGCAAAAATCGATGCTCCAAACTTTTACACGGGACACTATTACATAAATACTTGTTACAAATCGCTATCGATATTTCTACTAATACCTACATGCATCAATTTGTGGTTTCGTGAAACACTTAATTTTGTCAACTAATACTGCAAAAATTTTTTATCAAAAAAATATTAAAAGGAAACGATAAAGCTCAAATTAAAATTACTTGTATACAACATCATAAAATAGAGATACTAAGCTGGAATCTCTAGTAATTGTTATGAATATGTCACAGCAAAGTTATATTATAAATATGTTATGTAATGAATAGGTCTAAGGTTTAAATTACAAACTATGAAATCTATATAAATAAAAATGAATCGCAAAATTTGTTGCTAAGCGCAAAACTCGAAGACGGCTGGACCAATTCGGCTAATTTTTTTTTGTTGTGTTTTTTAGTGTTAGCGCAAGGTTTTTATGAAAGAACAAAACGGTCAAGTGGAAGTCGGACTCGCGCACTAAGAGTAAACCGATTTTAATGAAACTTTGGTAAGTTGTTATGCACACGCCGGGGAAGGTTTCTGAGAAAGAAAAAAAATGTCAAGTGCGAGTTAAACCGATTTTAATGGAATTTTGGTAAGTTGTTTTGAACACGCCGGGGTAGGTTTCTGAGAAAGAAAAAAGCGTCAAGTGCGAGTCGGACTCGCGCACTAAGGAAAACTCGAAGACGGCTGGACCAATTCCGGTAATTTTTTTGTTATGTTTGATAGTGTGAGGGGACAAGGTTTTTATGAAAGAAAAACGGTCAAGTGCGAGTCGGACTCGCTTTTTAAGGGTGAACCGATTTTAATGAAATTGTTATGCACATGCACACGGGGAAGGTTTCTGAATTAGTACAACCCTTTCTCAATAGGTTGGTGCGACAGTTGTTTGCCGGGTCAGCTAGTATAACAAATAAATATTAATTCTAAAAACAAGAGAAGTGATGACTCTAAAATCAACTGTGTTCACGCCCCCAAAAATAATTCAAGGACCTTCGTCTTAATTTCTGTTATGCTACCCTTTTCTAAACGCTTGCATACTCTTATCTACGCTCATACTTTTAAATCCAAATCACGAACTTGAATTAAATTGCATAATTGCACTTCTTTAATTGCATAGGTACTTTATTGTACTTTATAAACATAATACTCTTATTTAAAAAAATATATTTTAAAGCGTTGTTTCTGTACAGCATTAAATAAATAAATATTTTTGGACATTACACACAGCGCCGTCTGGTCCCAAACTAAGCACAGCTTGTGCTATGAAAACTAGACAACGGATATAATTACATATATATATCCTTTTGTTTTTAAATACATACATATTATAAAGAGCAACACCCAGTCTCAAGAGAAACACAAATAATAAATATTTGTTGGGAATCGAACCCACGCCCCTCGATTCAGCAGTCGGGTTTTACACATTGAACCCTGGAGTCGAATACTTTACAATATTTTGTTCATCATTGTAGTACAGTTACCGGTAGTCATATATTTAATCTCTCACGTCGGCGTAATTGTTTCGAGCGTTGATTGGTTGATTTGCCTTTAGGAAAATCTAGGTGTTACGCCATTATAAATATTTATTTATTCGACGTACTAAACTAATAATTTTCTTGTGTTAACGAAAAGTTTAAAAGCAAAATGAGTGTCAATTTATCTAGCAGTGATACAGGTGTAAAATTAACTTCACCGGATATATAAGATGCAGCAACAAAAACAACCTGCAATATTTACTTGACTAATCAAGAAATGGTTTTTTTTTAGGGCCCCGGCCCAAATGGTAAAGAACGCCCTATTACTAAGACTCTGCTGTCCGTCCGTCCGTCCGTCCGTCTGTCACCAGGCTGTACCTCTTTTTTTTTTTTTTTGCTGTTTTTATAGATAATGGTACGGAACCCTTCGAGCGCGAGTCGGACTCGCACTTGGCCGATTTTTTTTATTGATTTTACATTTCTCTTTTATTTTACCTATAACGTGAGTGTAGAAAAAGTACTGTATGTAACTGCAAATAACTATTAAATTAATTTGGACAGAGTGGGCTTGACTGTCGACACAAGTTTTTCTACAAAACGAGGAAAAAAATGGATGTTACTTAGTTTATTTTATAGAAATAAGATTAATATATCGACAAAAAGATAGAATAAAAAAAGGATTTTCTCAATCTGACTTCTTTTCATTCCTCTCATCACAAACTGTAATTTTCACGTTTATTTTCCCATAGCAATAAACATGTCAACTTGTAACATAAACATACATAAAATAAATAAAATTTTAACGTAAATATAAAATGGGAAGTCCATAGACCATTTATATTTCTGTTAAAATTTAAATTATTTAATTTTATTTTTTTTAATAGGCACGCACGCCAAAAAGCAAAAACAACATAAACGAGTTTTCTGTTTATCGACTGCAAGCAAAGAGTTAAACATAGGTAGGTATATTTATAACGGTTTACATTTTATTTTTGTCCATATTTGATGTAAGTAAATTATTATTTCAATTTTTTGTAATATTGAAACGTTTACAAACTTCTATAGGACAATAACTATCAAAACACGTAATGCAACAGATAGCCACTCAAAACTTCTTACTGTTCGTCGACTCTTGTACATTGACTTGTAGTGGTAGTTATAGGCAAAGAAATAATAGTACAAAACTTTACGGCCAGCAACCAATATATAATTTACAACTTTAGTCATTTCACTATTTTGTATTTAAAAACCGGTCAAGAATAAATTTGACTTGCGCACATATTATCACATACAAACTTTGAGTTTTTTTTTTAAGTTTGTAGACAAGTGTTGGCCAAAAGTGAATCACATTTGCCTATTTTAACAACAACGAAACAAGAGAGGTGTTATAAGTTTGGCGTGAGTATTTGTGTATCTGTCTGTAACAGGTCCTTTTTTTAGTTAATGAAGAAATATAAGCAAGTTAAACAATGTTATTAAAATCAGTAGACAAGTACATGTACATGTATGTATACACGGTCCCTGTTAGAAACGACAAACTAAATAATACAGTAATCTACACAAACCTCTCTACAGTTTGTATTTGACTACTAGACACAGACAAATCCACAGACTAACAAATCGTGCAAATCGTCAGTTTCTGCGTGTGACGGCAACTTCAGCGGGATACTACAACCTCAGTAACGTATAATTGTTGGACGGTTTAGTAGCTCTGCCGTGACGATAGATAATTTAATTTGCTTGTCGCATCGCGATTGCCTTAGAAACTTTATGGAAATAATAATATTATATTTTATCAATTAATATTAATGATAGTCAATCAATTATAGAAGCTAACAAAACACCTGAAATCTCTGTTTTTTAATTTGCTTTAATAAACTGATATCATGTCTGAAAGATTATATGGTTAATATGGCTGTCTAGGCCTGATTCCAAATCCAATTAGCGATCACTAATACTTTTTAACTAGCAGTATCAAGATTAAAACACTATTTTGAGTCTGCGAACTAGAATATAGAGCTGAATTATTTAAAAAATATCGTTATTTTTTGTATAAATTAAAGACCAGTTCTATAATGTGGTACGGATTAAGTCCTTTAAAAAGTTATAAAAGAATCAGCGATTGTAAAAGATACCTACAAAATATATCAAAGTGCGGTTGATCATTAGCCCCGCAATTTTGCTTCTTTCAAAAAATACATTTAGGAGTTATGTAATGTGTGTTTGAATGTGTAATGTTATTTACCTCTTAAGTACTTACATCAGAGAAATTTTGTAGATTTGTGGGAACAAGTCTATACATACAGATACTAATTGTGCTGGGAGTTACTTTCGGTATGAGACCAGTGAGTGAGAGGCAACAAACAAATCAGTGTAAGAATTTAGTGCATGCCTGTGACGGCTACAGCTGCGGGAAATCTAAATTTTGATTTGTCAAAAAGCTCGTCTGTCAGTATTATTCAGGAAAAGCGAATCAGAATTAATTCCAACAAAGCTTTAGATTAGAATAGATAGAATAAGTCGCCATCAAATACAAACGGATAGTATTCCGAAGAAAATGATTTTAACATTAACCAATTTCGATCAATTTCCAATAAACAATTCGATTAGTGTACGTATACCAGAACTGTAAATACTGCAGTCTCTGGATTAATTACAAGCTTTCAATACTGGAAAGATGAATTAATAATATCGGAATCGCTTCAGTAATTGACGGATGAATATTTTATGTGCTACGGCTTTTTATTTCGATTTATTTTCAAGGAGCATCGAATAACGTGCCAGGGGTAGAATAGAATACGTGGCCTTCCTGGAGTATCTCTGACGTGTACTGTCTTTGACGTAGGTAATTTAACTTTAGTTAGTATGTACCTATACAATATTATAAAGTAACGGTTTTCATATACAAAACGGGGTCACCAGTGCCTGGATCCACAACCACATCATAATATAGACAACAGCCGCTTTTTACCAACCAGTGTGACAAGTGGTCGCCCATCGCCCACTGCTTGATACAGAACCAAGTGGTTTTAGAGTATAATTGTTGTCAGTGGTAAGTATAACCAGCGTTAGAGTAATGAAAGATCAGGTGCAAAATAATATATCAGGATATATAAAAGGTTGTAAGCGTTTTTGAAACTCTAGCAGCAGTCGATTTAAAATCGAAAACTCAAGCTTCTGATGCTGATGTTATTTATGATTACTTCAGACGACGTCTAGCTCCGGGGTTCTTTTATCGAAGTTGCCATCTTACGGAGTGCGCAAGGGTTAGTGCAAATGGGTAGCTAGCTTTATGTTCGGCAGACGCATACGAGCCGTAGTTGACGGTAGTTACTCCGATAGCATGGACATTAAAGCTGGTATCCCGCAAGCCTCTGCGCTGTCTCGTATGCTGTTTCTACTGCATATCAATGACACGTTGGAATCAACAACATACATTGCTATGCAGATGACAGAATTTTTGACTCGGTTCAACGAAGAGCTGTGAGAATTGTCGACGGCACCAAACTCACTTGCCGTATCGAGGCCTTAAGTCTGATATGTGGAATTAGTTCCCTGCCAAGGTTTTCTCTAAGGACTAGAGTATGGGGTTCTTCAAGAAAGAAGTTATTAGATTTTTGAAGGGTCGGCAAGGTGCGAGTGATACCCCTGTTATTACAAGCGTCCATAGGCCACGGTGACCGCTTACCATAAGGCGGACCGTAGGCTTGTTTGCCACCTTAGTTTACATTGAATAAATATATAATATTTTTTTATTGTACCTAATCGCCAAACCTTTGTCGCAAAACCCTAGTAACACGACGCCATCTTGAATAAATCCAAGTTAACGGCACCAAATGATTTACTAATATTATTCAGATCTAGAATATCTTAGGTCATCGACTTTCGACACCCTAGTTACAAACAAACAAACAAAAAATGTCTTACATTAGCACTTTATCTACCCCTTATTTTCACCCTACGGTACCACCTGTACAAATCTCTATATCGAAGTGTATGCAGGTTTGCCGGTTGGTAATAATACCGACGCACGCGCCAATCGACAGATGTTTGCGTTCGGGGTCCTTCGGGTACCTTCGGATAGGTTCGGAAAAAGGGCGGTTATAGAAAAAGTGGCTCTCATCTTTTTTGCCGTCTTTGTACGGAGCTTAACTTGAATTTTGTACAGCTTTTTCTACGCTTGAATTTCAAAATAAATCTACTATTTCTTGCCATAACAGACCAATCTTCAATTAAAAACCAAATTATTTTTAGAAGGCTTTTAGTTTTTATTATGTAAATTCGTATAGCATATACCATTTTTAAATTTAAATAAAGATCTAAGTAGTCTTCGATATGCAAAAAGGTTCCAAACAAAAACGAAATAGAAAGGGTTGTTGTGCCAAAGCAAATTTGAGGAGGCCAGAAACGGCATCAAATAACTGTAAAAAATACTTGGACAAAATGTACAAAATCAGTAATGTCGTAGTCGCGTGCGCAGGTCTTATTAATTCCATGCGATCCGAGCGTCAACCTCCTTTGTAAGCGGCCAGTACGCGAGGGTTCCTTTAAAAGAACTATAAACTGGGGATTCTTTATTCAAATTCCCGCTCCCCTCACTAGTGCCTTTTTTTTCTTTTTACCATCACGGTCGTTCAACTTGTCCTTTTGATGGGATTAATATGACTATAGAAGCTTTTTATCGTTTTTTACGTTACGCCATTTTGAAGTCGAGTAAGTACATGACATGGAATGGGGTTAATGTGTATGAGCATTGCGTTTATTGTAATTACAAACCTAATCGTTACAATATTAAAGTTCATTTTGGAAGATTTTTATAACCTTTTATGTGTTTATTTATTCAGGTTAATTTTAATATGAATAAAAAGTTTTAATTCTGTTACGTGGAATTTTGCTGGGTAAGTATATTGTAGGTATGTTTGACCATAAAATAGTTATTTGTTTATATGTATTGTTAGCTGAAAGTATCTTTTGATCAAAAATTGACGTTAACTTTCTACTCTTATTGCTTTATTGCATTATTATTTCTTAGCGAGCATGCACAACAAAGCGCTTATATTAGTACTTCAGCACTAAAATCTAATATAATCACATATTTTTTTTATATTGTTAGATTACGTTCGATTAACTTTTGTGGTTTATAGTTCGATATATTAAATCAACTAATGAAACACATTTTTTTTATTACAAAAAATAAAATTTGAAATATTCCAAAAAAAACTATAGTATTATAAACTCAAGTTAAGGCGGGGGTTATCGTGTGTGAGAACTGAGAAGATTATAGTACTGTTACCGCCAAATTACGTGGTTATAACGAGCAATTGCGTTCGACAGTGATAGAACTTCCGTGACCCCGACAGAAACTGGCCCAGCGCCACAGATTTTATTGAAAATTTCATTTTTTTTTATTGCCATGGAATATATAGCTATAAAATTACCTATCTCGCTTTGTTGTAATTTATAATGTCTGTTCTAAAGCCAAAGTTAATGTCATCTTTGGCATTTTTTTCTATGGAACAAAATTATTCTAATCCTGTTTTGGTTTTTGTCAGTTCATATATATTATACTCTTTCTTAAATATTTTATTTTTTACGCGTAATATTCTATATTTATACCTAAAAAGGATGTTCGAAAACACCTAAAACCAGAATAACCTAGCCTTAAGTAGTATCAAAAGATCAATAACAATATAATTCATGAGAATTAAGCAAGAATTATACTTAAAAAGAAAATGTAAAACTATGTTATAAAAAAAACCTCTCATACGAAACTTATAAAAAAATGGTTTGAACGTTTTTTTTCACATTGTAACTGAACTAAAGAATTGCTGAACAATTTGATTTAAGACACTACCCGTAATTGAAACTGTCTGGATTGCTAAAGAAACTGTGGGTAATATCTAGTTATGAAAAATTCAAAAAATTAAGGAAGTGAACACAAAGTCAACCCTAATACTGCAACATCAACATCCGTTACATAGGATATTACGCTTAACGTTACCAGTAAGACGAGATCAGCATTGCAGTCAACCGGAATAGTAGGCCAAGTTCATCCGCCGGATGTCAGTAATGACTGCGCTCATCGTCTAACTATGCGACAGCGGAAGTATTTAACAAAAACCTGATTATAATTTATTTTACTACACATTTATTCAGAGATCAATATGGCTATTGATTTCCGTTTACCTAAATGTTGACTAAACGAAGAAAGAAGCACTGCTTCAGCCGTCATGCGCTAAAGTGGAAGGACTGATGACTATGGTCTAAGCCTAGGGAGAGAGGCCTGTGCAGTGTAGTGGGGACCTACAACGATAAAAACAACAACAACACTCTAAAATACTTCTCAAATCAGTTAAAAATATTAATCCACTGAAGCAAAACTAAGGAGTAGGTACGATTACCTACTACAAGTTAGCAGTTAAATAAACAATAAAAAAGACTGATTTGACAGATTTATGGATATAATTTGTGAAGTATGAATCTACTTATTATTAGCCACGAGTTTACTTGTTCACTCACTACAAAAAAAAAAGAAATAGGGTTGTCATCTATACATTTATTACATGTAGATGGAAGGTTTTAAATTGTTAACGATGAATCACGAGTACCTAGGTACTACTTCGTATTCTGTAATACTATACTATACTATAGCCTGTAATAGGTATGAGTATATCTGTGTTAAAATATTGTTACTTTGATGCACAATTGTTTTGGTTTAATATAAGATAGGAGGTTTTCCGCGACCAAGGAAAGATTTTTGATTATATACATAATGTTTATTACGATTTTAGTCCTTTCCACGTACACATTCTCGTAAGGGCAAGTCACTTAATACAAAATTAGTTACTTTTTAGAAGGCTAGGGTGAATACATCGGGCAGGGTAGAGACATCAAAATCAGGGTAGATATTTGTTGACTAGGGTAGAGACTTTGACGTAATGAGATAATGAAAAAAATCAGCAATTATTAAACATTGTATTTAACTTAAATCACAATATAGTTATTGAATGACGCCCTTTCTTTAAATGTAAGACTAGAGCACCTATAGTGCAATAGAATTAAATGGGTGCCATGAAAAATTAGTCTCTCAGTGGACATTACTAATTTATTGCAAAAGCAAATGCTAAAAAACTGACATTTACTTGTTATTCAAAAAATTTTTTTTCGAATCTGACACCCCTAGTAAAAACTGGATCTTCGACAGCACCTGCCCGATCATATATGCCCTTGTCGCAAGAAAGAGACAGAAACATTGGCTATTTCCCTCTAATCACTATTTTTTTTATGTTTTATATTTAAAAGAAACATATTTATGAGAATTGGCTTATTATTAATCAAATTAAATATTAATTATCAAATTAAAACAAAACAAACAGCTTACTCAATCAGGCATAATTTGTTTCTTTTTCATTCATATATACAGTGGCTCACCCTAGTGACTTTTAAAAATAGGGTTGTTAAGTGAAATAATTGTATTGCACCACAACATTAATACAAATTAATGTTTCAATATTCTTAGAACCCTAGGATCTTGTGTAAATCGCGGGGAATGAAATTCAACATACCTGTGAAACCTCAAGTATGGAATGATTCTGACTTGATAAAGCAATATATTGTGAATTCTATTGCTATAAATGCAAAGATTGTCAATCCGCACTGCACCCGAGTGATGGATCCAGGCTAATTAATTTATTAGAAGACAGGATCTCACTCTTTATACGATAATTTCGGGATTACGTATGTCTAGCAGAACATATTGACAAGTATTTCGAAATGTACAAGAATAAAGGTATATAAATTGTAACACGGTTTTAACAAACGCCTTAATCTATTTCCGGTTCTAAAAATTTGCCATTCTACGATCGATTCTAGCAATTCTAGTAAAAAAAAACACCACCAACAGGTAAAACCCGTCCCATCGCACATCTGCTCCTACATATCCATAAATTACATATTCTCCACTCTATAAATAAAACTTTAATTTGCAACAATTATCTCCTAACATCATCAAGACGAACTAGGCTGGTTCCAAATTACCTTTTGAATAAAGTTTACCCTAGGCCGTTTCATAACGCGCAATGGAAGATTAAAGTAATTTTGGAACGTCAATCTCTAAGTAAATTATTTAAATGTTAAGTTTAATACTTATTACACTGCCATAGATGCGTTTGATTTTGAATTCAGTGTAAAAATTTATCGTGAAACTGATGCGATGACCAAAACAGTTGAAGTGATCTTTGCCCGGCGATTATTCAGAGAGTCAAGACGATTTGGATGGAACGCAGTAATATCTAGTGCATCCCCCGAGTATGTAGTATCGAATAACAGCTTTATAACATGTCCGAGAAAGAAGATAAAAACGTAATCGAGACTAGTGCTTGACTTTTAGCCAAAGCTGAATTTCAGCCGCTTTTCACAGTTTAATTAGAAGCCAAAAATGCGAATTCGGCTACTTCTCTACTTGTTGCTAAATTACTTGTTTTACATTTGAGAATACCTCCAAATTGGCTTAATAACTGATGTCAAAAGTCGTCGGCCAGGATCGACAGGTTTATCGTGCCCCCCGAAGCTCAGAGGAACTCAAAACAATGTCACTCCACAATGGTCAACTATCCAATGACTGACCATGATCGATGTCGTTAACGTTGTATATTGTTTCCGTTAGACGAATGTTACTGGGTCACGCGGAAGCTCATCAATTTGACTAAGGATCCCTAAAAAAAGGCTGGAATCTACAAACTGTCAAACTTTCTCACACTGGCAATGCCTACGTCCGGTCTCACGTTAACAATAAAAAAACGGGTAACTGTCCCAACAGTAGTTCAGCATTAACATAACCTAAAATTTTATCTTCAAGCTAACAACACTATTGAAGAACCTTCGATAAACTCGATTAAATTTTCGACTTTTAATCAAAGCGGCGCTATTTAACTGAATGGTATTTAGATAATGCGTTGATTAACAGTTTTGATGTGTTAACATGAGGAAAGTTGGCTTCCTCCGGCGATGGCGCCTACTTTGGAACCTGTCAGCGATGGGCATTTAGAGGTTGTCTATTGATGATAATAGGTTTTTCAAGATTCCAATACGACGACTGAGTGTTGCATGGTGTCTAACTTCGACTTCAACTGATCTCAAAGCCTCGGGTTCGATTCCCGATAGAGGTAACCGATATTGTTACAATTTGTGAATTTTTAGGTGGTCTCGAATGTACTATGTGTCTTATAGGTTGTATATAAGTACGTGTGCGACAATCTCCAAGGTAGCAAACTAGTATGTACGGTTTTTTTTCCTGACTGACTATGCAGTTGGCTGATGCAGCCATTACTGCTCAAGCGGGTTTTTTGGGGCGTGACTCTGAGGGAGTCTCAGCCCATATAGCGCCCAACGCTCAAGGGCTCCCGGCGGGGGGAGCGTCGGCTTGGGTTGTCGATCTTGGGGAATCGTATGGAAGATTTTTGAAACAGAAGGGACAGTACTCGTGTGTTGCCGACCCTTTAAAAATTTAATCACTTTCAACTCGTAGACCCACATACAATATATTCCTTAGAGAAAACCTTGGCAGAGAGCTCATTCCACAACCTAAGCGTTCGCGGGAGGAAGTTCCTATGAAACCGCATTGTGCGTGACCATTTAGGTTCCAAGATGTGTGGTTAAAGTCCCTCTCGTTGGAGAGTGGTGCTGTATCGGACTTTTAAAACGTTCACTTGAAGCTTCCAGCTCCAGATAGAAAATGACTATACTTTACTATAAAAAGTTTTGGGTTACGTGAAATACACGGGGACATATAATACCCTTTCTCTAAATTTGTTGGCGTAATTGAATATAACTCATTACATGCACAATATATATACATGCTATGCGACATAGAGTCGGTCGATCTGGAAATAATTAGTTATCATATGACATTATATGGCAATTGAATTAGTAATTAAACGCACACAATCATTACTAGTTTGAAGTTAGTATCCAAATCACATCTACAGCGCTACACATTTTTTTAACTCTCTGACCTCGGGTTTTTGGTAGCTAGTGTCGTTGTAACCATTTCAATATGGCGACTGTTTTGATCTGGGACCACCGGCTCAAGAAAGTTTGCTGCGCCATAAATAAAGTTATTCGTCTACAAGTGAGCAAAGTTGCTGTTTTGGTGTATATGCCAACTTCAAATCGCGAGCATAGCGAGTGATTCGAATATGTACAGAATACTGAGCACAGTTAGGGATTTAAAGGCACGAGACTTAAAATTAATTGCTTTCGTGTGAAACCTACAACTGTTCATCTCTACCAGCGAGAAAAATAAGGTTTTAGGTAAGAATCTTACTGAAGGCCATTTAACAATAAGTTTTTTTTATACCAGTAGTATAGTAAGGTGGCAAACAAGCTCACGATCCGTCTGATGGTAAGCGGTCACCGTAGCCTATGGAAGCTAGCAACACCTGGGGCATTACTCACGCATTGCCGACCCTTCAAAAATCTAATAACTTATTCTAATTTATAAATACCACTTATCAAAAGATAAAAGAGGTAGATATAGATATAGTAGATACTAACCAAAAGTCGTTCGGGACTGGCGGTTGTTGTGATATTTACTTGAGTATTACCTAGCATAAGAATAAGAAATAACACGCAAAGCGGGTGCTAAGACCTTCATTACTCCCACGAGCTTTTTCTTTGTAAATTTTACTTTTATCATAGCTAAGCGCGCGGGAATAGAACTCACGGGCGGTAATGCCGAACCTATTCTATCAAATAACTATAAAAGCCAGACGGCTTAGCATACGAACAACGCGCTTACTACAAGAGAACAATTACAAGTTTTAACTTTAGCCAAAACTTTTTTAATTCATACATTCTCTAGATATCTGGAGATATTTTAATTTCCGTACCACTCGTGTTACACACAGTGCTTTTCATTACATTTGCGAGTAAGTAAATAACTAAAAATAAGAAAACCGGCCAAGTGCGAGTTGGACTCGCGCACCAAGGGTTCCGTACCTACCACCATTTATGTAGGTAATCTACAAACACAAACAAAAATATTTTTATATTTGAGTCGATTGAATGGAAGGTAAATTGCAGTTTACGATTTATGACGTATTTAAAAAAAAAACTACTTACTAGATCTTGTTCAAACCAATTTTCCGTGGAAGTTTGCATGGTACGTACATAATTTTTTTTTAGTTTTATCATTCTCTTATTTTAGAAGTTACAGGGGGGGGGGCACACATTTTACCACTTTGGAAGTGTCTCTCTCGCAAACTATTCAGTTTAGAAAAATATTATATTAGTAGCCTCAATATCATTTTTGAAGACCTATCCCACACGTATGGGTTTGATAAAAAAAATCTGAGTTTCAGTTTTAAGTATGGGGAACCCTATAAATTTATTGTTCATTTTTATGTGAAAATCTTAATGCGGTTCACAGAATACATCTACTTACCAAGTTTCAACAGTATAGTTCTTGTAGTTTTAGGAAAAGTGGCTGTGACATACGGACGAACGGACGGAGAGACAGACATCACGAATCTATAAGGATTCCGTTTTTGCCATTTGGCTACGGAACCTAATAAGGTGTATAAATAAATTAACTCATCTAAACATTGAAATGGCGGGAAGAAGTAGAGAAAACAAGCCAACCGCCAGATGGCGGCAGTAGTTCATATTCTGAACAGACGGCTTTTATACATATTTGATAGAATAGGCTAGTCATTACAGCCCGGTTTGCTTTGTGAAAAGTAAAATTTGCCTGCACGTTATCAAGCTGCTTACGAGTAAGTGTGTTGAAAAATATATAAAAATAAATACTTTTACCAAAATTAGTTGATGACCAGTCATCGCGTTTTTTTGGGGTTCCGTACCCAAAGGGTAAAACGGGATCCTATTAATAAGACTTCGCTGTCCGTCCATCTGTCCGTCTGTCACCAAGCTGAATCAGATGAACCGTGATATTTAGACAATGAAAATTTTCACAGATGATGTATTTGCTGCTATAACAACAAATACTAAAACACAGAAAACACATTCGTCAACAAACGTGATTTTTTGCTCGTATTGATAACGGCAACAGGTAGACGCTTGAAATATTTACAGATTATTTAGTTATATATTCACTATAAAAGGAAATAAATAATTTAGTAAAACATATACTTAAATAGGGTTTTAATACAACAAACGTAATTTTTTTCCAGTTTTTATATAAAATGTTTCGGAGTTCTTCGTGCGCGAGTCCGACTCGCACTTGGCCGGTTTTTTTTTGATAATGGCATAATACCAAAAGTTAGATTGAACACCAAAACAGCCCTTTTTTGGATTGAAAAGGTGAAAATAATCTTTTAAAACGTTCTTGTAATGCGAAGAAAATAAAGAAATCTGAAAACTACCGACCCATGGTGGGCACCTGAATCATTCACGCAGAATTAACTGTGGGCAGAGCCCGTATGCTTTCAACTGGTAATGTATGCTCATCTTCCAGCGTCGTGGGAACCAAGGTATCAGGTTACTAGCTTATACTGACTACTTTACATTGCTTTTTATGTTCGGTAATTTGATAAATATAACCTAATCTAAGCAATGCATGGCTTGTGTTCTCTGAATTTTATCTAAAAGTTTACACTAAACTCATCTGTATACATTGCTTGTTAAAGTGTGCTTTATAACTGATCTTCATTATTAAACATAGCAATGTATATTGTTTTTAGGGTTCCATACCTAAAGGGTGAAAAACGGGATCCTAATACTAAGATTCCGTTATCCGTCCGTCCGTCCGTCCATCCGTCACCGAATGTATCTCATGAACCATGATAGACAGTTAAAATTTTCACAGAAGGAGTATTTTTGTTGCCGCTATAACAACAAATACTAAAAAACAGAATAAAATGAATATTTAAGGTGTCTCCAATACAACAGACATGATTTTATTGCTCTTTTTTGCTCGAAAACTCGCCAAATTCATCTCACATAATTTATGGACTGCCCCTAAGATGGCAAACAAGATAACAGTCGGCCTGATGGCAAGCGGTCACCGCACCCTAAGCACGCTTATAGCAATTGGGGTATTACTCGTGCGTTACCGTCCTTTTAAAACTCTAAGCACTTCGTTCTTGACGAACACTATACTGTAGTCCTTAGAGACCTTGGCGCACCTTGGGCGTGCAGTATTAGTTAAGTTTACGTTAACATGTTTATGTACACTGATATTCGATATGCCCCGGCACGTGTCCCATAACTTATAATACTTATCGATTACTTTAATGTAAGTATAATATTTACAGTAGGACTCTTTAAGAACACCGTAATAAAAAAAGAGTTTCTTAAATTAATTTGGTATTCCGGTTAGCTTTCTAAGAGCTGCGACGTTGAATTTTCTTTTCTAAAAACTTTTTACATAAGTGCTTAAAAAAAGGAGTATATGTGAGTTTCTTTACTTCGCCACTTCTAAAGGCCTTTATCGAGATAGATGTGCCAGGTATTGTAAGAATCCTTAGGTACATTACCACAGGTCTCAGAAATTCAATTCGAACCCTGATAAAAAGCAAGAACAACCCCGATTAATCGATTACACCAATGACCTAAAATGTTAATTTAGCAACCTAAACACACTTCCTCGTCAACAACAATCACGCCTCAGTACGATGACTTTTTCATCGCTATAATCCAAAAATCAGACAGATAAAAAAAATACAATCGAATTCTAATAAATTATAATCGATGCATTGTCGTATCCATCCGAATTTTTAGACACTTATACAAAACTTTAGTAATTATTACACATACATTTATCAACATATCAGCACCACATGGCGTTACAATTGTTAAATACGACAATTTCGTGCTATTGACTCATTGTTTTAGATAAAAAACAGTAAACATTCTACGGTTATTGTTAGTTTCGCGCAAAAGTCACAAATTGAAAATGGCAGTTGATTGAATGTTGATATCAGAATGAGTTTTGCACTTCTATACTATCCATATACTTGGTTTTTTTTTTATTTCATGGAGAGTTGCATGACACAAAACATTGAAACAGAACTACCATTACGACTTATCCACCAAAGCGTGGCCAGAGATCTATGTACCTAACAGTTAATAACACATTTCACATGCATGAAACCAACTTTGAACTGTATTCATATCAGATTTTTGTAAATAAGTATTTATTTTTACCTTTTTTGTGCATCTTTTTGAAGCCGGTTGTTTTTTTTTTTGTTAAAAAGTTTTTATATTTGGTCGGGTTACACTAAAGACATTTCTATGATCGCTATCACTATCGGCGCCGTTTTCTCTTGTCTAGGGCGTTTTATGTTTCTTATGTGTCTATCTCCATCTCTTTTTGTACCGATAATTACTTAAAAAAAACCGGCCAAGTGCGAGTCAGCCTCGGTATAAATATCTATAAAAACAGCTAAAATATCATAAAATTATCTATTTTAATTTAATTATTTGTTTTTAAAGTGAACATATAACTTAATATTCTGTGAATAATTCAAGCGTCTTCCTTTTTCCATTATCAATATCTAGCAAAAACGAACAAAAACATCACGTTTGTTGTATGGGAGTCCTCTTAAATATTTATTTTATTCTGTTTATTAGTACGAGTTTAGTATTTATTTGTTGTTATAGCGGCAACAGAAATACATCATCTGTGAAAATATCAACTGTCTAACTATCACGGTTCATGAGATATATAATGCCTAGTGACAGACGAAGTCTTAGTAATAGGGTCCCGTTCTACCCTTTGGTTACGGAACCCTGAAAAAAACCCTTGCGGCAAAAAAGGTAGCAAAAGAATGAGCTAGAATGAGCTAAACCAAGGCGGTACATTCGGACATCAAAGGTGTACGTACCACGTACGAATCGGTGGCAAGTTTTTCGCGCGGGTTCTTGACCGGGCTATTTCGGACTCAGGATCGAACTCGGCGTTTTATCGCCCGAGGGAGAGATGGCAGCCACAAGTGATGAGCGGTAGCGGGGAAATATATCAAATAAAAGTACAAATATTTTATTTAAATTATACATACTTATAGATGTTATAAGAAAATATATTTTTTGCAACTATGGGTGGGATCCTGTGAAGCTATAGAAAAAATTTTAAAGTGAAAATTTTTGAACGAAAATGTATAGGTATACATGTAACATATTTAACAATAACCTATCATATTAAAATAGTTAACATAGTTTAAATTAATTTACTTGTAAGCTTCGTGTGAACGATTTAATCATTTGAAAGTGACAGGGACAATAAATCGCCTAAAATACATTAACATTAAATTATGTAACTTTTCGGTGGCTGACTTTCCACGACTGTTTTATAATTTGAAATCTTTAAATTTCGAATTTAGCTCTTTCATTTTTTTTTTTCATATTTTTCTAATTGTCAAAACATCGGTACCTGCTGTGGTCATATGACAGTGCAGTCGTTAAGTAGGGTTGCCATAACTATTTCAGAATTTTCTTCATTCTAAATATTTATAGTAGGTACCAGCAAAAAATTTGGATATCTGAAAATTACTGCCCGATCGATTTTTTTGGAAGTAGTCGAGAGATAAATGTGTCAATTAATTAGTTATTATGTGTTTTCATATATATACCACTGCAGAGACACAGTGACACAGGTCGGGAAAATAGGTTTAGGTCATAGTCCACCACACATCCGTAAGTAATTGCGAGTTCGGACGCGGTTACAAAATCCGGACAATCCAGACAAAATCTGGAAATATTGCGAGCTTATCGTTAAGCAAGTCAGTGGTGTTCCGGGCGACTTAACGCATACCCTAACAAAAGCGTGCAGTATTAAGAATTACACTATTGAAGCATACAAAGACAGAGTTCCACAAACGATAGGCGCTAGCACGGGACCGCACGTTGAAAATCTTAATTTTCTCAGTTTTTAGTAGGTATATTTATAATTCAAATATTTATTTGGAACTATAAGATTAGCAAATTCACCTGGTCATATTAATATATATTTTGTGAAATAAGAACGAAGAGAATATCACTCTTAGTTTTCCAAACAATTTCAAAATAGAATGTCTGAATTTTTTTCTAACTGTATTAATAAGCAAATTTACGCACAAGGTGTGAACCATAACATATTTTTTTTTACGTCAAAAAGTGTACTCAGAACTGTAACAAAATTAATGAAATTCTTGCAAACTTAACTCGCATACAGTTGAGTCCCAACATTGTGTTGTAAAAGTGAAAATACTAATAAAATGCAAAACTAAATGAAGAAAACAAGATACAAATTAGAACGAGGATAGTGACTCCTATTGACGACAAAAATAAACCTCCACAAAGTAACAAAATAGTAATTAATTCACATATTAAACGATAATTAAGACGCGTGCTTAGATAGCGTCCCAGCAGTTTAAATAGCCATGAATTTATTAAGGAGATAGTACCTAAGATACATTAAACATAAACATACATATGATAATGCTCTCTCAAGCCTATACTAACATTTATTAATTGATTCGCTATAGCTGTTTAAGACACGTGGAGATATTGCGTAAGTTAATTATACGTTTTTATACGACAAAGTTTAGGTAATAGAAAAATAATGGCAACCTGAAATTCGAAAAAGATTTTTTTAAATGATAAACAGGTGGACGGCAAAGCTGCTGATCAGGAATCGTCCAAACCAGTAACGGCACGATGAAAGAAATGGTTTATTAAAAAAATACCTACTTGTTAGACAAAAAAGTAATTTCAATCAAAAGTTTCATTACATATTCGAATATAGTCGAACATAGTTTCTAAAATCGAGGTTTCTGGACCCCGGTGCGGAATGACTCACAGGTCAGTAATAAAATATTGGCTGAAATTTCATTTCATTTTACTCAATGTGGCCAGCTAGTATGGCCGCGCAGTCAGTATGATAATCGCCAAATCGCGTCGCACCGCCCTGGCAATAAAAAAAATTGGCGGGAAAAGTGATTGTGATGATGAATTAGGATCGCTCTTTCAGGTGGTAGAAAAAGTATCGAGCGTACCGATTACAAGGTGGCATTTTTACCATCGGAAGAAAAAGCACGCTTGCCGCGCCCCGCGTACATTTGGTACCCCACGCCGGAAACAACTGTAGATGCATATTCGCGAGCCGATGTTATGGATTTTGTGTGTAATTGTTATGATTATGGTTGCACTTACTATACTTCTTGGATTTTTTACTTTATCGTGGCGATGAGACAGTAGATACACTTACCTGCGGAACAAAAATAACAATTAGCTGTGCTTAAAATCAACCATTATATTTTGGGGAAATAATTAATGACATTTTTAAGAAATACAATGCTGATATCGTCAGCAGTAATGCAATAGTAGTTTACACCGAATATAAATAAACATATTCTTAAAGTTAAGCAACTAATAAATAATAAATACTTATTTTGTACTTAAAATTTGAAACACTTGAGAAACAAGCTTTACAATGTAAGTATGCACTTAAATAATTCAACTAAGCTATTTTGAAACTAAGTTCTTTTATTCAGAAATTTGGTTAAGTACTGAAGCGTGCGTGGACGTAAATATGCTGCTTCTACCTATTTATATTTAGGTATTGGGATCTCTGCTAATAAAAAGACAACATCGGGAGTTCTTTTCTATATTCAGATGTTCTTTTCAATCGCCACAAGAGTATACATCCTTTAGCTTCATCTACTACCTAGGAGGATTATTATACAATATTAAACTTATCTGCAGTACATCTTCTTCTACTAGGCCATACTTCAATAGGCCTCGGGTCGTCGTGTCGATACATTGGATAAAATATACATTAGGACATTATATCGCGATGGTGGCGATGCTTGGAATATTTTGGATACTGGAGTATCTTACTTTAAGTCCACTGGCAATGTAAAGCCATTCTACCAATTCTAGGGCTCCCTGATAGAGACAGGAATCGACCCTCCAAATTTATATAGACTTGCCCGATCTATATTTTTCACTTGAATGTCAATTAATAACAAAATAATGACAAGCTCGAAATTCCGATTGTTTTTATTTAAAAACGCACTGACACCATCTATTATGTTTCCTTAAAACCACTACGAAGTATTTGCTGCGTAAAAACGTTCGCTAGCCTATTTACTTCCTTTACATTCAACAAGAGGTCGTAACCTCTACAGTACCTACTTACCTACCTGTTCTTAGCTTTATGTACAAGTCATATTTTATCTACTGTATTCCAAATGCATAAAAGGCAGAGGTACCATATTAATAAGTGAGTACTAAGTATTAACATAGTTTAAATCAAGATTGTTTATTTCAATTTAACTTTTCGCCGTTTCGTAACCTTCTTGTAACAATCCTCAAAAAGGAACTCATGTTTGTAGACAAACATGTAGTTCCTATTCACTTTTTAGGTACTGAACCCTGAAAATTGCATAAAGGGACCGCCGCTGAAAATATAAATTTTAATACGGCATAATTTTTATTTTTATAAAAACAAATTTTCATCTCCTATTATAGCTAGGAGAGGATTTAAAAATAAACGGTGAAACAGATTAATATTAATTAATTCAACCTAAAGGCCAAATATGATTTGCATTTAGCTTAAAAATGACGGATTTTCATACAAACTTTTAAACCCATTTTTTCAAGATGATTTCCAAGATTCCCCGAGGTCCTGGTGGTGGGTTGAAGTGCACGAGTCGCGACCTAAAAATTCAAGGCCTAGCTGGTGAAACGCCTGGCTAGCCTATACTAAAAATAATAAAAACTAAATTGGCGCGAGAATTCGGAGTCCTTTTTTGGTAAACATTTGGTATTACAAGGTTTCTTAATCTGGGGGCAAAGGAAAGTCGTAAAATCATATTCCTACGATAAGATTTATAAATATTTAGTTTCTACTGTGAATTAAAAAGTACCATAGGTACGTTTTAAACACAATCATTGGTTATTTATAAGAGGCAATAAACAAAAATTTACCGACGCAAAATACGCCAAGTTCTGCTCCAGCATTTCATCCAAATTAAATTAATTTTCAACAAGTAAAATGAGTAGGTATGTACTAATCATAAACAATTTACTGTAGACAAAAAGGAAATGAATTACAAGTATGATACGTGAAAGGTCTTTACCAGAATATATTTTACCTGTATAGTCATGACCATATGTCTTGTACGAGAAATCTCTTAGGGGCACCTCCATTGTTCGACGTTGCACCGAATCGAAATGGAACCAACAAAAAAACAGCACCGATCCTCAAAACATCTGGCGTCTACACCCCCGTACATACACCCCCGATATGCGAGACAGATATACCGAAATTAATACGATAGAAAAAGATAGGAATGGTGTAACAAAGCACCCTTGGATTAGAGCAAAAAATCAAAATTGGATGCGTACACGCATCATAGCGGGTTCCGTTTCCGAATTTAAATGCTGGATTTGATGTTTATTTGATAAGCAAATACCTTAAATCATTTGTCCTTTACAAACCATTTAAAGTATTCTTATGGTATATTGCCAGTAGGGTTGCGATTGACAACACTTGCATTAAAAATATTTACCATGAAAATACAAGTAGGTACCTAAAAATACTCTCTCATTAAAATTCTTCATTTTGCGTCAGTAGCAATCTAAAAAAGTTAAAATTACGTTACTCGTAAGTTCGATGGTACATAAAAATTTGTAACTTATAATAAAATATACTTGTGAAATTATAAAGTAAGTTTATTATCATTAACAGCTTAACTCTAGTTACGGAAGATTAACAAAAGACAAGTTTACACTGAGCCGGTGACTGAGGATGACAATATAGCAAAACAATCAACGAAAACAATAAAACAGTTAACGCTATTACAGTCAAAAGAATTTCCGACATTATTGTTAAAACTTTAAACACCTTTAAAGGTGCGAAAAACAAACAAAGTCCATAGACAAAAGACGAAGGTGCAATTATTTTTAGAATCGTCGCATCTTCGCTTCGCATAGACAAATTCCCACGGACGGTCAGGAAGCTCGCAGAATAGATAGGCAACCCTAAGCCACCTCCGTAAATTAAAAAAAAAAACACCCGCATACTTTCGTATTTCGAACATCTGTCCCGCTAACACAGACAAAAACATTCGTCTCTGTTACACCTATTATGAGGATGGTGTCGTCTCTTTCTCATGCGTAGTTAAGTTTGCAGGTAGGTAGAACTTGTCCCATGATGCGCCAAAGCAACCTGACTTTGCAAGAGTGTACTCAATACGTATTTAAAATGTCTGTCTACCTACACTAGGTAACTAAAACTGCAACCGGCCAAGTGCGAGTGGAACTCACCCAACGTACTTAATAGGATTCTTAAATCTATTTATTTTTGATTACTCGAAAGCTCGAGCAGCTTGCGGCCCAGTCGTATCTACGTGTCGAAAAAGCTAAGCAATGTCGGGCGCGGCCACTACCTTGATTACAGTGCCCAATTTCAAGTAGCTAGCTTTTGTAGTCACTGAGAAACGGACGGACACCGAAGTCTCAGCAAAAGGGTTTTAACCGACTTCAAAAAAGGAAGACGTTCTTAATTCTGATGCTTATATTTTTTATGTATGCGTACAGGCATAACTTTGTCATATATAGACGGATTTGCTAAATTCTTTTTTTGTTCAAAAGGGTTTATTCCAAAATGGTCCTATATAAATTTCATATAGATCTGATGATAACTTTCGGAGACAAACAACGGAACTCTTCACAAAAATATAGCAAATTAACCGCTATTGTTGCTATCTCATAAATATGGATTGTTTACGCATTTACACAACATAACATCACGCCTGTACACTCGAAAGCAATTCGTCACTCAAAAGTAAAAATTTTTAACAAAAAAAAAAAACCACCGGCTTCAAAAATATGGACAAAATAGGTAAAAATAATTACTTATTTCCAAAAATCCGATCTGAATTACAGTTGAATTTTGTGTCTACGTAGAACCGGTTGTGTATTTTATTAAAAAGTTTTTTACCATTTTGGTTCCTGAACCTAATATTGTTTATATATTTGATTATGTATGTGATGTGAATAACAAAAGATCAATATACAGTATTTCAGAGTTACGCGATTTTTGTATTTTCCTTCATGCTCGTACATGCCACTGGAAAATGGAATGTGGAAAATAAGGAAGGGTTTTGCGAATTTTATTCCATAAAAATTGCATCCGGTAAAATAGGGGTTGGAGGAAATGTGTATGAAAATTCGTCATATTTGATAATTTATTTGGCCTATGGATTTCATAAAATCATCACCATTAGGGGATGACAATTTGATGAGTGGTTTTGAATAATCATTCTGCATTAGAAGTAAATAGGGTTTCTTAGTAAAAATTATACAAACTTTCTTTTACTAAATGTCGTTACTTATAGCCACGCGGATTAAGTCGCGTCGACAAACGAACCTAGCTCAGCAACAAAACTGATCAACTAACTTATCAACTTTACACCATTTCGACTTTAGGTAAATAAAATTTAGGCATTTAATAGGTCGTTGGCAGCCTATTAAACACCTGATTATCAAATTCATTTTGTTAAACTACAAAATGGTATTTAAGGCCGCTTTTAATCTTTGAAATACGATGAGGTTTGGAAATACGTAAAACAATGTAGAATTAATCTGAATCATAAATACATATGTACATATAGCTGGCAGGTATAAAAATTGATGTATTTACATTCCGATCAAAATAGGTTTGTCAAAAGGAATAAACGGAACTATAATTTCATCACCGCGCATTTGTGTGTGCAAGTTTAAAGCCAATAAGAACCTATTTTGATTAGGCTCTTTGTAATCTATAACTCCAATCAACGTCAAAAAATCTCTTCAAAAATGTAACTTGAATAAATTTTTATCTCATCTTTAACCAATCATAGGGGATAGCCCATTATGTATCAATTAGAAGATTATGAAAGTTACTATTCAAAAACAATAAAATTACCAAAATGATTTTTTTTGTTTTTTCCGATGCAAATAAAAGATGTTGATAGAAAAGAACAAAGAATGGTTTATTGTGCTATAGATGTATTACACATAAAAAAAAGATGCTTAAAAGTAAACTAAAATCTAATGGTACCAAACTTAGTAGAATTAATGCATTATAATGAACTTTCTTTTTGGCCCTTTTCGTTTCTTGATCAGGACCTCATTTAATTACATAATAACCGATTTTTAATCTGTGCTACTGCATTCGAACTGATTATGACCTACATTGCTGCTTAACATCGTTACTCTACTCTAATAGCTAAATAAAAGTTAGACAAAAGAGCAATAAAGAGCAGAATCATGTGCTAATTAGATTAAATCATCAATCAGGTGCTAATTTTTACTCCAAAGTCTAAACCAATATACAAGTCCATATTCCTATTTATTGTCAAGTCCCTGGTATCTCTACACGTCATCACGTAAGGTAACCCTACTTTTACCCAACCCCTCATACGTGGGTCCTTTAACCCTGCATCGGCCGACCGTAACTTTAGGGTCGCCCGCGCACCCCAACTTGTCCTGGTATTTTCTATCTCTTTCTGTACCTATCTATCTCTGTCACTCCCCTACCTAATTGAAATTCCCGTTGTCATTGTACGTATTGCGAATATTCGAGTTGGAAAATTGATTATCTGGTAAAGATAAAATTAATGTGTTTCATAGTTTTTTTTTTTTGGGTTCGTGTAAATAGGGTGCCAATAGGACCCTTTTAATATAAGTGTATATATATCTATACATATAATAAAACTGTAGAGGTCGAATGTCTGTACATAGAAAAAAAAATGCTTAAAACCAAGTCAGGGGGATGTAAAAAGAGGGAAAATACCAAAACATGTTTTTTTTAATTTTTTGTTTCTCTGTCCGTTTGTCGGTTTGTCTGTTCGTACGAGCTAATCTCTGAAATGGCGGGACCGATTTTAATGAAATTTTGCATGATGATACCTTATATCCCTGGTAAACGATACTCTCGCACTTCGTAGAAAAGTCGGAATGCAGTGTTTTTCTGAGAAAATTACTTTAATCCAATTATTAAGTTGACTTGGCTTAGGCAAAACGGATACTGATATAGCCTTGCGATTTGGTGAATGAAAATTGTTTTCTTTGTAACTTAGATTAGGCAATACGGCATTATGGATTCTGATATACACAAGAATCAACTTGGATATACTCAACAATGTTGTAGGAGAAGTAGTTGAGTATACTTCTATCAACAGAGTAATGGAGCAAGATGGCGCTACCAATTAGCCCGTTGAATTTCTTAATTCTCAGAGCGCTCCTGGACATCCAGCACACAAGATTAATTTAAAAACTGGCATCCCAATTATTTTGTTGAGAAATTTAAGTACCCTAAAATTAGGCAACGGGACAAGACTGAAAGTTACTTCTTTGCAGCGTAACATAATAGAAACGGAGATTTTGGCGGGATGTGGCGTCGGTGAAAGAGTTTTTATACCACGAATTCCACTGATTCCCAATAATTACACATTCTATTTCAAACGTGTACAGTTCCCGGTGAGTTTGTGTTATGCAATGACTATAAACAAAGCCCAAGGGCAGACGCTACGTGTTGCCGGCGTGGACCTCAGCGTCGGCTGTTGCTCACACCGTCAGCTCTATGTGGCTTTCTCCCGTGTAAGTAAACCAAACAAACTGTTTGTTTATGTTCCGAACCAAACCACGTCGAACGTTGTCTATAAAGAGACATTATAAGATACTAGCTAGATATGGTACGGAACCCTTCGTGCGCGAGTCCGACTCGCAATTGGTCGGTTTTATGTTTGCTGATCGTGTCGATCAAACAACCTCTGTGGCACAGTGGTCATTTATGGTACCGCAAGTGCCTTTGTCCTGCAGGGATCCGGATTCAATGACCGGCCACGTAAAGGTGGAAAATAATCTGTGTCCAATTGTTCATATTTTCTTTTTATCTACGATTTAGGCATTAATCCAAACTTTGTATTTTTGTTTTATATATTTTTTGCTGTATAACAGTTAACCGCGTGATAAAATCAAATACACGCGGACGAAGTTGCGGGCAGCAGCTAGTACATAATATTTATCCCAGGGCATTTTATTTTTACCCGTAATGTATGGGTAGCGATATTAACAGTATACCTACGTATTGCTATGATCTTTACATTGGTCTTTCCATGGCCGCGTTTGGTTACTTCGCTATTATATTTCCGGCATAACTGCTACTGCCAGTTCAGCGCCTTGTCGCTAAAAGCTTAGTGTTAATATTGTGTAGGAAGTGGTACCTACGGAACTTTTAGAGCGCGAGTCAGACTCGCACTGACCATTATGAAATTATTCTGAGTCGGCTGTTTTATTATAACAACTTAACATTCAAATGTTCCCTATTTACATACATTTTGTTTCTGTACGTCCTTTTTTCCACTTAGCCAAAAAATTACCTACTTGCTTTTTAGTGTAGCAGTATCGACTGCTTGATCTAATTTTCTGGGGTTCCGTTTACCTAATGCTCGACCAGATAGATTATCGTGCGTGACAATCCTGTCCGACCATATGAATGTGCGCCACTATAACATATTTTCAATTTCCTTTACGTACAAAGAGTACATACGTATGGCTCAATAGCATTTGTCTATCGGAAACGATAAGCGAAGTTAAGCAACGTTGGACGCGGTCAGTACTAGGGTGGGTGATCGCCTAGTTTAACCGTCGATCCTGGCTTTTCAGGTCGTCGAGCTCATTCAAAGGTTCAAAAAGTCTGAAAACTCACAGTCGAGTAGCCACTAGCTCGACAGATATCAGTCAATCCTCACTGGGTGAGCGCGCTGTAAGTACTATGGCCTAAGCTTTTTCTCCAGGAAGCCTGTGCCCCTGCAGCGGAACCTACAAAGGCTGAGGCTATAAAACATATTGAAAAAAATCGGCCAAATGCGATTCTGGCTCGAGGGTTATGTACAAAATTATATGTACTTAGATAGTTCTTCCATCATGAGGTCACATGTTTATGCCTTAATTATAATTTTTCGGATATTTTCCTATATTTGTATTGTAACATCTTGCTTCTTGCCAAATTTCACGATTCTAGGTCAGCGGGAATAACTCCATAGATTTCTATTTATTTGTCACAATGCGACAAAATTATTATTGCGTTAAAATAATAATTATCTTTTATTGCTTTGACTAGTTTAATTCTAGCTTGATTATTTTTTAGCTTCAAGGGACCGTAGACCTAAGTATTCGAAAATAATTTCAGCTGGACACCTATAAGCGTTCCTGTGATAAAGGGTCTTGACAGATACACAGACAGACGGACAACACAGTGATCCTAGATGGGTTCCTCTTTTCCATTTGAGGTACGTCACCCCTTAAAATGTAAATGGTAAATGACATAAAAATAATAAATCGTTATTCATTGCTTTAAGAATATATCTGTGAGTTTTATGTTACGCCCATATGCCTAATGGCAAAAAGCATTTTATAGTCATTTCAGTAGTCTAGAGCATGAGCTACGGTAATTTAATATGGTTAATGTTAAATGCGTAGGTTCAATTTTAGCTTGACAATCATATAGGCCTTTATGAACCTATGCTGTGATAAGGTAAAAGTAAGTCAAGGACTTAGGCCTAAACTCATTTAATACCACGTTTCAAAACAGATACTTTGTAAATTAAGAGTCAGTGTTACTTAGCAGTAACCTTGAGGGAAAACAAAAACGCGATATGTACGAGCGTACAGTGCGGGGCGGAGGTCCGAAAAAATCATAGAATTAGTTCAATTTGCTCCATGTTCGAAGTCCACTTTCAGATTTTCTTATTAACGTATCGAAAAAATAATTAACGACTGATGTTAGGGTCTTCAAATTTACTCCTGAAAAGTTCCTTATTAGCGTGGTACTAGAAAAGTAGGTATTTCCCTGCGCTCTTCTTCATTCCGCGGACTTTTAAACCTTCCTCGTATAACGTACACATCCCAAACTATCTGGTTTACAGACTTGTATTTTGCAGACTAGCAAACCTTTGTGCAAATTTTCAATCATAACGCAGGCGAGCACTAAGGATTTTTCCAAATTCATGCAATGAGGGTGTAAAATGGAAGTTTGAAGTATAGAATTCCGTCATGTTTTAAGCTTAATGCACAAAAATTGGTATTTAGTATATTTAATTTGAAAGTTAAGACCAACTCATACATGACGTTTTCAAGTAGCCATGTCCTTCCCCGGGACTGAAACTATCTGCATACCAAATTTCATATAAATCGGTTCAGCGGTTTAAGAATGATGAGGTAACAGACAGACAGAGTTACTTTCGCATTGATAATATTAGTATGGATATGGATTTCATTTTACTACTCTACTCGAGCGCAAATGCATAGGTGGTGTGGTAAACCAGCTGATGTCAAGGTTAGACCCACGTGCCGGTGAAGAAGGTGTGATGAACGAATCGGGTCAGTAGACTGCACCACGGTCCTCGACCTGTCGAACAGGTGCAAGGTCTGGCTGTTACCAACAAAAACAAAACAGAAGAAACACAACTAGTTAGGAACACGGTTAGGTTACGGGAACTTACTGGGAAATCACCATAAACCGGATCGCGTCCTACTTCAAGCGAGAGGGAACGGCTGAATCGATAATAACTGTAATTAAATAATGTTATTTATTACTACTATTTAGGTACGTTTCACTCCTGATTTCGTATCCATTAGAACACGGTCGTTCGAATGTCGTCGGATCTACTGAAAGATCTACCTGCCGAAATCCTTGCCTAAAAAAATAGTTTAAGTACTATGGACTTCTTAAGAAAAGGGATTCCAATGTTATTGGATCAGAAGAAGTAGGTGGCTCATAATTACTGTCCAAATAATACATATCCACATGTATATTTATACCTGTGTTGTAAACTATTTACAGAACTATAGACACAAATACCTACATAACACACATACGATGACTTTCGCGACTTTATACGAAACACGCGTTTATAAAATTCTTAAATCTTAAAACAAAATAAAAAAAAACTCAATTATTTATACCTATACCACAACATTCGTATTCCGCAAAATTTATAAGTTCGAGTAGAACGGAAAAAGTTTTATTGACCATAAGTAAGTATTGGAATAAGTGGGCACCAGTAAGCATTCGCTTACATATTCATTTCCGCCGAGCGCGCGCGCACGCGATTGGCGTCTTGGGCGCCAGGTGTCAGGGTCGACCCTATCCCCCCTTTACTCCGCCTCACACCTACACCCCCTGCCGTAGCTAAATAGGATTTCATGAAAGTATACCATTGGAATTAGGGATGTTAACTATATCGATAGAAATTAACGATGCGATGGGTATATTAAAAATATTATTATGTTGTCATTATTTTAAAATATCTGCAAATGTGTTTCAAACACTGAATTTATGATATTTTAAAACTGAGAAAATTACTTAGTATTAAATCAATGTTGTGTCGACTAAGAACTCATTTTTTAAAAGTTTGCGGTCAACGCGGTCTGGTTTAGTTTACCATAAGCCGTCTTTCGTTACATTTAATTGAATAAATATGTATTAAGGCAAAAAATAAAGATTATTGCAAATAACTTTCTAGTTGAATTAAGCAACTTCACAATGTTTCAACGTAGCCACAGTAACAAATATATTCTAATGTCTAATTACATGTGTTACAAAATAATCAGATAGCTACATTTAAATACATTTAAAATATATTCAGAACAACACTTAATTATGAACTAATTATAAATATTGAAGTCTTCTTTTTTCTTTAGATAAATTATCGAGGCAAGCCTCGTCAACGAAAACATAACAAAAAGTAAATAATTTCTTTTTTAACTTTTCTATATATATAATCATCAGGGAATACATGATTTAATTTAAGGGCAATAATATCGGCAAGGTGGAGATTTTAATTTAATTTCACTGTCAAACTTCAAATTTAAGTCAATAATTGGAGAAATAAGGTAATAAAACTTTTGTCTAGAATATAAATAATGGCTTTATTTTCGTTTATTGTATGTATTTAGTATTAAAAAGTCAGAAAATGACTATTTTTTAATATTTTTAAAGCGAATATTGCACTAAGTCGTAAGTCGTAATGATCATCAGTAGTAAAATCATTAGAGTGTATTGTTATGTCGTTAATTTCTTAATCTTTATAGCAAAATGAAACTAATAATCAATATATAGTTTCTTGTCGTAATTTTTGAATGACTTATGATAAATAGAAAATACATCCAATTGTGTTGTGTAATAATTTTTAGAAAAACCGGCCGAGGGTGAGTCGGACTCGCGCACGAAGGGTTCCGTACCATTATCTATAAAAACTGCAAAAAATCACGTTTGTTGTATGGGAGCCCCGCTTAAATATTTGTTTTATTTTAATTTTTCTATAAGGCGGCAAACCAGCTTACGGTCCGCTTGATGGTAAGCGTTTACCGTAGCCTATGGACACCAGGGGTATTATTCACGCGTTACCGACCTTTAAAAAATATCATAACTTATTTCTTCAAGAACCCCATACTGTAGTCCTTGAAGACTCAGCTTAGTTACGATTAAAAAAATATGACCTAATGATGTATTTTATAACGGTGAGCGGCTCACTCTTAACACCAACCACTTTAGTCCTGCGTGGTGCTAGGTCCATAGTTGCAACACTGCTTTTTATGCACTATATCATGACTGGTGGCTTTATCCATTATCTAGTCTAAGTCGTAAATAACCAGCTTTAGAGTTATTAGATGTATAAAATGACAGATCCGGGACAGAATAATAAACCCTTTTTACCAGAATTTCATTACTTCATTCTAAGTATATTAGTTATCATAACATTTACTCTTTATAATAACATTGCATTGTCTATGGTCCTATATTCGCAAAACTACTATTTAGTAGCCGTTTTTCCTTTCATAGTTTATTGAAATCATCATATTACAATATTTCGTTTTCAATTTGTCGATATCAAAACTAATTCGCATAGGACACCACTAATGCAGCAAAAAATGGTGCGTGCCCTTTCTTAGTCAGGTATAAATGTCAAAAGTTGTCTGATAGTCATGTAGATCGTTATCGTTAGCGCCCTCTACGTTTAAAGCTTTAGCTTCCTTTAGCCAAATCCTTCGCATAGTTAAAATTCAGCACTCCCCGCGGTGATATTCTCGCAATGAAACTTGGTCATATGCATACTTTGATATTCTAATCGGGTCGAATTAAAACATTCGGTGGCACTGCCTACCTATTTTATTTTACCACTTAGGAAATGATTCTTATTAAAAAAGCTGAAACTGGTCATTCAGTATATGCAAATAAAAGCCTATTACAATATTCATAGATATTTGCAGAGATTTCCACCGTATAAACTTCGTTATCAAAACAAAAAAAGTGAAACACATCCTCCTTAATTACCTACTAAAACAAAATAAAACAATTTTCACATATTTAACTAAAGAAAACAACAGATTATCATGCATGATAAAAAATCCTGTTACCCCTCTTAGAGGATTAATTTCTCAAATTTCTTTCTTCGTTTTTTTTTTTTTTTTCCACTAAGGTGGCAAACAAGCACACGGTCCGCCTGATAGTAAGCGGTCACCGTAGCCTATGGACGCCATACACCATAACACCAAGAGCAACACTCGCGCGTTGCCGACCCTTCAGAAATCTAATAACTTCTTTTTTTAAAAACCCCCTACTGTAGTCCTTAGAGAAAACCTTGGCAGGGAGCTCATTCCACAACCTAAGCGTTCGCGGGAGGAAGTTTCTCTGAAACCGCACTGTACGCGACCATTTAGGTTCTAAAGTGTGAGAATAAATTCCCTGCCGATGGCGAGCGGTGCGATGGTAGTAAGTAGCCGTGGGCAACATTTCGAACAATTCCTCAGAATACAACCCATTGTACAAGCGGTAGAACACACACAGGGAGGCAGTCTCTCCTCAGACTTAGGGGCTAGATACCGCAAGTGAGTTTGGGATCGTCGACAATTCTCACAGCCCGTCGTTGAACCGAGTAAAAAGGGCCAAGTTGGTATCCGGGTGCACATGGGGCCAGACTTGCGACTTGTAAAGCAGCAACCTTTGCCTCGACGTGAAGTACTGCTTCGCTCTGTTGAGTACACCAAGTTTTTTGGACGCTAGCTTTACCTTGTCTAGCAAGTGATCTCGGAACTGCACATCGCTGGAGATGTGAACACCAAGGATCCCAATGCTCTTGGAGATGGAGAGGGAAGTGTTCTGGAATTGTGGGACTACAGTGAATGGGGTTTTCTTAGCGGTGAACGCGCAGACTTGTGTCTTTGAAGGGTTGAATCGGACCAAGTTTTCCCGTCCCCAGTCAGAGACCTTGGACAGACCGATCTCGATTTGAGACACAAGTTCTTCACGTTTTTCCTCCACAACAGAACGAGGGATGCTTGCACGGCCCGTGTAATAAGCGTCTACAGTACTGTCATCTGCATAGCAATGATTTTCCAACATATTATTGATGTGCAGTAGAAACAGCGTAGGAGACAGCACAGAGCCTTGTGGGACACCAGCATTAATGTCCATGCTATCAGAGCAACTACCGTTAACTACGGCTCGTATGCGTCTGCCGGACAAAAAGCTAGCCACCCATTTGCACAAACCCTCGGGCACTCCGTGAGATGGCAACTTCGATAGAAGACCCCGGTGCCAGACCCGATCGAACGCCTTCGCTATGTCTAGGCTACATGCCAATTCCTCCTCCTGACGCTCAATGGCTAGTGCCCATCGGTGTCTGAGATACACTAGAAGGTCACCAGTGGAGCGACCGTGGCGAAAGCCATATTGACGGTCGCTGATCCGGTCATGTTTTTCTAGGTATCTCAAAAGCTGTGTGTTGATCACACGCTCCATCACCTTGGAGAGGAGAGGGGTAATAGCGATAGGCCTGTAATTCGATGGATCTGATCTATCGCCCTTTTTGGGCACCGGGTGCACATTCGCAGACTTCCCTGAAGACGGAAATTGCCTAGTATGGTAGGAAAGCGCGAAGAGGCGCGTGAGTACAGGAAATAACTCAGTAGCACACTGTTTAAGCACCACTGCTGGTATACCGTCTGGCCCACTCGACTTATGAACGTCTAGGGTAAACAACGCCCGCCAGACCTCTCGCTGTGTTATAGAGATTTCCGGTATGGTCTTACCGCACCACGGTAAAGTAGGTGGTACAGCGCCTTCGTCGTTCATTACGTAATAGAAACTTACATTAAAAGTTTTAAATTTCTTAACCCCACAGTTTGGTCTTAGGGTTGGTGCATTAGTCAGTCACGAAATTTAATAAAAACCTAACGACGACATATCTACTTATAAACAAAATATGACACCTAGACACCTTTCCACTAATTTTATACATTTACATATTGTACAACGAATTGCCGAAGATTAACTCGGAAACGATTTACATAATTAGGCAATTTGCAACTAATTTTGCATACAAAATACTTTGAAAGTAGGTGTACAAACGTAGGTAATTTCATTAGATGCATTTCAAAAAGTTTCATCGCAATGACTTGGATGTACAAGTATGTATGTATGTTAGATTGAATTCACCACGGTCGCCTCCAGTTTGCAGTTAACAAGACGATAGGGATAAGATTAGGGTTCGGCAGCCAAATAGACAAAGTGGAACTGTAATAATTTCGTATGTTGCAGCCTCACTTATTTTTGCCGTCTTTGTAGCGATTCTGATGCTCATATAAAACACGCCTACTTTGTTACTTCACCATAATTCCACTAGTAATACAGCGTATTAGCTCATTTTTTGTCGCTTTCTCTGCTCAGTGCAAAAAACCTAAAATGTGTATTTTTTTTTACCTACAATTAAATTGAAAAATGTCGTATGAAACGCGTGATATTTGGCCGTTACAGACACGTCCATTAAAAATCCTAAAAAAAAAATTTTGCCTCGTTTGTAATGAATGACCAACTTAGCTCATTTGTATCATAATGTAGGTACTATTTAAAAATGTTGTTTGAAACGAAGTAGATTTCGTAAAGAACAATCTCGCATTTTTTCACATTAGTACTACTACCTACCTAGTACTGAAACATGGTATACCTATCAACTCATAACATATCTCTTCTAAAACTTACCATAAACTAGAGTCCCTGTTAAACGCAGCCAATTAAAAAAAAAAAGAGTCACAAAAAACCATTATTTTATAATGTGTTTAAATAATAAAAAGCAGTTTTTGAAAACAACAAAGCTAATGACCTTATTAGTAAACCGCACGACCAGACCCACGGAGTGTCCAGTTGGCCTTGGGCAAGGCCGTCCACTGATCCTGTTTTCGTCTCTTTCCGAATCTAATAGAGAATGGCTTAAAATGTATGTACGTGTATGTTATAACATAATATACGCGCGGTTTCTAATTAATCTCAACTATTGCTTACTGAAGAACATATAATATACTAGTAAACTTCCCGACCTCACCCGTCCAATTTCTCGGGGACAATAAGTGCCGATCTACACTATAGTGCCAATCACAGTTCGTTCTTTGTCCAATCTTGATCGAGTAAAATACTGTCAACTAAGTGTGCATTTATACAATCCCTGACCTGAAAGTCAAGTTCCAGTTGATTATCACTCCAGCCTTGAAAATATTTAGCTAAGACGAGATCGTACCAAAAACAAACTGTAATCGACACTACAGTGTGGATTGACCCTTAAAGTCTCGATCAATCTTCGAAAAGCGTTTTTTTTTTCTCTTCCCTGTTGCTCATAGGCTCATAGCCGTGATAGCGCAATTTTGGATATTATTATTACCACATGCTTCATATTTAAGATTGAACTATATTCTTTCAGAGAACAATAAACCTCCTAATTATAATTTTTCAGCGTTGCCCTACTATAGAAATACTGAAAAATTAGATCCGAAGACGATGAAAATCCAACTTATTGAAAAATATCATCAGCGTGCAGACAGACAAGGCGTTCGATGGATCTTTATGATACTGAATTATATAAAGGTAAATTTCACATTGGTGCTTAATGAGATACAAATCTATGTAAATGAGGGAGGTAATGACATACAATATGGAGTGTGTCTGAACACCTGAGAGTTTCTGAACGTCTGGTAGGTATGAGTTATCAAATCAGTCGATGAACTACATCCGCGTAGATACGTCCACATCATTACCAGATATCTTTTGCCCTAATGTACACTAAACCCCATAATTATTCCATTCACCTCACCAGTTCATGGTTGGTATAGTTAGGTTAAGAGAATATGGTAGCGTGCTTCATACAAACGAATTTTGACCATATACTAATCAAACACTATGAAATCTTGTAGACATGATCTAAGAATTAAACTCTAGATGCAGTGTGCCAGTTTACTATTAAATTGTATACAGAATTCTTTGTTCATTTTTCATTTATTATGTTGTTTCATTTATTAAGTTCCGTTCCAGCGTTTTACCAGCCAGCGTTCCACTGCAAGGTTTCAAAGAATAAATCACATAGGAAAAAACGGTTAATGAGAGGTTTGTAGAGTGCTCGAACCTGCGGGCTGGAATAACGCAAGCGTTCAAATAGGTGGTAATTGAAGGAATGTGAGCTCTTAACCACCGGAGGAAGGTATGCGTCGTTTCCAGTCCGCATTAATGCGTGACCCTGGTACAACCCGTCTATCTCACGGCATTATTTTTTATCAATTTTCAAGTAGATATAAAATTAGTCGTTGTTAGAAACTACTAACTACAACGTCGCGCCTCTTTCAATGAAGAGATGAAAACTTTTGAATTTAGATATGTATTGCTAATCAAAGAATGTAACGGTGGCGGCTAGTTAGAAATTGAAGCCTATTCAACAGCCTGTTTGAAATCCTATCAAAAAATTGTGATAAAAATGTAACTTACTTAGGGTATATAATCCCGGAATCCCGGTTGTTTTTTTATCAGCCCCGTAATCCAGTAATCCAATATATAAATTAATCTTTTCGGGAACGATTAAAACATACTTGTAAATTACCATTTTCCAAAATTACCACAGCCCAGCGGATAAGCCTAACCTTAAGAGGAAATATCCCGCTGTTCCCCATTTTGTATTCCCATACAAAACGTATTCCCATGTTTCCTCCCTGGATTATGGCATTAGAGCTGTTATTTTTTTATGTATGATAGATATACACAATCACTATGTCTGTATGTTTTGTTTTTTTTTTGATAGGCCTTTCCTATAAAAACTGGGGTCCTGCTTAGTCCAGAAAAAAATCCTCTCTTTTATGACATTTTTAGATGTGTGCTATACAAATATAGACCAGTCAAATTAGATACATTTTTAGGCTAAACAAACATTAATTAGTGGTTTTGAATTTTGGTATAGTTGTTCATTAACCCCTCCCATTGATCATACTAAAAGTCCGCATCGATAGCTGTTGCGCTCTCGCCGCCATCTTGGAAAAAGGGGCCCTTTTTTAGTTTTTTGCTTATATCTCGGCAATTATTGCTGATACGAAAAAAATGTGTATGTAAAAACTATAGGTTATTAAACATATTTTAAAGAAGCTCATACATATAACTGTTGATCTCTAGTATTTTAGCTGTAATCCGGCGTTAAAGAGGAAAATTATTTTATACCGTTTGTTTTATGTTTACTCTAAAATGGTTCAAATATATGTTTTTGATTTATTCCGCGAAATTACCAAGAGAGAAAAAGAAAGAAAGAGAGAGATATGAGAGGGTGGGAAAGAGAGAAAAAGGGAAGGGAGGAAAAAGGGCAAATGCATTATGTGACATGATGTGTATGGCTGGGTCGGAACGTGTTTTGGGGCCTCTTGGTGGGTATAAGTACCACGAAATAGCTGCGACTGGCTATCAATACCGAAAAGCCATGACCAGCAATCAGCTGATCATCGTCTCGTAGACCGTGTGCCTCACTTCCCATAAAGACTTAGGCGCCATATTCCGATTTACGTGACTTTGTATGTAAATGTATATAGTTACCAAGCACCGTTTATAGTTTTTTTTTTTTTTTTTTTTTTTTAATACCACTAAGGTGGCAAACAAGCTTACGGCCCGCCTGATAGTAAGCGGTCACCGTAGCCTATGGACGCTTGCAACACCAGGGGTATCACTTGCGCGTTGCCGACCCTTCAGAAATCTAATAACTTCTTTCTTGAAGAACTCCATACTGTAGTCCTTGCAGAAAACCTTGGCAGGGAGCTCATTCCACAACTTAAGCGTTCGCGGGAGGAAGTTTCTCTGAAACCGCACTGTACGCGACCATTTAGGTTCTAAAGTGTGAGAATGAATTCCCTGCCGATGGCGAGCGGTGCGATGGTAGAAAGTAGCCGTGGGCATCATTTCGAACAATTCCTCAGAACACAACCCATTGTACAAGCGGTAGAACACACACAGTGAGGCAAAGTCTCTCCTCAGACTTAAGGGCTCGATACCGCAAGTGAGTTTGGGATCGTCGACAATTCTCACAGCCCGTCGTTGAACCGAGTCAAAAGGGTCAAGCTGGTATCCGGGTGCACCTGCCCAGAGATGGCAGCAGTACTCCATATGGGGCCGAACTTGCGACTTGTAAAGTAACAACCTTTGCCCCGACGTGAAGTACTGCTTCGCTCTGTTGAGTACACCAAGTTTTTTGGACGCCAGCTTTACCTTATCTTGTAAATGATCTCGGAACTGAACATCGCTGGAGATGTCGACACCAAGGATCCCAATGCTCTTGGAGATGGAGAGGGGAGTGTTCTGGAATTGTGGGACCACAGTGAATGGAGTTTTCTTAGCGGTGAACGCGCACACTTGTGTCTTTGTAGGGTTGAATCGGACCAAGTTTACCCGTCCCCAGTCAGAGACCTGGGACAGTGTGGTCTCGATTTGAGACACAAGTTCTCCGCGGTTTTCCTCCACAACGGAACGATGGATGTTTGCACGACCCGTGTAAAAAGTGTCTCCAGTACTGTCATCTGCATAGCAATGTATGTTGTTGATGTCCAACATGTCATTGATATGCAGTAGAAACAGCGTAGGAGACAGCACAGAGCCTTGCGGGACACCAGCATTAATGTCCATGCTATCAGAGCAACTACCGTCAACTACAGTTCGTATGCGTCTGCCGGACAAAAAGCTAGCCACCCATTTGCACAAACCCTCGGGCACTCCGTAAGATGGCAACTTCGATAGAAGACCGCGGTGCCAGACCCGATCGAACGCCTTCGCTATGTCCAGGCTACATGCCAATGCCTCCCCCTGACTCTCAATGGCTAGTGCCCATCGGTCTGTGAGATACACTAGAAGGTCACCAGTCGAGCGACCGTGGCGAAAGCCATATTGACGGTCACTGACCAGATCGTGTACTTTTAGGTATCTTAGAAGCTGTGTGTTGATCACACGCTCCATCACCTTAGAGAGGAGAGAGGTAATAGCGATAGGCCTGTAATTCGATGGATCTGATCTATCGCCCTTTTTGGGCACCGGGTGCACATTCGCAGTCTTCCATGTAGACGGAAATTGCCTAGTGTGGTAGGAAAGCGCGAAGAGGCGCGTGAGTACAGGACATAACTCAGGAGCACACTGCTTAAGCACCACTGCTGGTATACCGTCTGGCCCACTCGACTTATGAACGTCTAGAGAAAGCAACGCCCGCCTGACCTCCCGCTGCGTTATGGAGATTTCCGGCATGGACTTACCGCACCACGGTATAGTAGGTGGTACAGCGCCTTCATCGTTCATATTCGAGTTCGAGGCAAAGAGACTGCCCAGTAGATCGGCTTTCTCTTTAGCACTATGGGCCAAGTCACCATCGGTCTTTCGCAGTGGTGGTAACGACGACTGGCAGAAGTTCCCTTCGGCAGCTTTGGTAAGCGACCAGAAAGCACGACTCCCAGAAGGATAGCTCGCAAGTCGCCCACCTATTTTGCCGATGAATTGGAATTTTGCTCTGGCAGTTGCTTTCTTACTGAACCTCGAGGCAGCATTTAATTTGCGTTTTAACTCAGAAATATTCGGATCCTTATTATAACGAGCCGTGGTCCAAGCCTCATATGCATTTTGCTTAAGAATTTTAGCTTTTCTGCAAGACCTATTAAACCACGGTCGTTTTTTGACGCCGGCAGCTACTCGCGGGTTAGGAATATAGCATTCCATACCAGCAAGGATTGTCTCAGTGACTGCGGCTGCGCAGACGTCAGGATCTTCTGAGTTAAAGCAGATCTGCCTCCACGGGTACGATGCGTAAAATTCACGCAATCCATCCCAGTCTGCCGACTTATAGTGCCACACACGACGCCAGTTAGTTGGCCCAGAAGGATCAGGTTGTGTGCATGACACTTGAGTCCGAACGAGACAGTGGTCCGAGGAGCCAAGAGGCGCATCCACTGAGACGGAGTACCCGTCCGGACGAGTAGTCAGCAGAAGGTCCAGTAAGGAGCTCGTATGTTCCTCTATATCTGGTATTCTCGTTGGAGAAAGTACCAGCTGAGAGAATCCATAGGTCAGAGCAAATTCATGAGCAGATATCCCAGCATAGTTTTTGGTTCGAGAACTGAGCCACTCGCGATGGTGGGCGTTAAAGTCTCCCAAAATAACTAGTTCTGCTGTGGGATATTGCTCTAGAACTTTGTCAGTCGTCAAACTCAGGTGCGTGAAGAGTCGAGTTACGTCCGTGTCACCGCTATGAGACCTGTATAGGCACGCATAGATACGAGTGTGGCCGCCGTAATCTACGCGCACCCACAATATCGACAGGTCCCTGTCTTCAAGGCTATGAAGGCGGCGACAGCAGATATCCTCCCGGACGAACATACATACACCGGCACGACTCATAAAATTGTGTTCGAGTTTGTAGCCGGGATAATGAAGGTATGATGTGTCGGCCGGGCAGGATATCTGCGTCTCCGTTAGAAAAAGAATGGTCGGCTGCGCAGTTTCGAGATGGTGGTGGACTGCGTTAAGATTTGCGTGAATACCCCTGATGTTGCAAAAATCCACATTATATGTGGATGGAGTAGCCGCTGTGCAAACTCTTTTCTTTTTCTGTCTTCTGGCCATAATATATATAAAAAAAAGTTACTAAGACTAAGGATGAGGATTCACTGCACAGGCAGCATAGAGGGCAAAGGGTGCGGTTCTAAGACTGCCGAAGCTCGCCACAGATGATACGGTTGCTGGCACGGCGGGCGGAAGGGCCCCTGATCCCCCTCTGTTGTAGTAGCCGGGTCCACTCCGGTCTCCTTCTCCGGCACGACTACCACTTCAGATACTTTACACAGGCTGGCGAATCAGCCTCCCAGGGCGGAGATTAAGTGATCCCTGGGTTCGGGATCCCGTTCAACCTGCGGGCGGCCAGCGGTCAGCCGTTTCATCAGGTCTCCCTGACCGCCGAACCAGCACGCCGCGTCTATGCCGAGTATGACAGCAACAAGCACCGCCGGTCCTCCGCTGTCCGTGCAGCGAATCCTCAAAGAGCTCTGGCAACCTTACTCACCGCCAGGAACACAACACTACTCAATGTTAGTGTTATTATGGCCGCGGTTTTCTGTAAGGTGGAGGTACTTCCCCAGTTCGGGCCGCTCATTCGAGCAAGTACTCGCTATGCCCTGCTTAGTTGTTCGGGTGGCTTATTCGAGCGAGTACTTGCAGTGCCCTACCTCTCGTATCTCGTATAGTACTGCAATACTACCAATAGTGATAGGCTGGACTTACTTTACGAAGCGATTTAATATAACGTTAGGTTTCTGTATCTAGCTAGACGGATTTTGCTTTGAATTTTTCCCGTTATTACATGTCCCTCTGGCTACTATCCGACAAAGGCGTATTGAAGAAAGCCCTTAAAAGCTTATTAGCTTAAAACAACTAGATCGCATCCTTTCTTATTAGATCTCACGACAAATTGACGTGGCATCGAATCTCTTACCAGCCACTAAGTTAAGCTACCATCAGCGAGTGCTCTAAACAAGCGTTCACCGGTGTTCGAGGACATAGAGTTACTAATTAAAGAGCCCAACGCCGCACGACGACAACGTAACAATTATCCCTCTGCAGAAGACCTGACTCCTTATACAAAAATGTCGAGGATAGAATAGAGAAGTTTATAATCACAGATGGCACTGTACCAAATAAAAAGAAGCTATTTAATTGTTTCGTCAGCTTTTAAATAGAAAGTGCTTTTTTTTTTAACTTTCTTCCCTCTAAACGGGCAAGAAAGTAATAATCTCTGCAAACACGTACTTTCAACCTTATTTTTGACTATGCATGAAGGTTCTTTCAGAGCTTGTGTAGTGTAAAGACTTTTTCTTGGGCTTAGTATAGATTGAATTCTTTACAAACATTAAAGATAAACAAAATAAATCAATCTAGGAATTCATCGTTAGACCATCAATTGCTATGGTTTTTTTGTGCTGAATTCAATTTTGAAATGTTTACAATAGCTCACTAGAATTCAGCTCTTAGAGAAAGTTATTGATCGTGTATAACATTTTGTTAATAATGAGTTTAGCACTTCTTAAAATTATTTTGGGTTGTCCGGTAACACGTTGTATGCTATCTAATCCATATGCTTCTTCATGTCAGGGCTGTCCTACATTTTCTAATACCTAGAAGGTTTTCATCTCATTTATCTCTAGTTAGCAGCTTCCGACTCTTTGAAATTTTTTGAAATAAATCTGAATTTGTTTTGACGAAGGCACTTATTTTCAGTATATAAAAGAATGACGGGGTTAGTATTCTGAATTTGTTCATATGGCGTGATCATTGTTTTTTCTGTGGCAAGCTGTCGAAGTCTTGACGCCGCAAGTTGTATAAAATAAGCTTTGAACGAATGGGAAATAAAAAAAATATGTATTAACCTCAGAAGTAATTTATATAACAACCTTTTATTTCGTTTTATCTGTTCCGGTGTCTATTGGTGTGTAAACAAATCTTACGAATTAAATTGACCCACTTCTCGGTGTTCAATTGAGCTAAAATTGTATACACATGTAAATTGGATAACAATGCAATAGAATAATGTCATAGGGATTGTAGCAACTAGCAACTGTAACAAAACGACGCAACCCCATCCAGTTTGGGCTCGTTTGACTTGGCAAGAACTCTAGTCTTAAATGATATCCAGGGTCTAATAAGGAAGCTGAACGTGGCCTTTATTATCAGTCAAAGGTTCAAATGCAGAAAACTTTACTTTTAAACGCTTAAGTTCTTTTTTTTAAATATTAAGTAAACTTTGTTTTAACATATAATTCTTGTTCTATTGTACTTTATTTTGGCAAATACTTTTGATTGTTGTAGAAAAATTCTGCTAAATAAATAGATTTTCTTGCATATAAACCCTCTTAGGAATCGATGGCTTATGATTAGAGCTTGTTTTGATTATGTACGGAGACTCGCGCTAATACAACAACTAGGGTTTCTGATTTCTCGATCTATTTTCGTTCTCGAGGCACGGGAATTCTCGATGCCAAATTCTCGAGTCTTCTAGAGTCTCGAGGCTTTTAAAGAAGACTTATAACTTTATTGTAATAAAATTTAAAGAAAAAACTCAAAATAATCACGAAAGGAACATATTATTACTATCCCCAACTGTACTTACTTAAAAGTAACGAAACATAAAAATCTTCTAACATATAATAAACAAATCTGAATACTTAGAAGAATAAGGAACATTAAAAATCTGCCTGCGTCTTAATCATCTAGAAACAAAAAACTTTAGTATCAAGCTATTCGTTCGTTCGTTCGTTTCAGCCGAAAGACGTCCACTGCTGAACGTAGGCCTCCGCCATATGTCTCCACAAAGCGTTCTGCGGCTCTGACCAGATTGTCCGTCCAACTGGTAGACGGCCGACCTATGCTGTGACTTCCGATCCGTGATCGCCACTCGAGAACCTTTCTTCCCCATCGGTTATCGGTTTGACGAGTGATGTGACCCGCCCATTGTCACTTCAGCTTGCTAACTGATTGAGCTATGTCGGTAACCTTAGTTCTTCGGCGAATTTTCTCGACAATCAAGCTATTGCTCTACTTATAATCTAAATAATAACATAATATTGGTATTTATAAAATCTGCATGCGTCTTAATCATCTAGAAACAAAAAATTTTAGTATCAAGCTATTACTCTACTTATAATCTAAATAATAACATAATATTGGTATTTATCAAATCTGCATGCGTCTTAATCATCTAGAAACAAAAAACTTTAGTATAAAGCAATTGCTCTACTAACAATCTAAATAATAACTATAATATTGGTAAAAATCTTACAGAAACATCACAATAATAAAATCGTAAATAACTAATTAAAACAGATAACACGGTACGGTACCACAACAACCGTAAAAGTTTCTATTTAAAATTTGCGTCAATCTACATATGATAAGTAATCTAGAAATTACAAGAAAAACTTTCTGAAGAAAATGATTAGGCTCTACTAATTTGTAGTAGGTAACAGTAGTATGTAATTAACAGTTAGTAATTCTTCAATCAGTCTTTATCTTTGATTAATATCAAAACATAGAAAGCTCCTTAAATAACCACTACAATAATTAAATCTTAAAAAACTAATAGTAACAGATCACTAAGAGTTTGAATCTTATTCTGTCTATAACAAATTCAAAATCAGTCGTTCAAAATTATTATAATTAGTGCAGTCATTGAAGCATTTTTGCTCAGAATTTTTTTACTGTGAACCGAATTGCATACAATTCTGGAATTAGGTTCATCTTACCCTTAACTTCAAAAGTGAAAATGATTTGAACTCCGCAACCACCCTAGGGGTGGTTGCCACCCCTTCTCGGGGGTGGATTTTTTTTTTTCAAAATAACCTCGGATATCGATAGAGGGCCTAATTTGAAGCAAAAAATCATCCATAAAGTTTTTCAAAAAATCCAATACTTTTCAAGTTATTGGCAATTGAAAATTCGCAATATTTTCACGTTTTTCATCGGTTTTTTGCAAATATTTCCAAAAATATACGTTTTATCGAAAATTTTATGAAGAACAAAATTGTAGCAGGTAAAACAATGAACAATTTGGTTTTTTATTAAGTATTCTAAGTGCAATATTAAGCTAGATATTTAAGATCAAAGCCGTTTTTTATTTTGTCTGAAATTTAATCGATATGGTCAATGCCATCTAGCGGCGAGCAGATGCATTTTATGCATTCTAATACAAAAGGGTTTTGTAGTGCTTGAAATAAGCTTTAAAACTAAGCAGTATTAAAAGTCTTTTGCACGTAAAATAAGTGAGCTGTATTGCAAATAAGGGGAGCATCTAATTTTTTTTCTTTTAAATCAATGGGTTTCATAAGTGCCATTCCCACCAAAATTAAAATTAATCGTATTCCGCCTAGAATTAACTTTATTATGAAGAGTTTGATAGATAGTATCAGTTTGGCTGCTTCAGGACACATATTTTTCAAAAAAGTAAAAAACCTACTTTTTTTTCATAATATCTCAAAAATGACGACAGATACGTATAAAAGTGTACGGATTAAAAATTTAGGTATTTTTCTGACAAACAATTTTGTTCTTTTTGTTTTTTCTGTCAAACAAAAATTGACAGAGATATGATTGTTTAAAGAGCGTGTAGCAGCTCAATCACAGCCTCTCTTAAGCCCTTTAACCCTTCACCGTTTTCGAAAAAAGGTTTTTTTAATATATATTGCAATGAAGGATGTTGTAGCCCTCTTCATTACCTTAACAATGGTTTTTTGTAAATTGTGATAGCATGAAAATTGAAGGAGTTATGGTCCAAAAACTTATCATATTTTTTTTCTACTTAATAGATAACTGAAAATTTCGGAATGTGAATATTTGGAGCAATGTGAAAGTACGCAGTATAATAGAGACCCACAACTATTGTAATGTGTATATATATACATAATATGGCTCATTGCTCACGAATTGGGGGTGGATCATGAATGACGGTTTATTAAATCCACTTAAGTCTGTAGATCCACCCGCACCACAAGAACTGCTGAAAATGATTTTTTGCAACTGCAAAAAAGGATGTGGAGCGTCTTGCGAATGCAGAAAAGTTGGTCTGTTTTGTAATAGTACATGTGGAACGTGCAGTGGAGATAACTGCCAAAATAGCCCTCCAATTCAGCCAGAAGATTTTGAATGTGACAGCAACTCCGACATTGAGTCATGAATAATAATAGTACAATTTTATATAATTTGTAAATATTTTATTCAATAAATGGCAATTTTTTACTCTAAATTAAATTATTTTTAAATATGTAATCATATATATTTACTGTTTTAATTTAGGGGTAGTTTTAAGGGTAGAAAAGCTTAAGAATATGATAATCATTTTCGAGAGTGTGGAATAATATTTAAATCCTTTTCATTTTATCAAAATAAAATTTTTAACAATTTTTTATCAAGGGGTAGTTTTCAAGGGTTGAAAGGGGGTTAAAAATTTGATAATTATTATAGAGAATATAAAATATTACTTACTCTATACTTACATCTTTTTATGTCATACCAAAGTATTTTTTTGTGATTTTTTCAATTTAGGGGTTGTTTGCAAGGGTTGTAAGATTTTCAAAGGGTTAAAAAAAAATTTTAATATGAGGTAATTATGTTAGAAAATGCTTGCCAATTTCACCACTTACTATTAGACATGTTTTCTAGCGATAAAATGGCTCAATGTCAATTTTTCCATTAAGGGGTTGTTTACACCCCTTAAAAATAATAGGCGGAGTTCAGATCATTTTCACTTTTGAAGTTAAGGGTAAGATGAGCCTAATTCCAAAATTTCATGCAATTCGGTTCACAGTAAAAAAAATCTGAGGTAAGACCGTATTTTTCGCTTCAATGACTGCACTAAATAGCTTTAGCACTGATTGAGATCATTAGTTACAAAACCCTATGCGCGGCCTGTTTCTGTGTGTGTGAGTGAAACAACTTGCTCCCAGTAATCGCAGTAAACGCGGTCAATTTTACGCGAAAAAACCTACCCCTAATACTTTGAATAAGTGCCTCGTGAATTCTCGAGGCACGGGATTTTTTTTCTCGTCTCGAACTATGATGGATTTCTCGAGTCTTCTCGAGTTCGAGAATTCTCGAGCAGAAACCCTAGCAACAACAAATAAATTGTGTCTCAACACGCAAATACGTAAATAGTAACTTTGCCCCCAGAACATTCGACGCTATACATAAAACGCAAACTATAAATGCCAATAACCGTTAGAAGATATTCATAAATCTCCCAAAACCACTCTAATTACCTTCACAAACATGTCCAAATCCAGAACAATTAAGTATATAACGAGACATCTCCACTCGAAACTGCTCTAATTTATTCGAAAAATTTCAAATGTAATTAATTAAACATACGAAAATCTCAATTCCGCAAAACGGATATTTTTCAAACACCTGTGGTTCACTAATTTATGCACAAAAAACCACATACGTATAAATAAGTATAATGCACTCCAGTTTTATTTTGAAAACGGTAATAAATACAGGTGGAATACCATGAAAACGGTTAATTTTCTCAGGTGGGCGACTTGAGGACTGAAAGCAAGTATTAGGTTCCGTTACTCCATCATGATAACCACAATTAGTGGCGATCACACATCAATTATCGAAATTAACGACTAGGTAACATAATAATCTACTTTATCTACACTTATATTTTTTTTAGCTTTAGATGTGTGTGAGACAAGTTGCGTTTTACATAAATATAAGATCTTTCACTCGTTAACGGCTCATATTATAAAGAAACTTTAGCTTCTTAGCTGCCAGCGTTTTACTGCAAGAACTCAAGAAAAGGTTGGTAGGGGTTCTGCATAGTACACTAACTTGCGAGGTGACACACCGCGCATTCAAGTAGATGGCGGTTGAAGGTACACATAGCCTTCCCCACCGGAAGGCATGCATTCCCTCTCCGAATTTTGAGTGACTAATATGATAACCCGTCCGTCTCCCGGCATCCCCATGTAAACCAATTGCCTCCATCTATACTAAAATCAAAAATAAAATCGTACAGACTAGTGTAAATCTTGGACTCTCACTAGTCACTCACTCAAAGACTGGAGGCGTTTTAGATGTCGCGTTGGCGTCGGGTACTTACATAGATAAAGTATATACTATATAGGGCAATAAACGACAAACACGTATAAAACACAAATCTTCGAACACATATAGAAAATAAGGTAAATCAGACTTTATAATTGGATTCGTCATACACGGAAAAAAAAGAGTTTCTCAGTTCTAGTCCACCAAAATAATTTGCATCAGTCAAGAAATCTAACGATTTTGGATATGTTTTGTTTACAGAAGGCAATATTATTTCCTAAAAAAAAATCATTTTATCAATCGGAATTGATTAATTTCTTTTTGTATGAACAAATATTTTTTTTCCAAATAAATGTCACGTTTTATATCAACCCAACATAAATTAATTACGCTAAGACAGTTAATGTTCTTGATTAGAATAAATACATTTTTATATGCAACATTTTATTTTTCTTCGTTTGAAACAAAAAATATTCTGCTTTGATTTTTTTTTTTTTTAAATCATGGTTTTCTTGAATTTGCGACGTCACTTATTAAAAACTATATATTGCGTTTAAAATAATTGTATTTTAAATCAAAGCCAGTGAAATGTTCAGTAAAGATAATATTGTTTTGAATTAGAGAAAATAGTAAGTTACCATAATTTTTTAGATTCTTGATTCAAAATGTGATATTTTAAGCTAAAACCCTTGTTTAAGTCGAAACAAATAAAATACCTGCTTTAAAATTTTAAACATTTTCGTTGAAATTAATCAGCTCGATTGAAAAGAATTTTCTTTTCGTTTTAGTTAATCCTTGCATTTTTTAAACTGAACGAACCTCATCACTGTCCTTTATAGGATTTCGTGTTAAGTTTTAATTTTAAATAATTGTTTATTGTAGGGTTTTGAGCGTCAAATTAGTATTAGTATACGCCAGAAACCTAAAGTTAATTATTATCTGAGAATTAAAAAGCTCGTGGCCCAGTCACATTCAGCTAAATAGTCGTAACAATTATAAATAATCATAACACTGTATAATCAGCTAAAAGCGAGAATAGCTACTTGCTCGATAAACTACCGCCAAGTCACACTATAGCAGTGCGGTAGACTCTGACTCTATATAGCCCAAGCCTCCAGAAAGAGGCCCGTGCCTCTGCAGTAGAGCTCTTACAACGGTGAACAAAAACGTTATTTAATCTTGACGAATAACTATGTCATTTTGGACCGCAACATTTTTTCGTTAAAACAAAATATTATGTTAATAATATAAGAGCTACCGTAGTCAAGTTAAGAGCATAACTCTCTTCTGTATTGAATTTCCTTCGTGCAATAACACACGAAGTTCTACGCCCAAGAAAACTAAGTGTTTCAAATAAAGAATCATATTTTTCTTCAATGAATTAAATATTGTCTCAAACTGATAGAGTTTTATTTACTGGTTCAAAGGAATTTGATCTTGTGTTAACTTCGTATTATTTTATTTATTTAAGAGAAATAATATTTTGGATGAAACAAATATTCGTTGGTGCATATATAATATAAATAAAATATAAATATATTTGGACATAACACACAGCGTAATTTTCATAAACATAGGACCTACAACCTTCAATACACCCTTTTAAATGTAGGTTTTTATTGAAGGCCTTTACCCTTAAGATAACTTACCCCAACATTTGTGACCCATATGTGACCACTGTCACGTGCGCAAGGATGATGACATAATTAAAAAAAAAATAGCTCCAGTAATAATCTGTCACGTGCGCGAAGGTGTGACCAGAAACAGTGACGGACGCGGAAAGAATTTTGCGACACACTGATAGCAAATTACGAAGGGTAGGCATCGTATCTATCTAAGTATGTACAATATGCTTCTTGTAACTTGAATTACATTTTGTAAATTCGGCACGTTATTGTAAGTACATAATACGAATTTTATTATTTATTTAAACTTACTGCACAAACTAGTCTACAAAAAGCGAACTTAAGGCCCTGCAGCATTCTATACCAGTCAACCAAAGAGCCGAGCTGATAACTGATTGACGTTAGGTAAGAATAAATTTAGACACTAACTTTTTCCCATGGTCACTTTTCGCGCATATTATTTTTTGCTGTGTACTACCGCATCTACCGATCTATATCACCAAAGTTGAATTTTGGTTACGATAACTTATAAGTAGCGAAATTATTGATTTTTCCAATATGCAATCAAACTAAGAATAGCAACTACAATGACCGCAGCTGCGCGAGCTTAAGAAACATAACCTAACTCAGTCATTAATTTCCATTTAAAAATAACTATTTAATCAAATATTTATCACCAAGCAAGGCAGTGGGCGGCGCCTCGGCCGCGTGCCGTACGAGTGAAAATGCTTGATCTATCAAGGGCTCCGCCCACCTTCTATGGCTCCCTGTACAGTGTCCACTATGCAAGTAACAAAATCACGCAACTTGCCTACAGTTTGTCGTACCGTTACTTTCAAAAGCTGAAGTGGCAAAAGGCAGGCTACATCATTTGTCGAATCAGAAGCCGTTGGATACAGGCAGCTTATGACCGGTATCATTGTGGACTCATATAGCAGAAATCTACGTCTAACAATTGAAGTTTTCCAGCGAAGATGATATAACAATGATAATAGGTGATCATCTTATGAATGTCAACTGGGTACCTTACGCTCTGTCTGTGTATGTAGTGTAAGTTTTCTGAGTTTCTAAATCTACTTTCACGTTTGTGTCAACGAAATAAATGTATGGCAATAAGGCAGTGCTCGCAACTTATAGGCCATAGACCACGGTGACCGCTTACCATCAGGCGGACCGTGTGCTTGTTTGCCACCTTAGTGGTATGCAAAAATAAAAAACTCACACTAGGCACGCGACCAGCTATTTTCTTCTCCAGAAACTTATCTTCTTATTACCAAATGACGAAAACGCAGTTTTATCTTAAAAGCTCAAAATCGCACTTGGAAACATCAGCTTATTAAGGTCTACTGGTTTAATCTTGAATGCAAAGTCTTCTTTTCTGTCTAGCCATAGATAAAACTGTCAAATTAAAAAAAAAAAAAAAAAACAACGTTTTTTAACATTTGTCGAGCACTATTACAAAAGCCATTAATTATAAACAATCGACATCTTCATTTCACAAACGTCACAAGTTATTTTTATTGCATGAACTATTTCGCAAGCAAGTTCACAAAGCAAGTTACTCTCCCGCGCGTGTGACCATCGCCTAATAATGACATATCATAAAATCATAACAATCATAAACAACATTTAAATTCACAGTTTGTGATTAGCATAGCTGATTTCTAAACACACTTGTTACAATAATGTTTCCGGTTTTCTATTGATTGATAAGTTAGTGACAAAGGTAAAAAAAACATTATTTTAAACTTTTTATATGTAATTTTGTTGTCACTTGGCCTTTATAATAAGTATTTTAACCTAATAAGACACGGCATCCTGACGCTTGTTGCCCTATGTAATGAGACATAACGTGATGAGTATTAACAGTATTACTTACATAATCATTTCCAGTGCTAGCTAAAAGTATCGTAACCGAGGTAGTTGTAGTTTTCCGTAGGTACAACAGCTACCACTGCCGTATAACGTAAGATTGTAAGTTAAAAATAAATCAATTCCCTCGGATGACCCAAAGACTGATACTTTTCAGGACCTAAAAGTATAAAGCCCGCAGCGTACTTCATACAAACGAACTTTGATTATATTTCGCTTCCCATGGTACGGAACCGTCGGTGCGCGAGTCCGACTCGCATACCCAGCCAGTTTTTATTTTCTTTTATGATCGCCAGGAAAACACACATACTGTGAAAATTTCAGCCTTCTAACTTCTTCTGTCTAAAAAATAAACCCCATTAAAGGTAGGCCCGGTAAAGAGCGTAGGCTTAGTAATATGGCAGTGTTGGCGCCCTTGCGGACACACTTAAAGACTGATAACAGAAAAAAGTACAAAACTCTAATCATTGTATAGGTAATAGCAATACATTTAACCAAACCATACAGAGAGGACATAAATAAAAAACAATATGTATATTTCTTGTTTTTGTTTGAAATAGATACGGAACCCCGTACGTTTGCAGGCCGACATACACTTGATCGGTTTTCATGATAATTAATTTCCGTAAACATTACCGCGTATGGACGATCAAAGTTTCGCCACTCACGGCCAAAGTGCATACAATGATAGATAAGTCACGTCCCTGCACTGTTATCTGCCTATTGCGTTTCTACCTACTGACCTATATTGATACATCGCTATGTAACATTACCTACTTATTTTGATTTAAAGTTACAAATAAGCAGACAGACCGCGGAATGGCATTGAGATGCTTATCTTGAAAAGTATTCGTCTGAGTACCGCGACACCTAATCTGCGAATCTTTATGGTCACGAAATGTTCCAGAATGTTAAGTCTACGTTATTTTAGACATCTACCGTAACCTCTCCACCAGAATAGGTGGTTCCAACAGGAATAAGTGACGAATTTGAAATAGAACGTTTGTACGCTAGGAATCGGCCACCTTTGAGTCTGCTTTTTGGTTCTTGACGTTTCGACCAGGCTCTACTGGCTGTAGTCACAAGCAGATTTTTTTCAGTTAGATGTTAAGAGTCGACAGGAGGGCGGCGGCAGCGAGCTTAAAACTACCCACACATCCGATGTCGTAAAGAATAAATAATCACATGATCCGTAAACAAGAGGTCACAGCACGACACTAACACTAACTCTATCTGAACGTCTTTAATTAAGTAAAAGATATGTATAAATCACGATATTTTAAAAAATATTGATATTAGAATGTAAAGCCACGGGCTGAAAAAAATCTATAATTTTCAAATGCCTCCCCCAGGTATTAACAAAAACGGCAGGATTAACGCCAATTTAACCCACCGCATCAACACCGGTTGTGTAAAGTGGCGACAGCAATCGTATGTGCTATATGACAGCAGAATACCGGTTCGCGTGAAGGGTAAAGTAAAAATTACCGCAATCCGTCCAGGTTTACTTTATGACGCCGAATGCTAGCCTATGTGAAATAAAATGGGATAAGGCTAGGTGCAGAGAGACAAAGTGATTTTGATTGTGTTTTCTTCACGACGCAACAAAGCATCCACATGAGCTGAAACGGGTACAAGTGTAGTTAAAGAGACAGAGGACACAGTCACCCCAGTGAATTCAAAAGTTCCGGCTGCAATAACTATAACCGAGTTGCCGTAGGAATCCCACGCCGATAACAGAATTTACTAGCAACAGGAAGTAGATATATAATTTCGATGAACAGGCAAATGGCGACAACACCTTTCATATTTCTCCATATATACGTAATTTATTTGTAATTAAAACAAAACATAGCGGCTACACACTAACAAAAACGTGTTCCAAATAAACACATTTTTTTACAATACATTACGTGTTACAGACTAAAATAAATCCTAAGTGTGACAGAACACTGCTCACCTATTGTAGCAGCGCGTCCTCAGCGACGCACTCACCAAGACTTCCTTGTCCATACCCTATTAACTCAGGATATATGGTATTTCATAACAGGAATTAATTACCGTTATAATACATAGGTAACAATAAAAACAACAACAATATAAACAAAAAAATAACAACACTACACATTAGCGAAAACGATAATAAAAAATCGAATACAAAAACAATAAAACGTTCCATAGATATGTTATCTCTAATTCAAGCATCGAGCTACAAAATATTTTTTCAATTCCCTGTCTCTCTTAACCCACCTCTTGCATCTCATTTCACGGAATATAAAGTGCGTTCATGAATGAGTTGGTTATTAACCAAGCTGCTCCTCTTTGCCGGTAGCCAGGTCATCCTTACGTGGGCAGGAGACAGAAAATGAATCAAATTATATCAATGTTAATAAGACAAAAGTTACGGTTTTTAAAGGAATGAAATTGTTACCGAATGAAACATTACAGTGAGAGAAAAGAAAGCGAAACAAGTGCGAAAATAGATAGACTTAGGATCTTTTTTCACAAGAGAGAGTTAATGTGAGAGTGAGATAGAAAAAAGAGTGAAAGCGGCAAGTCAGGTAAATACTGCGCTGCACACTTTTGTGAGAAAGGGACATTTGGCTGTTCGTGATGACTAGCACTGATGTATCGAAGTTAATCTTGGAAGTATGAAATGAGAATAATTGCTATGAAAATAAGAGCATTTAGAAGTATGTGTGGTGTGAACCTAAATGACAAAATAAGACATAGTAAAGCTAAAAAACGGGATCGTTGGGAAGTGAGAGAATATTTAGGTGGTGGTTTGGTTTGGATGGTTATGTTAAACTAACACCGAGGAATAAAAAAAAGTAGTGTAAAATATTGAGAGAGGTAGGTAGAATAAGGTGATTTGAGTATGTTGAGGGATGAATAAAAGAAGACGCACTAAACAAATTTTTGAGGCAAAAGTAAATGTAAGGGTCGGTAATGGTAAACCTCAATGAACATATATCGATCAAATTAAGGCCGTTCTCAGATATGGCGATATCAGTACTCTAAGCGAACGTGTATGAAAGCATTGACTTCGGAAAGGTGAGATGTAGTGTTTTGTACAATACTAAAATTACAAAGATGCTACAACACCAACAAAAAAAACACGTGTTTCAACAAAAAAACACACTAACACTACTGCGAAAGTTCACCGCTCACCTTTTGCGGCGGCGGCGGCGCGTCATGGTACCGATGGTGGTTAGTTTCAGCCGGAAGTCGTCAACTGCTGAACCTGCAGGCCTGCCCCATATGTCTCTACAACGGCCGGTCCTGAGCCGCCCACGCCCATCCGCTTCCTGCGGCTCTGACCATATCGTCTGTCCACTTGGTAGGAGGCCGATCTACCTAGTTATGAGTGATGTGGCCTGCCCGTTGCCACTTTAGCTTGCTGTTTGAGCTACGTCGGTAACCTTAGTTCTTCGGCGAATTTCCTTGTTTCGGATTCTATCGCGCAAAGAAACAACAAGCATAGCTCTTTTCATAGTTCGCCAAGCGACTATGGGCATATTTAAGAGGCCAACAGTAAGAGACCTCGTTTCTGTGCCATAAGTCATCACTAGCAACACACATTAATTATAGACTTTCGTCTTTAGGCACTGAGATATTTTGGAGGAAAAGATGTTGCGTAGTGACGTTGCCCAGCCGAGCTGGATTCTTCGGCTAACTTCTTTCTCAAAGTTGGACCTACCTCACTGGACTACTTGCCCTAGCTTTGTGTATTCGCGAACACCTTCGAGAATAGCGTTCCCAACATCAACTGGTATAGACGCGACATGGACCATAGACATCACCTTCGTTTTGTCCATGTCCATGTTTAGGCTGGCTGTTAGAAAAATCTGCTGAGGTCTCCGAGCATCGTGCCTAGGTCTTCCAGCGATTCTGTCATGACCACTATGTCGTCGGCAAATCGAAGGTGAGTGATGTACTGGCCATTTATGTTGACGCCATATCCTTCCCACTACAGAAGCTTAAACACATCTTCCAACGCAGTTGTAAACAGTATCGGAGAAATAACGTTTTTCTGTCTCACACCTTTCTGCAGATGGATTGGTTTCGTGTTCTGGTCTTGTAGTCGGACAGACATCGTGGCTCTGTTATACAAACACTTTAGCACTTGATATACCAATAGCTAATGTGGCACCGCTGGAGTGACTGTAACACCGCCCAGGTCTCGATAAAATAGAAGTCTTTTTCATAGCCCACGAACACTACGGAATGAAGCCGATTATACTTCTCTGTCCTCTGTATGATCAGCAGCGTATGTATGTGGTCCATGGTACTAAAGCCTTTTCGGAAACCAGAGGCTGGAATTCGTCAAACTTGCGTTCGAGACGATTTGTCATGACCATGGAAAACAGCTTTTAGACATGGCTCAGAAGCGAAATGGGTCTCTGAAGGACTTTAAGTATCGGTGTTCCACCAGCATTCAGAAGCTCTGACGTAATTCCGGCCCTGCCCGCCGCCTTATTGTTCTTAAGCTGCTTCAAGGCCATTCTACAATCTCATACGAGCTGACGTCCGGGATTTCTTCGGTATAGTTTCGAGTTAATTTGGCTTTAGGTTTTATGGCCGTGATGTTGACAGGATCACGAGTTGAGGTGTACAACTGTCTTTAGATGTTCTCGATCTCTCTCAATATTTTAGGTTTAGACGAAACGATTTTGCCAGTTTCGGTCTTGAGCTTTGTCAACAGTCGTTGCCCAATAGACAACTCTCTAGAAAACACTTTTTGATGGTGGTGACGACGCACAATACTTACCAAGGTTTCCTAAATGTCCTATGCACTCAGGACAGTATTTTACAGTTATAACATTGCAAAGCAGCTAACATCTAAATAAAAAAAAACCATGTGTTTCAACAAAAAAAACTAGTCTACGTGCCACAGACAACACACTAGGTGAGAGAGTTGACCGCTCACCCATTGCGGCGGCACATCCGCGTGCTGGTGGTGCTGATGATGGTGGTGGTGTCTCCGGTCAAGCTGGTGGTGTCCGTTCGCCGCCGCGCACGAGGTCGCCGCCACGCCGTACTATTGTGCATAAAACACGGGTTTTTACGTGCACCGGACAACACATGTGTTTTTAAAACATCAAAGTTCAGGATGTGTAATGTGCTCCCCACACTACAACATAAATGGGGAACTTTAAAAAAAGGCAGAAATTAGATTCTTAAAGTGTCTCATCGACAGCTTAGCTAAGTTAGTGGTTTAAAAATGCAATTGTAGTCAAGTCACTGAAATTTAAAACGTTAATTTGGAACATAAAACACGAAGTAGTTTAGCTTTGGCTGGTTGTAAAAAAGAAGTAGAGCAGTAACCTAGCGCCGGTAAAATCGTTGGATACCGGTTGTTAAGAAATAGGTACGTTTTATATAAAAAAAAAAACTAGAAATACGGTGCATTATATTTAAGGACAGATAATTCTTACTTTATTTTAGATCAACGACCCGAGGTCGCACCAAATAAACGAATAAAAATATTAAATATTTAGCAGTCTAGATTTGACTATATATACCTGAACTGTAAAACTTATTAATAAGCATGTGTATCAATCATACTTAATAGTATTATAATAACTACATTATTACAATCTATATTTAGGTTACCAGATGACACGGCATTTAAACGACATGTTAAAAATATCCGAAAGCAATTATCCGAAATATTCTATTTCTAATTTCAATAAAAAAAATATCGCAAAGCAATGTATTTACTAAACATTTTGGTACCAAACAAAAATAGACTTTAATCTTAACAAGATGAATGTATTAATAAAAGGATTTTTCATTTCTCATACTCTAAAGGATGACAGCGATTATCTAAGAAGCGGATTAAAAGTGATTTTGTGGGCCCTAGGGCTACTTTAAGTAATTGTAGTCAATTAATCGTAGTTACACTGGGCAAAGACAAAAACCCTAAATAGCCACACTCGATTAAAACTAGGTATATTAATTCGTATCTTTGTAGATTTATTTGACAGATTAAAGCACCGGAAAACCGCGTCAAAATAAATTTAGGTAGATTATTGACATAAAATAGAAATATAGAAATAATCTTTTCATCACACTTACTCGTAAACGTGTAATTACGTGCAGACAAAGCGGGTCCTATGACCATAATTACTACTACCGGCTTTTTCTTTGTAAATTTTACTTACTTCAAAGCAAAGTCCCCATAGAACCGACGGGCGATAACGATGCTTTACGTACTTTGTCTATTCTTAAAATTATATTCAATTAAGCATGTCCAAGATATGGACTACGCGCCAAGCGAGCAATTACAAATTTTAACTTCAGCTAAAACTTTTTATTTTATAAATTCTCTACATAACGCTCAATGGCGTTGTTTTCTATACTTCTGTTACCGTCATTTTAATTGTGTTTTGTTAAGTTTTTTTTTTCCTTACAATTTTATTAATTTACTCATAAATGTGATGAAAAACATTGTGTGTAACAAGGGCGGTACAAATATTACAAACTCGAGTCAATGAATCCTTCGGTCTATAAATAGCCTCTTGTTAGTATTTTTTTCCGTACCACCCTGACTACTCAATGTACTATTAATCAAGCTAACAATGAGTAAATTTGTTCAAGAACTGATACTGTCATTTTTCTACTACCTGCAATAAAAAGTTCCTATGTTCCATACATACTCAGTTTTGAAAATCGAACATTTTGACATCCTAAGGCGAAATAATAAGGTCAGTGCGAGAAACCGTATGAAATTGCATTTCGTACTCGATGTGGCCAGTTATATTTTAGCGGGGCCGTAGTAAAAATATGATGTGCCAGCGGGCGGCTGGTAGACCGGTAAGAATGATGCTGGCCGCTTCGCTTCGCGCCGCGTCGCATGAATATTCATTCTAAGACATAAATTTTGGCAGAAAAACAGTTGATTATTTTTATCTACTTATTTTTATAAATACTATATTGGACTTTTAGGTAGTAGAAAAAGTAACGTTCATACCGAGTACAAAATGGCTTTTCTTACCCTCGAAATAAGGGCTTACGACGTGAGCTGAAGGCTAGCTTCTTTCCGCGGCGTCATTTTGTACTCGGTACGAAATAAACTATTTCAAATCCGACTTTTGGTTTCAAAGAATAGCGCGTTCAAAAAACCCAGCCAACTACGAGTTCTGCACTTAATAGGATTCTAACAAGCATTTTAATTACAACAACAAACAAAAAAAAATTTAGAGACTTATCGTCATATGTTAAGGAAATACTTACTTCTCACAGGTTTTCGTGTATTCGATAAGTAAAGAACTAGTTTCTATATTTTGCTAAATGTTAGGCTTAGTAGTTTATGAGACAAGGGGAGGAATGGTTTTATCTATTTTCTTGAATAACTTTACAACTACATATTTTAAAATTATAAAAAAATACATTGGACACTGAAAACAAGCCCATTCATTTGATGTCACATTGTACAGTCTGCAAACTGTTGAATTTGTAAGTTTGTATCTGCACGCCATTTTTAACATGTTATTTTAAGACAGCAGTCTTCTCACAGGTTTTCAGTAATCTGTGGGTAAAAATCTATTTTCTGATTTTTTCAAAAAAATGTAACAAACTTCTTGTTAAAAGTAAAAAAGTTACTAATAATCTATACGCCATTATTCAGATACCAAATGTAAGATAATGCTCCTCATCAAAACGGTGTAACTGAAACTGTACCATAAAACGAAACCTATCCTAAGTAAATATTCTTTCGTCCCATTAAATAAAATAAAGGTCAAAAGTAATCCCCATAAAGAGACCTTAAGGGTCCTCAAATAGTCTTCGTGCCCTCCCCCTGGGGTTTAGTAGACAGCGAGCCATCTTAAACGATAGGTAATAAAAACAAGTGTCCCTAAAGCGAATGACCACTTAACTAAATGCACGGAAAATAAAAACGAACAAATGTATAGCGGAATTATGTTGAAGGATCTTTTGTGTAAGGTTAATTTTTGAAGCAGTTGTTTTAGTACAAAATCTGTAAAATCCATTTTTTTTGTTACGAACTGAGAAAGGAAAGGAGTAAAATTTCAGAGTCAAAGTCAAAATTTAGTTAGGGTTCTGTATATATTTGAAAAACTTGTGAAACAAATTCCGGTGAACGTAATTATAAAATCCAATAGCTAATCATAATATGTTTTTTACGTTTTGAATAATGGTCATCGTATTTTTTTTTTTTTTTTAAAAAAAACGAGTTTTAAAAGTTTATATAACTCGCAAAATATTACTTATTATTATTTATTACTATTTATTACTATTTATTATATCTTATATATCTTTCTTTTGATAATTCTTTATAAATTCAATTTTGTATCTATCTACTTATAGAATGTTATTTTCGGCACTGTTTGTCTTTTTTATTGAAAATTATATAAATTCTTTTTTGTATCTATCTACTTATGGAATGTAATTTTCGGCACAATTCTTTATTGAAGATTTAATTTTTTTGTTATTCTCTTTTATTGCTGTTTAATAGAATGTATATCATAGAAAAAAAGTAACTTAGAAACCTCAACCGCGTTTTGAATAGGTACAACTCGATAAATATTCGACGATACACACCAACACATAATGGGATGCAAAAAAAAATATTTATGCTTCATCTCAGTTAAATTAAGAACCCATATTTTTTTTCACAAAATTGTTGGGTGGCAGTTCACATAAAACATCTTACTATAAAATTTTATCATACTCTGTGATTTGCGAACCGTTCAATTTTTACCTTTGGCTACGGAACCATAAAATAGGAACTGTTATTGAGCAGCAACAAAACAAAACCGGATAAATAAATCCACTTTGACCTCGGATCGTTTTTTTTAATTCGTAATTTTTTACTCCTTCTGATCTATTTATCAAAGTTTTTGGCTTAGAAAAAGGTCAAATCTCTTTTAAAAATCACATTTAAATTACGTCTCAAAGCATAAAGGACAAACTCATTACAAAAAACTTATATATTGACGGGTGTGACTGGGCCGCGAGTTCCTCTATTTGTACCTACCTATGAACGCTTGTAAAATTAGGATCATTATTCACTCGCTGCCCTTTAAAAATCTAATAACTCTCATCTTGAAAAACTCCACACACTGTGTAGTCTCTGGAAAACCCTTGACTGATTACAATATAAATAAGAGACAATTTATTAATATTCCTACGTTAAGGTGGCGCGCCCTGGATGGTTAAGATTCACAAATCAGCCCGGCAGATGGCGCCGCAGTCGGATTCAGAACAACGTCTGCCCGGTCAGCGCCATCTGCCGGGTTGAAATATAAAGATTGATGAATCTAAACCATCCAGGGCGCCACCCAAACGAATACAAATAAATTTATTCCAATTGGTCCAGCCGTTTAGGAGGAGTACAGTGACATACACACGTACAGTAGAATTATTATATATATAAAGATAGATTATATTGCAGGTTGACCCTCGATGATTTATGCATTATGAATTTGTAATATATTAATTTAATTTATTTATGTTTAGCTATGAATGAACCGTTATAGATTTCTCATGAATAAGTTATGAATATCAGGTTTTGTTTAAATCCAACTAAATTAACAAAAGTCCAGAATAAACTCTGGCATGCCTGTACATATCAAGTTTGTTTATTGGCATGCAATGTGCTGCAGATGACGTAATAAATTTTTTTTTTAAATTTTATACCAACAAAAAACCGAGAAAATAGAGATTATCAACGTGCGGTCACGTGCTAGCGCCTATCGTACGCGGAACTGTCTTTTTGTATGCTTCACTAGTGTAATATATCTTTGTAAATTGGTCGAAACGGCACGCTTTTCCAGGGTATGCCATAGCCTTAAGATAACAGCGATAAAATTAGGTACACTTTTGACAAGAACCGCTACTAAAACATACATATGTCCAATCCCGAAATGCTCTTGACTGTTTCTTTTTTATAATTTTACAAGTCATAGACAATATCCGATTTCAGGTGAAACGAGTTTTGCCTAGTCTAAGTAGTTTTTTCGAACTGAGATTGCACAAATACTAGTTTAGGAATCTGAGACTTACGTGCAGAACCCCGAAGTTTCCGAAAATCAGGCATTTCTGGTATCATGGGTAGAAACTGATTAGCACTTACACCAAACAGTGTAATCTGCGACTAAACCCTTTCGCTATTTATGGGCGGTAAATTATGACAGAAGGACGTATTTAAGGGCCCTCTTACAGCTAACTAGTGCCACCTTAATATGATCAATTTTCTCTTTGTAGAAAGCGAATTTATAAAATCCAAATTTCGGAAATATAAAACTAGTCATAAACAATTTTTAGAACGTTTTATATAGAACGTTCGAAAAATAACTTATGAGTAGTTTTATATATTCAACATTTGGATTTTAGGAATCGTTTTCAACAAAAAGAAAATTGAGAATATCTAATGGCGGCAGTTCTAATTAATGAGCTGCTATATACCCCATAAGATGCTCCCTCACCGGGACCATAAACGTGTTATGTAACATTATAGATTCGGCTTTGAGCATTACATTACAAAACTACCTCTCACTGACGAGCATTCGCGTGGAATGTAACATAAAGATTTGACTTTGCGAGCATTCACGTGTGATTTAATTGATTCCATATTTTGCGGCCGACCAGACTCATTAACAAGTGAAGCGCATTTGTATCAAGATATTAAATTGTATCATTACAAGGTGCGCATTGTAATGCTCTTTTCTCCTCCTTCACTGACGTATATCCGTTTTGTATCAATACAAGTTGCGCATTCTAATGCTCGGTTCTCCTCCTTCACTGATGTATACCCGTTTTGTATCATTACAAGTTGCGCATTGTAATGCTCGGTTCTCCGCCTTCACTGATGTATACCCGTTTTGTAACATTACAAGTTGCGCATTGTAATGCTCGGTTCTCCTCCTTCACTGATGTACTGCTCGAATCTGTAACGTTACATAACACGCGAATGCTCCCGGTGAGGGAGCACCTTTAAGTAACGGTAATTGTCAAGTCTATTGTATGTGACCGCCCTTATTTAGTAAAACTGCCATTTTCAAAATAATTCTACATGTATGTAGGTATACGTGTCGCATCACAATATTGTCTCAATATATGGATACAATAATTATTTTTACAGGAACCTTCGTAATATCGACATATTTTTCTATTTTGTTAGGTTGTGTATATATTGATATTTTTTTATTATGTTTATATATAATGAAGATAATTTCGTTTGAATTATTGTCACTACTAATTGTTTCGTTCAGTCATTTTTTTGCTCCTTTACGCAATTAAGATTGATAACGTTAAGTAGGCAATATAGAATCACATTATTGAGCTAAGCGTAATATGAACCAGAGAAATCGCAGATATTTTGTTCCGTTTGGTGAGTACAGTAGAATAGGTGGTGGCAATGCGTACTGACATTGCGTCAAAACTCAATTTCGTAACATTTTACAATGTTCAAACTTCAAAGATAAACAAATTGCATACATCTTAAAAGAAAACCAAAATCGGTCCGTTTCAGAACTTTTTAAGTGTCTTAAGCCATAGGGAATTTTATATCTAACACCTTACGTTATGAAATGGAATGTCGAGTTTACAGAAAGGCTTAAATTGATTTTTAGTAATATTAAGAGGTACTCAGAATACGTGAGTACATTAATATTTTTTCAATCATTCATCAATTCATTGATTTATCGTCTTTCTCTACTGTTCTCTATTTAGATTTGTGTTTCCGTGTAGTTACAATTTCGTTACGCTCAATTTCATTTCCATTTAGTCTATAGAAATTATCGGAAAAACAGATTTTATACTCTTTTATCGTTTTATTACCATTTCTACATTTTGTACTAAGTCTAAGAAACTTTTACTACTTAATTCAAGTTTGAATAATACATTAATTTTGCATAAATAAATATATAATACCTAATTATATCCACAATTTACTTACTTAAGTATATAATTATAAGTTATAAGTCACTGCTTTTCTAAAATGTTTCTAAAACGCAATAAATAAGAATAAATACATTACTTACTATTCAATTTTCTTAAGCTTCTCGTAAGTTACCTACTTAAAATTAAAAATCTTGAGTGTATACCTATAGATAAATTGGTTTAGACAAAAAATAACTTACCGTGCAGATGTAAATTTAAATACCTGATAACATCCTACTCATATAATTATTGCGAAAGATAGTGCGTTCGTTCGTTAGTTGGTTTCTCCTTCACGCCTTAATGACTGAACCGTTTTGGCTAAAATTTAGAATTGAGATAGCTCAATACCATAATTTCACACGAAGGCTTTTTCTCAGAAAATTCAAATGTTACTGCAGTAATAACTATAACCGAATTCCTCGTTACTAGTATCAAGGTGTTGCCCCTAAAGAATCAAACACCGATAATTGAATAGAGCGCGGGCGGAGCCGCGGACAGAAGCTACTAGTTCATATATTTGTAACAGTGTGTAGAGTATTCATCTTAATCTATTTAACCATCGTTATTTTTGTATTTTTTGAGTCTTACACGCGAATAACTTTTACCTTTTGGGTTCTCGACGTTTCGGCCAGGTTAAACTGGCCGTGGTCACAACTTTTTAGCCTAAATAAAAATCGGTCGGACGGACGTAGCGAAACTATAAGCCCCCACACTTCTTAGTGGTAGAATTCCTTTCCCTCTAGCAATGAAAATAAACACTATGCAACACACACAACGTCAAACGGAGTGCTGTGATTAGTCCACGGCTCACTTATGGTAAAATAAGTTGCGCGTGTGCTGTGCAAAAGCGAATAATTTTACACCTACGCTAGTGGTTGATAAAACTATAAAATTGTCCCGATAAGTAGTTTATTATTTATTGATAAATTATTCAAACTCCAACTGATAGTATCATAATTTATCAATTTCATATAACAATAATACAATATAGTCTTTTAATAGATAGTGGCAAAATATAAAAAAAAAAACTTAAAAGTATTAGATATTTTCGTTCCAGCACATTTTGGAAATTCCAAAATTTTCAGAAATTAATTATTTTCATGAATTTATTTATACAGTTCATACATATGCACATATGACATGTGTTTTTTTAAAATTTTTAGTTGGTACTTGGACATACATATGTCAGCAGGGGATAATTAATTAAAAAGTAAGTTCTACTTCAAAAAAGGAGTGAATAAAGTTAAGAGGGCAGCCAAGGGGCGAGTAATGCCTCCGGATTGACTTCGCTGGCGGCAATAATCTAAGCTACGGGAGATAAGATAACGGAACTAAAAATTACAGATAAACAAACAAAAACGCATGTGTTGGATACCTCCTTAAAAGATTGACGTTACACTTCTCTAACTAACTCCATTTATGATACACTTAGATAGGTACACCTAAAAAAGGAACTGAAGCTACGATAAAAGGATAAAGAAACTGAAAAAATGTCAATAAATAATAATAAAAAAACAGCAATTAAAATTGTGCTACAATGTAATTCAGCTACGCCATTAAATATTTTTATTTTTTAATCTTATCAAGTACGAACAATAATAAATGAAGCTTTGTCAAAAGGACACCAAAACTGAAAACTGCTAATAAACTGAAACGTAAGTGTTGAAAGGCCGCTGCAAGTACGAATAGACAATGATAACATCCATTTATGATTTACTTAAAAAATAAGGTACGCCTAAAAAGGTACTGAGATTATGGGAACAGGATGAGAAAAACGAAAAACTGTCAATTAAGAAATAAAAAACCCAAACGATGGAATTCAGCTACAAAAGATGACACTACTATCCCATTTTAGGTACTGCTTAGGCTCACCAGCAAAGCTATGGAAACAGAACACTGAAACTAAACAGTGCTAATAGTATAAAAAAAATCTGGACGCTAAATCAAGCCATCCGAGCAACGACGTGTCACCGCCGACAAGCCCTTCATCCCGAGGACAGAAAAGCCAATTCTGCCCATCTACCGCTACTGCAACCACCTACAATCTCCTACAAGCTTCCGACACTTTTGTGGAGTCAATTTAATATTTACGGCTATAGACACTTTTTGGAGACAACCCAACTAAAAATAGGAGAATAGGTAAAGGAATCTACAAACTGTAAATAAATAATTAAAAAAAAAACGCAACTGTCAGATCTCTGCTGAACTAATGAAAACAAAAGAAGGAAATCTTTTTTTTTGCGCATTGGCTATGTCCATTCACGAACTAAGAGTACTATGGTAGGTGTATCTAAGAATAGTAACTGAAGCTCAGGGAACCAGACACTGAATATAAAAGCTGCCACTAAGGGAAAATAAAACACAAGTGTTGGAACACTGCTACAGAAAAACATTCATTCATTTAATATCGAAATCTATGCTAAAACTACCGATAACAGAAACTAATCGAAAATGCCTTATTAACGACGTAAACTGAATACCATTACAAGACAAAAAAATGCATAAGTTTTTTTTTTTTTTTTTTTTTTATACCACTAAGGTGGCAAACAAGCTTACGGCCCGCCTGATGGTAAGCGGTCACCGTAGCCTATGGACGCTTGCAACACCAGGGGTATCACTTGCGCGTTGCCGACCCTTCAGAAATCTAATAACTTCTTTCTTGAAGAACTCCATACTGTAGTCCTTGCAGAATACCTTGGCAGGGAGCTCATTCCACAACTTAAGCGTTCGCGGGAGGAAGTTTCTCTGAAACCGCACTGTACGCGACCATTTAGGTTCTAAAGTGTGAGAATGGATTCCCTGCCGATGGCGAGCGGTGCAATGGTAGAAAGTAGCCGTAGGCATCATTTCGAACAATTCCTCAGAACACAACCCATTGTACAAGCGGTAGAACACACACAGTGAGGCAAAGTCTCTCCTCAGACTTAAGGGCTCGATACCGCAAGTGAGTTTGGAATCTTCGACAATTCTCACAGCCCGTCGTTGAACCGAGTCAAAAGGGCCAAGCTGGTATCCGGGTGCACCTGCCCAGAGATGGCAGCAGTACTCCATATAGTTGGAACGCCAGTCAAGCAACAATAAAAACCCGGAGGTGTAATGCTAATTGGAAACTACTAAAAGCTACACGGATATAAACTGAAGAAGCTGGTGCAAATAAATACCGTCAAAGAAGAATTAGAACACAGAAGAGTCTAGAAGCCAGCACGCAGACCACAAACGGCAAAGCAGTCATTTCCCTTCTTGTATATATTTACACTTGTATATATTTATCATCCTGCTGGCTAAAGGTGCTGGTACCGGTCGGCTCTATCCTTCCCACTCCACATCCTGGACTGCGAAGTCCTACACTACCTGCCCTATCTACTCCGTCTTACTGGTGTCTTGGGCAAAGGTAATAGGCACACATAGGAATGCCATGAGATGGACGGGACACTACTAGAATCACTCACAAATGCGGACTGGAAACGCCGCATACCTTCCAGTGGTTGAGGACCCTCCGTTTCTTCAATTACCACCTTTTTGAAAGTTTGCGCTGTTCCAGCCCGCAGTTTTGAGCACTCTACAGAACCCTCTCATCGACAGTTCTTTTCCTATGTGACCCGTTCCTTGAGTCCTTGGCTGGTAAGACGCTGGAACCGAACGGAACGGTTAATTTAAATATATCTATATAAATGTCTGGAGCAATAATATTTGGCTTTGTAGATATCTAATTTTCCCTGCCCGTTACGTTAATCCATCGCTCCAGTATATCAGATTCTTTTAGAAACCTCAAATTGATACAACAGTAATAAAATGTATCATTATAATAAAAATAAAAATGAATTGCTGTTCGGTGGACTCGCTAAAACTCTGGAACGGCTGGTATCATTATGATTATTGAATAAAATAAATATAAAATAAATTTGTATATTTAGTAAAAGTTACTGTTTCGAGTAACTAAACAACGGTTAGTAGTATATATTCTACTAATCGACTTCCTTAGTCCAACATCATCACAACACTATCGATAAGCATTGACGCTGCGCCTTCTGCCGAGCACGTAATGCGTGGCGGGATCGCTCGCTACGCAATACATGGGTTGCAAAGTATGTGCTCACGTCAATCAATAATTTATTTTACCATCAATGAATATTTTTTCTTTATATTATAATTTTATCGACACTTCTTATAATTTCATACTACGATTTAAATTTAATAGACAAAAGATGAACAAAACCATACAAAACGATATCTTTTTGATTTACACGTTATATTTTATATAATATAGCGTTTTAAGACTATTTCAGAGGAGCTCCGCTTTTTTCAACATTTCGCAAGTGACTAAAAGTATGATCGCGTATTTTGGTTGAAGTATGATTGTACAATCATAGTTGCGGCTCGCCTGCCACGCCTATATTTCCTTTCTAGCCTTCTATCTATAAGGTTTTCACTTAAGAACCCTATAGCAACTATATCAAAAATTGGCAAAACAGGGAGTTTAAGTTGGATATGAAAACCACCAATGGCACACATTTCTTCTACAAATATTTTTCTACAGATTATACTAGAAAACAAACCCCTATGGTCTTATTAAGAGGCCACACTACCTAAATTACAATTTTTGGCAAGGGTTTTGTTGAATCTGCTCAGTACGTCGGAGTGCAATAAAGAGATCTTTTTTTATGCGATACAGCTCAAACCCTGACTGACAAACGTACTTAATGTTCGATACAAAATAATTTAACTTTAACTAATTTTTACTCGAGGACTATGTTGCTTTACGTGGAGGTCGATGTTGCTTTATGTCCGTAGGAAGCACCCTAAGATAGGCTACACGTGACCTCCGGGTGGTGCTAAAAGAGCAACAACTTGGCACATCCACTGTTCCTTCTGAATCTCGCAGCGCACACTGGAAAGAGAAACCGAAAAACATCAAAGATAATCATGAATGCAAAACGAAGAAATCTAAAGGCCCCGCCGACAAAGGATGTTGGACCTTCTGTCCGCATCTGCCAACTCAATATAGAAGGTATAAGCCGATCAAAATCTGATTTTTTAAGTAAAATTATTAATGATCTTGACATTGACGTAGTACACTACAAGAGACACATACTGCAGATGAAATACAACTCACCCGTAGAGGAGAGCTCGCTGGATACAACTTAGTAGCCACATACCATGCTAAGTACGGCACCGCGACGTACGTCCACCATTCAATTTCACAGTCCACTGATGTCATCTCCAATAACATAGACCAAGAGAACATTGCCGTGACCTCAATCGAAGTAGGCGAAATTAAAATCTGCAACATCTACAAACTACCAAAGAGTCGATGGCCAAAACCTGCATTACCAGAACTTCAACATCCCTCCGTGTATATGGGAGACTTTAACAGTCATCATACCTCCTGGGGCTACAAGGATATTGACGAGAATGGCAAAGATATCTCGGAGAGGGTAGACAAAACAAACGCATATATCGTCCACGATAACAAAAGTAGAGGCTCATTCAAGTCAGCCCGATGGTGCGACCCTGACCTAGTATTTATCTCAAAAGAAAAAACGGTCTCCCAGTTCCAGCGAGGAAGTCAATACTTAGTGATTTCCCAAATAGCCAGCACCAACCTATTATACCCAGGCCCTCTATGCAATTTTCATAAAGCCGACTGGAAGCAATATGCAGAACAACTAGATGAGAGAATTAGATGGATCAAACCAGTAAGAAGAAATTACGACCAATTTAAAAAACTCACTATCTCTACTGCAAAACAGTACGTCCCACGGGGATATAGGAAAAAATATGTTCCATGCTGGAATAGTGAAACCAAGGAGCTATGGGAGGAATTTTAAGAGACAGCTGACAGAAATACGGCCCATCAACTACCAAGGTCTTTAGATGAAGCTCGTAAGGCAAAATGGGAAGAGACCGTCAGGAAGATGAACTGAAGGAAGGTCCTCGCCCTCACTACAAACATTGAAGCTGGTTTCCAATCAGGATTAGTCTTCTGCAGTCTTAATAGACCTCACGGCTGCATACGACACCGTCAGGCGTCAAGGCATGCTCTATAAACTCTTAAAAGCTGTTCCGTGTCTTAGGATATTCAGAGTGATCGAAGATTCTCTCACAAACAGATCATTCCAAGTCCATCTGGGCCAACAGTCGAGGAAAATGAGGGTTTTGAATAATGGCATACCCCAGGGATCTGTGCTCGCTCCCTTGCTCTTCAACCTTTACATTCACGACTTACCTGTTACGACTTCACGTAAGTACGCCTATGCTGATGACCTAGCCTTAGTAGCGCAGAACAAATCCATGGAAACAACAGAAGTCATTTTGGAAAAAGATCTAGAGGCCATGGATGAATACTTCCAGCACTTACGTCCAAATGCTAATAAGACAGAGGTCTGTTGCTTCCATTTGTCGAACAGGTTAGCGAAAAGAGAATTAAAAGTGAAACTCAAAGGGACACTTTTGCACCATAATTTCTGCCCAAAATATATTGGTATAACCCTAGACAGGAGTCTGACGTATAAAAACCACCTTAGCAAGTTGGCTGGAAAATTGGAGACTAGGAATAACATAGTCCAAAAGCTAACAGGGACTTCATGGGGTGCCAGCGCTGCCTGTTTAAAGACGTCCGCTATGGCCCTCGTATTCTCTACATAATAAGAATACTGTGCCCCCGTATGGATGAACAGTGCACATGTGGCCGGTGTGGATGCTGAGCTTTACAGTACAATGAGAATAATCACGGGCTGCATCTCGCCAACGCCTTTGTATTGGCTGCCAGTCCTGAGTAACATCGCACCACCGGACATCCGGAGACAAAAATGCCTAATACGAGAGGTCACAAAAATGTCTGGTAATCCATCACTGCCGATACATAAGGACCTGAGCAGTCTTCAAAACACCCGATTCAAATCTCGAAACCCACCGGCTAAAATCTTTCACACCCACAACATCAGGACAACTGAGCGTGGATGAGAAATGGGAAGCTCGGCACAGTGCTGACAACACTATTTTTGAGTTGAACTCAGGGAAACGGCCTCAAGGGTTCACGGAAAGCCGAGAAATATGGTGCAGACTTAACCGCCTCAGAAGTGGCTTCGGTAACTGTGCGTACCTCTGGCACAAGTAGGGGTGGAGCGAGTCGGCAGCGTGCGAATGCGGACACCCAGAGCAGACGGTACAGCACATGGTATTCGAGTGCCCCGTCACGAAATACAACGGACCAGCTGAGGATTTTAAACACCTGACAAAAGATGCGAGCGTATACCTGCACAAATCACAGAAATGTGTAGTTTTTTTTTGTATATATGTAACCAGTGTGTGTGTAACCGTCATACGATAAATTAATTAAAAACTGCATTATAAACTATTCGGACAAAGAAAGTTCTACTTCCTCGTTTGTTCTTTAAAGTTCTACGTGATATTTGATTTGATTTCGTTGCAACTTTACAGTAGTGGTAGTTATTAGTGGTAGTTACACTTACAGAAAGCCTTATTTAATAGCACCGAAGTACATATAATAAACTATTAATTTATTTATTGTATTTCAATGAAAACACCAATGAGTTGAGATAAAGCTGCAATATTCACACACACTTAGTGACATATCGCGTCATCATAGTCTTTGCTCTTACATCCAAGTAAAACTGGCCCTTAACAAACCTGACAACTAACAAAGTCCTGATTTGATAAAATTAACAATAAAGAAACCTGTAGAATTCCTTCAATACACTACTAAGAACACCAACTCTAATTTATATTCCCAGAAACCTGTCAGTATGTCCGTCCGTGGAATGCCGCGAACGAGCAGATGTTAACAAGTTCCACTTTAGGTTTGACACTGTATGCCTGTTTATTCATTAGATATTATTGACTGACATCATTAGGGTTGTCTATCACTTTTTTATTAATACACGTTACTAACTTTTTCTCGGTCGGTACTGGCTGTTTTTAAATGACATCAGTCGTCAAGACAAGTCAGAAGGCTAAAAAACTCAGACCGGCGTGTGGCCATTTAGCTTGGCACGTCTTCTTATTTACACGGAAAAAAATGGTTTATATGTGACAGCTAATTTTTGTTAGCTGCGGGCTTGTTAGTTGTCATATATAAAATCTTTGCAGCTTGGGCTAAGCCTTGTTTGCATTAGGTAATCCCACTTCATTCCTACTACTAATGAATTTTAGCTGACCAAATTTGCTAGGGTTCGTAATTTTATTTTTTAATTGTGCTAACTTTCCTTGCTGTTTGCATTTAGCCTATAATTTATTATGTCAGCAAAAGTGTTTTAGTAATGTTAACTAATTATTATATATTGTTACTAATAAAATGTTATCACTGGTAACAAAGAAAGCAATTGTCAAATAAACTAAAAAAAATATATAAGTATTAGCATTACTTGCAAATTAATTTAACTGTATATAGCAAGACTTAGAAGCCGTTGATTTATTAATAATAAGATTAGCATTTACGCAATTATTTTGCAGTACTCTTTAATTTTTATAGTACATTTAGCAATACTAATAAGCTACACACGTATTTTTTTTATGGATATTTGAAATTAATACTAACGTAGATTAATTTGTTGTTATTTCTAATTTTTTTCGCTATTTCAACAAAATATTTTTAGCTACAAGGTTATTTATTTGAATAGTTGCTTCAACGAAGAAAATTAGCATCATGTGATATTAAACTTGGCTATGTATAACATAAATTATTTTCAATAATTGATAATGCACATTGAGAGCATTAACGAAGTTATTTTGCAGTTCTTTGTAATTTATTTAGCACATTTAACTAACTTTATTTATCTACACATACAATCTCTTATTAGCAAGTGCTGCGAAAAAAACTGTCTATTTTAGGAAAGCCCTGAGCTATATACAATAGTTTTTAATGATACCTATTTGAAAATAATTCTTACAAATTCTAATAAAGACTTATTTGTTGTTATTTCTATTTGTTTTCGCAATAGCAACAAAATATTTTTAGCTACAAGGTTATTTATTTGAATAGTTGCTTCAACGAAGAAAATTAGCATCATGTGCTATTAAACTTGGCTATGTATAACATAAATTATTTTCAATAATTGATAATGCACATTGAGAGCATTAACGAAGTTATTTTGCAGTTCTTTGTAATTTATTTAGCACATTTAACTAACTTTATTTATCTACACATACAATCTCTTATTAGCAAGTGCTGCGAAAAAAACTGTCTATTTTAGGAAAGCCCTGAGCTATATACAATAGTTTTTAATGATACCTATTTGAAAATAATTCTTACAAATTCTAAAAAAGACTTATTTGTTGTTAATTCTATTTGTTTTCGCAATAGCAACAAAATATTTTTAGCAACAAGGTTATTTATTTGAATAGTTGCTTCAACGAAGAAAATTAGCATCATGTGCTATTAAACTTGGCTATGTATAACATAAATTATTTTCAATAATTGATAATGCACATTGAGAGCATTAACGAAGTTATTTTGCAGTTCTTTGTAATTTATTTAGCACATTTAACTAACTTTATTTATCTACACATACAATCTCTTATTAACAAGTGCTGCCAAAAAAACTGTCTATTTTAGGAAAGCCACTGAGCTATATACAATATTTTTTAATGATACCTATTTGAAAATAATTCTTACAAATACTAATAAAGACTAATTTGTTGTTAATTCTATTTGTTTTCGCAATAGCAACAAAATATTTTTAGCTTCAAGGTTATTTATTTGAATAGTTGCTTCAACGAAGAAAATTAGCATCATGTGCTATTAAAACTAAAAAAATATTTTAGCGGCACGTTCATTTATTCGGGTTTATTTAAGATGATACACTTCGCGGCACCTCGCAGCGGGCTCCATATAAACGAATTTCTCATTTGTTTTTGACATTTACTGATCAATCACTGTGAAATATCTTAGTCATAATCCCAAGCCGAATACCTATGTCTGTGGTTTTTCCAAAATCTTATAAAAAGTTCCTATTAACTAGAAATCTTTTTTAAAACCTTTTGTATAAAAAACTAGAATCCTGTTTAACTTTTGAACTATAAAATTTGATAGAAAACTGGCACACTGCAGACCTAGATATTTATTACTAGAACATGTCTTTAAAATTTCGTGGTGTTTGATCAGCAAGTGTCAAAAAAAAGTAAGAAATTCGTTTGTATGAAGCGCGCTGCGAGGCGCCGCGAAGTGTATCCTCTGAGACTCTTTGTCTCTTTCTAAAGTGTGGCCAAAGACAGATTATAAAACTCAAAGTCTACAAAACTTTTCTCGCGCTCATTTTGGAATAAAGAATTATTATTTTCATGTAGGTATTTTGCCATCCGTTTGTGTAGCATTAGTGTCAAAAATCATCATCATATGTAACAAACTGTCAAGCAGTCTTGCAACCAATAATTTTGTTTTAAAAATTTCGAAGCTACACGAACGATAGGTTTCGGTGGCAAAACTTGCGTCATCAAAAGTCTCAAACGTGGGAACTTTTTATTCCAAACCAAACGAACCCCAAAAAGACCAGGGACCCTATACTTGAATATTTCACCGCCTAATTCGAGTCATCGCCTGGAAATTTCGCATGCGAATTATCAAAAAGTTTAATTCTTGAACGAAACTGTAAATATTTTAAGAAAAAAAGAGAGTCTGTAGTTATTTTAAGCGTCTACCTGTTAAACAGACAGATGGACAGCGTATTCTTAGTTATAGGGTCCCGTTTTTACCCTTTGGGTACGGAATCATTTGTCCCTTTGTTTATTAAAACAACCGTATACAGGACAATTATTATGATATTTTGACCTGCCATATTTTTGAAAATCACCGATAAAACGTGCGAACGCCTACGACACGAACGAGTCACAGAGTAGGTTTCGGTAATAAAGAAATTAAAATAGGTAACATGTGTTCGTGTCACGCGTGGCGACCCGCGCCGCGGCTTATTCGTTCTTACTCCGGCTCTAGGTCGGTACCGAAAACGCGGAAATTACGGAGTGACAGAGCCCGTGCATGTCGATGTGCAGAGATGAAAAAATCGAAAACAAACGATAGTAATAAAATTTATAGTTAGTCTTTATTTTCAATTCCAAATCCCGTGCCGCAGACTTTCAAACGTTCCCACGGCACGTGTGGCGGCGTAATCTGAAGACCGTCACGCAGATATACCAATTCCATCTTATATGCACACCTACCGCCGAAAACGAAACTAAATGAATGAGTTGAGCTGCAAACAAATTATCGGACACGTCCGTCAGGGTTACGTTCGAAATCTTCGTGTGGCAACACCACGATGTAGTACCTGCTTCTTCTTCTTCTTGTGGCGGGCTGGTTTCCTCACTTGCCACACGTAGCTGGTGGCTTTGTGCGTAACAGATGGCCGACTATTGCAGCCAACCCAGTTCCTTCCAGAATCTCGACAAGTGACCCACATTGCTGCAGGCATCCTGGAGCGTTCCTGGGGTACCCAGGTGTTTTGCCCTGTTGTCTTCCTGCTGTTAGTACCTGCTATAACACGAGAGTTCACGAGCCTAACCCTTAACCGAACGATAACCGGTGTAAGAAATATCATTTCATACAAGCAAACCTAATCAGAAAGCGGCCATATGCAAACCTACAGCGTAAAAAGGAAACGAAATGAATGAGTTAAGCTGAGCTGCGTTCGAGAACTCCGTGTAACTTACTCTCGATGTAGCTATGTATTCTTATCCGAGAAAATTCAAACGATAATTGGTGTTAGAACTGTCATTTCATACAAGCAAACGTTACTTTGACAATATAACATTATGAACCCTGCTTGGTGTTGGTGTAGACGGTAACACCGGTGTCGCGAAACTAGAGTTTCCGAACGGCTTATCTAACACTAACACCGGGGTTAAAACCGAACGGTTCGCGCGTTCGAAATCTTTGTGACGCAACGCCACGATGTACCTACTGTTTTGTTTTATCAGTGCTAAATGTACTTAGAAAATAGTGCTAAGTGCGATTTAGCTTTTGTTGAAAAGAATTTTGAAGTAAAACAATGTTGCCAGTGTTACAAATTTACCCAACGTGCTTTGCCTAAAACGTGTTTTACCTTGGTTAGACGTCCTAACGGAGCATAAAAAACTAATATCATGAGATTTGACACCTACAGTCAAGAGAATCAAATTAGGATTATGTAATAGTAAACATTTTTGTAAACACGCTACATAAGTATGTCAAATAATCTTTAGTCACCATCATAATTTTACTGAAATACTTACGAGTAATAACTTTATATAAAAAAAAGAACAGTCATGTGAATTTCTCCAAGGACGCACAAAAAAGTATTAAGGACATGTACGAGTTTCGCGTCACACACAGGATATAATCAAGCTTCTAAGCCAATTCAATAAAACAATTATATTCATTTTTATTGCATATTAGGACTCAAATTAATCAAACCCTATGGTAATTCCCGTTGACCTTAAATCAAGAAATTTGGCAAGAAGTAAGATGTTACATCACAAATATAGGAAAAAATCGAGAAACTGATAATTATTTACCTATTTGTTTTATCTCATAAAAAAATGTCTGTGTATCAAAACCTTTTTTTAGAACGCGTACAGGTATCAAACTGAAGTTAATATAAATTATTTAGGTCTAAAGTACCTCAAAGTAATAAAAAATTCGGCTCGCTAGACTAGACTAAACTCGCACTTGACTTGATTTTTTCCTTTTTTTCAGCACGATGACAGTATGAAAACATTAAAAAATTTACGGCGTCGTGCATGTTCTCCTTTGTTGATTAATCACGACATTCGTGACTTATGACTAAGAAACATAGAACAATTAGGCGAACTTCTTCTTTTAATTTTTATAGACCTTTGATCTTGGTATTACGTCTTTCTAGACTTTTTATAAGCAAAGTTTGGCTTGAAAAAATTAAAAAGGTGTCTAATATGAAAGTTTGAACTAACCCTTAATTTTAGTAGGTAATTCATAAGACAACAAAAGTATACACCAAAACTACGATATTAATAATTAAACGGCGGCATCAAAGTATATTCTAGAATGTTTTACCCGATATTGAGATTTTGAATCAAGCATACTTGAGTTATTGTAATTGGCAACACTGCCTGCTTGTGTTCTTTCCTTCATTCATTCGCGCGCGCTTGGGATTGTGAAAGTGCTAAACTGGAGAAGTGGAAATATTGGTACTATGATCTACAAGGAAACTGAAATAAAAGGTTTGTATCACGAAGATAATGTGCACTAACAATAACGTCGAAATATCGGAGCTACTCAGGAATTGGGGATATGATAAAGCTTTAGACAACAAATTCAACGGTAAATTTTCAAACTTTTGTATTTTATTTACATAGAAAATAAAACTAAAAAAGGGTGCAAGGGAAAACAAAACTGGAATTAGAATATCTTGCATTTTTTTTGTTTTCCTCAGCGCTCCCTTTTTTTTGTCCAACCCAACCAAGATTGTGTCCATTTTTCGGATATTTCCAGTTGCCCCCGACGGCGACGCCAACACTGAGGGCAACTGAAAGTATTATCCTTTTAATGGCCTTCGAATATTTCATTTTTAAATTTCTTTTCTAGAACTATAGCAATATAATTGGTAATTTGCTACTTAGACACGAACACCCTGCCGTTATACTGTTTTCAGCATTGCAAACAGATATGTCTTACAAAAAGTAATCACCATTAGCAGGAAAACAATGTAAACGCAATAGGTGGAAAAAGCATTTTTGCATGTGACTGTTTGACTCTGCTTCCCGCCATGGGTAAATTGTACCCACGCCTGCACAGCCATATTTTTGGTTATACCAACTACAATTTGTTTTGATTGCGTTCTAAAAATAGAATTATTCTTGTGTTCCTGAACACAAAAGGCTGACTAGTAGCATTTTCCAAAGATTTTGTTACTGTTTCTTATTAGTTGATTTATTAAAAAGTATGTGTATCTGCATTGATATTAATCAGAGGCAATAACATAACATAAAAATAATAATAACAACATGTTATTTTCAACGACTTAATACATTACTATAACTTAATTACATAAAAAGGTATTATTTCCCATGATTATTAAACTACCAATAGTCCGGTCTTTTTTCCCTTGCACCCTCGTTTAGTTACTCTGTCCATAAGTTTTTGTGTATTAGATTTTTGAAACAAGCTTTTATTGCCGACCCTACCTTTTTTCTACAGTCATTAGCTACACGTTGGTTCAGGTCATTTACATGTTATATCTTGTGTATTAAAGAGTTGCTGTGGCCACTGTTTGTCTCCATCATCAGATCAACTCGGTGGTAAAAATACAATTGGACCCAGTAGGTGGTGCTGCTGTCGGTATGTCAACTACTAAACCGCTTGACTGATTGAGTTGAAATTTAGTATGTGTGTTTCCATGGTTTTACAGACACAAATGTATTATGCCTACCTAATCTATCTTTCTATCTACACTAATATTATAAGAGGAAAGAATTGATTGTTTGTTTTTTTTCTATAATTGAGGAGTTGTCGAAAGAATCCTATGCCTAAAGCTAGTATTACTATATATAGCTAAAACTTGATTGTGTGAGTTTAATTAAATACCAGCTGTCGAGCAAATATTTATACTTTTTTATATAAATATTTATTTATACTTATACACAGGTTTACTTAAATAGAAAATTAAAATCATGCATACAATTGACGAGTTTTAACCCAAAACCAGTTTTCCTATTGATGTCAATCTCGCTCGGCTCACTTCACTGCAATCTGCAAACTGCATTGCATCCCTAGCTATTGCATAAGCTAATTATGAAATATCTAGTAGAGTGCTACATCATGCATACAAAATAATTGTTTGAGGCTTCCTAACTATACAGTGATCAAACATTTCTTACAGATGAAAACATTGAAGTAAAACACCTGTTCTCAATTACTGAATATTTTCTAGAAAAATTATTTCCAAAAATAGGAGACAGAATATCTTTTATGGAAAAAGTTAAAATGTACAAATTAAATGAAAACAATTTAAACAGAAAAAGAAAGCTTGATACCAGTGATATGGAAAGTATTGGATCAACCTCATCAACCCCAGCATGTCATTTGGTAGGTACCTTCTGAAATTGGTATATTCATTAGCTTAGTCAATCTCATTCCTTTAATTCTTGTAAATGAATACAAAACATTTATGCCAACCTAATTATTGTAACAAATAAACTTTAACTCTTTACTTTTCTTCTTCTAGACACTAGAAGAAGTCCTATCCAGCACAGAAGGCAAAATTATAAAGTCATATTATGAAACCGAAATGAAATTCAATGAATATTACCGGGCTAAGTTAGCAGATGAGATAATCCGACATGAATTAAGATTTGATGTTGCTAAAAAGTAAGTTGTTAGAACTATTACACATTCTAAAACTGATAGATATTCTAATATCTGATTCCTGAAAAATTTTATGTGTACATAGCTACAGAATTAGCAAGTCATATGGTAGAGCTGGTAGCTCTTATTTGTACTAGAGATGTAGTGAGTTAGGTGAACTAGTCTGGGCTTTTTTGCCCCTGTATATTAACATATGGGGTTCTTGAAAAAGAAGTTATTAGATTTCTGAAGGGTCGGCAATGCGCGAGTGATGCCCCTGGTGTTAGAAGCGTCCATAGGCTACAGTGACCGCTTACCATCAGGCGGACCGTAGGCTTGTTTTCCAGCTTAGTTGTATAAAAAAAACAGCTGTAATAGTCAAGCTTTTGAGCATTTACCTAAAAAAAGTAATAGAAGGGAAATGGATAAAAAGTAACTAAAGTAATCTTTACTTGTACCAAAATTTAAGTAATAACTTGTGAATTCAACTAAACAAATAAATAAGCATTTAAATAGGTATATTCCTTTTTTTTACATAACAATCTTACGTAGTCTAGTACTTTTTGACTTAAGTGTATACCACATGTTACGGAATACCCCAATAAAACTTAAACAGCTTATATGGTACCTACAACACATAGCATGTCTTTGGGCCAGGGTGTCTTACTGTCAATCCTACAGATCTTTGACATTTTGAGCTTTTGTGGAAACTTGTCAGTGCTTCGCCTTAACAACAGCTGATCCTGGGTCAATAATTGCAATGATAGGCTTGTCAATCAACAATTGATTAACTCCTTTCTATCAGCATATACCAGGAGTACCTACGTTAATTACAAAGGATTCCGTATATTTTTTTACCCACAATTTTTTTTTTTACTTTCATAAGGCATAGCGTCTGATCAAATATCTATAAAAATAGCAATAAGTATGATATTAAATATTGAGTATACCAGTTGACAACTGGTATATAAATACCATTCCCAGTTCTCACCCCGGTGACAATTTTTCCCAACTGTCTCCTTTCCCTTCGTGCCAGAGGGGACAAATGGTATTTTTTGTCTCAATTGTCACCCGGGAAGACAATTCATGCTATCTGTTTGTTTGTTTTTTTTCTGATGTTTTTAGAAAATCTTGATACCTACATATTATGGGTTCAGCTGAAGTTAGTTTGGATCTGTAGGATTTTATACAATTTAAAGTTAATGAGTTTTCTTATATTTTTTTTTTTGTGTATTTTGTACAAAATGGCGCTTTGTCAACGCGAACTCATTGCGCAAGTCCCATTTCTTACATACGTATTTTTTTGTTTTAATGTGAATTGTTGTTTTCAGGACATTTCTGACATTCGGGTGGAAATAAAAAAACAAAGAAGTTCTTAGATCTTGGCCTTAATTACGGACCACAACTTATTGCATTGTCAACTGATGAAGACAATATTAATGTAATTTAATTTTTTGCCTTGATGTTAAAATTTTGTATTTTTTATAATTAATATACCATGGTTTTTTTTATCATGGGACAATAACATTTTATATAAAATATAGTTATTTAGAATTATCATGACAATGTTATTTGTTAATTATTATTATACTTCTCTTTGCAACAATACCTATTGAAAATTCTCTATTTGACAGCGTTAGTTCCAGTTGTAAATGATTATGACAATAATGTTAAAACAGTGTACAATAAATGTGTTCGTTTGTGCAGTTTGTTGTTAAATTCAATTCCCTGAATGTTTTCTCTGATGATGATTGCACGGCGCTGGTCAAAAGAACTGCATCAAGAGAGTTTTTAGTAGATCTTAACAAATGCTTAGTTGTAATAGTCAAAAATTTTTGCTGCGTCAAAGAATTAGTTCTTATTTAGAATATAATAAGTTGCGGCAGGTGAAAGAGTATATACTATTGCGAATTTTCTTAGCAGAATTAATCAAGTTTATTTGCTAAATCAATAAAGTATTAATAGCTCTTAACAATGGGTTAGTCGTAACAGGTAATAGTTTTTTGTGGAATCAAATAGTTCGCTCTAATTCATAATACTTTTATTACCGTCGGTAAACAACGTATTATACCATTGCTTATTTTCTTAGTAGAATTAATAAAGTATGTTTGCTATATAAATGTACTATTTTGTAGCTCTTGACAATTGTTTAACTGGCAATAGTTTTTGTTTTATTAAAGAATTAGCTCTAATTCACAATGTATTTAGTGGCGGCTGCGAATAGCGTTTATAGTATTTTTCATTTTATTCAGAAGTATTAAGTTTATTCACCATACAAAGGAAGTATTTTAAGGCGCCTGACAGTTGTCTAATCGTAACAGCCAATAGGTTAATGTATTTAGTTGCGGCTGCAACTAAATTGCATTCCTTATATAATACTTCCTTGGTATAGTAAATAAACTTCATTCATCTGAATATAATTAGAAATAAGAAATACAACTAAATATATTGTGAATTAGAGCAAAATTATTCTTTAATACAACAAAATCTATTGTCGGTTACGACTAATCAATTGTCAAGAGCTACAAAATACTTCATTGATGTAGCGAATAAACTTTATTAATTATACTAAGAAAATTAGCAATGGAATAATACGTTCTTCACCGACGGTACTAAATATATTGTGAATAAGAGCGAACGAATTATTTGATGCCTCATAAACTATTCTCTGTTACGACTAACCAATTATTAAGAGCTACTAAATGTTTTATTGATTTAGTGAATAAACTTGATTAATTCTACTAAGAAAATTTGCAATAGTATATACTCTCTTCACTGCCGTAACTAATTATATTCTAAATAAGAACTAACTGATTCTTAGACGCAGCTAAAATTTTTGGCTACTACCTATAACGCAATTGTAAGTCCTACTAAAAACTTGCTTGGTTTAGCGGAAAGACTTGCTTTACTATGCTAAAAAAATAGCAATGGTATATACGCTTTTCACCGCCTTAACAAAACATATTGTGAATAAAAGCCAACTAATTGTTTGATGCAACAAAAAAGTATCGTCTGCTATGACAAACCAATTGTCAAGGGCTATTAAATACTTCATTAATTAAGCGAATAAACTTTATTAATCCTACTATGAAAATTAGCAAAGACATATACGCTTTTCATCGCTGCAACTAAACAAATTGTGATTAAGAGCTAACTAATTCATTGACACAACAAAAACTATTGGCTATTACAACCAAGCAACTGCCAGGACCTAGAAACTCCTTTTTTGATATAGCGAATTTATTTATGAATTTTGCTAAGAAAGTTTGTACTGATTCAAACGCTATTCGTAGCTACCACTAACTATGTTAATAATGAGAGCTAATTTTTAACCAATTTTACAATAATACAGCTAAGGAATTTGCATCTGCTGCTAACTTTATGAATGAGGTAGCTTAATTATTAGTTGTTAGTCTAAAAAGATTTTCAGTTTCAACGAAAAAAGTTAGCAGTCGTAGAGAAATAGGCGAAAAAATTGCGTGAATGTAGCTAAGATCTTTGCAGCGGTTGCAAACTTTATAAATAATACAGCTAAGTTATTAATAGTCAGTGCGCAAAGATTGACTGGTCTACCGAAAAAAGTTAGCAGTCGTAAGTAAATATGCTACAAAATTGCGTTGATGCGGCTAAGATCTTTGCAGCTACTGCAAACTTAATGAATAAGGCAGCTAATTTATTTGTTGTCAGTCCTCAAAGATTGGTAGTTTCAACGAAAAAAGTTAGCAGTCGTAGATAAATATAGAAAATATTTGCGTAAATGCAGTTAAGATCTTTGCAGCTGTTTCAAACTTTCTGAATGACACAGCTAAGGTATTAGTTGTTAGTTCTTAAAGATTAGCTGTTTCAACGAAAAAAGTTAGCAGTCGTAAGAAAATATGCTAAAAATTTACGTTGATGCAGCTGAGGTTTTTGCAGCTGTTGTAAACTTTTTGATTGAGGCAGCTAAATTATTAGTTGTCAGCCCATAAAGATTGGATGTTTCAACGAGAAAAGTTAGCAGTCGCAGTACAATATGCTAAAAATATGCGATAATGCAGCTAAGATCTTTGCAGTTGCTACAAAGTTTACGAATGACACAGCTAAAATATTAGTTGTCATTGATAAAATATTACATATTATGAACAAGTAATTTATTGCTGTTTGCTAAAATGTGCAAAGATATAGTGACCATTCGTGGTAACACTGCTAAATTATTTCGTTGCTAGGATTATGAAAATTAGTTAGATTAACTAAAATTCTACAGCTAAAATATCTTGTCAGTGTTAGCGAAAGTCTTCGAAGTCCCTATAATTTGAAAGAGTTTTAGCTAAAATTTGCAAAATTTTGCTGATGTAGCTAATTTTTTTTTTCCGTGTATACTTTGCTAGCGCAATGGACAATGGCCGGTGGAAGCCTCCTCTCTCGAAAGCCTATTAGTCTAGTCAGATTTGGAATCGCGTCTAGATGATTTTTGAAAAAAATTAGGTTCCGCTCGAAAAAATTGCAAAAGTTATAAGTACTTTACTAAAATACAATTTTATAGAGCTCTTAAAAGCTTTAGAATAGATCCCCGTTAGAGAACTTTATTTTATTTTTTTAAATCATCACGACGCGATTCCGAATCAAATGACACCTCATTCATATTTTTCCGAGACTGCTGAAAAAAGTTGAACAAAAAAGCATGTGTTGACTAGACTACATGTTGGCCGAGTCTCAGCAACGCAAGGCTAATCAATACAAGGTAAGTTCTATCGTCCACACGTTGGGAAAGTTCGTTGGCCAAGCAGGCTAAGCAAACTCGACTGTAGCAAAATAAATACGAAAAAAAATTGCACCGCCTTCAAAAACCAACTAAAAAGTAGTAAATTAAACAAAAATATTGGTTATTTCTTTTGCTTCTTGCAACAAAGATAAGACATTTATTTTTTGGAATTCGACTTTAAGGCGAAGAAAACACTTAGCGAAATGTTCCATGAAGGTTTATTTTTACTTTTTAATTGGTACTTGGACATAAATATAGTGTTTCACCCTTATAAAAAAGTATGGAGTTCTTGAAGTGATTAAGTCGAGTTTTAAAAAGTCGCCATCGTCCATCGGCTACGTTGACTGCTTAACATCGAGCGGTTAAAATTTATCTCTGTAGCGGGGATATAAACAGTTCAGGCAACAACTAAAATTTTCTCGTTAACCAGAAGTATTCGTGGGCCAAGCAGCATTCGCCTATCGGAATATGCGGAAGAAGCAATGTCCAGCGAGGTCAGACATAACATACTTGAACGCTAGTGGAAACTTTTTCAGAACTCAGTTTTTCGGAGAGCAAGGATAAAATTGTCAAACCTGGCTGTTGTTAGGTATATGACAAGACCTTATCGGTCTTGAATTATGAACGCACCGGGTAGACTTAAATCACCTTTGGCGTGCTTTTGGAACAGCCTTTTGAAACATCAGGGGCATTACTCGCTTAAATTACCATATCACTCACTACAATTTCACTAAATAAAATCTAATCAGTTAAACAGGCTCTGTATCTTTCTAATGTATAGAAACAATTTATATATCTACATACATACATACACACCTGCTACGAGATAGTGTCAAACCGAGTTAAGCTACAAATTAATTTTGCGTTCGGATACATCTATATTAGGGTTTCCACACGTCTCGCCCGGTACACCGGTTAAAGTCCTGTCAAATAAGTAACATATTAAGATATTAACATTATAAATAACTGAGACAAACGCAAAGCACTGATATAAAATTATGAACTTAAAAACCAATTGCCACATGTATAAAAGATCATCACCTGAGACCGGCGCGACCAATTTGGCTGATTTTATTATTAAGTTCGTGTCAGGATAAGAAAAAAAAATGATAAATCCACGAGAAAATTTACTCGGGCAACGCCAGCAGGTAATTACAAAACTGGTAACATCTTATGTTTGAAAACGCCAATCTCAATAAGTTTTTGTGTTAGTTAACCAATTTATTGGGAAAGTAGTTTTAGGCTGCTTGCGAAGCGGGTAAAATATCTGGACACAGCTAGTATATAAAGAGAGGTAGGGCACTGCAAGTACTCGCTCGAATAAGCTGCCCGAACAAATAAAGCGGGGCATAGCGAGTACTTGCTCGAATGAGCGGCCCGAACTGGGGAAGTACCTCCACCTTACAGAAAACCGCGGCCACAATAACACTAACATTGAGTAGTGTTGTGTTCCTGGCGGTGAGTAAGGTTGCCAGAGCTCTCTCTTTGAGGATTCGCTGCGCGGACAGCGGAGGACCGACGGTGCTTGTTGCTGTCATTGCTCGGCGTAGACGCGGCGTGCTGGTTCGGCGGTCAGGGAGACCTGATGAAACGGCTGACCGCTGGCCGCCCGCAGGTTGAACGGGTTCCCGAACCCAGGGATCACTTAATCTCCGCCCTGGGAGGCTGATCCGCCAACCTGTGTAAAGTCTCTGAAGTAGTAGTCGTGCCGGAGAAGGAGACCGGAGTGGACCCGGCTACTACAACAGAGGGGGATCAGGGGCCCTTCCGCCCGCCGTGCCAGCAACCGTATCATCTGTGTTGAGCTTCGGCAGTCTTAGTACCGCAACTTTTTGTCTTCTAAGCTGTCTGTGCAGTGAATCCTCATCCTTAGTCTAAGTAACTTCAAATAAAATGACCAGGAACAGAAAAAATAAAAGAGTTTTGACAGCGGCTACTCCATCCACATATAATGTGGATTTTTGCAACATAAGGGGTATTCACGCAAATCTTAACGCAGTCCATCACCATCTTGAGACTGCGCAGCCAACCATTCTTTTTCTAACGGAGACGCAGATATTCTGCCCGGCCGACACATCATACCTTCGTTATCCCGGCTACAAACTCGAGCACAATTTTTTGAGTCGTGCCGGTGTATGTATGTTCGTCCGGGAGGATATCTGCTGTCGCCGACTTCATAGCCTTGAAGACAGGGACCTGTCGATATTGTGGGTGCGCGTAGATCATGGGGGCCACACTCGTATCTATGCGTGCCTATACAGGTCTCATAGCGGTGACACGGACGTAACTCGACTCTTCACGCACCTGAGTTTGACGACTGACAAAGTTCTAGAGCAATATCCTACAGCAGAATTAGTTATTTTGGGAGACTTTAACGCCCACCATTGAATTTGCTCTGACCTATGGATTCTCTCAGCTGGTACTTTCTCCAACGAGAATACCAGATATAGAGGACCATACAAGCTCCTTACTGGACCTTCTGCTGACTACACGTCCGGATGGATACTCCGTCTCAGTGGATGCGCCTCTTGGCTCCTCGGACCACTGTCTCGTCCGGACTCAAATGTCATGCACACAACCTGATCCTTCTGGGCCAACTAATTGGCGTCGTGTGTTGCATTATAAGTCGGCAGACTGGGATGGAATGCGAGAATTTTATGCATCGTACCCGTGGAGGCAGATCTGCTATAGCTCAGAAGATCCTGACGTCTGCGCAGCCGCAGTCACTGAGACAATCCTCGCTGGTATGGAATGTTTCATTCCTAACCTGCGAGTAGCTGCCGGCGTCAAAAAACGACCGTGGTTTAATAGGTCTTGCAGAGAAGCTAAAATTCTTAAGCAAACTGCGTATGAGGCTTGGACCACGGCTCGTAATAATAAGGATCTGAATATTTCTGAGTTAAAACGCAAATTAAATGCTGCCTCGAGGTTCAGTAAGAAAGCAACTGCCAGAGCAAAATTCCAATTCATCGGCAAAATAGGTGGGCGACTTGCGAGCTATCCTTCTGGGAGTCGTGCTTTCTGGTCGCTTGCTAAAGCTGCCGAGGGGAACTTCTGCCAGTCGTCATTACCACCACTGCGTAAGACCGATGGTGACTTGGCCCACAGTGCAAAAGAGAAAGCCGATCTATTGGGCAGTCTGTTTGCCTCTTACTCGAATGGGAACGACGAAGGCGCTGTACCACCTACTTTACCGTGGTGCGGTAAGACCATGCCGGAAATCTCTATAACACAGCGCGAGGTCCGGCGGGCGTTGCTTTCCCTAGACGTTCATAAGTCGAGTGGGCCAGACGGCATACCAGCAGTGGTGCTTAAGCAGTGTGCTCCTGAGTTATGTCCTGTACTCACGCGCCTCTTCACGCTTTCCTACCACACTAGGCAATTTCCGTCTTCATGGAAGACTGCGAATGTGCACCCGGTGCCCAAAAAGGGCGATAGATCAGATCCATCGAATTACAGGCCTATCGCTATAACCTCTCTCCTCTCCAAGGTGATGGAGCGTGTTATTAACACACAGCTTTTGAGATACCTAGAAAAACACGACCTGATCAGTGACCGTCAATATGGCTTTCGCCACGGTCGCTCAACTGGTGACCTTCTAGTGTATCTCACACACCGATGGGCACTAGCCATTGAGAGTCAGGGGGAGGCATTGGCATGTAGCCTAGACATAGCGAAGGCGTTCGATCGGGTCTGGCACCGGGGTCTTCTATCGAAGTTGCCTTCTTACGGAGTGCCCGAGGGTTTGTGCAAATGGGTGGCTAGCTTTTTGTCCGGCAGAAGCATACGAGCCGTAGTTGACGGTAGATGCTCTGATAGCATGGACATTAATGCTGGTGTCTCGCAAGGCTCTGTGCTGTCTCCTACGCTGTTTCTACTGCACATCAATGATATGTTGGACATCAACAACATACATTGCTATGCAGATGACAGTACTGGAGACGCTTATTACACGGGCCGTGCAAGCATCCCAGGTTCCGTTGTGGAGGAAAAGCGTGAAGAACTTGTGTCTCAAATCGAGATCGGTCTGTCCAAGGTCTCTGACTGGGGGCGGGAAAACTTGGTCCGATTCAACCCTTCAAAGACACAAGTCTGCGCGTTCACCGCTAAGAAAACCCCATTCACTGTAGTCCCGCAATTCCAGAACACTCCCCTCTCCATCTCCAAGAGCATTGGGATCCTTGGCGTTGACATCTCCAGCGATGTTCAGTTCCGAGATCATTTGCTAGACAAGGTAAAGCTGGCGTCCAAAAAACTTGGTGTACTCAACAGAGCGAAGCAGTACTTCACGTCGGGGCAAAGGTTGCTACTTTACAAGTCGTAAGTCCGGCCCCATATGGAGTACTGCTGCCATCTCTGGGCGGGTGCACCCGGATACCAGCTTGGCCCTTTTGACTCGGTTCAACGACGGGCTGTGAGAATTGTCGACGATCCCAAACTCACTTGCAGTATCGAGCCCTTAAGTCTGAGGAGAGACTTTGCCTCCCTGTGTGTGTTCTACCGCTTGTACAATGGATTGTGTTCTGAGGAATTTTTCTAAATGATGCCCACGGCTACTTTCTACCATCGCACCGCTCGCCATCGACAGGGAATTCATTCTCACACTTTGGAACCAAAATGGTCGCGTACAGTGCGGTTTCAGAGAAACTTCCTCCCGCGAACCCTTGGGTTGTGGAATGAGCTCCCTGCCAAGGTTTTCTCTAAGGACTACAGTATGGGGTTCTTCAAAAAAGAAGTTATTAGATTTCTGAAAGGTCGGCAACGCGCGAGTGATGCCCCTAGTGTTGCAAGCGTCCATAGGCTACGGTGACCGCTTACCATCAGGCGGACCGTAGGCTTGTTTGCCACCTTAGTGGTATAAAAAAAAAAAATTTCAATTAGTTGCTAATGTACGTATCTTGTTTTTCTTTTCAAGAGATTAGATTTAAGAGATTATATTTAAATACAAAGAGGTTTTAAATCGGTCATGCAAAATCAATGCTTAAGCTAAGATCATAGATTTTTTGCAGCAATGTTATTGTAGGTATCATCAAGTCAAGTGTATACTGCATGAAGACAACTAATAAACCGTTTGTCTGTCTTTAAAATATCCCGGTCATTACCGAGACTATTATGGCGACACTACTAAATGGTCTAAATATATGGTATATTTTATTGAATTTCGTAATAAATTAAGTCCTAATTAGTGAATGACTGAATATATACGAGTGTGTTTTACTTTTATGTATAATTTCTTTTTAAGTGTTGAATTTAAATAGTGTAGCAATTCAAATTTTATGTACTTTCTGTGAAGTGCACACGTCAAGTAGGTGCTAATTATATATTAAAATTAACAGAGATTTGTATTTAACACTACTTGGATGGATATGATTAAATTAAAGTTAGTGTATTACTACTTTTATCCACAACACGGAGCGAACAATGTTAGAACACACATATCAATGTCCTCTTAAGGGCCATCAAGCAAAAATTTTAAAAAAAAGCTTGAAAATTGGCCTTTTGGATTTGAAAATTTGACATAGGTATAGGGAAGGGTTAACCCACAGATTGGTCTCATACAAATTTAGTACTTAAGGATTGGTCAAAGAAAACTAGACTTACATAAAAAGGTTTTAAGTTGTATTATTTTAGACTTTGATTATTTAGACGAACTTCTACCGGTCTCTGCCTCTAGACCGGCCTCATAAGTGTCTGCGTGACTACTGTAAATGACATCTTCAGATTTTTTTTTGCGGTGTGCGTGAAACCGATACCATACCACCACCATAATCCTAAGTCCATAGAGTTCAAATATTCCGTAGTCAAACGGCAAGCAGAGATTGAGTCTTGTCCATCCGTTCTTCCATTTGTCAATTTTAGGGTAAAAATCTTGATAAATAAAGTGGTTATTATGTGGAAATTAAAGTGGTTGTAATCTAGTTTTTTTTTTATTTCCTATCTTATATATTAAAAGGAGCAATTTTTATACATGTATTTAAAAATATTTTTGTATCTCTGAGACGGCTCTAACGATTTGGATAAAATTTTATATTTAGTAGTGGTAGTAGTAGTAGTAGTAGTAGTAGTAGTAGTTGTAGGGACGTGTTCGTATTATAAGACATTCGACACACAGACAGACTGCTAATGGCTAAATGCGATAGAAATTTTCCACAAGAAATTCAATTTTCCGTACACAAAACCACGGTGCAAAACTAGTAATACAATAAGCAATGCAACTATGTACCAAACGAGTCTCACCACCTGCCTGTCCGTCCGCGAAGATTAGCCGACTGCCGCATGTGTCTATCACAATTACATGAGTTTTTTATTTCGATTATTATGTTGGGTGAACGATATAATTAGTAGAACTTGAAACTTTACAATATAAAATATGTATGTTGTGTTCGTCGTACGTTCGTTGGCGTAAGTTTATGCATTCATTTATTAGGACTCCATATGCTTATAAAAAGGTCGATTCTTTAGTTCGTCCCTTCAGACAGTCCTGACTGTTTATATGAGGTCCAGACCTCCCGATAAGATACTAAGTCTCTCGAAGGACAAAAACTTTATACCTGCTTCACGAAGGCGGCGTAATTTTTGTGAGTGATGCTTACCACTGGAAATTTACTCGTGCCTTCTGCATGATTTATCAATGATACGTAATGTATGGCCATTACATCGAACTATTAATGAGATTCAACTTTAGTACAAATTGTATAAAAGGATGGAAGGAGGAGGAAGGAAGGAGAACGGGTTAAAATTCAAAAGGAACTATTGTTTGACTTAAATTAAATTACTTGTGACAACCTAAATAATTAACTTACATTGATTAAGGCTGTATTCCACCGAAATCTTAGTTAATATATATGATAATAAGCAATAAGAAAGGAAATCAAATTTTGATAATTGTAGTTTAGCTATAATTTTACATTACCTATAAAAATATTTAATGTAAACATTTTGTTGTAGTAGAACTTGTCATGCTAGAAATATGTTCACGTACATGTACATCATATAACCAAAATGACAAACATGCATATGTCGCATATATATTTTATTGTTTGATAAGGTTTTCAAAACATTATAGTTGAAAAAATAAACAACAATTCATTAACAATATTACAGATTCTTATACAAATGTGTGCAACAGATAAGACAAAGTTATATTAAATGGTGTATATAAGTACTTTTAAAATTTCTTTTAGTACGAAACCGTCGTTACGCGAGTTCATTTGGTACTTGACTAGTTTTTCAAATTGTGTACTTACTTAGCATTTATTTTAATGTAATTATGATATTTTCTTTTTGATTTCCTGCCTGTTAAAAATGCATATCAATTTAAATTTAGAAACCTATTGGTCTAATCTTAGAATGTAGTACCACTCGTTATTGTATGCCAGTTTGTTTCGCAACAAAAAAATAAAAAAAATGACATAAATGTCAAAAGCATAAACACAAAACGTATCAAATGTAACCAAGTACATTAGAGTAGCATAGTCCGCCAAAGTAGGCGAAAATGTATGAGCCCCCCCCCGCTCACCAAGAATGTTCTCAAGGTTTTAATAACATTCCCGTCTGTAGTAGTGTTTGTTACAAAAATTTTTCTGGAAGTTCAAAAAAACACACCTATGTATTAAATATCACGAATATGTTTTTTAATTATGTTCACAAGTCATACATAGTGTTTGTGTTTTGAAAAAAAACTCGATAAAACCATTTCCTTATAACTGTTGTCAGTTTCATTACGACATAAATTATTTTCAAGGATAAAATAATTGAGAGATTAATGGGACTATTGGTATTCCGATAACCAGTAAGTATTCAGATAAACCAACAAATAAGTAATTATGAGCACTAATAAAACCGTTAAGAAACTTACCGAACATACACAAACTACCAAGTACACTTATAAGCACAAAATATTATTTATATTAACCATACAATAAAAAATAAAATCAATTCGCACGTATGCAAAATTGGTCGCCAATCAGCAACACTTCGCTATTGGTTAAAAATTCACCAATAGTATAACTTTTAGTGCTACCCCCGCCGCCCCACTTCCCCGTAAACTGGTTGATATCGTTTTCACACATTTTCCGAATCAGTCTATGCTACTATAATGTCTTTGAATGCAACCTTCGCTAAATAAAAAAAAAAAACTTACCATTCCATTGTCCATGCCCCCATAAGGTGACTGATATCCCGCCTTTTCTGTTACTGCAAATAAATTTCAAAAAAAGAACATTATTTTAAAGATTCAAATTTAGAACACTCCATTTCACGCAATAAACGCACATCTCGCATTCCTTGCTCCATGTGCAATCAACAAGTCTTCATGTTATGCCATTTCTTGATCACTTATCGCAAATTTTTTTTTAAGAAACATAAAACTAACAAAGCTACCTTTGATACGGTATGAAAATATACATAATTTTACAGATGATCAAATTTGTATAAGACAAAGAAAAACACTTGTGCAATAAAAAAAAAATGAGCATAAATATAGATTCACTGTCATTAATACTAGTGCATTTATAAATTTTAGGGTTGGTATATTAGATACTAGGACAAAGTTTATGGTCCGATCGGGGTAATCTTAAAAAGAACTGAATCTATTTTAACGGAATTGTCACAGGAGTAATCTAGGATGACAGTTATAGTCCCGAAAAGTAACTTCTTTTTAACATAAGAAGAAACGGACTGCTAGGCCATGACTAAAATACCTAATATGATAAATTAAAAAAAAACTAATAAACAAAATACGAATTTCGATAATATTTAAAGTGCCCAAGAAATTTAAAGATTGTAAAGGGGTTAAATATTAATTTTGGGAATATGGTACGGGTTATTTAGATTTTTTATTTTAAACTTATCAGTACTTATTACACGTAAAATTAAATAACTCGAAAACCCATTAAAACAGCTCAGTTAATCCCATAGGGGTCACATTCGATCCCCAAAAAATAATAAACACTATAAAGCACATCACACGTGGACCCTTAACAATCCTACATGCAATATTGAAGTAAATAAAAAGGCGATTAAATTTTATTGTAAACATACGCGAGCAATGAGAGCGGTTTGAGTGGCGTCACCAGATGGGTGATAGGTTCAGTGCTCATCTAGTTACAATTTACAGTGGCCATTTTAAGTGTCTAAGTGTTGTTTGCAATATTATTTTAGGTATTATTTCAATGAGATTACTGGTGATGTCATGGGAACGTTCCCTACTACATACTTTATTTTTTTACATGGTCCATTATAGTCAGAGAGCTGTTACTTCAAAAAAGACATGCATCGGGATAAGTCTTGCATCATAATAAACAAGTTCCTTGAATCCCCCAAACGCCCTGGCACATGTCACTTGTATAAGATCGGGCAAATTGAGCAGGAAGTCTTGCAATTTGCAGACTTGATAGTCCAAGTAACCAGGAATCAGCTGGTAGGAAAAATTTCTTGACGTTCAGTTGTCTTGTCAAAATTTATGACCAAATTTTTGGTCACTTGTGTCAGTTATTAATTCTTTGCTTGTGTTGAAGTAAGCCAGGGACCTTTTAACTTTGAGACTCACAAGAGTTGATTCATAACATTTAGGAAAATACTCTCATATAAGATAAAGAGATAAGAGAATCTTTTTCTCAATTTTCATAACATATTTTTACCGCTAGGTTCACAAAAGATACATTTCTATAAATTCTCATTAGAATCTACCCAAATACGGTGGTGTTGTAAGGCTGTGTCATACGGACATGACGTTTTTATAAGGGTACCGTTTTTGCCATTAGGCTGCCATAAGTCCAATACTTTCCGTAAGATAACTAACAAAGTTCATCTTAATTTCGGAGAACAAAAAAGACGTGCTCTTGACCAATTTAAAAAAAACCTTAGTTTGCCGTAAATTATTTTAATTTTCTCATAAATTTCAGGTTTCCTTCTACAATATTAACATAAACACAACAAAATCTAATTTAACAATTTAACACTCCAAATAGCACAATCAAAGCGCTCGCAGCTAAACAAAACAAAGGCAATCCGGCTACAAAAACAGGCCATCAGCCAAAATTAAAGCTCTCCGCTAAATAAGCTCGAGTCTCAAAAGCACAATTATACGAGCCATTTACATAATCGTGAGCTTTCTTAAGCCTCACCCTATATTTGACATCGAACTGTTGGATTAATTTAAGTGATAAAGAAGACCAATTAAAGCTAGCATCTTTTCGATGCGTAGAATCTCTAATCTTAAATCTAAACATAAGAATGTACTTCCAAAAACGCAGATAGGGTCATTGCAGAACTTTGGATTAATTTAAGATGGCGCATACAACTGTGCCAACATATTGAGAACTTAATAAATACAATCGTGTTAAGCCCGAAAATATAAATATATGAATAAGAGCGAAAGCAAAAAAAAAATTTAGAACTAGAATAAAGAAGAAATCTGCTATATTCATCATCTAAGAATGTTAAAGAAGGTGACAAAGCTTCATTAAAAAAAACATACATGCATATGTAATGCAAAATGTCTGTTAGTACATCTCAGCTTTCAAAACTAAGTCAAGAAGGTCTCGAGAGCGGAGATGTACTTTAATTATGTAAACTTCCCGGATACCCACTTCTAGCCGGTGGTGGAAATGTAACGAGGACGCCTATGTCCAGCAATGGACGTCTTGTTGGTGATATGACATCTGAAGACTGATTGAAGATAAGTATTAATTTATCAATATCAATTTACCAACGCCTCAACCCTAAACAAAAGGTTTCGCGTCTATCTATATTCAAAGACAAACTTGGCGAGGGGTAGAATAGAACGAAGCACATCAATTCGGGACTTGTCCCATAAAAATACATAATGGAGTAACCATAGCGAGGAGCGCATTTAAACAATGACCAACAGAGGGCATGTTTGCTATAGGGTGGTCCTGATGAGTATAAGCTCCCGGGTATGCAGCTAAAAAGCTAGTGTACTTAGTAAATGCCGAACTTAGTTTGTTTTTAACTTATCAATATGAGGACTTGAATAAACTAAGATTTATGCTTGCATTTACGATAGAACAGCGGGATTTTTTTTTTTTTTAAATTAGAATTAAAATACTTGTATACATTTCCATTGGCAGATATATTTTTATTTATTGTATTGGCAAATAAATGGAACATGTACTCAATTTTAAATACGATTTAAATAAATATAAATATATATACATATAAGTGACAGTTAGTAAGTATGATGTTTTTTTCAGTAGTTCTGAAGTTCTGTAGAATCTATTCCAACAATCGACAAAACTCATAATCACCCTACGATGTGGAGCACAAAGTGCAAATAATCCAAACGACACACAAGTACATTAACATTACAGTCACCCCGCGTCTGTCCGTCTGTACGGACGGATTAATCTACAGACTTATCAGCTTTCACAATCGAGATACGCAGCTTAATTTGCTTCACTGCGGATGTTATTAGACGGGTAATGCGTTTAACGTGTAAGTCGAATAGCTAAATAACCTCTTACTTTCAGCCGACATTGAAAGGTTATCAGTTGTACCTGTTATATATTTAATATTCTTAAGGTCAGGTAATTCTGTCTAGTCACACTTCTATCGGAGACGACATGCGAAGTTAACCAACGTCGGGCGTTAGTTAGTTATTGGATGGGTTAATACCTAATATCACATTTTTTTAACTGCCTGTGACGACTTAATGACGTATTTTAGTCTTTGAAAATCTAGCCATGTACCAGCGAGTCTTGAGCCTACAGCCTCCTGATAGAACCCCAGGCGGTTGCCATCTGAGCTACAATGGCTACCAATCAGTTCAGCACCTTTGTTTAAATATGCATTTGAAATTAAAGCGGCTGGATTTTTCTGAATTATAAAAGAAAAAGAAATTACCTAATTAATAAAAAACATAATAAATCCAAATGCATCACAAATCATATGGTTAATTCCAAATCACACGGCGCGACAAACAACAAAGAGCTAGGGGACTGGATATGGTTCTCATAGGTCCAAAACGACACAACTCACTGTTGATATCTTTAGATATACATACAATCATAAAACTTAAGGGCCCTCTTACACTCCACTAGCGCCGCCATTAGATATCCTCAATTTTCTCTTCGTAGAAAATGAATTTCTAAAATCCAAATGTCGCAAATATAAAGCTAGTCATAAGCTATTTTTAGAAGGTTTTATATAGTTTCTAAATAATATCTGTGAGTTGTAGTTGGCATTTTTGCTAAAAGTGGCCGTTTTGAGGATATCTAATGGCGGCGCTAGTTAGCTGCTATATGCGCATTAAGCCATGTCCATAAATTAAAATTACAAAACCACTTTGATGGTTTCACTATTACAAACAATTTTTTGTTTTTTATGCCCGGACAATCAAAGCTTTATTACTACAAATCGCAGTTTGTTAGCAGCCTCTGAACAGCTCGAATGTATGCAGTGTCGGTGGACTTCTGGTAACGACCTGCAGGCATTTTCTGTCAACTAGTGAGTGTGCCGCCGTCGTAGCCAGGAAGCAAAAGTGATGCCATAAATGTTTAGGCAACAATCAACTGCTTGTCCTTTCTCTTCTTACCCCTGCCGACACTGTGACAGCTTGCGCCACTACCACTTACTGTGCTTCAACAGAAGTGGTGTATATCATTTTAAGCCCCGTGGAGACACCCTAATGGGAGGGGCTCTATAGGTGCAGCAAGCATAGAGCCAGCACTCTCGTCCTGATGCTCGCTCTTAAACACCGCCGTTTTAAATTCAAGGCCATCTCTCTTCAGATCCGAATGACCTAGAACCTCTTCCGTCCAGAGAACATGGTTGTAACAGATAGGAAAAATTAGCCAAGTGCGAGTCGGGAATGAGGATATTTTAAGGCTATGGCATGACACTATTTAAGCATACAAAGAGACACAGTTCCACGTACGATAGGCGCTAGCACGTTGAAAATCACGATTTTCTGGGTTTTGTGTCGGTATAAAATTCAAATATTTATTTAGAACTATGAAATTAGCAAATTTCCTTTTTCATATTAATATATATTTTATGGAATAACAATGAAGAGAATATCACTCTTGGTATAACAAAAGGTAGGTATGTAATTTTGAAAGCATTATACGTAGCGTATGAAACGTTAAACTTTCAGAAGCTAACTATCTCGCACCGACATTGGGTCCCCCCTCGGTGTGACGCCCCTTCCGACTGCATTGTGTCGGCATAATCCAAATTATACGGTACACTCGTCCGACGTTAGGGTGGCGTTTTCCACTATGTCGACACAAATATATGGTACTCTAATTTCAAACTGAAGATTGATCTCAGAATGTTCGATATCAAAAGAAATAATGTCAGATACATTATGATTAAAAGATTTTCTCTTCCTCCATCTCTACTAATATTATAAAGAAGAAAGATTTTGTTGTTTGTTTGTTTGTATTGAATAGGCTCCGAAACTACTGAACCGATTTAAAAAATTCTTTTACCATTAATAGCCGACACTATCCCTGATGAACATAGGCTACTTTTTGCCGCGGGAAAATGCTTCATTCCTACGGGAAAAAGGGTAATAGGACAATGGGTAGTAAAAATTATATTTCCGTACTTACCTTTTTCACATAACTTCTAAACGGCTGAACCGATTGGGAAAGATTTTATATGGGTATTTCAATGGTTTCCTGGATGATTTAAAAATACAATTAGACCTGGTAGGTGGCGCTGCTGTCGGTATGTCAACTACTAAACGGCTTAACCGATTGGGTTAATATTTTGTATGTGTATTTCCATGGTTTGACAGACACGAATGTATTGTGCCATTAAAGAGGAAGATTTGATTGTTTCTGTTTTTGTCTATAATTGAGGAGTTGCCGTCAGAACCTACGCCGATAAAGAAATTTAGGGCGGGCGAAGCCGCTGGCAGAAGCTAGTAGATGATAATTGAGACCGTGTTATCCTACTATTCGTAGTCAGGGGGCAACAGCTATTTATAATTTATAACTGAATAAAATCAGTAATTCCAATAAACAAATCATTGTTTGTGGAGACTTTAATATAAACATCTTAGAAAATAGCTCATTAAGCACCAGATTGCTTGCCTTATTTCAGTCTTTTAATTTAAATAATTTGTTTTGTGAACCAACTAGAATTGCTGTATCCAGTGCCACTTGCATCGACAATATATTTACTGACATAAAACCAATTCAAAAATCAATTATAAGCAATCTAGAGTCAGATCATTGTGGACAGTTAGTGGTTTTAGAAAGAAAGAATAGTATTACTAAAAAGGAAATTAAATTTATACCAATAACAACTAAACGGGTTGAATCATTTAAATCTAACTTAATGCATAAACTTCCAGATTTGCTTTATAATGGCAACCCAAATGATATGTACAATACTGTTCTTGACACCATTACTACAGAGTATAATAAAATATTTACTGCAAAAAAGAAACTTATTTATATTCCAGTCGCTTTAGTTTTAGTGAATGGGCTACCCCAGGTATTCATAAAAGTAGGCGTAAACTGTATGAATTATATAAAGAAAAAACATATAATAATAGCCAAACATTTAGGGAATATTTAAAAAAATACTCAAAAACCTTTAAAAAGGTCTGTCTTGTTGCAAAAGCAATTTACCTCAGACATAAAGTGAAAAATTCAACAAATAAAATAAAAACTACATGGAACATAATAAATAATGAAACTGGTAAAGCTAGGAATTCTTGTCAGGACTTTGAGTTGATTGTAGATGATGCTAGTTTTAAAACAAATTCTGAGGTAGCAGTTGCCTTTGAACAGTTTTTTAGGAATATTCCATTCAAAACAACTGAACATCTAAACTCAAGTCCAATCTTAGCAGAAGAATTATTAAAAACTAGTGTTCCTGAATGTAATGTTCCCTTTGTATTTAAAAACATTAGTCCTACGGATATCATTAATACATTTAAAACATTAGAAATTAAAAACACCACAGACCTTTGGGGACTTTCTGTAAAAACTATTAATTCAATAATTCATGTTACAGCACAACTCTTAGCCATAATTTTTAATAGTTGTGTTGATGAGATGAAACTTAGCAAAGTTATACCTCCTAATAATTTTCGGCCTATTTCAATACTACCTATACTCAGTAAAGTTTTTGAAAAATTGATTCAAAAGTGATTGTGAAATCATTATTTGTATAAACCATTTTGACTTTGACTATAACAATAAATAAAAAAACTCATACAATTTTTTTTTCCACGTTTCGTCATATTTAATTATTTCGTCCAATCCTCTGCCAGATAGAATCAAACCACAGATAATCCCAATAAAATTTGACCAACAATTAAAAACTAAGAGTAAACCCTCTATTACTTTAATTAAGTTCACTCACGTTATCTCTGATCTACAACCCGGGCCCTACACAAAACTCTCCCCTAACAATCACACTACAAAAGTTCACCCTCGATATGACCAGATATAGTAAAAATAAAATCCCCATAAATCATAGTCGTTTCACGGTGAATTAGCAATAAGAAAAAAAGAGCACTAGTGTCAAGGTAAGTACCAAGCACAAACTTATCTGTGAATTAAAGGGTGGCGTTGCTTTACATACTGCATTATATAATAAACCTTACGTTTTGATTTGCAAGGGTGTAATTCCACTTTTCGCCGTTTCGTTTACAAATTGCTAAAGCTATACATTAGCGAGAGCGTTTTAGTGGCATACTGGCTAGAATTTTATTGTTGCCACAAGCTTGTAGATTAATACTTAAATAAAAAAACAAATTTTGGCGCGAAAGCACGTGGCTGGCACGCGCCATGTCGAGAGCATTTTCTATGATGTTAACAGATCTGTTTTTCATTATTACAAGGTGATTTGTTGTTTCCTCAGCCTTTGTTTATCTTCAATACAAAGGCAAAGACAGAGCTCTCCTTAGAAAAATAACACTTAGTACACAGCGCTGGCCCAGTTCCATTGATATAATTGAAAATTGGTCCTGCAGCAACTACCGTACGAGTAACTTCTCTTTGTTAAATAATTTTAGCAAAGCAGTGTGCGATCCGCCATCTTGAATTTTAAAACAGTGACAAGACTTTGAATTAAGCACCCTTAAAATATCCAACAGAACTCTTTTACCTAAATCTTTTATAAAAATTGACGCCATATTAAATCTGCCGCCATTTTGAAATTTTAAAACTGAATCCCCTCAAAAACCTAAAATAATTTAGTTTTTATAGAGATAACAAGTTTTTATCAAAAAATGGACGCCAATTTGATTTTTAAAAACTGGTAAGATTTGGATTTAGTACCTTCTCTCAAAATCTTTACAGAATTTTATCGACATTGTTAAATTTGTTGGGTAAATGTGTGTATAAAAAGATGTTTTTCCTTGATCAAAATCAACTTGGTTCGCTTTGAAAAACTAAATAAGTTCGATTCCAGGTGTAGAGTAATCTATTAAAATGTCGCAAATGGGTCTATCAGTTTTCCAGTTACGCATTGCCGTAAATTTTTTTTACCTATTCAAGAAAAATAATCATATCCACTTTACTACTACTACTTACTAGTCACCTGTGTCACTACACGGAAAAAAAAGAGTTTCCAAGTTCTATTCCACCAAAATAATTTGCATTCAGTCAAGAAATCCAACTATTTTGGACATATTTTGTTCACGGAAGGCAATATTATTTACTTGAAAAAATTTCATTTTATCAATCATTTTTTTTTCTTCGTTTAAAACAAAAAATAATTTTGCTTTGATATAATTTCATCACCAAAATCATGGTTTTCTTAAATCTGCGACGTCACTTATTAAAAACTATATCTTTCGATTAAAATAGTTGTATCTTAAATCAAAGCCAGTGAAATGTTCAGTTAAGAAACTATTGTTTTGAATTAGAGAAAATAATAATTTTAACTGAATTTGTTAGATTCTTGATTCAAAATCTGATATTTTAAGCTGAAACTCTTGTTTTAATCGAAACAAATAAAATACCTGCTTTAAAATATTAAAAATTTTCGTTGAAATTAATCAGCTAGTATCGCTTTGAACGAATTTTCTTTTCGTCTAAGTAAATATCTGCATTTTTAAAACTGAATGAACCTCATCACTGTCCTTCATACGATTTCGTGTTGGGTTTTAATTTTAAATAATTGTTTATTGTAGGGTTTTGTGCGTCAAATTAGTATCAGTTTATGCAAGAAACCTACAGTTAATTATTATCTGAGAATTGAAAAGCTCGTGGCGCAGTCGCATTCGTCTGTTTGAAACGATAAGCGAAGTTAAGCAACGTCGACCGTGGTCAGTACTTGGATGGGTGACCACTTAGCGGAACCCTTGTCTTTCTTTCATGTATAATAAGGATCGTTAAATAGTCGTAACAATTTATAATTAAACATAAAACTGTATAATCAGCTAAAGGCAAGAATAGCTACCAAAGCTCGATAAACTTTCCGCCAAGTCATAGAAATTCTGTGTGCGGTAGACTGACTCTATATGGCCCAAGCCTCCACAAGAGGCCTGTGCGTCTGCAGTAGGACACTAGCTCGACAAACGTCCGCGAAGACTCAATAAGTCAGTGCGGTAGACTGACCGACTCTATAAGACCCAAGCCTCCAGAAAAGAGGCGTAGGGTCCTTTAAAAACTTTATTTAATCTTGACAAATAACTATGTAATTTAGGACCGAAACATTTTTTGTTTTAAACTAATGTTATTAATTTAAGAGCTGCCGTAGTCAAGTTAAGAGCACTATTCTCTTGTGTGAACTAGAAATTTCTTCCGTGCATTAACACACGAAGTTCTACGCCCAAGAAAACTAAGTGTTTCAAATAAAGAAGCATATTTTTCTTCAATGAATTAAATATTTTTTCAAACTGATAGTTTTATTCACTGGTTCGAAGAAATTTGATCATATGTTAACTTCATATTATTTTAAATATTTAAGAGAAATAATATCTTGGATGAAGCAAATAATTCGTTGGTACGATATTCTCTTGGCTCAACTAATTCTTTTTTACCGTGTAGTGTGAGTTATTGCGTGTTTGTAACTCTACTATCGCGTTGCGTATTCATTAAAAGTGTTATGAGAAAACACTGTCTCAAAACGCGTCAGCTAGAGGCGCTCGTTCATTTCCATACATGTATTTCGTTGACGCGAACGCGAAAGTTGCGTTTAAAACTCACACAAGGCACACCGACTGTTAGTATTTGGAGCACATAAAGCTGAAGCTAGTCGATGTGTTATATTGACTGGTCCTGTATTCTTATTTTTTTTCTCTCATCGTTATTTTTACATAGCTTTATAACACAATTAGCTATTATTGTACATAAAAAAAATACTGACTGAATGAAACCACGTTGTAATTGTTCATGCTCCCCGTTTATGCTTATTTTTAGGGTTCCGCAGCCAAATGACAAAAACCATCTATCATGTTCGTCCGTATATCACAGCATTATAATTCCGTCGTCTTTGGGAAGATTCTAATGAAATTTTACAGATATGAGGCTTTTGTGAATCGCCATACAGATGTTATTTAAATGCACCGAGAGGTCAATTTTTTTAACCTAAACTGTGTCATCTGAAAATGTTATAAATTCTACAAATAAAAATTAAATAATAAAAACAAAAACATAAATTTTATTAGATATTCTATAGAATTCTCGTTCTAAGACTATTATTATTATTATTATTATTATTTATAGGCTATTTCTATATTTTTATAAGCGACACATATTTGTTATTTATTTATTTTAAGAAACTCCTGAACCTATTTAGATGCAGTTTAATGCATGACATAGGTATCATAGGTTCATGTTTTATGGAAATAGGACAGCAGGGGGCGCTAAAGTAGATGTTTTTTTAATGCAACACAGGAACAATTTTGATGCGGTTATTTGTTTTTAATAGGCATCACCATAGGTCAGGTTGTCTGTCATGTTTAACGGTCGTAGGCCACCAGAGGGCGCTGCACTAAATGGTTTATGTGTGTCTATAGTTAGGAAAATATTTCGTCGTGATATTTTTATAAATTGTTATTTATGATAATTTTGGTGACAAAATCAACGAAATAATTAGAACCCTTTACGAAATATTACATTTAATAAATTAAACACGATGCAGCTAATGTAAACATATTTTAAACAGTAAAAGCGTGCACGTGTCAAATATTTGTCCGCAGTAAACAGTGTCTAGTGGTCAACCCAGCGAACACAATTTGTTTGCTTGGGGCAACGAAGGTAAACAGATTTCGACATACTAGTTTTATGGTTGCAACAGTCGACATAACGTTAAAAAATCATGCAAAATCGTAAATTAAAAAAAAATAAGGGTTCTCGGTCTATAATATAAAATGCGTGGTAAAAAATCCTTACCTCATAAGTGGGATATCCTTGAATGGAGAATTTAAAATCATTTTAGCGATTTTAAAAGTTTTTTTAATTATGCTTCGTTTTTGGTATATAATAGTGGCAATTTTTGATTAGGTTTATGTCGGTCTAGAAAACATAATACACATTTTCTGATTAATCCAAAAATATCTAGTATATACTAACATACTGACTGAAATTACTTTTAAAAATAACGCAACTAACTAATTACAATGCCCAAGATATAGCCGACCAAGTTAAGCTTATTTTCGGATTCAATCAACATAATTAAACTATAGATCCGCTGAGCAGCTCCAATAAAATTAATAACTGTGTTATTAATTAACATAGAAAATAGAAAAAAAAAAACCTAAACTGACCACTTTTCACTGTTTTTTTAAGACTTGGCAAAGAAATCTTCAAAGTTCTGAGTGCTATTAGTTTACAACTTTGCTAAAGCATAGCCGTTATAGTCCTTAAGACCCTAAGAAAAAGCGTTTTTTGGTAACAATGATGTGCAATAAAACTATTATTTTTTTCATGTATTTCAATGAAAATCTCAGTGAGTTGAGATGTAGTTGCACTACTCACGCACGCTCACTTACATATCCTTTCATCCTTGTTTATACTCAAGTTTTCTGTCACGTTGTACTGCCTTTTAAGTAGGTAAAAAAATAAACTTTAACACTAAGAATGAATATAAAAAGATTTGATCCAAGTAAAATGGGTCATTATAAGTTAAGAGGTACTTTCCATGGCCAGGACAAAAAAATCTTTTTTTATACTTACTTCATAATTAACCTATTTATTACTTAAAACTAAATGTTTTCTTCATGCTCACTTTAATTTATTACAGAAGTGTACGTATTTTAGTCACAATAAGTTCTAATATAAGAAAAAGTCACTCCCCTGGTCTGTCCCCAAACCGACTTTATTTGTAAACCAGTTATTATGAATGTATTAAAGTTCAATAATTACTTTATCATCGTTAATTTAATACAGAACAATAACTTAGTCACAGTATCTTATAAGTAAAATTACTTATATTCCATTTTTTCATAAATAATATCAACGCCGAAATTTGTCCGTGTTTCGTATCTCGTCCCCTGGCTTTTTGTTTTCGTTTAAAAATCAGTTTTGATTTGCTAGTTTGTGGAAGTTGTGACCTTGAGTGCATAGGATGTAACGTGAAGCTAGCAGCAAGCGGCGCATAAGCCGACTGCGCAGCCATTTTAACGGCAATTTCAGTCACGCCGCTCGCTGGGTGTAGAAGTGTTGAGTGAATGCAGTCTTTCCTCTGGTAAGTTTTATTTAGCAATTATTTGTTAAAATACTAATATAAACTTGAATATTCACTATGAATAGTGCATACATGCTACGTTTGATTGTGAATTGCTTACGAGAAACACTTTTACGGCTATTTTAGTTATCAATCGAAAATGTATCTCCCCTGGCGTATTTCCCCTGGCTCTTTTGATGGCATGGGAGATACTTAATGTCCAGGGGAGATATATTTGTATGCGTTCTCATGAACACTTCTAGATTTTTCTCTGAATCTTTACTTGGCATTATGTTTATCTTAGCTTTACAATTTAATATGACTATTTTACAGAAAAAATAGCACCTAAAAAAATAATTAAATGAATGAAAGTTAGAAAAGTATGGAGAAAAAGCAAAAATTCGTAGACGTCGTTTAGCACTCCAAGATATAAGCAATGCTACTGAAACACCACCATGTTTGGATAATGAAGACCCACCTAAATATAAACAGGCGAGATATTTCATCAATAGATAACTTAGCTAAAGCCCTTGAGAAAACCTGCCCGAATATTAAAATTATCACTGTAGATGATGCAGACATGTCTGAAAAAGCCGCAAACTTAGGTTCCACTGAAGGTATAGTGACTTTTTCAGGCACACAAAAGGTTCACCAAGTTACCGGTTGCGTATTTATACCTAATTGCCTGACATTGAAAAATTTTGAGCTGCTTCTGTGACTGCTCTGAGTCACTTCCAATTATGTAGTCATTTCCAATTGGGTACTTTGGATTATCCACAAACATCGTAAATTTCGTCTACGTGTTGATGATATATACGGAGCTAGCGATTCAGAAGATGAACCACTAATCAATTTCACATCTTAGGAAGAAGCATCAAGAAACACTACAGCATTCTGTACCTACCAGTATTAAAACCAAACTGCTCAAAGATGATTCAAAGCCCTCAACATTTGGAAACATTCTGCAATGGGGACTTTGTGCTGGTTAAACTTCAAGATACAAAAACAGAATATCGTTTTGTTGCAATGTGCACAGGTGTTAAAGAAGTTGATGAACTTAGAGTTATATTTTGTAAAATCTGTGATGAAACTGGAAAAAAGTTCAAAGTTAATAATGACGATATTTCTTTCATCACCTGGGATCAGGTTTAAAATAAAAAAAATACCCTCGCTTAACTTAAAAATGAGAGGGCAGCAAATTTTATTATGCATTTAATGAATCTATTGATGTCTTTAAACGCGGGTTTTAGAAAAATAATTTTGTTTTAGTTACCTTTTAATTAAAATGTTTATGAGTTTAAATACAAGTAAAATTTAATACTGTTACTCAGAAAAGTTTTTGGTTTCTTTTTATTGCATTATTGATAGTAAAGTTATAGATATTTTTGTTGTGATGGGAAGGAAAAGTAAGAACCTTTTTATGTTATGTACCTAGCGCTTAAGAAACATTTAATTTTATAAACAAAGACTGCTAAGAAATGACAAGCCTGATTGTAAATAATTCATAATTAAAATAAAAATAAATCAATAAAGTTGATTCTTAAAAATAACCGTTATTAATATGTCTATCTCTCTTCCCTGTCCATAAAGTTTCCTCCCCTGTGCATTTGGTCTCTACCCTGTACTGAGTATTTACCCTGGTCACTTATAAAACGAGATAAAACCAACAAATTGACTGGCCGCTTTGATTGATGTTTACTTAGGTAAAAATATGAACAAAAATGCCTTGCCGTCACTTCATACAACAAATTACCTCGTTACTTAGAATGACCCATATATTAACCGTAAAATATTAACGTATCCGTAACTAACATACCTATGTTTGCAGTAAACAGTATGTAATGAATTCTAATGGTTACTCTTATCAGAGCGGCAAGAACGGTGTGCTTAGTGTGAGCTTTTGCGTATTCGTAACTCTTCTATCGCGTTCGCGTATTCATTAAAAGTCCTATGAGAAAAAACCGTCTCAAAACGCGTCCGCTAGAGGCGCTCCTTGATTTCCATACATGTATTTCGTTGAGGCGAACGCGATAGTATCGTGAAAAACTCACACTAGGCACACAGGATCCATCAATGTTTACCCGTGGCGGGTCAATGTAAATAAAGGGTTCCGTAGGAGCTTTTTGGTGTCGCATATTGATCCTGGTTTTAAATTAATAGCTTTAGGCAAGTACAAATCCTTAATAAAATTAAAATGTAAAAATAAACAGAATTAAAAAAAACCCTTAAATTTTTTATTTAATTTTTAGCCCATAAGTTTCTGTTATAATGTAGGCAAGCATTAAGTTAGGATTTTGCTTCATCCAGTAAGAGGTAAATAGGGGATTGGAATTGTGTCGATCATTTTTAAATGTAAATGCATAAGAGTTGGTACTTGGCCTTTGTGATTGAAAACAACAATTGACGTGTTTCACCATAATTATTGGAAAATAAGATTTACCTTATTTCGCTCTAAAAATAAAACATCCACAAAAGCCAATTACTCTCCTAGTATAGTTCTTATAGAAAAAGTTTCTTAAGAACTTTAAATGCATTTGAAAGCCTCCTCTTCAATGATACCCACGATGGGGAGCGCGAAAAAAATCATATCTCGGTCACTGCATGGAAAGCTACCCCTTAACACATTTTTTTCTGAATTTACATATATTTGTATGGTAGTTCACAAAACACACATCTCTGAAAATTTCATTAGAATTTTACCAAAGACAGCGGAATTATAAGGCTGTGACATACGGACGGACAGACGGACATGACGATTTTATAAGAGTTCCGGTTTTGCCATTTGCCTACGGAACTCTAAAAAGGAGAGTACATTAAAAAATTAAACTGTTTATTTCTCTTAATTACTTATAACTTTCACTATGATGCATCATAGCGACGCGATATCGTAAAACACAGTTATCGTAAAGGGGTCGCATTATCGCGGGGATCAAATTACACTTGTCATTGGGAGCTTTATCAAAATGGTATATACGTAAACAACGGTATTAGATTTCTTTTTAATTTATTTGGTATATCGATAATGTATTTAATAGGTGCCACCAATAAAAATAGGGATTTCACCCTTTCCCGCCTTACGGTACTTATAAGTACCTCCACATTTTTCGTCTAATAACTTAAGTACGAAAACACTTTATGTTAACTACAACTGACGATCCTTTAAAGTACCGTTTCCGTAAGCCAACGCGTTATTTGAATTACCGCGTGATGTTACCGAATAATTTGAAGAGCGAGTTACAACCTGTCGAACCTTTTTTCACTTCACGGTGCAGTGTAATTGGAAATGTTTTATAAATAGAATATCATAGGTAAGTGCTATTTTTTTACAATTTACGTTCTTTATATCTTTGACTACATTTCTAAAAGCTGGTATAATGTATTATCACTTTATTTTATTTGAATATTTGATAAAAACTGATGTGGACTTAGAAGTACCGTCAGGTGATTGTAGTCTAGTTTTTATGATACACATACTCGATGAAATGGGTATTTCGTTTTATCATAAACGAATGTTTTTTAAATTTTTATTATTGTTCTGACCTATTTTCTTATTGTTTCAGTCATTGAGATAGACATTACAAACAATAGTGCTCTGATTGAAGCCCTGTTATTAGAAGAGCTTCCGGACTGCGACGAAGATTCTGATGCAGGTGTGTCCGATGATGAAGTGGATAATCTTCAACTACCCTCACCAAGAGGCTTCGATGAGGTTGTAGAAAGAGCTCTAGACAGTGTTTTTGCCAAAGTTCCGCCAAATGAAGATGTAATGGAGTGCTTTATAAATCAGGTACCCACATCTCCAATACCTGGATCTAGTGTTCCGACTGATCTACCATCTGCAAATACGTCTTCACACCAAACTAACCAGCGATTACCCGAACCAAACCATAAATGGAAAAAGAGGGACCTAGACACAATTTTACCCAAATACATTGCAGAAACTGAAGTAGTAGAAGTCTGTTTTGCTCACTGTACCACACCGACTGATATATTTTCAGTATTGATTGGAGATATTATTGACAATATTGTATACCCAAGTAACCATTATGCTACTCAGAAAGGCAAGGTATTGATCCTGAAAAAGGAGGAACTCCTAACATTTATAGGTATGAATTTTTTTATGGGTTAACAATACTCGTCCGGCGTGGAGACCATTACTCTTCGGCACAGGATATAAACAATGCACTTATTTGCAAAACAATGCCAAGAGACAGATTTGCTATTATTTTATCTCATCTCCATTGCAATGACAACTCTCAAATACCTAGAGAATGCAAATATAAGTTATAAAAAAAGATTTTCAACACTCTGTTACTCAAGGCTTGATGACAATGAAAGATGCTAGTCAGAAAAGAAAGACTTCTACTGATAATACTGCGAAAGGCGCTAATCTGACTATTCCACTATAAAAGACGTACGCTTGGGTAACAGAGGCATTCATTGGCCTAAGTTCGTTGAGAACAGGGGTATGTGTGAGGTTTGTAGTTTGAAGAAGATTCAGTCGAAACCCCATAGTAAATGTTCAAATTGCAACGTGTTTTTGTGTGTAAATGAAAAAAAAATATGTTTTGTTGAATACCACGAGGTGAATATGTAATTAAAAACCTATTAATTCAATTATTAATAAGTCATGTTTGGATCTCATTACTGTTGTTGTTTCTATCAAAGTTCCTAGCATTGTGATAACACGAAGTTCCTGACGGTACTTTAAAGTCTAGGTCTTGGAAATAGTACATCTAGGTATAATAAAAATCTAAAAAAAATCTCTGCGTTTCCTTTTACCTACCTTATGATAATAATTTTTCCATGCCGGAAATCTCCATAACACAGCGGGAGGTCCGGCAGGCGTTGCTTTCTCTAAACGTTAATAAGTCGAGTGTGCCAGACGGTATACCAGCAATGGTGCTTAAGCAATGTGCTCCTGAGTTATGTCCTGTACTCACGCGCCTCTTCGCGCTTTCCTACCACACTAGGCAATTTCCGTCTTCATGGAAGACCGCGAATGTGCACCCGGTGCCCAAAAAGGGCGATAGATCAGATCCATCGAATTACAGGCCTATCGCTATTACCTATCTCCAAGGTGATGGAGCGTGTGATCAACACACAGCTTTTAAGATACCTAGAAGTACACGACCTGGTCAGTGACCGTCAATATGGCTTTCGCCACGGTCGCTCTACCTTCTAGTTTATCTAACTCACCGATGGGCACTAGCCATTGAGAGTCAGGGGAAGGCATTGGCATGTAGTCTGGACATAGCGAAGGCGTTTGATCGGGTCTGGCACCGGGGTCTTCTATCGAAGTTGCCAAATGGGTGGCTAGCTTTTCGGCTAGCACTCCCGCGTTGCCGACCCTTCAAAAATCCAATAACTTCTTTCTTGAAGAACCCCATACTGTAGTCCTTAGAGAAAACCTTGGCAGATAGCTCATTCCACAACCCAAGCGTTCGCGGGAGGGAGTTTCTCTGAAACCGCATTGTACGCGACCATTTCGGTTCTAAAGTGTGAGAATGAATTCCCTGCCGATGGCGAGCGGTGCGATGGTGAGAGTAGCCGCGGGCATCATTTCAAACAATTCCTCAGAACACATCTCATTGTACGAGCGGTAGAACCCACACAGGGAGGCAAAGTCTCTCCTCAGACTTAAGGGTTCGATACCGCAAGTGAGTTTGGGATCGTCGACTATTCTCACAGCCCGTCGTTGAACCGAGTCAAAAGGTCCAAGCTGGTATGCGGGTGCACCTGCCCAGAGATGGCAGCAGTACTCCATATGGGGCCGAACTTGCGACTTGTAAAGCAGCAACCTCTGCCCCGACGTGAAGTACTGCCTCGCTCTGTTGAGTACACCAAGTTTTTTGGACGCCAGCTTTACCTTGTCTAGCAAATGATCTCGGAACTGAACATCGCTGGAGATGTCAACGCCAAGGATCCCAATGCTCTTGGAGGTGGAGAGGGAAGTGTTCTGGAATTGTGGGACCACAGTGAATGGGGTTTTCTTAGCAGTGAACGCGCAGACTTGTGTCTTTGAAGGGTTGAATCGGACCAAGTTTTCCCGCCCCCAGTCAGAGACCTTGGACAGACCGATCTCGATTTGAGACACAAGTTCTTCACGCTTTTCCTCCACTACGGAACGTGGGATGCTTGCACGGCCCGTGTAATAAGAATCTCCAGTACTGTCATCTGCATAGCAATGTATGTTGTTGATGTCCAACATATCATTGATGTGCAGTAGAAACAGCGTAGGAGACAGCACAGAGCCTTGCGGGACACCAGCATTAATGTCCATGCTATCAGAGCAACTACCGTCAACTACGGCTCGTATGATTCTGCCGGACAAAAAGCTAGACACCCATTTGCACAAACCCTCGGGCACTCCGTAAGATGGCAACTTCGATAGAAGACCCCGGTGCCAGACCCGATCGAACGCCTTCGCTATGTCTAGGCTACATGCCAATGCCTCCCCCTGACTCTCAATGGATAGTGCCCATCGGTGTGTGAGGGACACTAGAAGGTCACCAGTTGAGCGACCGTGGCGAAAGCCATATTGACGGTCACTGATCAGGTCGTGTTTTTCTAGGTATCTCAAAAGCTGTGTGTTGATCACACGCTCCATCACCTTGGAGAGGAGAGAGGTTATAGCGATAGGCCTGTAATTCGATGGATCTGATCTATCGCCCTTTTTGGGCACCGGGTGCACATTCGCAGTCTTCCATGAAGACGGAAATTGCCTGGTGTGGTATGAAAGCGTGAAGAGGCGCGTGAGTACAGGACATAACTCAGGAGCACACTGCTTAAGCACCACTGCTGGTATGCCGTCTGGCCCACTCGACTTATGAACGTCTAGGGAAAGCAACGCCCGCCGGACCTCGCGCTGTGTTATAGAGATTTCCGGCATGGTCTTACCGCACCACGGTAAAGTAGGTGGTACAGCGGCTTGGTCGTTCCCATTCGAGTTAGAGGCAAACAGACTGCCCAAAAGATCGGCTTTCTCTTTTGCACTGTGGGCCAAGTCACCATCGGTCTTACGCAGTGGTGGTAATGACGACTGGCAGAAGTTCCCCTCGGCAGCTTTAGCAAGCGACCAGAAAGCACGACTCCCAGAAAGATAGCTCGCAAGTCGCCCACCTATTTTGCCGATGAATTGGAATTTTGCTCTGGCAGTTGCTTTCTTACTGAACCTCGAGGCAGCATTTAATTTGCGTTTTAACTCAGAAATATTCAGATCCTTATTATTACGAGCCGTGGTCCAAGCCTCATACGCAGTTTGCTTAAGAATTTTAGCTTCTCTGCAAGACCTATTAAACCACGGTCGTTTTTTGACGCCGGCAGCTACTCGCAGATTAGGAATGAAACATTCCATACCAGCGAGGATTGTCTCAGTGACTGCGGCTGCGCAGACGTCAGGATCTTCTGAGCTATAGCAGATCTGCCTCCACCGGTACGATGCATAAAATTCTCGCATTCCATCCCAGTCTGCCGACTTATAATGCCACACACGACGCCAATTAGTTGGCCCAGAAGGATCAGGTTGTGTGCATGACATTTGAGTCCGGACGAGACAGTGGTCCGAGGAGCCAAGAGGCGCATCCACTGAGACGGAGTATCCATCCGGACGTGTAGTCAGCAGAAGATCCTGTAAGGAGCTCGTATGGTCCTCTATATTTGGTATTCTCGTTGGAGAAAGTACCAGCTGAGAGAATCCATAGGTCAGAGCAAATTCATGAGCAGATATCCCTGCATAGTTATTGGTTCGAGAACTGAGCCACTCGCGATGGTGGGCGTTAAAGTCTCCCAAAATAACTAATTCTGCTGTAGGATATTGCTCTAGAACTTTGTCAGTCGTCAAACTCAGGTGCGTGAAGAGTCGAGTTACGTCCGTGTCACCGCTATGAGACCTGTATAGGCACGCATAGATACGAGTGTGGCCGCCATGATCTACGCGCACCCACAATATCGACAGGTCCCTGTCTTCAAGGCTATAAAGTCGGCGACAGCAGATATCCTCCCGGAAGAACGTACATACACCGGCACGACTCAAAAAATTGTGCTCGAGTTTGTAGCCGGGATAACGAAGGTATGATGTGTCGGCCGGGCAGGATATCTGCGTCTCCGTTAGAAAAAGAATGGTTGGCTGCGCAGTCTCGAGCTGGTGATGGACTGCGTTAAGATTTGCGTGAATACCCCTTATGTTGCAAAAATCCACATTATATGTGGATGGAGTAGCCGCTGTCAAAACTCTTTTATTTTTTCTGTTCCTGGTCATTTTATTTGAAGTTACTTAGACTAAGGATGAGGATTCACTGCACAGACAGCTTAGAAGACAAAAAGTTGCGGTACTAAGACTGCCGAAGCTCAACACAGATGATACGGTTGCTGGCACGGCGGGCGGAAGGGCCCCTGATCCCCCTCTGTTGTAGTAGCCGGGTCCACTCCGGTCTCCTTCTCCGGCACGACTACTACTTCAGAGACTTTACACAGGTTGGCGGATCAGCCTCCCAGGGCGGAGATTAAGTGATCCCTGGGTTCGGGAACCCGTTCAACCTGCGGGCGGCCAGCGGTCAGCCGTTTCATCAGATCTCTCTGACCGCCGAACCAGCACGCCGCGTCTACGCCGAGCAATGACAGCAACAAGCACCGTCAGTCCTCCGCTGTCCGCGCAGCGAATCCTCAAAGAGAGCTCTGGCAAGCTATGTACTGCTGTGCTTTTATAAACGTTATAAACGTTTTTTTACCCCATAGACTTAGAGTTTTACGACTATTCAAAGTTTTTTGGAAAAACTTCAGGTGAAATCATATGTAAGAAAGGTGAGGATAGGATCTCTTATGTTCAAAATGTTAACCCTAAAGCAATTTTGTATCATCATCCCATTGTCCTTTAAAAATCTAATAGCTTTATCTTGATCTTTGAATTTAAACCAGTTTGGTGATAATTAATCAAATCAAGATTTGGCCGGAACCCTTTGTGACAGAGTCAGACTTGCACTGGGCGACGACAAAAAAGAGGTCTATTCACAACAAAGCACTTATTGAAAAAGATATAACCTAGATTTTGTTTTTTATGATTTAGAGGTGGCTAAATTTTTTTTATAATTGAATTTATGAATATTTAGATGGGTTTCTAAGAACACTTTCGAATCGTCAAGTGAATTAACTACAACTCGCTTAGCAAACTACTAACAATAGGTACTGTATTATTGCGTCCAATAGGTACTCTTTGTAAAATCACAAACGAAACATAAATATTATAGTGAATCAACTAATAAATACATGTTTTGTATTGTAACACTAAATAAACAAGATTTACAAGTCGCGCAGATTTATGTATTCCTAGGGTTGAATCAGACCAAGTTTTCCCATCCCTAGTCCTGTGACTTTTCTACCTCGTCTCTACCTTAGACGGAGTGGTCTCGATTTGAGACACAAGGTCTCCACGCTTTTTTTCCACAACAGAGCAAGGGATGTTTGCACGACCCGTGTAATAAACTTCTGCAGTTCTGTCATCTGCATAGCAATGTATGTTGTTGATGTCCAACATGTCATTGATATGCAGTAGAAACAGCACAGAGCCTTGCGGGACACCAGCATTAATGTCCATGCTATCAGAGCAACTACCGTCCTATTTACGTACCCATTTGCACAAAACCTCGGGCACTCTGTAAGATTTAAAACAGAAAATGAAATTAGATCAGAATAGATACTTTTATGTAACTCCAGTGGCAATAGTAATTGGTTTTAAAACCAACAAGTTTCTTAAAAAAGGTATTTAGCCTTCTAATTATAATTAAGAATTATCTATTTTATAGAATTATATATATTACTTCTAATTAACACAAGAGGCAGCATAATTACTCACTTATGGGCTTATTCAGAACCCCGCGGGTATATAAAACCTTTATTAAGGTTCGCTCGTGATCATAAGGCTGTCTATTGATTTTCTTAGCTCCTAATAATGCTATAATCTGAATAAGAACTCTACTATGGTTAATATTTTCCACCATTATAATGCGCATTGGGCGTTTTTGGGTGCATTGTGTACGTTTCTACTCAGTTTTTAGCAGCTTTTATTACTAATAGCTAAATAAGGGCAGATTAAGAAAGGAAATTATGTTATTAGTTGCTTATAAGGGTAAATGTGAACCTCTTTATTGCTACCTTCTTAAAAAAGTCTGATTAAACTATTATACAGTCAACAAGATGTATAATGAAGTTAATTAGTGTATTAAACAGCAAAAGGCGAAACCTTTTCCCGCGAATTAATGTCTATACTACTAGTTTTACAACCCGATTAGCAGCTGTTTACAAGTATACCCGATCGCCACTAAATCTCTTTGATAGGACTTTACATATCTTACTACGCTTAATTAGTGACAACAATTTTGTGATTGATATTGTAAACCAGAATACATCCAGAAAACAGTATATTGTGGTGTAATACTTAAAATGTTACACTCTTTCGCGATTTAGTTTGATTAACAGGAGACAAGTGAGTAATTGTGCAGCCCATAGAAAATTGTACTTGCATTAAAATTTAACAATTACTTAATTAAATCACATAATTTAAAAAAAAAATTATGTTATGTTTATGTAATATTCGTTCTTGATCATAAAAGTGTAATCTTTCAGCTTTATAACTACATAAGTAAGATACTGTGTCTGAATAAGGTGTAACCAGTGCTCCCTTAATTTTGCCGCTGTTCAGCCTTGATACCCCAAATATCACCATCGTGGTACCTTAATTTGCCGCTGTTCAACCTTGTTACCCCTAATATCACCATTATAACGTTGTTAAACAGTAATGTGAACCTATGGCTGAATAATGTGTGCCCACTTAAGCGATAAAGTTGCTGTAGTGGTGCCTATTCAGCCTCATACAGTAATTTTATTCAGCCTTGAGTACACAAAACATATATGATTAATTTACAATACAGCCTTTTTGTGTTACTTGAGCTATTTCAGGGGATAAAACAGGGAATCAAACTTTGTATGGGAATCTGTATATTTTGTTAATAAAATGTCCAGTAGCAATGGCAATCGGTTTTAAATTGCATAACTATTTCCGCGTGCTATGTAATGAGTACTATGCAATACCTTTGCGCGTGGCAAGGGTACTAGTATTGGTCTTGAAAACGATTACCATAGGAGATAGGAAATCACTCTGCGTCAGTTTGACCTACTTTAAACCAGCCAGCGACTTCTCGCAGCTCTGTGTAGGTGGTCAGATCACCTCATAGGGCGACCTAGTGGGTGTCCGTCTTCAACTTTAGCTATCCTCAATCATATTGCAGTTAAAAAATAGGTTATCACACGAAACTGGTTACAGTGATAGCAACTAATAACAATTTCCAGTAGTTTTGTTTGTTCAGCTGTGTACGCGAACGGTACAATTACTTCATGGCGAATATCTTCGGTTAACTCGGTCGTGAAAGCGAGTAATAATTCAAAGGTATTGGATACAAGTACAATATATTTTCCTAAGTGAACTAACAGCTGAAAAAACTCGAATAAGTAGCGAAAATGTTAATAAGATTTTTGATATTTTATAACTGCAGTTTTTAGTAGAGATTCTGTTTACCACGATCTTTAAATCCTTGCTGCCGTATGATCTCACAATTCACAAAACATTTTCGAGGACAGTCTGCTTAGCGAGGTCCGAGGACAGGATACTTTTTTTTTATGATGTAACTTCTCTTAACCTTTTCTTTTTACTTGCTCTGGCCCCAGACTTGTTTTGTGTTTCTTCCGATTCTTGTTCTGAATTCTCCCTGTTTTTCACTTCAATTTGGGGCGGGCTGTTTATTTTTTTCAGTGAAAACTACTTTAGCGGCGCTTTGCACTTTTTTTATGATGGGTAAAAACTCGTGCAGGCTGATCGAAAATTCGTAAGACGGAAACCGTAATGCCACGCCATTATAATTTGCAAGACGGAAACCATAATGCCACGCCATAATAGGATGATTGGCAAAATAAAAAGATTGATTGTGTGAAGTGAAAACTTCTTTAGCGGCGTTGTGCACTTTTTTTGTGATGGGTAAAAAATGATAAACTCTATAGGACGAATAAAAAGTAAGAGGAAATTGGGTTGATGATTACACATGTTAAAATGTTATATCCAGGTTATATGTTTTTTTTTTTATTTTTAGCATATGGCGATTATGAGTAATACAGGGGGGTTGGATATGGGATTTTAATTGTATGACAGATTGAGATGTCAAATATACTACGTCAAAAAAGTAAATAAACAAACATTATGATTTATAATAAATAAATATGTATACGAAGTGATAGGACGTAAATAGCTAGTATAGGAAAAAATAAATAGTTAATATTCACGTTTACACTTCTGCCATCACTCCCGGAGTGCAACCCTTTTTTTTTCTTCATCTTCCCTCCTAGATAATTTTTCTACGATTTAAATACAATTGTGCCCAAAAAATATGTTACTATTAAAACCCTCGTTTTTGACAAACGTTTATTATTTACTAAAACATCACGAAAATAATTAGTGCCACCAAAATTATGTCAGAAACCGGTTTTAGAAATAATTGTCCGTGTGAGGACGGTGTCTTAAATTTTTACTTTTTTATTTTATAAAAATTGCTAAGTAATCCGCCTTAATGGATATTCTATAAAAATTTCTGCTTTTTAAAGATCGAACAGATAGACATCGTAGGCTTACTAATTGTTGGCACCCTTTGGGTACGGAACCCTAAAAATAATATGTTATTATATGATTTTCATAACATATTTCAATTGTCGATCGAGATTGCAATGTTAATATAGTTCGACAAGCACTGATAACCCGCAGGTTACTACGACTATCAAGACATCGCGTTAGCAGTTAAAATGTCAAATGTCAAAATGTCAACCTAGTATTAACAACGACCGATAAGTGTATATCAATTTAACTACTGCAACCATTACTGTTTACAAACGAATCTACAATTTACGTGAAAAATATAACCGGCAATGGTTGTTGATATTTACAATATGGTATCTATATGGCTTTTACTTTGTGATTAATTGGGCGTAATAACATGCGTAATAATGTGTATCTTTTCTAATTAAAATTAAGTATGTTGTTACCTACTATGTTTTATTCAATATGGTCTTGTAACATAAACGTAATGTTGAGCGCGATAGCAACAAAACCTTTGGTTTTAAAAGGATTTCAATTTTATTAACATCAAAAGCTCCTTTGTCCAAATCTGACTTACTTCATATTATATGTAGTTCGTAAAGAACTGGCAAAGGGTGTTTTATTCTTTCCCTGAACAATCATTTTACCACTTATTACTCGAAAGATACGATTTATGTGACATATAAAACAACCTTAGTCCAGCCAGACATAGTGTAGGTATCAGATACAGTGTAGCGGCGATGGGCTTACTGCCCGTCACGTAGAACAAAGTAAAAAGAGAAGAGGCTGACCCACGCATCATCATGTCAGTGACAGTGGGTATCTAATCAGTTATTTACTGGTTACCCTCTAGTTCTAGGAATATGTCACTCGAACGCCGCGCCGTACATACTAAGAATTTAAAATTTGTGAAATATTGTTCTTTTTTTTAGTACCACTACTGTAGCCAACAAGCCTACAGTCTGCCTGATGGTAAGCGGTCACCGCAGCTTATGGAAGCTTACAACACTTGCGGCATCACTCGCGTGTTACCGACCCTTCAAAAAGATAATAACTTCTTTCTTGAAGAAGGGTTCTTCAATACTGTAGTCCGTAGAGAAAACCTTGGCAGGGAGCTCATTCCACAACCAGAGCGTTTGCGGGAGGAATTTTTCTACTACTTGAATAGATATAGAGATAAGCTTATGTTATTAACCTTAATTTCATTTTCAGGATTGGTATATATTGATAGCAATTGTCAAATTGTCAAAATAAATAGAGATGCTTCAATGACCCTTATTAACACTGACGTTAGTTTTATAATTGCGGAACAATACAAGTTGGTATACCAATACCACAGTAGACAAACATTTAACACAAAGTTATTTCTCAAAAATGTGCAAGATCTATAATTTATTCTATATTCAAATCAAGTGCCAATTAAAATAAAAAAAATAGATCAGGCAAAATTGACGCACTGAACAAGTAAATTTTGGTATTTTATTTTACATATAATAAATAAACAAATAGCAATCAACGGGAATTGCAGCAGGTTTGGGAAACAAACTAAGTACTATGTAGATTCAAATACGCAAGTATTTTGTATTTACCTGGTGGTTGTGGCTCAAGAAGCTGGCAAGCCTCGTGGCCACAACAGTGGATTGGTAAAGGGCAATCGAAACGCGGGCAAGGTTGGACCACTATTCGATGATAATTCTCGTTCACATATCGTCAATTGTAAGTTACATACTACTTGTTTATAGAAGGCAACGCATTCATCATGTATCATGTTATAAAGTTATTAGAACCTGTATACTTTAATATAAATAAATAGTTTTTAAAACATTTTTTACAAGCTTGTATGAATAAGCAGTTAAATAATGAGAAACGTTTAAGTAGGCCCCCTATGCTAATTGAGTTCATTATTGTGTGACAAAAATATCTTTTAAATTGAAGACTGCCTAGCTTGAAATTGAAAATTAATTTATTAAAATTACAAATATATTAAGTTACGAATAATTTATAATGGTTATTTACTAACTTTAAGGTTACATTCTATGTCATTAATTTTATGATGTTTCCACTTCAATACGGAAGAACAAAGATGTAGTTGTGATTTTCACTGGCCAGACTTGTGCCCCGGAACCTCAAATATTATATAGATGCTGGACACACCACCCACACTTTTGTTTCGCCAACCACTTTAGTCCTGCGTGACAGGTGGTGGGTAAGTCCATCGCCGCAACACTGCTCCTGACACAACACAACAACGTATCTGGACTAAGGTGGTTTTATATATTATGCCCCATAGGTCATAAATACCAAGTTTATCGTGATAAACAGTAAAATGAAAGACCCGTGGACAGATGAGTATTTTCTTTTCTAATTCCAGACAAACTATAAAAAGTGATAGAGTAAAAATAGTTTTTTTTTTTACAGATATCTTAAAACAAATACAGTAATTTTCTACTAGAATGTGTTAAGGTATGTTAATTTTTTCCAGTTTCAACTTCAAAGCAGTGCAAACGATTTTAAAATCGAGCAGGAAACCGCATATTTGGTTAAGGCGCTATAGACAGCGCCTTTCTCAGGAATAAAGAAAGCCTAAACCTTTTTAAGCGTGCTCTCATCAGGTTGAACTTTGCACATTACGTTTTACGTTACTTACGCGTAGCGCGTACCGCTTTTGGTTATTTTCATGTTTTAGTTTATTAAAATAACAAATAAAAAAAAAGAAATTCTAGCTGATTTATCTTTAAATATGAAACCATACCAAATTAAGGCATTTTAACAAGAATTATTGTGTCTCCTGCCTTATTTGAAACACAAGTAAACTTAAGTATTTTTTTGTGATCAGTGATTAATTTATTTTTCTAATTTCTAAACATTAAATATTTTTTTTAATTCTGTTGGATGTTTCTTTTCTATTATCTTTGCCTAACCTATGTATTATTTTGAGATTCGTACGAGTTGTGGTCCTCGTTTTGGGATATTGGGGTATTTTATATCAAACACTTTCGTAGGAGTTGCGGTCCTTCTTTTTCAATTTAGAAAAATTAATGTAGACCGTTTTGGGCTATTGGGGTATTCTGAATCAAACACGGATACTTTCTTTTCGCGCCGGTTCTAAGCCAGTATGATATTTATTACCGTTTAGTGCAAAAAAACCTGTGACAGTTTCAAATAAATAATAATATGTAGGTTAGTAGGTACCTATTATATAAATATAGGTACAAAGTAAGTATTCTCACGACATAATCAATGTAGGGTTCAGTATCATTACGACGTGTCGTGACAAACAGGCGCCGGGTTTGATTTGTCCACGCCACACTCTCCACTTCGCAACGTGACTTACCTTATTTAGACGGATTATACTTATGAATGCTATACAGTTTGATGTTATAAAAATTTTCAGAAAAAACTTTTACTTAGTTAATTTATTTATTTTTACGCTGCTGAGCTTTTCGAGGTTCATTAACATAAATTAACAAATTTCGCATACCGTTCAAACCGATAGAAAAAAGGTACAGTTTCTTAACGCTGACATCAGAAGTTGGGTTAGAACTTCAGACATTTGTTTTTTTGATTCCATAAGCAATGGCGTAGAACTTGAAATTGCCCCACCACGTCCACGACCGCTGGGCAAGCGAGTCTTACGTTTTATTTGTATTTTTATTTCATACATTCTGTATTAAGTCCCGCACACTGTAAGAAAAATTTGTCGTGACAAAACTTATAACGTCCGGCGCGCGCTAGAATTTTTCGGAAATTTCTCGTCGTATGCGTAACTCAGTGTGCGCTTTTTTACTTATTAGATTAGTTAACAATAACTAATTCAAGCGCGCAATGAATGTGTAAAACCTAAAAGCCTAACCATTCACTACTTTTGGTCGCGGCCGCCCTGTGACAGAGGCATAGTTATTAACGATAAATAGCTTCTGCCAGCGGCATTGCCCGCCCTAAATTTTGTTTTCAGCGTAGGATTCTTACGACGACTCGTCAATCATAGAAAAAACACTCTCTCTCTCTCAAAAAAAAAAATGTAACTACTAATGGACTAACCTCGCGATCTTGGTGCTTCATAAAAAAGTTGGACCCCCGTTTCACCCCTTTAGGGGAGTGAGTTTTGGAAAATCCTTTCTTAGCGCACTTTTCACCAGCTCAATCCGTCCAGTGGTTGAAGCTGTTGATGTTGATACATCAGTCAGTCAGCCAGTAAAGTTTGCCTTTTATATATACAGAAGAAGATAAACAGAATTCTATTTTAGAAGTTGTTAATATAAAGTTAAATACTTTAAATTTTTAAGGTAATTTATCGCAAATATAATTAATAAGAAATATAATTTAACCAAAACCAAAACCTTTTTGGTTTTATAAAAAATAATCGTAAAAGGCATATATTTTTACATGATACGTTATCGCTCGCATAAAGTTTAAATTCACCAACCTGTATACAATATATGAATACGCAGAGTAAACGTTAAATGTGACACGGGTTCAAAATTATCTTAGCCTATTGTAAAACTAGATTTTTCCCTTAAATCACAAGCGACGCGCCATACAACATCATAAATTTTGTTCCTGATTAAATTCATACAATTTCAGCTTAGCACCCCAATTCCTAGTGTTGGCGAAACCAAGAAAACAAAAAATTAGCTTTCCTATCAACCCATTTACAACCCATTTAAAATGTGAAAGTCTGATGTTAGGATAATATGTTTCTTTTATTACATTGCCTTATTATTTTTTTATTTTGCGAAATTCATTCCCTTAGACGTTGAAATAGGGTCGTAGTTTGTAAAGAAACTGACTCTTTTTAAGTTAAAATCGGATTTTACGTGAATTGAATCATTCACAAGCGATTAAATTTCAGTCAGATATACTGAGCGGATTCTTAAACCGATAACGCGACTTTATACGCAAAATTGCTGGTAGCGATTGAATGCGTAAGGTGCCGGACTGTGCAAAGTGGCGCACCTTGGAAGAGGCCATGACCAGTAGCGTACTGCTGTGGGCTGATCATGATAGTGAAACACTACATACTTAGAGAATTCTTTGAGAAAGGTACACCCTTTATTGATATTTTTTATGTACAAAATTAAAACTATTCCATTTATATCCTGCACTCTTTTGACTTAAACCACACCCGCCTAATATGTCGCTGTCGGTAATGCCACTCGGTCCTCAGACCATACATGGCAACTCAATGACAAGCTCCTGTCACACTCGCACGCTAAAAAGTTTTGCTGTTTGATTGATGCTTATTTAAGCTTTTAGACAGGTACTTATTGTCTGATATGAACTTTTCTAAGAACTTTTTTTTAAGAGGTAGTTTTATGGTATGTTTATTTTCACGGTTTTAATTCCCAGAAGGTAACCAATTACAAAAATACATACATAATGTGGACAGCCATTTTTACAAACCCCTTTAGTCCTGCGTGACAGGTAGTGAAAATATCACCGCAACATTTTACACCTTGCTTTGACCGATTGACAGGCCAGTTATTATATAGTTATAGTTATTATATATACTATATTATCATATAGTTTTATGTGACAAACATTTGTGTTTGTCTTGAGTCTGGGTATATTTATGTATGTATTAACAAAAAAAAAGGATATCAGTATCTGTGTCCGTTGACTGCTCCTATAATACAAGCTTTGTTTAGTTTGCAACCAGATAGCGCTGTGTTATATATGTCAAAAATTATAATGTTTCATTATTTGAAGATTTTTGTTAGAAATCCTGTGTTCAGAAGCAAGTGCTAAAGCAAATGTTGGCGCCAGAATCAATAATGACACAATCTATATTGTGGGACACGTTGAGATATTTTTGAAGCAGGTAGTTGAAACGTCATTAATGTATCTATATTTTTAGTTTTTTAAACTTATAAACGAGAAAGCAAGCTTTTAGTACACCTAAAACGATCTTAATCGTCTGTAGAGCAGTTTATCTTTTCAATACATCTGTCATTCTCTGGACAGTATCTTTAATTATGTGTATGCGAGAACATGCACGTATGCAGGCACATGTGTGATGTAATCTTCTATCTAATATATATTAGTATATATATGCAAATGAATCCCTGTTTCCCTTGGTCACGCCAAAACTTTCGAACGTGCAGCCACCAAATTGAATAATTCTTTTTTGTTGTGTCTGTTATTGTTAGGGCAATGTTTTTATGAAATAAAAAGGTTCAAGTGCGAGTCGGACTCTCACGCACTAAGGGTAAACCGATAGCGTTTAATTAACACACAGCTTCTAAGATAACTAAACAAAACACGGTCTGGTCAGCGACCATCAATATGGCTTTCGCCACGATTGCCAGGGGTAGGCAATGGCATGTAGCCTAGACAAACGGCGTTCGATCGGGTCTGGCACCGGAGTTTTCTATCGAAGTAGCCATCTTAGGGACACACGGATTACACGGGTCGTGCAAACATCGCATGTTCCTTTATGAGAACTGGTGTCTTAAATTAGAACCAATCCGCCATAGGTCTCCAAATAGGCTAGGGGAAAGTAAAGGGATTCAACGCAACGAAGAAACAAGTCTGCACGTTTCCCTAACCAAGCAAGGCTTGTTATTCACCAAACAACGTATGATATCATAAATATGAGTTATTTAAATTCAAGTCTATAATTTTAATATAAATATTATTAATAACTTTACTACAGTGCCACCTATCGGATCCTAGCTTAGCTTTGAACTTGGCTTACAAAAGCAATATTTCATGAATAATATGACCTCAATCAGTAATGTCGTTCAGAAGTTACACAATCTCAAACAAACGCACCAACGATTATAATATATGAAGATAAAAAATAATATCTTTAAGTATGAATTATTCAAGGTTAGGGCATTGGCTATATCAGAAGCTCAAAATCAACAACCACGTTAAGAACCCCGTAAATAAATCTTATATTAGAAAGACAATAGTTTCGTACAGTTCAAGGTATCGACATAAAATCACGCTATATCGTTAAAAGTAATATATCGATGCTTGTAAAAACTATTTATAAGTATTTTAGGTGTCTCGGTAAGAATGCGCTAACAGTTTAGCCTAATAAACGGCTACTCTAAAAAACTTTGAGGTCCAAGAAATCTATTAGTTTATCATGGTATGTCGTTCTATATATCTCATTCATGTAAAGTGGCTTTCTTTCCTACCCTCCTGCCTGGACGGCATTCACATGCACGAACAATTCAGTTGGTATTGGGGATAGACCAGTTTAAAAAATAATTTTATTATATATTATATAATATATTATATTATAATTATATATTATTATAATAATTATATTATATATTATTATATATAACATTAGCTTGCTCTATTTTTTTTTATAACACACAAGTGCTCCTCTCCCGTATACATAGAGAACTGGGCAGCGTGTTTCCTAGCCAGCTGTGGAAGTTGAAGTTGATCAAAATTGACTACAAAGAATTGATGCAGAGGGACAAAAACAAGGCAAGTTTAAAAGAAATATTAAGAAATTTATAAAGGACTTAAAAATCTAATAAGAGCATCCTCTGCCTTCGTTTTAATTTTTGCCTATTTACAACTACAATAAGTTTTTAAAACGATTAAAACGTTTATTTAAAGCAATACCAGCTTAAATGCGCGACTTCGTCCGAAGTCGAGACCCAGTAGTTTGGGCTGAGCGTTGATATATCAGTCAGTCAGTTTGTTCTTTTACATATCTATAAAGATATCCTATATATTCGTAGAAACTATCAACGAAAAAAAAAACCTTGTTTCTCATGTGTTAAACCTATTTAAGCAATGACAAAAACCATCTATCTAATGTATACTATACTACTAAAGTAGGTTACCCACAAAATAATTTTCGAAAGATTAAATCTATAGCAACAGAGCCTCTATTTGCAATAAAAACCTACGCCGCGCCGGTGTACTGAACGCCGCGCCGGTGTACTGAACGCCGCGCCGGTGTACTGAACGCCGCGCCGGTGTACTGAACGCCGCGTCTTCTATGTTATTGCAAAAGGGCCTTTTTATATAAATGTAAAACCCACGTCTGTTTAACCTCCAAACCGCTTTATTTATACCAGACCTATTAAATCAATGATTCATTTGAACGACACTAAATTAATGTTGCCTGCAAGAAATTACTCTCGAGTCGAGGCGTTCTTTCATACTCGTAAAATTCAGTTTTACACCATTAATGCATATGACAATAGTATAGTCCGGTCGATATAATTAGATATAGGGGGTATCCGAAAAGTATTCCGAAGTTAATGATATTTTGGCATGTCAATTGATATATAATATAAAAAAAATAATTAGTTATTTGTACTCTCAAACGCGGTGCGCCTATGACGAAACTTTGATCTGTTGTATTTCAGTTAGTTTTGAAACAAAACATACTTTTGACTAGTGACAATTGAAGAAAATTTAATATTTTACAACTTTTTGAAAGACATACATAGTACACATAAAACACTTAGAATAGGAGATATAAACAAAAAACTGAAAAAAGTTTGAACATTAACTAAAAAGTTACTGTATTTGTTTTAAAAGTTAGTCTTACTACATGTGTTAAATAACACGGTCGGCCCTCCCGTTTTTTTTATATTTTTAATCCATAACTCCTTATTAACTAGTAGCGGGAACATAAAGCTAGAGAATTACTGTATCTTTATGTAATATAATTGTAATTAATTAATTTCCACTTTGTACGCTAAGCTGTTCGCCAATTAGTTAGATGTTTTTATCACAGAAAAATAAAATCTATTTGAGTTCAACATCGTCGATTTCACCTTTACGCCACTTAAGAAAATATATATGCGCATTGGGGGCCCTCTTAAACAAAATTACACCATTATTATAACCCCACTGAAAGTCAAAAAAAATTAACCTTACCAAATGGATTATGACAAAAAATTGTAGCAAAGATACGAGACAAATAATTACGGGATGGTTCTTTATCCATGATCGTATGGTCCTTTGACCAAGTGACACTTTGAGCAACGACGCGGCCGCTGATTTAGCTTAAATCTGGTTAAGTTCGACTCTGATCTTTTGGAAGGGAAAACGTGCAGCGAAATCAAACATCGCTTGGATGCTGTGTACTCTTCTCCTTCGAAGGCGATCGTCAAGAATTGGTTCAACAAGTTTGTTCGTGGCCGTACTTCGGTTTTTGATGAGCCACGCCCTGGTGCCCCGAAAACGGCTACTACGGAGGAAATCGCAAAATAAATCCACGATCTCATGTTGGCAGACCGCCGATTGATGGTTCGCGAGATAGCTGAGACTGTAGGCATCGCAGAAGGAACGGCGCATCATATTCTACACGAAGAACTGGGCATGAGGAAGCTGTCGGCGCGATGGGTGCCGCGTTTGCTCACACCGGACAACAAGCGCAATCGTGAGACCACATCGGCGACGTGTTTGACAGTGTTTAAGCGCAATTCGGTGGAGTTCTTGCGTCGTTTCGTGACCGTCGACGAAATATGGATTCACTGGTACACGACAGAGACCAAGGAGCAGTCTTCACAGTGGACTTCACCCGGTGAACGTGCTCCGAAGAAGGTGAAGAGTGTTCTATCGGCCGGTAAGGTGATGGTCACCGTTTTCTGGGATTCGCAAGGTGTAATCCATATCGATTACCTCGAGAAGGGTAAAACAACCACGGGGCTCTACTATGCCAACTTTCGGGCCGATTCGACGCCGAATTGTAGAAAAATCGGCCTCATTTGACAAAGAAAAAGTGCTTTTCCACCACGACAACGCGCCGGCTCACACCTCCGCCGTCGCCGGGGCCAAATTGGTCGAATTGCGCTATAAATTGCTGCCCCCATCCACAGTATTCTCCAGATTTGCCCCCCTGTGCCTTTTTTTGTTTCCAAACCTGAAAAAGTCACTCGCCAGGAATAGATTTGGATCGATTGAAGAGCTCATCGCCGCCACGGAGGCCCATTTTGCAGACCTTGGGGAAAAATGTTTTTTTGACGCGTTCAAAAAGTTGGGGTATCGCTGGGACAAGTGTATTGATTGTAAGGAGATTATGTGGAAAAATAAATTGCCACTTTTACAAAATTTTCATTTTTCTTTTGTAGGCTAAGTATTTATTGAATGAACCTTGTAATGGAATAAATGGTTACCATAGGAAGCCGTTTCTGATTGACATCCGAACAATTCTGTTGATATGCACACAGTAAGATTGCGAAACTTTTAAAAATTTTTGATTCACCCCCCGTAAGGGATGGGGCCCATTCAAAATTTGTTATAGAGGGTTCCAAATATAAGACACACAGGCAAAATTGGATTGGATGCTCAATCACGTAAAGGAATAACAAACAAACAGACTTTTGCTTTTATGTATTACTAAGATATAATGAATATCTATGTATGTAATGACTAAGTAGTATGTATTTAAGTTATATTTATAAGTAACAACTGTTTTGTACCGTTGCCATCGGGGCCGCGCCTAGGTTCTAAACGCAACCTGTTTTTATGTTTTAAGCATTGTTTATATACTTCCAGTTAATGTGGACAATAAGATCACATCAACCACGTAGCCACCAAGAATTGAGATGATTCATTAAATTTTAAAAAAATCCAAGCGTAAGGTCACGGGCTATTCCTTCACGCTGCAGCAAATTGATGGTTTTTGGCACTGAGATAGCTAAATAGATGAAAAATAACATGGGATATTTTTGAAGTAGGGTTAAAAGTTACCGCGGTAATAGTTTTTTGATATATAAAACAGCAGAGCACTATTAGTACAACGAAAGAGCAGTTACTTGACTTGATTTCGCGCGAGTCTGAAGAAAATTTGGAGCTAGAGCCTACGAGAACTAAAACCACAAGAATAAATAAAATACTTACTTTTTTTAAAGAATAGGTCTTTAGGCTAGTACTACAGTGTCTAATTTCGATGAAGCAAATAAACTTTTGACATTATGCGACCGATCATACTTTTTATTCTATTAGAGAACTTAATGATTTATTAAGTATATAGGAATATTTTGATGTAAATAAAAATATAATAAATGGTACATGTAGTACACATCTCTACATGCAATTGCCTAATTAGTTCATTCTAGAATAAACAAGTAGAATATTTTAAAAGTGGGGTTTCTAAGATAGAACTTATGGAATAAAATTTCAGCTTAATCGGTACAGCGGGTTAAAACCAGTCTGTCTGTTTCATCTTTAGTAACAAACAGACAGAGTTACTTTCGCATTTATAATATAGCGGACCCGACAGACGTTGTCCTGTACGTAAAAGCAGCGCCACGTTAAATATATTTGAAATTAACCATTAACATTTTTTAAATTTGGCAATTCCATAATTACTTCTAACGAGTCTGCGGTTGTTATCATTTTTGGATATGGCTTCTATGTCAAAAAATTTTAATTCTTCATTTACTTCCAAATCTTCTACAGTGAAAGTATTGGCTTCCCTTTCTTAAATTATACGTAGAAAAAAACCGACTCACATTTGACGTTTTCAATGTCCTTTCCCGGGACTCAGACTATCTCCATGCCAAATTTCATCTTCATCCGTACAGTGGTTTAAGCGTGAAGAGGTAACAGACAGAGAGACAGACAGAGTTACATTTGCATTTATGAATTTAGTATGATTTTTTTTGTATGAAGAAAATTGACGGGCTAAGACGTTAAACTAAAAGACTATTATAGAATAAAATCATTTGAAAAGGTAAAATGCTTAAAATACAGTGATTTAAGAGAGCGTTTGAATCAGCATAAAAGATTCCTTATTTGACACTTTTGATAGTTTTGCTACTTACTGGTTTTTCTCGTTTGGTAAGCTTTGAAACATTTTAAACGAAGTTATTGTTTTTGTAAAACGAACGGTTCACGTAAAACTTAAAATATTTTTTTTTTATTTATTTAAGTGACGAATATCAAAATAGTCCTCTATTATCCTTATTTGCTATAATAACCATGAATTAAAAAGTGCAAACTATAACACACTGACACACACTTCAATAAAATATCAATGATATGTGTTTGGCAGTTGACAGACACACCAACACTCTACTCCTTAATGTTTCATTTTTCGCTGGCAGAAGTAACATAAATTACAGAAATTATCGTAAACTGCTTGATAGTTACGGAAAATACAAAAATTTTGGTGTTTTGACTCCTGTTAAGCTAATGGATAACAGGTGACAAAATACTTATCTATTTATGAACGAACGAATGAACCTGAACTAAATGGACTCTAAGAAAACTTTCTTAGAGTGCCGAACGAAAAATTAAAAACAAAAAGCAACTCTATGCCTTTCTATTCCGTCTATGTTCCTGTTATCATCGACACCTATCCTTTTGTAACGTAGGGCGAAGGGACGATGGATAATTTTAAAGCAGAATAAAACAGTTTTATTTGATGCCAACATTTTTAAGGCACAATTCTACTTTTTTAAAATTGTAATTTGTTATAAATAAGGTTTATTCACCGATGATAAGTCACACAATATTTCTTAAACGATGGCAATGTATTAATAAGACAAATTTTAATGCACACTTTGGCATCCTTACCAGACCTAGGTTGTTTGCGGTACGCTTATATCTATGATCCTTACTGTGAGTTGTCAACAAGCGACTACGAGAAAAGTGTGCTTACGATCGGAGTTAAGCACAATTTTGTGGTTTCATTTTAAGCGCAAACTATCTACTTATAAGGTCATTGACTAATAAGACAAAACTTTAATATTAATGTCTGAATTGATCAAGCGATTACATCAAAAATGGAATCGTATCAATATCAAACAACGACAGCAAAACACATTAAAACAAATTGGCAAGTAATAATAAAATCATTGAGCGGCATAATAACGGCAAGTCTCTTCAGTTATGAAAGTCCTTATCTTAGTAACTACGTGGGCTAAGCTGAGGTTACATCACATAGCTTGGGACGCGCGCAGCCAAGTAGCGCTAGCGCCCAGTATTCCTTGCACTGTGGTTTACATAACAGTTTCTGTACGCGACTAGGGCTCAGCGGGATACGTTTTGTTACGGCAAATAATCGCATCGCCTACTTAAAATTGTTTTCGGGAAACGGAAGGCCGAAGTTGCCACTTCGGGTGTGGTCAGTCATTAGTTGGGTTGCCGCTCTAGTTGCATGTTTTCTTAAGGTCCTGTTTTAGAGGGCACGTTAAACTACAGGGTCTTGGCTGTTGTAAGATGAATAAACGGCTTGAAATCTGTTGAAAGAGTGGCTGCTAGATCGACAACGTCTGCCAATTCATACTGGGCCTGCATGATGGTAACAATATTTTAAGTCTTCTTTCTCCAGACAGGTTTATGCCTTCGCAGTAGGGACGTTTAACGCTAGAGGCAATATCAAATATGTACTGCAACATCTTGTCTCGAAGTCCTAGGACACTTTCCAAATATAACTTTCTTGTGTAGTTGATTTTTAAAAATTGCCGTTACATTACACAGTTTTGCGTTAAAGGAAGGACTTTTAACTATTTTCCAATTTTGCGTTGATGTTGTTATTTTCCAGTTTCAAGGATCACACGGATAAGGCTGATTAGTTCATCAACTGAATAGTTGGTTCCACGCAGTGTTCCCGTATTAAGCTATGGAACCAACACCCGACTTCCTGCCTCTATTGTACCCCTCTTTAGGGAGATGAGTTATCAAAAATTCTAAAACACTTTATCCTTTATTTACAACTGACTGTGTATTATCTACAAATTTTAATGGGTTTCTATACAAAGTCTCATCCCTTATTTTACCCCTCAGGTGATAAATTTTCAATATCCTATAACTATATTAATAAATAAAATACTAATTAAATTTTAACCAAAAGGACACATATTTATAGTAATTTACATGTGTTCTATTAAAAAAAGATGTAGTCTCATATTAAAACTCAATATCAAATTCATAATCTTTTTATTCGAATGGGTTTCTAATATCATTTTTGAATCGTCACTCTTCGAACAATCGTCGCAATAAACAAGAATTTGCTTACTAGTTACTCAAAACTTACTTTTTGTGAAACTACAAACGAAACATAATATTATATAGTGAATTAACTAATAAATACATATTTTGTATCAAAACACCTAGCAAAAAAACTTCACAATGTAAAAATTGCCAATTGTTTTTTAGATTGCATAGGGGGATTGCATATATTGCAGACTATGTTAATCGTTGAAAGTCCTCAATTCTGTTACGGGATTTAAATATCGGTAGTAACTCCCGAGATAATTATGTACATATATACATACATACTCAAACACCTTCTAGTACTTATAAAGCTATAACTCATCAATTTTACAAATATTCATAGAATAAAGTTTGTGCAATCCTCGATTGGCCGCCCGACGCCCTGGCAGGACTTCGAACGCGAGCAGGCGGATGACACAAATACGTGTAGGCATACACACATTAAGACAGACATCGTACACTAGAGACTGGCCCAGCTTGGCAACAAATGGACATCATTTAAATTACCATCAATTAGAAAACTAGTCTAAAGGAAGAAGAAGTGACCAGAAACTCCTGGATATACACCTTTCACCAATCAGCCATACAGAAACCAAGCAAACAAGAACAGATCTATCCCAATAAAACACATCTAAACAGTATCTAAACATACAAAATTTAAATCTCTATTACAATGGTTGTGCCATGGTGGTGGATTATCTAACAAAAAAAATGTTAAAATTTAAGGAGGGTTCCAACACAAGAAACACATTTTCGTTGTTTTTGCTCTATCGTAAAAATAGAAAGACATACAAGCTTAAAACTTGCAGTAAAAAATAGTGCGAACTCTATAGAAAAAACCGGCCAAGTGTGAGACGGGTCTAAGCAAATTACTATTTTTAATTACCGGTACAGCACCATCTAGCTTATCATTAAATGAAACAGTAACACGTTTGTTGAGAACGATATTCAAAGTTAAAGTCTGTGAAGTAAGCACCCCAATTCGCAGCACCCTCGAATTTAGGGTGAGTTCTGGGTCCTTTTACAATAGTTCTAGAGTTCCCGACGGGGTGCAATGATAGTTCTGCCCTTGGGGGGACAGAATTTAAAAAAAAAAAAATGGGGTACTAACTTCATGCCGCACCCCTTTTTCTTAAAAAAATAGTTCTGTATTTTTTTTTAGGTCGTCCTACAATAGTTCTAGAGTTCCTGAAGCATTTCACGAATAGTTCTGCAAAAATTCAAAAGATATGATTTTTTTTCGGAAAATAACATTTTTAAACGACCCAATCCACACACGAGCTAATATAACCGGTCTAATTGGTTAAAATCGACATCAATATGGAAAGACACTCGGTACAAATGTTGAAAGGTATGTTACGTGAGCGAATAGTAAGAGAAATAAATAATTTTATTAAAAATCACCATTTGCCAATTTCACGGTTACATAAATTTCTTAAATTATAGGTATCTTGAAATAATCATAACAAAACAAAAGTTCTGATCAGCACCCGAGAGTTCTGCATCTAATTGCGATTCTTTACTCCAGGAACCAAAATATCAGATGTATTTCCAAAAAAACGTTGCACTATTCGCGAAAACTGCATCTAGTGATAAAAGTGGGAGTCGTGCATCTAGAGGCAGTTCTTTCAGAGTTCTGATCAGCACCCCGAGAGTTCTGCACGCGAATGGCACTCTTGAATTCGAAAACATCAAAAAACAGAAGAATTGTTCGGTTAATTTTGCAGAATGCAAAAAAACTGCTTCCAAGGTGATAAATCTTAGTTTTGACTGAGAGGAAGAAAGTTTTTTTCGGAGTTCTGATCAGCACCCCGAGAGTTTTGCATCTTATTGCGATTCTTTACTCCAGAGAAACCAAAATACCAGATATATTTGCAAAAACAACGTTGCACTATTCGCTAAAATTGCATGTAGTGATAAAAGTGGTAGTATCGCATCTAGAGGCAGTTCTGTCAGAGTTCTGATCAGCACCCCGAGAGTTCTGTACGCGAATAGCACTCTTGCATTCGAAAACAACAAAAGTCAGTAAAATTGTGCGGTTAAATTTGCATTGCATGCAAAAAACTGCATCGAAGGAGGTTTCAAAGTTCTGATCAGCACCCCGAGAGTTCTGCATCTTATTGCGATTCTTTACTCCAGAGAAACCAAAATATCAGATGTATTTCCAAAAAAACGTTGCACTATTCGCTAAAACTGCATGTAGTGATAAAAGTGGGATTATCGCATCTAGAGGCAGTTCTGTTAGAGTTCTGATCAGCACCCCGAGAGTTTTGTACGCGAATAGCACTCTTGCATTCGAAAACAACAAAAGTCAGTAAAATTGTGCGGTTAAATTTGCATTGCATGCAAAAAAATGCATCGAAGGAGGTAAATCTTAGTTTAGACTGAGAGGAAGAGATGTTTTTTCAAAGTTCTGATCAGCACCCCGAGAGTTCTCGACTTATTGCGATTCTTTACTCCAGAGAAACCAAAATACCAGATATATTTGCAAAAACAACGTTGCACTATTCGCTAAAACTGCATGTAGTGATAAAAGTGGGATTATCGCATCTAGAGGCAGTTCTGTCAGAGTTCTGATCAGCACCCCGAGAGTTCTGCAAGCAAATGGCACTCGTGAATTCGAAAACAACAAAAGTCAGTAAAATTGTGCGGTTATATCTGGATTTTGGTTTCTCTGGAGTAAAGAATCGCAAAAAGATGCAGAACTCTCGGGATGCTGATCAGAACTCTGAAAAAAACCTCTCTTCCTCTCAGTCAAAACTAAGATTTACCTCCTTCGATGCAGTTTTTTGCATGCAATGCAAATTTAACCGCACAATTTTACTGACTTTTGTTGTTTTCGAATGCAAGAGTGCTATTCGCGTACAGAACTCTCGGGGTGCTGATCAGAACTCTGACAGAACTGCCTCTAGATGCGATACTACCACTTTTATCACTACATGCAGTTTTAGCGAATAATGCAACGTTGTTTTTGCAAATATATCTGGTATTTTGGTTTCTCTGGAGTAAAGAATCGCAATAAGATGCAGAACTCTCGGGGTGCTGATCAGAACTCTGAAAAAACCTCTCTTCCTCTCAGTTAAAACTAAGCTTTACCTCCTTCGATGCAGTTTTTTGCATGCAATGAAAATTTAACCGCACAATTTTACTGACTTTTGCTGTTTTCGGATTCATGAGTGCCATTCGCGTGCAGAACTCTCGGGGTGCTGATCAGAACTCTGAAAAAACCTCTCTTCCTCTCAGTTAAAACTAAGCTTTACCTCCTTCGATGCAGTTTTTTGCATGCAATGCAAATTTAACCGCACAATTTTACTGACTTTTGTTGTTTTCGAATTCACGAGTGCCATTTGCTTGCAGAACTCTCGGGGTGCTGATCAGAACTCTGACAAAACTGCCTCTAGATGCGATAATCCCACTTTTATCACTACATGCAGTTTTAGCGAATAGTGCAACGTTGTTTTTGCAAATATATCTGGTATTTTGGTTTCTCTGGAGTAAAGAATCGCAATAAGATGCAGAACTCTCGGGGTGCTGATCAGAACTTTGAAAAAACATCTCTTCCTCTCAGTCAAAACTAAGATTTACCTCCTTCGATGCAGTTTTTTGCATGCAATGCAAATTTAACCGCACAATTTTACTGACTTTTGTTGTTTTCGCATGCAAGAGTGCTATTCGCGTACAGAACTCTCGGGGTGCTGATCAGAACTCTGACAGAACTGCCTCTAGATGCGATACTCCCACTTTTATTACTACATGCAGTTTTAACGAATAGTGCAACGTTGTTTTTGCAAATATATCTGGTATTTTGGTTTCTCTGGAGTAAAGAATCGCAATAAGATGCAGAACTCTCGGGGTGCTGATCAGAACTCTGAAAAAACCTCTCTTCCTCTCAGTCAAAACTAAGATTTACCTCCTTCGATGCAGTTTTTTGCATGCAATGCAAATTTAACCGCACAATTTTACTGACTTTTGTTGTTTTCGAATGCAAGAGTGCTATTCGCGTACAGAACTCTCGGGGTGCTGATCAGAACTCTGACAGAACTGCCTCTAGATGCGATACTCCCACTTTTATCACTTCATGCAGTTTTAGCGAATAGTGCAACGTTGTTTTTGCAAATATATCTGGTATTTTGGTTTCTCTGGAGTAAAGAATCGCAATAAGATGCAGAACTCTCGGGGTGCTGATCAGAACTCTGAAAAAACATCTCTTCCTCTCAGTCAAAACTAAGATTTACGTCCTTCGATGCAGTTTTTCGCATGCAATGCAAATTTAACCGCACAATTTTACTGTCTTTTGTTGTTTTCGAATGCAAGAGTGCTATTCGCGTACAGAACTCTAGGGGTGCTGATCAGAACTCTGACAGAACTGCCTCTAGATGCACGACTCCCACTTTTATCACTAGATGCAGTTTTAGCGAATAGTGCAACGTTGTTTTTGCAAATATATCTGGTATTTTGGTTTCTCTGGAGTAAAGAATCGCAATAAGATGCAGAACTCTCGGGGTGCTGATCAGAACTCTGAAAAAACATCTCTTCCTCTCAGTCAAAACTAAGATTTACGTCCTTCGATGCAGTTTTTTGCATGCAATGCAAATTTAACTGCACAATTTTACTGTCTTTTGTTGTTTTCGAATGCAAGAGTGCTATTCGCGTACAGAACTCTCGGGGTGCTGATCAGAACTCTGACAGAACTGCCTCTAGATGCGATACTACCACTTTTATAAGTACATGCAGTTTGAGCGAATAGTGCAACGTTGTTTTTGCAAATATATCTGGTATTTTGGTTTCTCTGGAGTAAAGAATCGCAATAAGATGCAGAACTCTCGGGGTGCTGATCAGAACTCTGACAGAACTGCCTCTAGATGCGATACTCCCACTTTTATCACTACATGCAGTTTTCGCGAATATTGCAACGTTGTTTTTGCAAATATATCTGGTATTTTGGTTTATCTGGTGTAAAGAACCGCAATAAGATGCAGAACTCTCGGGGTGCTGATCAGAACTCTAAAAAAAAAATTTTTTTCCTCTCAGTCAAAACTAAGATTTATCACCTTGGAAGCAGTTTTTTTTGCATTCTGCAAATTTATCCGAACAATTCTTTTGTTTTTTGTTGTTTTCGAATTCAGGAGTGCCATTCGTGTGCAGAACTCTCGGGGTGCTGATCAGAACTCTGAAAGAACTGCCTCTAGATGCACGACTCCCACTTTTATCACTAGATGCAGTTTTCGCGAATAGTGCAACGTTTTTTTGGAAATACATCTGATATTTTGGTTTCCCTGGAGTAAAGAATCGCAATTAGATGCAGTACTCTCGGGTGCTGATCAGAACTTTTGTTTTGTTATGATTATTTCAAGATACCTATAATTTAAGAAATTTATGTAACCGTGAAATTGGCAAATGGTGATTTTTAATAAAATTATTTATTTCTCTTACTATTCGCTCACGTAACATACCTTTCAACATTTGTACCGAGTGTCTTTTCATATTGATGTCGATTTTAACCAATTAGACCGGTTATATTAGCTCGTGTGTGGATTGGGTCGTTTAAAAATGTTATTTTCCGAAAAAAAATCATATCTTTTGAATTTTTGCAGAACTATTCTTGAAATGCTTCAGGAACTATAGAACTATTGTAGGACGACCTAAAAAAAAATACAGAACTATTTTTTGAAGAAAAAGGGGTGCGGCATGAAGTTAGCACCCCATTTTTTTTTTTTTTTAATTCTGTCCCCCCAAGGGCAGAACTATCATTGCACCCCGTCGGGAACTCTAGAACTATTGTAAAAGGACCCAGAACTCACCCTAAATTCGGGGGTGCTGCGAATTGGGGTGCTAACTTCACAGACATTCAAAGTTAAGCAACGTCGGGCTTGGTCTGTACTTGGATGGGTGACCACCGCTTAGCGGCACACTTTTTTTGTTTGTGTTTGTAAATTACGTAAATGGTGGTAGGTACGGAACCCTCGATGCGCGAGTCAAACTCGCACTTGACTGGTTTTTTAGTATAATACTAAAAGAAAATTACATGTTTTTAAATTCAGTAGTTTAAGCTCGGCGCTGATGAATTAGTTAGCAGATATTCCTTTATTAAATTAAAATATAGGTACTAGATTGAACTGAATAATAGATATGGTAAACAAAACATGAGTAAAATAAATGCTGTGAAAATGGGACCCTTCCGTGAAAAACAGACTCAGGCAAGATAATTTGTCTGGAGAGCTGTTTAGAAGGCATAGGAGTCATAGGGCTGTGCAAAGTTGATGTAAAGTAGAAATATATATTAGAATATAGGACCTATGCTAACAAAGTATACAATTATCTAAAAATAAAATCACTTGTAGTTGTTACCCGCAAAGTTCGCGTTTAGCTTTATAGCACTATATTAATAAATGTAAAGCGTTTTAATAACAGGCGCTTAGGTACATCCTCCTTGTGTATTCCGTAGTTTGTTTACGCAAGTGTTCTATCCTAGTTAATATATTCTCGAGCTAAACCCACAAACAGTTTACACATTGTTTAAAAATGCGTGCTCACTTGCCCCAATTTGGTAATTTCTCTTATGATATAGTTTTTGGATTCTTAGATATTGCATGTATGAGCGCACTTAGCTTTCGGGTTAGGAATGGGCGAACGTGATCCCTAACTGTTGGTCTCTTCAATAAGCTCTCAAAACTGCTTAGCGAGGTATAGGGAGAGTTATTCTTGGTGTTTCTTTGCGCTATAAAATCAGGAATAGTCCAGAGTAAATAAAATTTTTTAAGGAAAAAATTCGTTGCAAAACTAAACCCATTATTTCATGCAGAAATATATATATATATATATATATATATATATAAAACTCGGGAAAAAAATTAAAAAAGCTGAATTTAACCGGAAGGGGGTGCGCTTGGGGTGAAAAGGTGTGAATATGGGTTTTTTGCAATTTGTGGCTAAAGTATTCATTTTAGAAAAAAAAAAAGTCAAATCAGAAAGTTGATAATAATATTAAAATCACACATTGGAGTTTCCAAGTTCTAATCCACCAAAATTTTCATTCAGTCAAGAAATCCAACTATTTTGGACATATTTTGTTTACAAAATTATTATTATACAAATTTATTACCTAAAAAAAAATTTCATTTTATCAATCGAAATTTATCAACTTCTTTTCGTATGAACAAATTTTTTTCAACCACATAGATGTCACGTTTTAGATCAACCACACTTATTTTTTTTATTAATAATTACCCTTAGACAGTTAATTTTCTTGTATAGAATAAATACATTTTTATATGCAACATTTTATTTTTCTTCGTTTGAAACTGAAAATAATTTTACTTTGATATATTTTTTTGCGCCAAAATCATGGTTTTCTTCAATCTGCGACGTCACTTATTAAAAACAATATCTTTCGTTTAAAATAATAATATTAAAAAAATATTAAACATATTCGATGAAATTAATTAGCTAGTATTGCTTTGAAAAACAAATCTTTTCGTTTTAGTAAATACTTGCATTTTTAAAATTGAAGGAAGCTCATCACTGTCTCTTATAAGATTTCGTGTTGGGTTTTAATTTTAAATAATTGTTTATTGTAGGGTTTTGTGCGTCATATTAGTATCAGTTTACGCAAGAAACCTTAAGTTAATTATTATCTGAGAATAGAAAAGCTCGTGGTCCAGTCGCATTCGTCTATCTGAAACGATAAGCGAAGTTAAGCAACGTCGAGCGTGGTCAGTACTTGGATGGGTGACACACTTTTCTTGGTTCCGTGTTTACGTGGCTTACGTTCAATAGTCGTTACAATTATAATTATTTTCTAAAAATAATTTATTTTAGAGCTATTTAGCCTAAACTAGAAAGATAGATAGGTATATACTTTGCACACCAAAAATAAATTAAAAACAAATTAAAATTTATAAATAAACTCACAGTATACAATTAGACGGTCTTATCGCTTATAAGCGATCTCTACCAGACAACCTTTGGCAACTGTGAAGTTGGCAGGTTATTTTCTCTCTAGGGTAATGCAACCAATACCAGAATTTGCAGTGTTATTGCAACCAATTCCAAAATTTTTAAAAATAAATAATAATATAGCAGTGGCCTGATAACTTTCCATGAAGTAAGCACGCCACATACACCTCCGACGGAAACGGGTTATATGTGGAGGTTGTATATAATACAGGAATTTGCAGTTTTATATCCAATATAATAAGTTCACAGACGTAAACCTTTGGGTAGATAGAAAAAGAAAAATATACTGGAAAGGTAAGTGAAGCATAACTAAATTAATACCTAGGTATTAACATTTACATTAAAGATAATATGTTTATACAATATTTTAAACTTTAGATAATAGTCAAGTAAAATAAATACATACACATCTACATATAATGTCATATTCAAAAATATATAAATACATATAAAATACATCTATAGTATTGTGTATTTACACATATTAGCATTTATTTGCTAAAATACACACAGTAAATTTATTGAAGTCATTATTGAATTATTATTGAGTCAAGTAAATTAAATACTTAAATATCTACATATACATTTAATATAATATCATATTTATTGATATATATATAATACATATATAAACACATATCAGCATATAGTAGCTAAGCATACAGTAAATTTATTGAACAAGATTGCTGTAACATTTAATTTGATTCCTGAAAATATTAATAGATTGAGCTTTTTTATAGATAAAAATTTATTTCACAGTTTGGTTCCATGTACTGTAAATGTATTTGCATAAAAAATCGTAACGTACCCACGTAATTTAAGTGGGAGATGGGTAGAAGGCCGAAGATGTGGATTAGAAATGAATATAAATTGAAATCGCTCATTTAGGTATGCAGGAGTTGACGGATTGAACAAAATGCTGTACAGAAGTCATAAAATGTGAATATTCCGGCGAATGAGAATCGGAGGCCACTTAAGCTGTTATCGAAAATTGGAAACATGATCATATTTATGGAGTCCAAATATGAAACATATACATAAGTTTTAAAGATGCTCAAGTTTATTTAATTAGTCTTCAGAGCAGGCGTCAGCATAATCGAAAATAGAATGAAGTAATGCGCAAGTGAAATTTTGGTAAGGATAGGAAAAAAATTAACTCAATTAAATCAACAAGCTGTGCTGCTGTAGGTATATTTTTACTTGGTTTCATAAGAAAACTGGCCGTCTTAAGAGGCCACCCCTCTTACACAACCCCAGTTAAACAAGTAAATTGACGATGCTATATAATTGCTGCCTGGTGTGACGGCGACAGCCAAAGCGTAAATTTTGCAAAAATCATAAAAACACGCTTTTTTTTAAATTATTTCCTTATTAATAGCAATTTACTTCTCTCTAGTAGGAAAATAGATTGGGAATCCTGTAGTAGACGAGCTTGTGGATTTTGATACTCAAATGCAATCAAAACAGGTTAATTGAGCTTTATAAACTGGCAGTTTTTACAGGGTTTATTGTCAACAACAATTTTTCCGTGTAATGGGTCCTGGATTGTGGAGAATTGCGGTTAAGGAATTAAGTATTACCTGGGGACAGTATGGGTATGTTGGATTTTTAAAGGATATGCAATACCTGCCTCACACGTCCCCGCTGTAACTCCGTGGGCAAAAGCTATTTGAGCCATAAGTACATTGCAAACTTCACATATGTTTGCATATTGTATGAATTATTTTAACCAAAAAAGTTTTAACTGTTAGAAACCTCTTTTTGAATTTATATGTCCAAAGAGTAACAAAAAACTGTGCTATGTTATGACTGTATATACGAATTTTATCTAACGTGCATGCTAATGACGTACATTCTTGGGTGCATTAACAAGGAAGGACGGCTTGTTCCAAATAATTAGTACAGTATTCCATACAAAACATATAGTGCTACAAACTTTTATGCCCCAGTGGTCAATAATCAAAACTACAGTTGCTATGTTGAAATGGTGTGAACTTACAATAACATTACCGATCAAACACCCAAGCTCAGAGGGTCAGAAACTCTTGTTAAACTGTAAGTTTTTGTATTCTTAGTATTTAGTCTTACTTTTTTGTTTTGTTTATTAATACTGTAAGACATTGATTATTTCTTAGTGATGAATACATAAACTGTCCTTTGTTTATATTAGATACTTTTTTATGTTGTGCCTGTGCTTTATATTTCATGTTTTTTATGTTTGTAATGGAAAGTGTCCTTTTATGATAGGGAGGGCATTTTCCAATATTTTAATTGGACGCTGTAAGAGAAAGGGAGAAAAGAAATGCCCTTGCTGAGTTTCTTGCCGGTTCTTCTCAGTACAAGGTCTCCCGCCCTGTAGACTTACGAACCGATGGCGTAGTGACATTCATAAGTGCTCAATTATTGTAGCCTAAACTGAATAAATTATATTGAATTTGAATTTAAGTAAATGCGTTTTATGAATATTGTTAAGAAAGGGCAATCCTAAGACGAATTTATAGGTACAAAAAAAAATATTAGAGAATGCATTTAAATGTAAACCTACAGTCATTGTAGACGTTCAGTCTTCATTTGAGTATTTAATCACTGCCTTATGTTGAGATATCAAAGATCTGTGGTTGAGCGACTAAAAATTTAAACGAAATAGATTGAGAATCATTTTTTTGACAATGCATAAACCACACAGAGTTACCAAAAAAATGGATAGCCATAAAAATCATGTATGAGAATCTGTGTGTAAAGGGTTATTCAACATTGAGCAATTTTGATAAAATGCGTGTTTTTAGCAATAATAGCAGGGATAGCAAGGCTGATAAGATCTTAACTAAAAAGAAACGATTTAGGCTTTCTAAGTTGGATTTGCGACGTTTCAAGGGCAATTTATAAAGGTACATGAAAATAAAAATATTGACTCAGGTGAAGTTTCAGTATCAGGCTATTCAAGCTACTAAACCAAATTCGAAGGCACGTCATAGGTTGGTTAAAAATTTTACTCTGTCAGAAGAAAATATAAAAAAGGCAATTAATCAGCTAAAGGCAAGGTTTGCAAGAGAGGAGATGCTAATGAAGCACTATGTTAGAGGTTTGATAAAACGTATTGTGAAGCAAGGCGATACTGAAAAGAAGAGAAAACTTTGAGAAGTATATATAAACAGTTGAGGCAGATACAAGCTTTAAAAAGATTAAATGTTGCGTCAAAGGAATATGCTTCCATGCCTGGTGTAGTCTGTGATTCCAGTTGAAACATTGTCTGCCTAGGAGAGATCAATAAAGAAGAAGGAAGCCAATCTGTTGTCAGAATTAATGATATTTTTTAAAAAGTAAGTTAAAAGCGAAGAACGCAAGGAAGGAAATTTTTGTTGATGAAAATGGTGAAATTGTTTCAAGTGCAATTAGAGGGCCAGCATTAATGTGCATATTTGCGAGTGAAAATAAAAATTAAATAAAACACAAACTAAGTATGCGTATGGTGTGACAAAACTAGGATGGAAGTCAGAATGTTATAAATATTAATCTTCTAAAATTTTTTTAGAACATGAAAACAGATGAGATCCTGAAATTGCCTAAACTTCACTTTGTGGTGTCCCTATACCTCAGTGGCTGAAATTATCTTTAAAATGGCTTGTATCTGAGGTAAGTTAGCAAAAAGAGTTGGTTGCAAAAACAATCAGTAACAAGTTAATATATTTCAATAATTTTGGTTAGTTAGCCAGTGCCAGTTTGATTATTTTACTAGTTACACAAAAATGGTAAGAATGCGTGGATTTGAAGATTTTCACGTAATAGTAGGAAAGACAATCATGTTTCAGAACCACTTTTTAAATATACTTATTGTGTCATGCAAAAGGCCTAAGAGAAACAAAAATTAATGCTGCTGTCAATTCATACAATAATTTCAGAGAATTTGATGTGTAGTAGCGCATATTGCAAAAATCTTTTGAAAAAGAAAGCTGCCATACAATTGGTATAATGTTTAAATCCTAAAATACAGTTACAGAGCAGGAAGAATTCGAAACTGTTATTACTTCTCTGTCACTCCAATGTAAATATATTGCTTCAGGCACTGCACACACTGATGTAATGACCGCCGTCTTAAAGGATTGCAAACATTTTACCTACGACAGTATGGTATGATTCTATATGCATACAAGTACATGTGATCTGCACAATGATCATTAATAATTTAATTGATAATTTTTGTAACCATTGTCAGTAGAATAGGAGGTCACAGGTCAAATTCTTCCTGCTCCACAACCATACTTTACCAAATTATACAAGTAATATGCCTGTATTACAACACTCATCTTAACACAAAGCAGTAAAACTTACCCAGTCTGTCATTTTTTCTGCAAACTGTCAGGAAGAGGTTTTCAGAACTTACTTCACTGGTTGTGAAAAAACATTCTTATACAAAAAGCTTTTACCAGAAATACTGTGAATACTAAAAGAAGACGTAAAAGCTCTAAATTTATGCCAGTGAATTAGATCAATGGTATTGGCCTCCAGAAAAAGTCTTGGCATGGAAACATTCATGATTTACCTTACCAGGAACAATCAGAAATTTTCAATACTGATGGCCAACCTCCAGTGATAGGGAAGAAACAACAAGAAGAATCACTACATGGCTCACAAAAATACAACAGAACTGAAGCATCAATGGCCCAAGACATGATCTGCACCCTAAAAAGGCTAGATTTTTTTTTTACAAAAAAAAATTATTTAAGCTATATTAATAACTATGTTGATTACATTAAAACAGGTAGGTACCAACATATAATCATAAAGCCCTAAATTTGGTAAAATTGCACTTTGACTGTGGTGCTTATTTTTCAAAATCAATTGAAGGTATCTAAACCTGACTCAAAATCTATTTGCAAATCTTGTAAACATAACCTAACTTTACTTAATGTTCACTTTTTCTGGTAATTTAATCATAAATCATTAAAATACTTACATGATTACCTTTATTGTCACATTCTTTAAATGGTTTTCATATCAAGACACTGATTTAATATAAGATCTACAAAATTCCAAATTTACAATGAGAAATATTATATGTATTTACAAAGCGAAAGACGCCCGTCAAGGTCATTTTTGTTTACCCGAATTGCAAATAGATTTTGAGTCAGGTTTAAATAATTTATTTAATTGAATTATTTTTTTTTGTCCCAATACTTGCATAAAGTACTAAGTTTCACAGTCACGCACACAGCACACAACCCAATTGGCAGTGTACGTGGTATTATAGGTCAGCAGATTTGGATGGATTGTCATAAATTTTATGCATCATAGCCGTGGAGTCGCTGGTGTCACATTTTGCTTTAGCTCAGAAGATCCCGATGTTTGTGCAGCCACAGTCCCTGAGACAATTTTTGTTGGTATTGATTGTTTTATTTCATACCCACAAGTAGCTGAAGGTGCCAAAAAATGCAACTGGTGTGCGCCCTCATCCCCTCGGTCGAACATTTCTACATGGTTGTAGAAATATTCAATAAAGGATATTCTGCAGTTTTAAGTACCATACACCTAATTGATTTAATAATCAACTAGCTATGTATGTAAAATATTTGCCAATAATGTTGACACACAATAGATCGAGAAAGCCAGTGTCCTCAAGCAATTGCATCAAAATGAGTTATTTGAGGATGCTGTAGGTTAACTTTATGGCTGTAGCTGAATAACATGTTATTACTATAAATAATGGGAAACTTTTTTTCTGATCGAGAAAACGCAACACAACAATTGGACTGTGCAATTGCAGTGTTGCACAAACGTGCATAAAATCAAACTCAAATAAGAACAATGGGGCTGTACAACCTTATCTACCATCATGCGGTGTGAGATTGTGATCCTTGGTGTTGACATAGACAGCAATGTTCAGTTGCAAGATCATATGGAAGACAAGGTGAAGCTGGCATCCAAAAAACTATTTAATTTTTTGGAAATTTCAATAGAGGAAAGCAGTACTTCACCTTAGGGCAACAAAGTCAAACAAGTTGCAAGTCCAGACCCATATGCAGTACTACTGCCATCATGGGTGGGTATAATGGCTGGGCCCTTTTTACTTTATTCAACAACAGAAGACTCAAAGAATTATCAACTATCCCAAACTCACAATCCCTTAAGTATGTATAGAACCCTTACGTCTGAGAAAAGGGTTTGCCTCCCTGTGTGTGCTCTACCTCTTGTATAACTGCTTCCTGCCCATCAGGCAGACCATAAACTTGTTTACTGCCTTAGTGGTATAAAAATAAAGAGTTGATTCAATTCAGGACTGCAGGGTGCTGCTGAGGCATGCTTCACTCGAGCATGCACTAATCACAAAATACAACCTAACAGCTCATTGCTATGATCCTTGCTCCCTAGCTATGGCCAGAGATGATTTGCAGCAATGTCACTGAGTACTTTTTGTATGTTTGAAATTTTGTTTTATTTGTTACAATAAACTATGAGTAGCCACCAAATTTTTGTTTTTAATAATAATGTTTCAAGCATAAATATTCATCATAGTCAAAGTGCAATTTTACCCTAGATTTATAACTGCATAAATTCTCTACATGTATAATGGTTACTCAGCAAGAACGTATCCACGCATTAGTACGTCAGTCTATGTGTAAATAAACAACTTATATTGTAAACAGAGGCATAAAGAGAACATAAAAACGGCGATTTGCCATCTACAACGTCGTACCTTAAATCAACAGATTTAATACGTTAATACGTTTGATTTAAAAAAAAATTAACTCAATCAGGATTGCGGTATCGAGGGATGAATCATATTTTATATTTCGAAAACCGCAAATAATAGAGCCTACGACCTTTACCCGGTACAAGAGAAAGAGTTAACGTCAAATCAAATAAAATCTATGAAACAATTCAATTCACTGAAAATCAACAAAAGCACAATGGTGTATGTAGGAGCACATTTAACAATCAAGTGTTACGATAAAAACATAGCCTTTTAAAGGTTTACTTCAACTGAAAGGATTCCTCCTTTAAAAGGAATTGTGTTGTAGGTATTACCGTATGCATATAAAAATGTTTACAGCATCTTTATATCACAATAAAGACATAATTTTGTGAAAAGTTCTTCAAAGTCCTAACAGTGAAATGGCATAACACGCAAACACTGGTCGATTTTCACACTATAACACTTCTGTGATACGCGTATATTAGATCAAGGAACGCGAGATAAGCCACGGTATGCATTTTTCCACTCACCTTGCTGTTTATTAGCTATTTTATTGAAACAGTTTTGGAAAACTTCATATAAATGCATAGGCTCATCATCGCTCGTCGCCATTTTGAAATTTACTGCCCAAGAAAGCATAGACAATATAGAATAGAATAAATATATATTGAATATCTATATATATGTATATAATATATATATCTATATATTTAAAATAAACGTATGCAAACTTGCCAGCTTAAATGCCACCTTTTGCAGATATTAAAAGCGGGGCGATTCAAGTCAGTTAAAACCATCTGGTTTGGCTGACACGCATTGTCCATTTAATTTACGTTTTAATGAAAAAAAAATGTAGAATAACGATGAAATCTGTAATGTTGGTCATAATCATCAATTTATTCTACAAACTTCTTCTTTAAAACGTAAGAAAACGGACAACAAATGTCACAGTCATCTTGAAACCGAATGATTTTTATTGTCTTGAATCGCCTCGCTGGTTTCGTATAATGTATGTTTATATACTTAATCGTTTCATAACATTACCATTACCGCTACCTACCATCAGCAAAATTTCCATATAAGAAGTGTTTTGAAAAGCGTAACATATCCCATACTCAATCATTTGGAAGTATTATGCAAACTAAACAGCTCGAAAAGGAATCTAGAACCAAGAACTAAAAAATTAAAAACGATTGGATACACAAATAATGGCTATATACTGCCGGCTAAAAAACCAAAGTAAACCTACTAAAATTATATAATCATTATGTTTTCACTTATATAGATAAACTGTAATACTAGCAATTTATAGATGAAGGATTAGCTATTGCTAAAAATGCTATGTAACAAACCTATTTATTAATGGTCCAAAAGACAAGTTCGTTTTTTCAATTTTTTTGTTTATACCTTATTGTACAGCATTCGTGAAAATTCAGATTATCAGGTATATGTGTTTGCATACTATGGATTAATTTACTTGATCATTAGTTATTTCTTTTCCCGCCAATGCAAAAGCAATTGCAGTGTTTACACTCTTACATATATGTGAACTTAATTCTTAAGATGAAAAGACAATGTTATTGCTATATGATTTTTTTTTTGTATTATTTTTGTTGATAACAGGATCGCAGCAAGGATAGTGGCAACAAATACCTTGTAACATTTATTTTTATAGGTTATTTTGGGCGTAGATTTAATAAGATTGTTATTCAGTAAGAAGGCAAAAAGATACTAAATTGTGTTTGTTTTGGCTTGGATGTGTACTACTGTTTGTAAATATTTTATAAAATTCGATCTTAAACTGTTGGTAAAGTAAAATAATTTCCGCGCTAGAAATATCATCGTAGGTAGTAAGTTTTTGTTAAGATAGTTAAGATTATAAACATACTTAATATTCACTAGCGTTTTAATACCACTACAACAAAAAAAATTCAGCTTGCTTACAGTAAAAAAAAAATTATTGCAAAATCATTTCCAACTGATCAACAAGTAATGTAATACAGACAAAAGCATTATCTAAGAATTTTTAAAAACATTATAAGAAAATGCAAATTTAAAAAATCAGTTATTAGTTATATTTAATTTGTTATAAATTTTAAAATTTTGTTTTTTTTTTATTTTAGTTAATCAAAGTTCTGGCACAAATAATCATTACAATTTTGCCATTTTGATGGCAGTTTCTTTATCCCGTTACTGCAGAAGTCTGCTGAATGAGAGGCTATGATGTCAGCGAAATAGATAGTACGTAGAGCACGCGGTTTATATGTCATTATCGCCCGTAGGTTCTATGAACTCCCGCTTGAGGAAAGTAAAGTTCATAAAGCAAAAACCCGAGGGAATAATTAAGGTCTTAACTAAGACAGGTGCTGCGTGCATGTGATAGCTCTGTTTACGGGTAAATTTGAAGAGAAATAGTTTTTTTTTTGATCAATAAAAAAAAAAATTGTTTTAGTTTAAAAAGTTAAAACAATTTTTTTTAATTTTTTTTTGATACCTATGTTATCCCCATAGACTTTGAGTTCTGCAATTTTTCCTATGGACTGTGCAATAACTTAACAAAATTTTCTACATTTAAGAAAGAGACAAAGTTAACCTGTGGAAGGCTTGCCAGATACCCCGTATTTTACGGGTTACCCCGGTTTTGAGGCCTTAACAAAAAAATGTTCTGGTGTCTTTTCTCTTAGACGAGATATCACAGCAAGAAGCTTATATATTGATAAATATATAAGCTTCTTGCATCACAGTTTCGTTTTAATGTAACATTTTTCGACCATTGTTTTTCAAAAATGACTAGGAAATACGTTGTCCAGTTCTATGGTCGCATGTCTATAGTTATTCCTAAGTTAAGATAGCAACACTGCTTTCTACACTATGCGCATATGTATTTCTAATAAGGTATGTTCCAAATCTCGCAGAGTAATTATTGCCCGGTAAAGTTGAAAAATAAACCCGTTTTGAAACGGGAGTTTAACAGTTAATTTTCTCAATGACAGAAGTAAATTTCAACCTTTTCTATGGCCGTGTAAAGAATTCAACTTGACAGTTGGAAAATTACTCTACCCCGGGCGTCTGAAAACCACTTTTTTTCTTCCTCGTTGCGATTTGGAACATACCCTAAAAAATAGATTAAAACCAAAAACGACTTTGCTCTGCTGTCCTAACCTTAACTTTTTATTCCATGGCAGTGTTCACTGGCTAGTCTAGTATGACATCTTGAATATCTAAAACACATATTTTGACAAGGATTTCTTTAAATCTGCTTAGTAGATCAGGCTGATATTTAATGATCGTGTTCTACGGAATATAGCTCCATCTCTAAAAAAATAGGATATATAATAAACTAGCTTCGATATCGGCGTAGGTTCTTACGACAGCTCCTCAATTATAGAAAAACAACAAACTATCAAATATTTCCTCATTAATGGCATGATACATTCGTGTCTGTGAGATCATCGAAATACCCCAATAACTACGTAAAAAACTAATACCTAATCCGTCAAGCCGTTTAGAAGTTATGTGAAAAAGATAAGTACGGAAGGATAATTCTTATTACCCGTTGTCCTATTATCCGTTTTCCCGTAAGAATGAAGCATTTTCCCGCGGCAAAAATTAGCCTATGTTTATCAGGGATAATGTCGGTTTCTAATGGTAAAAGAATTTTTCAATTTGGTCCAGTAGTTTCGGAGCCTATTCAATACAAACATACTTACATACAAACCTTTCCTCTTTATTATATTAGTATAGATGTAAAAAAAAATTTCGATTTAAAAAATCCTACTTTAACCTCTTTTTAAATGGTTTTGGCACAGAAATATTTTAGAGTTCAACGCGCTATTGCTTTAAAATTTTGAGTAAACAAAGTTCTTTTGCTTGGCTAAGCAGTTATCTAACTTACGGAAAACATTGCGTTCGTTTCGACAAATATATCAGTGACTTTAATATTTCCTCTTTTTACAAAAGTCATTTCAAAATTGTCACAAACCAATACGTACAGGCTCTAATAGGTTTTAAGAACGATTATATGACTTCCAAGTCGGACAAACCTACTACCGGTATGTACTAGTTAGGCACGTATTCCTGAGTACTAAAAGTACGGTAGTAGACTTTTAAAGTGCCATCACTTAGGGGTCAGTTATGACGTTACAAAAAAATCAAATAACTTACTAATTAACAGGATTTGGAATTTTGGTATGATATAAAGTGTTGTAGCATTTATCTAGTTCCCTTGTTTGTCACTCGATCATGATGATTTAATAAACTTTAAATCATCATGATCGAGTGACAAACAAGGGAACTAGAGCCCTCTACAGGCCGCATAAAAATTAAAGCAAAAATTTTTATAATTTTTTTTTACAATGTCAGAAAGCAAATATTCTTTTCAAAAAGCATATTCGACATTAGTATTTTATATTTAACTAAAAAAGGTGACGGCAGGTTGATACGCCATTCCAAAACTTCTAGAAGAGGTTGATCGCGGAATCAAACTCTATTTCTTAGCAATAGAAAGCTATACTTTATGTTTTTCTTTTTTGAAAGCAGAAATGAGGAGAATGCCATAATACGCGGAGACCTACGTTTTTACAGAATTTATAGTTTAAAAGTAATAAAAAAACCGACCTAGTGCGAGTTGGGCTTACGCAACGAGGGTTCCGTACAAACTTATTATATGAAGATAGTTCTTTCATCATGAGATCAAGTCTCAAAGGCTTATGCATTAATTATCAGGTTTTGGATTTATCCGTTATTTGTGACATCTTGCTTCTTGCTCAGTTTCACGATCCTAGGTCAACGGAAAGTACCCCATAGATTTTGATTTATTTTGTTTGTATATGTGACAAAAATACTGTATTTTGGGCATGTTTTTTTATTGCATTGACTGAGAGGCTTGATTTTTTTACAACTTTTAGTGACCTTAAAATAAGTATAACTAACACAAAAAATTAAACAAAAGGTCCTACTCAAAAATATACACGCACTGAACTGTCAAAATAAAGTTTTGCTATTAAATGGTTACGCCGCCGCGCCGCTCAGAAGGAGCGCACTGATTGTCGCTGTGTACAATTGTCTAGTGTCTTATATCAGCGCCTACCCAAAGATAATATAATCACTACGTTTTACGGCTACCATAAGTCGTACAAATATCCAGGCGAAATATTTTAAAGAAAAAAATCAAATTAAAAAATAATTTGCTTCGCGAAATTTGTCTACAAAATTTTCGAGTGCACTTGAAACGAAAACAGAAATTTATATCCATGTAACATGTTCTCATTGCACTCTTTAAATAGTCAAAATCAGGTAATGTATACAAATTTAGCTAAATACACCTTAAGATAGTTATTACTTGTTAAAACTTTTAACCTTTGTTGTCTTTCAGATTCTTATAAGTTTTAGTCAGCTGTCGTCACGATATTCTAGCATTTTCAAGCAAAGAAAACAAAGTGGTAAAAGTAAAAATGTGAGAGGAAAAGAGGGAACTTCAGTTTTATATGATGCAACAATATGTAACGATAGTTTGGTTGAAGCACTGAGAAACTTTGATAAAAATGCCCTAGCTGAGATGCGTAGCATTGACATCAGTTCTTTAAAGGCATTGACATCATCTCGCAATTCCTTGAATAATTTGACTGCACCATTATTTGCTCGAAAAGTGTCTTATGTTTCGTCTGAATCATTTGAGAAGAACAAAAATGGATGGCATAATCCTCCAACAATCACAGTTAACTTACAAGGAAAAAAACCTAGGTTCACCTTAACAAACAATTTTATTGGGCACCTCTCCCAAAGTGTGTCTGGAAACTGCTATTTCCAATATAACATACAAGTGCGAGGGTTTAAAACTGAACGGGGAGTCAATGCAGATCTGAAAAGGAATCCCAACTTTATCAATAGAGTCCGTAAGTTCTTGGGTCAGTAGTCTTCTCAAGTATGTTTTCATTACTTATTATTTTCTATGTTTTGTGTCTAAGGATTAAGTACATCTTCTTATGCTATTAAAGTTTTTGCATGATCTTGTAAATGTTTTGTGTCGATCCATACTATTTATATTATGTTCAGAATACAAAAGCAAGACCTACTTTTATATAGAATTAGGTTATAATAATGATGGCTTATTTTTGTAATTTGTTAATTTTACTTTCTGACATTAGTCCACTTACCATAATTTCAAATAACAATTTTGAATACCTGATGAACAAATGATCTTGTCACCATGGTCCATGAAAGTTATAAAAAAAAAAATATTAAATAAAATTAATACATAATCCTATTCACTATAATTAACCACATCTTAGAGCAAGGTTTGTTTGTTTTTATAACAGTTACTGTAAAATTTTCAATACTGGATGATATTTTAGCTTTTGCATTTGCATTTCCTGTTGTGCTGTCTCTTACTGTGGTCAGTGCTATGCGATTGCCAAATTTATTAAATTTTCTTGTATAAAAAAATAGCCATACACATACACCATCTATGATTTCTTGTGATTGTCCACATAGACTGTTTATTTCAATGAACACCCACATAGTGTACTCTAATAACTATGAAAATGCAGTACCACACTTAAAATGCCATACCACACTTAGATTTGTTAGGTAAGACTCTAAAATAGCATAGATAGCATGCAATGCGAAACATCACAATTGTCACAAATTGTTAATTCACTTTTAGTAAAGAAGTTAAATTGTCAAAATTAATTTACTGAGAATGACCTGAGTTTTGCTGCTGACATCTATTGTTTGTGTAGTTTTGAAACGAAATTATTGGTAGCAAAGCGAATGGTTGACATACATACTTTGATAATAACTCATACTACTGAAAATAATGAATTGACAGATTTACACCAAAATAGCCATCAGTCATGAGTCTTATTTTCAGAATAACAAGAATATGTAAAACAAATGTCTGGCTGTTAGTTACAGAAGATTTAATTTTTTTTATATTTTTGTCACCAATGCTGTGAGATGACAAAATTAATGATCCTTTATCCTAATAAAATGAACACACCTTGAATTTACCACATTAAGCCTAACAGTAACAAACCGTAACAGTCATAAATTTAAACTCTGACTAAAATTTACAAAACTGATTCAATTTCACATGTCAAAGTGTTAGAGATGAAACTTTAGTAAATTTTAAACAGTTTTCACTGTTAACTGTTAAGATGTTCATAGAAGTGTATTACCAATAGTAAAAATTAGTCTGAAGTTTGCAAAACAACTTAAGATTAAGAGTGCATCTATAATTGTGATAATCATACAAAAAATGTTGGTAACACTGACTGTACATAGGCAGATAATACATTTGGTTTCTAGATGTTGGAACACAGTATGAGCCCGCAAATTCCACACATGCAATTAGTATCAGGCCCAATATAGGCATCAACATGTGGAATAAGCTAAGCTAAATGTTGTAAGCTATCTATAGTAGCTTTGTGGGGGTGAAAGTTCAAAATCAGTCTTTTTAGCCATTTTTGAGTTATAACAGGTGCTGGTGTGCAGGCCATTCTTTGTTTGTGGAAGATTTTGTAAAAGGGCAATAAAGTTTTGGAAAAAATCACAGAAAGGTGCCACAATTTTCTAGATTGAGGGACAAACATACAAAGATTTCTCTGTATTATATAAGTTTTACATTTGAATATCAATTAGAACAGCTTGTGAACTTGGCAGTGGTTACTATTAATATAACCATGTTACCTTGCCTTGAAACATATATATTTGAGTTCTTTGCCAAATTTGCTATTTAATACACTTATCTAATTTGTTCATATAAACCCTTGTAATATATTTATATTTTCTGCATTATGCTCTCTCCTATTACATTTTTTTTGTTTATGTTACAAGGCATATTGCATGGTATAATTAAATTAAACAGAATATTCTGGTAAATTAGCACTGATATTTTACTTTCACTTTTTGTTTTTATTTATATATGCAATTACAGGTAATTCAGATTGCATTAATATAAACCCAGCAACTTATCTGAAATCTGACAGCTTAAGGGAATAATAAATAATTTTGGGGTTATGTATTTTTATAAATAACGAGTCATGTTGAATTCCTAAAAGGGATTAAAATCAATGTTGGTTTTGCCATACTAAGTCATTTTCACTCTTATGTCAATTTTAACAATAAATTCTTGATGTAAGCAAAGCAAGACTGTTTGACATCACACATGTTAATAGATATGTTTGGTTGTATTAAGTGACAGGTCTACACCAGTTATTAATCAAATATTTTAGGGTTGTATACACTATGGCGAAGTTACAGAATGCAGTAATTTTGTGAGTTATTTTTATAATGGACATTAGCATCACCATTAGGATCGCAGATAGGTTGGTGAGCCTATATCTATATTTTTTATTTTCTCAAAAGAGTACTGCCTAATCTCTGACAAAGGCCTCCCCCAAGTTTATCCTATTTTCTCTTTTGTTAGTTAATTTTGTCTAGGTACTTAAGGTTGCTTCGAGCTTCTGCAACTATCTAAGTAACCCATTATTTCAGTTGTTGTATGTAACCTCATTGTATTTCTTATTTTGGGATACCACAAGCTTAACTATAACTCATAACACTACCAAAAAACCCACCTACCACCTTAGATGCTCAGATGCAGGATCCTTGCCTGCCTTTATATGTCCCTCCTGTTGGAACACAGCTTACCCTCATAAGCAAGAGTAATTTGAGCCACAGTCCACCCGCGAGCCCAGTGCGGATTGTGGACTTTACATATGTCTTTTTTTTTACGTATGCAGGTTTCCTCACGATGTTTTTCCTTCACCGAAAAGCCAGTGGTGTAAATAAATAAATAAATCAGTGTACTTGAGAAATTAAGAAAAGACTCATTGGTACACGCCGACCCCGTGGTATGAACCTCCGCCACTTGGGTCGTGAAGTGAAATTTCAACCCCACAGCCACCACCGACTCAGAAGCAGGATAGTAATAAAAAATTAAAAATGGTTGGTCATTAATTATTTGAATAATTAAGAGTACTTTGTATGCAATGCATGATAAATACAACTTAGATTGGCACCCATTATTGATCTTTCATACATACATACATAAATAATATACCAGTTCCTCGAGGGATATGCACATACCAAAGACTCCCATATGCTATAACCCTGACTCTCTGATTTTGCTTTATTATTCAAATAGTTTAAAATACTCTTGACCTCACTTTTTTTAGAGATGTTCTTAATCAGATCTAGATATGTTTTCGAAGGTCTTCTCTACTGACCCTTCCATTTACTTTGGGTCTCATAATGGATTATCTGAACTTAATATTTGTTACATCAGCAGGGTTCTAAAATATCTGGTAATAGTAATAAATATCAAAATATCCAATATTTAATATGAATCCAATATAAGCATATCAAGCAAATTGACCACTTTATAAATTTTAGTTTGGTTTTCGCCATTATTTCACTGTTTTACATAGGCCTCCTCCATATGGGCGATCTACAACGGCCGGTGCTAAGCCGCCCACGCCTATTGGCTTCCCGCGGCTCTAACCAGGTTGTCCAGCCATCTGGTAGAAGGCCATATTACTGTGGTTCTGATCTGTGATCACCACTGGAAAAGCTTTCTTCTTTGGTTGGATGAACAATGGGGCCAGTCCATTTCCACTTCAGCTTGCAAACTGTTTGAGCTATGTCCGTAGTTTCGGTTATTCATCAAATTTCCTTGTCCAGATTTTATGGCACAAAAAAAACAGATTCAATTTATGTAAAGAAATACTTAATTAATGAATTGAAATTACAATGGAAATTAACAATTAAAAAAAAATAATGGAAAATCAAACCTTTGATCTTAAAAACTATGCGAAAAATAGTTTACAAGAGTAGAGTACAAAATATCATCAAAAACGTGTTTTTATGTGTGCAAATTTTAAATTGAAAATTAATCTGTATCATCGATATACATCCAAGAATAAATATGATATACATATATCAAGGATCATGGGATCATTGAACCCTGATTAAAAGGTATAAGTTTGTGTTTTCAGGTATCAATACCGGCAGTAATACAAACAAGCAGGGCTCTCAAATATCACCAGAAGTGGCTCCAAGACTGGAGAAATTGCTAAACGAAGACAATGTTCTTACCAACCAGCAGAAGGATAAAATTAAGATTGCATTCGCTGAAGGGTATCTTGCTGGTAATTTTTCGCTTTTTTTTGTCTAAAACATATGCTACCACCGATACCCAACATAATATTTTTTCGTTTGATGAATCAATTACCGCTAGGGAAAAAAAGTTTATGTCATGAACAGTCTTGAGTCTAGGTGTTTTCAATATATATGAAAAGCATAGAAGTACTGCCTGTGTAGTTTTGTATTGTATGGTTCTGGTAGTATTTTCCTGGCTTAGTTTGGAATCAGATGACGCTGCGTGAAATATTCAGGAATGTTTGTTTATATGAAAAGCTTTTAAGGCTCAGAGACAGATGAAAAAAATTTTTGGCTTAGGTACTCACCCTGACAGCCAGCGCGGCACGAAGACCTCAAAATACTTGAAGTTGGTTCAGCAGCTACTTACCATCGTGCTGTTCCTTGCCGTGTTCGTCAGCCTCATGGCGTCTGTCAGCGGAACTGTCTTCCGGTAACTATATATGCTTCAACATAACATATTCTGTAACGTCTCATTAGTTGTCGAAACTGATGTAGCATTTCTCAGCTGTTAGGCGTTCGAATTCCCCACTACAGGGAGTATAGGCCCCTTGAAAAAGCAGGCTTGGGTCATAGTCCACGGCGCTGGCTCGATGCGGATTGACGGACGTTGTTGAACTAGTAGCCACTCGCCTGTCATAAGTTTTTAATCCGGTCATAAGGCCTCTGACTTGGCTTAATGACTGCTCTCATATATCAGCATACACGGCCTGAACTGACACTTTAACGTTCTCTCTGAAAACCTAAGAAAAGCTTAGAAGTAGATGTCACTAGAGCATGGTCAGTCATTGAATGGGTAACCACACTCAACGTAGCTTAACTTTACGTCTTCACAAGCTCCTAGCACAGTACAGTAGGTATTAATTGATATGTTTTTTTGTATGTGTTGATATACTCTGTTAAATTCTTTTTTTGATTGGTTTAGGTATATTGTCTTTGCTAGCATCTATTGCTTTTATAAAAGATAATAGTCTCTTTTAGAGATGTATACCACAAGCTTTAGTAAAATTGTTTATGGTAGTAGACACAATGGAAGTTTGAAACCTCTCTAATGTCATAAGATACGGTAGACTCTGACCATCAGAAAAATAGGTCGTTATCACATGTATGCATTACTGTAATTATAAAAGTGATATTAAAATCTGAGCAGGATTCAGCTGGGAAATCAGGTGGAGGTGGACCCTGAGGATATCTCCTTCACTTTCGACGACGTCAAGGGAGCTGACGAGGCCAAGCAGGAGCTAAAAGATGTGGTGAGTCACCACTTTTATTTTACGTATGAAAAGTAATTTTGGCTTAGAGTAAATATTTGTGCAAGGCAATAAAACAATAGAAAATAATATTTTGTTTATTATAATGTTAAACAACTTATAATGTGATAATTGTACACACGACTGAACTAATAGGGGGGAAAGGTAATGCCTCCTGCGTGAATCGTGTTGAATAACTTATCGCTATCTTCATCACATAGCATGTAAAAAATACATTTTTTTTCAACAAATGCAAAATGAAAAAAATGAACATTCTAGACCTCTCCAAAACGTTATGAGAACGTAAACTGAAAAGCCAACTGTACCAGGCGATTATCACTCGAAACACTGACTGGTTTAATAAAAACTACAAAAATGCCTTTATACAAAAAAAAGTTTTGTTATGAAATGGGTGTTGTTGTTTATAGTCTATTTAATTTTAATGTGTTTGCATAACGTAAAAATTAACGACAGTTAATTTTAAAAGAAATAAAACTTATATAGGTGACTTGGTATTGTGCTACTCTATCATCAGAAAAGAATATAATTTCTTCTTTAACCTTTAAGTCACTTGCTCCGCTTAGGATTCTACCCTTGAACTACTTGCTACGCTCGTGATTTAACTATAGAATCCTTCTCTCATTTCGGGATTCACTTGGGTCCTTGCATGAAATTCGCCTTTATGATACTTGTTATGTAATTTACTATAACATACTTATTAATAGTTTCACCAACCTGAAGAATATGAAACATATGTATACGAAACAAACCCTATGCTAAGTATATATTTATATTTTCACAATGTTTGTTTACATTACAACTTATACTTACTGAATTTCTTATATAACGACATGTTAAACTAAGAATTTAATTTTAATGAGAAATGACCTCGCACCATTTTGGCTTTTGATTGAGTCAAGTAGGATGTGCAAAAATAACTTTTATTTGATTTGATTTTAATTGATGATTTTTATATTAATAACTGTTTTTTTTCTCTGTTAGTATATATTTTTTGTTTTTTAGTTTAAGTTGGGATATATAAAAAAAAATTATTTGCGGGCGGGGGTAAACTAAAATAGGCCTATGCGTGCGACATAATACACTTCTAATGAAAGGGAGCAGTGCCACCAACTTATGTGTTCAGTAAACGGTCCCCTCTGACGCGTTCAGTGTCGCTTTTAAATAATTATTCTCGCATCACATTTGATAGGTTTAAGCATTTAATTTGTACACAGGCTGACCCCGCGAAAAGGGTTGTACTGATTTAGAAACCTTTCCCGGCGTGTGCACGAAAATTTACCAAATTTTCATAACAATCGGTTTACCCTTAGTATGCGAGTCCGACTCGCCCTTGACCAGTTTTTTCTTTATCAGAAAGTTTCCCCGGCGTGTGCAGATCAACTTGCAAAAATTTAATTTAATTAAAATCGTTGAACCCTATATGGGCAAGTCCGACTTGCATTTAACCTTTTTTCTTTAATAAAAACCTTGCCCTAACAATAACGGACACACCAAAAATAGGAAATATCCCATTTGGTGCAGTCGTTCGAAAGTTAGGGCGTGACCAAGGGAAACAGAATCCCTGTTGGTTCCGTGCCAACGGAGCCCTATTACTAAGACTACCCTTTTTGTCTGTCTGTTTGTCCGTCCGTCTGTCCGCCTATCAAAAGTCTCTATTTAAGACCGAAGTAGCTAGAAACCCGAATTTTTCACAGAATATGTGTCATGATGGGGGATTATCTAATAATAAAAATGGTAAAAAAGTTAAAATTTAAGTGGGGTCTCCATATAAGAAACACATTTTAGTTGTTTTTGCTCTATCGTAAAAACAGAAAAACATACAAACTTCAAACTTGCAGTGAAAAATAGTGTAAACTCTAAAGTACGTGTTTAACAACAAATAAAAAAAACCGCCCAAGTCGTGCGAGACAGGCCAAAGCAATTACTATTTTAAATTACCGGTACATCGGCATCTAGCTTATCATTAAGAGAAACAGTTACATATTTGTATGTTGGAAACGATATTGGAAGTTAAGCGACGTCGGGCTTGGTCAGTACTTGAATTGGGTAAGCGCTTAGCGGCATACTTTTTTGTTGTTTGTGTTTGTAGATTACGGAAACCTTAGTGCGTAAGTCCAACTCGCACTTGGCCGATTTCTATACATATACATTATACGATAAAACAATTGTAGCACTTACACTTCAAAAACTGACAGCGGAATGACAACGAAATGGCGGCCGTAGATATGACTTTGTCTACAAAACAGTTAAGTGTGTGGCACTGTAAATTATGTAATGAAATTATGATATTAGAATAGCTGAATGTGAAAATGCAATTGCATCATACCTGGGAGTAATTGTTGTAATGCTTAGCTCAAAGTAGCATGCAGCTCAGGGGATTTCTTTAAGGCAACGCTGCTCATGCGACACAACGTCCCTTTGGCAGAATGCGTTTTCTTCACACAAATTGTCCAGTAGGCACTATTTACACCGAAGTAGATTAATACCTTTGCAAAAATTACATCTAAAGAAATTCACTGATATTTATATTTTAAGTTCACAATATATATATATTTTACTTATACTAATATATTTTATGCGTTGCGAGATGTTTTCGAGGCGCAGAGCGATTTTTTTTTTCTGCTGAATCCAAAAAAAAATGTCTTGATAGATTAAATAAGTAGGGTTATAGCAACAGCAAAAGTAAAAACATGCCGCAGCAAATGTGTTTTAATAATAATATAATTTTTAAATGAATATTTTTTTACAAAGAAAATATTGATAACTAGACAAATAAATTCTATTTCATTTAATTTTGTGATTATATTGCTTTCTTGCATATTTTTGAACGCTGCTGTAAAGTTGTGTTTAAGGAACTGGTGCTGGCGCTTTTGTTTGTTTTACATTACTTCTTGTTTAATAAATTGTTGGCCTGGTAGACGTTGTTCTGCCATTTTCGTTGTTTTATTAATAACTTGACCTATCCTTTTATTTTTTTTAGCACTAGTATACACAATGTTAATAAATGTTGATTTGTTTTGTGAAATTGGGTCATTGGTTATTTTTTTCATAAATATAGATTTTGTTAATTACTTTACTACAGCGTCACCTGTCGGATTTTAATATAGCATTGTATGCCATCGTGACAATAAAAAGAACTATAATTGAAGTAAGTGCACTGGCCAGCGAGGACACCAATATCCTATTTGTTCGCTTATTTTTTTCATCTATAAGACGTACTGCTGAACATAGGCCTCCCTCATTTGTTTACGCAACGGCCGATCCTGACTCGCCCACGCCTCATACTAATAGCCTATAATTTGCAGAAATAAAACATTTTTGAACTAGATTATGTGAAGTAAAACGCACGCATATTTTATGGGCTGCATTATAAACGAGCAATTGTGTTATAAACCTATTCTGTTCACAACTATGCTATGCCATTGCTTAAGAATTCTGTCATGCTATTTAAATAATAATAAATATTTCTGGATATTACACAGCACCATCTGGTCCCAAACTTAGCAAAGCTATGGATACCAGACAACTGTAAGAAATGCATTAATATACTTATACATATTTTACATAGAAAACACCTGACTATATAACTCTAATGTTGGTCTGATGCGGTGATCGAACCTGCGTCCTTTGGATCCGCAGGCAGTACTTTATGGGATTAAACTGGATATTTTTTCCTCCACTAAAGATCATTTCTGATGTAAAAATATTTTTTGTACTAGGTGGAATTTCTCAAATCCCCCGAAAAGTTTTCATCCCTTGGTGGCAAGTTACCCAAAGGCGTTTTGCTTGTTGGTCCACCGGGAACTGGAAAGACCCTGCTGGCACGAGCCGTGGCTGGTGAGGCCAGGGTACCGTTCTTCCATGCTGCTGGACCCGAGTTTGACGAGATACTGGTGGGACAGGGCGCTAGGAGAGTTAGGGACCTTTTCAGTGAGTAAATGTCATAATATGTGTACCTCAGCCACTGCAAGGCACACGCTGCTCCTTGGAGAAGGAGGCCATAGTCTTCCGCGCTAGGCCAGTGCGAATTGGCGGACGTCTGTCGAGCTAGACTATCAGAGTTTTCAAGCCGCCCATGGTCTCTGATTTGGCTTGACTACTGCTTTCATAATATGACAACAGTCAGAGCTGTGGTGCGCAGAAAAAAATGCTATTAGGCGGCCACCCATCCGGGTACTGACCATGCCCGACGTTGCTTTACTTTGCTTATCGTTGCTGATAGACGAGTGCGACAGGGCCACGAGTTTCTTTTCCATTTACACATAAATGTGTGTATGCTTATACATAAGACAAAGTATCTATTGAAAGTAACAAGTAACATGTTAACTTATTGTATCCAGTATATTATTATTTTATAGCTATTGCTAAAAATTAAAAGAAAAGTATAAAAAAATACAGTGATTTTTAATCTAATGTCTTTGTTTTTGCCTCTGCTGAGAACAGTGAATTAACTCGTTTTTTACTCGTTTACTTTAACTAGATTTTGTGTGAACATAAAATGATAAAAGTACTTTAGGCAATATGTATATATTTCAGCCTTTTGGGGTTGAAACTTTAGGGCCAAGTGCAAAAAATATTAAGAGTTATATTTACGCGTCTGATCGAAGCTTCTCTTGACCAAAACGTTGGCCTCTACCTTGCCCAAAGAATTTGCATTGTAATTCAACGCGGCAATTCATTCAGTATTTTTGGAACGATGCCAAGTGGCGAAGGTTTATAAGATATTTAGTTTTTTTTTTGATTTGATTTAGTTTATTTTAGATTCCCAAGTTATTTAATTTTAAGGGCATTATGGAACTATGATATTTAATATGAAATAAATAAATTTGAAAATTTATTAAAATTCCGAAAAAATTAAAATATAAATAATAATTTGGTTGTTATGCTATGTACCTCTAAAATATTTCACATTAGATAGATAGATGGTAAGGTATGCCAACAAAAACATTTAAGTATTACAAAAATTCGCCAATTGGCCAATTCCTGAACCCGCGTCAAATGAAAACTAATCGGTGAACGCGGGCTAATGTATGCGCGGTAAAGGACCAATAGGTGTTTACGAGGCAATCTGCGCAAAGACCTTGAAACCCCAAGATCAATGGTTCGAACTGTTTCTCAATTTCATTAAAATCTGATGTGTTGTGTTTATAGAGGCGGCAAAGGAACGTGCCCCTTGCGTCATATTTATCGACGAAATAGACTCGGTGGGAGCGAAGCGGACAAACAGTGTACTACACCCTTACGCTAATCAGGTAACAATTTACACATAAACAAACTCTCTTAAAATATTTATACAGATTTTCCCATACAAACCTCATTGCACTAATATCTATAACTACATGAAACAGTATAAAGATTTCTCAACTCATAATGCAATTACCATAAATCTCTAATAATGATCAGTAATAATCATAGGCTCAAAAAGCATATACGTTGATTAAGGTGTTAGAATTCAGGTGAAGATATTTAAAATATTCACATATGAGATAAACAAGCTAGTCAAAAGTTATTTTTGAAATGTGTTATATCAAATTGATTGTAAATCGGAACGGCCGCTTTTAGCTGAAACGAGAATCAAAACTTTCAGACATATTCTACAAACGATACAAAACATTCTAAAAATAGGTTCTTATTATGTGTTTTTTATACTGTTTGAAAATTTTAGAAAAACGCTTTTAAGTAGAGAAAGATAAAAATATCAACTGGCGGCGCTTGTGGACCAGATTCTAACACATAAATATACGAGTGCCAACAAAATTTTCTGATTATATAATGATATGCGTTTAAATAATTAGTATGCTCTTTGAGCCTATCATAAATATCAATATAATATATTTTGATATTATATTATGATATATCATATTATGATAGTAACGCATTTTGAGTAGGTAGCGAAATGTTTATTGTTATATTAAATATTTTATGTAACATATTTAATATAAGAAAAATTGGGTCCGATTTACCTTAACACAAAATCATAATTTGAACATTGAACACCTAAACCGTTCAATCAAAGTCGAAAAACATTCCTTCAAATGAGGTTCTTATTAAAACACCTTTTTCGTTTTTTAAAACACAATTTAATCGTTTAAGATGCTATGTTTTGTACAATGTTTAAGATGCTATGTTTTGTACAATGTTTAAGATGCTATGTTTTGTACAATGTTTAAGATGCTATGTTTTGTACAATGTAATACCAAGAAAAGTCGCTTTACACATTATAAACTTTTGCATGTTTCCTTTTTCAGACAATCAATCAGCTATTGTCGGAAATGGACGGCTTTCACCAGAATGAAGGTGTGATAGTGCTTGGTGCCACCAACCGGCGCGATGACCTCGATCAGGCGCTGCTGCGTCCAGGAAGATTTGACCTTGAAGTAACTAAGTATCTCTATTATACACATATGAATATAGCAATTGTTAAAGGAAACTATTTCAGTTTAAAAGAGTGAAATTGGGGCTTAAAACTTTAAAATCAATTGATAATTTCTATTGTCGAGTCCACCATTTTCTGTTTCGCCCTCACTCAGTTTACGTCATAAAAGGATAGATGATTAACATAACATTACTGACAAAAATGCTGAATCAAAATCATGTTTTGACTGCTACACGACATTTATGTTACTTATATGCTCATGTATACGACATCTAAATGACTAAATCGTCGACTATTTAACGATAAAAAACTGTTACACAACGTAAAAAAGCGAATAATTAGCGTGTAAACCGCGTTATTTATACATACATATACATATCAACAATAAAACTAAATGTTACCACTTATAGGTAAATCGCAAAACGTTATCATGACAATTATACCACAATTTTTACTACTTGGGAGAGACTTATAATAATTTTTGTAAGCAAAATATGTCGCTCTTGCACATTTCTTAAATAATTTATATATTTAAAAGGTCCTGGGTGGATTTCGGTAGCCACAGTATTACCTGAAAAATAAAAAAAAACCCGACTACAAGAACTAAAAATAAGTAAATAGGTGCCCCTAAAATATACCAAATATTTAACTATAAGCAGTCGGAACACATTGTAAGGTAACCACCATATTATATTATATTATATTATATCATGAGCAATCTGTTTACTATTTGTTCTTGCTTTTAAATTAGTTCCGCGTGCTTATAGTTAAATATTTGGTGTATTTCAGGGGGACTTGTTTACTTCTTTCGAGTTCTTGCACTCAGGTTTTTTTATTTATTTTTATTCACAGCTTCTTAATGTTATTTTTTTTTATTTTTTTACTAGCGCTTTACTGTTTTACTGTAAGTGTCATATATTTTGGTACTTGCCTTCTAAAGTACTTTATTTTGATACCCAACTTGGTCTTAAAGTCACAATCACATTAAAGCGCATAAAATCCACATATTGATTTTTTTAAATTTTAATATACCTCGTGTCATGCACACAATCACGACAAATCAAATGACACCCCCGCATCTCAATATCCGGCAAGCCGTTTAGGCTTTAGGGTTTGCCAAAACAACGGACATACAGACATACATCTTTCTTCGGCAGTCGGGTAATAAGGCATTAGTGTAGCTTTAGTTATTGTGACAAACCACTAGATTTGCAAAAGAATTTTACCTTCTCTTAGAGAAAAGAGGCCTTGTACACTGTACACCACGCTACCCCGTGAATAAATTAACATTGTCGCCAATTTGACTGTCAAAATGTTCAAGCTTATAAGGCTTCTAACTTTGCTTAACGACTGTCATACGACAACAGCACGCATTAATTGTCGTCAGCCAGAAGACATCCACTGTTGGGTGTAGGCCTGCCCCATGGCTAGTTTGTTAATTTCATTAATTATTATTTAATATTAATTATATGAATAACGTCTGTGCGTTTCCTCTTATACATCAAGTTTTATGCAAGTTTTTTTGTGCAAGGTGACAGTACCAACTCCAGACTACACAGGTCGTCGCGAGATTCTCGACCTATACCTGAGTCGTGTGGCGGCGAATAGTGACGTGGACAGCGACTTGCTGGCTCGGGGGACCACCGGTTTCACTGGCGCTGATATAGAGAATATGGTCAACCAGGCCGCGCTCAAGTAAGTATACAACCTTATATATCTACGATAAATATAAACACCATTTACACAAAAACTCTGTATCCTAAATCAAACGCCATAACTATTCAGGGCTAATTTCAAAAACATTAACGGTCCTTTATGGTTTTTTGTGTCGTCTTTTTATGTTCGCCAGAAAAATGTATTTGCTATCCCTCTTTTAGTGTTCAATCGTGTTAACTATCGTTGGCACTTCCGGACATGGCCCATAAATACACCATGCGTTAAAGAAAACGCTAAGCTCAGAATAATTACTCTTAAATATACGATAAAATCCATGAAAACGCCGCTTTCAGAATAAGCTACAGAATAAAAATTACAATACGCTCCATTTATAAAAAAAATATTTTGAGTAATATTGTGAAAAATTTGAGGATTTTTTTGTCCTGTTAAGCTGCCTATATTAAAGTCTTTTATTTGCAGTTTGCCGAAGCGTGTTGTCGAACATAGATGAAATTGAATTGCGTGCGGTTATTAAAGGGGCACCGAGCTAATTGATTTTAGGTATTCTATGCGCTCCTAAAGCGGACACGGGGATGCGTGGCGGCTTTATCTAGGGTGGTCGGAACTAGCGCGAATGTTGTATTTCCTTCTTATTGTTTAAACAAATAAACATTTTGCAAGTGTTAAATGTACACGTTATAGAAAACAGTTGTTATCATTCAAAAACTGACGACCTTCCGTGGAATATTTACGCCGTACTAAGGGTGTATGATTTATAGAGTGAATCCTTAAATATATTTCGTATTAATTGCATAACTAAACAGCTAGGTATCAAACGAACGCAATCATTTCACTTTACCTAAATAAAACTCGTTATTCTCTTGAGTATCTGCGCTTGACAAATTTCAGTGCCGAACAAGTTATTCATGATTTACAGAAAACTTTAGGTGCAAATGCGCGACCGTATTCTACCGTTGCACGTTGGTGCGCCGCATTTAAAACTGGAAGAACAGCCACCAAAGAAAACCCTCACTCGGGTCGCCTAAAAAAAAAGTAAAAAAAAGTAGTTTTAGCAAATCGTCGTTTAACAGTACTTTTTGTAGCCGAAGAAACAAATATTTCGACTGGTGGTGAGCATAGCATTTTACAGTAACGCTTAGGGATAAAAATAGTTACCAAAATGTTTTCTGGTGGACAAAAACCAATAAGGCTGAACATTTCTCAAGCTTCTTTGGAACTGTTACAACAAGATCTTGAACATTTTTTAGCTCGATTATAACCATGGATAAAACGTGGCTTTACCATTATGACCCAGAAACACAATCTCGACCATGGAGCTACTGTTACTGGTTCCTTGTATTCAGAACAAATAAAAAATTGCAAAACTAAATTCGTGAAAAACGCCGAGATCATACGTCCCGTTTTGGTCGGGACAGTTTCGCTTTCAGGCTATCTGTCCCGCTGTTCCCAGCAAGTGAAAAAACGTCTCGCTTTCGTAGACAGACCTGACATGACAGTATAAAAAAATTTGGAAAATCCAAAAGTGCACGCCTCATAGCGGTCATTCACATTTAAAAAAAAAATTCTAAAACAAAAACTCAACTTTTTTAAAATAAAATAACAAATAAGGTGAGGAAAAAATATACTATAAAATAAAAATAAAATATATATATATAGATATACAGTATACAGTGGTATACTAGTTTTTTATAAATTATAATTAAACGACAGTACTTAGAACGCTAAAATTAACTAGGAATCAGCACAGTGTAATACTTTATATATTAAAAACAAAAGTATTCCGGTAAGATGAATTTTTCGACCAATTTCTCTGCCACATACATGGTCACATAAACACAGACTCACGGACGTCCAAGAATGATTAGTTTTAATGTTATTATTTATTATATTAAACAAATTAATTGTTTATAATATGTACCATATGTGCTAGACAGATTATTTAACTTCATATTAGTGCACTCATATTATCCTGTAAGTGTTATATTAAAAAAAAAACGTCATTTAAATTTCGAAAGACTGGGTTTTTTGACATGTCGAGAGTAGAGCACTACCTCACCGCTCCGCTTATGAGGCGTGCAATAAAAGCTTAAATGCTGTAAACTTTTTTAACTGTTGGGTGGAATTATTCCAAGTCCTTCGTGCTAATTATCTCTTTTGGAGTAGGTAGGTCCCCTACTTAATGTGTCTTAAAGTAATGCACCAGTTGAAAGTGTTTTTCTGTAATGAATAAAACATGGAAAAGTTGCAAAACGCAGTTAAGTGTCGCAGAATTGAAAGCCAATTTGACTACCTAAATTTATTGACCCGATATTTGTTATGTTCAGCCGACAAGAACGAAACATCTGCCTAGGCGTTAAAATTCATGTCATTAAGGCTAATTAACACAGCTAAGCTGTAAATATACTTACGAATTAAGCATTAGTGCTCAAAGAGAGACACAAAGCGTGCGCGGGCGCTTGTGCAGGGACGGGCGCAGGCGCGCGAGTCTTAGCGCCGTTTCGGCCACACCGTCAGCGATCGAGATACTAGCGGGTCAGACGTAATTAAACATTGGACAGTTTATATAATAGATAAAGAAGACATTTTATTAATGAAAAATTCATACCTTCAATGAAAAATGAGTTATGCGAAAACATAAATACATAATATGAATAGTTCAACACGATTTATGCTGATCTAAGGTTGCATCCTGACAAAATTGAATGTACATGAGAAATTATAACACGAATAGATTACATCAATAAATGAACAGCTAGTGTAACAGTTTTAGTTTGTTGCGATATTGCACGGACAAAAATAAAATAAAGTGGGGAAGTATGTAGTTATTACAGTAAGATAGATAAGTCGAACCGGTCGAGCATAGCAAGTCAATTACACACGCACATGACGGTAATTTTTAGATAATCTAGAATCTTATTTTCCATTTTGTTAAAGCATTATAATTTAATAAATAATTAATATGTTTCTTTTATTATAATTAATTGAGTTGGTGTTGCCGCACTACTCCCGCACAAATAGTAACATATCGCGTCGTCCTTTTCTCGAAACTTGTACTACAGGCTCTTAAGGATATTTGTCGTTTTTCCACAGAGCCGCAATCGACGGCGCAAAAACGGTAACCATGAAGTACTTAGAAAATGCGAGAGACAAGGTCCTGATGGGCCCAGAGCGTCGCTCGCGGCTGCCCGACGAAGAGGCCAACGCCATCACGGCCTATCACGAGGGGGGACACGCTATCGTCGCTTACTATACTAAGGTTAACCTTTTGATTAGTATACGAGCCGAGTGCGTTGTGCAGAATGTTAATGCGTTTTATACGAAATTTTTCAGCACTCAAGTGTGCAGAAAAAAAAACATAACACACCATGTTCACACAAATATTTTGCCCGGATATCTTTTTTCGCACACCGGGCTTAGCTTGCGTTCAACAGCCTATATTACTAAGATAAAAAAAAAAAATACCACACGCTAGCATGTTTAATAAGCTTAAACCCTAAAAGCAGCTTCTATTTAACAAAGTGTAGATCAGCCAACAAGGTATATTCAAAACATTGAGAATTAGTCAAAGTGAAACAATGCTATAATTTATGACCGCAGTCAACTTGTTTACAGGATGCACACCCGCTACACAAAGTGACCATAATGCCACGAGGTCCTTCGCTCGGTCACACCGCCTACATACCAGCTAAAGAAAGGTCAGTTGGTCACTTTGGTCAAGTTAAGAAGCTATTCGCAACTCTCGGGATTCAACTTAGGTCTTCTCATAAAAAAAAAACTTTTTTGGTATTTTGTGTAGTTGCTTGTTGCCTTAGCAAATGGCGCTTCTAATAGAGTGGAGGCTTATGGCCCAGGTGACCGCTTACCATCAGGCGGACCGTAGGCTTCTTTGCCCTACCTTTACCTTAGTATATAAAAAAAAGCTGCACCAAGTTCAGATTGTCCGAAGTTGTTCAGCTATTGGCCACTCGACTGTCTGAGTGTTAAAGCCATCCAGACTTTATTTAATTTACTGCTATCTAATGACAACAGCAGACAATAAGAACCGACGTTTTAACACGCTCCTCAAAGCATTTAGGCGCTAAGATAAATGTGATACCAGAGTGGTCACCCATCCAATGACTGATCACGTTGGACGTTGTTTAACTTTGTATATTTTTTTCCGATAGACGTATCTTTTTTTTATACCACTAAAGTAGCAAAGAATTGTACGGCCTGCGTGATGTTAGTGGTAACCGTAACTTATGGACCTGATTTTAATGTAAGCCATATTTAATTGTAATGTTATATTTCAGATACCACGTGACTAAACAACAATTGTTGGCCATGATGGACACTATGATGGGTGGGCGAGCGGCCGAGGAACTCATATTCGGCCCTGAAAAGATTACTTCAGGTAAAATTGTATTGTGCTTAAGAATGCGAGGACCGGGAGAAATCGGGCGCCATGAAGGAAGTAGGCTTATGAAACCATTAAAGTAATGGTTTCATAAGCCTACAACTGTGAAGTTGAATTATTTACATTACAATAGATTCGGTTGATTTTTGCTCCGGTCAGTGTAATCTTAAGGACAATTATTATTCGACAGAAAGTAAAAATGAATTGGAACAAGCCTTAGTACAATATGCGCTCTTGGAACATAAATATTATAAGTCAATAAAACAAATCAAAATACTTACATAGATTTATATAAACATACTTACATAGAAACAATCTATCTTCGTTCATACGGTATGAGGTCAAATAGTTTGATTCCGAGATTGCGCGAAAAAAAAATTATGGACAGGTATACGATTAGGAAGCTAAAAGGGCAACGAGAAAGCCACCTTATTAACGGTAGAGTAACAATGTTTAGTGTGGAGACCCCGCAAGACGCTGCCTGGAACGGACACCTATTAAGTAGTAGGTGGACTGACGACCTATTTTAGGCCGCGGGAAGTACCTAAATCAAATGTTTTAGTTCAAAAATCTAAAATAGTCAAGATTGTCCATCGTTTCAGCACTAAATTTCTGGGCTCCGCATGCAACTCCTGTAAAAATGCTTTCCCTATCCAGGAGCATCGTCAGACCTGAAGCAAGCTACGTCGATCGCGTGCCACATGGTACGAGAGTGGGGCATGAGCGAGAAGGTGGGGCTTCGGACCCTGGAGACCGCCAGGAGCTCTCTCGCGGCGCAGGAGCAACTCGGACCTTATACCAACGAGTTGGTAAGTTAAATTATGACTTTCCGTCATAAGAACCGTGGTATAACCTAAATTGCAGAATGTACTACATACTTTAGTTTATATCTACGGCTTTTAATACAAATAGCTTGTGAAACATCATACTTAGCTAAATCCATATTGTGTTACAAATAAATTAAAACCACTTTGTACAATTTATGTAGCACTGAAGCTATTTTGAAAATTTTGGCGGACTAAATATTATTAAGTTTCTATTTGAGGTCAATAGTACTCTCAATCATTAAATGTGTATGAAAGCATTGATGCGTGTTGATGAAGCATAACAGAGCTTACCCCAGGATTGAAGTTATGTGTACGTATGTGTGTTTGGATTTGTAGTACGTTTTTAATGTATTGTTAGTATTATTTCTTTGAATGTATCAATTTATAAAAAACCTTATTTTCAGGTGGACGGAGAGATCAAAAAGATTCTGTCTGACAGCTACGAACGTGCAAAGACCATACTGCGGACTCACGCCAAAGAGCACAAGGCCCTCGCCGAGGCGCTGCTAAAGTTTGTACCATTAATTTATTAAAACATCAATATTTTTATACAGGAAGACTTTTTGTCCACTGCTGATCATAGGCCTTATTAAATTTCCAAAACGAACGATATGTATGTAATGCTAACTATGGCAATGGTAACTAATTATCATATTTTACGTTTTTTAAAAAAACTGGATATTCCTACTGCTTCCCTTCATAGAATCTTAGCGTGAAGTTTCATAGCCTCTACACCTTCCTCGTTACTCAATAAATGGAGTATCTTACACAAAAAATATTTTTTCAAATAATTTTAGTAGCTGTTGCCAGTGGTTTCCCATGTCTTAATTAACTGCTTCGTGCCTAAGGGCTATAGCATAAATTTGTATAATTATTTTTGTATACCATTAAGGTGGCAAACAAGCTCACTACCCGCCTGATGGTAAGCGGTCACCGCAGCCTAAGGAAACTTGCAACACCTGGGGTATAACTCACGCGTTGCCGATTATTCAAAAGTCATACCTTCTTTCTTGAAGAACCCCATACTGTATTACTTAGAGATAGTTAGAGATAATTGGGCTATTTGTTGCAAAAAGACTTTTCATACATCCGACTGGATCCCGAAATTGGCACATTAACACAAATTCTTTAGCTTTGTTATATGAATATAAAATCATAGATTAGATTTTGAATTTGGACATAGTAGTTGTATTAGAAAAATATTTGACAATATCATAATAAATACTTATACAATCTTAGACTATAACTAAGTTATAAAACACTAAGCAACACGTTATCCTACCCACCCCTACATACCTATAACTAGAACGTTGAGCTTTAGATAAATCAGAGTCTGCGTAGTTTTCCACGTCTATTTCGCTGCGTCTCCCCATGGGGTCCACGTCAATTAAGGGTAAAGTTTCGACTCGTATCGTACGTGATATAAAATAAATGAAAGACCAGGGACAGAATAGTATACCCATATTGCCAGTTCCTGACCAACTATAAGAATAAAGTAACGGGCGAAATTAGCGGATACTGACGATAAATTTCACCACCAATGCTTTTGGGGCTCTTAAATGGCTTACGCTTAGTTAACCATAATCGATTTATTAAATTTATGTACTACATAGAGTTGCCGTAGTATTCCCGCGCTGGTAATGGAATTTAGCTCGGGCTAGGCCGCGGGCAAAAATTAGTACATCTATAAAGGAAAATAGATATTGATTTAAAATTACTCAAATATTGTAATATTTCTGTAAGCTCAAAAGATAAAAGGGATAAAACCGTTAAGATATAAACATATACATTAATAGCGTAACAAAATATATCCCATAACCCGGCAAGAAAGCGATGAATTTAAAAGAAACATGTAAATTGGATAAGTGCAGGTACTCGCGTGAAAATAACTTAACTTAGACGGACAGACACAGTGTGACGTTGAGTTTTATAAAACATATATATATATATATATATATATATATTATATATTGACTTATAAAAAACATTTAAAAAAAATATTTTGAACTATCATATTACTTTATTTATGTAATTATTGTTTTAGATATGAGACTTTAGACGCGGAAGACATAAAGGCGATCGTCAACGGTGAAAAGGTAAAGGTCGACCGAGGACGTCCCGCGAAGGACCTTGCCCCAACGCCCACACCGCAGCCCCCCCCAGCCACGCTGCTCGGCCCGCAGCATCAACCCGCTTAGCAGAGTGAGTATACACAGGGTAGTGTCAGGTGACGAACCAACATATTAATATGCGGTGATAGTTACCTTAACATTACTTTACCGTGTTACGAATAGATAGTACCTTTGATAGAACTGTGGAATTTATTGTTTACGGTGGTCCCAATACATTAATAGTACCATGACCAAGGTTTTCTTTTGTTGTGCATATATCATTCAGTTTCGATGTTTTCTCGCGGACTTATTAAATTGTTCCATCAATGGGACTACGAGGTAAACATTGCTCGTAGTCCCATTGCACCTTATCTACCCCCTGTTTACAGGGGTACGTACATATACATTGCTAGGGATGTAGTTATTAGTTGCCTATTAGATTGTATATATTTATATACGAATTTAACCGGGCTCCACCTGTTCTGCTTCTTTGATCTGTGCACTTTTGGCTCGATGATGGTTCTAGGCTTGGGCGGCTATGAATAATAAAAATTATATTTTATTTTTCTTTTTTTGGTTTTAAATAAAGAATGACGTGTTTCGCAGTTTTTTGAAGAATCATCACCTAGGTAGGGGGTAAAATGCCAAGCATACAAAAACTTGAATTATGCATAAAACGTCACAGGAATAGTAAGTACATACCTACACATAGAAAACACAAATTTTCATCGCATAAATGCTTTTCCTGAGTGGGAATTGAAATCACGCCTTCGGTACAGCAGGTTGGGTTACTATTAAGTGATCCACAAGGTACTAAAAAAATACCGTGCTTATGTTCCAGATGTTCTGTATTGCAATAGAACCAGTTCCATTTGCACTTTTCTTCTTTACTAAGCTACCATATGGTGCTACCGCAACAAATGGTACCACGATAAATGAATGAGTTACGAGAAGAGGTATCGTTTCCGACAGTCAAATATTACGGGGCCACGAAGATGTTATATATCTATTCATGTGAAAAAAATAAGTTTATTACTTTTTGTTACAGATTTAGTTTCAAATTTGGACTCCCATCGACGACGCTTGTGAGAACGGAGTAGTTAGTAGGTGACATACATACATACACGCAGTCAAACAGTTTAAATGTGCAACATACATACATACATACAAAAGTGTCATTGAAAATTTTGCAGGTTGAAATATTCCTGTCGTACATTGTTTATTTTATAAAATAAAAATAAGTAAAATCTGGTTTATTTATTTGTGCATATTTACTTCGTGTTTCTGATATTTTATGTTTTGTAGCTATAATACAGAACCTACGGTACCAAACGATACGGTAAGTACTGGAAAAAGAAAAAAAACATCACATTGCTTATTTCCAAAGAGGTCCGAGATATTACGAACTGTAACATTCATGTTTGACCGATGGTAATCCATCCCACAAACGTTATAGAAGACAAGATTCGAGTCAACACACTGCTATTATGATTTTAAACAAGAGAAATATGCAATAGCAAAACGAGAAATTGGTTTCCCTTGAGGTCCCATTAATGGGACAATTTAGTGGGTCTACGAGTAAAACACCGAACTATACCATTAACAAATTAAAATTATATTAATTGCCTCTTCCCGGGAATCGAAGAACCTTTGACATGTCAGCCGCATGCTCTACTACTACGCCACGCGGTTTAGTGAATAATATACGGAAGTTTTACATATAATTCGGGGAAATAATCTCATAATGCCCATAAGCTTTGTAGCTTACGAACGCTACGGTAAAGTCCTGCCCCTCGTCCTTCTGTTTCTCTTGCCTGCAGACGGCGCAGCCACCAGCCACAGGCATTTCCGCTGCGAGTGCGCCGTTTCTTTCCATGGCACTCCACTATAGATTCTTGAGACCCACTCATCCTGAAGAATAGTTGAGGCTGTTCAACATTTCTTCTGATTTCTGCAATGCATCCCCCAGTGCGCTGGTAAACAGTTTTGGGTATATTATATCTCCTTGTCCTACTCCTCTGCGCAACTGGAGGAGCTTTGTCTGCTGGTCCTGTACATGTACGATCATTGTAGCCACATCATACAGACATCTCAGCACCTTGATATATAGCCAATCGACTTGATATCGTTGCAAGGATTCAAGAGTAGTTTAGACTTTGACGGAAGGCTTTTTCGTAATCCTTATTATTGCGTATTATTATTTAGTTTTTAAAGAATAGAACCAAGACGCTTTTACTCCACGATTTAGGCGTAATTTCATTATAAAGGACGGTATTGGAAAGCTATCGCAATTCCGTTGGACCTGGGGTTCAACCGGCTTTTAACAGCTTCGCTGTGATACCGTATGCACCTAGCACTTATTGTACTTAAGTTGCTCTTATCCTATTCTCGCCTCTGCCGATGTCCAGAATGTCGTCGGTGTCGTAACTGGTCAAAAGTGCACGACCACCTTATCTCTAAAAAGTTTCTTCCAGAACTAGGAGTGTATGATTGGCAATTTATAAAGAATTAATAAATAATTCCTGCACATTATACCTACCCAGTTTCATTTGATCCCAATCTAAGCAAAGCTTGTACCTTCTATGTGTAACGGACAACGGATACAAATACTTTGTAAATACATACCTACCTACTTATTGTAATTACGTAAAAACACTCAGACTGACAAACAAATATGTTCACAAAGATGGACGAATAAGTTATCTTTCTATGTTCATAAATATTTTTGGACACTACACACAGCGCCGTCTGGTCGCAAACTAAGCAAAGCTTGCACTATGTTTACCAGACAACGGATAAAAACAATATATCTATATTTATCAAATGCTTTGTCCTGAATGACTGATGGATCAACTGAAACTTGGATGGTGTGCTCTTAGTATGACGGAGGCATCCGATAAGAAAGGCTTTTCCGAAATTCTACCCCGAAGGGGGTAAAAAAAGGGGGGCAAGGTTTGTATGGGACAACGTGATTTGTTGGTCCAATCTCCTTCAAATTTTGCATAAACCTTTTTTAACAAAATTGATGGAAGACGTGTTTCGTATTTCATTGAAATTTTGAAATTTAACGGGGTTAAAAAGGAGTAGAAAGTTATTTTGGCGGTCCTTTGCTTCGAAGTTGATATCAATACTCCTTGGCGCTTTTGAATTAAATCTCCTTTTATTTTGACACATGTTTGACAACTCCATTCGATTTTATTCAAAAAAGGTTAAACTCACACAGAAACATAAGCAAATCAAATTTGTTAAAAAATAATGCATTATTTGCGACGGTGTTTTTATAAACATGATATTAATCCTTATCCAAATAAATACGTTGTTCATCACAAATATTTAATTTAAAACGGAATTGCCCTTTACATCATTCGATTTGAATTAATATCTTAGGACATATCGCAGTTTTAAATTAACATCGCAGCAAAATAATGATCCAAGTACTGCACGCGCATTTATGATGTGCAAGGCCGGCGGACAGTCATGAGGGGGAAGGGCAGTACGTATCATTTAAAAATATTTTCATCTTCTACGTAAAGAAAGTCGCGGGTTAAAGTAAGCGTTAGCCCAAAGTAACTATAACTGACTAGGGCATGAATATTGGAATCTTGGAATATCGAAATCCCGGAATCTCGGAACGTTAAATCCGATATTATAATTCCGATACTGAGTAGTCCAATATCGGAATTAGTCAAATATTCTGTTTAAATTTTAAAATAATACGTAAACGGTGGCTGCCAGCGCTACGTTGTGCGGGCGCTTTGATGTTGTCTCATTACCTTCTTATTGAGCTGCTAAATAGTTTCAGAATGCTATTACAGCTTTCGTACTTTCTTCTACCAACGTCCTACAAACTGTCATACAGCACCCAGAACACTATCCATGAACAAGCACGTTGCTTAAAAAATCTTAAGGGGCCCAAGTACCCGAAATCTTAGTAAAACTATAAAATATTAGGGCTCAGTGCTCAGGCACCATAGAGTCGGCGCTACTGCTAATGAAGGGCGAGGACACGTACAACGTCGCCTCGCCTTGAACGACTTCTGAACTTTGTCAGTTATTGTCCCTGAGTCAAAGGGAGGCAGTCTGTAGATTTTTTGACTGGTATCGCGAATACGACTTACTACATTATATATAGCAGACATAATGTTGAAATTTGTGTTCAGTAAACTTGAGAAGCAAAACACATTATCTTAAATCATATCTGTCTGCTATGAACTTGCAAAGCTGAATACAAAAGATGACAATTAATAGCAGTAGTACCACTCCTACCTTTATAATTCTTAAAGTTTCTATTGGCTTCAAAAGGCGACATTTTTTTCAAACCAACGAGTAAAAAAGTATATAATGCATATGCATGTCCTAAACCTCAAATATAATGCAAACTGTCACTGCCACACAAACACTGGCGCTGTCACAGAAACAAAGACTATGTTGAGGTAGTTCTATTACTTTCTACCCAATTAACTACCCAACCACTACAAGGTGTGATATGACTTTTGACCAAGAATTTGAGAAAATCTGAATTTTTTTTTTTCGTCAGCTGAATATTTTTGATGCATTATCCGAAGTTTGCGTTTGCTAAAATGCTAGAAGCCTTTAATTTATTGAGAATGCACTATCAAGATTTTCTCTTAAAAAAATATACATAATGTTAGTAAATAAGCAGTTTCGTTCTATTTGTTTCCAATTTTTTTTTTTTAAAGATGATTTTGAGTTTTTTTATTCAATTAGTAGTTAAAGGAGGACTTTATATGAACGCATTATGAAGAAAAGAGGTGGTTTTCTAAAAAATATTTTTATTTGTTTTATTCTCTTGTTAATTTTTTTTTAATTTTTGATTAAGTATTTCAGTGAAGTTATTTTTAATTTAGATTTTGTTCATAGGTTGTGCTATTTTTAAATAAATTTATCAAAATTTTTTATTTTTCAAAACTCACCCCCTAAACGGGGGTTCAAAGTTGCCGTAAGAATCCTACGACGATTACCAAATTTAGGGCGGTCGAAGCCGCTGGCAAAAGCTAGTATAGGTATATATGTTTATAAATAAGTATATTAATATATATATATTATATATGAATTTTATACATAGAAAACACAAGACGAACACAAATAATAAATGTTTTCCTGTGCGGGAATCGATTTCAACTGCGACTACACTAATTTTTCAGGTCATATTCACCCGAAAATTAAATCTCAAAGCTAGTATTAGTACACAAACAAATAAAAAAGTTAAAACTGAACTTTTACCCCCCAACCCCTTAAACTAGGGGATGGAAGTTTGTATGAGACTTCCGCAAATTTTGATGCTAGAGGTCTGAGAATTGATATAGGGATCCTTGTTTAAATAATATAATACGTATTTCAGGATTTTTAGTATGCCATGGTGGGGACCCTTTAAATTAGGGGATGGAAGTGTGTATGGCTTCTCCCATACAAACTTAATTTCATGCTATAAGATGTAAAAAAAGTATATAAAATACGTTGGAAAAGCCATACCAACTTTCAACAATCTAAAAAAACTTCCATCCCCTAGTTTACGAGGTTGGGGTTATAAGTTCAAAGTTTTAGATTTTTTTGTTGTTTATGTACTAGTACTAGCTTATATACCAAATTTCAGCTTTCTAGGACTTCCGAAAGTACCCTAACAAATTTGATGATCATCAGTGAGTGAGTGACGAAATCGGGTTTTTTTTAGATATCAATAAATTCTAAAGTATAAGAGCTGTGCAATTGAAACTTAATATGTTTAATAAGTCCAGTATTGACATCATATTCCGAGAATTTTGTTTATCTGGTATAATCCAAACCCAAGTTATGAGGGTTCAAAAAAATGACTAAGCGCTTCTAATAGAGGTAGGTAGTGCGTAGCTTGTCTTGGCGGGGGAACTGTCGTGACCCTAGATAGAGGTAAGGTCATAAGGATGTTGATGTTGACAAGTTTTTATTCCGAAAAATTCAGGAATTCCTGCGGGAATAACTATAACTTGCTTAACTAAACTTCATTAGTATAATTAAGTAGTTGACGCAAGAATTCCACGAAGCCACCTACCTACTGCCACCTTTCAAAAAAAGTAGACACGGAGTTTTAGAAATTTCGCTTCTTTTTAGTAAGTAAGACATAATTTAAAACCTATAAAATAAAAAAAGTACAATATGGCGGTCTTATCGCTAACTAAGCGATTTCATTCGGAAAAACCTTCGGGTAAAGTAATTATGAAAAGAAAATTGAGGAAGGTGTTCATATCTCAAGGTTGAGACTTAAAAAATTATAAATACACACATAGTATATATAAATATATAATACCTTAGAAATAATAAGTTTATAAAAATAAAGATACGTATACATACATTCCTATATCAAAATAAATGAAATATGTACAAATACATAAATAAGCAAACAGCTTAAGATTCTATTAATGTGAAAATATAAGTTTATTGAAAAGACTAAATGATTGAGCTTGTCGTATTTTCAATTGTAAAGAGTTCCAAAGTCTGATTGCTTTCACAACGAAAAAGTTGCTAGGTATATGAGTGTTGGCGTTTTTAATAATAAATAAGTCGAATCTCGAGTTATTGGAGAACCATGAAATTGAAATTGTTGTTTGAGATAATGAGGTGTTGACGGATTAATAAATTAAATTATTGTAATATTAAATATATGTGTATTCCTGAAAAGACAAATTGGGAGCCACTTGAGCTTTGATCGGAACTCGAAAATGTGATCAAATTTGCGTAGGCCAAATATAAATCTGATACATAAATTTTGAAGTCGCTCAAGTTTAGTAAGTCCGGGGAATTCTTCTCGCACTTTAGAACCGAAATGATCGCGTACAGTGCGGATTCAGAGAAACTTTTCCCGCAAACGCTTGGGTTGTGGAATGAGCTCCCTCCCTGCCAAGGTTTCCTCTAAGGACTACTGTATGGGATTCTTCAAGAAAAAAGTTATTACATTTTTAAAGGGTTGGCAACGTGCGAGTGATATCCCCGTGTTGCAAGCGCCTATAGGGTACGGTGACCGCTTAAAATCAGGCGGACCATGAGCTTGGCAAACAAGTGGTAAAAAATATCGAAATTCTATCATAAAATTTTATCCCAAATTTTGCTTTTTTGACCGATGATTTTCAAAAAATGGTGAAACACGTCAATCTTAATTTTTAACTGTAAGGCCAAAAACCAAGTTTTATTCATTTAGCTTCCAAAACTTCCAAACTTCCAACCCCTACTTACAGCCTTAGGGGATTATTCTTGTGCACAATTTCAAATTATTGTCGCAGTAGTTTGGGCTGTACGTTGATATATTACTCTTTTATATCATATACAGAAACATGATGAACAGAATGAAAAGATATTGTTCATATAAAAACCTGTTTTTTAAATGCGTTAATACTAAATTTTATTAATTTCAACATTTTTTTTCTGGCAATTACAAAACAAAATAATTTTAAGTACTTACATTTTATTAATTTCATAAACTAATAACTACAAAATACTTTTATTACTTTCCGAAAATAACAATTTTTACTTTGTATTACAGAATTTTACAAATCCTATACAACTTTCCTCGAATTTATGAGTAGGGTAATACATCAACATATAAAGCTTACTAAAGATTACAAAAAGTTTTATTAAAGAGGGAAGATAAAACACTACTTGTCATTACAGTGTAGAATTAGTGAAGTTTACTTATAACAGACATCCCATCGTACCGCTACGAATCAAAGTTGACCTCACGCGTCCTACATCGCGCTATTAAAGTTTCTTCGGTAGTTCGCATGTATACAAACCGAATGGTAAGTAAATGGACCAAGGCGTTCTCCAGGCATAAAATCTCACATGTTGGGGAATTCCCTTAAACCGCCGCTTAACAGTTGATGACCATGAGCTGAACAAATTTGACGCACCTTCCGCCGCAGCCCTTTATCTACCAGGTACACGAACCAGTTGTCAACCGTACCGTAGGTTCATCAGTAAGCGTGTTTACGTTATTTCATTCCAATAAATTTCTCTTGCTTTTAGTAAACAACACTGTTATTCCAACAAGACTAGTTTTATTCCCGTTAGTAAATACAATAAGTAAAACTCGTTGGTAACCGTCAGTGTAATTTACTTGTCCTCGGAATTACTAATATTTTAGTGATTATTGGTATTATTTACTTGTGGCTACTAAAGTTTTTTCACCGTATATGTTTAAATATTTGCTTATCCATTTTATACGGTTATTATGTCTTCTGCAAAGTTAGAATGCAGTGACTTATTTCCTTTCTTGATTATCTGGTTTATAAAGCACACATTTAGTCGAGAATCTCATTAAAAATATTTTGTACTATAACAAGACAAGTATGAAAACGAACAAAGGTCAAGTCAATAAAAATACCGGTGTTTCCCGACCATAGACAATATGTGCACAATCAATAAAAAATACCGGTACTCCCTGACCATAGACAATCTGTGTACAATGAGCGTTGTGTACGTCAAAAATATGAAGGTAGTCTGTGGTGGTGTGCTACTATTATCCGAGATAACAAGGCATCTCGAACGATTTTCACTAGTTTAGCATATATGTGAATATAAACTTGCTAAGAGCGTAGTTGACATGTCAGTAGTAAAGATTCCGTAGCTAATTCGAAAAGCTGTTTTCTAAAGTCTGCAAATCTATGAGCAAGAAATAATATCTCAAGCCACTAGTCAAGTATATCTTTTTAATAACTACTAATCTGAGCTAATTTTAAAACGCAAAAGAATGTTTGTGTTTATATCCTTTATTCGTAACGGAACACCCAGTTAACCCAGCCGAGTGTTCTCAAGGAAATAGATTTTCTGAAACCACGTGGCACTATTCCTTAAGATATGTAAGAAATACATGTATGCAAGAATGAATGCATGCATGCGCGTATATGCAAGAAATTTCTTACTTTAGCAAGGATATTTCTAAAACTGTTGAACGTATTTTTCTGAAATGCTGAAAAATCATAAATTTTGTCCATTTTCAATCTAGAATATATCTTGAAAAGTACTAAAGCAAGGGCATCTTATCACTGTTTACTACAGGCCTCGAACTAGCTTAATGCAGAATTTCGAAGGACACGAAAATCAGACATATCCATTCAACACAAATCATGAATTAAAAAAAAATATCAAATTAAAACACTAGAAAAATAAGTACTAACCACAACGCTTTATGTAACTTAGAGCGATGCAATTTAACACAAAGGCTGTTGGTATAACGTAGATGAGAACTAAAGAAAGGATTTAGCAAAATTTATCCCCTTGAGGTTGGAAGTTTGTATGTAAATCCGTCATTTTTAAAGCTAAATGTATAAAAATGGATATCTGGTCTTTAGGTTAAATAACAAGATTAACGTGTTTTAGTTTTTAGAAAATTTGTATGAGATTTTAATATTTAAATAGGTAATAGGTAACAATATTCAAAGTTTTATTTTTCTAAATCCCAAGGACGAAGTTGTGGGAAAATACTAGCAACCTGGAAGTTATATTTTAAATTAAATTAACGCGCTGACATTTTGCTACAAAAACGATAAAAGATATCTGTGACGTCATTCCTACCAATCAGCGTTGCCAGATTTTTTTTTTGCCAAGTCGGGTTTTAGAGTGAATAAATAATAGTTTAAAAAAACTAAAAAACACGCTTTTTATAGAAAACCGAACTAAAAAATAGAAAATAAATTTTAATGAATTTAAATTAAGAAAATAGTGTTAAAAATTTCATTGAATATAAATTAATAATAGTATGAATAAAAAAAAAATTATTTTATTTTAAAAGAGCCTTCTTCAACCGTCTGTGCTTGATGAAATTGTACAGTATATGTCTTCTATAAAATACCATACAGTGTGAGATTTTTCTTTAAAGAGTGAGCTACTCTTCTACATATAAAAAAATCAAGTCTCACAGAATTTATATTTTTGATGTAACATCTTGCTTCTTGCTAAATTTCTAGGTCAGCGGGAAGTACCCCATAGGTTTTGACCTATTTGTGTCACAATATGCGACGAAAATGACCGTATTTTGGGCAATTTTGTTTATTGTATTGACTTAGAAGCTTTTTTTTTTTCAACTTTAAGCGACCGTAGACTTTGGTATTTGATATTAATTTCAACTTGATACCTCTACGCGTTCTTGAGTAAACGCGTCTTGACAGTCAACGTTTTTTTAATTTGTTTAACGAATTAACGAATTTCGGCTTTTCCCTATATTTGTGATCTAAGACTTCGCTTCGTGTCAAATTTCATGATTCTAGGACAATGAGAAACACCTACCCCATTGGGGTTTTGATTTATTTATGAATGCCAAAATATACGACAAAAATGGCCGTATTTCAGACATATTTTTTATTGCGTTGTCTAAGAAGCTTGATTTTTTTACAGCTTCAATGGACCACAAAACTTAGTATTTGATAATATTGTTATCGCTATTTTTTATCTAAAATCCTGATTTAGTATGATATGATATGTTCTTACTGTAAACTATCCTATTAATGAAGATTTTGACAGCTCTAAATAATTGTTCTTCAATAACCAGTTTGTTATAATCCGGTTGTAAGTTTTGCACCCACCTTAGTAGCTAAACGAAATTTACGAAATAAATAAGACCTAACTAAATGAGATTTTTTATTCGAGTAAGGAGTGAGTTTGGACCATGGTTACTACCACTAGACATTCAAATGACGTCACCGTGTCTTTCCAACCAATCAGGCTTCTGAAACTTCTGTATATTCCCCTCTGCTTAGTTTTGCAAGTATATATTTGGTACCTAGAGGTGTCTTACGCAGTATTTGTTTCCTCTATGGTGTTTAAAGTAGACATTTTTTGACTGCTACAGTTGCTCGATAACTCGAAAAGAAACCAGAAATTATTTGTAAGTATTTATTTATTGTCTGTTACCTACTAATACTTTTAAGATTTATACTTTGTATCAATTAAGACGATACACACCTGTGTGTTTCTGATGTTCTTGTGACACTTACGGTGCAATGCAAATGGCCGTCCTGAGTTGCATGCGGTTTTATAGCCGTTTTTGCATGACGAAGCTATTTGTAGTCAGAACGCCTTTTAGTTACTCTGAACTGGTGTTTCCATTTTTGGTAGATTGTCTACCTACTAATTCTTAATTATTACTAGCAGTTTTTGTGCCCCTTTAAAGTTACTTTTAGCAAAAACCTGATAAATGTGTGCAAGCGAGGTATCAATGCCCTTGTAAATGAAAATTTATCAATCGTGGTTTTAGGGTTAACTAACGCACACTTATCTCTCTGGCACCAGATTAGCATTGTTTTAACTACATACTTTATCGCGATAAACTGTTAGGTGGCGCGGCTGAAGTTAAAGCGATGCCATAGCTAGAAGTAATTGTGATAAGTGTAGGTTTACCTTTAAACTGATGACGCGTCTTAATAATAGTATGTACCTAGGTAATTAGGTACCTCAGTACAAACTTGAACCGGACAAAACTCTGATTGTCGGATTGTTCATGTTATTGTTGTCTAAGTTTTAAACGACCTGTCACTTTATAGAAAAATGTGAGCCTAACGTTTGTCGATTGGTCGTTCAGAACCTCAAGAGTAGCAACTCAACAATCCGAGTTGCGTCCGATTGTAGTTTCTGAATACTCCCCAATATTCAACGTTTTCCACAAAAAAATGCAGGTAATGGGTCTTCTTGCTGCATTGGTCGTGAATATAGTAGGAGGCGCTGTGATCTACGGCACGGGCGGGCTCGGCGCCGCTTGGGTCGCGCCCATGCTGGGGTTCGGCAGTAGCGGAATCGCCGCAGGGAGCACGGCGGCAGCAGCGCAGGCGTTTTATGGGAACGTGGCAGCAGGCTCCGTCATCTCGCAGCTCACTGCCGTCGCAATGGCGGCGCCCACACCGTGAGTAAAAAATAATGCCTAACCACTGACTAGGTAGGTATATAAGTATTATATAGCCAGTAGTTAGGCCTAACATACTATAAAGTAACCGTTTTCAGTTCAGATCGTGATGGTCAAAATATGACAACCATTTTCGACGTCATTTTTTTTGTTTTAAGGCTGCGCATTACTTTAATGTGCAGTTTTCTGCTCGTTTTTAAAATTGATTCCACTGTCCTATTGCAAGTTTCAGACTAGAAAAAAATAGCATGCCTTTCTTAATGCTTTAACTAGCAAATAACTGTCTTTGTTTTGATACACTTGTTAAAACATAGCTTTAAAAAAATAACGGCCGAAACTCTCGTTTTTCTATTTTTAATTCATAACTCATTATCAACTTGTAGTGGTAACATAATTTATTTCATAAAATGTTAAGTAACTTTAAAGCTAAAAAACTACTGTAATAGATTCTTTATATCTTATGTGATATTACTGTAAATAATTATTTTCCACTTTTTACGCTAAGATGTACGCCTATCTATAATATATTTTTGCCACTGAAAAATGAGCTTTATTTGCATGGGCGTAGCGAGGTGCCCATAATCAGAACGAATTTGCTCTAAATGAATATGTTTACTATATTAAAATGACATTTTCTATCAGGTCTGCCCCCCCCCTAGCAAACGGAATTTTGAGGTCCATTTTTATATTTACAAAATATTTTATTTATTTTCAGGTAAACAACTTAGTAGACTGAAGACACACTGTGTTTTATTCTTCTCACTAAATAATTTATAAACAAATAAATGGCTTTAGTAAGTTCTTGGTTTTATTTCTGCAGTATATTCATTAGTCTGGTCAACTCTTGTCTGATTTTAATATAGAAAATATTAGTTGCGCCCACTGCTGCCACATAACATTATTATTTGAATGTGTTAGATTCAATCTCGAGCAAATTATGCGGGAATCTCTTTATCGATAAGCATCATCTAGCAGAATCGTGTCAAAAACACCTCACTTTTTGGTGTTTTGCTTTTTGCTCATATTTTAATAATATACTTAGATGTACTAGAGTATAAAAAAATATTTAAATAACGACCGTCCGAATCCTTTAAAACCTTTACACTCTGCCACTGTGCTTTACGAAACTTTTGTCTAAAGAAACTGTTTTGTAGCTTTGTGTAATTTGTCATTTGCTAACACATAGGTACTAAATGTCAGTTTTGCTCTGCAGTCACCCACAGCACACACTTTCTTTTATACTGCATACATTTGTGGTGTTTTACAGATGTGACAAGTTTTTTCAATTTCAACTTTACGTTAATATCATTTATTACCCACCCCGTTAACACACCTCTCTCGCGTAGGTAACTGACCAGTATAATCTTCTCGAAAGCAGAAAATTACTTACTCTTAAATTAATGGATGCTAATATTCGTCCAAATTTGGGCACTAAAGCTTATGCTATTAAAGTGACGTTTTGTTGAACGACATTATGCACATTATGTGTTTAAAGTCAATAATACAAAGAGAATGAGCCAAGATTTGTACAATGTGTCACACAAAATGTTAGTTTTTTTAACTTTGCTGGATTATTACATCAAACGCTTTGAAGCAGCGAACAGAACGCACATTTACTCAAATCAGGCAACTAGCGAAACCATCATGCATGTACCTGTAGCAGGTTTCGACATGCTTAATCTTGCCATTTGGTTAAAATTGTAAATCAGAGTTCAATAGGATTCTAGTAGTTCATTTACATATACAATTACGACACTTATCCTCGAAGGGGTAATTAGAAATATTACGAACGTATGGTGTGAGTATTCACGTTTCATTATATTCCGTCGGGGCGTCCTATAGAAGTGATAGTCACGGGTGCGTTTATTGCTGCATCGTGAACTAACTAGAGTTAGATGGTGCAACTTTGCAAATTGTAAAATATTGGTTTACAACCGGGACCTTCGACATGGCAGCCGTTTTTTTTTATTACCTTCTCTTTGGGTAATAATGGGTTCGAAAATGGAAAATCGAAATTGCTGAATTTGTTCTTTTACGATTTGAGACCAGGAGAATAGTTTGAGACTATATTTAGGAGATACCAACATTTCAAGTTTCTAAGTCACCTGCACTGCAAGTAGTCAAAGTTTATTTTTACTAACTTGTCTAATTTTAAACACTTTATACAAATAAAACTATTATTTAGGCTCAAATTAGAAAAGCTGCTAAGTAATAAACAGTACGTGAGTTTTGTTGTGGTATCGGCAATGAATGGCGACAAACACTATCATTGGGGATCGGATATCTTGAGAATGATATATGATGGATATGGTTCATCAACATCTCAGTTGATTCCCCTTCACCCGGCCATTTGTAATTTTTTTTATCCATATTAAATCTATTTTACGAAACAATAATTCGGTTTTCGTATGAAGTGTCCAAGGTGTGCCCGCAGACAAAACTTTATCAAAAAAAAAAACTTCAGATACCATTATAACGGTGTTTATTATAAAGAGTAGGTGTGCTTCTTTTCCACGCCGAGCCTCCTGGACGTGAGAAGGTGAAGCCGAGGGTTGTGGGCCGCTCGGTATACGTGCTCCAGCGACACCAGGGTCTTTGAAGACGACGACCTGGAACAACAAAGCTGCCAAAATCATTTCAATGCAACTTCCAATCTCCCAAACAAAATGGGTAAGACTATATTAATTGAGAAGTTCTTAGGATCAGACTACCAGTCACTGTCACCGAAATTACATAGCTATGCAAAATTCCAGTTAAATAGGACCCCAGCAAGTGTGAGAAATTTTGACTGTCACAGACACTTATATGACTACTTATAAGTGATTGATAGAATATGGCACAGACATAAAATGGTTACACAGTATAAAATATTTTATAATAAAGTAAATGCCACTCGATTGTCCGACCTTTCAAAGCCTCTGACTTGGCTTGACGATCGCTTATTTATTACCCTCGAGGGTACGGAGAAGTGAGAATGCGTTTAGGGTGAGATGTTTGTTTGTTTGTGCCAACCAATGTGGCCATTTATTTCCAAACTAATAGTCCAATTTTGATGCGGTTTTCAGTATTGGGTTCGTGGTTGTTTGGTGCTGGTTCTTAGATAGGTGTTAATGATTTAAAAATTTAAGTCAGGGGACTTAACCAGATTATTAAACTTAATGTCAGCCCCCGCGGATATTCTTTGGTTGTTTATTTAGTTAATAGGTAGTTGAATGTGTCATTTGTTATTGCCACATCTACAAGAAACAAAAATGCACGTAAGGAAAGGAAGGAAGATTGATACTTCATTGTTTATGTGACCAACTTCGCGAGATTAAAAAAAAAGTTTTTTACGTTTATTATCTTTCGTTACATAATCTGATCTGATTAAGTCAGGGGTTTTTAAATTATTTTATAATTTTTCGATTACGTTTTAACCGTCGTGGGTTTTCTCAAAATGTTTAATTTTGCTTTTTATTATTATACATATTACATACCCGGTCCAAACAGGCGGGACCCTCGTCGTGTGGTGTGTCTCCGAGAGCTTCACTGCGAGCGCTGATCGGACCAGATCCTCAGCAAAACTCTTCATCGCTGACAGCATCATCGCGTGAACAGCACTAGAATGTCACAAACAACCGGTTATTAACTACTTCTGAACGGTTATTTTAAGGCTCCAAAAACCTAATAGATGTTTCATAATAATAATAAATATTTTTGGATATAAAACTGGTTCCAAACATTTTCCAAACTAAAGCTATACCTCAAAGTAAAGATTAGATCCGACGAAGCCGTCTAGACAGGGTAATCGTGCGGTAAGTGCGGGTCGAGGGAGCGACCCCAACTACTCTCAGTATCTCAAACCTGTGTTTAGAGGTTGTCGTGTTTTGTGTTAGACATTATGGCACATAACAGTTGCACATTGTCTGTCTTCTTCCGATAAAACATTTTATTTCGGGTTTTCTATACCTTTTTTCTTTTTTGTTAGTTTATTTGTTTGTTCTTTTTTTTCGTGTTTATTATTATACCCTGCCTTTATTCTTTTTCATTCGTTATTATACTTCTGGTTTTTTCTTTTATTAGAATTCTTCGATTTTTTTTTTCCTTATTAATTTTAAGTTAAGGTTAAAAAGAAGGTAACGACCAAACTAACAAAAGAACAAAAAAAAAAGAACGAGAAAGAAACACTTAAAAATATGAGTAAAACATAATTTCAGAAAATTATACTAACTTTAAAACTCTACTAAAAAGGAATAAGTAAACCTTACGCAAGCACGCACATGGAACATTGAGCTAAGCGTTTTCTACTCCTTCCGTTAAACCGACACGACGTGTTTCTCTAGTGATTGGTACTACACTACACACTTAACAATCTATATCTTGAAAACTACTGAACTGATTTTGATTAAACTTGAACTGTTCCCAAGTTGAACGGTACCTAAATTAATAAAAAATAATTATGAAAATCCGATCAGTCTTAAGTTTCTAAGAAATACGTGGTTAAGCATACATACATACATAAACTTAAGAAATTTGGCACACCTGTAGGAGCTCACACAGACTAACATATGAAAATTATACAGTTCTAAATATTATTTATTACATACATATGGGTCAAATTGATAACCTCCTTAAAGAAAAACAAAGAAGAAAAAATATCAATTTAAAATAAAAACAAAATTTTAAACAAATGGCATAGCAACGTCGTCAGACTGTCCATTCGTCAATCTGTATGTGATAATTTTACCAACTGTCTATCGATTCCGATTAAACTATAAAAAGAGTGGAGGCACAGTTTATAATGAAATTATTAAAACTTATTTTTAGGGAAGCTCTCAATACATAGAATAGAACTGTGTATTAATAAAAACATAAGCTTTGTATCTACAATACTTTTAACGAAAATCATCTCACAAAATTGGTTATCAAGATTTCTAGACATCCTCATTATATCTCTTACTACAAAATCCAAAGTATATTATATTTTGTGACAACCTAAACGGCGTTTAAAGGCTGACGCCGTTGTGCCACTGTATACTTTTCTCGAGATCAAAGGCTTCGGAATACTGTATATCCTGTGGTTGTACTATGGATATCAGACAACTTTTTTATTGTTACTTATATACATAAATACCTACATATAATATATAAAAAAAACACCCAGACTCGAGACACACAAATATTCACAAAAGCGTTTGATGTTATAGATGATAACACTATTTTAGAAAAACTGAAGTTTCATAACATAGACAATAAAGCGCATAATCTCTTCATCGTCATTTTCATCAAACTGAATACAGTGTTTTGAGATTGATATGAGTGGACGTAAAGTCAGATCAAGGGCTAGTGCTTTATCACTGGGTATACCTCAAGGCTCATCCCTGGGACACACTTTATTTTTGAATTTTATTAACGACTTGTACTCCTTAATTAGCGATGGTACAGTTGTTTGTTTGCTGACGATACGACAGTGTTAGTAAGTTCACCTTCATATGATCAGCTCAACACCGTCATATACAAAGTCTGTAGGCAACTACATGACGATCTCTTATGTGACTTAAATTAATAATATTGATTAGTAATATATGAGGATATAATGATAAAAAGGATATATTTAGATTGTGGCATGAAATAAAAGGAAAGGCAATGGATTTGAAAGTTTTTTAAATATACAAAGATGCTGATATTCTATTCTGGCATTTGTGATCTATCATAACACATTCTATCTCAAAAGGCTATTCGGATACCTGATATGATGATATATTCAATTCCCTAAAGACTATTTTGATATCTGACAGCACATTGTATACACAAAAGGACATTGCGATGTTGGCCATTTTAAAAAACACAAAATAGTGTTCATCACATGAAGATTTCCTACATGGAGATAATAGCTATTTAGTTTCTTAGTATACTTTTTATTACATATGCGTATGTTGCAACTATTTCTATAAAAACACTAAAAATAAAATCTTACCTATAAGAGTAACCGCTTCCAACATCTTCATTCCGCAGCTCTACTCCAATATCCGCACACTTTCTCTCTATAAACAAAAACCTAAGTCTATCATCCTCGTTTTCCACTGGCAACACTGATAAACTACCACTGTTTTCCGGTAACACATCTTTTTTTACCCTTACAGGTAAATCACACTTCACTATATCAATTTCTTCATCAGAGTCAGTTAAATTTATGGATTCTGATAAAGAATTGTTCATAAAATCTTCGCTTTTGAATAATGTTAAACTGTTTATGTCAGATGCGTTCCGATAGATCTCCTTGATGTTGGATTCTATATTTCTAGAACTTTCTGGACCGTTCCACAATGGCCACTCATTTGTTATTTTATCTGATTCCATTTGCATGGCTTCTTGCCTTAACGGATAGAACCCATGTAACCTTGAGTATATTAGAATTTGTTTTGTTCTCCAAATTGTTTTTTCAGTTTTTAAATGTTTAGTTAGGATTTTGTTGATTAATTTTGCTCTTGACCACTGTAAAAATAGAATAGATAAATGTTAAGTTGTTAACTATAGCTGCTTGGTCTTCCCACTGCAGGTAAAGCCCTCAAAAGAATGTATCAAAAGCTTAAAATCTAATCACTCCCTTCTTGAAGAACTCCATACATAATTATTGTTGCCTCTGTTCCGTCTCGTTTTATGCCCCCACTATAAATATTACTCACTACCTGATCACTGGTGTCATATGATATTACTGTAGTTTCTAGGGAGTTAATAGAGCACTCCAAAGACCAATTTAAGTAGGAATTTTATGACTATGTCGTTAACTTTATAGCAGTCGGCGTGCGAGCGACCAGGGGATGCACCATGTGCAATGATCATCCGTTGGTTGCCTGGTTTTAGTGGAGTGTATGTGTGTGAATACATATTTGGATAGATGTTGTGGACTTGATGGCTTACGTCCTGCAACAGGTGTTACCAATCAGCCATTCCAAAACCAATACCTAAATAAAAAAACCTTTATTCATAAAAAAATGTGAAAATATATAATAATGATTTTTTACTCCTATTGTACGTAACATGCACTAAAATCAGATCACGTTTGACATTTGTGTGAACTCGGTTGTGCTAGAGCAGTAGTACTAAACCCACCTTAAGTCTTGCTTGTTGATTGTTACATTAGCCTTGCCGTACACTTTGACTCAATTATTTTAACACTGTTTAAAAAAATACCGAATTTAATATGATAGATAAACGACGTGGCTTTCTTAACCCGGCGTAAGTGAGGTCGTGTATGCCATACCCGAGAAGTTTTTAAACGCAGATTATTTAATGTTATTATTGCCGTTCGATTTCTGTCGTTGCAGTAGCTGGAGATAAAGGTGCGAGGTGTTAGTTATAATACTGTACTAGTAAAAAGACAGAAAAATAATGCATTGCTGTACTAAATGTGAGAAGCCAATAAGTTTGGAATACGCGATTTTAACGTGCGGAGATTGTGCTCATTCGTAGGTGTAACTTTAGTGCTATGTTACATGATCATAAGACGTTTTAGTTTCTTTTTTTTGGTAATAATTATTGGAATATACTACTGTTACGTTGATTTACCAAAGGAGTTAATATTTTGTTAGATTTTTATGCGAACAGAAGTTACACTTACTTGTATTTTTCAAATGAAGTTAGATATTTTTTCTGTATAATGTTGGTATATTATATCTTGATGAATGGATCCTATCATTGATATTTCTCAAGTAAAAATGATATTAAATCATGTATAAAAAATTGGACATTAAAGTTTCAGGTAACTCCTACCCGCCTCAAAGCTGGTGTGACAATTTCTCCCGTCATTTACGCCGGGTCAATACCCTTATGGTAGGGCCACATTAAGACTTAATAACTAAAAGGCCTCAAAATAAAAATTACAGCACTTCTACACATTTTTTAAATTATGTGATCTTATTATTTACATTAATATACTAACAAACCTCTATATTTCTTCTCTTAGCGAAATCATATTTCCAATAGGTATCTTCCTTTTCAACAATGAACGGAAAACTTTTAACTATATCGGGATCTCTTGCCATTTCACTTATCAACGGTATCCTCTTTAGCAAATAATTGACTGCAACCCGAACACAAGTAAATCTTTCAACGGCACAACAAAGTGAACTATATAAATTTTTCTCCTGCTTTACTACAATTTCATTATCATTTTTTATTTCCTTAATTTTTTCACTTAACTGAGTGGAATTATGCACATTTGTATTTGAATGTGAGTTAGACCATGTGGTTCCTAAATAACAGTGATCATTTTCTATATGTCTGTAGGTATTCTTCATTTTCAATACATTATGAGTTTCTTTCTTTGTTAAATTTTCACTTTTCAACAAACTTTTCACTTCTGGTTTCAACAGTGAAACTCCACCTTTAGGTTTCCGTACATTTTTCAAACCATTTGGTTTTATCGGACTTATTTTTGCTGTTTTAATATTTCCTTTTGAATTTATAACAATTTCCTGCACTTTTGTTAGGTCTAAATGTCGATCCATTTCTAAATAATAAATTTTTCCTGTTGTAGGATCCATATATTTCATAATCCGTTTCTTAGGCGATATCTTTTGATTTAAAATCTCATCTGGTAAATTTTCTATACTATTTTCTGTAGATATTCCACTCGGATTCACACACCAATCTTGAAATGGTTCAGTTTTAACCATTTGTGTAACAAATCCACAGTTTCCTCCATTCGTGACATCATTACTTAATATACCATCTTCATTATAAACAATTTCTTGTTTGATATTTCTTTTTGTTATAACATTGCTTTCAATTAAATTGTCTAAATCAGTTTTCGATTCACTAACTTCTTTTTTAACTGGCTTTATGATCATTTCGTCTACATCTAATTCTGTCGTATCAGATGTAAAGAAGTCCATCCAATTTTCTGTTTTTTCTTCATTGTTATCTATATTAGTATTATTTTCCGTTTTCACAGGTTCTTCCTTTGTATGGAATTCTATCTGTGTATGTTCATTCTCTTTATGTTCATATTTTACCATTTCCTCTGTACTGTATAACCAAACATCTACAACAGTTTCGGCACCTGGAAAATTTGTTTCTTTTTAGTCTGTTATGTATTAAAAGTCGGGTAGACGCTCAACATGTCTATTCCAAACAGTAACAGCGTAAGCGACGTGTAGTTATCCATACAAATATTGTAAATGCATTTAAGTGAGTGTTTAAGCAAGCAAAGCCATTGAAAAAGGCTATTGGACTTTTATTTTTTTATACACAAAGGTGGCAAACAAGCTAAAAGCCTGACTGATGTTAAGCGGTCGCAGTAGCCTATAGGCACTCGCAACACCAGGGGCATTACTCGTGCGTTGCCGACCGTTCAAAAATCTAATCTCTCCCTTCCTACTACTGTATACTGATCGTACCTAAAGTCTGCAATCCAGTATAGTTCCGATCAAGTTTGATGGTGTGTTCAACAGTCGCCGGACGGTTTCTGTCGGGGAGAGCAAAGTGGAGTTCGATTTTGGCAGGAAATTCCCCCCAGCCACGACGCGATATGTGGTACGGTGGTTTACTGAAAATATTTGAAATGAGATATATAAGCAGAAGGATTTGCATCAAAGATATTAGGCCAAATATTTAACTGAAATACAGGTGACACACAATAATTGACAGTAATATTGAATACTGAATAATATTGTGTTTTTAACACATTTTTTTTCAACATAATCGGACCTATTAAATACACAAATTTAGATTTACTTCATTAACAAATTTTGTATCCGGTCCCTGGTCTTTCATTATTGCTACTCATTATTTTAAAGTTAGTTAATCCTGACTGATAATATATAAAGCCACTGAAGTCCATATAGCTGCATCAGAACAGTGTTGCGGCAATGTGATCACCACCTGTCGCGCAGTAATTAAGTGGTTGGTAAAAAGAGGCTTTTCCCATCATTAAAGCGTGTATATCCAGAAATTACATTACCTAATAAATAAAACTCAAGATACATGCATACAAAAATAATGAATACCTTGATACTAAAATCTTTACTGCTCAATTCCAATAATAACATGTTAACTACCTTGATACACAATACTATCATCTATATATGTATAGTTATAGTGTCATCTATAATTTAATATGAAGTATGACTCCCATATTTATTCACTCAAAAAGTTGACACTCAATCCATACAAAAACTGCTCTATACACTCATACTTATTTTATTTATTTATTTTATATCGTTCAATTTATTTATATGAGTATGGAACTCTCGCTCGATTTGATACACAAGACAGACATGCAAATTGACATATTGAATAAGCATGTGATGTGACACACATAAATATTTATTAACTTAAAACTTAAACACCCAATAAACAAACAAATACTAACATTCTTTATCATATAAACTCTAACCAAACATAAAATTACTCTATAGTATTTGTATACTAACTCATTTCATTAATTTAATCAATAATTGTGTATGAAACACAAATACACACTACTACTTAGTATGCACATTTTATAATTTATTCGCACAAATCCTTATTTACTTAATACTCAAATACTTACCTCATATATATCACTCAATACACAAGTACTTAATAAATACACAAATACTTACCTGACGCAATATACAATACATAAATTTTGACTCACTCAATATGTACAGTGTGATGAGGTGCATAGGAATGATGCAACCTGACAGTGACAGCGGTCACAACCGCCGCTATATCCGGTTGCTGTGGCGAACCTCTCACGTAGAGCAACCATTTATGTGTCGACCGATCGAGTTGAGACGCCGCTGGGGCGTACTTTGATGTGTTACCTGAAAAATAAGTTAGTATCTATAAAATGGTTTAAGTTAACAAGTATATAACTCTTAATTTTTTATCATTTTCTTAGAGAGGAAAATAAGTCTCCTACTTTATTTATACTTAAATTGTCAATATTCATAAGATTTTAATTGTAATTTTTTTGGTTAATAATAATATTAATAATATAGTATGTGCTAACTGAATAAATATTAGTTACGAATCAAAACCTAACAATATTATAAATTGGTTATTTGCAATTAGTTTAGGTAACGCATCAGTCGTAATGTATCAGTAGATGTTCATAATATCCCTAATCTCCTCTTCGGGATAACTGTCATGATACTATATAATATTCCATCAATGTAAATTTTTTTTATAGCAAAGATGCATAAAGTTTACCATTTTAAATAATTAATTAGTAGAGCACTTACATGGAATGTAAGGATTTGCAGGTTCAAGTCCGGGCTTGAGGTTAAGTTTTTGACTGCATCTTTGCTATGAAAGTATTTATTTATATTGATGATGTAGCCATAGGTATGGCATGTATAATATATTTTCTTCTAAGACTCTAACCTTCAAGGAGTCACAAACGAAGAAAGATTATTTTTATGTATTTATATTGTATTTCTTAATTCTATGAAGATTTTGTGTGTTGTAAGATTGGTGTATAAGAAAATAAACTTACCAATTATAATCCTATACCGATACTTCATCTTGTTCCTTGTGACTTCGTCCACAGTGAGCACATTATGTAATTTCGGTTCTAAGTGTCTTGGAATCTTCTTAGGTTTGCTGACCGGTTCTTCTGTAACCTTCTCTAGTTCTATTTTGGTATCGGGACGGAGGGTTTTGGTTTTATCCGCTGCTATGGTGTAGTTACGAGTTTGGAGCATGGCCTGAAAGAATTCCAGTTTTAATTGTTTGTAAATTTTATATAACCTCATAAAAAAGCCAACGCTTTTGGCAATGAGTAATTTATTTGAGGGCCAAAAGGATAATATTTAACACCGAAATTTTAAAAACCGGTGGTCCAACACACAACTTTAGTTTAATATTGTCCTCTGTGCCCCAATTAAACTAAATACCTATAGGGTAGTTTGCAGATTTTACAAGGCATCAGATTTAAATGAAAATAATTAATTACGTGTTGAAGTATATACTAGAAGAACCTACGTGACTACTGAAAAAAATTACCTCGATAGAGAATTTTGTCGATATTTTGCAGATATTTAATAATTTACGAAACCAAATCAAAATTATACATTTTTGTTCTGTTTTTTTAAGATAATTGTTCTATTTAAAAAGATTTGTGCTGTAGCAGAACATACGTTAGCGCAATATGTAAGGAGACAATTGCAATACTATTTAAGGCGACGCAGTAGTAATTTTTTTATATTAAATCGGGGTCCGCGCCTGGCAAGCCTCTTACACCCCGGTACCTCACGAGGCTTACGATCGACAGAGGAGCTCGCCCTGTGCTGTCATAATCACACAACTCGCGCTGGAACATAGACATAGAGTCTCCTTACCTTTTTTAGTAAGAAATATTCATAGATAGATATTTAATTACTTGTAATAATATAGAAAATGTCCCAATACTGTTTATGAGATATATATGTATGTACTGTTGTCACAATCTAATAGGTCCGTTTTGACGTTCCTCGTTTATTATGAGCAACTAGCTTTATACGCACGTACTAACAAAAATCGGATACGAAGGTGACCAACTAACTCCGGAACTCATGTCTGCCCAAAATTTCTTCTTTTTCTATAAGATCAGTTTTTATTTTATTGTCGCCATATCATATGAACATTGTTTTTTTTTTACAAAAAGCATTTGCCCTTGCACTTGAAAATAATAATCCGAGTTTTGGTTAATCACTACTTCACCATCTTTGTTTTCCCTATAAAAATAATTTTGTTGTCGTAAAATAATCTTGAAATTGAAAAGAGCGCCACGAGACATTTTATCTCTACAAACATATCACTTGTCCATCAGGAGTCGACCAAAAAATAGATGTTTTTGGGTGCGAATTACTGAGAGTAATTTTGAATTATATAGACAAATAATATTTTTACATACAGTTTCTGTACACTCCTAAATAGAATTCAAGTTTAAAATCTAAACATAACTTAAACATCAAAACAAAATGGTGGAAAAGATCATCTTGTCAAAAGGCGCTAAAACTAATGTTTGAGTAACATTTACACAATAAGTCTTATAAAACTAAGGAACGGTTACAGGAATTTGTGGGAGTATTTTGTTAGCAGAATGACATTTGTTTGTTTTTTTTTTTTCATTTTAGATTACGCTTTCAAAATGTCGACTAATATTATTTTATTTTCTTGTTAATTAAAAGACGACTCCATGGGTTTACTCTGTTCTCTATATTGTTTTCTGTAATTAATTTTACAGGTACTCATTGATATTCTCTTTCCGTGACAGTTAGGCCACGTGACCAACCCAAGCTCAGCTTTTATGTATCAAGAAAAACTCTATGATTAAATTGACGATGCCAATCAATAATGGTCCAATCCGAATCCGGTTTGGGTATAATAAAATTAAAACCTGAAGTTTTATGATTTTAAAAGGTTAACAGGTACATTAGGAATAAAAACCCCTAAAATGATCCCGATGGCCAGCTACCCCCAAAAAATGGTGGGATGAAAAGAGATGGGAAAAGGGTTTTTTTTTTCAATTTCTGGCTTACTGTGACGTCCTTTTGAAAAATGACCTAATAAAAATCAACAAGTTTTGTAGAAGACACTTTTTACTATAAACTCAAAATTTTCGAGATATTGCAAATATAATAACCTGTATTTTAATTTTTTCTTGATTTTTTATTTTTTAGTTCCGCATGAAGTTTCTGATTTTAATGAAATTAGAGGTAAGTAATCTTCAAAATAGATAGAATTAAAATATTGAGCCGTTTCTGAGAAATGTTACGGTCTCGGAAGACCGAAAACTACTTCCAACTTCAAGTGACTGCTTACATTTAAGGTTTATTTTTTTGTTTAATATTAAGGTAAGGCTTATAGTTGTAAATTTTATTTTTATTAGTAGTGTAAAATAAAAATCTACACAAAACTTGAAAAATGTTTTTGTATTTGTTTTGTTGTTTGTAATTGTTTGTACAATTTATATGGTTTTATTAAAAAAAAAAAACCGTATGCAAAAATAAGAACGAATAATAAATGACTGCACTTAAAATATAACAATTATTTAACTATAAGCAGACGGAACTCATTTTAGGGTAACTACTATACGAGTATTTTGAGCTTTTATATTTTTTTTTCATTATTATTTATAAAAATAGACTTTCTATTTAAATTATGCTCGTTGTTGTCTCGTTCCTTGATGATGAAGAATAACTAATGTAGTCCCGGTCTGCAGTGTCTGGCGCTACACAATTTTAAAGCTAAAAGCAAAAACTGAACGCAGCCCTAACACACCACCGCTGTCTATACTCTGTAATGTCATTCGGTCATTTGTGTCGAAACGGCGCTGCGTTTTTTCGTAAAAAACATTTTGTTTAAGGGTTTATAACGATTAATTGTATCTAAAAAGACAAAAGATGCCAAAGAAAAGAACCTCAGAAGAAAGCAGAAAACATTTATTAGCAAAGATACGTAAATTGGAAAGTCGGATAATGAACTTATCCGATTCGGATAAAGAAGGTAAGGTTATAAAAAGATGCAGATCTCTAGATACTCCATTCTGTAGTAAATTATAATATTCTCATTAGTGATTTTTAAGAGGCCTAAGGGACATTCTGCGGGAATGTACGTGGCCAATACCCATAAAATCTTACAATCGCTAGAGGGGTGTACTTTAGGTACACACGTGATTCGTAATATATATATATGTCTAGGGGCATTCTGCAGGAATGTACGTGGCTAATACCCATAGTCTTAGGATCACAAGAGGGGTGTACTTTGGGTACACACATGATCCGTAATATACATGTCTACTGCAGGAATACAAGGATAAAAAAAAAAAAAAAAAAACAAAAGTAGACACTACTTGCGTATTTCTTTGCAGAGATTGAGGAAATGGAGGAAGGTGAGATTATGGAGATGGATAGTGGTTCACAACTTGATGAAAATCTCTATGAAGGTTTTTTGGAGGAAGAGAATAAAGAACAAATAATTGACGAGGAACAGAAAGAAGAAATTTTGGATGAGGAAGTTTTAGATATTTTAGGCATGGCCCCAACTCCTACTCCAAAGAAAGAAACTCTGCATAAGGATATTGCAGAACGATGGACCAATATTTTAGTCAAAGGATTAAAGAAGGAGGATAAAGAGGGTATCAGCATGGATAACCCACCTTTTGAAAATGTGTCGAAGATGGTTGCCCCTAAGTTAAATAAGGAAGTGATGGCGGCCTTAAATGAAAATGCAAAGAAAAGAGATCTCCTAATAGAGAATAGACAAAAACAAATATCCACAGCACTAGCATGTATTGGCCAGGCCCTTCAGCTCTCGTTAGGTAATATCCAGGAGCAAAAGCTCAAGATTATTAAGAAGATAAATGAAGCAGGCAGATTATTGTGTGACTCCCTTTACATAGACTCAAGAGGTCGTCGTAAATTAGTGCTATCTGTAATAAACAAAGATCTGAAAGATTTTGTGTCAGGGACAGAACCAGGTGAATTTCTGTTTGGAGATGATCTAGCAGAGAAGATAAAGACTGCTAAAGCGGTTCAAAGATCCGCTAGGGATTTAAAGATGAGTGAAGAAAAGAAAAAGAACTTTATTAACAGAGCTGAGAATAAGAATAAATACAATAACCAAGCTTTAAACTGGCGGGGCTCTCCTCAGGTGGGACCTTCTCCACAGCGGAAGTCCCAGAGGTCAGGAGGGCCAGCATTCAATCATTTCAATCGACAACAGACAGGGAAGAGGTTCGAGGACAGGACAGCCTCGAAGAGAGGGAGGAAATAAATGTTCAGGTAGGAAGAATTAGTTATTTTCTTCATAGGTGGAAACAAATTTCCAATGATCCTCTTCTACTAAAATGGATTCAGGGATACAGGATCCCGTTCAGGGAAATACCATACCAAAGACACATTCCCTTGAATGATAGTTTCCCTAAACATGAAGAGACCCAAATAAGGTCTGAGATTAAGAAACTATTAACTATGAAAGCTATTGAAATATGTACCCCCACAGATAATCAATTTTGTTCTCCTATTTTCATCATTAAAAAACCTAATGGTACTTTTAGGTTTATTTTAAATCTCAAAAAGCTTAACACTTTTGTCCAGACAGAGCATTTTAAGTTGGAAGATTACCGTACAGTGTGTAGACTTGTACAAAATAATTATTATATGGTGTCCCTGGACCTCAAGGACGCTTATTATATGGTAAAGATGCATGAGGACAGTAAAAAGTATTTAAGATTTTATTTTAAAGGGAAATACTATCAGTTTAATGTATTATGTTTTGGAATGTCTACAGCCCCATTAACTTTTACAAAGATTATGAAGCCGGTCATAGCATATTTGAGAGAGAGAGGCAATATTTCAGTAGTATTTCTTGATGATTTTCTGTGTATAGGTAGCAATTATAATGAATGTCTAAGCAACATGAACACTACAATGAACCTACTAACTAAATTAGGTTTTATTGTTAACACAGAGAAATCTGACTTTATTCCTAAACAAAGTTGTAAGTTTTTAGGCTTTATATTTAATACAATAGAAATGACTATCAGTATTTCTATGGATAAAAGACAAAACTGTTATAAGCTAATTTTAGAATTACTTTTGAGGAATTTCATTAGCATTAGATTTTTAGCCCATGTTGTAGGTAAGCTTGTATCTGTATGCCCTGCCATTAAATATGGAATTTTATACACAAAGGAACTCGAAAGAATTAAATTTCTGGCTCTAAAAAAGAGTAATAATAATTATGAAACAAAAATTTCCTTAAATAAAAAATGCAAGGTAGATCTAGAGTGGTGGTCTAAATCTATTATGAAATCTAACAATAATATAAGAAAACATGATTTCACATTAGAAATATTTAGTGATGCTAGTAGGACCGGCTGGGGAGCTTCCTGTGGTTTTAGAAAGACTGGAGGGGTGTGGACTAATAAAGAAATGAAACTTCATATCAACTCCCTTGAATTGCTTGCAGCCTTTTTTGCGCTTAAGTGTTTTGCATCTGACAGTACAGATTGTGAAATATTGCTTAGAATTGATAATGTTACAGCAGTATCTTACATTAACAGACTAGGTGGAGTTCAATATACTCATTTACATAGCTTAACTAAACAAATATGGCAATGGTGTGAACACAAAAATATATATATATTTGCCACATACATAAACACAAAAGAAAACGTAATTGCAGATTTCGAGTCGCGCAAACAACTAGATAATAAAGAGTGGGAACTAAATAAAGTATGTTTTAATCAGATAGTTTCAACCTTTGGAAAACCAACTATAGATTTATTTGCAAGTCGAACTAATGCAAAGTGTCAATGTTTTGTGTCATGGCAGCCAGATCCTGATGCATTTGCTGTTGATGCATTCACACTCTGTTGGTCTAACTTTAATTTTTATGCTTTTCCACCATTCTCTATGGTCCTTAAGACATTACAGAAAATAACAACAGACAAGGCTAGAGGTATTGTCATAGTGCCATATTGGAGTACCCAGCCTTGGTTTCCATTATTTAATAAATTGTTAGTTAGAGAACCAATTATTTTTAACCCTGCTAAGGATATTCTTGTTTTGAAAAATTCCAGAGATCCACATCCACTTCACAAGAGCTTAAGATTGATGGCAGGTTTATTATCAAGCAAACATTTTTAAAATCAGGAATTAATGATGATGCCGCAGAGATTATGATGGCATCACTATCTAACAACACATTAAAACAATATCAGCCTTGTATTGTAACATGGGCTAAGTATGCAAATAAAAAAGGCATATCATTAATTAATCCAGGTATTCCGGAGGTTATTACATATCTCACTAAAAAATTTCAGGAGGGCCTATCTTATGGTAGCCTTAATTCAATTAGAGCTGCATTATCATTAATAATGGGCTCACAATTAGGAACTAATGAAAAAATAATGAGACTTTTTAAAGGTTTTTTCAGATTGAGGCCTAGTGCTCCCAAATATAATTACACATGGGATGTATCGAGGGTTCTTACATATATTGAAGAAAACTATAAAAACCTAAGTAAATTAGAAATTATAACTAAAAAGACTGCTACATTATTAATTTTAGCCACAGGCCAAAGAGTTCAGACTCTTTCATTAATCAACATAAATAATATTAATATTATGGAGGATTCCATAACAATTAAGATCGATAAATTAATTAAGACTTCAGCACCTAATAAGTGCCAACCATTTCTAACTTTGCCCTTTTTTAATGATAGAATAAGTATTTGCCCTGCTAGGGCGTTGATTAATTACTTAGAACTGACTAAGAAGGTCAGGAATACAGATACTTTGTTTATATCCTTTAGAAAACCTTTCAAGAGTGTGTCTACCAGCACAATCAGCCGTTGGATTAAGAACTGTATGAAAGAAAGTGGCATAGACATCTCTGCATTTACTACTCACTCTACTAGACATGCCACAACATCCAGAGCTTTCAAAAGAGGAGTTTGTATCGATGAAATCAGAAGAACGGCTGGTTGGACTGGTGAATCCTCTGTTTTTGGTAGATTTTATAACCGTCCGATTATAAATAACTCTCAATTTGCAAAAAGTATCTTTAAGGAATAGTTAAGAAAATTAAGAATATGTGTGGCCTGATTAAATTAAGGTCTAGTATTGTAAGTGTTTTTGATGATTGAAATAAAAGACATTACTTTTTCATAAATATGTGGTTTTTAATTTTACAACTTGTCTGTGAACATCTACATTAGTTATTCTTCATCATCAAGGAACGAGACAACAACGAGCATAATTAATAGTCAAACGAACTTACCTGTATGTGAAGTTCGACTGTAATTATGTAAAGTTGTTGTCTCGTCCGAAGATGATGAGTCCCACCCATCCCTATTGTTATGTCTTACCATTGAAGTACTTCATTGCTATCCCCCTAGTTGTAAAATTAAGACTTTAAACTTGAATGACATTACAGAGTATAGACAGCGGTGGTGTGTTAGGGCTGCGTTCAGTTTTTGCTTTTAGCTTTAAAATTGTGTAGCGCCAGACACTGCAGACCGGGACTACATTAGTTATTCTTCATCATCTTCGGACGAGACAACAACTTTACATAATTACAGTCGAACTTCACATACAGGTAAGTTCGTTTGACTATTAATTATTTTCTTAAACAGCCTACGTAAATGTCAAATTAAATAAACTTACTGAATAGTCTCTCCTTATTTTATTCCTTGGAGCTCTATGGCGAAATATTTCTTCAATGTCTACAGTTTGTTTGCCGAGGAGCTTCCGAACCGACGGGTGAAGACGAGGCTGGCCATCCCTCAACATGGTGGATGCCTGTAAATAAAAACCACATGCTGTCGAAATCGGTTATGGACGGTTATATTATGATGTCGATGGATTTCATAACTCAAAATAAAAGCCCTGACTGAAACCTACATTTATACACAATTCATAACTGCCTTTCAAAAAATTCCGTACATAACGAATATTAGCTATTACAATCTAATTGTGCTGGTGCCATGTAATTTGTATAATGTATGTACGCAAAAATTGTCACTTATTTGCTACACAGTTTTAATACTAGGAATAAAGATAAAGGTACATAGCTCTTTCGCTATACAAATTATATTTATATAACAATTGAAATGACGATTCAAAAATGCTGTTTAAAAGTCTATTTGATTAAAAAAGTTTGAGTTGGAATTATAACCGATTTCTACTATATAAAAAATTTGGTGAATTTGTTTCCTTTCCTAGGCTTATTATTAAAAAAACTATTTTTTTTAAAACCGAAAAAATAATACCACATATAAAACAAGTGAGCAAATTCACAAACAACCATATTACTGGTCTTGGTACAAAACATTTAATATTATTATATGTTTTTTTTTCTCACACATAGCCACCAATTTTCTGATTTGGATTGGATACAAACTGTTTTTCTGGAGGGGTGATTCAAATTTTTTTGTAAGATATCAAAACCAACTCCTAAATTCAGAATTAAGGAAACAAAAAAAAAATACTACAATATCGGATACAAATACTTTTAAGCACATGCAATACGCATACTTTACATAGAGAACAACCAGACTTAAAACAAACACAAATATTCATCATATAAATGTTTGCTCTGTGCAGGGATCGAACCCTCATGAAATTGTAGAAAACATGACCTACTACTACCTAATACTTTTTATAGTGTTGTACTGTTGTACATCGTGAGGAAATCTGCATACGTCAAAAAAGGCTGTTAAGGAGTTATAATTTCAGTCACAGATAGCAAATAGTAGGTGCAAACTGCCGAGTAATGTGGTAGAGCAGAAAATAATTATGAGAAATGATATAATAAATTTCCACTAGCATAGTCCAAAGTTTTCTGTTGTGATATCTTTATATTGTATGTAACTACTGGCCAGCAATGACCAACAATTACTGGGTATTGCCAAAAGGAGTAGCGCATCCAGTAAGGCAGGCCACAAATCATCAGCATTATGAAACTATACCGTAGGTACGTCGTGTATCTTGCACTGTCTTGTACTTACTAGCTCCAGTGGCTCTGTTGGTAGTACCCGCGGATCCGAGAGGCACGGTTTTAATCCCCGCACATTACAAACATTTAGTCTGTTTATTATATGTATGTATTTACAAAAAAATATATAAAATTATTTGTTACTGGTACCCATAGAATAAGCTTGGCTTAGTTTGGGACTAAATAGCAGAGTGTTTAATGTCCACAAATATTTATTTATACTCACTTCAGCCCTTGCCCTGGGCTCGTGTTGCGCAGACACCTCGTCTTGTATTTGGCTGCCAGTCAACAGCAGTCGCTGGTCGCAGTAGTAGCTACTAACCACTGAGTACCGAAGTCGATGCAGCAATCGGCGTGCCGACAGCATCCTGATGAAGTACAAGATAGCTGATGTGTGATTTTGTAAGGATATCTACTAATATTAAAAAGAGACAACAGTTACACACTAAAGAAGTTATTGTGAAAGTTCTTTTCCTAATAGAAACTGTAATACCTTTCATTAAATAAGGCTTAATTTTTTTATATGTCTTCAATAATTTTATCAGGTATTAAAAAATAATATTAAGCACGAACATGAAAAATTGAGCTAATTGTTTTCTTTTCCCGGAAGTTGAATGCCAAAAAAATGATTGTCTTGTATCTTTGCTACAAATTTTTAGCATTCAACATCAAGGGAAAGAAAAAACTTAACTCAACGTTACATCTACGAGCGTAAGGTTTATATTTAAATGTTTTAGTGGGTTTTTGAAGGTGGTGTAATTTTTATAAAATTTTGCTTATTTTTAAATTTTTAGTTGTTATACATATATTAGTAGGGTATCACTCTTATTAATAAAAGTCGCCAATGAGCAAGTAATGCCTCTGGATGGCGTTACAATCCCTTATTGTCTCGTGTGGTGTGGTGTCATGTGCTGTTAAGTTTGGTGAGGTATATTAAAAATAATGTCATAGTGACCTCTTGAAAGAATTTAAATAAAAATGATGAGTTGAATTTCGCTCAAATTAAAAATGAACCACTTACATTTTTTAATTACACAAATGAAGTAGGAAGTAAAAGGGCACTATTTCTTCATGTTAATTCAAAGCAACAGTGTGACCTGATTTTTTGCACAGGAATATTTAGACTAATATAGAAATTAGATACTTTTTATCCCAATCAAGAAATGTTCCAGTAGGCCTCCAGCAATGTTGGTTACTTGTAGAGCTTCTGGAGGGAACCAAGCTGGCTTCATTAGCCGGTCATCTGCTACGCACTAAGGCACTATACACACGTGGTAAGTGTGGAAACTAGCCCGCCACAAAAAGAAAAAGGGAGAGTGAATTCCTTGAAATGGCCATCATTTATACAACCTATTATACGTAAAAGCAGTACAAATAAAGAACGGCAGTCTCTTCTTAGAATAATAGGTTCGATACCACTTGAGTTTGTCATTGTTGATAATTTTCTTAGTTTGTCCATGCACTGTGTGAAAGTCATGAGAGACCTTGGACATAGTATCTCCATTTTCGCCGCAAATTCTCCGGTTTTCACAGCATGGTAATAAGCATCTTTTGCACTTCCATCTGCATAAATAATGATGTATGATACACCGTAGAAATAGATTAGGAGGTTCTTACGGGACACCAGCATTAATGCTAATGCTACTGGATCAACTACGGTGAGGAGGCAAACAAGCTTACGGCTCGAGTGATTCTAACTGGTTACCATAGCATATTGACACTTACACCAGATAAAACACTGGCGCCTGCCTGAACCTTAAAAATCCAATCACTTTTCTATAACTCCATGCTAAGAGAAAACACCACCAGTGAGCTCATTCTACAATTAAGCGTTCTCCTCTGTAACAGCACAGTGCGGCAGCAAGGTGCGTCGGGTTTTGTGAGCAGTGAAAGTGAAGATTTTTTTCGTTCGGATGAAACAAAGCTAGTTTTCCTGCCCCAGAAAGAGACCTTGGACAAAAGAGAATGAGAGGCATTTGCACTGCCCATATAACAAGCATTGTTGGTGCTATGTCAATTTATGTTGTCAGGGACAATGAATTTTTAGTTGTATGGCAATTTATAGGAAATTTATGTTGTATGGCAATTTATGTCTACTAAAGCTCATATGCATATAATGCCAGACCTAAAGCTAGCCACCCCCCAACAAATACTTTGGCAAAACATATAACTTAATTCAAGTCTTCTGATGATTAAGAATAGTTTATTATATCTTTAACACTAACCACTATATAATTAGTCTAGAGGAAAGCGAGGATAATAAATTAAAAGCATAAAGATGTAATGTAGCAATTACTATACCCATGATGCAGGCAATGCCTCTAGTGTTAAAGCTTTTTGTAGATAATAAATTGTAGATCCCAAGACATTCATTATACTACTTATTTTTTTACCTATGGCAGAGTTATTACAAACTTATAATTGAACTGTGCTATCGTGATTTTAACTATACTATCAAAAAGCGGCCAAGTGCGTGTCTGTCTTGCGTACCGAGGGTTCTGTACAAACTTGTTATAAGTGGATAGTTCTTCCAAGTTTTTGGATTTTTTCCCATATTTGTGATAAAACATCTTGCTTCTTGCCAAATTTCATAGTTCTAGTTCATTCATAATAGTACCCCATTGGTTTTGATTTATTTGATTTAAATTGATTGGGATAAATCTCTAGAACTTGTAGGATCAAACTTAATCAATATAATTCAAAAAGTGGTTATAAATAGTGCTAAATCTCAGGGATCTCTAGTGAAATTAGGTGTACCACAAGGGTCAATATTAGCGCCTTTCTTGTTTTTAGTATATATAAATGACTTACCCTTTATGGTGCAAAAGTTTACAGAGATAGTATTATTTGCGGATGACACTTCACTATTGTTTAAAGTCAACAGGAAATACGACAATTCGAACGACATTAATAAACACCTTATAAATATTTCAAACTGGTTAACTGTTAATAATCTTGTACTTATGCAAATAAAACAATATGCATTAAGTTTTCACTACCTAATATAATCCAAATTAATTTGGATTAAATAATGAAATATTAGAATTAGTTAATAAAACGGTCTTTTTAGTTATATCTATTGACTCAAAATTGCAGTGGGGTCCACAAATTACAGTTCTAGCGGATAAACTTAGTTCTGCTGCTTTTGTGGTGAGAAAAATCAGGCAATTGACCGATATAACCACAGCAAGACTTGTGTACTTTGCTTATTTCCACAGTGTCATGTCATATGGTATTTTGCTATGGGGTTCTGCTGCTGAAATTGAAAACATATTTATATAACAAAAAAGCATTTATGAACTAGGTAGCCGCGATTCTCTCAGGGATGTTTTTAAAGAAATAAATATTCTAACGGTACCTATGAAATCTCTATGATATTAGTCAATATCTATGAAAATATTATGTTAGTCTGTAAATATATATTCCAATTTCTGGAAACAGTGATAACCACAACTTAAATACCAGAAATAAAAATAAACTTACTTGCTATGCCAAAGTTTAGACTTACTAAAGCCAACAAATCATTTATGGAATGCGGTGTAAAATTTACAGTTTAAATTTTATATTAAACATCTGCTATGTAAGAAAGTATATTATAATGTAGACGAATATTTGAATAACAAAATTGTATGGCCTAGTATCACACAGAATTAATGTTAGATTTTCTATTTGAATTTGAATAGTTAAATGGATAAGTTAAAGGAGCACTCTAAAGACGAAGCTGAGTAGTTATGTTATGACTGTTAACTTAATAGTGGTTAGTGGCGAGCTACCAGGGGATGCACCATGTGCCATCCGTCTTTGGTTGCCTGGTTTTGGTGGGGTTTTGGATGTGTGGGGGTAGTACGTACGTGTATGTGTGTATATACATACTTGGAATGATATTGTGTACTTGATGCCTTGGTTCCTGCATGACTGGCAACAGGTGTACATTCGGTAGTTTCTTGTCACTTCTTTTCCCCTAGCTAGCTAGTTTCCAAAGTGACGGTAGTTTAAATGATGTGCAAATGTTGTTGGGCTGTTGTGAAGGAGCTGGGCCACTTTCGGGTGTGCAATGTCTGTTCGAATGTGTGTGTGCATATATGTATATGTGCGTGTTTGTGTGTAGCACTATCAGGCTATCAGATAGGACCTATAAGTTAATTTACGTATAGTTTTATTTTTATATCTTTTGCATATTTATATACATGTATTAATATTATTAATATATGTCATATATATGAATACGTGCATTTATGTGTATCTTATTAAATCTTTAATTTGTATATGAATACCTATTATTTATTTACATGTTTGTAAAATGTAAATATGTATGTATATATATATATATATATATATATATATATATATATATGTGTACCTTTGATGCGTAATATTATATGTTATATGAATATATATTTTTCTCGGGAGTTTAAATCCGTCACAAAATAATTGAAGACTTTCATGTATAGGCTGAAGTCTGAAAAACAATAGGCAATTAAAATATTACCTAAATTTTGTTTTTTTTTTAAATCAAACTTTTGACATAGTAAATCTTGTTTATATACTGTGTAAGTGTTACAATACAAAACATGTATTTATTAGTTGATTCAGTATAATATTATGTTTCGTTTGTGATTTTACAAAGAGGACCTATTGGACGCACACAATCAGACAAGGGCGTAGCCAGCTTTTGGGCTAGGGCGGTGGCAGACTATAGGGTTCTTCAAGATAGAAGTTATTGAGTGACTCACAACGCGTCAGTGATTCCCCTGGTGGTACAAGTGTCCATAGGCTATGGTGACGCTTACCATCAGGCGGACCGTAAGCTTGTTTGCCACCATAGAAAAAAAAGACGCTACAAAATGTAGTTTTCATACGGCAAAAATGGCATTGTAGGAACTTTACTCCATTATTATTCATATGGTAAAACTCGATAGACGTGGAGCTACTTCTGCGCTCTTGATTATTATACATGACATTTTGAAGTCATCCGAACAGTGCAGCCTATACAGAAGACGTCTTCGGACATCAGCCCATGTGTCAAGCCTCTGTGAACTATGAGAAAGTTGACTGGCAATACGTCGAGGTGTTTGAGAGGTCTGTGTAATTCGACAACGAAATTAGTCCTACAAAACAGACAAACATGACCTATCCAGCTACAAAAAAGAATGAAACGGGGGATGTCACGTCCTCGAAATTATTTACAATCGCACTGATGTCTTTAAGTCTTGATAACTGAAAAGGACAAGGCATAAGTAAATGTAAACAGCGATTAAATCTCAAACCTACAATTTTCTGAAGATGATATTATAGTGCAGTTTGGTAAAAATTTAGGTTGGGCAGGATTTAGGAAGCTTCGTCACGTCTTTGCCTCTTACCTGCTCTTTCTGGGACAAGTAGTCCATACTAATATAATAAATGCGAGAGTAACTGTCTGTCTGTCTATTTATCTGACATAGGCTACTTGAAAACGTTAAGGGTGAATCGGTTTTTTGAAGTGAATACTTCTCCGGCGTTGTGCACTTTTTTTGTTATGGGTAAAAAATGTTAAACTCGCGTCAGGTCATGTGTCCTGATAGAAAATTCGTAAATCGGAACTCGCGTCAGGTTAATTTACAATGTCAAATATACTACGTAAAAAAAGTAAATAAACAAACATCAATAAACAAAACTGGGTATAAGTGCGGCCGGTCAAAGATAATTCGCTCATACACTCCTTGAAAATCTCATTAGCACTTTATTGTACCTCTTTTGACTCTTAATTTATTACCAAAATGTTTGTTGGGCTATTTGCACAAATCCTCATGCAGTCAACATCAAAAGAAGTTCTCGGTGCCTTCCCCTTGCTATCAGTGGCTAGTGCCCATCAAGGTGTAAGATAAACCAGGTAACATGTTGAGTGACAGTCAGTAATGGTTTCATAAAAAGGCAATCAAAGCAAAACAGGCAAGCCTAGCAAACAGAAGAGGATCAGTGGGACAGTTAACAACACAATTTGTAAGATTTTTTGTGGATCATTTTCCTATTTTCCTTCCACCAAGTTATGTTTGTGAAATGGCCACTCCATGCTTTAGTCGGAAAAAATAAAACTACAGTCCCAGAGTATCAGCATCTAGTTCTAGCACATCACATCTGTAGTCTGCCTACTGGAGTGTCGTTAGGTTCATATTACAACTTATGGTTTTCCTACAATGCAAGAAATTACCCAATTTGCAACTGGATTTGAAGAACTTTTCATATGCTTGAAAGATTTCCCAGCTTTTTCCGAGCAACTTTTATTTCCTTTTTTTTTCCAAATTTCCCTGTCCCCAGACACCCAGTAAAAAGGTAGCTGGACAAAAATGTCTCATTTGCTAACAAATTCTTATTTTGATTAAAAATTTTAGGATAATGTAATGTATTGGTAAAATGTTATTAATTTTTCGGACTAGGAGAATAATTACAAAAGTGTGATGTAATTAACAGCATAATATAACAATGAGATTTATAGATATGTGTCAATTTTAAACATGCCCATTGATTTTCATGAGGTTGTGAAAAGATAATGTAAAATATCCCTTTGTTATTTTTGATAAATAATAAAGTAAAAATTGAATATTAGTAGATTTTTAAACAATTTTATATTACAATGTATTATGCCTGGTCTTTCGAAATCCTGCTGTCACTTTGTCCACTTTTTGGATCCACCCTTTATCAATTAATTTTGACTGCCTATATCTATATTGTAAACAATGAATAACTCAATATTTTTAGCTTTTAGGTAGGGTAGAGTCTTGCTGTCTATCTGTCTGTTTGTATACAGTAAATGGATTTTATTATGTCCTTGGTGATGTTAACGCTTATTACTATAACATTGGTATTAATGACTTATTCAACCTAACACTCTATATATAAAGCTACCTTCGTCCAGATCAGTAATAAAAGATGGTAATAATATTAATTTAATCCACACATTCATAATAACCAATATTGTAATGTATGCCATCTATTTAACTTTATACCGAGATCAAACCACTTTTTATATTAATAATGTACTAACTGCAATAATTTTATCAAGGTATTGCTAAAGTTTTTGACAATAAAAAAAGGTTATTTTTCATTTTTAATAATCAATTTCATTTGAACTGGCTGCTGATCTATATGTATCTGTATCCATAAATATTTATTAGGTACAATCGGACACAACCCTGTTCCAGATACACTGAATCAGAAGCAGTGTTGGCTTGGCTCACCACCTATCATGCAGGACTTAAGTGGTTGGTGAAGAGGCTGTGCCCCTCATAATAATTTGGGTATTTTTAGTCACTGGTTAACCCCATATACTATACATAGAACCTAACAAAGCATTGTCTTAAGTCATAGCACAATTTTGAAGTATTTTAAACACACAATCGTAGAAACAAATGCTATAAAACAAAATACAAGTTCAAAATACATAGGTATGGCAATCAATATTAAAATAGCTAAACTGTTTATTTACTGGTATATGGCTTACCCAAGCCAGATTGTACTGGAAAGAAAACAATCTATTACTCACCGCTGGTCAATTTGCATAATCTCATTTTCCCTCACTTCTAGTTCCTTGGTAAATTCCCGGCGAATTATATCTTTGATTTTTTCAATCTTATCTGTATTTGATGTACTGGGAACTTCTTTTTTCACACTTACTGAAGACCCTGGGTAATCCGGGTCGTGATATTCTTCTTTAGGATCCATGTAATTGCTTTATAAACAAGCAAAAAATGCAAACGCCCTATTCTATCACCGAAATGTTGCGACCAAAGCTACACTTTTATCTGACGTCGTATCAACTAGTACCACTTTTAAGTTTAAACGACTATAGTTATTTGTTAAAATTCTGAATTATTGACAAACTAAAATGTGTCAATGATATTTTTACTGATTTTTTTAAATTAAATAATTTCCGTAAATGACAGCACGAAAGGTCATCACCCGTCCAATCAATTCACATTTTCACAACTCACTCACACACATGGTAAAGATAACCGTTACAAATTAAATGGCGCTAGTATCGAATCAATATACAGCAAAGCCATATGTGTAAAAGAGAAACAAAATAGTTTTTTAATATTATCCGCTACCCTTTATTTTTCTTGCACGCGTTATAAGCGTGCGTAAACCTTGTTATTGATTTATGTGTAGTAAGGAATAAGAAGGTATAGTGAATGCGAAGAACGTATTAAAACCATACGTTAATAATTAGGCTCTTTTAATTGTATATTATAGTAAGTATTATTAAAATGAATACGAAATTGTTTGATAATAACAGTATATCAATGGTTACATTATTTTTGGTCTATGGAGAATGAGAATAACGTAATCTATGGCTTTGAAAAATTTACGCAAAAAAATAATAATATAATACACTACGTGCTATTCGGCTACGTGCATATGAAAATGACATGTCAAACCGTTCCGAATCGGGTGAAAAAGATATAAGGACATGATCTTTTTAGCTATTGCGATTGCATTTGCTTTCATCCTGTCTCTTAGGGCGTGATTTTTTAGCTGTTATTATTGCAATTGCTTTTGTGCTGTCTCTTACTGTTTTGTTTAAAAATCCATTTGCTATCCTGCTGTCAGTTCCGAAATTTATTAAATTTGCGAGAAATTGCAAGCTACAAAAACAGGCCCTTAATGTTTTGTCGAAAAATTTATTTGCTATCCTGCTGTCAGTTGCACAATTTGCAAAATTTGCGAGAAATTGCAAGGGGAGTTTGACATTCACATGCTGTAGATGTGCTCTACCTAGCAGCTTCTACCCTAATATCCGTTATTGCACGTCTTAAAGTACTGCGTGCCAACAGCCATGTTTATTTATTATCCATCTGGTTACTATGGTGTCTTTTTACGTTGAAACCAAATTGATTTAATGTTTGAATAATAACCATATATCACGTGTTCAATTTTTTTAAAGTCAAATTAACTAATTTACTAAACTAATTCAACTTCTATTAATCTTAAAAGTTTTTAAATTTTAATTTTGTTGTAGATATTTTTTTTTGTCTATTACAGAGAGATAGTAATAGCCGTTCTTGCACGTCTTAAAGTACTGCGTGCCAACAGCCATGTTTATTTGCTATCCATCTGGTTACTATGGTGTCTTTTTACGTTCTAAAAATATGTTGTTCTTTTCTTTAAAATATGTAAACCAAATTAATTTAATGATTGAATAATAACCATATATCACGTGTTCAGTTTTTTTAAAGTCAAATTAACTAATTTACTAAACTAATTCAATTTCTATTAATCTTTTCTTCTAGTTTTTAGTTTTTTAGTTTTTAAATATTAATTTTGTAGTAGATATTGTTTCGTTTAGAAGTTTTTGTTTAGAATAACTAGATTATAATCAAAAGATTGCGACTTGTAAAGAATGCAATTTTATGTATCTACAGCATTTCTTTACGGTTCACTCAATGCAGCGATTTTGTCATAAAGCAATTACCAGGTTACGATGTTGGAACTGGAAGAGTACGTTTGTTGAATAAAAGTCTATATGGCTTAAAACATGCACCTTGTTTCCGGAATAAGCCCTTAATGGATTTCTTTAAGGAAATAGGTTTTCAGATTAGTGAGGCTGATCCTTGTTTTCTTATGAGTCAAAGAGATTGTGGAAAACTCGTTGTTGCATTATATGTCAATGATGGCTTAGTAGCAGTAACAAATGAAAAACTAATATATTAGTTTATACAAAAGCTAAAAATGAAATTTAAGATCACAAAAAAGTCAGCTTCATATTTTTTTAAGTAAAGAGATAGAAACCAGAAACAACGGTTAAGAGATCCATCAGAAGTCTTATACCCAGAAAATACTACATAGGTTTGGCATGGAAAATCGTAGACCTGCCCACTCTCTGACCACTAATAGTCAAGGAAAATATGTGCCAGCATCAAGATAGATTTGATTTAAGTAAGTAAGGGCACTATACCTGACAGTAGGTCGACATCGGAAGTGTTATGCATGTATGCAGTTGGAACGATATGTTGGTTAAGTCAACGACAACAGAGTGTTGCAATATCAACAACAGAAGCGGAGATCGTTGCAGCTAGTAAAGCAGATAGACAACGCATCTGGCTTACTCGCTTGATGTTGGATCTAGTCATTTTAAAGCAATCACCAAAGTACTGAATTGACAATGAAGCTGCTGTGTGACTTGCTGAAAACCCTGAATTTCATCGCCGCACAAAGCTTACTTGGATTCGACATTTCTTTGTTAGGGAACTTATCACTAACTGAGAACTTTGAATCAACAAAGTTGCTAGTGATAATCAACTTGCAGACATTTTTACGATACGTGAGACCATAGAACTAAACTATGCATGTTACTATGTATGCATGTCAGTGTCGAAGTTTTAGCCACTAAGGTGGCAAACATGCTTACGGTCCGCCTGATGGTCGCTGTAGCCTATGGAAGCTTGCAACACCAGGGGTATCACTTGTGCGTTGCCGACCCATCAGAAATCTAATAACTTCTGTCTTGAAGAACCCCATACTGTAGTCCTTGAAGAAACTCTAGTCCTTGGCAGGGAGCTCATTCCACAACCCAAGCGTTAGCGGAAGGAAGTTTCTCTGAAACCCGAATTGTGGGTTTGTATATGAAACAATAGATTTCATTATTTTCAATTTTCAACTATATTATTTTATTATTTATTTTCATTTAATTATTATATTATTAGGAATTAGCTTTTGCCTGCGGTTTCACACGGACTAAATTCGGTTATTAGTGTAGGATTTCTACGGCAACTCCTCAATTATAAAAAGAAAATGACAACTCAAACTTGACGTTTTCAAGTTGCCTGTGTCCCCGTAGTAGCCCCGGTACTCAAAATCCGTGCCAAATTTCATCTTAATCGAAACAGCTGCTTTAATGCGTGTGAAGAGGTAACAGACATACAGAGTTACTTTCGCATTTATAATATAGCGGACCCGGCAGGCCTTTTCCTGCCCGGAAAAGCAGCGCCACAATAAATATGATCTTATATAAAAATAATTTTTTAAATTTTGTGATTCCATTATAACTTCTAACGAATCTACGGTTGAGTCATCATTGTTGGATATCTCACTATTTACTATGGCCTTTATGTTTAAATTATTTAATTCTTCATTTTCTTCCAAATCTTCTATGGTGGCAGTATTGGCGGGAATACTTTCTTTAAATCCTTTTGATTTTAATCTAGCCCTTTTGATACGTTTTTTATGTTCTATGTAATGTGTCGTTTCCAAGCCACAAATTTCACAATGATTGAAGTTGTGGGATATGATAATAATGGAGTCGCATTCAATGCACCGAATGATGAAATCAATGTCGTACATTCAATATTTGCCATTTAGGAGAAGATCAGTGACACACCAACTGTAGCGCCACCTACCGGGTCCAATTGTGAATTTAAGCCTTGAAGGGACTCACTCGAACGTACACAAAAATCATTGAAAACGGCTCAGCCATTTAGGAGATCAGGGACGCACTGACTGCAGCACCACCTACCGGGACCATTTGCGAATTCAAACCTTGCAGGGACACACTTGCACGTACACAAAAAATCATTTACATCTTTCCTGCCATTTAGAACAAGATCAGTGACCACCGACTGTAGCGCCATTTACCGGATCCAATTGTGTTTTCAAACCTTGCAGGAACCTAATTAAACGAACACAAAAAATATCACTAAAATCGTCCCTGCTAATTAGGGGAAGATTGGTGACACAGTGACTGCAGCGCCACCTACCGGGTCAAATTATGTGTTTACAAATCATCCAGGAAGCAATTAAAATATTCAGAAAAAAATTTACCCAAATTGTTTCAGCCGTTTAGGATTAGTTAGGTGACAAACACACGTGCAGAAGAATTATACGTAGCAATAAAACCGATTCACACTTGATTTTCCAGTAGCCTATGTCGTTTTTTGGGACTCAGACTATCTCCATGCCAAATTTCATCTTAATTCGTACAGTGGTTTCGGCCTGAAAATGTAGCAGACAGACGAGTTACTTTCGTATTTATAATATAAGTATGGATATTGCAATGCTTTTGTAAAGCGCTTAAACTGTTCTACAATTTGTTGATTTTGTGTTTGTGGACTCTTTATACATTTAATAAAGATTGTTTATATAATATTTAATGTGGAAGAATCTAGTTACACGGCCACTGCTTCATAGAAATATCCTATCGCTTGTCCATAACGTTTACGTGTAGTCAAAAATAAAGTAAAAACATTGATGGATTATATTAAACATGATCCCACTAACTATATAATGTCCTTTGTAACACCGAATAAAATATCATGAGACAGAAAGAGATAAAAAATGTCCATCTAGTGGGTCGAAACGAGTAGAATGTCACTACTACTTGACTATTACGAGGTCTTTTTTTTTATAAAACTAAGGTGGCAAACAAGCCTACAGTTCGCCTGATGGTAAGCGGTCACCGTAGCCTATGGACGCTTGCAACACCAGGGACATCACTCGCGCGTAGCCGACCCTTCAGAAATCTAATAACTTCTTTTTTGAAGAACCCCATACTGTAGTCCTTAGAGAATACCTTGGCAGGGAGCTTATTCCACAACCCAAGCGTTCGCGGGAGGAAGTTTCTCTGAAACCGCACTGTACGCGACCATTTTGGTTCTAAAGTGTGAGAATGAATTCCCTGCCGATGGCAGGTCTTACCCATAGTGCTGTCTATTATTGATAAATTGTAGTCTCTTCTATATCTATTTCTTTGTAACAGGAAAAAAAAAACAAAAATGTCGTAGATAAATCATGCTAATCATGCAAAAGTATGCTTATGGATTTGTCCTATTTGCACGTAAAAATTGAGAACAGATAACTTTTTAAATAAGAATTCCGAAAACCCTAACTTCATTTGAGTACTTTATACACTTGGCCATTTTTTTCATTTTATTTGCACGCAAAAATTGAGAACAGATAACTTTTTAAATAACAATTCCGAAAACCCTAACTTAATTCGTGTACTTTATACACTTGGCCAATTTTTTCGTTTTATATTTCACAAAGAAATTTGTATTCTGTAAAATTAAACTTAGTTCTTCATTTCAAACCGTGGAATACATTTTATAAAAGATATATAAATTTATTTATAAGACTACTACTAATTTTGAAGTAAGTTTAGTTCCTACTTCTGAATTACGTTTTTAACTATTCTATTTTATTTACCATTTTACGTTAATTATTTTATTTACGCTGTCATAATTGCTGAATTAAATCAGCACTGCAAGAGAAAGCAAAGCAAGAATCTTTAATAATTAAGAGCATAATTGTGTATGTTATAAAGATCACTAGATATCATCGCCTTTTCTTGCATTTTAGATCCATACCTATTTATTTCAAGGTCCCTAAATAAATTTTTTTAGGTTATAATTAACAAAAAAAATCGGTAATATACAACTTACAACATTATGAAGTAGGTAAAATGTTAAAAATACCGTTCGACTTAGCAACGGAACGACAGATTTATATTTTTCTCTTGTCGACTCCAATAACCCAGAATGGTGCATACTATATGCAGTTATTAACCAATAATTTAATCAAATTTGATTTATACATTTAAAAAAGAAAACCAGCTGGATATCAAAAAATTATGTCTGCTGGAGCGCACTGCTTCAAGGCAGTCGAGAACGGAGTATGAAATGGAAGTGGTCTTTCAGTTATTTTATGACAATATGTAAATCTGTGGTTATGACCTCACTTGAAGTTTGATAAAAATGTAAGGAATTTTTATCAAGGACTTGGAAACATTTATTTCTTTTTTTTGAAATACAAAAGAACTTTGTTTTCTCTGACCACGAAACAGTCGAGGTTTTCCTTACTGATTAAAAGTAGCTTTCTAAGCAAAATTGCCTGTTTGCGAGGTAGTGTAGGCAGGGTAGTGTCAACCGTGATGTAAATGCTCGCATAGCCGAGCGAGCTCTTATGTCTGATTCTCAAATTTCGGCCCCCCAGGCCATGTCAGAACTTCGAAGATCTTTTGTTTACCTAGATAGCAGTAGTGACACTGAGGAGTACCAGAGAGACACTGAAGAACGACGCAAGCGTCTCTCTAAGCGTAACGGTCCTGGTATACGTCCCCGTTTACCATCCAACATGCCACCAAAGAATCAAACTGGGACACCCACTCCCTCCACTTCTTCCACCCAGGAACCGCCAAGAAATGGTCAGAAAGGACAGATTATTGACGACAGGATAACATTAGTGGTAGACAATACTAGATTTGTGGTTGACCCAGCTCAGTTTACTGCTCACCCGAACACTATGTTGGGACGAATGTTTAGTTCAGGTTAGTAACTTACTAGAGTTAGATTTATTATTGGAGTGCAGGTTTAATTATGTAGGAATTGATAAGTTTTTAAAGTCTCTCTAATCGCATATAAGAAAAGAATACTAATTTATCCTAACCAGCTGACAAGAAATTTAATGAGCAACCAACCAAAACAAACATTCACAAGACTAAAGCCCCAAGAATGTGACTATAAGTTCTAAATTAATTACACATTGTGATTATCTTATTTATTGCTGTTTTATTTCAATGTCATAGCTTTTACTAATGTTTAGTAACAAAAGTAGCATCTTAACCTGTCAAGCGTCCCCATACTAAGGAAATTATCTGCCCTTGCTGCGTACAAGCGGACATACACCTTACTTTACTTGTTTATTCCTTTTTATTTATTTTTAGGTATGTTCCCTAATATATACAGTATAAAAAAAAAGAAATAAGAATAAGTTTATGATAAATATAATAAGTAATAATAAATTTATTTACTAAAAAAGGCATAGTTTTTTATATAGCACATTACCAGGGGTCAAAATGAACACTATGCTACTGTTAATAAAATCCAAAATCAAACTCAATATGGCGCAATATAAATGGCGGCTGGATCAAATTACTAAAACAATTTCTGATAAAAAAAAAAAAAAACGCACAAAATATTGTCCACCCAAAAATACTAGGACAGGCCATTGGCTTCACTTCTGAATACTTACAATTAGCCTGTCTGATAAAAGTCGTCTTGAAAAAAATCCCCCGCGACACAAAACGCTTAGAGACCACTGTGGTCCCTAGGATGCGTAATGGGTTAATCATGAAATATCAACTTTTCCTCATCACTATGTAATTTGTTTTTAATATTAACAACTAAATCGTAAATTAAGACTAGTGCCTCTAAGTCTACTCATAGCACTTTTACTCTGTGTAAAGAAGACTGCAAGCTTGTAAAAATGGAAGGAGATGTCTTACCTCACAAAACAATTGTGAAAGGGTCTGACATTAGATAGAAGACTCATGGCTAGAACACACAAAAAGAAATAAAACCAACTTGCAGTTTAAAAACCTCTATTGGCTTATAGAAAGACACTTAGCCGTGGGCTAAGTAACTCCGGACAAAGATTGGATATGTCACATATCATTCCAAATTAAGATATTTATCTGCTTCGCATAACCATATCTGCTAAATATATCGGCGGAAATATACAATTTTTTAGCACACTGTGGGCAAACTAATCCTCGGATCAATATCATACTTTTCAATCACGAGTACACAAATTGTTAGTGTATCCCTCGTTTGTTATAGATAGATACTATTTGATATCCCTTCATACTTGATAGGCTTAGCACTATCAATCAAATAGTTATGATTAAACATATTTGGTTGGCGTATTTAAAAATCAAATAGTATGTACATACATACTTATGTAAACAAACAATTGAATTGAAGACAAAAAAGGTCCATTTAATTAATAAGCGGTTTAAGTGCTTTAAAGCGTATTGCACAGAAATTCTTATCCCAATGCATATACATTGGGTTTAGCAGGCGTGATTTGACAAGAAGTGTGACATGCAAGACACGACAATGTTACTATTTCGCTTTCAACACTAGCTCTCTCTCTCTCTTTCAATTTCAGTGATATGCGTGTATCGCTATTCGGCCGCTCCGCGCCACCGACACGGGCGACACGCTCCGCTGTTTATTTGGATTATGAGTGAAGGAGTTGTAAAATATCCAGCCTCAGATATATATCCAAAGATATAGTTATGTCCGGAGTTACCCAAGGCTAAAGACATTCAACTAATTACTGATTTACAAGTTTTTTCTTAAACCAATGTGGTTACACAGCATCGAGTTGTGGGGCTCTGCAAGCAATTCTTAATATAGAAATTCTACAACAATTCCAAAATAATACTATTATAACGATATGAACCATGGTTCACTTGAAACTCTGAAATAAATGAACACTCAGAGATCCCAACAGTTAAAGAGGATGCTAAAAAGTGCTGCACAAAATATAAAAAAAAAACTGCAAAGGCACAGAAACAGTTCGCAAGAGACCTCATAAATAATAAAACACAAAGCGACACTCAAAAAAGTGGAATGTCTTAGATGTAGACAAAAGACAATGCAAGTCTTTTAATATTCTGACCATGCTTAATGTAGCACTGGTTATGTTAATGTGAATAAACCTGGAAAAGATCTGATTATGATTATTCTAGTTATTGCTTTATTTGAGGAAAAAAAAAAAATTGTAGGTAAATACCCATGTTTAGCTCTCATATGTTAAGCAAGGTAGTATACAAATATCCCGCTATGTTCTTGCGATATTAGATGTGCACAGCACCAACAGTGATAATAAAATGATGACATATCTAAGAAAATTCTCTACTCATCCTCTATATTCCAAAAACTATTTCACTTCTTCAAAACATTCCACTTTGATTTTCCAACCTAGGTTTCCCATGGATTTTTATCATTTACATAGTCTTAAATAAATACCTTTATAGGATTGTAATAAAGGTAAGGTGATATAGGTGAGACCTATGAGAGCTAGAGTTGGCGACAGTAATTATACTGCTCCTATATGTGTCTAGGGTCAGTTGCAGTTTTATAACAAGTACTTACATCTATAATACCTACTAGCAAAAATACATATGAAATGAAGTTTTTTTTTATTCCACCTAGGTTTAGAGTTCACACATCCAAATGAGCGTGGTGAATATGAAGTAGCGGAAGGCATATCGGCAACAGTGTTTAGAGCTATCCTAGAGTACTACAGGGGAGGCACCATCCGCTGTCCTCCTACTGTTTCGGTGCAGGAATTAAGGGAGGCCTGCGACTATCTTTTGGTGCCTTTTGATGCTAATACGGTGAGATGTCAGGTAAGTGTTCAAGTAGTAAACAGCTGTTTGCTATTTTTTTATTCTTTTTTTACAATATTATTACTATTAATATATTAATACGAAATTTTGTGAGAAGGTATTTTTGTTAGTTCTTCACACCACAACAACAAAACCGATTTGGCTGAATATGGAATATGATATCTTAAATGATTACTTAGGCCGCGGACAAAAGCTACGAGTAGTGTTAACTAAATTATGAAATGAGGAAGTCCATTGCCTATCGGAAATAATATATCAAAATTAGTCATTGGATGGGTGACCAACCACCTAGTAATACATTTTTCTAAGCCCCCCCGTGCTTATAAATAAAGCACGTTGAACTGTCGCGTCGGTTGTGGGTGTTGTCAGTTGTCGGAAAGCTAAGTCAGAGTAGAGGCGGGACATACTGCTTATTCAGATAATTTGTCATATTATATTTCGAGTTTTGTACGTCAAACCTATCAAGGCGCTAAATCGCCGCGACGTCATTCATTATTTACACGGGAATAATAAAAGCGACATGCTGGGCTTCTTTATTTTGAATTTCGATGGTGACTCAAGAACAATTTAAAGTTGGTGCTTGATTTCCTGTATAAAACGCAGTTCCGGCTCAAGTAGAGGCCTAAGAGTAAATATTTTGCAGCCCTAAACTTACCTTAGAAACAGAAATTCCAGAAAAGCTCTCATCAATTTGTCTGCAACAAAAACAGAAACATAGTCCCAAGGGAACTCCCGATTGAGACAAATATGTCCCTACAGCTATTCTTCCAAAATAAAATAATTTGTATGACATTGTGACATGAGTATCTATATCCATTTTAGTGCCTGCAATTATCCTTGCGTCAACAATCAGGGCAACCCATAGTTTTATTGAAAAACGAATACTGCGAAATTTGCGATAAAATGTTTCATGCTGTCGTTGACCGTCGTGACGTAAAGGAAATGATGTATCACGGTTTTACCCGCAGAAAAAATGTTCCAGTGAGAACTGCCGATTTAAAAAAAGTATTCTATGTCATTCCACCCTCTTCCGCTATCTCATCTACAAAATTGCCACTTCCTTGCTCTTTGTGACGGGAAGGAATAGTGTCGTGGGAACTCTATTGGCACAAAAGTATCCTATGTTCTTTTCCGTCCCTCCTGCTTTCTTTGTGCCAATTAGGTCGATTGGATGCTCAATACGGCCTAAAATGAATAAAAAAGAAAATAAGCCCCCATACATCACTGAGCAAAAAAGTATGGGCACTTTTTAACTATCATACAGCAATAATAGTCAGTTTAGATTTTACCATTGTGATTTTGCAATAAAAATATGTGTCTGACTAAACCTTTGCTTGTGTCGGAGTGAAAAGTTGTATAAGGGTTTCAGCGCTTTATACAGCTACGAATTTTAAAAGGGTTTGTCAAAATAAAAATTTAGTACCTGTGGACCGAGCTTTCCTCGTTTTATTTTTAACAACGCCATCTATTGTCAAGTAACTTTACTGCTGCTGTGTCGGTAAAAATAATAGTATTACTACGCGCCATTAGATGTCAGTTGCAGGACAACAGCTGCTCGGTCAGCGCCATCTGCCGGGCTGATTTGTAAATCGGTCCTAGCTTTTGTCATATTTAAGACAGCTGTCGTTCAGCCAAGTCACAAGACAAACGTCCGCCAATTGCACAGGGCCAGCTTGGTAGACAATGCTGACATGAAGACAGTTATTCGTGTCAGGCGTGTATTTTTATTTTATACGACCAGTGTGGTAAACAAGCTTACGGCCCCTGAATGCTAAGCAGTCACCGTAACCAACTCTGTTGCCACTACAGAAATCCTGCAACAACCTTAAATCGCATAGTGGCTAACCATTTAGGTTGTAAGGATGAATACCCTGCCCATTTCCTGAAACCCATGAGACTCAGATCCAATAAACTTTATTTTCTTTATAGAATCTAAGGGGTCTTCTTCACGAGCTTTCCAACGAAGGAGCCCGAAGGCAATTCGAGACGTTCCTGGAACGTCTAATTCTCCCGCTGATGGTAGAGTCAGCACAGCGAGGTGACCGGGAGTGCCACGTGGTTGTACTCCTGGACGATGATGCTGTAGAGTGGGATGAGGAGTATCCTCCTCAGATGGGGGATGAGTACAGTCAGACTGTGCTGTCTACACCCCTGTACAGGTTCTTCAAGTATATTGAGAATAGGTGAGTTGGGGAATTACAAATTCCTTAGGGATCTCGTAGCTGGGTGACTAAGAGGCACATTCTTTGAGCTCCCCTGTGATTTGCATGGCACATTAAACCGCCAGTCCTCGCTTTTGCCAAATGGCAACAGTCGTTGAGCTAAATTGGGGAAACCTACGTTCAGCAGTGGACATCTGCAAGCTGAGATGATAATATGATGTACATTAAGCATGTTCAGACCCTTTAGTAAAAAAAAACTCAATTCAAAAAAACAGTCCTTTGATTTGGTTGCGCTTACGCTTTGTATGGTATAAGCAAATAAAACATCAATAATACTAACATTATTTATTTGGAGGTCTATCCTCCCTGTATAGACCTCCAACCCATCCTTTTGGTAACGGGTACGCCTTTATTACTTAGAAATGGTTACACAATTATTCAAAAATATATGATTTCAATTCCAGAGATGTTGCAAAACAAGTTATGAAAGAGCGTGGCTTAAAGAAAATACGGCTCGGGGTCGAAGGTTACCCAACATACAAGGAAAAAGTTCGAAAACGCCCGGGGGGGAGGGCCGAGGTCATATACAACTATGTCCAACGTCCGTTCATCCACATGTCTTGGGAAAAGGAAGAAGCCAAGAGTCGTCATGTTGACTTCCAATGCTTCAAGTCGAAATCTGTCACAAATTTGGCGGAAGCTACAGCGGATCCTGTGATAGAGTTGGAGCCGATACGAGTAAGAGAGCCAGAAGTAGAAGTTCAGGATCAACCTCCTGAAGCTCCAGCAGAAGAGGAAGTTCAGTGATTAAGTGTTCGCTCGTCCAGAGCGATGGCGAGAATTCTAATGGCAGTTTTCTGTTGGTAATGTGGTACACTTGGGGAAAAAAGTCTTGTATGGATATCATTCTTTAATTCCTTTGAGAATTGTCGGAGAGATTGCAATTGTTGCTAAAAACATGTATTTATTTACTTTTAATATGAACATGCTGTCCCATATTTTCTCCATTGGTGTCTTTTTGTACGGATTTAGAGAGGTTGTCAATTTCGCTAGATTTTTATATTTTAAAAAGAAACACTGGATATTTAATTAATTTAACGAATTTCTTGGAAACAGTAATGGCTAATTAATTTTAATTTCTTAATTTATTCCTCCATCACTTTTTCTAAAATTTTATGCCGATTTTATAACTTTACACAATTGTTAAAGGTTTTAATAGAATTTTGTACAAGCTTTTTCCCTGACTGTAAAGAGGCATATTGGAGCCACAAAAAACAAGACTTTAAGTACTTACAAACGCACATTTCGTATATTTACATAATCAATAGCGGTAGTGAATAGTGGCGTAGAACCTTGTCACTTTGCGCCTTTCTGTCATATTGGTACTAAATGTAATTTGACAAAGGTCTTGGCAAGCGCATCACGCGGAGCCGCAATCAGTTTCATATGTAATGCTGTTTTGTATAAAAAATATTATAAAAATTGATGTAACTTGTGTAGTCAAACATAGCTTTTATATGTGAACAAATAAGAAATATCATTACGGGAAGGTATTGTAAATCATTATAATTGCAGCGGATCTAAGGGTTTTTAGGGTGGGGTTTAAGGCAAAACTTTGTTCATTATTGATTAACCGTATTATATGTGCTTATCAATACGAGTATATTACGCCTGATTTTGGCGGGTTTTAACCCTCAAATTCCCTCCCTCTCAGTCAATCCGTTAATGGGAATCAAATTATCATACATATTATACTTTAAGTTATTATAATCGAGCTTTTCAAACAATTATTAGTTTTCGTGAAAATGCATTGTCTTCGTTTTATCGAGTCTTTATTAAGGCGGCTCTTATTAAGGTTATACCTTTTTAAAATATTCATTGGTCAAAATATTGCTTTTTAATAAGTATATAGTAAACTTTAGGAATAGTTAATTACAATTTACGTAATTGACACAAGGTTTTACCTATGTACAATAAGTTTATAGTTATTGCTATTGCGAAAAAATACGTGTCGTCACAAAATACTTTGTAAGAAATTAAATTATAGGTATTAAAATTATTGAACTAAATTTAATTTTGATACGAAATTGGTAATGTAATTAAGGGCTTAACCATTGGCATTGGTTTTGGGATCTAAAATTAATTAATAATTAATAAAAAAATCCGTAGTCATGGTCAATAGTAAAAAAATATATAATTCTTCTAAGGATAGTTATTTTGTAGATCCTCCATAAAGAATAGGAATTGCAAAACCGTTTATAAAGCTCCGTTTATGTAAACGATTTCCTTCCTTTTCCATTACAATCCCTCGCAGGATACTCTTCGGAAGATTGAGGTGGAATTCTAAAAAATCTTAGGTTTCTGGTTTATTAATTTTGAATATTTTTCAATAATTTTGCCTTTAATATACGAATTTTGTAATTAACGTAACGTTGAATTTCTCGTGTTAATGTAAACACTAAGGCAGTGTTTATTTTATTTTGAAGGCTCTATTTTTATTTTAAACACGCTTTTGCCCTATCGCAGCTAGTGCTGTGTAAATCACCCATTAACCCAAAAACGAACATTGCTTTAAGATGGGTAATAAATTAATAATGCGCGAAATTACAAGCCTTACTTTCGCGCTCGATCTGGATTCACGTTTTTATACATTTTACTATATATTCTGAGACTTCTTAGTTTTTATTTAAATATTACTATAAATTTGAAACATATTGTGTTTATGTTTAATAATACCTAGCTTAAGTTTTATTTTAATTTAATTTTAATACAAAAGTCGCGCACGGAAATTTTAGATAAATAATTTGTGAAAATTGAAATTTAAAAACCTTTCGTTTTGAATTTTTTATAAATATAATATATTATGTAATGAAAAAAAACCAAGATATGTTTTTGTACTACCCTTGATATTTAATAAAACATTATATCTATAATATTGATTTTTATTTACTCATAAAATAATAATAATTTAGTCATCAAACTTTTAAAAAAATTACATTATTTTTTTTATATTATAAAATATTTGATTACTGATTTTTTGTGCATTGGCAACTGCGCTTTCTTGTTTGATAACTGTCAATCGTATACAAGAATAATATAATAATAAAAAAGTAAGAAATATTCGTTATAAAAGGACCTCAGGTAAGTACTTTAGTCTGATTCTCTACTGTGCGAACTTTTCGGTAACGAAATTTTTTTTTATCATAGATAATAACCGCCAGAAGACAGAAAAGGCACGAATCAAGCCTGGCACAATTCTTATAAGTATTTTTGTTTACGATTGTACAATTCAAATATTTGAATGTTTAGTGGTGCCGTTTTTTTCTTTTTTTTCGATATGTGACACACGGCTGAAGAGTGTCGATGATTTGTCACTTGTGACGATTCGGGCATGTCGAAAATGCTACTGGATCCACTAGTGGGACCCATCAGTGGAACCAACAGAGATACGAAATTGCACACAAGTGTATTTGTGAACAAAATAAACATGTTCCGTTTGACCTTGAAAATAAAATGGCCTGTTCCAATTTTAGTCCCTACTAGGGTTTCTGCTCGAGAAGACTCGAGAAATCCGCCTTGGTTCGAAATGAGAAAAAAAATCCCGTGCCGAGAATTCTCGAGGCACTAATTCATAGTATTCGCGGTAGGGTCTTCCGCGTAAAATTGTCCGAGCTCACTGCGACTACTGCGAGCAAGATTTTACACTCACACACACACAAACACGCCGCGCTTAGGATTTTTAACTAATGATCTCGATCAGTGCTAAAGCTATTAAAATAATTTTGAACGACTAATATTTAATTTGTTATAGACAGAATCAGATTCAAACTCTTAGTGATCTGTTACTTTTATTTTTTTAAGATTTAATTATTGTAATGGTTATTTAAGGAGCGAGAGGAGAGATTCTACGTTTTCATATCGATCAAAGATAAAGCTGCGAAATACCAAACACTTATTAAAGATTTACTTACTGTTAGTTACTTACTACTGTTACCTACTACTTGAAGGGTCGGCAACGCGCGAGTGATGCCCCTGGTGTTGCAAGCGTCCAGGGCTACGGTGACCGCTTACCATCAGGCGGACCGTAGGCTTGTTTGCCACCAGTGGTATATAAAAAAAAAAAAGACGTGTGGCACTCGGGGACTGCCGCGGTAAAGCTATTGCATAGCATTTTGTATCAACTTATGCAATTATAATTTTATTTATTTATTTTATTCATGCAGTATTTCTTTTTCTTTGATATAAATTCAAGTTACACTTTTTGAGCGTGGTGACCGATAAGAAAACAAATTTTTCTATTATTAAATAAATAAAAAAAGTTAATTTTGTTTAAAATATTTTTATTATTTTACAATACATGTGGGTTTTATTATCTTACAGTAGCTGTTGGTTATTCAGGAATATTTATCATTGAATCTATAGGTTTATGATAACTGAAATAAGAAACATAAGTTTGCGACTTAATATCCTCTAAATACCTAGAAAATACCGCGTCAATGGTGGTCCCATATTTTGTTGTGGACTCTTGTCCATTCGTCCGATTTCGTCTCGATTCGTGCGAGTTTCGTAGAGTTGTACAATACGTCTAATCGCACACAACGCCGTGTCGAAGACTGCCGAACTGAAACGACGTTAGACGATGCACGGCCTTCAAGCCACACCTCCTTGCCCGTCGGAGTGGGGAGCGTGAGGTTTTTTCGTTACGGAATTTCTGGATTCGGTCCCCGCGCTCAAGGCCCGCGATAGAAGCTATGCAATAGCTTAAAAAAAAATATTTGTAGAGCCATATCAGTCTTCAAAAAGTTTTTCTTGTTATTTCTAGGAGATTACCGCTCATGACCCGTGCACCCACTGATCTACCCACCAGTGGGTGCAGGGGTAATTCTTACTTATCCGTACACCCACTGTATCCTGCCAGTGGGTGGAAGGGAAAATCATGTTACCCGTGCACCCACCGGGTTTACGCACCAGTAGGTGCAGGAGAAATTCATAAAAACGCTCGAAATTCTCCAATGCTCAACTAAGTAGTTGGTCCGTGGAGAATTGTTAAAACCAATAGAAATAGATCCCCCACGGCTATAATTTTTTATATGCTACTAATATGTTTGCGAGTGAAATCGGTGTCTATTTTTATTTTTCCTGAAATTGCGCAGTGCTAAATGTTTAAGATATGGTTATTATGCGACTGTTGCAAAGCCAAAAAAGAGGGTTATGTGTTTAACCTATAAGTATGTATGTCCTATGAATTGTGTACGTCGAAATGTACAAATGATAGCACTACCATAGTCTGGTCAACATGTACCTTTTTGGGTGAAATTTTTGTATAGTCTCCGAAAATTACGATCAAGGTGTCATTCGATTCGGAATATTATGTAGAAAGTTTAAGAAAAAGTTCCAAAAGGGGCCGATGAAAATTGCAAAAGTTATAAACAATTAAAAAAAAAAAAAAAAGTAGGGGTTTGGTTTTTTTGAATATCTCAAAAACTATCAAAGATATTCGAAATTTGAAAAAAAATTTGAAAAGAGGAGGAAATTTCCTAAAAAAAATCATACCTCCCGGAACTGTATCTTTAATATTTATAATTTTTACGGAGCCCTAAAAATAGCGCTAAAAGCGGGTAGTCTTGCTTCCGCTCGCGATTTGTCATTCGGACACGGTAACAATAAAAATCATTTTAACATATTAAATATGAATATTAAGGAATAAAAAAATTTTAGTACTATTGGGATATATAAATGAACACTAATCCGTAGGCGAAAAATTTTTATCCCCATTTTTCCATTAGTTATGCATTAGTTAATTAACTACTTTTTCTGAATAGAATGTTAACAGAAAAAAGCTGATTATTATTAAACTACAACCCTAGGATTTTTTTCACTTCGTGGAGTTATTCTTAAAAGGCATTTAAATAGATCTCCGTTGGAAAAAATTAAAAATGTTAATTTTCCACTTTTTTATTAACAATCGAAAACATTAAAAAATTAAAAACTGCATAAAAGTTATTAAAAAAATTTTGTTTTTCAAATATTTCAAATTTTATGATTTCTAACGGTTAAAAGTTACATGAAAATAATTTTTTTTAATTTTTTACCGCGATTGTTTAAATAATTGTTATAAACAATTGCATTGTTTATAAGATAATCAACAATTTTTTTTTCCTAATCTACTTGTCGATATAAATTATGATTTCTAAGAAAAAAATTATTCCTTAAAAAAAATATTTATTGCTATAAAATGCATTTCTTAATTAACAATCGTTTTTTACTACTAAATATAAATATTAAGGAACCATTTTTTCTCTAAAAATCATAAATTCTATTGTTCTTAAATATTCTGGAAAAAAAATATTTTTTTTTTCATTTTTTATTTGTTTATTTAATAAACAATACAATTCAAATATCCTTTATTGCACAAAACAAAAAATACAACAGGCGATTTCTACCAGATAACCTATGTTGGTATTGATATACAAATTTAAAATATTGGAATGGTAGGATGTGCAAAATTGTACAAAAACTGAAATAAAGATATAAGTAACATAGAATAAGAATAGTATAAATTACCAAATAAATAAATAACTACAAAATACATAAATACCCTTATACATAAAATATAAAATACATAAATTCCTTACATAAAAATACATAAACTACACATAAATAAAACAATCATAACTTAAATATTTAAGTGTCTACATCAGAAGAACAGAGGGAGCAAAACAACAAGGTTATGCGAGATTTAAAAAATGCTTTTTCACTTGTGCTTTGAAGGTTGTAAGTGATTGTGCTTTTCGGATATCTACTGGGAGAGAGTTCCACAATCGCACTGCTTGTACGGTGAAGGAATCATCGTAAAATTTTGAGTTGTGACTCGGTGTATTAAGTAATAAATTAGAGGAGGAACGCAAAGAGGCATAGTAACCAAAACGCTCTTTGAGATAAGAAGGGTAGCTAGGATTGAACAGCACACAGTAAAGAAGTGAAAGAATATGAGCATTCCGGCGAAAACGAATTGGGAGCCACTTGAGCTTCACGCGGAAATTGGAAATATGGTCATATTTGCGTAATCCAAATATAAACCGAATACAGAGATTTTGTAGTCGCTCAAGTTTGTTTAATTGGTCTTCAGTTAAATCAGGATAGCTAGCATCGGCGTAATCGAGTATGGGAAGCAAAAGAGAGTGTGCAAGAACAATTTTAGTGTCCGTGGGTAGGAAATTTTGCAGCCTTCTTAGGGAACCTACAGCGGAAAACATTTTCTTACTGACCTCGGCTATCTGTGAAGTCCAAGACATACTACTATCTATAATAATACCTAGATTCTTAACCTGGTCATTATAAGGTATAAATACATTGTCTACACAAACTTTTGGGAGACTAACCCAGTTTATTCTAGACATAAACTTTGGACTGCCTAGTATTATGGCCTGGGTTTTTGCTGGGTTTATTTTTATGCCAAAGGCTTTGCTCCATTCTGAAATTTTGAGGAGATCAGAGTTTATCAAACCTATCGTTTGAAATAAATCATCAAAAGTTGTTTGATTATAGACCTGGAGATCGTCTGCATACATGTGGTGGAGAGAAGAAAGTTGGTGAGTAATTGAATTAATAAAAATCGCAAATAATAGAGGAGATAAAACACTTTGCGGAACACCGGCAACTATGTGGCACCAATCTGAAAAAATGTTATCGAATTTGATACTTTGCCTACGTCCACGCAAGTAGCTCTGAAACCATGCAACCACCGTTGGAGATATGTTAAAAGAACGCAATAACTCCAACAACACATCAAAATCGACAGTATTAAATGCATTACTAAAATCAAGTAACGTTAATACTGTGAGCTGTTTATTGTCCATTCCCATGCGAATGTCATCCGTGATTTTAACTAGAGCCGTAACAGTACTATGTCCTGCACGAAATGCTGATTGAAGAGGATTTAATAGGTTATTTCGTGTCAAAAACAGGTTTAGTTGTTTTTGGACAAGACGCTCAAGGACTTTGGATAAAAAAGGAAGAATAGAAATAGGACGAAAATCAGAAAGATTAGAAGGATTCGATTTTTTTGGCAAAGGAATTATGTGAGCGTCCTTCCATGCCATAGGAAATGTACAACAGGAAATAGAATGATTAAGGATTTTTGTAATTGTAGGACAGATAATATCAATTATATAAATTATCATGTTACGGCTTATATCGTCGTTACCGACTGCATTGGAAGTAATGGCGAGAACGTTCTTCTTAACATCACAATCGGTGAATTGTGTAAAAGTAAAAGGAGAGAAATCAGGAGTTGGTAGTGAGGAAAGATTATTTAAAGTATTGGTTTTCGCAATACCATCAAAGATAGAAGAGGAAGTGAAGTGTTGATTTAGGAGATTAACATTGATGTTTGGCGGAAGTGAATTCTGAGATGATTTGCCAACTCCTATTGATTTTAGAAATTTCCATACTTTAGACGGATTTTCATTTTCAACTAATTTATGAATGTGGCGTCGCTGCGCGTCTCTACACATTGTATTGCAGCGATTCCGTAAAAGTCTATAATTTTCTAGATTGGCATCAGTAGGATTTCTTTTATATTTGGATTTAGCATTGTTTTTCTTAGCCATCAGTGCTTTGATTTCCTCTGTTAACCAGGGAGCAGGAAGATGTTTTACTCTGACTGGTCGGATAGGTGCATGCACATCATAAAGTTTAGTTAACATAGAGTTGAAAAGCATAATTTTTTCATCAACTGAAGGAGATTTATCAATTACAGTCCAGTCTAAGTTGCTAGCATCTTCATGAAGAAGCTTTATATCCATGGCACTAAAATTGCGTTGCAGAAGTATTCTCGATTTTGCTTTAGGGGGACGTATTTTATAAGAAAGATATAATAAATCATGATAGGAAAAAGCATCAGCTGAACATTGACCATGCTTAGCGACGTGTTCAGAAGAAGAAACAAAAATTAAATCTAAAAGAGAAGGAGAGCAATTTGGATAGAAGTGAGTGGCTTGTAGCGGTAGAATGTACATATTACTTGCCTCTACGATAGATCTCAGATGTTTAGCTCGTGAATCATTTTTAAGTATGCAAGTGTTGAAATCACCCATGATAATAGAATGTGTATATGTAGGTGTCAGGTCTTCTAGGAGCTTTTCAAATGTAGAAAAATAATTAACATGTACTGATGGACTATAGAAAACTCCTAGAAGAGCTTTACTATGGTGTAGGGTAATTTCAATAAATAAATATTCAGGTGTATTAGATTGAGGAGATTGATCAGAAGAACTAACAATTGAAAAAGGGATAGATGATCGAAGATAAATTGCCACTCCACCTCCAGTACGAAAAGTGCGATCATTGCGAATGAGCTGAAATCCTGGTATGCAGTAAGAAGTAGAGGGCAGACAGGGCTTAAACCAGGATTCAGACACAAGGATTGCATGAATGTTATTATTTCCCTCAAATGTAGCCAGCATATCAGAGTAATGAGCCGGAATGCTTTGGGAATTGATATGAACAACATTGAAATTTTTCACTAAGTCTGAGAAATGAGAATGGAGAGAGTCGTTTAACGAAGGAATGCTGTGAAAACTGTTATTGCCGTTCAAATCCTCAGAAGATGATGTTAATGACTGATAATCATTTATGCTATCATAACTGCTATCCATGTAAACACTTTAAATATTAAATATAATTATACTAAGTATATATAAAAATTAAAAGCAATATAATATAAATAAATAAAATATTAAAATTAAGTTTTAAAACTTGCTTAATTAATCAATTTCCGATTACCTGCCATTATTGTGTAACAAAATAAAAATAAGATAAAAAACACATAAAAAAAAAAATAGTTTACACAGCCAGAGAATTGTTGAGAAAAGAAAAATAAAATAAAAACTTTTAGGTATATGATCAACAACGATGACGACGATAGACTGTAGAGAATAATGAAATAAAAACATATTATAATAATATACACAACGAGAGGTTAAAATGTAAAAATAAATTAAATGTTCAGCAAACTATGTCGACAATGGATAATATAGTACAGTTCCAGAGATACGTTCTGATGAACGATATTCTTTTATATAATTCAGTCGGTATGATCCATCGTCAATGGACTTAGATTCTAACTAATTTATTATTTAAATTAAAATGTAAAAGTACCTGGCTTTATGCTGTTCAATAATTAATTATGGCTAAAAGATGACTATCCAGTCCAGAGAGAAAAAAAAAAAACATAACTTGTTATCATCTGTGACTGTTTGTGACGTTTACGAATACAGACAAAGTAGGTACAAAATAAAAACTAGGGTAAAAAACAAAATAGATTACAATAATATTAATTAATAAACTGCTAAAAAGAAGCCTATTATAAATAGATACCTAGTTACTTATGTTTAGCAACTCTTCTGGATCTTTGTTGGGTTGTGTCGTCAGAGGTTTTGGTGGGATTTACAGCAGAATTAGTCGGGCAGACTGTAGCCGAATCAGGAATTTTTTTAAGTTCTGCTAGTGTGGTCACACGATACTTTGTTTTGTCAGCTCCAATAACGACTACGTAACCAGCCCTCGTCCAGCACTTTGTAATCCCGAACCGCTGTCGCGCTGACAGAAATACATCATGTCGTCGTTTGGTCAAAAATTCCGAAAACGTATATCCTGTGCCTTTGAGTGATGTTTTGGCAAACCATACTTTATTTCGGATTGAAATGTCAATGAACTTTATAAACATTATAAACAAATTGATTTTCTTACTTTATTTTTTTTTTAATTTTAATTATAACAATTATTTAAACAATCGCGGTAAAAAATTAAAAAAAAATATTTTCATGTAACTTTTAACCGTTAGAAATCATAAAATTTGAAATATTTGAAAAACAAAATTTTTTTAATAACTTTTATGCAGTTTTTAATTTTTTAATGTTTTCGATTGTTAATAAAAAAGTGGAAAATTAACATTTTTAATTTTTTCCAACGGAGATCTATTTAAATGCCTTTTAAGAATAACTCCACGAAGTGAAAAAAATCCTAGGGTTGTAGTTTAATAATAATCAGCTTTTTTCTGTTAACATTCTATTCAGAAAAAGTAGTTAATTAACTAATGCATAACTAATGGAAAAATGGGGATAAAAATTTTTCGCCTACGGATTAGTGTTCATTTATATATCCCAATAGTACTAAAATTTTTTTATTCCTTAATATTCATATTTAATATGTTAAAATGATTTTTATTGTTACCGTGTCCGAATGACAAATCGCGAGCGGAAGCAAGACTACCCGCTTTTAGGGCTTTTTAGGCTTTTCAGGGCTCCGTAAAAATTATAAATATTAAAGATACAGTTCCGGGAGGTAGGATTTTTTTTAGGAAATTTCCTCCTCTTTTTAGATCTTTTTTCAAATTTCGAATATCTTTGATAGTTTTTGAGATATTCAAAAAAAACCAAACCCCTACTTTTTTTTTTTTTAATTGTTTATAACTTTTGCAATTTTCATCGGCCCCTTTTGGAACTTTTTCTTAAACTTTCTACATAATATTCCGAATCGAATGACACCTTGATCGTAATTTTCGGAGACTATACAAAAATTTCACCCAAAAAGGTACATGTTGACCAGACTACCAGGGCCTTTCAAATGTTTTATAGTACAATCAAAAACAAGTGCGAGTAGGAGTTATTTACAATGGAGCAAGATTGACGTGTGTTTGCATTTCAATGAATTGACGACGAAAAGATAGTTTTTCCCCACCGACCAAATGAACGGCACAACTAGTACGGTCGGTGGAATATGTCGAGCGTTTGAAGTCGTTTTATTTTTTTATTTTTAATATTATTGTGAATGACAACTGTCAAATTAGAAAAATGATCAAACTCATCAAGATCTTTATTTCTGATGATAGCTGTCAAACTATATAGGGATGTATCTCCGAAATTACTGATCGCAGACTAAGCGTTTCCTGGAGAAATGACAGATCTCATCAAGATTTAGATTTTATATGACAGCTGTCAAACTAGAAAAGGTTAAATTTCCGTAACTGTTGATCCTAGACTAGCAGTTACCTTATAGAAATGTTAGATCTCATTAAGATCTTTCTTTCTGATGACAGCTGTCAAACTAGAAAGGGCTATATCTCCGTTATTATTGATCGTAGACTAGTAGTTACCTTATTGAAATGATAGATCTCATTAAGATTTTTCTTTCTGATGACAGCTGTCAAACTAGAAAGGGCTATATCTCCTTAAATGTTGATCCTAGACCATCGATATGAAAAAACAATAGATATGGTAACATGACACTGTGGTTCGGAAACCGGCGTAGCCGTTGATAGCGGGGGTGGAGTAGGTGAAGTGGGGCAAGAAAGTCACCATTTTGATTCCAATTTAAACCTTATGTTCATTACATAAGGCTTACACGTTGGTACTAGTGACATCTTGTGATGAGTAGCAGTACTTTAATTTTACATTAGACCCAGTGTTGTTCCTGTGGCGATATGAACAAAATTATCGATAGATTCCTATGATGCTTTGATCAAAAATATCTTCGAAAAATTCTAAAAGTCCTAACTAACTATCAACACATATTTTTATATTATCGGTAGTAAAATCATTCCGAATCTATAAAATTGTTAATTAAACTGGCGATTTTAGGCTTTTTTAATTTGATGAATTATACTAAAATTATAAATTTACCTAAATAATTTAATTCTAATTAGTTTGCAGTTGACATTTTAGTTTTATGTAGGTATCTATAAAACAGCAAATAATATTGTGATTTAGATATTACATAATTGGAATATCGATTTATTTACCTTACCTCACTTGTACCTTTATGCTTTAACTTAACTTTGTTTGAACACGCATTACGTTAAAACGGCTAAATTAGTTCAAAATTTAAACTTTACCGTAGCTTTTGTTTTATCGAATTTGATTCATGGCATGAAAATATATAGATGAACGCTAAAAGTTTTATCATAAAAATAATAAATAATATGAGTTTTACTTAATCAAAAACCATAAACTATTTACCTAGATATCTACCTACTTGTTTAAAATGTTGCCGTCTGAGCGTAGGTACCAAAGTGAGCACTATGATAGAGCATAAGAATGCATAGCTAGTATTGAAAAGCAAATTACCTGGCTTACGCATATTATAGCAGCATTGTTTCCTAGCATAGCATTATAAATGCAGGTCTGTCTGTCTGTCTGTTACCTCTTCAGGCTAAAACTGCTGTACCGATTAAGATGAAATTTGGCATGAAGATAGTTTGAGCCCTGGGAAAGGACATAGGCTTCTTGGAAACTTCATGTATGAGTCGGTTTTTTTCTATCATCAAGGAGTTGCCGATTAATCCTACGCCGATAACTGAATTTTTTGGTGTTTTAATGTCACATACAGCTGGTTTTCTTAACATTTACAACTACTATCTATATAACCAATTTGGAATCATGTAGTAGGTTGCTTGCCCTCCTGCATCAGTATTACAATCAATATTAATTTTCTAAAGTATAAGAAGTGGTGAATGCATAAGCTACATTTATACTATATTGACAGAACATTTTAACTATCAGAAGTTATAATATTGTTTAACCAATGTGGTGGTGGGACACCAAACTTACTAGCTAGCCCAGCAGATGTTGTTTTGCCCTTTTTTGCACTGCACGGCCATCCAGTGGCAAATTTCAGGGTTTTTATATATCGGACAGCATTCTCCATATAAAAACACTTAGATGTGCCAACTTTCTTGGTTATCATCGGTCAAACAGTTTGTCGATCTCGGATGTACCAACATTCATTTCTAAGGTTATTTACCTTAAAAACCTTAGAGCTGCAAAAAATCAAGCTTGTAAGTCAATGTAATCAAAAATACTTCCATTTGCATTTTGTTACACTTGCTGACAAACCAAATTTTTTTGAGAATTCTCGTTGACCTGATTTAATATATGTTCACACATCCTTAGGTATATTTTAAGGACTTTTATGGTTTTACTGTTGTACGCTTTCGAATACTTTTCATGGAATTAAGTGGAACTTAAAGATAAAAACCCCGTCCAAGTGCGAGTGTGGCATCAGATCAAGTCTTATAGGTTTATGCCTTAATTATTAATTTTTAAATTTTTTCTATATTTGTTACGTAAAATCTTACTTTTTGCCAAATTTCATGATTATAGGTATACGGAAAGTACCACATAGGTTTTGATTTGTTTGTGAATACCAAAAATGCGACAAAAACGGCCGTATTTTTTATTGCATTGACATAAAAGCTTGATTTTTTACAGCTTTAAGGAACCGAAGACCTTAGTATATGATATTAAACGGGTCTTGACAGACAGACTAGCGGACAACAAAGTGATCCTATTTCCTTTTGAGATACGGAACCCTAAAAAGACATTGATTTAAAAAAAACTGTCAGATAACGAGAATTATTGCAGATAGTCTACACAGTTTTAAATCTGACTTACAAAATGATAAAGCTTCAGATACAATTTTACTAAGTAACTGTGTATCTAGCCGAACTTTGGCACCAATCTTCAACCTCAACCATCAACCTTTAAGTCTAGAATCTTTAGGAAATCTAAAAAATATAAGTCAAAAAAAGTCCATGAAAACGTTAGATTTTGAGATACTGTCTGTCCATAGCTACGCACGGTTATCGGTCTTCGCTGAAGGATTCCTATGGGAACTCCTTGAAAAACCGATTTGAAAATATCCTTCATAAATAATTATCTGTCCTGTCAGTTAGTTTTGTGTTAAAAATAATCTCTTTATTGCACTATTGCAACTTGAAAGAATAGTGCTTGTCGTTTAAGGCGCAAACAATCTAGTACCGCGAAAACTAAAAAGAATATTTTATAATTCGATTTTTTTTGTATCTTAAGTGTATTATGTGAAAGTATTTTTCAATTCAAATTTGAAAAATAATCTATACTTACTATACTATTATAAAATAAATGTGAAAGTTTGTTTGTTCTTCCTTGACGTCGCACTGGAGCATTAAATAAACCTAAATTTTGGCCCAGAGATAGTATAAAAGACCGAGAAGTCCAAAGTACCCGTAGAAATAACTATAACCAAATTACACGCGGATGAATTATAGGTTCAGCTGTAGCTTGCTATTGCAAACTTTCTTTCTATAAACAAGAAGTTACCGTAGAAATTTAACACTGATAACCAAATTTAGTGCGGTCGGAGCAGCAAAAGCTAGTTATATTCCACAAACACTACTCAATGTATTATTTTCCAGACGTTAAGAAATCTCGCAGAAGCATGCAAAAGTCAACAATCACATAACATAAAGCTTAACAAATGAACGAAATAAAAACATAATCCTAGTCCACCAGCCTGTATATCAAATAAAACAACGAAACATTTCTATACATCACAGGAAAGCTCGAAGCTAGACACTTTCTCTAAAACTGTATGTACTTCTACACAATATTATACAACAGTTTCATTACTGATTAGATTTTGCCAGCGGCTCAACCCGCCCTAAATTAACTGGTTATCGGCGGGAAATTTTTACGGCAACTCCTTGTTGATACTATGAAAGTTTGCTATGTAAAGCTGTAGTTCGTACAAGTGGAATTTGGATAAAGTTATTTCCGCGGAAACTTGTGAATTTTCCGGGATCAAAAATAGCCTACTTTCTTTATTCCAGGACTAAACCTAAATGTGTGCCAAGTTTCATCCCTATCCGTCCAGTGGTTGACGCGTGATTGAGTAACAAACATCCAAACTTTCGCATTTATAATATTATTTGGATGAAAAGCAGTATTTTTTAGATGTATTTTGCATTAAATAAGCGCGTTAAAATGGACAATTAAAATTTCATTTAACTGATTGTACCCACAGGTTGACAGAGTCATTTGACTTATTAAAATAATTTAATTAATCGAACGCTTTTGAAATTTTGAACGCAACCCTAAAACATTCCATTGACTACAAGCATCAATTCACTTCATTTCCACAGCTGTGGAAATTGATTACAACGGGTAAAAAACATCGATATCTTTCTCTCATGCGTACAACACTAAGCAAATTAAGCTATTCCGCTAAGCAGTATACATATTAGTTTAGCTACTCACTGGTAGATGGCGCATTACTTATTTAATTTATTCTTTATATCATTGTAATACGGTTTAGAATAGGTCAATAATTTTTCGAAATAAAGACTGCACAACAATTTCTACTTAAATAGAGGTGAGGTACTTTATTGTCTTCTATTTATTTTCGTTGTGAATTTATGAAACGATATCCCAATAATCTCGAAAAACAGTCACAGTTCAAGGTAAATTTATTCTTTTTATCACAAATAAAAAGAAATGTTTAAAATTATGCCATGAAATTGGAAAAATAACACTTTTATGAACAAAATATCAGTGATGACTAACATGATTTCGATAAAAATAGTGCACCTCTATTAAAGTAATTTATTATAAATCGAAGTAAATCGGTTATTTATGAGAAAATAATACTAACGTGTGATAAGTAACGTCGCTAGAACTCTTATTTCCTTTTTTTTATAGTTTTTACAACTTTTTACAGCACAATACGACATTATTTAAATAAAACAAACAAAAAATCTTTAGATGTTCACTCGCCGAGGGTGACCTTGTGTTTGTTGCGTCAAATCGATGCGCTACTCAACATAGTCTAAAAATTAGACTATGGGCGGCTAGCCTGCCGGTGCTTTTTGGACATATCTATAGTTTTTTCATATCGATGTCCTAGACTAGCAATTAACTTAAAGAAGTGATAGATCTAATTAAAATCTTTATTTCAGATGACAGCTGTCAAACTATTTAACAAATATAACAAATATTTTAAAGAACAATCGTAAGCAAAAATACTTATTATATGAATTGTGCTAGGCTTGATTTGTTTGGATCTTCTGATCTTGGATTAGGTGGTTATCGATGATTAAAAATTTGTTTCGTTACCGCAATTTCGCATGGTAGAAAATCGGTCTAAAGTTAATTACTAGGATTGTTTTTAATTTTTTATTAGTTTCTTAACTAAATTTCAAAACATTATTTATTTCGATTGACAGTTGTCAAACTAGGAAGAGGTATATCTCTGTAACTTTTGATCTTAGACTGGCAGTTTTCATGCAGTAATGATAGATCCCATCAAGATCTTCATTTTTGATGACAGCTGTTAAACTAGAAATGGCTATATCTCCGTAACCATTGATCTTAGACTAGCAGTTACTTTTCAGAAATGGCAGATCTTATCGAGATCTTTATTTTGAATGACAGCTGTCAAACTAGAAATGGCTTTATCTCCGAAACTATTAATTGTAGATTAGTAGTTTCTTTGCATAAGTGATAGATCTCATGGAGAGAATGCAGTTTTTAGTTTGGTAGCTGTCATCTGAATTACAGATCTTGATGAGATGTATCACTTCTGTAAAGAAACTACTAGTCTACAATAAATTGTTTTGGAGATAATGCCGTTTTTAGTTTGACAGCTGTCATCATTCATTTCTCTGAATAAACGAATAGTTACGAAACTATAGTCCTTTATAGTTTGACAACTATCATCCAAAATAGTATTAATAGAAAACATTTAAAAAAGTTATTAATAATTTAAAAATATTTAAACCACCTACCCATTCACATTTCGAAGCTTTGCCACAGTCGGGTAATACTTATTCTGCGCAATTTCAGGAAAAATTAAAATAGATTCACCAATTTCACTCGTAAACATATTTACTAATAGCTTATAGTAAATATTACTTAAGCCGTGGGGAATCTATTTCTATTGGTTTTCACAATTCCCCACGGAACAACTACCTAGTTGAGCCTTGGGGAATTTCTAGCGTTTTTATGAAGGGGGAAATCATGTTTTCCCGTGCACCCACTGGTGGGCAAGCCCAGTGGGTGCACGGGAAAACATGATTTCCCCCTCCACCCACTGGTGGGATACAGTGGGTGCGCACGGGTAAGTAAGTATTCCCCCATAACCCACTGGTGGGTAGATCAGTGGGTGCACGGGTAGTGAGCAGAGATTACTTATAATATGTAGATTGACGCAATTTTTTAATAGAAACTCTTAGGGTTGTTGTGGTACCGTACCACCCTTAGTTATCTGTTTCCATTGGTTATTTAAGTTTTTATTATTGTAATGTTTCTGTAAGAAGATTTTTATTTTTGATCTCAATGATTTAAAAGTTAGAGCTAATAAATACCAATATTATATTACTAATTAGATTATTAGTAGAGCAATAGCTTGATACTAAAGTTTTTTGTTTCTAGATGATTAAGATGCACGCAAATTTTTAGTGTTCCTTATTCTTCCAAGTATTAAGTTTTGTTTATTATGTGTTAGAAGATTTTTATGTTTCGTAAAAATATTTTCTTTTCGTGATTATTTTGAGATTTTTCTTTAAATTTTATTACTAATTATAAGTCTTATTCTCGAAACTCGAGAAGACTCGAGAATTCCCGTGCCTCGAGAACGAAAACAGTTCGAGAAATCAGCAACCCTAGTCCCTACCAACGTGGTATTCGTTGGGTATGTACCCAGTTGGACCCATTAATGACACAATTCAATGGGTCCACAAGGAAACGCCGGATTCTAAGCAGAAGTGGGATCGATGGGACATTTTCTTTAAAATGATGTACGTAAGGTTTCTACCAAATTTGTTAGGCATGTACTTTATATCCTATTAAAGTACGGAAGATAAGATAATAAGGAAACAAAAGCGTTTAAGAGTCAAATATATCCCCGGAAGAATAAAAAACAATACTTTACTTATACAGTGAACCAAAATAAGACGAAGAAAAATTCACTCTTCTTTATAATAAACAAACCGGAACACAAAGTACATACAATATTTTTATACGCTACATACAACAAAATAACTCTTATCAAATAAAACCTAACAAAGAATAAAACTATAATGCTCCCTTATATAACACTATCTAAAAGAATTGCTTTTATACACTTATAAAAATATACGGCGGATGAACATAGTGCAAGAGCTAGAAAACTAAGTAGATACATGTATAAAAACAAAATAATTTGTATATTTTTAAATTTTTAACAGTTAGATATTGTATAAAAATAATTTAATGCAAGTAATTTTAAGAAGAAAAACATCTTTCCTGGCTATGCCTGTATACAGCACAAACATCTAGATCAGTGGTGAGCAAAGTACGGCCCGCGGGCCAGCTCCGGCCCGCGATAGGATTTTATCCGGCCCGCCGCCGGTCCTTCGAAATAATTGTTAAATGGCCTGCGATAATTCTATTTTGACTTTGAATGTTACTTCTTCGCAACTCGAACCTGCATTCGACGATATTATGGCAAAACAAAAACAATTTCATATATCTCACACACCGACTTTAGCAGGGCCTTCAAATAAAAGTTAATTTTTAATTTTTAAGTGAGTAAAATTTGCGCAACTGTATAATGTTTATATGATTAAACAATTTCAAATAAAAAATGTTTTATATTTTTATATGATTAGTTAACAGTTCCAAATCAAAATGCATTTGTGCTGCAATTCTGGCCCTCTTTTAAAATTTCTTAAACTTTCTGGCCACTCCATGAAGAAAGTTTGCCCACCACTGATCTAGATAATATGTGGGCAAAGCAGCGGTGAAAGCTAGTATCATTCTATACACGAGTAAATACTAAAATGTTTTTGTATATCTTTAACAGTTTTGTTTGTTTGTGTAAAAAGAGATTGTAACTTAGGAGACAAAAAGAGCGTTAGAAGAACACATTTCATTATCCTTATTATTCTTAACATTATAAACTATTCATCAAAATCTATTGGTGGCAAGGGTGGCGGCATGTTTTTTTCTTTCCACAGTTCGAATCGTGTTTCTTGAGAATCTGAAATAAAGTTAAATTGTTATAAAATATGATTTGAGTTAAGGAGCTACTTTGCGACTAAATACCTATATATAACCTATTCGTACATAAGCCACGCTCTATTCACTAGCAGAGCTGCTACTTCTCCCAAGCGCTTTCACATACATATGTAAGAATAAGATAGCAACTACAATATAAGTGTACTTAAAATAAAGTTATCATAAATTGCATAAGACCTTTTTTTAAAAACTCTTGAGACAGTAATGACCGTCGGAGTAGTATTATATAATCTGTGCCGTCGGTGAATTTTGTTTTAATAATTTGTAAGAATCCTTTTTCAACACGACAATGCACGAGCCTGGATTTCTTACCCACCATATTCGCCAGAGTTATCCACATGCTATGACTATCTTTTCTTCCGGAATTTAAAAAATGGATAGATGGAAAAAGATTTAGCTCAAATAAAGAGATTGCAACATCAGTGCAACAAAATTTTTTGATCCAACAGTCAAAAATCTAAATAACAGTCCCCATATTGAAAAGGTTTGAACTTACAATGTCACTAGCGACCTATCACCCAAGGTCAGAGAATCAAAAAAGAACTGTACACGAAACTATTTTGAAGGGTTGCCGAAATCTTGTTATATAAAGGATTTGATGAATCTTAACAGCCTCGGTCACCCATAGAACCCTTACATGGATTAGGTAAAGTAAGTTCTCTAAATATGGACTAGTCACTCAATATGGACTACAGTAATATTTCACACGGTAGGATTGCTCGCGGAGTGAATATAGCAACAAAGTTGCTCTTAGCATGCGTGACCGCGCTAGTGATTCACAGCGAGTCTTTGAGTACGGTAGTGTCGGTGGCAGTCATTTTGAGTTTTCAACGCGGTCTGATGCAGTTTTTCGTTAAGTGTTTTAAGATTATTGCAGCTATATTGATACTAGTTGTATTGTAATTATTTATATTCTGAAAACGTTATTGTGTTAGCAGTTATTGCTTCCATAACTCGTAGCTGTATCTAACGTATTTTTTTTTGAAAATATTATAACCTCAAAGTAGCATCAGTTTCTAATATGGACCACGACAGGGATTTGATTTTTATTCTAGGATATGGCATCAACAAGTTAAAAGGGAAAAGACAACAATGGAACAAAGATTCCATGACTATAGCAATACTTGCTATCAAAGAAAAAAAATGAATTATTTAAAAGCTGTTCATGCGTGAATTATGTAAATAAAATGGAATTACAAATTATAACTGATAGATTAGATTTCAGATAAATCTTTTAAGATGGCGATTGTTTTTGTTTAAAATCACTATTTTTATTTTACTTTTAATACATAAAAATGTTTTTTCGTTATCTGTTCACACAAAATTAGACAATTCAGGGTCGAATTTCGGTACATTGCTCTCTGTTTTACTATTCGTTAGCAAATATAGTCTTAAAGGTACCAATTTATTTGATAACATTACAAATTTAAAACAATACAATATTAGAATTACAATATTATAATAATAGAATACAAAATTGATAAAACTTATACTTTATTAAAGTTGACAATTTTGAGAATATCTTAAAATATAAATATTTAGTAGCTTTTATTAAAAAACAACTGAAATAAATAATATTCTGCCATGCAACAAAGTTGCTGACTTCGTGGTCAGAAATGAAACTACAATAACCATATTAAAACGCGTTTTTGAGTTTTAACCAAAATTTATAAAACTTATACTTTATTAAAGTTGACAATTTTGGGAATATCGTAAAATATAAATATTTAGTAGCTTATATTAAAAAACAACTGAAATAAGTAATATTCTGCTATGCAACAAAGTTGTTGACTTCATGGTCAGAAATGAAACTACAATAACCATATTAAATCGCGTTTTTTAGTTTTAACTGTTTGTGTGATTTATATATTTATGATTTATTATATTTTACTAGTGTGGTATTAGTGTGTGCCCATACAAAATTACAGCTTTCCAGTACTTAGGGTCTCTGAGCTAAGCCGCGGACAGACAGACGGATGGACATGGCTAAAATATAAGGGTTCCTTGTCGACTACAGAATGGTTCAATATTTATGAAAAATTAATCAGTTTGACTCCGGGTGAAGGGGGAAATCGTCGAGATGTCGAAGCAAATCAAACACACATATAAAAATTTAGCAATTTCGATATGTGAACTAATAACAGTTACTCAAAGCGATCGTGCAATGTTTTTAGTTGATGCAATCGTGTTTTAGTACTATCATGATTACTACTTAGGCGAGTTGACATAGGTAAAACCTGGCCGCGTGAAGTCTATTCAATGTAGTGGTCAGAGTTATGGTAGTAAAATGGTGGTGCATTGTAAAAAAACCGGAATATTTTGTGGTTTTTTCCTCTGTTCTGGTTAAGGTTAGAGTATACAAATGGGGCTGCTGAAAAAAAAAAATCATCGAAAATTTGCGGTGTCCCCATAACCATATATTTTGATAATGGGAATCGATAGAGTACATCGTCGGCAGCAACCTACCATTTTGATGGTGCAAATCGCTGGCAATTTTTCTGCACACCCTACATTGAATAAACTTGTGCGGCCAGGTATCATGTTAACTCGATAGTTTTACTATTTTTTACCAAAAGCACCCAAACCAGTTTTGTAAAGTGTAATACCAACCAGTAGCTCTCGAGGAAGGCAATGGGGAACCTTTAAAGAACCTGGCGAGGATGACTCTGGACGGAGATAGATTTCGGCCGCGAGTGGACTGCGCCACTGAATATACCAAAGAGCTGCTACAGCGTTGTGCTGTGGCCAGGCTACAGTCTGTGGAGGAGCGATTTACTACTCTTTAAATAAGACCTATAATTCATTTAAAGGACATATAAAGGATTTTGCCTGAATCATACAAAGAAGGATTTTGCCGGAATCAAATTAAGAAGGCTTCACAATTGGTCTTAAGGCCTCTTCATAGGGCTTTAAATATAATTCTGCTGTTTTAACGCACTGTCCATTTTTAATAAATATTCAACCTGCATTGCATCGTTCCAGACTTCGTAATGAAACATTCTTTCAAGAAAGAAGACATTTAATGTTCGACTTTCAATTGTTTTTATATTCATATATTAACATACTACTCGGGTGAGTTAACATGACACCTGGCCGCGTGAAGCAATAAAATAGTAACTAAAAGGTAAACTAAACTTTATCGATTCCCATCATCAAAATACATATTATTTATGGGGACACCACAAATTTTCATACAAAAAAAAAACATTTCAGCACCCCCATTTGTACACCCTAACCATTACCAAAATAAAGGAAAAGACGTGAAAATATTCTCCGTTTTTGCATGCAGCCAGGTGTGATGTAAACTCGCACGAGTTGTTAAGATGGATAGTTCCGACGTGGGACTAACGCAGCAAAGACTGCTCGTAATGTTAATTCTGTGTTTAGAGAGAATGCGGCTAACGAACGCTCCGTGCGGTATTGGTTTCACCGCTTTCGTAGAGGAAACTTCGCCCTGAAGAATGAACCACGAGGAACAAAGGTAAATAACGATGAATGAAGGTGGTGGTGGAAGCCCAGCCCTATCAAACTACCAAACAATTAGCAGCATGTTCTGACGTTTGCATACCCACAATATTGACTCATTTGAAGCCAATCGGTAAAATTAGCTCCATAATAACGCCAGACTTCATACTGCTCGTGTGACAGTTTTAACACTATACAGGAACTGTAGTTAAAACCATCCTTCATCCTCCATACTTGCCAGACTTTGTGCCAACAGGCTACCTCTTTCGCAATTATTTTGTCCACGGAAAAAAAATTGGAAAAACTTACTCGGTGGTCTTAGCACGGGCGGCCTCTGTGTGACGACATGCGGCACGGGCAGGGCCATAGGCTGTGCGTGTGCTCGTGACGTCACATGCTGTAGGAGAGCGCATAGTGCACAAGCACCGCAAGCAACAACCGCCACCCAGCTTGCCACTCGGTAACCACCAGGTGGCTGCCACCACAGCTGCTGCGTGTTCAATAACCACGTTATTTTAATTGAGAACGTTTTGATACGTGCCGTATCAAGTCTCTGGCTTGATTCGCGGTCGGCACAACAAAAAGATGTTACAACGTAACACGCAAATTACAACAAATACCTTTCAAATGGTTCGTGTACAAAGAACGCTCAGACGGATTAAAAATAGACAGTATGTTATATTAACGGCTGACGGCTATCATAATATGAGGCACAGCATAATGTGGCGTATGCACACATGAGCCCATCGCCGCAACAGTATTGTAGCTGGTACCAGATCTTCTCAGAACCGTAAAGCGTGACTTAAAGCAGGGTAGGGTGCAATAAGTACGTAGCGTAATTTAAGTCGTTGAGTAATGGGTCACTACTATCGATATGAAAAAAACAATAGATATGGTAACATGACACTTCGGTTCGGGAAACGGCGTAGCCGCCAATGGGGGAGGTGAAGTAGGGTGAAGAGGGGCTAACAATGTGACTATATTTTTTTAAATTTAACTCTTATGATAATTGGATAAGGTTTACACGTTGATACTAGCCACATCTTGCGATGAATAGCAGTACCTACTAAAATTTGATACTAGGCACGAGACCTTTTTGGGAACAGTCTCGAGCTAATCGTACTCTGGAATTCGAGAGAAAAATGTATGCAAGTATATTCACGGGTTTCGAAAGGAAAGTCAGACTTCAATATATTTTAGTCTCGAATTCAAAAGTCCGAACAGCTCGAGACCAATAAGGTTCCTGGTGTTGTTCCTGTGTCGATATGATCAAAATTATCGATAGTCAAAATTGACAGAGTAGAAAGATAGGATTTTTTTGGAAACATGCTGCATTTAGTTTTTTTTATGTTTTAGAATAGAAAAAAAATACATCTTTATTCAAAAATTTACAGGAATGATTTATTCCGCATAAGTAAATAAAAGTGGACTTTTTTTTCATTCATCTAAAATATAAAGTTTTGCGATAGGAATGTTTTTGTTCGCTTTTGTGTTTGTATTGACGTAAACGGGTAAAAACATCAATGTCATTATTAAATAAGTACTCGCAACAATAGACGACTATCGCTGTTCTGCAGAAGTAGATATTAGTTTAGCTACTTACCTAGAAAAAGACTAGAAAGTGTTGTTTTAGTTGAGTAAAAGAGTCACAAGTCTATAATTTTCTTCTTCTACGCACAATGCTACAATCCATCTAAATATTTGAACATCGGTTTCGTTCATACAGTCATACAAATTAGCAACGTTATTTATCACATCTGTCCACTATATTTTCATAAATAACTGTAAACTTCAATTTAAATTATTTCTATTAAATAATTTGCAATTGAGGTGCACTATCTGTATTAAAATTGTGATAGTCAACACTGACAATCCGTTCTTAAAAAGTGTTATTTTTGTAATTTTAAGACACTATTTTAAAAAATATTTTTGTTTGTTAGAAATAGTATAACTAAACTACAAACTGTATCTGTTTTACAAGATTATTTGAGTATAGTTTCAAAATTGTACAACGCAAATTAAAATAAGACATTACAGTACCTCACCTCTATTTGAGTATAAATGTTGTTATGTCATCAGTTCAGAAGAATATTTACCTAATCTGAACTGTATTACAATGCTATAAAGAAATGAGTTATGCCCCATCTACTCATCTTCTATTGTCAAATCCATTGATCAGCGTTTTTAGAGTTGCGTATCCAAAGGGTACCATTGGATCCCTTAATAATAAGCCTAAGCTGTTAAGTAATCTGTCTGTCTGTTTTTGTTTGTATTCGGAAATTACGTAATTTGACATGCGTGTCATTAACATTGGTCAAGTGTGAGTCGGAATCCGTGGGTTCCGTATCATCATTTACATAATTTGCGAACACAAACAAATGAAGGGGTGTGCCGCTAAGCGGTCACCCATCCAATCGCTGACGGAGCCCGAAGTTGCTTAGCTTTGAATATCGTTTCCAATAAACAAACAAATAAAAACAGGAAGTCTGAGTTGGACTAACTTACTTACGGTAGCAAAAGGCCGACGCCTCGTTAAATACTCGATTAAGCAAAAAATGGAGTCTAACAATTGTTAAATTACGTCATAATTCAAAGTTAACAATCGATGGTGTTGACCAACACGATTTCGATATAGATAGTGCACATTGCAAATAATTTAAATAATTTATTAGGAATTATTTAAATTGAAGTGAATTAGTTATTTATGAAAAGATTACATAGATAGGCGAGATAAATAACCTAGCTTTCTTTTGGTTTTTATTAATGGTTTTACAGGTTTTGAGGACATAATTCAAACATTGTTTACAACACACGAACGTCAAGACTTGCTCACTCGCTGATGGTGTCTTTTTTGTTACCGTAGAATCCGTTAGATCGATGCGCTACTCAACGTAGTCTTAAAATAAGACTATGGGCGGCTAGTCTGTCAGTGCTTTTTAGACGTATCTATTGTTTTTTCATATCGATGATGTGTACCTAATTTGATATGATTTTTGATAAGTGCGCTAACACTAGGTACTAGTGCGATTTATTTATTTGTGCGTACTTTTATATAAGGGCCATGAAAAGAAAGGTATATAGATAGCCAGCCACAAGGCTGTTAGGCACTACTTACCACTGGGTCAGAAAAGTTTGTTGCACTATATAATTGTCAATTGACAATGTATAAAAGTGTATTGGGTAAGTTCGTACAATGTTAAATAGAGTGTTAGTGGGTGTGAGCCTTTACTTTCAATGTAAAATAGTGTGTAATGGGTACGTACGTACTTCGTACCTGCGTAGTCGCGAGATTGCGAGCCGACATTTGGCAGCGCCGGGAGGGGCGCGCGTGCCTCTTGGACACGCCGCGCACGTGTTCTCGCCCTCGCTCGCACACGTGTCCGCCGGGCACGACACTACCGTCACAAACGAGATAATAAGATATAATATCTTCTACTCTTAACGATTTTATAGGCTAACACAATCGCTGTCATGGCTGCCAATTGGTATCGTTTCAGTGCTTGCAAGTACTCGTACATAAGACGACGACGACAATGACAAGCCACAACATTAGGTATAGAAAGAAAGCAACACATTAAAATGTAATATCAGACCCAAGCAAATACAAATAAAAAAGGCTGTATCTCATGTACCGTGATAGACAGTTGAATTTTGACGTGACAACGTCTTATAAATTGGTTTGCCGGGTGACACTTCAAGAAACTGCGTTACGCTCCGCTCACGTTATGCGCTCACAATGAGAGCGAGTGAGAGGCACGCGCCCGCCTAAGAGCGAGAGAGACAGACATAAAATCATTGTCACGTAAAACTTTCGCCCGTATACCGACTTTACAGGCAACCAGTTTTTCACATAAGATGTATTTCTGTTGCCGCTATGAGATGAAAAGCAACCTGATTAACCTTTCTTGCGTACACATACGTCGACGTCTCGTGCACGTGGCACGGGAAATTCTAGAAGAAACCACATATGCCAGTTAGTCGCGATTATCGCTTTATCGGACCATCGGATCATTGACTGATTACATGCGAAAACCGTGGTTTTGGTTACATTCTTCTTTTGATTTATTTGGTCACTTGGTCTTAAAAGCCTATCCATGTTAATAAATTAAATAAAGAACCTATCTATACTAATATATAAAGCTGAAGAGTTTGTTTGTTTGAACGTGCTAATCTTAGGAACTACTGGTGCGATTTGAAAAATTATTTCAGTGTTAGATAGCTCATTTATCGAGAAAGGCTATATGCCTTATATCATCACGCTAAGACCAACAGGAGCGGAGCACCAATGAGGTACGTTTCAAAATTATTTTTTTTTCCTTTTAAGAGCTTCCGCTGCGTGCGCTGCGTAAACGGTTAAAGTTTCGCAAAAATCATGTATGACAGAATTGCTCCCATTAAAAAGTTCAAAAAAAAAGTCTGCGAAAGCATATGTTTTAAGGTTGGCTCACTTATAACCTTTTTTATGCTAACCAAATTTGTTCTAAAATAATGCATTATTTGCGAAGGTGTTTTTATAAATGATATTAATCCGTATCCAAAAAAAATACGTTATTCATCACAAGTATTTAATTAAAAACAAAATGCCCTTTACATCATTTGATTTTAATGAATATCTTTGGAGATATCGCAGTTTTAAAATACCATCGCAGCAAAATAATGATCAAGTACTGCGCGTGCATTTATTATGTGCACATATAGCTATTATGATGTAAGCGTGCGCTAAGAAAGGATTTTCCAAAACTCACCCCCTAAACGGGGGCTTAAAGTTTGTACGGAACACCCAGATCGCGAGATTAATCCATTAGTTAATTATTTAATATTTTTGAGAAAGATAAAGAGCGAGAGAGAGAGATAACGTCAAGTGTGAGTGGGTTTTTTTTCTATAATTGAGGAGTTGCCGTAAGAATCCTACACCGATAACCAAATTCAGCTGGCAAAAACTAGATTTAAATATAACGTATTTTTACCACATATTTTGTGTTCGGAGACGAGGTAGAAGCCAGCCGGGCAGGACACAACCATGTCCACATCGCCGGGTCGCATGTTGGCCGTCAGCTTGTGGAACTCAGAGTGCCGGTTCGAATCTGGGCCGTACATTATAATTAAAAAATCATGCTACTCATTATCTATTACATCTAATAACGACACGGTCTGTTCAACCTGTTCATAAATAAGAAAATATACATTTAGAACTCTGTAGTGACTGACAGACAATCAATACTCTTTCTAACTATAGGCCTCCTATAGTGTGTCAACTTACGTAGTATTGGTTTCCTCTATGGCGGTGACGGCCGGTCTGCATCTTAGTCATAGGTGTTATGGAGATTTTTGGGTTAAAAGCTGCACTTTGTGATTGAAGTAAGCCGCTTTGCACAGTGATAGCAGGGACCAAAATAAGCGATTTTGTCGGCAGCGCCCAAAGTTTCATCCCTTAGGAATAGAGATGACGCCACTTCCCAAAATAAAAGTTAAAAAAATTCTACAAGCCTGACGGATGCACAGATTTTGCTGATTAATATGTCAATAGATAGATAATTATTTATTCTACAAAGAAAAAAATATATAAAAAAAAAATCATCAAACAATTGGCGAAAATCCCGATTTTTTTAATCTTTTTTTTCAAAATTTCCGGTTTTTACTTAATTGCATAAAAAAAATGTATCAATACGGTAATTTTTTTTATTGCTCATTATTACGATGTTAATAACGGGTTCGACAAAAAAAAACTGCATGTCAATATTTTAAATTGTTATGAAAAATATTTAAGATTCCGTGCTCGCGGGTGGCGGTGGTGGGAATATTGCTCTTGCTTCCGAGCATACCCAAACGTTATTTTGTATTTAATATAATAAACTTTTTTGTAATATATGAAAATAATATCATAAAAATAAATTAAAATAAAATATTTCTTTTGGAAACATGGAAGAAAAATATGTCCATTTTAGTTAACGAATGTCTAAAGTGATTATTTTTTTATTTAAGATAAATGTATTTTAAAATCAAAAACTGCATCGAAATCACTTAATTTGTCTTTCAAATACGTGTTGCAGAAGTTATCAGAAATCACATTTAATTTTGTATATAGATTTTTTGGTTACTTACTTTTAAACGTATAATTGCATTAAGTAGTAATGTTTACTTAATATTAACTAAAAAAAATACATTTATTACACATTTTTAATAATGAAAAACTAATCGCCTTCTTCAGCTTCCAGTTCAAAGGCATCGTTAGCACTGAAAAAAAAATATCGAAATGACGAACTATTACGACAATATGATGATAATATTGCAGGTCATGATGTATGTTATACATACGGTTGATTCCTACAGTCGCCCTTGCAGGATTTACATTGCAGAGTGCAGGTTAATCCGACACGTCGGCAACCGCAACGCATTGTCTCGCAGCCTGATTTACAAGCGCATTGATTGAGCAGGGTTAATTCTTGCCAAATGGCCGTTTCACTAGACCATTGTGGAGTCCAGCCACCTTGAGAGGTCTTGTTCCATCCCCAAAAAGATGGACATGGAATGGTAATATCTAAATTGAAACAATTTCCCCATATATGGTCCGCCTGGTAAGCTGCGCGTAGTGCATGTTTTGGCAGGGCGGCTGACGTTGGTGGGAGGCTTGTCACTAGCCTATTTTTTGAGGCAAATAAGTCTTTGCGAACCGCATTAACAGTAATGTGCTCTGTATTCGCATCATACACTTTGCACGTTTATCTGGAACCAAAATTACGATTCGAATCAAATATGTAAATCTTATAAAATGTGGATAATAAATGAGTACAAACCGTTCCAATTTAGTCATTACTTCTTCAGAGACGGTTTCCAGAGGTCTCGATATATTTGCAAAAGCAGTGATTACTTCCGGGCAAGACATCCACGTTTTTAAAAATCGCTTATTTTGGTCCCTACTATCACTGTGCAAAGCGGCTTGCTTCCATCACAAAGTGCAGCTTTTTTTTTCATAAGACCTATGACTATCTGGCTTTGTTCGGGTCTTACCAAGTCATGTTAACCAAACACCACCTGGTCTTTTTTCTCAACGGTTACCTAATCAAGCGAATATCACGCAGCGAATCCTCATGAGCTGTGGCAACTCTACTCACCACCAAGAATGTGATGTTAGAGTTGTTTAGCCACGGTTATCTGTATATGATGTAGTTATTTGCCTAGTTAATGCTGCTCATTCGAGCTAGTAGTCGCTGTGCCCTACCTCTCCTCATTTATGTAAAAATGTTCTTAACCTTTTTTCCGGAGGGTATGTGTCACAAACATCTTAGGGTTGTTTTCGAAACAAGGTGTCAGGGTCTTGTTGTTGTCTTCTAACGCGATCACCACTGTAAAGATATAAAAAAGTTACTAATACCACTAAACATGAAAAACAATACAGTAATGTCAGATATATTGTAGCTGACAATCACAGCTAGAAGATATATGAGTCAAACTATTTGTAATTAATTAAACTTCTAAAAATATTTTAAATTAAGTTAAAAAAATCCTTAAAAAATCAGTATCAAGAGCCGTGGGTCTAAATTTTAAACTCTAAAAACTTAGAACTCAAGAATTGATGAGACAACAACCAAGACAAAGCGTGCCGAAAAGCGAAGCGTAGAACGTCATCCAGCCTGATAAAACGATGAACTTAAAAGGGAAGCCGGTGGTAGCTGGATGCAGAAGGCGCAGGACCGTGCAAAGTGTCAAACCATGGGAGAGGCCTATGTCCATCAGTGGACTGTAGTGGACTAATGATAATCATAATTATATATATAAATCGCTAATCGCTTGTTTGTATAATTTTCGAAACAGCCTTTTTTGATGCGGTTTTCACTATTTATATAAAACACTAGGAGTGTCATCACTGTAGGTATCTGCATCCATAATACTACACAGAAAGCGGGACCTCTAAACAAACTAAGACTTTCACCGAAAAGCCAGTGATGTGGACAATGTACTTGAGAAATTAATAAAAAGAGCTATAATCTCCGCCCTTCAGGCGACGCGAGGCTGTCACCGAAATCATTAGACCACCACCAACCTAGTTTTATATAAAAGAGCAAAGAGCAAAATACTTTGTTAATAGATAAGAAGATACCTTTAACGGAAGCCAAGTTCGGCGCGTTGGTAGCGGATAGTAGAGCGAGCGCGCTGTGCAGGTCGCGGCGACATTGCGTGCTGCACTTGACACGAGGGTGCACCGGAGTGCTCATCACGATCGTCGCTCGAACTTGGGCCAATCCACTGTCCTGTATTAATGCAACAATTTTGAACAGCTAATAGAGGTACCATGCATGTATTTTCATATGAATAAAAGAGAGCTAGTGAGCCAGTAGAATGCGTTTATAGAAAATGCTATGCAAAGTTAAACAACCACAGGCATAATCAGTCGTTGAATTGGTGACATGCTCTTAAGGCATTTTCCTCCGTGCTTAAGTGGGCACGTTGGTCATAGTGGAAGTAATAGCAGTCGTTAAGCCAAGTCGGAGGCTTTATGGGCTTAAAAACTTTTGAGTTAAATGGCCACCAGTTCTATAGTATTTAGACAACCCGCAGTCCACCGGCTTTATTTTTACGCCTCTTAAACTCGTCTCTAGCTGACTTCTGAAAACAATTTAAACTGGAAAGTTCTACCACTTTCTACTGTATGAAACAGTTCAAGTGCACTTTTCAGTTTCATTATTTTTAAGCAATGACCTAACCTTGTCCGACAAGCAGACTGGCTCGTCTACTCGCACAACACAGTGCCTCTCGCAGGCGCACGCCTCGTCCGCCATCGCTTCTCCCAACGTCTGTATCGCCAGAAGATCCTAACAAAATAAATGTAGTAAATAAAAAGACAAACACCAATAGATTACTATTCAACCGGTTCGTAGAATTACGCAGTGGAATTACACAGCATTTCGTTTTGAAACTTGTATTATTTTGTTTTCTTTTTTGCTTAGTTTTCTTAGCGATATATTTTTATTGGCCATATATCTACTTAAGAATACTTAATAATATCCTTACTTGTATAAATTATATAACATAAATCTTATAATACAGTATTAAAATAACATCACAAAGTCTCTTCATCATGTTTTAGCATTTCTTACAACAAATTTTGACAACCCATTTAAAATTAATAATAAATTTTCTTCGTCTATATTCTTTGTATGATGTTTAGGTATGTATAATTTCTATATGAACAAAGTCGCAAACAAAAGAAGGATGTAGAATTCTGAAAGAGTTATACGAAGAAATAGAGATTAACTTACTCCGTAGAAGCAGTCCGTGCCAGAAGAATAAGTAGGTGTAAACACCAGACTAAACTCTGGTAGGCTGGTTACTGTCAGCTGAACGTTTCTTTGAATAGTTTTACCCTAAAAGTTAAAATTATATTATGATACCAGGAAATCCGAAAATTAGAACATAATACACTTAAATTAGATGGAAAAGCTGATATAAAATTTTAAAATATATAACTTGATTAAGTAGTAACACAAAATGTGCTTGAATCAAATTAATACACTAAGCGTGGTAAATATCTATAGCAATATCGAACAAAAATATGCACTACTTTTTTGAGTACTTTTTTGAACCATAGTTAAAAACAAATATATAAGCGATAGTATTTTAATGTTATTTAAAAAAATAGCACCTTACTATACATATAAAATATGAAGAAACCTATGCAATTTGGATGTAAAGCAGTAGCAAAATAAAACAAAATGTAAATGACCTATGGAAAACGTTTGAATCGTTAAAATCTATTATTTTTTTTATACCACTAAGGTGGCAAAGAAGCACACGGTCCGCCTGATGGTAAGCGGTCACCGTGGCCTATGGACGCTATACCTACGTCTAACTCTAAACCCTTCTTTCTTGAAAACTCTATACCGTAGTCCCCTTGTCGGGAGCTTATTCCACTACCTAAGCGTTCGCGGTTCCTCTGAAACCGTTACTATTACTTATTTTTAAGCACTTGCCTTACTACAGCTATAATTCCCAACGTTCTTCGTTTTCACCCGTTTTATAAAGATGGTGGGCCCCTCTATCGCAACATTGTCGTATTTGAGCATCTCTTGTCTGTCTGTCCACCACACGTAGGGTGCATCTAACTCCTCACCGGGCTCCAGGAAATGGTCGATGGAAGAGTTCGGGGCAAAGCAGTCCAAGACGACGGAATCGTCTTGCATTGCGTAGATTTGTAGCTGCAAACAGAATCTCTTGTACTTTTTATACTTAGTGGCTAACAAGCATAGCTGATGTTGTATGGTTACCGTAGCATACATTAATAAAATAAATTTATGATTATTTATATAAAAACAATATCTCAATTTAAAAGTTTATAGAGTTATCTTACCGAATCAGATACAAGTGGTGGTAAATTCCTTAATCCATCTACAAGCTCCCGTAGATCAACAGTTCTCTTACTTCTCCCGCTCTTTTTTCTTCTATAGACTCCGTCTTCTCCTTTCATCAACTTTTCAAAATATTCATTGCTATCCATCATCGTAAATTTAATATGATTGGTCAGTTCTAAACCACCTTTATGTTTTGTTTTGTATTTATTTTTCTTTGAGTCAGCAACTAATTCATGATTTGTAAATTTTGAAGCATTTTTGTGTTTCGTATCGATTTTATGCATCTTTTCTTCAGTAATTGTTTCTTCATCATAATAATCATCGAACCATAAAAGAGATCTCTTTCGCCTTTTCCAATCCCATTTCAAAGTCTTTCTATACTCTATCCACCGAAACGAGTTAATAGGGGAAAAATGAACTGGCATGTGATTGGTCGAACAATGACGTTAAGGCTGTGTTCACAGCGCGAGTTTTTTTAGTTTGTTCGTGCGACTCGTACTGTTCAGACGTGCTCACTGTGCTAGTGCAATCTATTATTTTATTTTTTGACTCGGCTTGTTATTTGGACTCTGGATAATTTTGTTACGTGTGACCCGGCTTTGTGATTGATTGCATTCCTAAAGACTTGGCGCTTGTATAACGGACTTTTTGAGTTTACTGTCGATTTGCCTAAGTGAGATGGCCGACAGTTTACATGGAGGTAACTCTGTGGAAAAAAGGCGACGACGAGCCTTTTCCTCGACTGAAAAAACAATGATATGGAACATGTATCAATCTATGAGGAGTTCCATGGAATCCCCTTCAAACAATGACGTCATGAAAGCTGTTGCATCATCTATGGGTGTTCATTGGATGTCCATCTATAGAATTCTGAAAGAGAAAGAAACTAAAAATGTTTTAAATTCACCCAAAAAAACAAGAAAACGTACTTTCATTGTAGACACAATCGACGACTTAACTAAATGTGCTATAAGAAGAAAAGTTCACGATTTATTTTCCCGAAATGAGATACCGACATTGGACAAAATAATGAATTCAATAAATGAAGATGGTACTTTGGGGACATTCAAAAGATCAACACTTCATAAAATCCTTAAAATGATTGGATTTAGGTACATTAAAAGATGCAGGAACAGCTTATTGATTGATCGTGACGACATATTTTTTTGGCGGAGGAATTATTTGCGGACAATGAAAATGGCAAGAGAAGAAAAGAAAAAAATATATTATTTGGATGAGACTTGGCTCAATGAAGGCCATACTACTACAAACGTATGGACTGATACAAATGTGAAAAATAAACGCGACGCATTCCTTGATGGCCTGACAACTGGATTAAAAAATCCTTCCGGTAAGTTCTTTAACATAATTCCATTGTTAAAACTGTCTTTGTCATTAATGCAATTCTTTGAAAAGGTTTGAATGTACCTGAGCGATCCTTAATTGGCGGCACTTATTGTTTGTTATGTTATCTTAAACTGTGTGAGCGTTAACTTTGTATCAGATCATTCAATACAATTTTTTATTGTTCCAGGAAAAGGAAAAAGGTTAATAATTACTCATATTGGAAGTGATGATGGATTTGTAGAAGGGGGCTTACACGTGTTCGAGTCAAAAAAGCAAGGAGATTACCATCAAGATATGAATGCCGAAGTGTTTGAGAATTGGTTCAAAAATATTCTTGAAAAGTTACATGATAATTGTATTATTGTAATGGACAACGCTTCGTACCACTCAAGAAAAGTAGAGCAAATTCCGACTGAAAAAAATAAAAAACAAGAGATAATTAATTGGTTGAAAGAAAAACAAATCCCCTTTCAGGATGATTTATTAAAACGAGAGCTACTGAATATCGTAAAAAATCATAAGGAGCAGTACGAGGCGCGTGTCGTAGACGAAATGGCGAAAGCTAAAAATAAAACTGTGGTACGACTTCCGCCGTATCACTGCGAATTAAATCCGATAGAGTTGATCTGGGCTCAAGTTAAAGGACATGTCGCATCCCGCAACAAAACATACAAGATGGCAGAATTAAAAATGTTATTAAACAACTCAATTCAAAATATTGACGCTGCAAAATGGAAAAAATGCATAAAACATGTCGAAGAGATAGTAGAACCGAAAATGAATGCCATGGACAGAAATGTGGAAACAATGACCGAAACATTCATAATAAACGTGGGAAGTGACAGCGACAGTAGTGATACGTCGGAATAATTTAATTAATTGTATATGTTAAACTATTTAAATATACATAATTTTATTTTAAAACATTGTCTTAATATTTTTCTTTCTTTCTCTAAGTTCAATACAAAATACTTAAGTGGTTTTAGTGCTTACTATTGAGCGCACAAAATCATCGCATATGAACACACCTTAACTTTTTATCAGTATAGTTGACGCCCACTCACCTTTTTGTGTCCTTATCTTTTGTAAGGGATTGTGCGACAGAGACAATGCTCTATTAACTCGTTTCGGTGGATAGAGTATAGTTAAATCCAACTTAGACTTAAAACGCTCTCTAAAATTTTTTTTGTTTTTACGCCCAGTTTTTGTCGTAGAATCAATGTAAAAGTATTCTGGTGTTTTTTTGTATTTATGGCATCTTACGGTTCTAGCGAAGTCTTCAAATTGCTTTTTTGTCAGGGCATGGTACATGTCCTGTATGTACTCGAAGGTGGCGTGAAGGTCGCACAAGTAATTATCCGTTTGGGTCTCGTACGCCTCTTGAAACAAATGATACGTGTTAATTACATGCAACAACTATTAAATGTTATGTTTAACAATGATGTTTACGTTATAATGCAAGCAAACTGTAATGATTTTTTTTACTCCAGATATTTTTTAGGATAAAGATAGGATGTAGGTACCAGGTAACAAATATTTTGTAGTCCCAATAAAAGAATTGTGGGCTGATCCCACAATTGTAGTTTAAAGAATAGAAAGTTATTAAGGATCAAGGGTTCTCTTCCTCCTTTAAAACTAGATGACGTTCATATTTTGTGTCTTCACCAAGATTTAGTAGTCCTAATATTAAAATTTGTAATTAGTAAACCAAAATGCCAAGTGTGAGAGTTAAGAAGTAAAGTCACATTTATTGTGGCTCTCAGAGTTTGTACGAATTGAGGAAATTACCTTAAGGATTTAAAAAACATGCTAAAAATATTTTGTAGGCCTATTAAAATAATTATAGCGCAGAAGTCATTTTTAGGGCTCCGTAATCAATAAGGAATCCTTATAGTTTTGCCATGTCTGCCCGTCCGTCTGTCTGTCTGTCTGTTCGCGGCTAAGGCCAGAGATCATTAATACCTACTAAAAAGCTGTAATTTGGCATGGCTACATACATATTAATAAGAACAAAGTGATAAAATAAAATTTAATAAATAAAACCTGGAATTAGGCCCACAATTATTTTATTAGGACTAAAAATATTTGTTAGCTGGTTTTCTATAGCCTTAAGGTAGTTTTCTCAATTCTAACAAACACTGGGATTTGGATAGAGCCACTTCTAAACTATGTTATAGCGTGGCGTACTGGTATCCTCACTACAGTTTTTATTATTAGGACGAATAAATCTTGGTTAAGACACGAAATACGTACGTTATCTAGTTTCAAAGACCTACGAACACCGACCGTAAGGAATGACGAGCCACTTTTGATCTATTCTTTGAACTACAAATTCCGGGATATGGCCTACAATTGTTTTACTATGACTACAAAATATTTGTCAGGTGGTTGCCCAAATACCAGAGGTGGCTCCTAAATCCTAACGCACACGATTCTTCGTAGAGTAAGGGTACAGAGCTATGCATTATCGAACTAAGATTTATCTTACCTCTTCGAGTGCCTTGGTTATTTCTTTTCTGAGCTGTAAATGCAGCTGTTGTAAGAGTCTGAAAATAGATATTTATTTTGATAATCCAAGTTTTAGTGATTACAGCAAGTCGTGCTCTGCCTAGCGTTTTAAAGGGGTTAGACGCTCGACGCAAACCTCGAATGGATCCTTTTCTAAATTTCTCTATTAGGTTTTCTATATACTATTGACTTTTTAGTATAGGAGAAAATCGTGAGGTAACCTTCATAAGTCAAAAATCGCGTACTGACAGTGGCAAATCCTCGCAAAGTCAGGACGCGCTTCGCCCACGGTAAACGTTCTCGGTTTTGTCAATGCTCAAAGATGAATTTGCCTCGCGCAATGAGGACGGTTTTATTGTTGTATTTTGCCTCGGTCGCTCAGTTAATACGTAGCTAATATGGATAAAGAAAGTTGATACAATTGTATGGTAAATTAAAACGACGAAAAAGCAAATTTTTTCTTTTCTTTATTTGTACGAGTCAAAAAAGGAATATACACGCAGTAGTGGCGACAGCTTTCCGCACGTAGTGCTTCATGACGATCCTGATCGAAACTGGCTCGGGCAAAAAATTTACAGACCGAGGCTGCCTCGTGTGGCAAACGTTGCGCAGCAAAAGTCCGAGGCTGCCTAGCGAGGCTGCTCGCTCAGGCAGGACCCGGCTAAAGACGTATGTAAAATCCAAAGTCTGCACTGACAGCACGATGGACTTTGGCTTAAATAGCTCTTGCCCAAGGCTTGTTAAATATTCGAAGCCAAATTTGCCAAGGCAAGGTGTGAGTTTGGCGTACACGCCCCAACAGTGGGGACATACGAATGAATTTATGTTTTGCTATTCTTTCTTACAGCTGATCGTTAAATTTTGTGATTGCGACTGAAATTGTTGCTAACAAATTAAAATGCTTTATATCTCAAAAAATGGACATATAATTTTTTTTAAATCATTAAACTAGTAGTTACTACCGTTTTGGAATAAGAATGGAGGTTTGGTTAAAAGAGATTTTATTATTAAAAGGAACATCAGCCATTAAGCTACTGTAAAACCTATTGCCCCCCTTCCGGAGCTCAGTTTGGTTGGCTAATCAGATAGCTGACACTTGAATATGGAATATCCACCTCCAAGAATGACATATTGTTGGTACATTTTTACAAATTTATCAAGCATTGTATAAGATTGTTTTTATTAGATATAGGCCGGGGCATATAAGTCTAGCGGTGAGTGAAACGTGGAGGGTTTGCGCATGAGTACTGTCGCGCACGCAATCGTTATAAATTTATGATGGCAGATATTTATATTATAATCTTTTATGTTTCAATTTAAAAAAAATATATTAAATATTGGGCTAGATAGCATAAATAGGTAGTTTAAGTTCCGTGCAATAAAAATGTCATAGGGATATTTTTCATAATCATTAATGAAAAATCTTAAAAAAAATGCAATAAATAGATGATATATTTTAGATTAAAAAAAGTATAATAACCAAGTAATGTACTATATATTACTAGGTTATTGCACGGGGGTGTTGATACGAAGAGACGGACAAGGCAAAACTATATTTTTTATTATATATGATGTGGATGTCGCCTTTTAAATAAACAATTGTCGCAATTTAAGGTTTTATGTAATTACAAAATAATGTATAGTGCAACAAACTTTTCTAACTTTCTGACCTTGTGTGTTTGGTCGCTAGTGTCGTTGTAAGTTCACAACATTTCAATATGGCGACTGTAGTGACATGTGATTTTTGACCGCGCACCAGTGCAGAAAAGTTTGTTGCACTATAATAATAATATCGTGGTAACACAGTACAACACTCAATACTAAATAAAATACTAAATATAATACTACAATAATCTGGCATAATAATTTTATGTGAAAGAATTTGTGGCCGCCACAGTGCACATAATGATGAATCTATAACGCGTCATAACTAGAGGTCATAAAACCAGAGGTATGTTAAAAAATCGATTTTTCGATTTTAATGCAGTGGATCAGGATTCAGTTTCTTATGAAATTTGGTCATGTGCTCTTAAGCTCATCAAAGTTTCAGGGCAATTAAATATATATTGTAGAAACTTTTTTAAACATATTTAGAATTTTTTTTGTAATGTATGGATGATAGAATAAAATCTAAGACATAATAAATGATAAAAAGAAAAATGTGTGTAAACCCGGTTCATCCTATTTTTCAATTTCGGTAAAACCAGTTCGTGATCACTAGGTGGTGATGATTTGAAAGGTAGTACACCCCTCGCACTCCGTGCCTCTACATAAAACACATCTAAAAATGAATCCTGCGCATTCAAGGTCATCGCTAGACTTACGTCTATGTATACGTGTCTACGTATGTATTATTTTGTTTGTTTTACTCAGTATAAACTAGCAAAGTTACATACTACATTTCCAATGTTCTGATTGCCGGGTGAAATTCTCGACCTCATGTTCGCAGTTGTTGTTACTCTCGGAGTGCGTGGTTCTAGAAAGATGTAAATCACTTTTTATAATTTCTATAAGCCTTGTACGCACGATTAGTGTACAAGTTTGAATTGCAGAAAAAAAAATGTTATGCAGAATATAATTTAAAACTTTTTACCAATTCAAATCGGACTATTTATATATGTGTATTAGTTAATGACAACAGGCGTATGAAATTCTCTCAAAAAAAGGATACTACTATTTTTAAGTAAATAAAATATAAGTTACTAGTTACTATTAAATCCCATGAATTTTATCATCAAGGTAGTCTTTAGTTGTGTAATAAGCTTTCTCGACAAGTTTATGTTTTACGAAAGTCTCTTTTTTTAGTTTAATTTACATTATTTTGGAGGGAATTTATTGCAAATACATTTTCCTTTTAACGATTTATCTATTTTCTTAAGCCTTGTGTGGATTAGAACAAGTTTGTATCTATTTTGAGTATTACGATTATAAATATCGCTTTTCTTTTTAAAACAATCAATGTTTTTATGAACATAAATTAAATTATCCACTATATCTATACGGAGACGTTGATTAACTTTGATTAAAAAACTGTCTGGAGAAGATTGTAAATTGCTTGAATAGCCCTCTTCCGAAGCACAAAGATTGCATGAATATCAGCTGCGTGTCCCGATAGTAAGATACCGTAGAACATCACAGTCTATGAAAGTAGCTAAAGTATACTATCCGAGCAGTAGCTTCGTCCGTAAGTTGATGAATCTTTTAAACCGCGAATGCTGCAGAACCTATTCGCCAATCTAGCTATATGTGGGTGTGGGTGGCGCCCCTACTGGAGCTACATGTCTGGGGTAATACCTAAAAATACGCTTCCCTACTACTTAAAATGACAATATCCACGCCCCCCATAGTGCAGCAAGTAGGCTCGTTACGAAATTGTAAAATACAGTAATGGTAATAAAGTCTAAAATACGTTTTTAGATGTTTTAATAAAAAAAAGGTTTTCCCTCACTTGTTATAAGAAAAACAATGTGACGGATTTGCATTTTTTGACATGATTTACAATTGTAGATTCAATAGAAAAAAAATTCCCGCGCCCTCTTTTGGATGTTGTCTCGCACCCCTCGGGAGGCGCACCCCCCACTTTGAAAAGCAATGATCAACAACATGTAACTGCTCCCTGTTTATAAGTTCACCTAACACATTTTGTGTTATAATTTTATACATTTGGTTATCTTGCTTATAGATAATAAAAGCGTAGGATATTTTAAATTTACACGCAATAGCACCCATTTATAAGTGGGCAAAAAGTTAGGAAAGCTTCTATATTTTTTGTAATCTCCACTCAAAAAGGTATAAGTATTTGTTTCTCTATGAATTCAAAAAGTAAACTTGCCTTCACCATGAGATATTGTCTTCGGTCGAGTCATTTTGTAATACTTCTTTCCAACTTTCATTTTTGGTGTAAGCGCCGTAACTTCTTTATCCGACAGAGATCGCAAATCTCTTAAGTGATTAGTGTCTACCTTTGAAACAAAAATGCTAGTAAATCTAACTTTAAACAATATTTATTAATCCGTTTTTCTTAATGTTATAGTAAATATCAAATACTTAGGAAGCTTTTAAAAGCTCCTAGACCAAATGCATCCGTCTATAGGAAACGTGGAACAAGCAACTGTGAAAGCAATGTTTGGCGTATCCAGTAGTGAATGGCTAAGGCGTGTATGAAATAGAAAAGTATTACGAAAAAATTACCTTATTCGTTGCTTTACATGGCACAAATTTAATGCCAAATGTGTGCTTTAGTTTTTCAAAAAAGCCGTCTTCAGTTTTCTTTTCGTCTTCGCTACATTTCTTAACTTCGGAGACTTCATTGGGAAGAGTTGTTTTCCAACTAGAAGAATTCATATATTATAAATTAATTGTATCATGCAAAATTTATGATTACTTAACTTATTTGATGGCACTTAAGATGGCATCTCCGATAGAAGACACGATCGAACGCCTTCGCTATGTCTAGGCTACATGCTGACGCCTCCCCCTGACTCACAATGGCAGTAGCCACACAAATTGGTGTGTGAGATACACTGGACTGAAGGTCAACGGTTGAGCGACCGTGGCTAAAGCTATATTGATGGTCGCTGTGTGTTGGATCGCATGCTCCATCACATTGGAAAGGAAAGTGTAATAGCGATTGGCCTGTAATTCGATGAATCTGATCCATTGCCCTTTTTGGGTACCGGGTGCATATTCGCAGTATAGTAGTAGGATCTTGCCTGCCGTGGTAGGAAAGCGCGAAGAGCCGCGTTAGTATACAGGACACAACTCAGGAGCACACTGTTTAGGCACCACTGCTGTTCTGGCCCACTCGACTCATGAACATCTAGAATTCTAGAGAAAGCAAAGCCCTGGACGATGAAGTTTTCTGACATGGTGTTACCGCACCACCATAGAGTACATTGTTATATACTGAAACGCACCACAGTATAACAGCACTTTCGTCGTTCAAATTCGAGTTAGAGGCAAAGAGACTGCCTAGCAGATCGGTTTTCTCTTTAGCACTGTGGACCAACTCACCATCGGTCATTTGCAGTGGTGGTAGCGACAACTGACAAAGTTTCCTTGTACACACACGTTTGTTACGTTTGAATGTAGCTTTCAAAGGCATGGTGGCGCGAGGCGATACGAGACTGACTTTTCATAAACTTTATAATGGTCGGTGTGCCAGCAACCAGGGGATGAACCATGTGTAATTAACTATCCGCCTTTGGTTGCCTGGTTTTGGTGGCGTTTTGGATGTGTGTGGGTTTGACGCGCAGGTATTTGTGTGTATGCATATTTAGATAGATGTTGTATGTATGTGTTGGTTCTTGCATGGCTGATTGCTAACAGGTGTATATCCGGGAGTTTCAGTTACTTCTTTTCCCCTTAGGCTAGTTTCCGAAGTGATGGTAGTTTAAATGATGTGCATTTGCTGCCGGGCTGTCAAAAAGTCTTAAAATAGTCGTATCGATGACCATTACCACGATGACCATATATTTTTCGTTTAAACGACAAAGAGTTGCAAAAAAAAGTTCCTTAAAGGTCACCGCTGCGTCTGTTATAAGACGATTATATAATTTGATCGTGTAAACGTCTTCTGGACTGAATTAAATGACTAAAATTTAACTAACGTTTGTATAAAATACTATAACACAATTGCTTGAAATTTGAGATACCACTAGATGACTTCTGTATATAATCAAATTATATTATAAATTATATATAAAAGTCTCTATATTATAGGACACCTTTGCTAGTTGGGATATAAATATACATATGTATATTGGGAGTTACCCCGTCACACAATAGACGACTTTAAACGCTTCACGTGATGTGCCCCCTATACAATCTGAATAACAATAGGCAATATAATATTACTTAAATTTTTTTTTTTTTATTTCAACTGCTTACATTGTAAGGCTTGTTTGTTAAGTGTTTCAATACATAATATGTAACTATTAGTAGACTATAATATTATGTTTCGATGGTAGTTTTAATAGAATAATGTTGGCAATAGACCAGTAGGTATTGTAATTAGTTTGTACAGCCAATTCTTGTTTATTTCTCTTGACGATTCAAAAGCGTTCTTAGAAACCCATTTGAATAAAAAGATTTTAAAATCTGAAATTTTGAATGACCTTGAAGAAAGAAAAAAATAATTTACAAATATTTCTTCTGGATATTTGTAAATTAAGTATGTATAAAATGTGTATTTTCGTAAAGTTAAATAACTAGGCTATTTACTGATTTCTTTTTTTTATCTTAAAAAGTAAATATTCTTTACGTAATATCAGCTTAAATGGAAAATAGTTTGTAGCTTTATTCAGTTTTAAGCTAAGATCTTAATTTTTTTCTAGATAAAGGTATTACAAAATTTTCAAATCTGTACTCCTCATACTTTATATGTACGAAATTGCCGTACTTTAACCAACCCCTCTCCCCACCCCTGTGGGCGGATCCGGTGGGGTCCGGGCTTAATCTGCTCATTTTGATCTAGGCTACACCTGTACCAAGTTTCATGCTTTGGTCACAATCTGAATGGTCTCATACAAGAGATGGCAATAGAGAGCCTAAACTAAAAAATTTACAATATGAAATACCTATCTGTATTTTTATTTTTTTCTTATATAACTTTTAGGTATTTAACAGATAACCAAGACACCGAAAAACTGATATTTAACAACAGAAAATTTACCGAATTCGGCGAAAGAGTAGCAGGTTTGAAGGTCACAAAGCGGAAGTGATTGAATCTATCACGAACCGTGTGAGCGAGACAATAATAAGGTTTCTACAGGTGCTGCTACAATAACCTATATTGCATGCAAATGAGTCTAATACAGTTTGCTAAGATGAATACTAATCACCATACCATAGTATCGAGAATCGTTCGTTCACTCCTCAAGCGCTCGACTTTTGGAGTGGGTAAAAAATTATCAAATCTCTTACAAACTTAGGAACCGATCGCTCGCGCTCAGATTTTGATCGGGTCATTTAATTTGTGATCGACATAGGTCTAATGCCTACAAAGACGTTCTTTTAGATTTGTCGGTATAAAGGTTCTTTCCGAGCAGGTGAAGTGTAAAAATATATAATTACGGTAACGGTTAATATACGGTAACCTGCATCTTTGAAAACAACACCAACACTATTCTCTTCTTTCCCGAATCATTCATAAGACTAAGGTATAACCAAGAAAAAACGTGCCGGTACTAGGTAGGACCTATAGGACGCTTTTCTGATGTACTGTCTTACGGTATGGCACGATTTCACCGCGGACGTCCACGGTATATTGGTAAGTTTGGTAACGTAGGAAATAAATGATTTTATTATTTAAAAAATAGCCTAGCAAAGCCTTTACAATGTCAAGGAAGGACAAAAGACTGAAACAGTTTTTAAAATATTAGTCAAGATAACTTACTTGTCCTTATTTGCCGCCATGTATGACGTCACGTAGTTTTCATATGATGTCATCTTTGTTGAATTTTCCAAATGCTGCCGAGGTAAAGAAATTAGCTCGTTACTGTTCCTTTTTTCAGTTAGTTTCTGGAGTTCATTGCCCAAAACATTAGCTTCATATTTTATTATTGTGTATAAAAGGTTTTTTCGACCGCTTCTGTTTTCGTTTCTTCGATCAGCTACTAAATTTTCAACTTGATATAGATTTAAATCTATTAAATTCGAACTATTTATAGGATTAATAGTGCTCTGATAATCGTTAACTTCGGTTTGTATTTCGTCTAACTTCGATATTTTGTAGGAATCATTATCATCATACTTTATGTATGATGTCAAAAATGACGATGGGGCAGGGCTGGTTTCAACGTTTTTAACTACGAATGGTGCTCTTTTATCCTTATTATTCATTGGTTTCTTTCTAAACGCTTGTGTTGTCAATTTTGATGAATTGTCTTTAAGCGAATCAAAAAAGTGTAAAGAAGCCGTTCTTAATTTATTTAAAAATCCCTCTGTTGTGCTGTATTCTACTTTTAAAGTATGTTTTTTATTCGATGGCGTAATAGAAGTTGTATCTGTATTATTAAAAAAATCCCTAATCTTCGATGATATATCTTCAATCGATCTTGTTTTTAGGCCCACTGGAGTTAGTGTTACTTCTCCAATGTGTTGCATAACTGTAATTGGTGTTCTAAGTTTTATTTTACTTGAAATGACACCTTGTGGAGATCTTGAAACAGTTTTTCTAGTGTTGGTAATTTTGTAAGCTTTGGTCGTGTATTTAGTTTTGCCTTTTCTTGCCTTGTGTTTATGACTCAGTGTAATATGTTTATTTACATTTTCCATCCTACTAGTCGGCCCATTCTGCGTGTCTCGAGTAAAATCAGTATTTTCACTTATAGTCCCAAATAACTTTAAAAGGTCATATATATAACTGTTTGAATTTTGCATTCCAGTGGAGTTAACATTCACATTTTGCGAATCTTTAATCAAAAAAGAAACTTTTTCGTCTCTGCTTGATTGTGTTGCGCTTTCCTTAGAGTCAGAACCTGTATTTGCCATGTCCCTGGTTATCCTTGATTCAGATTTACTAACTTTATTTATGTAATCATGCCAAAACGAACCTCCTGTATCGGCAACAATTGGAGGATCTATCTGACTAAGTAATTCAATTTCGCGTTTCCGATGAAACTTTGACGCTGGCGTGGCCTCATTTATTAATTGTGATATAAATTTTGGTAGCGATTTTTCTTTTTTCTTTTTCTTTTCATTGTGAAAAAATAGTCGTTTTATGCCTCTAGACTTTTTGGCACACTTTTTTGGTTCATCAATATCATTATCAAACATGTTTTGGGTATCTATGTCACTTGATATCATATTCATAAATATCACCGGTGGAGTTGTGACATAAGTGTATACTTCTGTAGTTGTTTGTGGATTACATATCAAATTTACGCTGATGTTATCAAGTTCATATACATTTTTTATCGATTTTGGTTTTCTTTGTTTGGCGTTATTAAGTGGTTCAATTGGAGTACAGTTAGAAACAGCATGCATAAACCGGTTACTTTCTTCCTTTAACCTTTCGTCAAAACCAATATTCAATTTGTTGGCACATTGTAAATCGTGAGCTAAAGTTTCCAAGTCATATAATATTTTATTATCGGGATGGTTGTTTCTGTTTTTGCGTCCTGCAATCGTACATTGATCTAGAGTTGATGAAAACATTTTACAAGTACGTCCTTGACACTTGCCTTTAACTCTTTTGTAATAATCGTTTAAAGATCTATCAATTCTATGTACAACATTTCTTAATTTTTTTCCTCCACTTGGGTTCATCCAAAAGTATGTTTGTATTTCTGTACAATGCTCACTCATAAAATTTGCCAAGTTATCGAATTCAAATATCAACTCTCTCATAACAGAGTCACATGCAGCACATGTCCTACACATAGGTTTGTTGGGCTTGCATTGGCAGCTGCATACTCTGTCGTGACCAAAATATCTTTTTATATCCTCCCAATTAATACGTCTTTTACGGCGTTTTGGAGTTGTTGAATTAGTTGTCACATTTGTTAATTTTACTTCTTTTTTAACTATTTCTCTGGTCTTAAAATCTGCATTCATGGCAGTTAAATTTTCATAAAGTTTTTCTATATGTTTATTGATAGAAGAAATAAATTCTTTACTAAGAGTGACTTTGCCAATATTCTTAGTAGTGCTTGTTGATTGAAGTTTAGGTGTCGTCTCTTCAGTGGTTTGAGATAAGCCGATACTACCGTTTACAGGTTGCAGTGCAATAATTCTATTTTTTTCAGGACTTCCGACTAGTAAATACAGCAGATTGGAAGTTTCTTCCGGTGCAGAAGGAGACCTAGTCAGCCTATTTGTTGTAGTTTCTGGTAAATTTTCTTCAACAGAGTTAATTTGGTATTCTAAATCAACTGGAGTAGACAACTTTGCCGAGAAAACTTTTCTTACACGAACTCCATCTACTGATCGTTTTTTATCACTAGGGCCATATGGTATGGCTATATGTACTTGTATAGAATTAGTTGAAGATGAAGTATTTAGTAGATCTGGATTATACAAAGCTGTACCAAAGTAATACCTCGGAAAACCTTTAGCTTTAGCAGTTTTGTCGTTAGCAAAAACAGGCAGCTGAAAGCTTTGCGTGCTTGGTTCATTTTTTAGTAAATCAACTACAACTTCTATTGCAGCTACACTTTTTGCCGTGTAAGTTCTAGGAGTTCGTACATCTCTCTTCGCGATATTATTTTTTGGGTGTTTATTGAGTTTTGATTTATTAGCTGAATCTCGACTGGCATCCATCTAAACAAAGATTTATTCTGTATAACAGTTCTAACAAAAAAAAATTATAATACTTTTGCCATCGTGATGTTTTTGTCTAAATTATTTTTCAAAATTAAAATATAATAATAAAATAAAAATAAAATAATTATATATATATAAATGAACTGCTGTTCGTTGGTCTCGCTAAAACTCTGGAACAACTGGACCGATTTGGATAATTCTTTTTTTGTTGTATTTGTTTTTGTTAAGGCAAGGCTTATAAGCCGGACTCGCGCACTAAGAGAAACTCGAAGACGGATGGACCAATTCGAAAATTACCCTTCGGCCGCTTTCGAACCCAAGTTTTGAAACTGGTTTCCAAAAAAGAAAACTATTTCTTCTTCCGAAACCCGGTTTCCAAATAAGAACATTACTTCTTTTTTCGAAACCAGTTACCAATTAAAACAAAAATATCCTGTTTCGAAACTATTTCCGAAACTCAAAAGTCCTCTATTATGATTATATTAAGAACATATAAATCGTCCACTTTTAGCAGGAGTGCTAACTAAAACTCACAGTTTTATCCTAGAAACTGTACCAAACGTTCATAAAATAGCTTAAAACTGGTTACAAATTTATTAAGAAGCACATTTTTGAAATTCGCTTCGCACAAAGAGGAAAATAAAAATATTAATTGGCGGCGCTAGTGGACGTCAGGAACCTACAGGCACAATTCTACTTATTTTAATCTGTATGGTAATGTATTATTTAGACAACTTTTTAATGCACACTTTGGCGTCCTCACGGTGAGTTGGCAACAAGCGACTGCGAGAAAACTGTGCTTACGATCGGGGTTAAGCACAACTTTGTGGTTCCATTTTTAGCGTGTAGGCGCGCGGTCTATCAACTTAGAAGGTCATTGTATATAATCAATGTAAATAAATGTTTTCATAGCAAAGGTGCAATCAAAAGATTAATCTTCTGACTTTATATTTTTAAATGCATCTTTACTATGAAAATAATTATTTACATAGATGATATATCAGCCAGTCAGCGGTTTTTTTGTCATTAAATAAAAACACCTAAAAATAAAAAAATAGGTCTTAATAAGGTAGGTATTTTTATTAACTGGCAAAAAACGTAATTATTTTACCAGCTCTTAATAGTTTCCCGACTGTCGGTATTTCGTGTGACATAGATGATGCTATACGATTCTGAAGCTAGTCCATTATCTCTTCTCAAGCTCGATGTTAATATACATATATAGTATGATATTGGATAAGTACTGTACTGCTAGTCCTTTTTGTAATATTATTAACCAAACATTTAAGTACCGAGTGTCATATTAGACATCACTCAATACACACTGTTCTTTTCGTCTTCACTAACAGCCATCTCAACCATGGGCGTTTCTAGCAACATTCAGCAGCTGCCCCACCCTATACCCTAAGGTTCCTACAACCTCGAGAATTTTGCCTGTATAGTAAATATTTTACTTTATGAAAATGTCATTTTCTATACAGGCCAGGCTAAACTATAGTACAGTCTGTCCCACCTTAGCGCAGTCTTTCCCCACCCTATTCAGTTTGCCCCACCGTAGCCCAGTCCATCCCACCTTAGCTTAAAATCTGGTTACGTCCATGCTGTCTACAGAATCTTTGAGCTAGATGTCAAATCACCTTAGCTATTTGCCGAATGTTTTCATGCCGGCTCATATCTCTATGTGCTGATCACTTAAATTGTTCCTATTATGTACATCAAGTGTTACCTGAAAGTTATCATCAGCATTATCCTGTAAGTTTTTCTTTTTCGTGTAAAATTTTATATTCAAAGGGACTGATGAGGCGCTTACGTCAATGTTGATGGTCAGTCTCGGTGCCTGCATAAAGATAATTTTTTAACTTTAAAATAAAGTTATTTTCTCTTTACATATAATAATTAAGAATTATACTATAATAATATGAGTATAATAGAAACGAAGTCTGTTTGTTATTGCTTAGCGCGCATCGGAGCTTCCAATTGACCTGGCAATTGGCCTGAGCGAGAGTTCACAAATTCCATTGCGATAAACCGAATTTGTTGTGAGCAGAAGCTAGTATACAATAAATAAATATAGGAGCTTGTGTGCCTGTGGTCAAAAAACGTGTGATCAGCCTAACCTGAGATCAGGTCTCCTCGGGATCGCGAATGCCTGACTGAAACCGCTTTCATCAAAGTCAGCCTAATAAATAAATGTTTTTGTTTTAAGTTTTACTTACCATGTCTGTTGACTCTTCTTCGACATTTGCACCAGAAACGTGACTGTCATACCGCGTCTGTATAATTATTTCTACTATTAATTATTTTTACTATAAATAATATTACTAAAATTAATAAAATCTTTCATGGACTTTTTATTTTTTAATAAAATCCCAAAAGCAACCATGACAGATGATAATACGAATTACCTAATTATTATAGTTATGTCAAACTCAAATACAATTTGAAGGACACAAACTTAACGAAAAAAGACTTGACTCACACAAGACTGCTGGGATGCTTGTACATCGTGTCGCCTCAGCCAAATGACGTCAACTGTTGAACGTAGGCTTCTACAACAACATGTCTATCCAACGGTCAGTGAGTCGGTCAGCGGCCGGCATCCAGTGGCTTTCACGGCACTAACCGGGTCATCTGTTCACTTAAAAAATACCTCCTATGTCGGCTCCGTGGCTGAGTACCCACACGACTTATAACCCGACTGCTGAATCGAGGGGCGTGGTTTCGATCCCCGCGCAAGACAAACATTTATTTATTATGTTTGTCTTGAGACTAGATGTTTTTTATGTTTTCTATGTATGTATAATACGGTTGCATTTACATTATATATATATATTCAATTTATTTATTTAACTAATTATTTAAACCTTTCAAACTATATTTCATTTCAAATATTGTTTAGGTAGAACTGCAGGTTTCTAGATGCTATCTAAAATATTTGCAATAAAGCCTATGTTTCAATAAATAACAGAATCACTTAATTAACAGAATCACTTAGTTATTCAAAGGGAAAGGGCCCGGCGCAGAAAAAGTTACATACGCCTATGTTTTGGCAAAGAAATAAATAAATAAATCTTCTAAAAGATGTAAAAAAAACATGCAGCACCTAAGCTCTATTAGCCGCAGTGTATGAAATAATTATAATAATTACTTAAAAAACTATTATATTTAAAATTTTCTTTCTCGTTTCTTAGACATAAGAACATTTTATAATTGTTCCCCATATTGTTATATTTTTTGCTCTTCATTCATATTAAAATTTAGAGGGTAGGCCTTATTAGCCGACAGAGCTTTTAACCCATATATAGTACCGTATATATGGGTATGTATATTTATGTATTTGTATCCGTTTTCTGGCATCCATAGCAGCTTTGCTTAGTCTGGGACCTGACGGCCCTGTGTATAATGTCCAAAAAGATTTAATCGGTGACATGGTGAATCTCCTATTTTAGGTTTTACCTCCCAAAGAAACAGCCAGCAAGTAGACTTTCGTCTCAAGTATTTTGGACGACATGATCCTTATTCTCTCAAAAGTTTCCTGGCTGGGTTAAATTCTTTGATTAACTTTTTACCCTTTTGGACTCTTTTTCTAACTACTACTTCCCCGTGGCAAATACTGAGAATACTAAAAGAAGAACACCTTTGCGAAAAACATGCGACAAAATTGGTGAGATGGCGCGGTGGGAAAGGGGACTCTTCCTCCCATATTTTGACGTACATCAAAGGCGAGCGATATCTTCGCCATTCAATCCTGAATTCCTCAGCTGTTTAAGGCAATCCCAATCTCGTACAGTTTAACGTCGTTAGGAGTTATAATTTACATCTAGGAGTGATACAAAGGAATTCTGTCTCTTTAAGCTAAATTTATGCCATGTATTTGCTGTCTAACATTCTGTCTAATGATATTGCGTATAACTGTCTCTTGCAATTTACAATCACTCTCAATATTTCAGGTTTGAATTACAAGATTACGCCAGTTTCAGGCACAAGCTTAGTTAAATTGGCTTGGCTCCCTTAGTTCGTTTCAGCTGAAAGACGTCCACTGCTGAACGTAGGCCTCCCCTTTATGACTTCACAACGGCCGGTCCTGAGCCGACCGCGCCCATTTGCTTTCTGAGGCTCTGACCAGGTCGTCTGTCCACTTGGTAGGAGGCCGACCCACGCTGCGTCTTCCGATCCGTGGTCACCACTCGAGAATCTTTCATCCCCATCGGTTATCGGTTCGACCAGCGATGTGGCCTGCCCATTGCCACTTCAGCTTGCTAACTGTTTCAGCTATGTCGGTAACCTGAGTTCTTCGGCGAATTTCGTCGTTTCGGATTCTATCGCGCAAAGAAACACCAAGCATAGCTCTTGCCATAGCTCGCTGAGCGAATCTGAGCTTATTTAATTGGCAAAGACTAAGAGACCACGTTTCTGTACCATAAGTCATCACTGGCAACACAAATTGATTATAAACTTTCGTCTTTAGGCACAGAGGTATTTTGGACGAAAAGATGTTGCGTAGTTTCCCGAACGCTGCCCAGCCGAGCTGGATTCTTCCGTTAACCTCTTTCTGAAAGTTGGACCTACCAAATTGGACAACTTGCCCTAGGTATGTGTATTCATCAACAACTTCGAGAGTAGCGTTCCCAACAACAACCGGTATAGGCACAACATGGACATTGAACATCACCTTCGTTTTATCCATGTTCATTTTACGGCCATCCTGTTGGGAAACTCTGCTGAGGTCTCTGAGCATCGTACCAAGGTCTTCCAGCGATTTTGCCATGACCACTATGTCGTCGGCAAATCGAAGGTGAGTGATGTAGGTACTAGCTATTTATGTTGACGCCATATCCTTCCCACTCCAGAAGCTTAAACACATCCTCCAACGCAGTTGTAAACAGTTTCGGAGTAAATAACGTCTCCCTGTCTCACACCTTTATGCAGATGGATTGGTTTCGAGTTTTGGTCTTGTAGTCGGACAGACATCGTGGCTCTGTTATACAAACACTTCAGCACTTTGAGGTACCAATAGTCTATGTGGCATCGCTGGATAGACTGTTACACCGCCCAGTCCTCGATAGAATCGAAGGCTTTTTCATAGTCCACGAACGCTACGCAAAGAGGCCGATTATAATCCTCTGTCTTCTGTATAATTTGGCGCAGCGCATGAGTATGGTCCATGGTATTAAAGCCTTTTCTGAAACAGGCTTGTTCGGGAGGCTGGAATTCGTCAAACTTGCGTTCGAGACGATTCGTAATGACGCTGGAAAACAGCTTATAGACATGGCTCAGAAGCGAAATGGGTCTATAGTTCTTAAATAAGGTGAGGTCTCCTTTTTTGAAGAAAAGTATGACCGCGCTTCTGCTTCAAGCTTCTGGCGTAGTGCCTTCGAGGATACCACAATTAAAGAGCCTCTGAAGGACTTTAAGTATCGGTGTTCCACCCGTTTTCAGAAGCTCTGACGTAATTCCATTATTGCCCGCCGCCTTATTGCTCATAAGCTGTTTCAAGGCCATTCTATCTCATATAGGCTGACGTCCGGGATATCTTCGGTATAGTATCGAGTTAATTTAGCTCTGGGTTCTTTGGCCGTGATGTTGCCAGGATCACGAGTTGAGGTGTACAACTGTCTATAAAAGTTCTCGATCTCTCTCAATATTTCAGACGATTTTGGACGAAACGATTGTGCCAGTTTCGGTCTTCAGCTGTGTCAACTGTCGTTGCCCAATAGACAGGTCTCTAGAAAACACTTTTGAGCCTTAATTTCGCTCTATAGCCTCTTCTACACGTGCTGTGTTGAAATGGCGTATATAGCGTCGTATGGCTTTCGAGATTTGTCTATTAAGCCGCGTATATCCGGACCTATCAGATGAAGACTGCAACTTCATTTCGCGTCGCACCTTCATAAGATTAAGAGTCTGATCTGAGAATTGTTGTGTTCTATATCTGCGGCGAGCTTTGAAGAACTTAGCTCCAACCACTTGGACAGTTTCCACCAGCCTATCATTTAGATCATCCACATTTTTGCAATCTGCTAGGCACTGAAAGCGATTTTGAAGTTCGAGCTGAAAATGTTCGGGGTTCTGTATGAACGGAGAGTAGACCTTATCAAACGGCTTCTTTCAAATCCGAGGTTAATATCCAGCGTGCCTCTTACCATGCGGTGATCGCTGCCAGTTTTCATTCTATTGATGACAGAGACATCACTGAATATTCGCCTATCAGTGTCATCACTGAATATTCCAGTGCCCAATTTTGCGTTCAAGTCCCCCATGACGACAGTGAAGCGTGTTGGATAGGTATGTATGGCTTTTTCAATATCCTCATACATAACCTCAACCTCATCATCAGGGTGTGCCGAAGTCGGTGCGTAAACCTGTATCACCTTCAGAGAATATCTTTTGGTGACTCTGAGTACAAGGTACGCTACCCTTGTCGACACACTCTCGATGGTCGTAATGTTGTTGATGAGGGACTTGTGGACAATGGACCCGACACCACCTTGGGACAGTTGTTCGCCCTCCCGGTAGTAGAACAAGTTGCCGGATTTGAGCAATATCGAGTCCGCCCCCTGTCTTTGGACTTCAGATAGCCCTATTATATCCCAGCGCAGCTTGTCTACTTCTTCTTCCAGCTCAACAATCTTTTCGTCATTTCTCAAAGTGCGTGCATTGTACGTTGCCAGGGCCAGTTGTCGGTGTTTGTGATAGCCGGATCTCTTCCGGGGATTCTTCGCACCCCCTGCCCCACCATTACCTTGACCACGACCATAGTCAGGACTAGTGGGGCTGCCGGGGGCTAGGGGCCGTGGTTTTTTTGTGCAAAAGGGGGGTTTTGCCAATAATCACCACGCTTGGCATGCGGGCTGGCGATCGCAGATTGATATTTAATACTACCTCAGTATGGTGCTGCTGCCCACCATCTGGTATATCCCTAAGTCGCCTCGTACGACACCCACGGAAGAATATGGGGTGGTATTATTCTGCTCTGCCGACACCACACGGCAATGCTCCCTGTGTGTGTTCTACCGTTTGTACAATAAGATGTGGTCTAAGGAATTGTTCGAAATGATGCCCACGGCTAATTTCTACCATCGCACCACTTGCCATTGGCAGGGAATTCATTCTCACACTTTAGAACCTAAATTATCTTAATTTTCTTCCGCGAACGCTTTGGTTGTGGAATGAGCTCCCTGCCAAGGTTTTCCCTAAGGATTAGAGTATAAGGTTCTTCAAGTTATTAGATTTTTGAAGGGTCGGTAACGCGCGATTGATGCCCCAGATGTTGTAAGTGTCCATAGGCTATATGGTGATCGCTTACCATCATGCAGACCGTCAGCTTGTTCGTCACCTTGGTGGTATAAACAAAAAACAGCCGCTGTTCCTAGTAAACACTTTCGAGCATTTTAATATTGCACTTTGGATAGCCCTTTTCAAAAATGATATAATTTACGTTTATTTTAATATCACATTTTACTAACATCTATTGGTTTTGTATATTCCGTTTTAACTCTTAGATTATCAGGTATCTGTAGGCAAAGAAAAATGAAATTATTATAATCGATAAAAATTTTCTAAATGTTAGTTAATTAAGGCAAAAAAATTTGCTAACTATTTTGAAGTTTTTCCCATGAGAGTGTTTTGGAATATTCTTGTAAATCTGTAAATAATAAGTAAAAATTACATCAGGATGGAACAAAAGGTGAAAAGAGATTAAAATTTGATGAATTGGAAAATTTGTACTCACAACGGTATTTGATTTGTCTTTTGAGTTTGTATCTATCTGTAATAAGTAAAGAGCCAATTTATTTATGTAAATTTAGACATGTTCAAAAATTCAAAAGTACTTGCCAATGTCAAGAGCTAGTTGGATTAGCGCACTTACGGCTCTGGATTTTTTGTTATTATATATATGTCATATGGAAATTTTCATATGAAGAAGATCTTACTTAATTCATGACTTTTCGACATAGTTTTTGATGAATATATAAAGTATTTAACTTCATTTGTCAAGACTATGTTAATAATGAGTTAAAAAGCTTACCACAACAGTCATATCCGCCTTATCATTATCATTTAAACTCATCTCCTGTAAAAAAAAGTTAACTATGACGTACCCCACTAGCCGTGTGGTGGCGGATACGCAGAATCACACCACCCTAAATCTTACCGTGGGTGTCGTAAGAGGCGACTAAGAGACATACAAGGTAGAAGGTAACTACACCATTCTGAGAACTTTTAACAGCAAAATATATTGGTCCCTAGTCCCTAACTCTGCTAGTTCTAACAATGGTAGCGATAAATGTAACGAAGGGCAGGAGGTGCGAAAATCCCTGGCAGACATTTGCGCACTTTCGAATTCTGACGATAGGTTTGTTTAATAGTTAATAGGGTAAATTTTGGAGTTGGACAGTGAATTTGACAGTGATTACTCTTCATAATCAATTATTACTTAAGAAAATTACAATAGGAATGGTCTTGGAGCCCCAAATTTTTTGACAAAAAATGAGACCTTTCTCTTGACATATGATTTTTTAATTAATAGTGTGAAAACTAGTAATAATCATCAAATGGTAAGAGGAAAATTAAATATTTACAATATAAACATCGAAATTAAGAGAAGTCTTTCGATAAAGTGAACTCTGTGACGACTGCCTGTTACAGAATGCTTCAAATTAAATGTTCAAAATCTGAAATGTAAAAAGTCTGTAATGTCAACCTTCTGGAGTGGAAACGTGATGCATAAATGGCGGTTACATCACTCACCTTTGTTTTGCCGACGATAAAGTGGTATGACAGACTCGCCTGAAGACAGTATCATGAGTCTTTAGAAGTAATGTGGGAAAACGAAGGCAATGTCTAATATTCATGTTGCGACCACATCAGTTGTTGTTAGGAATAAAAAAAAATGTCGAATACGCATACCTAGGATAAGCAAGTAGGAGGGTAATCAAAGAATCCAGCTTGCGGGAAATGAAATAAATTTCGTCCTAAATACCTTAGTCCCTGAAGATGAAGATGTCTCCCGTGTGTGTATTTACAGTAAAGACTTTCGGTACAAAACAAACTTGTCTCACAGTCGCTCAGCAAACGAATCTTGAGAGGTATTCTGGATGTTTATGTTTTCGATAAAGTGTGGATCACAGAAATTTACCAAAGAACTAGTGTCGACAAAGATCAAACAGTTGGTAGCAAGCGATTGCAAGACGCAGCGTCCTCGTAAGAGCCGCAGGAAGTTAGTGGACGCAGACTGGCCGTTGTAGAGATACAAAGAGAAGGCCTACAAACCTAGGTTCAGAGAGGTCAGAACTGTCGACGTAAGACTATTTGAGCTCTGGCTGACGCGCAAGGCTTTTGTTTTGGAAAGAACCCAATTTAGATGAAAAGCATGACGCCTTACTTTTCTGAGACAAGTTGTCTCGAATTTGATTTATACTCGATGTAAGACGATAGCTCACCCTTTATCACGTTTTGGACGGAATATACCACCTCTGAAAGTTGGATGTTGAAATCTTGAGTGGTTCACCACGACAAACAGGACTATTGTTACAATTGGAGTGACTAGCCGACGCTTTTTAGTAGAATTCATCAGCAATAAACTTCTAACAGACTCAATTTTCGGTAGAAGTCATCACCATTAAACTTCTAACCCAGTGGTTTCTTACCTTTCAATCTTATTATCCCTATGACCTACTTCCAAAACTGATTTTACCCCCTATAAAATGTTATCAAAGAAGACGACTAAAATGTAATTAATAACTTTGCCTCGCGCTTTTGCCTGCAGAATAACTCAGTCCCGTGGGAAACGGGATAAAAATTATCGTATATGTTAATCCTAACCATGGTCTATCTGCCTTCTAAATCTCATTCGATTTTTTTTGATAACCGCCAATTATTTATCTAAGTCGGATAAAATACAGATAGAACACAGTGATGGTCACGTTTTTTTGAGTTTATGTACATACATCGCACTCAAGCCACGGGGGGCTGATCTATATTATAATTTTAGTTAATAGTAGTTTTCTTATATATAAAAGTTAATATAAAATACAAAAGTTATAAAAGTAATTATTTTTAACCTATTAGCATTTTTACCCCTGAAAAATTACTGTTTTACCCCTGTGGGGGGTAATTACCCCCAGGTTCGGAACCTATGCTTACTGTGCGGTTTGTTATAAAGCTTGTAAAGCTTGTGCGCTGTTGGGGTTGTACTTGTAGGTTAACTTGTAGGAATATGGTAAATATGTTCAAATATTGGTTCAGATCAAATTTACCTTAGGTTTTAATTTGAACGTGATGTCAGTTTTTTTCGTAAAAAAGTTATTGTTTTCCTAATTAAGATGCTTTAATTGTTCCAATCAATCAAAAAGACCGTAAGCTTGTTTACCACCTAGTGATATAAAAAAAACGTTTATTTCTATTAGAAAAAAAAACTCTTGTTTTAACTAAATTGCTGCTGAACTATATTTTAACACGGTAAATTAGAAATGTTCTGTGATGTTATTAAAAGAAAATAGATTTAAAATCTTTAGTTAATAATTGCTTAAAAACTATTAAAAAACATTACTTATTACGACTAAAATTAATGTTTCCAAAAATATTCGATTTCAATGAAATAGGTTTTATTTAAAATGACGAAGTTAATATGGAGCGAATTATTTTGCCAAAATTTGTCGATATTAAGTTTAGTCGTGCGGTTGTTGCTGGCAGACTAATTTTTTTAATTAACTCCTACTGCGATATGAATACTATATAAGTATATGTTGTTTTCAGTAAGTCATTTATATAAAAATTTTAATTCTATGTATTTTAAATAGTTTCAGTTGTAAGACTTCCTCTAGTTACTATATCTAAGACAATTAAATATATCCAAGACAAAGGGTAAGTTCAGCAAGTACACTACCACGAATAACTTTAAAATAAAATAACATATAAAGGCTCCAGTACACAATGGACCATGCTGGCCTACGAGAAGCCATCATTGTGTACAGGGGTTGGCATTTAATGGCTAGCAATCACCTATCCTTGTGATCAATGGTGATACTGGCGATTGCCACGACACACATCACAGCAATAAAGGCGTATCGTGACTTGCTTGCTGAAACCAATTATTATGAAATATGTCGTAGCGCCAAGAAATTTTGAAAAAAAAAAAAAATGTGACCTGAATAATAAAAATAATAATAATGTGAACACCGGTTCTACGACAGCCTATAGTGGTGCATGGTTGACCTAGGTCCATCATCGTCCATTTTATACTGGGACAGTGTACCGATAATACTAACACTTTCAGTTGCTTCCTTTTCAGTTTTATCGTCTTGGGAAATAAGAGGATCGTAATAAACCTGAAAGAAGAGCAAAACATTTTTTGTAGGCCTACTGAAAAAAAGGAATATTAAAATAAAAGTGTAAACCTAACCTTGAACTATGCATGTTTTTAAGTTAACTTTTTAACTGTATAACGATTTCAAATAATTCCATTTTTAAATTAATTTATTTATTTCAATTTGGTTTTAGACTCATATAAATATACAAAGTAGGTCTCACTATCTCCATTAATGGCAATAATGGGAAAAAAAACCACTATTCCCGATGGCCATATAGCACAAATACAAAACCAATGTTTATGATTTAAATTTTCTTTATGACATCATATTATATGTCATGTCAAAGTTTACATATAAATTTAAAATTGCTTAACACCGTCTTAAAGGACATTTAAAGTCGCATCTTCAACTTTGCATTTTGCGCACTATCTTTTCAACGTTTAATGGATTTTAAGTAAACTTAATGGAAGGGAAAGGTCTAATTATTTTACATAATGGCTTTGAATACACGACACATTCAAAGTATAAAAACTACGGGCATTATCTCGAAATTTCAAAATCTTGTAATCTCGGAATCGTAATGATATTATTTTAAAAGCTTTTGGTTAAAAGCTATATTATTGTAAAAAATATACACGAACGCAGTCACGGTAATAAGCTTGTATTAAACAAAAAGCTAAATCTACAAAACTCTATAAGTTAAAAGCATAAACAAAGCGTACCTCTTCAGTGGTTGTCGTTTTCGCTGTACTACCCTTATGGAGTCCACTCCCCTTTTTGGAGTTACATGTATTGGTCATAAAGGGGTTGTAGTATGGCTGTAAAAAAAGATGAACATAGGTATAGATTTAAGGAACTAATAGCTTTCTGCTACACAAAATTATATTCTAACTTCTCCTCAAAGTCAAAGTCAAAGTCAAAGTCAAAATGGTTTATTCAAATAAGGATTTTACAATCACTTTTGAATCGTCAAAGTTATAAAATATTATTTTTTGAACCCTCCCACCTTCCCGCCGGTTCACAATGTTGTTGATTTCTACCGAGAAGAATCCGGCAAGAAACTCGATAGTTACTCTTTTAAAAACACTTAAATAAACTAAAATACAATTAATGTTTTAAATAAAAGATTTTTAGTCGTACAATTTTATGATACCTATGCATCCTGTAATTGAGCATCATCAGTCCCAAGGATTTTTATCATTAACATAGTCTGAAATATTGTAATATGCCTTTTTACAAAGTACCTGCTTGATAAAAGATTTAAATTTACTTATTGATAGATTTTGAATTTTATTGGGAACTTTGTTGTAAAAGTGTATACATTGCCCCATAAAAGAGTTACTTATTTTGTGTAGACGTGTATCATGCACCAACAGCTTATTTTTACTTCTAGTATTTACTTTGTGAACGTCACTTTTCTTGCTGAAACTATTGATATTTTTATGTACATATAAAAGATTTTCATATATGTACTGCGACACTAAAGTTAAAATTTTTACCTCCCTAAACCTATCCCTCAGAGATATCCTAGATCCTAATTTATAAATAGCACGAATTGCCCTTTTTTGTAACAAAAATATTGTATTTACATCAGCAGCGCTACCCCACAATAGGATACCATATGTCATTAAACTATGGAAATAGCTAAAATATACTATTTTTGCAGTGTCGACATCGGTCAATTGTCTTATTTTCTTGATCGCATACACAGCAGAGCTAAGTTTTTTGGCTAGGTTATGAATATGAGGACCCCATTGAAGTTTGGAGTCCAGCGTTATGCCAAGAAAGACTGTTGAATAAACAAGTTCTAATTGCTCGCCATTAATATTAATACATGTCTGTCTCTGACTAACATTTGGTAATGTAAATTTAACACATTTGGTTTTTTTTTCATTAAGTAACAAATTATTAGCGTTAAACCAATTTACAATTTTAGAAAGGGCATCATTTAATTCATTATAACATGTCTGTCGTCTCTTAACTTTAAAAAGCAAAGAGGTGTCATCAGCAAATAAGACAATGTCATGGTTTTTTACATTATATGGGAGATCGTTAATGTAAATAAGAAATAGAAAAGGACCTAAAATTGAGCCCTGAGGGACTCCTATAGTCGAAAGATTTGAACCTGCGATCAGTTATGGCTCAACTCAATCGCCTCGCTAACTCGACTGTCGGCCAGTGTCGGCACGGAAGTACACTATCCGACATCCGACTTGTGCAAAATTCGTCCAAGAATTCATTTTATAGATTCGGTAAACCATCAATCTTCATCATTTTTTTTCAAATTAATAAAATAAGGCTACTATGCATAATTAAATTTCAGCCTGCTGATTGTAAGATGAAATATCTTAACTTTGTTTTAACTTGACAATCTGTACTTCGTTTGTACCAAGTTTTTAATACGGTTTTCTGTATAAACCTTAACTACTTACGTAATATAAACGTTTACCTAGGCCTTATGGTACACATGACTAATATTAAGTCGAATGTTTAAAATTACAACTAACTAACTAACTAACTGTTATGGACCGCCAGCAGCAACTACACCTCCTGCATCAGCCTAATACTTCCCCACTGTTGTAGTACGACCTATCCTATGTCTATGGTCCCTTAAAGCTGTAAAAAAATCAAACTTCTAATAAACGCAATAAAAAAATACGGTCGAAACACGTCCGTTTTTGTCGCATTCACAAATAAAAATGCGACAAAAATGGACGTATTTCGGCCGTTTTTTTAAACTGAGTTGTTTTAAAAGTTTGATTTTTGATCAGTAGGGACCGTAGACCTTAGTATTTGACATTAATTTCAACGTGATACCTATCTACTGTCTTGACAGACAGACAGACAGACGGACAACAAAGTAATCCGATAAGGGTTCCTTTTTCCTTTTGAAGTAAGGAACTCTAAAAATCCAAAAAACTGATAATAGTAAGACTTGACTTTCTTGACTTGAAGGCAAGTAATAAGTTTGTACGGAACCCTTGATGCCCGAGCCAGACTCACACTTAGCCGGTTGTTCTTCTGACGTATGCAGATTTCCTCACGATGTTTCCCTTCATCGAAAGCCAGTGGTGTGAATATCAAAAAACCACCGACCACACCCCAATGCTAATTTTACGTTTGGTAATAAGTAATTTTACGCATATATACAGGTTGGAAACGATAAGAACTATAAACGATACCGAAACTCTGATATTGATCATGAAAGTGCTTGACGTGCTCTATTCGGTAGTATTAATAATGTTTTATAAAAAAGACTATCCGTGTTTGTATATCGATAGATCTATCCGAAAATTTGATGCTTTCAGCTTTCAAACATTACGTTTGGCGACATGGCACTTATCGCATGCATACCTTACGCTTATGATTTTTCTTTTGGGGTTTCTTAAAAGACAGGTCTACAGTGCACGAGTCAACAACTTAGGCCTCTTTTTTGGAGGAAGGGAGGTATTAGTGGCCGCATGCGGAGCTACCAGCTGCCCGCATCCTATCGTTTCATACATGTTTTTCCTATCAGGCGGGCTGCATGCGTGTACCATCCGCATGTGGACGCGCGTTCGGCTGTCAGTGTTGTTTTTACTGTCACGCGGGTCACACGTATAGTCATAGAGCACGTATAATCGCGTACAAAGATAAAAAAATACTTACTGGCGACACGCACGAGAGCGCAACGGCGGACGAAATCTTTGTCCTGCGTGTGGCCAGGATCCAGCTAGGCACGCAGGTGCTAATCCGCATGAGAACAAAAGGACTCTTAGATGAACTACATACTCGTATGAGACATGCTGTAGCGTTGATTACTCCAGCGATGCTACGAAACGTTCTTGGTGACACAATAGATAAATGGATGACACCACACTTCGAACACTTTAAAAAAAACAATTAAGAAATGTAATTAAATAAAAACTATAAGCTCGTAAATTGCGTACTTATTTAGATTTATTTACGGAAATAATTTATGATTATTAGATTCGAAACTTGTAAAGGTATTAGGTATCATACGGTCACCACACTAAATGTATGGAAGCAAAAAAAAAAATCGGATGGATACTGTTTATTTTATATATATAGAGCTTGTGAAGCACTTTCATAATCAATAATCAGTATTTCGATATCGTGTATGGTTTATAAATTATCGAGTGAGATCACTTATCGTTTCCACCCTGTATACACAAAGAAAAACATAGTAAATGTAAAACATAGTAAGCGTACTTCCTCTTCAGTAGTTGTCGTAGTTAGCGGGCTGCCCTTTTTGGGGTAATGAGAAGTAAATGTGTCGTAGACAGTCTGAAAAAGATGAATAAGTATAAATTAGCTTCAGAAATTGATAATATAAACATTCTGTTGCACAAAAATTAATAGGTAAATGTTGCGCAAATTTATTTTGTGATTTATGTAACGGAACCAATATCTAGGTATACTAATAAATAAATGCTGGTAAGTTTCTACGTTTTATGTTAGATAGCACATTTATTGATAAAGGTTATATTGAACTACCTGACGTGGCAGCTCTTCTGCCCTTTCCGTTATTTTTGCGCTAAAGCTCCATGCCCTGTCGCATCGCTCACCCGCGCTATTTTTCTTTTTGATCGGCTCCTAAAGGTCGTAGCGTGATGTTAAATTGCCTATAGTAACTTTTTTTCATTTTCATTTGATAAATGCAATATTTTTTTAATCCAACAAAAAAACCAGCTTTATTTATTAGTATAAATATAACTTAACGTTAGGGTACTAAAGAGCAGAGCTAGTTTAATAAAACAAGTATACTAGCACTCCGCCGCGACTTCTTCCCCGTTCGTCTCAACGAACCATAAAATCATAAATAAAATATAGCCTATAACTATCTGGAATAAAGTAGTCTTCCACAAATAAGATTTTTTAAACCTACCACCAGTGGTTACGAAGATTACCGACTACATATAAACAAACTTACAATATTACATTACTCTTTATAAATAGAAGACTTACCTCTTCACTTGTAGTCGTTTTCAGTCCATTTTTGGAGTTATATGTTTTGGAAAGAAATGGGCCGTAGACCGTCTGCAAGAAGTTAAATATAAATCTATACTTAGAAATTGATATGCCAACAGAACTAATTTTAGTGAAATTAGCCTTTTCGGCATTTTAATACCAGTTAGCTAAATTTTCGCCCAACTTTGACACCGTATTGATATATATCTATTATATAATAGAACTATTAATAATTTTACCATTGGTAAAATGAGATCTAATAACTATTTTAAAATTGTAAACAAAAGTTTTAGCTTAGTAGACGACTTGCAAACTAGTTGCAGTCCAGTTGCCAACTTTAGCAACTTTATAAATAATAGAACTATTAATAATATTACCATTGCTAAAGTGAGATCTAATAACTATTTTTGAATTGCTGTTGTAATTTTAAAGCAGTCGCTAAACCAAATTTGACAGTAGAGAGACCACTAGCTCGACAATTTCTTCCAATTCGCAGTGGTCTAGCGCGGTGGACTATGTTTTAATACTCATTTCTCAAAGAAGAAGCATGTATTCCTGTAGTGGAAACAAACAACAACTAAGACAACGTTAAAATGTTAATTTTTAGATGACCTTAACGAACTTGAGTACCAACAACCTTGTATAATAATAACGGTACTATTAGATGTAATGAAATTGTCAAAACCGAACTTACTTCACCTTGATTTTCTTGATTCTCAGCAATGCCATGCTCTTTGGGTTTCAGAATCATTTTGGTGGCCAGTGGATGCTGGAAAAAGTTAAATCCATTTAGATTTGCATTTATTCAAATGCAAACCAAAAACCTAATTGCAAATGAATCATGTTGTGAAATGAGTTCTCTGTGAAGTATTTTTCTAGGGCTATACAGGATTTCTTTAAGACCATACTAGACCGTAAACTAAAATACTTATATGACCATCTACTTGCTTCAATCCTGGCACACATATTTTTCTTTATCCACTCGTATCAATGCGAAAACATTGATGTTCGACGGTTTACTCTTGACCCCGTCTTTTCTGAAAACTGACTCAATTTCACAGAAATAAGTTCAATCGTCACTGTGACCCCTAAGGACCCTATCATTTCCCTTTGCCTCATATTGCTTCGTGCGACCTTTTCTTCACTGCTTCAACATTTCTAAACCAGCATAGCATAACTTTCTTAATTTTTGTCACTATATATTTCACTCCGCCATGTAAAAATGGCAACTAAGGCCATCAATCAGCAAAGCCTGCGCGGTGAACATCGCTCGCCTCCCTGCGTGTAAAGTGAGGCCTAAGAGCCAGTAACTCTGCAGTTGTTGAGGCTGTAATTTTGTCTGTTAAGTACTTCTAATATCTTACTTTAGATTTGTTGCCCATTCGCTCTAAGTGCGGTGAGGTCGGTAGCCACTCTGTTATACATTGCTTCGGAGTCGAATTGTTCGGCACCAATTTATTAATCTGAACGTTTTGAGAAAGTAAATTTGTCGGCGCTATTATTTTAAAATCTGGTGTCTGTAAGGCAAAATAAATGTTTGAAATGTTGCTATATAAAAAAAAGCGGATAGCCATATTAAATGATACAGTTAGAGAAATAGACATTTGAAGCAAATTTCTTTTGGAATTGGGTACTTGATTTGGACCCATTTTTATAATCATTTACCTTTTTTTGGTAGTAGCCAACTTATTAATAATACTTACTTAAAAGAACAAAGCAAAAAGCAACTGAATGTTACCTCTTCATCGATAATTTTGTAGTCGTAGTATTCTCTCAGTGGCTCATTGTTATAAGTTACATTTCCCGGGTCTTCTTCTTCAAAAGGTAAATAGTGAACATTTGTGTTCTAAAATAAAACAGAAAGTATATAGAAACATTTGAGTTCTAATAAACATATAAAAAAGTGCACGCCTCATAGCGGTCATTCACATTTAAAAAAAAAATTCTAAAACAAAAACTCAAGTTTTTTAAAATAAAATAACAAATAAGGTGAGGAAAAAATATACTATAAAATAAAAATAAAAAATATATATATATAGATATACAGTATACAGTGGTATATTAGTTTTTTATAAATTATAATTAAACGACAGTACTTAGAACGCTAATATTAACTAGGAATCAGCACAGTGTAATACTTTATATATTAAAAACAAAAGTGTTCCGGTAAGATGAATTTTTCGACCAATTTCTCTGCCACATACATGGTCACATAAACACAGACTCACGGACGTCCAAGAATGATTAGTTTTAATGTTATTATTTATGATATTAAACAAATTAATTGTTTATAAAATGTACCATATGTGCTAGACAGATTATTTAACTTCATATTAGTGCACTCATATTATCCTGTAAGTGTTATATTAAAAAAAAAAACGTCATATAAGTTTCGAAAGACTGGGTTTTTTGACATGTCGAGAGTAGAGCACTACCTCACCGCTCCGCTTATGAGGCGTGCAAAAGGAAAATAGTGATCACTGATCATTCTATGCCCCGCGGCCCCGGGTTCGTCGGGATTTAGCAAGGTGGGCATATTATTCTGTCCCAGGTCTTTTATTTTATTGCTTTCTAGTTAATACTTTTAAGCTGGTTATTTACCACATATATAAAGCGACCTTAGTCTAAACACACTGAATCGGAAGCTGCATGCATTCATGTTGTGACGTGTTTGGTGAAAACACCTCTCTGTACATAAAAATCCGTGAAGATAAATATGTAAATTGATTCCGAAGATAAAGCAGTTTAATAGTGAACAGTTCCAAAATAAAAATAGTGAATGGTAAACATGTTAAAAAATTCAAAGATATGTATTTGAGAGTTGACTTCTGAAATATATGTAACCCACTCTAACAACATAATGAAACATGAAAGACCAATGATAATAGTTTTAGACAAAATCAATTCAAAAGATTTTTAATTATCCACAATATTTCTCATTCTACGGAACCCCAAACAGAATTTTTTTCAAATACTTGCCTTAGTTTTTTTAGGTTTCTTAGCATTCGATGGAGTTGTTTTCTTTGTATTCGTATTGGACGCCTTTGGTTTCGACTTCATTGCATTTCTAGACGCCTGACGCTTTCGAATCGTCAGAACGGTAGGAATTTGTTGCTATGTAATATAAAACAATTGAACATAATTAAAAGTGTTATTTTTAGGCTGGAATGGCTTGTAGCTTACGTTTAGACATGATTTAGTAATAGATCAATTTACTTAATAGTAAGTACCTATCCTAAATTTTACATCCATCCATCCAATTTAGAACCCATCCATGCTAACGAATACTATTAAAATTTACATAATATAGAGATAACTAAATAGTCCACGGAAGCTGCTATTCATTGTTAAAAGTTGAGTTAGCTTTTTTAGATAAATGCCTAAAAACAATTTGGGACTTTATTTTCAATTATTTTAAAAAGCCATGCGGTGCCTTATGTCACTCACATAATGAAGTAAATGTAAGTGTTTCAAAATTTTTCGCAGTAGGCGGAGAAAACTGTAATTTTTTAAGTTGATGTACTTATGAATTAATGCTGCGGAAATGGGAACATTGAAGGATTATGAATGTCAAAGTAAGAAAAAGTGTGATACGAGAGCGTTCCGGTGTAAAATAAGATATAGTTACACATGTTTTGTTGAGAGACTGAATGAAATAAGTTGTAATGACAAAAAGTGAGCAAGGTATATTCAGGTCGTTTAAGAGGATACATGTAAGGAAATGTACTAAGATTTAGAAAGGTATGATGATTAGAGTATCTTGAGCGGATGAATAAATGATGCACGAAACTTTTGGCAAATTGATGGAAAATAAGATCATTAATGAGATGTGCATGAAACCAAAAAAGTTTGCCAGACCCGTAGCAAGTTGTATAATATATTATACTAATTTATTTTCTCAGTGTCCAATCCTGACTTACTTCGTATAGTTTTTTTGACAAAGGGGGTATATTCTTCTGTCCCTAGTTTATTCCGCTTATTAAGCTAGCATTTATAACACACACAGATTATGTTGAGAGGATGAATGAAATAAGTTGTAGTGACAAAAAATGAGCAAGGTATATTTAGTTTGTTTGGGAATTTTGAGAGGATAAATCAAGGAAGGTGTACTTGTAGATTGAGAAGGTTAACCTAAGATAAATTTGAGAATCTTAAGCTGATGGAATGGAAAAGGTGCACGAAACTTTGTGAGATTAATTGATGGAAAATAAGATCATTGAAGAGAGTGTATGAAGCAAAAGAAGTTTGCCAGACCTGTAGCAAGTTAAAGTTCGTGCGTATATTATCAATGTTTTTCCTCCGTGTCCAATCCTGACTTACTATTTATAGTTTGTCTAAAATTCACAAAGGACGTATATTATTGTGTCTTTGATCTTTCGTCTTATCGCTTATTACTTAAAGCTGGCACATGACTTATGGGGCATATAAAGCCAGTCCAGATACATTGCTAACACATCACCACTTGTCACGCAGGTCTACAGTGGTTGGTGAAGGTTGTCCCCCACATTATGATGTGGGTGTGTTCCCAGCCACTGGTTAACCCCTTCGGTGGAAAAAAAACACATATATATTTAAATATTAACACTCACTTGTTTCGATTTGATCTCACTTTTATTCAGTTCCGATTTAACATTTGATGTTGTTTTTAACATTTGAATCATTGGAGCGGTGGTAACGGTCGGCATTATCAATATTTTCACATCTGGCTCCTGTAAGAAATAATATATTGGATGGATTAAGTAATTTTTTAAGGAGGAAAAAAAAATATTTGTTAATTTACAGATCGGAGCTGAAAGATGTTAAAAAATGCGAAATTTATTTTGTGTGTATTTTTTGCGAATTGTTAGATTTTCCCCACTACCTTTTTAGTATTGGTATTTGACCATGGCGAATATTTTCACGCTATCTACATATTACAACCTAAAATCAAAAAAACTTACGCCGTATTCATAATAATATCGTTTCATCGGTTTGCTTTTTGCGTTACTAACTTTATTTTGGCCAACTGATTTAGCTTGTGATTGAAGGTAAGTTAAGTCCTAAAACAAAATGCCAATTAATGTTCCACTTTCTAGATCTTATTATCAACACTTTTTGAAGCAGAGTTCACTACAATATTTTTTATTTACGTAAAATTTTTCGACTGAATATAGTCCCAATCAAACTTTACTACTAAATATTTCATATTGTGTAGTGCTTTAAATTACATAACTGTACATATACATGCAAACATATTTCAAACAGTTTCCCATTGAAACCGAAAGATCGCTATTTGCCACTATCCCGAGATTGCATTTCTGTAATTCATGTCCTTTGTTTACGACCTAAAACTATGACCTCTTAACATTACAAATTACCTCTTCAAATTTACTGAGATCATACAGTTCCCGAAAGCTGTCAAGATCAGGTTCATAGTTGATATTTTGGGTACTTCTTCCTATTTTATTTATGACTTTTTGTTTAAATTTTGTGTTATGTTCACTTTGTTGATTAACAACTTTTGTTATTAAATTTTGATTATCAGCAGGATTAAGGGTGATTTTCTTGTTTTCCGTTGGTTTCAAGAGAACTATTTCGTTTTGTATAGGGTCAACTGAAATAGAACATGTATACGTTATACAAAACCAGTAAGTATAAAAAAATCACTCGTTTGCAGCCAAAATGACATAACAGTCCATTATAACACTATATTAATACAGCGGGAGGGTCTTTGATTTTAATTCAGGTCGATTTTATGCACGATCTCAATCGTTCAAAATATTAACTATTATCTTTTTTATCGGTTAAAAAAACGGTTTTTTTTAAATACCACTATAATTGCAAACAAGCATACGGTCCACCTGATGGTAAGCGGTCACCGTAGCCTATGGACGCTTGTAACACCAGGGCTATCACTCGCGCGCTGCCGACCTTTCAAAATCGAATAACTTTTTTTGAGGAACCCCAAACAGTAGTCCTTAGAGAAAGCCTTGGCAGGAAGCTCATTCCACAACCCAAGGGTTCACGGGAGGAAGATTCTCTGAAACCGCACTGTACGCGACTATTTCGGTTGACCAATGGTTCGCCGGGTCAGCCAGTAACTAATAAAATTACAATTTATTATGGCAGAGTATATTCTCTATGTTTTCCATCGTTTCTGCACCACCTATTATAAATAACACCAAAAAATATTCTGACTAATTTCTTTAGCAGCCGTTGCCAACCTATTCATTTTTATGGCAAAGCATTATTAGGTTAGGTTAGGGTAAACTTTATTTACCGATCGATAAATATTACTTTTTGCTTATATTTAATGGAAAGTCATTAAAATTGTGAAATTATCATAACCTGTGATAATCATCAACGATGATGTGTCGGCGTCCAGTCGTGCAGTTGCTGTAGCAGACCAGTCTGATTTATCTAATACAAAACATTAAAGGAAAATGCATATTGGAAATGGTAACAATTGTAACAGTAACATGTAGTGCGATGAATAATACAGCGGTATCGATACAAAGTCATGGTCTAGTATATGTTTGTATATATTTTACAAATACGACAGGAGAAGAGTTCATTTTACGAAAGTTAAATGTCGTCGTGGCCAAAACAAAACGCTCGCACCAAGCAACATCCACTTTCACTGATGTAGTATATTCTTTTTAAATAAAGGTCAGTGAACCTATCGCAATTAATTGGGAATAAGCCAAAGTCGAGACAAAAATTCCCAATAATATTTGTTGGCTAGATTCGAACTCATCATCTTCAACACGCATTTCTATACTACCAGTGAGCAACGAGAGTTAGACTAAACAGTGTCATTAATGTTCAGACTTGTCTTCAATTTTGAATTTCGCCGGATAGGACGAGTTTTGTAAAAGTGATAACTAAATCCTTAAACATTGATCATAAAGTCGAAGCGTAATATGGTGAAAATATTTTGGTTCCATATTTTGACACTGTTATTATTAAGTGAAGAATCTACAAACTTAGATCATTTCATAACAAAAATAATAAGATAACAAAACTTACGTTCTTCGGAGCGTCTTTTTGTTTCCTTAACTTCTGTTCTATTGTTATCGCTTGACCTCACATTTCTCTCTCTTGGCTCGTCTTCAACATTACTAGAAACTTTATTGGCATTAGCTACTTTATCCACACCATCTGTAAGATTCAAACTGACAACGGCCGTTTTGATAAGTCCGAATTTGCTCAGAAGTTCCAATAGAGCAATACCAGAAATGTATTTCAAAATATATTCATTCCATATCGATTTTGGGGTGGTCTGAATCGGAACTATATTTGTTACATGAGAATTTGGTAGGTAGTATGTGGGCAAGTCTATATGTATTACGACATCGGGTCTTGTGAAATTTTCGACGGCTTCTATTACCTCGACCAATTTTAAAATGGCACCCTCTGTCAAGAATTTTGTACGTCTTACTTTACGGATGGTATGGATGTACGAAATAAAGCTTCTGGTGCACTGGAATATTGCTAAAGTTTTTGTGTCAGTACATAGAATAGAATTAGACAAAAAAAACATAAGATATCTTATGTTCCTAACATTCTAAATCGCAATGAATACAGTGCTTATTCTTTCACATATTTAGTGCATTTCCAAACGTTTATTTTCAAAATAAACTTGAATGTAATTAAATTTCTAAAAAAAAAGGAATGATATTTGATTCTCAGAGTATTGCATTAGTCAAACAAAGGGTCTTATAGTTTCATGATATCTTTCTGTAAGTCACAGATTATGTGTTGCTTAAATTTAATACAGTTGTGGATAATTGAGACCTTAACTGTGTGTACCTGCCTTAGGTCTTGTAAAAGCATTATCAAGCAGCTACAACCATTCACAATATTGTATCCAATACAAAAAGACCAACAAAATGGCTATATTGTGTAAATTACATATATTCTGATAATATATGTATATATTATTGTATGATATAAAAAACCCTAAATAAGAGTTTTAATTTAGTCTTAGTGTTAAAAAACTTATCCAGTAACCATGTCTCGTAAATTTAAGGTCGAACATGTTGTTATGGTTCCGTATTTAAACGGCAAAACCGTTGCTGGAACTTTGATATCTATCTTTCTGTACGAAGTCCGTATGTCACGGCTCTCAAACTTGCAAACGGCTGTGTTAAGTCGGTGATCCAAAACAGAATGTAAAGCAAATGTATGCGAATAAAAGTTAGAAATTCACCTAATTTTAAAATAGTATCTTTTACTTGTCTTTAAATTTTAATATTAACAAAAGGTTAAAATAAAAATGAACTTACTCACTGTCATATGACTGCTCCACTGAATCTTCCCTTTGATAACTAGGCTCAGGTGTATAGCTTACATAGGTAGAGAGCAGAGCTAAAATTAAAATGGGTCTTTAAATTTGATACCCTAATATCCGTAAGATTACATATTGATACTTATGTAACAAATATACTAAATTACTTTTTTTTAAAATCTCTAAGGGCAAAATATACAAAACAAGCAACCTTTTTTTAAATCAATAACCGTATCAGCTATATTTTCGAATCTCGTCTTTTTGTATAAATAAACATGAATGTAATAATAAAATTACTCATAAACTGCATATTGTAGTCATAGTTACAATCTAATAAGTTACATTATCAGATGAAAAGTAGAGATTGATTCTAAAACAGAAAATTAAGATTTGCTTTTACAACTATCACAAGCAATTACACTTCCAAAGTTATATCTATTACTTGCTACGCATGCTAATAATAAATGTTAGATGACCGTGTCATATGTTAAATACAAGCATATTCAAAAGGCAAAATCAATGGAAAAAAATATATTTGTGACTTACACTTATCGTCTTCATTTTGATTTGGTTCGTAGAAAATGTCGTATTTATATGTATGGCTGCTGAACCTGATATTTTTATTGTGTTCAGCCTCTGCCAACTGATGTGCTTTATGCAGTTTATCAAAAGAGTCTTGATGAGTAGCCTGAGGCGTATCATGTTTTAATTTACTTCGATTAAGTTGATAATTCACATTAGATTTTGTTTTACATGGGTGAGGAATTTGTACTTTTTTCGGAGTTGAGTGTGGAAACATATTTTTAATCACATTAGAATTAGATAAAGCATTAAGTTGAAATACTTTATAATCCATGTCTTTAATTTTGCATTTTGGTTTAGTACATTTTGGTTTTTCAGGTGGTTTGCATTGGTGGTCAGTGTAAGTTACATCGTTAATTCCTGGTGCTTTATAATCTTCGCACTTTTCTTTAAGAACAGGTGCTTTTGATGCTGAAATTGCTTCTGGTTCATGGATAGTAGATTTTTCATGACTGACTAAATGAGTACGATCTGAATCAATATAATCGATATTTCCACTTGGCGTCGGTGCCCACTGTTTGTTTGTTATTACTATTCCATTGGCTACTGGCGTATCTTTATCATGAAGTTGATTAATAACATAATCGACATGTTGATTTGGTAGTGCCTTGGAATTAGTATTTGTATCTTCATTTGACAACCAGTCTCTATTTGTAGGTCTATCTTCTCCACCTTTACTAGATTTAATATGGGATTCATCATTGCTAGTTGTGTTAATTTTACTGTCTATATCATGATAAGCAACACTTATGTCATCTTTGTATTCTTCGTTGGTTTCTTTTTGCGCCTTTAATTTTTCTGTGGTGGCAACTTTAGCAATTGCATGAAATAACGAATACCGAGGGCTAATTTTAGAACTTTGGCTTTGCATATCGATTTTATATTCTTTGCCTTTAAAGAAATCACCTTGCAAATTATCGATATATTTACTGTGCAAAAAATCTTCAAACTTCGACAAATCGTTGATATTATCTTTACTATTTTTCTTATATCTAAATTTTTCCAAGCTTTGTTGTGAAATACCCTCACTTTGTCGTTTAAATCTATTAAAGCGACCTCTCAATTTATCATTGTCAATAAAATTGCTTTCTATTTGATCTACATAGTCAGGATTAAACCCACTTTTAGATTTTGCTGCTTTATTCTGTTGATACTGTTTCATAAAGTCTGTAATATTAAACATAGTTTTGGTTGTTTTGGGTGACGCTGGATATTTATTTGTAATGTCACATGGATGTGTAGAACGAGTTTTATTTTTCCAATAGTCTACCAAATCCGACATACCCTTGAGCGGTGAAGTCAGCGATCGCACATCCATCCCATTTTCTCTAAGAAACTTTTCAAAACTATCTTCAGTCATCGGTAATGGAGTCGTGAAGTATTGCTCTGGTGGTGTGTTAACTTTTGCCTTGGGCTGAAATTCACGTTATTTGTTAAAAACATATTCTGTTTTTAATAATACAAACATTACGAAAAAAATGCTAATCATAACTTACATTATTTTCCGTCAGTGTCAACAAAGTTTTCTTGGCTGTAAATTAGATAAGCACTATTTAAAAAAATCAGGTTTGATATACTTATTATCCCTTCACCCTTTACCCACCGACAACAAATGTTTAGGCCGCAAACGCACTGAAAGATGTGTTTTAACGTTGGTAACTTTAAAAGAGCTGTCTTGTGACCCGCTCGCTAGGCGCTATGCAAGCCACCCGCAGTGCAGTCAGCCTTATAGGTTTTTATATTTTTGAAACAGGAGTACCTATATTGATAAAGTGAGTCTACAAAATCTTTGCAAGTCCTACAAAATACCAGTGTGTTTAAGTGCAAAGCAAAAAAAAACAATAAACTAGGCTAATATTACACAAACATACAAAACAGTTCGTTCGCGCGGGCCTGTCAAGATTATGTAGGCCGTCTATAAGTATATTCTTGTTTCCTTCAATTGAAGGAAACAATATTCTTGTTTACTTCAATGGAAGGAAGTGGGCCCCTTGAGGAAGATGGGATGACTATAAAGTACCTTAATAGTTGCCAGACTTCTCGATTTATAATCCAAAAACAGTTACTTGGCTGGGATGCTATAATAGCTTGACAGTTTTATATAAATATTCTTATGATTTAACTTAGACTTTATTCAAACCAATTAACAAAACTTACAAACATCCACTTAGGAAAGGGTTCTAAGTGGATGTTTGTAAGTTTTGTTAATTGGTTTGAATAAAGTCTAAGTTAAATCATATGAATATTTATATAAAACTGTCAAGCTATTATAGCATCCCAGCCAAGTAACTGTTCTATAAGGAGAGTAACTGGTTACCATTTCCCTTTTTACAGAAGTATTTCGCAGATTTTTCGATACCACCTTACTATTTTACATCCAACTGGCTTACATATGTGAGTCTTGATTCTCATTTCATTGTAATTTTTCTATGAAAACTGCTTTTTTATGAAACCTGACTTCAGTATCTTCTAAAACATTCCGTTGACAGTTGAGTTTGGCTAACATTTTGTCGCATCAACTAACCGGATAAATTTTTAACAACCGAGTCTGCCTTGGGTCCGGAATGAAAGTGACAGGTTTATTGTAGTTTTTTTAACCAGTAAAAGAAAGCTGCGATACAATCGTCACAATATACACTGGCCTGCAAAAGAAGGTATAACACTCATAAGCGTGACGATAACTTCTGTACTATTTAAATTAGAAACTACATATTATGTAGGAAATTTAGTTTTGTTATATAAAAACTCCTTTTTGACAACCTCCTTTTAAATGATGGCTGAAAAAATAAACAAAAAAGAAAAACGCTCCCTTTTCAAATGCTGTAATTTTTTACTTTTAGCTTTTTGCTTTTGTTTTCGCGTTTGTTTTTTGATCATTTACATTTAATTCATAAGCCAAGGTATCTTCAGCACGTAAACATTAATTATCATGCCTCTTTCACCTGAAGAATGTGCAAGAATCATGGCACATCTGGAACTAGGCATCAGTATGCGTCGTACATGCAAAAATGGTGGGTGTGACATTAAGAACGGTCTTCAAGGTAAAACAAAGGTACGAAGAAACCGGAAACCATTTCAGAAGACCATGTAATGGCCGTCCCAGATGCACTACAGCTAGAGCGATATATTGCCAGCACTATTTTCATAAATCGTCACCTCATTGCAGTTCAGGTCCAACAGCAGCTTCTCCTGATGAGGGATGATTACATTAGCGAAGACACGGTCAGAACAAGACTTGCTGAGGTAAACCTGAAGCCCTACAGGCCAGCAAATGGTCCCAAACTTGAGGCAGGGCATCGGGTTAACAGATTTAGATATGCTCGTGACCACGTATAGGGGGTGAAGAAGAATGGGCAATAGTCTTGTTCACGGATGAGTCACGTTTCTCATTATTCACTCATGACGGAAGGCAAAAAGTCTACAGGCGGCCTGGTGAGCGATACGCTCAAGCCTGCTTTGCAGAAAGAGTCCAATACGGCGGGGGCTTTGCACACGTATGGGCTGGCATCTCTTCGGAAGGTCGCACACAGTTGGCCATAGAAAATGGCACTCTGACCGGGCTGAGATATGCTCAAGAGATCCTTAATGAGTATGCAGGACCATATCTGGTAAATATGGGTGATGGATCAATTCTAATGCAAGGTAACGCCCGGCCACACACCGCTCAGGTCGTACAAGAGGACATTCAGGAGGAGGCCATCAAGAAGTCCTGACCTGAACCCGATCGAACACGGTTGCGATGAGCTCGGAAGGCTAGTCAGACGACGCAGGCGACCTCCTGTCACCCTCAATGATCTTAAACAGGCGCTGAAGGAAGAATGGGAGAATATCCCCCAACATCGTCTCCGAAACTACGTCTTCAGTATGCCAAACAGATTCGAAGCTGTGATCAGAGCCAGGGAAGGCAACACCAGTTATTAAAAAGGTGATTTTAAGACCACAAACACCTTTTTCAGTGTTTTTTAAGTTTTTGCCATTCAGTGAAAATGGCTACTATGTGTTTTTATGTTTTATTAATGTTAAAAACATTAAAATAAAGTTATGTTCAAAAAATCTTTTTTAACTGTTCTAAATGTTATTTTTATTTCAAGTCTCTAAGTTTAATAGTTTAGGAGAAAATTCAATTTAAAAACTGTTACACCTTCTTTTGCAGGCCAGTGTATATTGCCAAAGTGATTTCTATTTTATTATACATATATAGTCCCAAGCATAGAAGAAAATAAAAAATACATACGTACCATGATTAATTAATTAATTACCGTGACTACCAGGTGCAGTATTTCATTTTTACCATGATACAAAGCATCACCCTTGTTTCACGTAGTTTCTGCTTACGAGTCAAAGACTTTTACTTGCTTGCTTGCTATTCTGGCACCTGACATACCTACTTTGCCCAATCCTCTCACATCAATGCTTTCATCTAAGAGTTTGGCTAAAATTTTGCTGAATTAACTAACCGGATAAATTTTCAACAACCGCGTCTGCCCCGTTATCGTATGACAAGAATGCAATGTCGATCGTGGTGTCGCTGTTTGGAGACGTATTGGCTCTTTTTTGACCATCAGTGGAACCTGCGTACGAAATACAATTTTCAGGAGGAAAAGGTTTTTATAATCCTACCGCGATCGCTGTACCGCGCCCTAGATCGCCAGACAGTGTTTTTTTGACCCAAAAAAATGTCATCTTTTTATATATTGCATAAAACTGCTGGGAATTACGTTTTAAACTCATGTGACAATTTTAATTACTTTTTGTAAAAGTTTTCTTGACCTCTAGCTTAAAAATCATAAAAAAATGCATTGCAAAAGCAGTTAATCGTTAGTATTATGGGTACTGTAATCTTTATTTATTCTCTTTTTTGCCTCACTGCTAAGTTGTATGGACAGATATTTTATTGTCTGGGTCAACCGCTTTGTTTAAAGAAGTAACCTCATTCTTGACCAAAAATGAAAGAATAGTAATTTAATGACATTATTTTATTTAATAATGAATATAACCACCTTTAGCATAAATCACATATTATAACCTATTTCTCATGGAACCCAAAAGACGAGAGCATAGGTCCGTCGCTCTTGTATCTTTCTTAAATGATTTGGCAGTGGTCTTCTAAAGCCTTTCGTTTCTATTTTCCCATCGCTGCACCATTAAACCCCATAGGTTCTCTATCGGGTTTAAATCTGCAGACCTTGATGGCCAGGGAATCACCGTTATATCATGCCTATTTAACCATTCATTTACAATACGAGCAGTGTGCGTGCGTGCGTGCATTGTCCTAAACGTAGCGTATCAGACGAATATACGATACGGTACACCTGGTATAGCATACTATCTTCCAGAACCGACAGATAGTGGGTTGCATTTGCCCTTAAAGGAAGAAGAACAAGCTCACCCACTCCATCCACTGATATGCACCCATATATTGGCAGAGATTCGTCCAGAACTAAAATTGGGCACTACAAAGTCTCCTACATATCTCGTCTCGTCTCCTATTTATCTCTACCAATTAAGCCCCTCGTGTTAGCTTAACATTAAGGATTTTTCTTCAGTAAATATGGTGGTACTCCAATCGAAGTTCAAATAAGTCTCTGTAAATCTTAACCATGCTTCTTTATGAGTCGGTGTCAGAGCTATTTTTTTTTGAGTGTCAGAATCAGAAACAAAGAGGATATAATCACTAAGCATATATTAAAACCATGAAGAAGGTTTATCATCTCCAAATAATCTTACTATAGCACGGATGCGAAGCACAAAAAAATTCGTACAATGAACTTTTACTATTTAGCCTGTGTTCAGTGGTCAAAATAGTAGTAATTTCTGATGACAGAGGTCGGTCATCGCATCTGTGCGAGCGCGACGGCAAATAATTATGCGCGTGCAACAGAGACAAATAGTGATCGGTTATTGAACTAAATTCTTCCTGCTTCGCATCCGTGCTATAGACAAGATAGACCAAACAACTTTAAATTCTATTGTCAAACAGTTAAATGCGTTTGAAGTAAATTCTACCTACTTGCTTTTGAATAAGTAGTCTACTATGTATAGTTTTTGCACTGATTTTTTTTATGATTTTCAAGCTCGAGGTCAAGAAGACTTTTGATTTTGTTTTACAAAAAGTAATTGAAATTGTCACCTGGGTGTTCTACACGTAGGCCTAAAACGTAATTTCTAGCGGTTCCATGCAATAAACATATGTCACTTTTTTGTTTAAAAAAAACATGCAAAACGTGCGTCGGTCATATCGATCGCGGTATATTCGTTGTAGTACTTTATTTAAGGGTTTCTGAGGTATCTTTTACCAAAGAATGAGGAATAGTATTTTTTATCTCAAAACGATGCATTTGATGTAGTAACAAACGTTCATTGAAAATAACTCTGAACTATATTTTATTTAAAAACCATTTTGTTACTTGTACTTTAAACATTTGGTTCCAAATTAAAAAGGGCGTTTTCGGTTTGTATTTTTTAATTAAAAAATATTTCATAGCAACGTTGCTGTAGCTAGGCTTTGCTTAGAATAAAAGGGCAACCGGTCAATATGACCAAGAACAACCGGTAAATTTACTCCAGAATAGCCAGCCGGTCAACACGCCTAAGAATAACCGATCAGCACGACAGAGTAACCGGTTAATACGTCCGAGAATAACCAGTCGATACAGCCGGGAATTAAAACAAAAGTTTATAATCATATTTTAAATTAGATAAGGTTAATAACTAAATCTAAAACTATAACACAACAGTAATAGAAGTGTGTCTTTATATTAAAGACATTTACAAAAAATTAAAAGGGAAACACAAAATTCTCAACTTTGGAAGACCTAAAATAAAGATTAAATTCATCCAGCTGCACTACTGGTAGTGCTGTTCACAAATGACACTACCATTGCTCCGTTCAAATGTTTTTAGTTCAATCGAGAGCTAAAATACAAAAATGAACTCCGCTAACTGCGAGTCAGAGTTAATTTTGCTGCACAATCTTTTTTTATATCAACAGTACTTTAAAGTCGTTGGCCAAAGTAGCGTTACAATCCGTTCAGATTTGGCTAGACATGTCCGGACATTCGGCTTTCTGTCCGGACTTTTGACATATGCAGCAGTTTTTACAAGTGAAAAATTCGACTAGGTAATCAGTCTCTCTTATGACTCATCTCAACTTTTAGTTTAACTTTGAAAATAAAATAGTATTTAATAATTTATTTAATTGTGACTATGTCCGGTTTTTTTTTGAAATGCGAGCCTTTTTGTCAGTACTTTTAAAATATCGATATGGTATTCCTAGACAAAAGAGGTTGTCTCCCACATTATAGTGAGTATTCAGCCACAGGTGAAAACACAACCACGCCACGACCTAATACTAGCACGAGGTTTTCACTGCACGCCGACGGTATGTATATCCCCAGTGGCTGAATACTCACTATAATGTGTGTAAACTAATTATATTATTTTTTAGAAAACTTATAGACAATATAATGCAACAAATAAAAGCTAACAACATTCGCAGGGGATCTGTTTTCAGACACTGTTAGGTAAGACTCAAGACTGGCAGCTGTAGGTAGCAGTAATGACAACATTTGAACACGTCGCAGCTTAACCTATTTTTGTTGAATATGATCGACCATAGAGGCCTTGGCAGATTGTCAGTTATAACACAGAGCGGTAGAAAATATTCTATACAAATATTTGGCGGTCTGTCATTCGACTCGTGTATATTGGTCCGGCGTCCGGTGAAAAACGGGACGTCTACAAGGACTCTTAAAAGTTGTGTAGGTGTACACAACAGTTTAGCTAAGTAGAAGTTAAGTTTAGTTAAGTAGTAACTTTGAGAATTACATAGTAACTAAACTAAATGGTAGCTGAATTCGTTTATTGCAAATTAAAAAAGGTGGATCGGTGTAAGGAATTGGATACAGAAAGCAAGAAACAGATCTGGCAAAACAACATATTGGACTGGGCAAGAGCCACAGAGATGTTCATCGTAAGCTTCTCGAGGTTTTCCACAAGATGCTTTAAGTGAGAATGTAACGGAAAATTAAATTTACCTGTTTCTATCACAGTACTGATTTTCGAAGAGGAGTCAGATTTCCGATAAGAATTTTCTTCTTTTCTGTTTCTAATAAAGATTTCTTTGTTAGGTTTAATCAGTTGAATATACTTTGATTCAGTCTCTATAATGACACCACTCTTAGGGACTTTCGGTTTTTTTAGTCTATCTTCAGTCTTTGTATCAGTTTCTCGAAGCTGACCAAGTTCTTTATATTCAGATGACGATTCAGTTATATATGATTTTGTGGCTTTCTTCTTTCCAGTGTGTTGTTTTGATGACTTTTTTTTTTTACTGAATTGAATATTATTGTTCGACCATTCTGTCGGTTTTAATAAAGTAGGGCTTGTTTTTGCTGTCATAGTAATCATTGGTTTTTTGGAAATCTTTGGTATAATTTCAATTACAAATTTTGAAGTCTTAGAAAAATCTGGAGTAGAAGACGTTCTATCAGTTACGTAATTCTTGTCATCTTTTAATATGTCACTTAATTCTGGTGGTGTCTTGACGTCTTCTGCTGAAGTTGTCGTTTGTTTCTTTTCATCGTTAAAAATATCATTGAGTTGATTTAACTCTTTCTTTAGACTATCGATATTGGGTGTTGTATAGAAATCTGTCTGTAAACTCTTGAGGATATCGTACCACGTTGGCGTGTTTTTTGTCACACTATCTAAATTTAAAACATCTTTGTCCCAAATAATCAAGTCATTAAAATAATCATTAATTACAGTTGTAGTTTCGTGAGAATCCGTATCTCTGTCATCTTTAATCATTTGTGTTTGTGATTTTATTTCTGGGTTTGTAGTATCACTTTTTTCTGCTTGCCTTTTTAAATTAATTACAGTGAAATTGGTGTTGTATAATAAACTTGAAACGGTATCAGTCACGCCCGCATCATAATCATTATGAAAATATACCTGTGAATTACTGGCTGATTTTTTATATTCGGGAAGTCTCGTTTTTTGATTGTTTCGATCACGTACTATAAAGTTTTTTAAATAAGATCTATTGTTATTTGAGCTCAAATGTTTTTCTTTCTTTGTTTTCATGAATCCTAGTTTTTCTTTGGATTCTTTTTCGATTTTATTTAAGTTTTTTTCTAAATCATTACTACTGAGCCTGTTGCTGAAAATTTCATTCGGTTTTTTAAAATGTATCTGGTCTTGCTTTTCTTTTATTTTTGTATTTAAAACATTAAGTGCTGGCTTAATTTCATTTAAGTTTTTACCAAAAGCTTTAACCTTATTTACTTTTTCACGGCTTGTGGCATTGATGACAATCTTAGAAATATTACTTTCGGCGAGTCCTGCATTGTAACTAATACTTTGAGGTCTTAATTGAAATTTGTCATCGTTTGGTTTGCCATTCATAGCTACTTTTTTGCAACTTATTTTATTCGGTCTGCTTTGTTTATTGTTTTCAATGATTTTTTCTATCTCCTTTTTTTCGTCTTCAATGTCGAAAAGCATATCATGACTCCAAGTACTGTTGTAATATCTGTTGATAGCCTCAGATTTTTTATGGAGTGTGGTTAGTTGTTTAGCGTCACCGGTTGTTTTTGATTTAGTTACTATTTTATAAGTCGTACCATGAAGTGGCAAATTCATATAACTTGAAGGTAGAGGTTCAGTATACCCGTCGTATAAATCATTCTCTTCGAGTAATTCGGGAGTTTTTTTTAATCCACTCTTATTTATTTTACTGGTCATGGTTTGAGTGGTTAGTTTCGTAGTTTCAGTCTTTAATTTAGTGGTAGTTTTCACAAGGTTTTGGGTTTTTGCTATTATTTCATTTTCCATCGGAATTGTATACTGTATATTTGTTATTTGTTCCATTGATTTTGGAGTAAAATTATCTAAGTTATCCTTTAGATATTTTGAATAAGAATATATGCTGTTGTAATTATCTATTGGAGTTGATTCTAAATTTTTTATTTTTATGGTTATAATATCATTGTCTTTAAAATTCCAAGAAGTTTCAGTGTTTTCTAATCCCAAAGGAATAAATGGGTAACCAGTTTTCCCAGCAGATAGCACTATGTCTTGTGGTGTACCTTAAAATATACATTTTTTATTATTTTGACGGTGACATTTTTATAGAAAGAGAAATGACTTAAATATTGTTATTTTATTTCATAAAAAAGGTTCCGTAAAATACCTACAGTTTATGAAAATAAAAGTGGTGCTGAACGTAACTAATTTTTATAAACTGGAATCCTTCGTAAGTGATAATGTATATATCTGCTATAAAAAGTTTGTATTATTGTTAAGTACCTGGGTGATTTTTTTTTTAATCTCATATTTACAAAAAAAACAATTATATCTAAACACAAAATATCGTCTAAATCGTCAGAACCATTTCCAAGATACTCACATATTATATGAACAAGAATTGCTCGTTTAGAATTCAATATTAGATTCAGTTTTTATATCTCTGACGTTATAGATTTAGAGTTTCGAGTATTATGTATATATGACTAAATATTATGTAAAAATAAAGCTATGCTAGACAGACAGTCGGACATAGTCAAGTTGTTTTCTTTAGTTTGTTGATTTAGTTATTGTAACTTGGCAAGACACTAGCTATGGCAACGTTAAAGATAATTTTTGGTAATCATTTATGAGGATTAGTTACAAATTACAGCAGTTTACTCATAATATAATTATCAACTGATTTTGATATAGGATCTTGAAAAATTTATAGAAAATGTTTTAAGTTAAATCGAGTATCTAATATAGGACTGGATTATTGTACCTTGTTTATTGCATTTATTGGTTAAATTAAGACATTTTCTATCAATTTGCCTAGTTTTTTTTGTAAATTACATACCTAAATAGTCATAAGACTTAGTTGCATCAAAATTCAACGCTAAGTCACTGGGGGTAGCAGGCATTTGTCGCGATGTGAAAATTTCTATTACAGCAGGCTGAGTATCTTTAATTATTTTAGAAATGAACAAATTAAGTGATCCCGGATCGTTGCTTTCATTATTTGCCTTCACCGGCACGTTGGGTTCTTTAAAATATTTCATAGGTCTAAATGACTCTGCTATCTCAGCGCTCAGGACGTCTGTGTTTGTTTTTCTAGTAGTCTTAAACAGTGCTTTCAACTTTTTGAAAGGATTGTACCTTTGCACTCTCTGTTGTTGTTGATCTTCACGTTTTATTTTCTGTGATTTTTTTTGGTTCTTGAATAGTGTTTCGAAATTGTTGTCCCCAGTCTCTGTTGTGAGTAGGTTGGATGTTTCGTTTTCATCTTGTTCGTCATTTTTAATCGAGCGTCGCTCTATTTTTTGATCAACGATCCAATCTGCTGTTTTCTTAATTTTTATTACTTCTTTCTTTTGTTTTTTTTTTGGACCTCGACGTCCTTTGTTTCCAAAAAATTTACCAATTATATTTTGAGGTACAAGCCCTTTGAAAATTGATTCCGTGGATGTATCTATAAAGGATATAAAATGAAAATGAAAATATGATTATGACTCTTTTCTTTTGTTAATTTACAGCTAAGCTGTAATATAATAATATACTTAGGTTTATGAATCATTGATCTTAACCAAAGCTGGTTGCAATACGCAAAAGTAATATAAACGATTTAGAATAAAATAATAAGTAACTGATTCTTCTTTTATTTAACAACTTAAAATCCATGTGTATTTACTAAACGATTGATTTACACTACATAACACTTTAATAATAATAGACTTTTAAATGATATCTATATTTTCAAGAACTTGAACTTTTAGCTTGTGTAGAACTTTCAGCTACAAAGAGTACGTCTTAAAGAAAACCACGTAGGAGGGAAATTAAGAGTTTTTAAATAAAATGCAGTTGAGCTTTTACTAAAAGGACTTAGATAGAATTATGTAAATTTTTCACTATTTTCACTATAATTAAGGTTAGCTTTAAGCAAAAATACGGTGGAGTAAGTCAGATAAGTTTCCAACAAATATTTCCGATTTTTGTAGATAAAGCAAGTAGGATGGAGGTTATATTAGAAAATGTAGCTAAGCATTAGTGAAAATACTTAGCAGAAGGATTATTCTCCAAGGAAATGCCTTTGCAGTTAATTTGATTTTTAGCACAAGGATAGCTAAAAACAAAACATACATTTCACTCAATTGAGAGTTACCTTAGGAACCCTACAGCGATAACAGAATTCGAACTAAATGTATATAAAACCAGATGCCATGTGGCAACAGCTTAGGGGTGAAATGTATGGGTATTAGAAGATTTAAAATCAAATGTTAAAGGTTAGGATATCACATTTTAATAAAAATGTGCTAAGAAAGTAACAAAAAATCTTGTGGTTCAAATCTAATGGGTAAAATATGCAGTGAGATTTTTATACTTTGATTTTTTATATTCTGTGTTGTAGGGCTTCCAAATTTCACATGCTATTATTCCAACCCTGAAATTTTCAATTTCAGAATTCCGGTAATAGGAACAAATTTTTCGGAAGTTTTGAACATTTATTTATCATGAAATTATTGAAAACCTAATACATAGTCATAATATTTTGAATATTTGTGTCATAAATGGGTATTTTTACAAAAGAAATAATTGATTTCCTTTTTTAATGTTATTTTATATCCTTGTATTTACAATCCACAATTACAAATAGGTGCAATTTTATGTCTCAACGATTTTGTTGATTACCGTATTGGAAAACACAACCCTTCATTGCTTCTTTTATGTTCCATATTTTATTCGAAATGTTAAAACAGACTGTTTATACTTCATGTCTTCGATCAACAGAGTGCAGAGGTAGATGGCCTTCCCTTAATCGATTGTGTTTCAAATACCTAAATCAGTGTATTAATTCGTTATTTTCTGAATGATTACATCTTTCATTATAAAAAATATTTCATTCGTCCGATGAGGTGACGGTACAACTTATGATATCACTACTGCTAAATATTTTTTAGATTGTTCACTAATTGCAAAGTAGTGCTTTATATGTGTAGCAACCATTTTAAGTGTATTGCCAAGAATAAAATATGTTTAATATATTTTTTACCATATAATAGAATATTGTTAACGATTGGAAAAATATATTTGATATTATATTAATATATAAATTTTAAGGTACACCAAAATATCGCAATAAAACTGACGTTTTGTAACTTAAACGTGCATAGATCAGTCCAAAGATCAAATTCTATAAGTTTAGTTGGCTGACTAATAAAAGTAAGCCTGCCTGCTGGAGTTATAGAAGGAGTTTTTTTTTTATAATTTCGGGGACCTCCACACCTTACAACTGTGAACTCCGGGATTCGGAACAATTCCGAGATTTGAAAATATTTTTTAAATTTTATCCATCTTGGAATATTTAAATTCTCTTTTAAACATTGGTGTAAATTGTTTTTTTTTAATCTTCAGACACGAACAGGATCACCATAAAGTATTCATATAACGATTTTACCGTTGAATGCCAATAAATAATTAAACTGGTATAGTTACCATTAAGGTGCATATGAACCAGTACTTTCACATATTTAAGAGTCCGTATATGCTGATTTAAGATTGTTTGGCGATCTAGACCTCAGCTAATAAGATAAGCTACAATTTTAATATCTGGACACTCAAACCTTCAAAACTTAAATCCTCAAACTTAAAATACCTTGTTTTGACATTATTTTGATATTAATAGGACCTTGTTTCGATCACGTTTTTTGCTGGATCTGTAAAACAAAAGGGCTATTTCGCAATGTTTTTAAAAATAATTTATGGCAATTATAATATCTCTATTCTCTTCAAAGAATTTTATTATAACTATATAGGTATTGTAGTGGTTTTTATAAAATAACGTTTTAAGTACTGCTTTTCAGCAAGGTTCACGCGTTGGTTTGGTTGTCGCCGGCAGCTATTATATAGCCTCGACTCTTTCTGCACTTTTAAGGTGGGCTAGATGGAGCTTCACCGCGAACAAGACAGTTATTTAATTTATAAAATTACCATGTTTTTTGTAGATGTAGTATTATGAGGTTTTTATTAAGCTAAATTTTTTTAAAGTTTTTATAACTATCTTTTATTACCCTGAATTTTTAAATGATTAACATTGGTTTATTACTCACAGATTTTTTTTTTTCGAAACTAAATTTATTATTTATTTCATTACCTTTAATAGGTTCAATAGTTTAAGCTATGATAAAAATATTAGTTGGCCGTTAATATTTCATTTTTATTGTAAATACTTTGAAAATATATTTATTTATATGAGTATGAAAATATAAGTATTTATAATTTATGACTAAGTTTGCACAAAAAGTTGAAACTTGACTTCTGCCATGTTCCATAGCTTCTTATATCGAACAATAATTTTATGTCATAAATTCTAGTTACTTTGTTTAAAATGTATATATAGTATTATTAATCATTTCAAAAAAAATATTTTTTTTTTTTAAAATAGAAACGAATTTGTGTTTTTGGTTTGATTTTGTAAATGGCGAAGTAAAAAGTATTTAGTCGATCAAATCCAAAATTGTTCCCAAATTCCGAAATTCTGAATAATCATGAAAGCCCTATTGACTTGTCTAAATACACCATAAAAACAACTAGCTTCTAACAATGACAATACATTACAGTACAGTTCAGAGAAACTTCCTCCCGCGAACGCTTAAGTTGTGGAATGAGCTCCCTGCCAAGGTTTTCTGCAAGGACTACAGTATGGAGTTCTTCAAGAAAGAAGTTATTAGATTTCTGAAGGGTCGGCAACGCGCAAGTGATACCCCTGGTGTTGCAAGCGTCCATAGGCTACGGTGACCGCTTACCATCAGGCGGGCCGTAAGCTTGTTTGCCACCTTAGTGGTATAAAAAAAAAAAAAAAAAAAAAACATTGGTCAGAAAACAAACATATTTTTATGAAGTTATTAAGGTGACATTGAAAGAAGAGTAAACGCGGGAAAGCAGGTAAATGGGGTGATGCACACCTTTATGAGCAGTCAAAAATTGTCGGAAAAGGCACGTTTGGCTATACATGAGGGTGTGTTGGTTCCAACACTGATGGATGGAAGTGAATGTTGGGTATGGCAAAAGGAGCACGAAAGTAGAATTAATGCCGTGGAGATGAGAGCATTGAGAAGTATATGTGGTTTGACTCTAAATGACAGGATAAAAAATAGTGTGATACAAGAGCGTTGCGGTGTGAAAGAAAGTGTAGTGACAAAGATTGAGAAAGGTATGTTAAGGTGGTTTGGACATGTTGAAAGAATGAACGAAAATAGATGCACGAAACAGATTTATGAATCTGAAGCAATTGGTAGGGTCGGCAGAGGAAGACCTCGGCAAACGTATTCAGATCAAATTGAGTACGGTCTCAGAAAAGGCCAGGTCAGGAGTACTCGGAACCGTAGGAAATTTATGAAAGCATTAATGCGTATAGATGAGGCAAGAGGGAGTATGCCAGGATCGTAGCAAGTGGCAGTCTTTGGTCTCTGCCTACCCCTCTGGGAAACAGGCGTGATGTTATGTATGTATGTATTAAAGTAACGCCAGATGCCATCGCTTCTACTCCAGAGCCGTCAAAGAATCAAGCTTGGGCTTACTGTACTAAATAAATATATACGTATTCAAACAAAAAATATATTCAACGAACGTAGGGAGTTTATTTAATTTTATCATAACACTTATCCCGAAAGAAGTAATCAGATATATTACGTACGAACGTGTTTGTAACAACTACGTTTTAACACACATATTTCATTCCATAAACATGATAGTTGGTAAGTCTAACGCCGTACTATGCACTGACCATAATCCAGACATTTTTTTAATTCACAAGTTATACCGATATTCGTTGCCGTTACCGGGGATCGAACCCGAACATGGCAAATATCAGCCCAACCCAATGTTCTTCCACTGCGCCACTAATTTTCAAAAGCTAAAAGCCAAAGTAATTACTATAAAATAAATAAACATATATGAACATATTAACATGAAAATAATAAATTATGTTCGTAAATTAGTGCAAGAGTTGTATGTAGACTTTAAAAACATTTATAAAAATATTGGTGTAGTAACATAATAGAATTAAGATATAGCGCCGACAATTGATATTTAAAATTTCCCCTTCGTGCAAAATGAATTTAAGAATGTGCTTTTACATAAAATACATAACTAGTTATAAGCTGTTCTCAGAATATTTTTTACTGTTTCTAGGATACATTTGTAAGTTGCAAATAGCATATGTACTAGAAATGGCCACTTTTAGCTGAAGTTTTATCCTAAAAACAATGAAAACACTCTTTAAATAGCTTAAAACTAATTATGTATTTATGTAGAAGCACATTTTAAAAATTTGCTTTTTCAAATAGGTAAACAAAAATAACCATTGGCAGCGCTAGTGAATGACAGAACCCACTTAAGGCTATTATGACATACCCTAGCAAAAGCGTGCCGTTTCGACCAGTTTAAAAAGACATATGTTGAAACAAACAATGAGCCACAGTACCACGTACGATAGGCGTTAGCATGTGACCGCACGTTGAAAATCTCGATTTTGTCCATTTTTTGTCGGTATAAAATTCAAATATTTATTTCGAACTATAAAATTAGCAAATTTACTCGATCATTTAATTATATATTTTATAAAAAAGAATCAAGAGATATACTCTTAGTTCTCCAAACAATTTGAATAAAATCCTAAAAGAGAGTGTCAGAAATAATTGTACTTTTAACTGTTTTAATAGCTCAATTATTATAATATTAGCAAATTCACTTAATTAAGGTTTGGACTATAACATATATTTTTTTTCACGTAAAAAAATTCTACTGGGGACTGTATCAAAATTAATCAATTTCTTGATAACCTTACTCATTTGAGTATGCCATTACCTTAATTATGATAATCGATAATGATAAATTTAATACATCTGCAGCGTTTTATTATAACTTCTATGGAAAAAGTCCTAGAAGTTTATTTAGATATGTTCCTATATTTAGCGTTTTAATTCTTATTTATTTTAGTCTCATGAAGATATCTTCTGACTGAGACCAAATTATTGTTTGAACTGTATCAGAATATTAAAATCAATGTGTTACTTACCACGGACATATTCTGGAGTGTTTGTTTCAAATCCTTTTAGAATATCCTCAATGTTAACTTCTTGGGTAGAAAATGTACTCTGTGTGGTGTAAGGTCCAGAGTCAATGTTTCGTTCTGATTGGCTTTTGGGCTGACGCTTAGTTACTACATTGTAAGCTGAAACATCTGGCCTGAGTCGTGCTGGAGTTATTGTGGACTTTAGGGCCACCTTTTGTGACGTGTGATACTTTTTGGGGGGACCATTGTCGATAAACACATAAAAATGCTTTTTGAACCATGACTCGTCACTTTTTGTGGAGATATCTTGATCATCCATTGGATCTGATTCGTCATCAAACCTTCTTTTACTTCTAGAAAGTGGAACCTTAGGTAATTTATCCAGTATATATTTTCCAATATCATCAACATTGTGGTGTTTATGGGCTTGGTAACGTACTAGATCGGAAAACTTTTCATCACCTTTTTTTTCCTTTTTTAAAAAGTTTAGATATTGTTTATAGCCGTCAACATATTCATTGTATGATAGTTTGCTACTAAGTCCTTTTAAGCTTGTCCCAGTAGTAGGTATGTTCAAGTTATCCGAAAATTCTTGGGAAAAATTATTGTCTGTGTCATACATTATTTGATTGTCGTTTTTTGCTTTCAGTTGGGAAAAAGCAGCTCTTTTGTGAATCCTCTCCGTTTCTACTAGATCATTTTTTATGTTGTCATAGTCATCAACAAAATAATTCAATAAAGACACATCAGGTTTTTGTATAGCATCTTGAAACTCTGAAGGTTCTTGCTTAAATTTAGTATTCTTGAATGATTCGGTATCTAAGCTTATAGGTTTAACTGTCGATGTAGGTGCTATTATAATTTTCTTCGTACAATTAAGAGCAGCTTTAGTTTTTTGAATACCTTTACGAATTTTTCTGCAGATTTTATCTAAAAGCTCCTCAATCATTCTTTTGATGTCGCATCCTTTTTCCAGCCCTGCTTCTAATACTTCCGACCGCGTTACAAGATCATGGGTAGAATCGGTACTAATTAGATAGGTGTCATAGATGAATGTTGTTGCAAGTATTGAAGGGATAGCCATTCCGCTTCCATTTGAGATGGGAATATTATCTATAGCCACATAAGTAGTCATGGGATAGTGGGAAGATTCTTGAGTATCGATAACTTGTGATGTGTTAGGGCCTACAACAACTGTTATATCTGGAACGGGAGTACTTGTAAGAAAATCACTCAAAGCTTTATCTTTTTTAAAAGCACTCAACTCTTTAATTTTTTTTTCCAACAACAACTGCACTTGCTCAGTAAAATTTAGTCCATCTGACTTTTCTTTGTATTGTTCATGATAGGGTTCAGATTTTTGGGTATTAAAACGATATTTGCTTTTTAGTGTGGCCACTTCATGTGACATTGAAGATATTAGATGAGATATGTTACATTTATCATCAAATTTACTTGGGATATTGCTATAATCATTGGATTTGGAAGTTAAATAAGTACCAGGTTCATTTCCTGTGACAATTTTACGAGGAACATCGTCTGCAGTGTAAATTTTTACAGTTGTTACTTGATAATTACGTACAGGACTAATGTTCTCCCATTGCAAATAAGGATTTATGTTTATTTTTTTAGTTGTATAACTACTTTTGTCAGTAGATGTATACTTGGGTGTTGATGTGATTTTTTTTGGTAGTTTCTCGTCATTTGACGATTCTCTTTTCCAAATTTTACGTTCATCTGTATTTTGATTTGTAAGGTGCTCGTGGTTATTTACATTTTGGAGATCGAAGTCAGAATTGAAAACATTACCTTCAGGTGCATTATACCGATCAACTGCCTCCGAATAAGTATATTGTCCAGTATTTAAAACAATGGGTTTTCTTTTCTTGCGGAAGCTTTCATATTTTGATTTGTTACCTTTTTTAATTTTATCTCTTATTCTACTCCAGAAACCAGGCTTTTTTGTTATATGTTTAGCGTTAAGTTTATTATATGGGGAAGGTTTTTTCTCTGACTTTACTACTAAAGCTGTTGTATCGTCAATAGCTCTTGTGATGTCTGCGCTTTTTTCATCTCTTCTGTGTTGGACATGGGATTTAACATATTTGGTATCGAATTCTGTCGTAGACTCTAAATCATTTAGGCTGTCGAATATATCATCAATCTGATCTACTTTAGCTATTCCTTTAGATATTGTGTAGCTGTTAGAAAGCACCATTAAACAAAATAAACTGAAACGACAGAAAAAAAATATTATGATACTTAATATTATAAATGCGAAACTGTGTTTGTCTATTTCACCTGTCGCAACGGAGCATCTATTTAGCACAGAGATATTTTTTTTACCACTAAGGTGGCAAATTTTTTTATAGAACAGAGCCCTTATGAAAAGTGGTGGTTGAAGAGATAAAAAAGGATAAGCTAATTTATACCGAAAAATTCAAAAGTTTCCGCAGAAAAAACTATGACTTTGGACATACTCGTAAAATACACTTAACATGGACAAACTATAGCTACAGGTTTAGTTTGGTATAGAAAACTTACTTAGATATATAACCAAGGAGATGCTATAGGAATCCCACGCCATAAACCAAATTTATTATACTATTAATAAAAAAATAGCATCTCATAATAGGTTTTGCTTGATCTCTAGGGATAACTGCTGTTATTGCCGGGTCTGCCAAACAGTCAAAAATGTAGGATTCTGTAAAATCAAATTTCACATACCCACAATATTTTTGTGCATAACGACCCCCACATCATGGAATAGACTGGTAAATTTTACCTACCCTACTACCTACTTTTTTTCAAGATTTTTTTACCACGCGTTCTGGATACGGAACCCTTAACACTGAACTCCATTGCAATCCAATCCAATCCAATGCTATATGACACTATAACGACAATTTTAACCCTTAAAACAAAAATAACAGTTTGGCAAAGGATTGAAACAGTAGACTACATGTTTTTGATATCTAAACGAAGCGATTAAGGCCTTTCACATATTTTGCTTCATCCATATCATCATCAGACTATAAAGGTATCGGTAATAAAAAAAAACTTGACTGCAAAAACATTAAGATCTAAAAATATGGTCATTTTTGTCGCAATTCACAAATAAATCAAAACCTATTGGGCACTTCCTACTGTCTTGAATTGTAAAATGAGTTACGAAACAATATGTTACAAATGAAGGAAAAAATCCAAAACTGATAATTAAGGCATAAACCTGTGAGACTTGATCTCTTGATGGAAGAACTTTCTACATCTAATAAGTTTGTACGAAATCCTCGGTGCGCGAACCAGACTTGCACTTGGTCGCTTTTTCTAAGTACCCAGGAAAATAGCGACTCACGATGCACTTACCAATTCGTGGTCTACACTCTAAGTCATGTCTACCTTACCAGAACAATATTTCTTAACTTTTATTTACCACTCAATAAAACTAAATAGATTTATAGAGATAACATCCACAATACTATTGCAGTTTTCTTCCCTATCTTTAGACCCTGGGTACATAATACGTTACCCAAGGATAGCTTTTAACTTTTTTCATATTAACAGAGCTCCTACCGTTTGCAAACTATGTGTAGGTGTCGTCACCGGAATGGTACGAATTTAGAAACTTTTAAATCAAGTGGATAGTGATTTTCCAATAAGTACCTATGTATTATAATTATTTAAAAGTACGCTTTAAAACATACTACATACGATTTTGTATATATGTGTGTAATCCCTAATTATATAGAATTCCCAGGAAATATACATAAAGCCTCAAATTCGCAGGACGTTACGTTTTATTGTGTAAGAAAATACTAAAGGAGGGAATTCATCTTAGAACCAAAGTCAACATAGCTCAAATAGTTAGCAAGCTGAAGTGGCAATGGGCATGCCACATCGCTCGTTGAACCGATAACAGATGGGGAAGAATGGAACTCTAGCGGCAAATACGGATTGAAAGTCGCGTCGTTATGAAGACATATGAGAGAGGCCTACGTCTAATAGTAGAAGTCTTCGTGAGACGATTAATAAATATTTTTTTTTAATTTAAAATTTATAAAAAAAACTTAGTTATGGTTTATTTTTCAATCATTAGTTTATTTCGTGTGTTCAATGTTAATTTTTATGTAGTTCCTAGTACCATTTGGGAATTGCATGCAATGCCTAGGAAATGCATACATTTTCATATTATTGTAGCATATTAAATATTTTTATCACATTCCCTAAATTGATTTGGCTTTGTATATATTTTCTAGGAATTGTATATTCCTATGTTTCGTACATCTCCGTTGTCATATAGATCAAGTTAATAGAACGTACCCTTTTGAATGACACTTTTAAAAGTCATTGCAATTTTGTTGCACTATAACACAGATATTCTTCAATATTTAGGATTCTAGGTCGTTGCTTCAAATTGATAAAGCAAGTTCTTACCTGATCATGGGTCCTATAAAACGGTACCTACACTTTTCATTAAGGGCATTTAAATTCGATAATAATCTGATATTAATGTTTTTAAAGCAATAGGAAATGTTTACAATAACAGGACAGGACTTACCATACAAAATTGAATAATAACATTTGCTATGTATTGACGAATCCAAACCTTGCATGATACCATAAAATATACATGTATAGATACTCTAAAATAAACAGAAATTATGTAATAGCTTTACAAATCTTGCTTCTTGCAAATCTCGATTTGCAATTGTTTTCTTCTTTTGTCAATGTCATTTTGAATTCGTAAAAAGCAAATTTCTTTTCTACGAAGAAATAAGATGTTTAATCTTTATAAAATAGAAGTCGTACACTATTCAGTTCATCGCCAAGTTCTCGACATAATGTCATCGAAGTATGGCCACTCTAAGCTCTTTAGTTACATAATGTAACGATCCTATGACTGCTCGTATAAAACACGCACTTATTTGCCCGTATTTTTTTACACCAAGGTGGTAAACAGGCTTACGGCCCGCGTTATGTTAAGCAGTTGCCGTAGCCTATGGACGCTTGCAACATCAGCGGTATTACTCTCGACGCTCTATCTCAATTCCGCTTTGATTTTGGCTTTAAATAAAAAACTTGTAATACCTTCTGACGAAAATTTGATGAATGAATTACTTTTTACCGGGGATATTCCGTCTCAGAGTATGCGTCTCTTGGCTCTTCGGACTCAAGTGTTATGCACACAACCCGATCCATCTGAGCCAACTAATTGGCGCCGTGTGTGGCATTATAAGTCGGCAGACTGGGATAGATTGCGAGAATTTTAGGCATTGTTCCCGTGGAGGCAGCTCTGCTTTAGCTTAGAAGATCCTGACGTCTACGCAACTGCAGTCACTGAGACAATCCTCACTGGTATAGAAAGTCTTATTCCTAACCCGCGAGCAGTTACCGGCGCCTAAAAACGACCGTGGTTTAATATGTCTTACAGAGAAGCTAAAATACTGAAGCAAACTGTGTATGAGGCTTGGACCACGGCTCGTAACAATAAGGATCCGAATATTTATGAGTTAAAACGCAAATGAAATGCTGCCTCGAGGTTTAGCAAAAAACAACTGCCAGAGCTAAATTCCAATTCATCGGTAAAATAGGTGGGCGACTTGCAAAGTATCCTTCTGGGAGTCGTGCTTTCTGGTTGCTTGCTAAAGCTGCCGAAGGGAACTTTTGTCCAGTAAAAGTGGTAAAGACCACCACTGCGAAAGACCGATGGTGATTGACCCATAGTGATGAAGTGAGAAAGCCAATTTACTGGGCAGTCTCTTTATCTCAAATTCGAATATGAACGACAAAGGCGCTGTACCACCTACTATACCGTGGTGCGATAAGACCGTGCCGGAAATATCCATAAGTCGAGTAGACCAGACGGTATACCAGCAGTGTGCTCCTGAGTTATGTCCTGTATTCACGCGCCTTTTCGCGCTTTTCTACCACCCTAGGCAATTTCTGCCCAAAAGGGCGATAGATCAGATCCATCGAATTACAGGCCTATCGCTATTACCTCTCTCCTCTTTAAGGCAGTGTGTGATCAACACACAGCTTCATAATATACCTAGAAAATCACGACCTGATCAGCGACTGTCAATATGGCTCTCACCACGAACCCTCGACTGGTCCTTATAAGTGACCGGTGGGCATTAGCCATTGAGAATCAGGAGGAGGAACTGGCATGTAGCCTGGACAAAGCGAAGGCATTTCATCGGGTCTGGCACCGGGGTCTTCTATTGAAGTCGCTACCTTACGGAGTGCCCGAGGGTTTGTGCAAATGAGAGGCTAGGTTTTTGTCCGGCAGACGCATACGAGCCGTTGTTGACAATAGTTGCCCTTACAGCATGGACATTAATGCTGGTGTCCCGCTGTGTGTGCTGTCTCCTACGCTGTTTCTACGCATATCAATGACAAGTTGGACATCAACAACATACATTGCTTTGCAGATGACAGTACTGGTGAAGGAAAAGCGTTGAGAAATTGTGTCTCAAATCGAGACCACATTTTGTCCAAGGTCTCTGACTGGGAAAACTTGGTCCGATTCAACCCTACAAAGACACAAGTCTGCGCATTCACCGCTGAGAAAACCCTATTCAACAGGTCCCACACTTACTTTTTTAAAATTTTAAAGAGAACTTGGACTTTTTACATTTTGTTATCTACTTAGCAAATAAGTAATCTTTACAGTATTTTAGTCTTTGGCATAGCCCAAATCAGAAAAAAATGTTCACCAGGAATTGACAGGCAAACTTGTTAAAGTTAGTAATGCATGGGGTTGTTAAGATTTAGTGGAACACTCGAGCAGTGTTAGATTAATATTGAGACACATTATAGGCAGGCAACAGCCTAGGGCATTACAAAAACAGATAAGGTATCTATGTATATAAGAGGTGTTATACATGCATACCTGCTACTGACTATGTTTCATGTTCTTTAAGTTAATGCTGTTTTAATTTTATGGCAAAAATAGCATTCTTTATTACCACTAAGGTAGCAAACAAGCTAATGGTCCGCCTGATGCTAAGCGGTCATCGTAGCCTATGGACGCTAGCAACAATATACTCGAGCATTGCCGTAGCTTTAACTGTATAGCGGTTTCCATATTAAGACACCTTCTTTAGAAAAAATACTTCAGAATATATTTAACGATGGTAAAATAATAAGGCTGTGACATACGAACGGACAGAAAAGAGGACGGACATAATGAAACTATGTATAAGGGTTCGATTTTTACCATTTGGATACGAAATTCTAAAAAAACGAGTATCTAACAAAAAAATATTCCGGATAACCAATAGCCGAAGATGTTTGCATACATCTGGACATATGGTTACTTACACTGAGTCACTCTCTACCGTTAAAATGGTCTAAGTTTGCTACCTATTAACGCGTCATGGGCTTTTTTTTAAATGTGGATGTAATAGGTAGAAGAAAGCCCAAAAAGGGCTCCTTTTTTAACTGACATTTTTTTAAGAAACAAAGTCACAGTTACAGGTTACGGTTATATTATGAAGTAAACTGATGTAATTCGAAGCGTAAAAGGGGTAGAGAAGTGTCTGGACCATAGAGCCCCGAAGATTGGTGTAATGGAGCACATGTAGGACTGCCTTTTCCTAATGTCTCCACTTTTGTTGGGGCACGGCCTATCCTCGCTTTTGGGTATTAAGAGCGATTTGGACCATAGCCATAGACATAGACCGTAAACCATACGATATCATAAAATAAAATGACATTCATGATAGGAAAACTCTAGATGCGTGGAGCAGAAGCATTTTGATTCTTATTGTCAGAAATGTTGTCGGTCCTAGCTCCCCGGACTCTAACATTATTCCACAAAATAAATAATTAACTGAGCGCCTTCTGGTCTGGTCAAGGCTTGTAATATGAATACCAGACAACAGACACAAATACATATATAATCTTTTTATTTGTAAATACATAAATATTGTACATAGAAGACACCTAGACTCGAGACGATCGAATCGAATCATTGTCCTGTGCGGGGATCGAAGCCTCGCCTCCAGTTTAGCAGGCAGGTCAGTTCCTACTGAGTTACAGAGACTGTCAACTTCTCTGTTTGGTTGAGAGTGGGTTGACTGTCAACTTCTCTCAAGGTTAGAAATTGTTGCACCAGCTGGCGGTGAGGTTGGTAAGAATACCCGAAATTTTGATATCCAATTTTTAATACACGATTGTGTTAGAAGCATTTTTACTTGGTACGTATTGATATATAATATCTATTCATGAAGACAAGTAAAACAAAATACCAACATTGTACAAAAAGTGTTATTATATATCAAAGTATCTAAATTTTCTCTGAAAATATACAAGTTTAGGTAGTTTTACTTCTTTTCGCTTAAAAATCTTATATTATTTGAACTTCTTTGGTATATCAACATAACAATAGTATCTTCTGATTATGATTACTATAAAAGTAACTGAAAAATCTTATGAGATCCTGTAACATAGCACCAAATTTACAATTTTCTGTGTTTTTTTTTAGTACAATTTAAATTCCAAATGATCCAAAATACCCTTATCTCCAGCTACCAAAGTGACAGGACTCGCATGGCAACAATAACATTAAATAATCTGCGTTTAAAAACTTCTCGGATATTGCATACCGGACCTCGCTTACGCCGGGTTAAAAGTGCCAAATTGCGCCCCTCAGTCCTTATGAAGTCAGCGGCACTTGTGGACTGAAGTGGGCTGATTATGAAATAGATAATTTTTTAATGGACCTTCATTATTAACACTCACGAACTACTATTATAGAAATAACTAATGTGTAACATAAAAGGTTGGACGAAAAGTTGGACTGTTGAACTAACAGTTAAACTGTTGGATAACCGTGTAGTGCCACCCGTACAATTATCGCTAGAGTGATGGTGCGTCAACACGACCCAACATCCAAAAACACTCATGAACTGTCTATAAACTGAGCGTGGAAGGTAAAACGACCAGTTTGGCTGATAGCGGCATAAAATGTGGCGAACCGAATACATTTCTGGATGATTAAATTACTTGTACAATGCGCTTACTTTACTATTTGTAGCGCCTACCCACGTCCTGATAGGAGGTAGGGGGGCAAGCTAAAGTGGCAGTAGGCAGGTCACATGGCTACTCGAACGAATAGAAAGGTTCTCAAATGGCGACTACAGATTTACTAATGCTCAGAACTGGCCGTTGTGGAGACATGTAAGGCAAGGCAGGCCTACATTCAGCAGTTGACAACTTCCGACTGAGACGAAATAGAATGGTTGCCGATGGTAGATATCTATTAGGAAAGAGGCGTCAAAATGGTCACTACCAGTTGTGAAGTTAATAGGTGAAACACATGAATCATAAGCCTTTAATTGGTAACTATTTATTACAAAAACGTAAAAAGAAAACTTTATTCTAATATTGGTCTGCACTGACGTAGATCCCAATGTTGTAGTCAAGTCCAACTCCTCTCTCGCTCTTCATCCGAAAGTTGACGAAGCTTTGGCCGACTCCGCCTGCTGTGATGTTGATGGAAGCCTTGGAGTGAAGGTTGTCCAAAGCTTGAATGCCCTAAGAACAAATTATTATTCTTTTAAGCCAATGTTAAAGAGGAGCAGACATAAAGCAGGTGAAATTCATAAAAGGATAAGACAAGGAGAGTATATATTTGTATGTATGTATATATATATATATATATATAAGTGTCATAAAAGTCTTGATCCAGTAGTTATTTTAAATCAGAACAGGTTACGCGGAACCCTAAATCTTTACCCTAAAACTAAAAAAGTCTAAACTATACCTTGTAAATTATAGCTCGAGTTCTGTGACAACTGCCACAGTAACAGATCTAGTGTTGGGATATCTTAATAATCGATCATTATTACCGATTATTGTTGCTATTTTTAAAAATAAATAAAAAAGGTTTTAATATTTTTTTTATTAAAAAATAAAATAACCTCTTCTTCCCCTACCCCCTTTTCCCTGTTTCTCCTTTCCGCTCTCAATTAACTTATTCAGAAACTTTCCTGTCGGCCGTTGGCACAAAAACACCAAAGATTCAAAGCAATGGACCTATTACAAACAAACAAGGCAACATGCATGTTTATATACCTATAAATATAAATAAAATAACGTAAATCCAATATTGAAATTAATTAAGTTACTATTTTTTCGATTGATTTTATCGGCGAAATCGATAACATATATTTTTACAGTTAAGATAATCCGAGGAACATATGTCTTTTTGAGCACGCAACAATATACCTACGTGTATGGCATTGTCACGCATACACTTAACCATCTAAAAATACAAAACTTGATAGACGTGATTCCAATGACAACTGTCGCACAACTCATCTTATATTCTAAGAATTATAGCAATATTGTTATACCATGACCCCGCTCTAACTAGAAGATGTGTACCTATATATGTTAAATGTAAAAAAAAAACAACATTCTAATACGAGAATCATTGCAGGTGTCTGAAAACCTTGTAAACGGCCCGCAGGATGTCGTGCTGCTCAATAGATGGGGACAATATAAACGGCTTTGGAAGCTTACATTTTACCCGCCAAATTTAAACCAGTCACCTAAAAACGAAAAAAAGAAAGATAAATGAAGTCATTAATAGCTTTGATTTATTCACCTTTCCTTTATTCACGGGTCTTTGCAGCTAAAGTCACTATAGTGTCTGTATAGGAAGTTGTTTTGGTAATTAAATTAATCACACAGTCCTTTACATATTTAGCTAGTCTTTCCTGCGACTTTGTCTACGTAGACTTTTGAATAAGTAACCCTTTAACTAACTTACAAAAATGTCGGAATACCCAAACAAATTTCTATGTTTGTCTTCCTTGAATATGATATTTCACACAGTGAATAAACTCGCCAAATACAAATTCTTCTTCAAACTATTTTACCCCTTTTGGATTTTGAAAATTCATACCCATTTTGAAAAAATATTTTTAGTGGACCCCTACGTAGAGTAAGGAACCCAATTGCCAAATACCCTTATTGTACAGTCCGACTCGCACTTGACCCTATTTTCTTTCTCAGAAACATTCCCCAGGTTGTGCATAACAACTTACCAAAATTTCATTACAATCGGTTTACCATTATTGCGCGAGTCCGACTCGCACTCGACCCTTTCGGAAAATCCTTTCTTATCGGATGCCTACATCATACAAAGAACACACCCTCCAAGTTTCAGGTCTCTACGATTAGCGGCATAGGCTGTGCGTTGATCCGTCAGTCAGTCATTTAGGACAAAGCATTTTATATATTTAATGTTTAGATAGATAGCAAACTTTCTTACTATATATCGAGGCGTTTATTTAACAAGAACGAAGCCACTGGCTGGTAAGTAACCGAGGTTACCTAACACTATAACACAATTCGATGACTACTTGTTGTTAGAATTACATCATACACTCAAGGTAATTTAAAAAACTTAATACATACAGTGTGTATTAGTAATGTGGTTACGCCTGCGTAACATTGATTCAGGTCGGAAACCGATTAGGATAAAGTTCTTAACAAGTTTTAACTTAACTAGATCTATCTGAGGGCTAAATTTCTTTTCTCCATTGCTCATTTTTTGGAGGTCAATTTTAAGTTTTAAGTATATAAAAAAGCTTTGAAAATTCAGATTTCAGATTTAGACGCCCCATTTTCAAAAAGTGTTTTTTAATTTGAATGGATAGCAAGCAAGTTCTACAACTAAAGGCATATCAAATTTTAAGTCGATATTATAAGCCCTACATGGCATGTTGTATGTAGTGAGGGGAACTTTTTCCATAGGTAAGTTAGAATTGTGGAGGTTATGTTATTCTATTTACACAACTCTTCTCGCTTGCCACTGATCAATTGTGTTTAAAATTAAAATAATATTTTTTTAAAATAGGCAAATATTAATAATTAACATAGATTTAGATATACTAGGAAAACTTTTATTTACAATTTTAGACGGTTATTGTCTTTGAGATTTCAATGGGAATGAAACTTCCAAATTGAAACAGCAAACAAAAACCTCACCTGAATTTTTTTATCCTGCCCGGGAATTCCAGGGAAGAAGTAATACTTGACTCTTTTTATAAAAGGAAAAGCGTTGTATTCCACATGCTCTTGGTGTGCCAAGCTCACCCTGTTCGCCACATTTCCCACCACCAAATGTTCCCCACCAACACTGCACAGCAGCATAATGATAAAAATGTTGATTAAAAAGAATGATTTCATTGTTTTAGAGTGAACTCCGCGTGTGTCACAGCGAGTTATTCTTGTATGACTGGTCATTTGGATTTGTTTTTCCTTGCAAGTGGTTTATTGTAACAAAGTTCGGAAGGTTATCAACCATTTCAAGTAAATAGTGGATTGATAAGTATTGAATGAGATTCGATTTTCCTTAGTTAATATTATTAGCGCTACGCTTGGCTTGTTGACATAATGCCACACTTTAGATTGTTTATAGAAATGAATTTTCCACTTATTTTTGACATTTACTGATCAAACACTATGTACTAACATTAACTTTTAATCTTATTGTCTTAAGGTGACAAGTCTCTGACGTTGCATGTAATATGGATTGGTCCGTATCATTTTCTATCCAGATTTTGGTGAGCAGACCAAAAAGATAATGCTATGTTCATAAGTCAAAAATGGCAATCTTACAAATGAGGGCCTACGCTGCATTACAAAACCGACTTAGTGCCGTGGGAATAACTGTAACCAAGCTTAAACAAACTATAGCCTTCTATAGCCGACTTCATTGGTGTACTTAAGGAGTTCCACGCGAATAACCAACTTAGTTTTGAAGTACAATTTTTAGGGTTCCGTACATAAAGGGTAAAAAAAGAAAATATTACTAAGACTACGCTGACCGTCCGTCTTTCATTAGACTTTATCTCATGAACCGTGATAGACAGTTGAAATTTTCACAGATGATGTATTTGCCTGTTGCTGCTGTTGCCGCTATAACAACAATTAAACAATTAAGGGGCCTTGCATACAACAAACGTGATTATTTTGCTTGTTTTTGCTCAATATTGATAACGGCAACAGGTAGACTCTAGAAATATTTACAGAATCCCAAACAAAATCCCATACAACAAAAAGCCTACTTACCATATATGGGAATAGTATATTTCTGATTTAAAACTTTATTATGTCACATTTTTTGGGATCTTAAGGGTTTTACGACTTTCTGAATTTTTCTATTTTTTCTTGAATATAATGTCAGTATAAAAGCTTTTGCATAGTAAAGATTGGTTTCTGTGGAGCATTTAAATTATACTGTTTTCGTTACGATTGATTTTTTTATAAATTTTCTTGCAGACAGACCCCTTATTTGAACCCTATTTCGTGATTTAATATGGCTCTGTTCCTAAGTTTTTTGGGATATAGTTTTAGAGTTAAATAAGTGTTCTTTTAAGGTTACTTATTGACAAATTTATATAGAAATATTTGTAGTATAAATAGTCGCAATTGAAAATCATTGACGGATCTCACAGTACGTCCCGTTGATGGTTTTTTTCCGAAAAACTTGTGGACCATCTTCGAATTTTCCCTTCTCTTGCACTAACACGTGCTGTGGTTAGCACTAAACATACTCTAGGACTCATGTTTGGGTTTCTTCTTCCTTAAAAGGATTTGGCCTATCAAGTTGTTTGACTAAACTCCCTACTGAATGTAATAATTGATTAAATGTTAGGTTCCTTATAAGACATAGGAATTTGCTCGTCATCATCTCCTATTCTCAGTGGCAGATCCACCGGGTGTTTTTTGTTAAGCGGGAGGGGTCCCGCAAACCACAAATCAATAGTAACATATCTATTATCAAATATAATATAGTTAAAATCATAAGGTATCAAAAATACTTGTACAAAGTTTTCCGAAAACCCCCCAAAAAGAATCTAGAGCCGCCACAACCTATTCTGATTTCGATTTTAACCTAGATCACATAAATTGTCATTGATTTATCACTCACGAACGTAGAGAACACATAAAACAAAATTAGTAGAGACCTTACTTAGTGTTTATAGATTATAATTAAAAACTGTCAATTAACTTTTTAGTACTCGATTTGCAACAACAATATCCTTAGAGTAAACAATAAGTCGAATAAAAAGTAAAACTACGCTACAGAAACCTGTGTACATTTACCTTACACAATGGAAATTCAGGGCCACTTCAAACTCGTATAGTATAACGTACAATGACAAAAACCGGCCAACTGCGTGTCGGGCCACGCGCAATATAGAGTTCCGTAGTAGCCTCATAAATCAACATTTTAGATGTTGTTTAAATATTGCCAAATACAAAGGCTAAGAGGGGCCCCCCCGAGGGGAACAAATTGTTTAGGTTCGTAGTATAAACAGATTTGATCGCTGTTGGCGTTCTTCATCTTTATCCAAACAACATGCGTGCTTATGAGCGCAGCTGCCTGTCCTAACTCGATTCGATGTTGCACTAAGTGCGCCGGCTAGTCTAACACGTCATTTGAACGTTACTATTGTTATCAATTTAAGAAGAATAGTCTTTAGAATGTTATTTTTTGATTTTTCTAGAATTATACATCGTTCATTTACTTATATTTTATACCTGTTTTACAGATGTAGTAATAGTGTATACCTACTTCATATAAGTAACTTTTAATCGAATGTACGAAAATTTCACTTTTCCAAGTACATTATATATCTTGGTCGACTATTACTCGTTAGCCTGTAAAGTGTACTTACACGTGATAGTTTTCCTTTTAAATTAATTATATGAATTACCACCTTAATTTTTTTTTACATTTCAAAACACTATACTTTCGCTTGTACCTCTACAAGGACACTTGACTCTCACAAAAATGAGTATTTTACAGCTAAATGTTTAAATAAAAAAATGATCTTTGCATACCGCCAATGTTTTTGAAATTCCTATCCAACGATACGCCACACAATGGGGTAGACGAAAAAAAAAATTATGTCCCCACTTAACAAGTCCGGAAATTACCTACCCTGACAAAAATTGTATTCTACTACTTTGTCAGCTTGATCAATGTGTACCTATATCCCTGCCAAATTGCAGCTTTCTCGTATTAGTAGTTTTTAGCCGCGGACCGACAGACGGACGGACATGGCGAAACTATAAGGGTTCCTTGTTGACTACGGAACCCTAAAAAAGGATAAAACGAACTTAGTTCATACTGAACTTTATTTTTTACATTATTTGATTTGATAATTACATTTGAACTATTTTGTTTATTTAGAAATTGCACTAGCAATAAAAAAGTTAAGTACCTACTAAAATAACCTTACTTTGGAAATAACACGACCTAGAGCACATACGGAAAACTTTATTTCGTGAGTCAGTTTAGTTTAATTTTTAGGAAATCTATGCTTACACATAACATAATATATATCTCAAATTAATTGTCAAGAAATATTAAAAAGTGCAACCATCACTTTCATTTAAAAACACTTACATTTGCCTTGTAAGCTTAAGAAGTCCAGTGCTTGACCTTACCGTTTTGAGGAACACGAAGTCCTCGTACAGCACTTTGTTGCCGAATGAGAGTTTCAGGCGTCATGTTTCACGCAGTTTCGACATGAAAATATCGGTAGTTGGTTTATTAGACAGGTTATAAAAGAGATTTTTTTTTAAATGTATTATTTTGAAAAAAATAATTCGAGTTACTTATAAACAGAAACTTACTTACTTACTTTACTTGGGGCCCTTTACCTTAAATCAACAACGGTTTGTTAATAATTTTCATTACTAGACCAAATTTATTTATACTTTATTATCTATGCTATAATTATCGTTATAGTTATTTGTTAAAATATTACTTAATTATTACTGAAGCCTTCCATTAAAGCATTAATAGCATAAGTTTTATTTTATAAAACTATCTAACTGTCATGCTCGCGCTTATACGCAGAGCGACACTTTATGTATGCCTGGGGATTTTTTTGGCCCCTCCAATTGGTCTGGCTGCTTACAAAAGGTATTGGAATAGTTCCTAGAGTATCATATATAAAAATTGAGATTAGAAGTAAAGTTACACCATTTTTTTTGAGATCTTGAAAGCGTCTGGTAAACATTAGCGCCTAAGTGTCTGGCAGTATTGATTATTCATTTTTAACAATATTCTCCATCACATACTGTTACATAATAGCGCTGACTGAAGACAAGTGAGTAAAATTTTTACTAAGCGAGCAGGTATGCATACACTCAAAGTACATATTAACAATTATTTATCCATACATTTTATTTGTGAGAAAATAAGTAACGTCTGGGAGTCCTGGGATCTTGGAACATATAAACTAATGTATCATAAAGTCTCAACATCCATTTAATTCATCAGTCGGTCATATTTGATGTTGAAAAAAAAATCTGACTATGCCTAGAAAGTCAAGGCTCCGTGAGCAAACGTATGACTGGATAGATGGACCGTATGCGAAGACAAAGGCTAGTCGTGCCGTCCCCCGTTTAGAGGCGCTTCTGAAAGAAATTCCTAACTCTGAGCTTAGTTTTTAGCACTAAGCGAGGCTTTCACCTATCTTGCGGGCTTAGCCTAAGTGGTGCTGGCGACTACGCCACATTATAATTATTATAACTGCACCTGCAAGGATTTCGGTCGTTAGCTGACTGACGCATTAAAATTATAGAAGTTTTCCTAGTATCAGTTGGTGGCTGAAAAAGGGCAGAGGTTTAGGTGTGGTTACCTATCAAGCAGTGGACGCAGTCAGGCTCCCGTTGATACTTAACTTGATGGCTCTCCTTGATACTTAACTTGATGGCTCTCCTTGATACTTAACTTGATGATTAATAGCTATATTTTTTAGGTATAAACTTCGAATTCAAAGAATTACTACAGTTTAAATTAAAATAGGGGAACAAATGATAAAATAACACTTACACAAACAAGTATATATAAAGCAGAAGTAGATAAAGTGTTATTGGAATAAGTTTTATCTCTGGCATTCTTGTTTTTAACGTTAAATCAAGTGATAGAAAGTTGCCTTTACACATTTATTTACAAATCTATGTTTGATAGGAACAAACTGATAACATTTACTTAGTAACACTAATTAAAACATCTTAATACTGTTACGACTTTTTGACTATTAGACTTCGCCTCCCAGTATTATATGTGTTCTACCAATAGTATAATAGTATTTGTTCTAAGGAATTGTTCAAAATGATGCCCATAGCTACTTTCTTCCATCGCTTCCAGGCCCGTAGTCTGGATTTCTCTTTTTGGACACAATATTAACTTAACTAATATTTTTTTTAATTTACGAAAAATATTAGAAGTGCTACCTGCCTTGAAAACTCAGATTGAGGTCATACAACTGCCTGTTGAGGTTTTTTCTAGAGACAAAGGTAGTAACTAGATTTTTCAAGGGTCCTTATACACGAATAATATAATAAAAATACCTTTTTTGTAACATAAATAAAACGAAGTAAATTACAAATTAATATTTATTAAAAATCTTTATTTAAAAACTCGCAAAACTCCTTTTCCAAGAGTTTTAAGGACCCATTAGCACAGAGTAACGCGTTCTGCTTCTTTAGGTTACTTATGAGCGAGTTCTGTTTGTCTATACAAGCTGCTAGGCTCTTGGTTTTGGCTTCTAGTCGAGAGATAGCGCTTTGGTGAGATGCTGAGAGGGTACGGCTCGAATCTCTGAATTCCTGAACATAAAATATGATAACATTAATTTCATCATGCAATTAATGGCCATACTAAATTTATAAATACTAAAGTTTCTTTGTCTCTCTTTCCTTCATCTCTTTGCTACAGGGATAGTTCAAGAGACGAAGAAGGACACAAGCTACTTTTTATCCCATAAAATTTAAAATTTAATATTATTAGGAACTTTGTTGTAAAAGTGTTTACATTGCCTCATAAAAGAGTTACTAATTTTATGTAGACGTGTATCATGCACCAACAGCTTATTTTTACTTCTAGTATTTACTTTGTGAATATTTTTATGTACATATAAAAGATTTTCATATATGTACTGCGACGCTAAAGTTAAAATATTTACTTCCGTAAACCTCAGAGATATCTTCCTTATTTTGCCATAAATCAGTGTCAGAACTAACACACTCCACAAATAGCTAAACATGCATCAAAATGATAATATAAACTCTGTCTTCTAAAGGTATGCAACGCTCCATTCATATAATTTGATATGACCTCCATAACTTTGCATTTTGTGTGAATGTTTTCTTACAAAAACCACGACTTTGTGTATGTAATCTACCTTTAGTTCCTTTCCTATTTCTAATTATTAAGTACTATTCCTTGACACTTTACCGCTGTTGATGCATGGTTATCAGCATAGCGGAGGGGATCATTCCTTTTTATACTACATTCCTTGTATAAGCTCCAAAGCAGAGACCTCGGTCGAATTTGAAAAACATCTAGGAACAGCCACTCCAGTTAAAGTTCCATGCGAAGTAGTCCAAGAGGTGCAACAGATATAACGGAACGAATGTTTCCGGTGGTCAGTAAAGGACCGGGTGATGTAGGAAACGATGGAAGTTTCTAGGCATCCATTCTTAGGTCCATTACCGGTTTTGTGTTTGTTTGAATATAGAGATCAAAAGAGTCTCGATAGGTGGTGACGTTAGCTCTGACACAATCATTCTCAACGTTCTTACCCTCTGCGGACGCAGAAAAAATCTACTTGATTTTTATTTAAAGTTGAATATTTTCAGCTATCTACTAAGCTGCGACTTACTTCTACTATTACTTCTTCTTCTTATTAGCAGTAAAAAACCGGAGTGCCGACAGCAGATATACCTTATAACTAAATTTAATTTTAACTAAATATGATACAAAAATATTAATAATTAACAATATATAAAATCTGAATCTCAGAAACGGCTCCACCGATTTTCATGAAATTTAATATGCAAGGGGTTTCGGGGACGATAAATCGATCTAGCCAGGTTGGTACGGCGCACAGTGGGGTATTTCAATGTAAAAACTGGTCATAATACCTTTTCCGCAAGTTGTTAGGTTAGTAGAGTATCTTACATCGTTAGAAAGAGAAAGAAACAAAGCATTCGATAACAATAGAATCAAATACCAGAAGCTAAAATCGGCCCGCACCGCTCAGTCCGGATTCACCGTTCATTCATTGTGTTCGTGTGCTTAAAAATTGTGTTTAAACAATCAACTGTGATTTTTTCAAAATACATATTTGTTAAAAAGTTTGTGATGGATTCTGTGGAGCCAGGTATGTTCTAGGTTTTAATTTATTATTTCACGAATAGGTGTCAAATAAAATCTGTCTGGCTTGGCCACAATGTCACCAGTAAAACAAATTACTAATTTTTCAAAATCCGAAAGTTATTGGGAGTTTTAAATCTGTTCTTAACTTTATTAAGGTTTAAATTCTATTTTGTATCAAGCTCTAACAAATGTTGATTAGGTATCAACTTCAATTAACCGCCTATTTGCGCCTATTTTTTTTAAATAAAATACTTAATGTAACCTTACAAAAAAATATGTACTACTTAATAATATATGAATTTGATTCTAGGCCGCTCTGGACTAAAGTCTATGACTCGAAATCAGTTGTACGATCTGATGGAAGGGGCGACTATTGACAAGAAACTTGATTTTATGGAAAATAAGATTCTCTGTGACTATGACAATGCCGAGCAGAAATCTAATGTGAAACATAAATTATCAAATTTTAAGTACCAATTCAAGAAAAGGTGGCGCGCAGCGCATAAAACAAAGGTGGTGTTTGAAAAGAACAATAAAGACTGGCTTAACGGAATTATACTGCCACCTGATGCAAACACTGGAAGCAACAAAACCAGATCTTTCGAGGCACAAGCAGGTAGTAATTACCTTTTTAATTCCGTTTTTTAAATGTGATGTTGAGACTTTTTTGCATAAGTTTTTTTTTTTTGTTTAGCTATTACTTCTGGTCCCGGTCGTCCACGGAAATTATTTCTAGAATCAAGCGAGAGGACAAAACGCCGGAAAACAGAAGATCTACGAAGCTCAAACGAATTAGCTAAATTAGCATACGCGACACAAATGAAAATGCGGGAAACTGGCAAAGCTGATGCTTCCCGGGTCATGAAAGAACTTCAAAAGACACCAACAAGAGCTAAAAAATATAAGGAAGCCTATCTTAGCAGTAAAGAACCACAACGTCAACTCTCTATCTTAAGAACGTTCTCGATGATAGCCGATGCGAACCTTTCGAGAGATGGATACAATGCTGTACGGGACACAAACAAAAGCTACTATCCGTGTTACTCTGTGTTACAAAAGGCAAATAAGGAGATTTATCCTCCTGAAGAGGCTTACAGGGTGACCGCTACCTGTGCTGAAGTTAAATTACAAGCCTTGATGGATATCACAGCTAAAAGATTACTTATGCACTTAGGAGAAGATTAATTGAATAACTTGAGTGACAAAGAAAAAAAAACAATTGTTTTGGTCTCTAAGTGGGGCTGTGACGGCTCCCAACAAGCCCAATTTAAAATGAAATTTGAAAACGACATTGAGTCAGACGCCAACATTTTTCAATCCTCAATGGTTCCTCTACAGTTAATTTGCGGACAAAACAAACGAATTATTTGGCAAAATGACACACCTTCATCACCTCGATTTTGCCGGCCAATACGACTGAGATTCCTTCATGAAACTTCAGATATCACTAAAGAAGAAATTTCTTATATAAATCAACAAATTAAGGATTTAATAAAAACAAATTACAGGGATACACATATCAAGCACAAAATGGTCCTCACTATGGTAGATGGTAAAGTGTGCAACGCAGCAACCCACACCAAATCCACCATGAAATGCTACTTGTGCGGTGCTACATCCACAGAATTTAATGATCTGACAAAATCAAGACCTGTACAAAAAGAAAATTTATCATTTGGTCTTTCGTTGCTACATGCTCGTATTCGATTTTTTGAAAGCCTGATGCATGTAGCTTACAAATTACCAATAAAAAAATGGAACAAAAGATTGACTGCAGAAGAAAAAGCAATTGTTAAAACTACAAAAAAAAAAATTCAAGAAAAATTAAAAAATGAATTGGGTCTTTTAGTTGACATGCCTAAAACCAATTTTGGGTCAACTAACGATGGAAATACGAGTCGAAGGTTTTTCCACGAATACGAAAAATCTGCTCAAATAACAGCCATCGACCAAAACTTAATTTATCGCTTAAAAACAATATTAGATGCTTTGTGTAGTGGATATAAGATAAATATATAAAAATTTGAATCCTATGCAAAGGAAACCGAAAAACTGTATGTCAGTCTGTACAGTTTTCACCCACAGTCACCCACCATGCACAAAGTGTTACGCCATGGTGCACAAGTGATTCAAGAAGCCATGCTTCCTATTGGTCAATTGTCTGAAGAGGCAGCAGAAGCGCGTAACAAGCACATACGAGAATTTCGCTTAAGCTTTTCACGCAAATTTTCACGAGAGGCCTGTAACATGGATGTCATCAACCGCCTGCTGTTCACTTCAGATCCACTTATATCGGGTATAAGAAGAAAACCGAAAAATAAATTACAAACTTATAACAGCGACGTGTTGGAATTATTGTCACCCAGTGAATCTATAAACGAAAAAATAGAATTAAGTTCCGATACTGATTCTGAATAAAATTTTAATATACTGTATTTATTTGTGTTTTATTGTCAAGTTAGTTACTTAGTCAACGGAATATTGTCTTATAATAATACACTGAAATATAAAATTATTGAAAAAAAATATTGGCCAACTTTTTGGTCCAAATACCCCACTGTGCGGCGAGCAACGCTTGGTGCTCCAGGTACTGAAGTTAAAACTAGGTGATTCTAGTAAATCAAATACCCGACTAGCAATATCAGGTGACGTAGTCTGGTCATATAAAAATACAAATTTTCTGTAATAGTAGATTTTTAACTAAGGGATGAAAGGCACCGATTTCTGACGAAGAGCGCCAATAGTTCGAGGCGGAAATGGGCCTTTCCCCCGAATTAAACACTCTACTTTTTATTTCGAATAAGAAGAAAGTAAACACAAGGCAAATATGAAAAAGAACTAACTATTATTATACTTTTTATTTCAAAGATGAGAAAAGTAAACACAAACCAAAAGGCTTTTATGAATTATGAAAAGTAAAAACCAAAAACCAATGTCCGACGGTGGTTATTTTGCGCTACTTTTTAACAGCTGTCAAATGTGAAAGTGATCCTTTGATAAAAATATTTTTAACCTTGTTTTATCCGATAAATGGAGTTCATTTTTGCATTATAAATTCAATATCTATAAACTACAAAAAAACTTAATAAAACACTCAAAAATATGTAAAGAGTGAACTGCCAATAATTACCCTTTTTTATTATAGCGCCACCGGATTTATGAGTTGCGCTTAAACGGAATGGAACGTAGTTGGTGCTAAAATGAGCTTATTCTAATAAACAGAAACGCCGCTCAGAGGGATTAAACATACATACAAAGATGGTTTATTATTCTGTTCCTGGTGTTTGTTTTTACCACTTAGTACTTTGATGCTACAGTTAAGGTTGTATGGGACATATGTTGTATGCAACTTTAGTCCACATACACTGTATCAGCCACCGGTTAACACATTTTAGGGCTTAAATCCCTGAAGTTATACATATATACAGTAAGAACCACCGATCTTGGGGTTTCAAGGTCATCTGCAGATCGCAGTTTTGTATTCACCTATTGGTCCCTCACCGCTCATGCGCAGCTCGAGTTCACAGATTAGTTTTTATTTGTCGCGGGGACCGAGATTGGCTAATTGGAGAATTTCTGAGAACACTTGAGTAAAAAAAATATGTTAAATATTGTGATAATAAATAAAGATATAACTACATTTGAAACACTAATGTGAGTCAGTGTGCATGGGCATCAAACGGCTTTGAGACTAGATCACTCAGACTACTATCTAGACACTAGATCCGTGATTCGAACTGTACCTACATGAGATAATCGGAGTTAAATTGTCGATTATTACCTTTTCAGCTCTTTTAGAGATTTCTAGCTGTTGCTTCAGATGCTCGATGGTCTCGTCCTGGGAGCCGAACCGCGCTTCGACGTTGGCTGTCTTGCTCCGAAGCCGCTTCACTTCCGCTGTCAGTTTATCCGTCTCGCTGCGCTGTTCCTTGTAAAGTCTTTCTTTTTCCTGCAATTATAATAATAAATAAATAAATAGCTTTGCACATTACACTATGGATTATTTTATACATTTTTATAAATACATACATATTATACATAAAATCACCTAGACCCGAGACAAACACAAATGTTCATCACATAAAATGTTTGTCCTGTGCGGTAATCAAACCCACACCCCTCACATCAGCAGGCACGTCATTATTTACCAAGCAAGTACAATGTCCGTCTGTCTATTTGCCTGTCTGTTCGTCTGTGTAACATGGCTGTATCTTTTTAACCATTATTGGCAGCTAGTTGACATTATCAGAAAGAAAGAAGCATACGACTTGCCTAATGTTAAACCCTCTAAGAAACTAATCACTCTTATCTTGAAGGCTCCCATACTGTAGTTTCAACAAAAAACTATACTATACCTATTGCTGTATAAATTCATGGAATGCTAACAAATTCCTTTTCATTTAAAAAGTTTGTCCAATTCTCTTAATAGCCCGACAAGAATTAGCATACGGAGTATATTATTTTGTCCCTGATCTTTCATTTTAGTACTTATTACTTTACAGATGCTGATTTGCTACAAGAAGGACATATATAAAGCTAATTTGGTCTAGATACATTGTATCAGACCCAGTGTTCTGGCAATGATCTCAGAACCTGTCACGAAGAGCTAAAGTGGTTGGTGAAAAGAACTGTCTCCCACATAATGATATAGTTGGTTTCCAGCCAGCCTTAAGTAGATAAACAATGTGACATTATGCAAACGAGGGTCGTCCAAAAGTCTATGGAATGAAGGAGAAGGGAGAAAGATCTTGCTACTTTTTTAATACCACGCTAATAAGAAACTCTTCAGAACGAATACTCGTATGTCGAATTTGAAGCCCCGAATGCCATTCGTAAATTAATTATCGACATGTAAAGAAGCAAATTTGAAAGTGAACTGCAAACATGGAGCAAATTGTACAGCGCGCTGTGATTACAAAAATGGACGTGTTAAAAGTGGAAAAACGTATCGAAATTGCTCTAGGCCACATTTTTAAGTAGGTATTAAACCTATCCTCATGGCATTCCATTTCCCGGCAGTTCCCATATTCATGACGATTTTGGTTTAATTCATGCACCCACATCCATTTACGCCGTTTTTTGCTAACGCAAACGAAAGCTGCACAGCTTCCACGTCTGAATCGCTCGACATTTTCTTTTGAAATGCTCGATAAATCGGCTGACGCGATGCTAGCGGGATGACATCTACGCCGCGTTAGTGCACAACACCGACAACAACGCACAACACCGTCAACAACGCACACAGACTCCTGTGATTTCAGCAGTACATCACAGAACAGACAAAATACACGTTATCCCTAATTTTTTATTCTATGTCAGCATGCATTCTGCAAGATTCTGCGTCTGCCTTATAATTATCGCTGGAATAATTTTTCACGCGAAAATAAACAATCATCGTTCCTCGCACCACTACAGATTTCCCTGCTTAAGCTAATCAAATGGGGGAATCGAATGTCCCCCATTCTGTTATTATATGAAATTGTAGTGGAATTGTCGATCCTTAAAAGGAAAGGAGAACCGTCCCAACCAGAAAGGGCAGCGTCCAAGAAGATCTCCAATTGGATTTTTTTAATTAAATATGTATCTTACAGGGTTACTACCTACGTTTATACTACGAAGCCACAAGTTGAAATCTTCATTTAGTTTCTGAAATATTTATAAATTGATCATAATCATTCTTTTCTGTAAGACAGTAAAAACTTAAACCTTTCGAAGTTTTTTTGTATACATCCAGCCACACGGCGCTGCAGGGTATATCGAATTTTGACTATAGATTCCGTGTATAAAAATGGATTCCAACATTTACTTTCATACAGTAAATCAGATGGTGATGGGTTTCCTGGTCAAAGCCAGTACAAGCACAAACTTTCAGAGGAGTCTTAATTTATTTCTGATACAAATTGGTTATTACTTCTTTGGTACCTATGAGATTAATTGATGAATGTTGATGAAACGGGCTCTGTTGTTTGGCCGATACCTTTATCTGTCCGGTTTTGTCGTCCTATATCAATAATTTTCAGAAAGAAGAAACTCCAGAAAGAACTAAAGCTGTTGTTGATAAAATAAAGGATCATATAAGTTTCTTTGGCCCATCAATAATTATTAAAAAAAGGGGAGAGCTTGTAAGTAAAGCATCAACTCTTTTTGACTACGATAGATGGCAAAGTAGCTCAGAATTTAACGGATACGCGTGGTTCTTCATGTATTAGTACGGACTATCTATTTCACACCCTGAATTCGATGTGTGGAAATTATTTTGCATATTTCATGCGATTTGTCTTTTCAAACAGGCATAGGTTACATCCACTAGATTTCGAAAGTTAAAAAGTTGGTTGGATTCTAAGCTCACTGCAAAATGTATGAGGTGAGAAGGTAACATGATCAATAAAAACTCATTGAATATTTCAAAGACAACAAATGTTGACGGCAAGTACGAAGTGATTGATTTGATGATTTGTCGATATCGGTAAATCTTGGTATAATTTTTAATAACACAACATGTAAATAAATACATGATAATAACGCACGTTAAGATACAAAATGTTTATTTTTTTGCGTGTTTCTATGTTTTGTAGTTAAGTAGCAACAATAAACTTATTTTCTTTCTTTCTGAAGAACACCATATTCATAAGAACTGAAGTTTTCTGATTTCTCTGATTTCATACACGTTTTGTGTCGCGGCCATCGTGCACGTACCTTTATTTTGTGTGTAAAGTAATTAGACTAATTAACTAATAAATTATTTAATTAACAATATGGGAAAACGTAAACATTACGACGCCGATGAGAAAGAGAAAATTAAAAAGCAAAAAACTGATAAATCAAGAATTCATCGCAAGCGCTGTCACCTCAGTTATGAGTTTTGTGTTCGTCTTCAAGATCGAGTGATCAGGAATATGTAGAATATGACGACCAGATGTATACGGACGAAAATAATTTGCAGGAGCATTCGCAAAATTTAGGTACCCATATCTAACTAATCCTATACTAACAATGGCACTACGAGTACGTAACGCCCGGCCTTGACCTACTTACCGAGTAGCTATCACAATGTTGTGAATGCAATTATCCATACTTTTGTGCATTGAGTATGGTCTGGAAGGCTATACCGACTTACAATTTTTACTGTAGTTCAATCCGTGAGGTTGATCGTCGTATAAATAGGACACACAAATTATTCTTGAGTATAGTCCGGGAGACTATGCCGTGAATACATGGTTGGCATTTTTCTTCACAACGAATGTTACAATTACACCTAAGTTTAGCATACAGTCCGTAAGAGTTGCCATCCGGTGAGAATGTTAGTGATTTGTTCGACGCAGCCGAGGACAGTCCTACCAACAGGACCGATGAACAGTCCGTGGTCGTGCGGCCCGCAAGCACCGATCCCCCCGCTGCCCGCACCTGTGCCAGCGGCTACACCCGGGGAGTTCTCTAACATGCCGCCGACCTACACGGAGCTAAGTATCGAATTAGAAGCTATATATTAATTTTACTAGGCAATTAACATTAACCTACAAGAGAAGTGAAATTTGGCCTTTGCTTTCAAGCTTGCAATACTGGAAGATGTTGCCTGTCGATGGTCCAATATTTTAGTTAATGGCTTAAAAGACGAGGCTAAAAAATACATTGTTAAGCACTACGAAATTCCAGATAAACTAAAATTAATACAGGGCCCAGTAATTAATCCGGAAATTACAGCGGCCTGCAAATAAAAATGTCTTAAAACGAGATAACATTTAGGCACTGGCATAACTGATGTAGCTAATACAATATCAACGCTGTTCAGTTCAGATCTCAAAAATTTAATTAATACAACATTTGTTAAAATTAATAATTAAATTTCATATGAATTAAATCATAATTATAATTATAAAACCCAGATCCTAAAGACGCTTAGTGATACTGGCAGACTTTTGTGTCACTAACATTTTTGTGAAACGTAGATTAGACGTAATTTTATCTAACGAGTTGTAATAAAGAAGCAACTTAATAAGGAAAGTCAAGTCTATGAAGGTAATTACAAACTTAGTGGCGGAGTTAAGACCCCCTGTGGCTAAGTAGAAACTGCCACCCAGAGGAAAATAAGCAGGACCTTCCACATCGAGGGCTTTAAACTGGAGGGCTATCTGCCGCTGCCGGCGTGTCCACCGCCTTCCCTAGCGCCAGCGAAGACGAGCTTGACGCGTGGTGGTCATTAAAGTAGGCTGCCGCCGCCGCGCCGGCAGAGCGACCACAGAGCCCTGCCAGCACACAGCTGGGCCTCACGTTGGTAGCGGCAAGAGCCAACTTTGAACCACATGCTGGTAAATTAAAGTTTTTTTCTATAAATAACAATTCTATAAGAAAAAACAAATGACCCCATTATTCTATTCTGGGTCTCTGGCTTAGAAATTCCAGTATCGAACGATAATACACAATTTAAGTGTCCTAAATAAGGCTAAATCTTCATGAAATAAACTTTTATTCCATAATAAGATGAATACTTTGTATCTTTTCACATTTAGTGAAATTATTGGTTTCGATATACCCTGCAGCGCCGTGTGGCTGGATGTATACAAAAAAACTTCGAAAGGTTTAAGTTTTTACTGTCTTACAGAAAAGAATGATTATGATCAATTTATAAATATTTCAGAAACTAAATGAAGTTTTCAACTTGTGGCTTCGTACAAGTAGGTATAAACGTAGGTAGTAACCCTGTAAGATACATATTTAATTAAAAAAAATCCAATTGGAGATCTTCTTGGACGCTGCCCTTTCTGGTTGGGACGGTTCTTTGCTCTAACAAAACTGCCAGTGGACAAAATCTCCTTTCCTTTTAAGGATCGACAATTCCACTACAATTTCATACATTAACAGAATGGGGGACATTCGATACTGGAATTCCTAAGCCAGAGACCCAGAATAGAATAATGGGGTCATTTGTTTTTTCTTATAGAATTGTTATTTATAGAAAAAAACTTTAATTTACCAGCATGTGGTTCAAAGTTGGCTCTTGCCGCTACCAACGTGAGGCCCAGCTGTGTGCTGGCAGGGCTCTGTGGTCGCTGTGCCGGCGCGGCGGCGGCAGCCTACTTTAATGACCACCACGCGTCAAGCTCGTCTTCGCTGGCGCTAGGGAAGGCGGTGGACACGCCGGCAGCGGCAGATAGCCCCTCCAGTTTAAAGCCCTCGATGTGGAAGGTCCTGCTTATTTTCCTCTGGGTGGCAGTTTCTACTTAGCCACAGGGGGTCTTAACTCCGCCACTAAGTTTGTAATTACCTTCATAGACTTGACTTTCCTTATTAAGTTGCTTCTTTATTACAACTCGTTAGATAAAATTACGTCTAATCTACGTTTCACAAAAATGTTAGTGACACAAAAGTCTGCCAGTATCACTAAGCGTCTTTAGGATCTGGGTTTTATAATTATAATTATGATTTAATTCATATGAAATTTAATTATTAATTTTAACAAATGTTGTATTAATTAAATTTTTGAGATCTGAACTGAACAGCGTTGATATTGTATTAGCTACATCAGTTATGCCAGTGCCTAAATGTTATCTCGTTTTAAGACATTTTTATTTGCAGGCCGCTGTAATTTCCGGATTAATTACTGGGCCCTGTATTAATTTTAGTTTATCTGGAATTTCGTAGTGCTTAACAATGTATTTTTTAGCCTCGTCTTTTAAGCCATTAACTAAAATATTGGACCATCGACAGGCAACATCTTCCAGTATTGCAAGCTTGAAAGCAAAGGCCAAATTTCACTTCTCTTGTAGGTTAATGTTAATTGCCTAGTAAAATTAATATATAGCTTCTAATTCGATACTTAGCTCCGTGTAGGTCGGCGGCATGTTAGAGAACTCCCCGGGTGTAGCCGCTGGCACAGGCGCGGGCAGCGGGGGGATCGGTGCTTGCGGGCCGCACGACCACGGACTGTTCATCGGTCCTGTTGGTAGGACTGTCCTCGGCTGCGTCGAACAAATCACTAACATTCTCACCGGATGGCAACTCTTACGGACTGTATTCTAAACTTAGGTGTAATTGTAACATTCGTTGTGAAGAAAAATGCCAACCATGTATTCACGGCATAGTCTCCCGGACTATACTCAAGAATAATTTGTGTGTCCTATTTATACGACGATCAACCTCACGGATTGAACTACAGTAAAAATTGTAAGTCGGTATAGCCTTCCAGACCATACTCAATGCACAAAAGTATGGATAATTGCATTCACAACATTGTGCTAGCTACTCGGTAAGTAGGTCAAGGCCGGGCGTTACGTACTCGTAGTGCCATTGTTAGTATAGGATAGATACGGGTACCTAAATTTTGCGAATGCTCCTGCAAATTATTTTCGTCCGTATACATCTGGTCGTCATATTCTACATATTCCTGATCACTCGATCTTGAAGACGAACACAAAACTTATAACTGAGGTGACAGCGCTTGCGATGAATTCTTGATTTATCAGTTTTTTGCTTTTTAATTTTCTCTTTCTATATATTCATCCTCATCGGCGTCGTAATGTTTACGTTTTCCCATATTGTTAATTAAATAATTTATTAGTTAATTAGTCTAATTACTTGTAAAGTACACAATACACAAGTAAAGTACAAAGTACACAAAATAAAGGTACGTGCACGATGGCCGCGACACAAAACGTTTATTTAATCAGAGAAATCAGAAAACTTCAGTTTTTATGAATATGGTGTTCTTCAGAAAGAAAGAAAATAAGTTTATTGTTGCTACTTAACTACAAAACATAGAAACACGCAAAAAAATAAACATTTTGTATCTTAACGTGCGTTATTATCATGTATTTATTTACATGTTGTGTTATTAAAAATTATACCAAGATTTACCGATATCGACAAATCATCAAATCAATCACTTCGTACTTGCCGTCAACATTTGTTGTCTTTGAAATATTCAATGAGTTTTTATTGATCATGTTACCTTCTCACCTCATACATTTTGCAGTGAGCTTAGAATCCAACCAACTTTTTAACTTTCGAAATCTAGTGGATGTAACCTATGCCTGTTTGAAAAGACAAATCGCATGAAATATGCAAAATAATTTCCACACATCGAATTCAGGGTGTGAAATAGATAGTCCGTACTAATACATGAAGAACCACGCGTATCCGTTAAATTCTGAGCTACTTTGCCATCTATCGTAGTCAAAAAGAGTTGATGCTTTACTTACAAGCTCTCCCCTTTTTTTAATAATTATTGATGGGCCAAAGAAACTTATATGATCCTTTATTTTATCAACAACAGCTTTAGTTCTTTCTGGAGTTTCTTCTTTCTGAAAATTATTGATATAGGACGACAAAACCGGACAGATAAAGGTATCGGCCAAACAACAGAGCCCGTTTCATCAACATTCATCAATTAATCTCATAGGTACCAAAGAAGTAATAAACAATTTGTATCAGAAATAAATAAGGACTCCTCTGAAAGTTTGTGCTTGTACTGGCTTTGACCAGGAAACCCATCACCATCTGATTTACTGTATGAAAGTAAATGTTGGAATCCATTTTTATACACGGAATCTATAGTCAAAATTCTAGCCACAATGTGTTCCAATGAAACTTGAAGTTCCACTTTTTTTTGCATGTGTTTGTAATTCCTATTGCTTAAGATGATGGATAGCAGGTTCTTTTTACATCTTGTAGTTTATAATATCGTGGGAACATAAAACAGTTTCGTTCGATTGTTAAATTCCTCAATAAAAAGTGTCATTATGCGCTGGTAAAGTAGGTGCTAAGAACTTTTTATTGTAATTTTTTCTTTCCTTAAGGCAAAACAGGAGTTTATAACGATATAACTCATTATGTCATTCAACGAAAAACTACTACTTACTGTGATTACGTACTGTTTTATCTATGCTATCAAGTATGTACAAAAGTGCCATCTGTAGTTTAAGATATAAATTATTTATTAATTTTTAATTAAAAATTATAATAACAATTTTGTCTTACCCGGTAGTCAAAAATAAAAACTACAGTCTCCATATTGAAATGGTGTAAACTTATAAGAGACACTAGCGACCAAAAAGTTTTAACTATAACCAAATCTTTTTAATTCATCAAGTCTCTAGATATCGCTAGATGGCTACACTTATATTCCCACCATTTCTTAATTTAAAAATTTACAAAAGAAATAAGAAATGTCTTCGTCATCAAATGCGACACCGCCAAATATTGTTTAGGGGGCTCGAGGAATAAATATGAACCTGTTACCACCGAAGCCTAAAGGCAAGTAGAGTACATAATCGCATACCCAGTTTTATTACCTGGAGAAACAATAAGAAAACGAGTTTGTATTTAAACAATGTCCTATAAGCTTACCTTCTTTGGGGAAATTGCCAAAAATACAAACCGTCACCCTATGGGAAATTTACTCTATGCTGAACAACATTCTCATGTAAAAAACTCCATCAATATTGAACAGTAACCTATAAAAATTAAGAGCGATTTAAAAAATCGAAGGTTTCCGTAAGTAAAGAGAGAAAATGTAGAAATAGAGAAAATGTAAAAAACCATGACATTGTCTTATTTGCTGATGACACCTCTTTGCTTTTTAAAGTTAAGAGACGACAGACATGTTATAATGAATTAAATGATGCCCTTTCTAAAATTGTAAATTGGTTTAACGTTAATAATTTGTTACTTAATGAAAAAAAAACCAAATGTGTTAAATTTACATTACCAAATGTTAGTCAGAGACAGACATGTATTAATATTAATGGCGAGCAATTAGAACTTGTTAATTCAACAGTCTTTCTTGGCAAAACGCTGGACTCCAAACTTCAATGGGGTCCTCATATTCATAACCTAGCCAAAAAACTTAGCTCTGCTGTGTATGCGATCAAGAAAATAAGACAATTGACCGATGTCGACACTGCAAAAATAGTATATTTTAGCTATTTTCATAGTTTAATGACATATGGTATACTATTATGGGGTAGCGCTGCTGATGTAAATACAATATTTTTGTTACAAAAAAGGGCAATTCGTGCTATTTATAAATTAGGATCTAGGATATCCCTGAGGGATAGGTTTAGGGAAGTAAAAATTTTAACTTTAGTGTCGCAAACATATATGAAAATCTTTTATATGTACATAAAAATATCAATAGTTTCAGCAAGAAAAGTGACGTTCACAAAGTAAATACTAGAAGTAAAAATAAGCTGTTGGTGCATGATACACGTCTACACAAAATAAGTAACTCTTTTATGGGGCAATGTATACACTTTTACAACAAAGTTCCCAATAAAATTCAAAATCTATCAATAAGTAAATTTAAATCTTTTATCAAGCAGGTACTTTGTAAAAAGGCATATTACAATATTTCAGACTATGTAAATGATAAAAAACCTTGGGACTGATGATGCTCAATTACAGGATGCATAGGTAAACCAAATTAAAATGGAAATAACATAAAATTGTACGACTAAAAATCTTTTATTTAAAACATTAATTGTATTTTAGTTTATTTAAGTGTTTTTAAAAGAGTAACTATCGAGTTTCTTGCCGGATTCTTCTCGGTAGAAATCAACAACATTGTGAACCGGCGGGAAGGTGGGAGGGTTCAAAAAATAATATTTTATAACTTTGACGGTTCAAAAGTGATTGTAAAATCCTTGTTTGAATAAACCATTTTGACTTTGACTTTGACTTTGAATAAATTATTAATGATGCTCCTGACTACAAATATTTACACACCAAGGTAACTTGAAAAACTTTTTAGTATTTTCAAAAATTGTTAGTTTAATTTCTAAGTATTTAAGTTTTTCACATCGCACATGTAATGAAAAACATTGTGTGTAACACGGGCGGTAAATTAAAGCCTTTGAAATAAATATCAAATACTTTAGTCTACGGTCACTTAAAGTTGTAAAAAAATCAAGCTTATAAGTCAATGAAATAGAAAAATATGCCCAAAATACGGTTTGTTTTTGTCGCATATTGTGACACAAAAACATATGGAGTACTTCCCGTTGACCTAGAATCATGAAATTTGACAAGAAGAAATGTCATGTAGCACACGTAAAGTAAAAAATCAGAAAACCGTACATTTGTTGTTACATCTCGGAAAAAGGATTTTTTTTGTAATCATAAAATTATTTTTAATAAGTAAACTAACCGCGACTTATCCCGATGTATTGAGACAAGAGTTGTCCAACGGCAAAGTTAAGTTTGTCCCTCAATACAGTTTACCTTTTACGGAACTCTCGGTGCGCGAGCCCGACTCGCACTTGACCGGTTTTTTCTTACTTCTTTTTAGTCTCCATACGATATGCAAGGTCTTTCGCGCTTTCCAGGCGATTTAGATGGTGTGGAATCAGTCACTATGTCATCAGATTTTGGTAGAGTAACTAAGTAATCAGAGTCTAACCAATCCCTGTTTTTCGTCAAAAAAAGTTTTGTAGTCCGTAAAGCTTTTTCGTGTCGCTTTTTTAATGACAGAATAATATGCCTTTGAATATAACTGATAATAAAACATAGATTGTCTTCGGGAATTTGCAAGTACAGGAAAGTAAAACGTAGGTAACTGTCAAAAATCTTTATGAACTTGAATTACTATTCCCCGTTATTTTATTATTTATTTATTATTTTTTTATTTATTTATATTATTAAAAAATAATAGATTTAAAACTCTATAAGATAAACTATTCAAAAATGAATGATACTTAATGTATCTTCCTATATAAAATAACAAAAAAAAAATGATGAAGTAAACAGCCTGAAATTAATATCCGCTCGAAGTTTACTGCACAACTTGAGTAAAATTCTTATTTTATAATAAAATGTTATCTTCAACTATTAAATGAAATTAAACAGTATGTAATTATCGACATTGGTAAAGTTTATTTTTGATATGCCGTTGCTCTGGTAAAACTATAATAAAAAATAAAATGAGTCTTTTTAAACAAGGTCAGGACTCAAGTGAAGACGACCCCCGCCCAGGTTACAACCTTAGTTAAAATCTTCTACTGAAAGATGCTCGCCTAAAGATTCTGCATTAGTTGGTGTATCAGATACCACAATTTGAGCTTTATTTACGTATGCAAGAAAGCAGCAACGAGTCTAAGCGTCTAAGGAGTTTTTCAAGTTGATTGCATGGTGACGAATCTATGCTGATTTTCGAAAGAATTATTACTGGAGATGAAACTTGGGTTTATTACTTTGGACCGTAGTCGATGAAATGGCATGAAATTGATACATCTCCTAAATAGTTTAAGGTCTCGGAATCAGCTAGAAAATTGAATGCAATTTTTTTAAATTTATTAAGAAAAAGTAACCACTATCACTGGAGAGTATTATGCAGCCACATAAGAAGGACTGAAGGAAGCCATCAAAGAAAAGACACGTAAAAAACTGACAATGTTGGTTTTGCAAGCAAATGCAAGAGCAAACTTGCAATGGATGCTGTACATGAACTCTGCTTTAAATCGCTGATTCACACACTCTATATCCTCGACTTGGTTCCCAGCAATTTTATTCATTCCTGCACGTAATGATATTGTTAACGAGTAGGTAAGTGTGATGAAAAATTAATTTCATTGTTTTATTCAACTTACAACCCTTGTTTTCCGCGGACTTTTGGACCTTCCCTCATACATATGAAGTATAAATATAATAGATACTAACATTAAATCTATTCTGCATTGCTAGATACTTGGCTCTCAGCTCTGCCGCTTCTGCCTTAAGGTTGTTCCCTTTGTTAAGAAGAGACAAACGCTCACTCTCTAGCTCTGCTTGATGAGTCAGGTGTCTCTCACACTGCGACGCCTGTAAATTATTATAGTTATAAGTATATACTCAAATTGTGAATAATGGTCACATGCAGTGCAGTTTTAGAAGAACTAACTCCCTTAAATGCTTAGGTTGTAACATCCTGCTTTTTGCCAAATTTCATGATTCTAGGTTTTGATTTATTTGTGTTACAATATGTAACAAAAATTACCGTATTTTCGGCATATTTTTTATTGCATTGATTTAGAAGCCTAATTTATTTACAGCTACAAGGGGCCGTAGATCTAAGTATTTGATATTAATTAAAACTTGATACCTTCACCTGAGAAAAAGGGTATTTACAGACAAACAGACCGATTGACAAAAAATTTATCCTTTAAAGGTTCCTTCTTTTCCCTTTTGAGGTAGGGAAAAACCGAACCAAAATAACAACGCTAAGGGGTTTAGAATCCATGGCATTCGTTTGCGTTACGATGTCACTTACACCCAGTATATGACTTAAGCCACCTAAGTCCATATACACTGCATCAAAGGCAGTGTTGCTGTCATGGCGTTACCCCTTTCATCCAGGACTAAAGAGGTTATTGAAAACAGGCTGTTTGCGTATAAAAGCCGTAAAGATATACACATTGCTTAGGGGCAATTTCTGTGTTTTCATCGTAAATCCAGAAACGGGAGAGGGGCTACCTCGGGCTTGCGGTCCGCCTGATAGCAAGCGGTCACGCCAATGGACGCTTGCAACACCTAGGGCATCACTCGCATGTTGCCGACCATTCAAAATTCTAATAACTTCTTTCTAGAAGAACCTCATACTAGCCTAAGCGTTCGCGGGAGGAAGTTTCTTTGTAACTGCACTGTACGTGACTATTAAGGGTCTAAGCTGTGAGAATGGATTCCCTTGATATCGGAAATGATAAGCGAAGTTAAGCAACTCGGCGTGATCGGATATGGGTAATGTGTAAAAGCCCAACTAGCAAATCTTAGCTATATATCGGTTATAGGAACGTTTCCTGGGTGCAAAATGGTGTTCATGATTGGTCGTATTAGAATATTAGAAACGTTTCTACAACGCGGAAAGGGCCCCTGATTTAGAACGTTTAAGTGATATAGTTATTGTATTGCAGCTACGCTTGGGGCTAATTAGATACATATTTGTCATATATGCGTTGTTATTTTTGACTTTTCGGTAATATATTAGGGAATTTTTAACACTGGTATCACTATGAAGTGATAAAACGGCCACGCGAACATTGATATACAACCATTGAGTGTTAATGTAGTGGTTGCTATTCCTTTCTATTACAAATTTAATTACTCTTGTGTCGACCATCTATAAATTTCGAAGTTTGGACACAAAAATAATTGCTAAGTTATTATTTGTTTAATGTTAATGCTTTTGTCTTCTCTAACGAGCGATAATATTGTAATAAATAGTTCAATATCACTTGCACTTGCAGTTTTATTGATATTCTAGTAGTATATTGATGGTGTTTTTTGCATGCCCCTCGTTAATTCATTAATATTTTGGGCAAATAAATATAAATTAATTAGCAAATATTTTAGGACACTGATATATAACTGAATAGAGTTGCGGTTCCTCATATACAACCGATTTACAACATCTCGCAGCCATAATAAGTTTTAGGTGCTGTAAAGATATCACACTGAAGCGATATGCGACTTTTTAGTGATAAATAGGAAATAACAAAGTTGGTATGTAACTAGTGATATCTAAGCCTTGTAAATACGTTTTTACAACTTTTGAGTGTTAATTGAGGTCTAATTAGGACGATTTTAGAGCAGTTGTTAACGGGAGCGGCTTTGACGCAAATTTGTTGTAAATTCATTATAATGGGAGCTACTGTATCACGGTTTAGCAATGATAGTGACTATCTAAATCCCAGTGTTATATTACTTATTTAGGAGCCATAATAGCGTGGTTCCGCTTCATAACGGTACCATGAAAGCCTTATATACAGAATAGTAGCTCGATAACGACTGTTGTGAATGCCTATTTACAACAGTGCTATAGGCGTTATACAAAGTGGCAGAGTAAACGTTTATATGATAGGTTAATGTCACAATTTTGCTGTAAAGCCTTATACAGCTAAAACGCTTTAAGAAATACATATATATGACCAGTAGTCACAAGTGTTACTTCTCTATGACTTTGATATCACTCTTTTGTGTTATAAGATTTTCTTTTATCGCATTTTTGCTAGTTGGGAGTCTGGGGATAAAAGTCTCAAGATATATAACACATTGTTAAACGGTATTTTGTGTGTTTTCATTGTGAATCGAGAAATAGGAGAGGCACTAAAGCACAACTACCTTCACCGGATTAGCTAGTAGATAATAGTAGATTGCGCAACATGAGGAAGAGAAGCTCGTCTCGTCGGACGTGGACAGGCACAGGATAAGTAATCACTCCGTTATTCAGAGGGCGCATTGAACTATCGATACTGGCTATTGTAATATGACTGCAGTTAAACCAAGTCAGAGGTATTATGCGCGGCTTGAAAATACTGTGAGAAAAGCCTGTGAGATAAAGACATTCAGCCTGTATGTAGTGGGAAAAAACAATGGCTGAGACAATCAGACTTTTTAATTCAGTCAGTACATGTACTTATAAGAAACTGAGTGCAGAGCTTACTTTTGTATCTATAGTAGACTGTAACTTATCTATTTGCTCTTGCATGAGCTTTACTTTCGACGACAGGAACTTGCACAGACCCTCCACAGTTATTTTATCTGAAAATTATAAAAAAAAAACCGTAAATTGAAGAAGAAACAGATGTTCTACCTGCTCAAAGGTGAAACTAAGGCGGTTCATTCATCCATCAAAAAAACAACTGGCCATCTTACGGTGAAAATAAAGTGTACACAATTTTAAGATAAAGAGAACCTACATTTACAAACAATATCGTACAGTTCTGGAATTTAAAATTGTGAAATAGCAAGTTCTTACGAAAAAATATGTAAAGTAATGGCGCATACGGGTGCATTTTTTGATTTAATACTTGATATTCCAGCTAAAGAAATTGTTTGAAACCCTATAGGCATTAATAACCGAAGTTAAAAATAGCTTAGTATTTATATTGGCATAAGAGATAAGATATGTCTGCAGTTACGAGTATGCGCATCTACAGTTTTATAGACAAGACAATTTTATAAGTCTGTTATCATAGTCATCTATGATAGGATAATATGAATAATAATTATAAAAGTGTAAGTCAAGGCGCACACAGGCCAACAAGGATTATTTTACTTTAAAAATATGCCTTATTTTACATCTCATCATCTCAGCGCAAGAAGTCCGCTGCTGAATATAGGCCTCCCCCATAGATTTCCAAAGGAAACGGTTGAAAGCGGCCTGCATCGTTCGCTTCGCTATGTCGTCTGACCACCTTGTGAGCAGTCTTTCGACACTGCGTTTGCCAGTTCGTGGCCTCCATTCGAGAACCTTTCGGCCCCATCGACCATCAGTTCTACGTACTATGTGCCCTGCCCACTGCCACTTCAACTTGCTAATGCGCTGGGCTACGTCGGTGACTTTCGTTTGTCTACGGATCTCCTCATTTCTGATTCCGTTACAAATCTCATCCGAAGCTACGTTCTCTAGGCAAGCGAAGCGATAACTAATCTCGAGTTGAAAATTTTCGGGGTTTTGGATATGTGCGCGAGTAGGTCGGAGCGTAGACTTCAACAGACGGGACCTCTCAAGTTTAACATTGATATCCAATGTGCATCTTACCATTCGGTGTTCACTACCGGTTTTCACGCTGTGAATCACAGAGACATCATTGAATATTCGTCTCTTGGAGGTCAAAATGAAGTCTATCTCATTTCTCGTGGCACCATCGGGACTCAACCAGGTTCATTTCCTGTGAGGAGGCGTCTGGAAGAAAGAGTTCATCATAAAGAGTTCCTCTTTCTCCAGAAAGTCGGCAACCTCTTTCCCCTGGGGTTCCGTTGCCCATATCTAAATTGACCCATTCTCATATCTTCATCGCTCCTCTTGCCGAGCTTCGCGTTGAAGTCCCCAATAACAACGTTGAAATAGGTGTCATTGGTATGTATGGCCCTACTAATGTCCTCATACATAGCCTCCACCTCCTCATCTGGGTGTGCCGAGGTCGGTGCGTATACCTGAATGACCTTTAGTGAGTATCTTTTAGATACTCTGAGTATTAGCTCGAAACACTGTCGATGGTCAGAATGTTGTTAAAAAGGGACTTGTGGACGAGAAACCTGATACCACCTTGGGACTGTTGGTCGCCCTCCCGGTAGTAGAGTAGGTTACCGGATTTCAGAGTTATAGTGTTATCACCCTCTCTATGGACTTCGCATAATCCTACAATATCCTAGCGTAACCTACTAATTTCTTCTTCCAGTTCAACGATCTTTTCATCAGTTCTCATTGTGCGAATGTCGTGTGTTACCAGGGCCAGTTGTCTTTTTACAGAAGGAAGGTAGCCATGCTTCTGCCGGAGACTCTTAGCACCACCTGCTCCGCCGTTACCATGTCTGCTATCATGGCTAGGAATATCGGGGCCTTGGTGTGGTTATACTAATCATAAGTTTGCCCGTAATCGCCACGCTAGGCATGCGGGTTGGCGATCGCAGGCTCGCAGGGCGTTGCTATTTGAACTGATGACGCTGCTGCCCGTCCTTCGCCTTGCCTATTTATTAGCAACGCTGGTTATAATGGTTATACCGCCATTAGTCGTTAGACGTGACTGGATTTGATGGAAACCGCACGTTAAATTTTTTTTTATCTTAGTCGCCTCTTACGACACCTCGGTAAGTGAGAGGTTGGGACTATTCTACTATACCGTTTACCATTCGGCCAATATAGATCCATAGAACTAGTCTATACATGTACTAACTAGTACATGTAAAAATATGCTTATAATTTAGCAATGGAAAATCGTAAAATTCTATTTTAAAAATCATTTTGAAGCACTTTGACGAACTTTATTGTTACGCCTATATAATAAATAGGAGAAAGTACCTAGTCCAGAAATAAATCGTAATTATATATAAATTTTACATGTACAGTCTATATTTTACGATAAACACTATTACGATAAAGTTATTATTAGCTCATATTTTTCCGATTAATGGGATCAAATTGTCGATTTAGATCATTATCAATATTTTATTTAAAAAAAAATTATTGTGTCCATTTCTGGTGATATGATAATAAAATAGAACATTTATATTTCTTTGTGTGTTAAATTGGTACAGTTTCTTTTATTTTTACAGAATTTATTAAATTTTAACCAAATATTTTATTATCCATACAAATTGCTTTAAAATTAAAGTCTTTTTGTTCAAATGGGTTACTAAGAACACTTTAGCAATCGTAGAAGTCTATTTTAAAAATCATTTTAAAGCACTTTGACGAACTTTATTTGCTACGCCTATATAATAAATAGGAGAAAGTACCTAGTCCAGAAATAAATCGTAAATATATATAGCTAAAATCATGCTTTTTGCACTATTTAATCTAATTTTATCTGAAGTAAAAATTTGGCTGTATTCTTATTAAAAATGTAAAATTGTACATGTTGAAGCGGCCGGCAACTAATAAAGCACTTTATTTTGTTGGCTTGTAGCCCTGATCCTCCTGATCCTGAGTTTTACAGAGTTTAACCGTTGTAGTGAAGGTTTATTCAGGTTTATTGAACCGTTACCAGCCTTATATTGTCTTGTTAGAGGAAGCTATTGGTCAAATAGATTGTTCACATATGTAGCCCAAGTTGTGGTAACAGCAGATGTTACCAGAAGATACATTAGCAGTGTTTTGTGAACAAATTATGCATAGTACCGACACTGTACGGTTGGACGCACTAAAGACTAAAATTCACTCAGCTAGTCTCCAATTGGTAGCAGTAAGAGCCAACGCTCATGGTTATCCGACCTTTTTAGTTTTTATTATCAAAATACCCAGTTTAAGAAAGCTTTTGCAATTTAAAAATATTACAATTTGCGATTGTAGGTGCAAGTCATCAATGCTAAATATATTCGGGCCATTGCACTTCTAAGTTACTACGTCAAAATATCTTAATAGGCAGAGTATAATACCGACAAATAAGTCATCCTATAAGGATTTCGACTCGCGCATTGTGGGTTCCCCACCACCATTTACGTAATTTACAAAGAAAAAAAAGCTTGACTGCAACGTCGAGTTACGTTAGTCCTTGGATGGGTATCCAATGACTGACCAAACCCGAAGTAACTAAGCTTTGAATATCGTTTTCAATTAAAAAATGTATTAATCTTTAATAATCTAGACTATTTTCGCTAGATGACACTGACGCGGTAATAAATTTAAAATGTTAATAGCTCAAACCCGACTCACACTTGGCCGGTTTTTTATATTTGTTGTTATACCTTAAAGCTCACACTATAATCACTAAGTTTGAAGCTAGTATGTATAACTGTTTTTGTGATAATGTGTTTTTTCTATTTTTGCCTTTTTAACTTTTTCTATTTGTTAGGTTCTGTGAAAATTTCAGGCTTGTACCTATTTCAGTCTAAAAGATAGGACTCTTAATGGTCGGACAGACAAACTGACAGCGTAGGCTTATTAATAGGACTTCGTTGGCACCCTTTGGATACAGAACCTTAAAAAGGAAAAGTGCAGAATTTTGTATAGACTCCCATAGATCAAAAGGCAAAAGGTGTGGATAAGTAAGATAACATTACAGCTATTTTGAAATTACTCACCTTTTAAAAAAGACTTTGGTAAAACTTTGTCCTGCACATTGACAGAAACAAATGCATACAAAAAATTCAAATCAAAACTGTTGCTTGACATGGTACAGCAATCATAATTGACTTCTTTTGCACAATTTGTGGTGTTGTTAGAACAATTTGTGTCACAATCTTTGTGTACATTGTCAACAAAATGTTCTGAGCTACTGGACATCGAGTTTGAACTTCTGTTTTCTCTTGGTGAAAGCTTTGTTGGTGTTTTCTTGTTGCGTTTCTGCTTATTTGGTGCAAAAGATACTGGACTTAAGATTTTTGGTTCTCCACAGCAATGCTTCTTTGATTGAATGTGATTTTGGGTTAGGCTTAAATTATGCGAGATCTCAGAGAAAAAATCGGGCTTTTGCTGGAATTGAAATAAAATTGTAATTAATTAGTTACTTAAGGTAGGCTTGGTAAACAAGTTTAATCATAATAATGTTGTTCATGACATATTTACTAATTTTCCTATGAAAACTTTTTGATTTGAAATTATTTAATTACAAAGGATTTTTTAATTTTTTTATTTTTCCTTGATATATTTTGTGACTTGGCAACTTTAAAATGCATGTATTTTATTGTAAAAACATAGAAATGCATTGTATTGCATTTATGTACCTACGTATAAAAATACAATAAGAACTGTGCCTGCTAATGCGTTTGCTGTCATAGACTTTGATGTTACAGTCAAACTGACCATTAGAACTTAGTTTTGAATTTCTCTCATATTCTTTGCACTTTTTAATAAAAAAAATTCATAGTTATAAGATTATATAAATAAAAAATGTTGTAGGTCCATAGCATCATACAGTGTAAAAAACATGGTCCATATTATAATTATCTAGATATTCCAAAAAATTCAAAAAAAATCAAAATTTCTTTATTTCGTTACAAGTACATTATAACATGGTTTGGGTCCCTCCTGTTAAGTTGTGAAACCTGTATTAGGAGAATACCGCTCTTTCTGTCCATATTACACTTGTAACAATCTTATTATTGTAAAAAAATATCTATTTGGGGAAGGCACATTGTGTGGATGAGAGTAGAGGTGTGTATGATGTGTGTGTGTTTGTGTGAGTGTGAGTAAGTGTATGAATGAGTAAAAGTGTGTGTAAATGTTTGAGATAAATGTTATAGATGAGTAGATATTTATATATACTTACATTATATCGTGGGTTTATATATTATTATATTATATTATATTCGTGACACGTGAAAGATAATAATCTTTCAGTTGCATCATAAGACAGAGATTGCAACCAGTAAGTCATAGTGTAGATTTTTAGTTTTCTATGTATTTTAATGTAGATTTGTTTAGATTGTGTGCAAAATTGTTTTGAAGCAAACACTGTTTTCACTTTGTCATTAGTTACTACTGAGTACGGATTTCGTTTTTTTAGGATATAAGTGTCAACTGATATAAATTTTTTGGATTTTTAGAATACATTGTAGTATGTATAATTGTCCAATGGTTAGTACACTAGCTTCTCTATATAGTTTTGACGTATTATAGACCTTTTTTTCTTGAACATTACCTTCACAATACCTTGTTTTAAAGGTACCACCCCACATAGTAATACAATAAAGTAAAATCGATTGAATTAGCGTTTTATAAATGTATGTTATAAGCGGTTTGTCAGAAATGTTACGCAAGTGTTTGAATAACCAAATGAGTTTTCTTACATGACTAGCGACTGCTTCAAGTTGTGGGTACCAAGACAGGTTTTTGTCAATAATAATGCCTAGGTATTTGGTGGTTTTCTTTCTTTCAATTCTGGGACAGTTACATTGATTAGGGTGTGAATTCATACATGTGTGAGCGGTAAGGGGTTAAATCATGTCAGGGTTGAGTGAAATTATTAATGGAGAAGGTAATGTAGTTGGTTTTCTCAGCATTAAAGGTAAGTAAATTTAATTGTAACCAATCAGTGACTGAGTGCAAACCTGTTTCAGCCTCGGTAAACACTTCCTGCCAATTTTTTCCATGAAAGAGTAACGCAGTTTCATATTTGTGAGGTCGTTTATATAAATAAGAAATAGGGTTGGTCCAAGGACACTGCCCTGTGGTATTCCGTAGTTTGAAGTTAGAATGTCTGCCCTAAAAGTGTTGTCAAGTTTTACGCGTTGTGTATGCTTTTGAAATAGTCAGTAAGGAGTCCTAAAAAGTTACCTCTGATACCACATTTCTCAAGTTTTTTTAGGAAGTTTGGAAACAGAGATGGTATCAAAAGCTTTTCTTAAATCCAAAAATATGCGAGATAAGAGTTTTTTTTTTGTTGTAGTTTTTGGGTGTATTATAGACCGTTTGAGTAGATTAGGAAAAATACCTTGTTTAAAAATCAAAGTGGAAAGGTAAACAATTATAGGTAATAGTTCTTTATTTGCAAGTTTTATGAATTTAACAGGAATGTGGTCCCAACCTGAGGCTGATTCAGTTTTTAAATTATCTAATACTGATTCAATTTCAGAGAGATCTGGTTCAATAATGCCAATAGAATTGGGTTGTGATGGAAGTGATGCAAGATAATAGATATATATGCAATAGGTAATTACTTAAGTGATAAAGAGAGTCTATTTTAATTCAATTTGTCATTGTGTGTTAATAATAGCTTACCTACTCGTGGCCCAAATTAGGCACACATTATCTTCTGAAAGGCACTTGATTGTAGCCATAAATAATAATAGTACCAAAATACTATATGGGACATATATCTGTTCCAATATATTTACTTTTATATTTTTTTGTAGTAGTACCAGTATTCATTTTAATATATAAAGTCTATCAGACAAATTTCTGTACCAATATATTCTTTCTCCTTACTTATTAAATAGTTATTTTATTTCTGTATGTTGACGAGACTACATGCAGCATAGGGAGGCGAGCATCCACTACAGTCAACATTTATATGAGTAGGTAACTACTTCAAGTAATAAGAGCAATAACAAAAAGATTTATATTAGCTTAATAGGTATAGAGGTATGATGTCATAAAAACAATCCGGCAAATAGTAAAGCAAGGAGCTGCTACTTTGCGTTATTGAAAAGCCTACAAGCCAAACTAGCCAAGTAACCTTTTCCCAGTAGTAGCTAGCATGAGCCAAAAAAGAGTTGCACATAAATTTTATACTTTTTTTGTTCATGATTGGTGGTTCATAACCTTTAAATGAATCAAAAAACCCCTGGTTCCTCCTCCCACCCTCCTGCCGAATGTTTCCTTTGCCTTTGAACTGTGATTATAATATATGTTTTATCCAAATAAAAAGGTGGTGGTGGTAGCACACTCTTCCTTCATAGGAGGGTTTCTTTAATCCTACCCTCGCTTCACCCACTACTTTTGGTTGCACTGAGGAAATAAGTTTAAGAGAAATTATTCACAACAACCCTTATAGTTACTCTAACCCAACTATTGATTACTGGGACTCCAATGTAATTTGACTGGACTTAACCTCGAAACTAGAAAAAAAAAGAACGAGTTGCACTCCGGGAGTGCCCGCAGAAGTGAAAACCTTTACACACGATTTGCGCTTAACACTCAAATATGTCACAAGATATGTCTTTGACATTGTCAAGAAATAATAATGTTAGTTTATTTACTTTTTTGACGTAGTATATTTGATCGAAATCTGTCATATAATTAAAATTCCATATCCAACCTCCCTGTACTACTCATAATCGCGAATACTCAAAATAAAAATCATAATAGGCGTGGCATTACGGTTTCCGTATTTTACAAATACAAAGATGCACTTTGTTCAATTTCCATATTTTAAACACTTTATATACACAAATTTTACGAATACACAGCAGTATGGCCACTACACAGACGGTCGAGCCATTAGCTGTCACCATCCATGAATGCGCGTAGCACGCTGTAACATAAACACACACGACCATTCGCGCAAGCGCCCTGCACCGCCTAAACGAAACAGCAGGCGCAGGCATACATTTTCGCCGCGCCGTAGAAAGAGAGGGGGATACTCCCTCTCCTACGCCGCGCCAGCTGGCTACTCTCCATCCGTCTTACGCATTTTCACGATCAGGACACGTGACCTGACGCGAGTTTATCATTTTTTACCCATACCAAAAAAAGTGCACAAGGGGTGTTCCTCTTCACAGGGTGTTCCTTTTCTTTCCCTACCCTTCATTTGATTGGCTTCAATCAGCTACAATATACAATTTTACCGATAGCAAGAATCTTTTATGGAACTTCCTTATCAGCAATTTACGTCCCTACTGTTGAAGCACGGTCTAACCCTCACCCAGAGCGATTTGAGTCATAGTCCACACGCCGGCCAAGGGTGGATTGTGGACTTCACATATGTCTTTTTTCTTGACGTATGCAGGGTCACCGAAAAGACAGTGGTGGGAATAATCAATGTACTTGAGAAATTAAGAAAAAGACCGGTACTAGAACTTACCATAACATATTCGATTTCTTTCATTAGGATTTCGGTTTTCTTCTCTAGCTGCTTATTTAATTTTTTAAACTCTTCTTCTCTTGCCAGGATGTCTAATGAATCCATTTTTCTTCAGAACTGCCTATATTTTTACGACAAAAATCGTTTATTTACAGTTGCCAACCAACACAAACAGTTATTTCAGACAAATTATTTAAATAAATTAAAGATGACTGTTTCAGAAACAACCTTCGTAATAAATTGAGTATTTTGTATTTGGTAGCGTTATATCACCGAGCATGCTTGTTTGTTACTATGGCAACTTTGGTTCCGACCATAGACTTCGAGTTTTGTAATATGGACTACGCGATTAGCCTTACAAAAATGATCTCTGTAATAGAAAGAGATGCCGCTAATTCCGTTTTTAGTCCGGCCGCATACTAGATTCTTGTAATGTGCGCTTGGCCTTAGTTAAAATAAAACGTTACCGAAAGATAAGACAAGTCAACAAAAAAAAACTAAAAGCTCAATTAAATAAAAAAAGTCTGCTTTTATACCTTATACAATGATGAAAAAAATACACGATTATCGCCAAATGCTTAGAGGTTACCATTCTTAAAAAACAAACTTTATGAGATACAAATATTATTTCTTTTATAAATTAGGTAGGTACACAGAACTCAGGCACCAAATTCGTGTTGAATTGTGTAACTAGAATTTCAAAACTTGATATCAAGAAAGAAAAAATATTTTCAATTATTCAACTGTACCCCCTACGTTTCCGTCGTCCAAATACTATACATTTATTTAGTTTTGAATTTATCTTTCGTGCATGTGAGTAGATACTTCGTTCGTAACTGTTTTCAGTTTTTGAGTTGTTCAGGCTGCAGAAACTTATGCAAAAAAAATGTAAATAAATATAGGTACTATTACCAGCACGAGTTTTGCACCTGTTTAATATCCGGCTTTCAAAAGGTTAGTCCAAAATAAGAGACACTACTTACGCTGAAAACATTACAATGTAGGGTAATTATAACCGCCTAGTTCGGTCCAATACTGGACAAAATTATTCTATGGTACGCCGGTTTTTTTGGTCTTTTGCCTTCCGAAACTAGGCACCGGCTATCCTATCTATATAATATGTATTTACCTACATATAAGGTAACCGACCCAATAGGCTCCAGCTTCCTACTCATTGCCTTCCGGTACGTGGTCTCTTTGAAGACACGTTTACTCCATCGATTATCCGTCCACCGTCGAACGTGGCCATTCTACTGATACTTGAGTTTGATGATTCTACAACCTATGTCGGTGTTCAAGGACTGTTAAGTAGTGTTAAGGTTCTCTTCCGGATATTCTTATTTTAGATTATATTTTCCGTCAATTTCAACTTTGTTTTCCTTGCAAATAAAAAATCTTGACCAACTTGAAAAATCGTATCGTTTCGTTCCGTACAAACTAAAGAAATATCTTCGTTCTTTGTTTTGTACATACGGAAACATGTAACTGCCTCGTTTAAAGACAACTTAAAAAAAGTATAACTATCTCTTTCTGACACCTTCACAGTTGTTGCGTTGCAGAGTGGACTAGCACTTCGTATATATCTATCTCTTTCTAATCGTAATCAGCTGTTTATGTAAATACTTAAATCCTGCTTCACCAACCCTATTAGTCGAAGTAAGAACTTTAATAGTAAATTTGTTCATGTAACGTAGTATTCCAATAAATACTGTGTTTAAATTTTTATATTAAATAGTTCTTTCGTGTCATAAAAATACGTTATCCATTTATGTAATAATAAAAATCACCATGCAATATGTTTTTTATTATGTCAAAAACAGCTGTGCAACGACCAATCACAGGACATCAAAAGAATATCAAACATCAGCTGTGGACATCAGAAAAGTTGTTGACGCAATGCTTTGTCCACCATATGATATATATTTTTTTTAAGGTGTTTTTGAGAAATGAATACTATGTTGAAATAATGAGTTTTTTAAAGAAATGACCATGTATTTACTTTTTTGAAAGAAATAAAGTTTTAATTGCCCAAAAAAAGGATCAAGGTCATATGTCTATATATGAGAAAGAGTGAGATTGAGGCTGAAAGAGATGCAGTTAAAATCGTATGTCAGCAGCACGCTTGTGTCGTGAACTATCATCGATTTACCAATGGAAGTGTTCTTGGCCCAGCTGACATTTTATTTCTTTTCAGTACATGTCTTGAGCGAGCGTTACGTGGACGCTCGTTCTGTTTCGTGAAAGTGTGAAGAAACTGCAGATAATCCTTCTTTGGACAACGTTTGCGTGTCCGGACTTGTCAATTACAGTGTAATAATGTATTTGAAGAGAATACGAGACAATTTTCGGAGTGTTATATTATAGCGTAGGTGTTCTAAAGTGGAGTTAGACGAAATTGTTTGCTGCTAAAAAAAGGTAAGTCTTTGTGTAGATGTGGTTGTACTTAAACCATATGTTTGGATTTAACTAATACACTTTTTCACATGCGGAACTTGATTTGTTCATTATTCATGTTTAATGAAATCCTGTGCGTTTTTAGAAAGTTAAGAACTGGTTAATTCTGTTATAAGGCGACCGATTTTATGTTGCATTCCGACTGATCTATGTATTATATGAAATGAAGTGTATTTTATTGGGTTGGATATCTTATAATTTATGCAGTATTTAACTGTTTATTTATTATTACGCTTAGTATGTTTCCAAGTTATCCGCAATTTTACGGTGAAATATTTGAGTTTGTAAAACAAAATAAAAATCAGCTGTTGCCACTGTATGTGCTATTATAGGAGACGGGTAGAGGTTCATCCACACAAAAGCTTTTCATGATGGCTGCTTGCAAGTGTTTTTTTTCTTTATATAAGGGGCGAAGGACCGGGCTGACTGCGATTTCTTTTATTCTATTAAGGGCAGGTAACACATTGTTTGCTGCGCTGCTGTAGAAACCTGTCTTAATAGTGCTGTACGTTCCATTTATCGATAAACTATCATACCCAAATAATATTTTTTTTGATTACCCAGTTTGAGTAGCTACTGACACTACTATTAGTATTTATTTATTTTAATTAGTAAAATAGGCACCGAAAATTTGTCTCAGATTGCCATAGATATAAAGATAGATATAAAAAAGTAAGCCTACCTTTAAAAGCGTAACCGTAACGGTCTTACCCGTAAAGAACAAGTGAATTAAAAAAGTTTATGAAATAGGTATGTACCTACCTATTTAGGAATTTTTTTATCCTTCCGCCCCTCTTAGTCGCTCTGGCCAATGCAGTCCTACGAGGCCAACTACCGGAACTGATAGCAATCCAAAGCTGTTCTCGACTCGTACTAAGGTCTAAAACCAATAAAAAACCCACTACAGAACGGCTACAAGCGGCCGCCATTTGCGTTGCCATTGGTACGTTAATACACTTACAAAGAAGACAATATTTTCGAAACAAATTATGATAGCTCCATGAAGTCAAAGGAACATTGAAGTGTATTTAAATTTACTTACTACTACTACTTACTATAATACTTTTTGTTACATAAGCTATTTTTACTAGTTTCTGAAATATCGTCGATTATGTAAGTGACTAGTCATTTTTGCTCGTCATTATAATAATTATTATTTTATGATACTGGTAAATTCATTAGGTCGTTTTTTAGTTGCTTTGTTAGACGGCCGGGAATTCCGGAAAAGTCCCGGAATTTTGGATCCTGTCCCGTCTTCAGTAATTAGACGTCATTATGCCAGATAAAATGGCCTAGTGTAACGAATGTAAAAAAATCAAATCAGTAGTTTAACACTAGCAAAAGCTGATAGATTTAATAGATTTCAACTGCAAAAGTTGGGCCATTTTATTTGCATGTTGTGGATGTTTGTCAAATTTATGTATGATTTTGCTTAAAATATAATACCTATTAGGTTTTGGTCAGTCATCCTATTCTACTAATATAAATGTCAAAGTATGTCTTTATGAATGGATGTTTGTTACTCTATAACACGACAACGACTGAACAGATCGTTATAAAAATCGGCACGCATATTTGTTACTACCCAGATTAACAAATAGGCTACTTTTTCCAAAACATTTAAAAGTTCCCGCGGACATAACTATAACCGAGCTTAAACGAACTACAGCTACTGCTTGCTATAGCAAACTTCATCAGCCTAATTAGGAGTTTCACTTCGATAACCGAATTTAGGGCAAAATCTCGTGTCTAATAAATGACAAGTCATGATCTGGTAACCCTACATACGTAACACCTTCCATTTGTTTCATTCGTAGATAGATCTAAGATTGATAGGTATGCTAGGTACTTGTAGGTACAAGTACATCTTTAGTATTCGTTTTTGCAATGCATCTTATATATTCATTTTTGTCTATGCAAAATTTTCATCTATGTCTTTCTCGTTTTGTCACGAAATTTAGTTACGTAGATATTTATGGAGTATCAGACTTGCATTAAACAAAAAAACTGGTTTGGTAGCGAAATTAACCGTTACCATCCGAGGTATTGCAAGTTTTTTTTATATTTACAAGAAAAAGGGTTATTTTTTTTTTCATATCAAGCAATCAGCCCGCAGTAGTCTACTGCTAGACATAGACCCTTTCTAATGAAAGCGGCCACAAGTAAGTTCCTACGCCTTTCTCGTCGACGCTTCCTTTTTATCCGACCGCGCCAGCAGGAGGGTTATTATATATATGATATTTAGATTGAGAGCATCGTTAGGTTCGTCTCAATAGTGACAGTGACATTGGGTACATAAAATTCTAAATAAATCAAAATAGCGGATTTTATGTGCGGGCTTAATACTTTTTTTTCAAGACCCTCGAGTATGGTATCAAAACAAAGTATAAAAACACATAACACTTGCAATATTATAGTCAAGCGCGAGTAAAAAAATATTTAAAAAAATTACACTAAAAAACTGTGAATAAAAATAAAAAAAAAATCCGACTGCAAAAACATTAAGTACTAAAAAGAAATTAAAACATACCAAATATTTAACTATAAGCAGGTGGGACTCGGGATTAAAATAAGTTCCGTCTGCTTATAGTTAAATATTTGATACTTATGTTTTAATTACTGTTTCGTTCTTAATGTTTTTGCAGTTGGGTTTTTTTTTTTGGTCATCGGTCGAACGATCGAACGGGGCGCCACAGTAACGCTGGAACAATAATTCTAGCATCATAACGCTGCAACTCATGGACATAGTAAAAATTTCTAGAAGAATTTCGCGTTTCCTATGTCAATTTGTCATAGACTGCCAAGCACAAATTTCAATATTGGGAACATGATTAGAAAATCCTTGTTGCGCAGGCTCTCCGCTTCCTTCTTCTCTTTTGTTACTTAATAAATACCAAACTTTGAAGCCATAGAACGACTTCTCCACAAATTGGCACCAGTGTCTTAATTGTAGTACCAACTTGAAAGGAGTTTTATTTTAGGACAAAATAGATAACTATAATTAACAAAACTAACTGGCGATAAGGTGTAGTCAAAACAGTGACTGGTTTCAGTAAGCGGGAAGAGATAACAATTTCTATTTTAGGAAAATTTTCTTTGTTTCGATTCCACCTTGAAATCATGCACAGAGTCGCACTGTCGATCGTTTGACTATTTCAAGAAGCATGGAACACCACTAAGAGTAGTTCATACCAAGTTTGCAATCCTGAAAACCCTTTGCTACTCCCGTAGTGCTAGAATATCTGCACTCACACATTTGCGATATATAATGTTATAGACTGGGCTAAGTCACAGTGCCTTAATCGATAAGTGGTTCGCTGATAATGACCGAATAAGTGCATTCCTAGTGTATTTTAAGCATGCATGTCGTTAGCAGGTCCGTGACTTCTATCGGGGCTTACCAACTTACAAAACCAATTATTTTTATCTGAAAGTTGGTGAAAATTCATTTGCTTTCACATTTCCGCTTGGCGCTGCGAATTGTTATAGTGATTTACAATCTCATTGAATATTTTTTTATGGAATCATATTTCTACACGCTGTTTTTTTTCTATTTACTTTATATTTTTATGCACTGCTTATTGCGTTTACTGTACTCATTGTTATTCAATTAAAAATGTTCTTCTTTTTGAAGTTTTTTTAGATAAATGACTAATAATACATATTCCTAGTAAGATTGACTACTGGCTTTTTTAATTAGGGGCTGCGAAGTTAAAAATTTAGGAAATACTTGAATACTGTGAAAAATAAACATGTCTGTTTTCTAAAATAAGTTATCGTTTTTCGACAAACTTAGCTGTTGTCAGAAGTTTTTTAACTATTCTTAGAAAATCTGCTTCGAGAAATTTTATAACTAACCCTACTTAGATCATGGTTCAAAGGTGGCATGTCGCATGAACTTTACTTCATAACACACCAACAGAATTATAGTGTTGGGTTGTCAATGGTGTAAAATAAATAGCTAGATTTGATTTAAGGTCTAACTATCTATACTGGATTACATATTAGAATTCTGCGTCTTTATTAGTATTTTAAAATTTCCATTAGATTTCAGCTGTTAACTCATCTTATAATCATTTAAATAATAAGCGGTAAAAAGTCAGATTTCTTTTGTTACTCTACTAAAAATAATATATAAATTGTAAGAATTGCCTTTCACTGGTTTTAAAATTCTTTGTCTACATCAGTATTAAACAAGTGCGTTTAAATACTCACATTAAGTTTTTGTAGTATGATAATTATTGCAAATATCTTATATTCAAGATTAGAGGTACGTTAAAGCGATAGTCGGAACGTCGAATAAAACTACAAAAAACATCTAAATCATATGCACAATAGGTGGTAATGGGGAAATATTTATGCAAACATGTACGAAACCCTTAGCATACGAGTCTGATTAGTTTTTACACATAGTATTTTTATCGGAAAAGTTACACGCTTGTGAAAGTTTTATTTAAGTTATTGTTGTAGATCGGAAAACATGAGCACGCAAGCACGCACATAATGCTTACCTAAACCACACTATAGCTACTTTATCCAAAATAGATTCGTGGTTATGAGCAAATGTGTGCGTTTCCTATGCGAGGATCACAGGATCGTCACAGAGAGTTAAGCATACAACACTTCTAAAATTGCTAAACTATTTTATGTTTATGAAGATATGCTAGGAGACCCATATTTACAGGTCTTACCTAGTTTGAGCTTCTGTCTCACTGTAAAATTATTAGTATGTAAAATTAAATATATAATATGTACATTAATTATTATAATATGTACATTAATAATAACATTGTATTGTAGGAGAGACTAATATTTCTTTTATTATTATAGAGGGGAAGTGGGGTCAAAACTAAAAAGTGGCCATACTAAATGTAGTGCTATAAAATATTTATATTGTGCCTATGTAAATGCTACAGATGTAAACTGGCTCAGATTAAGTAAATAGTTATTTAAATGTTTTTATACAACTAAGGTGTCAAATAAGCTTATGGTCTGCCTTATGCTAAGTAATTACCGTTGCCTATGGACGCTCGCATGCAACACCACAGACATAATTATATATAGCACAAAAACTACTTCAAAGCGTAAGGACAGAATGTTAAAAGATTAATAATTTGATATTGACTGTTCGTTTTATTATATTATATCTTTTTACTCTAAACACCAAATTTATTAAAGGTGTACGAAGTATTGACGATCAGATATGTTTATTTAAGTTTTCTACCTACACTAAATTAAACTTATTTATACCCTAGTGCCGTCCTAATTTCCATCGATAAGTGCGGTGACATCACTAATGCGATATGTTAGCTGTGCTGTGACGTCACACTTGACCTTCTATTTTGTTTTTTTCTTCTATTTTGTGTGCATATCCCTTGGTTGAATGTTAGCTGCATTGCATCTATTATTTTAATCGTAGAGGTAGGTATCTATAAACTATGCAAAGTGTAACGACACACATACTGACTTCTGTGTAAACCGAGGCAGCCATAATGAACTCCCTTGTTTAGAGGGCGACGACCCGTAGGTACTGACGAGGTTAATTTATTATTTATATGTATATACCTACTTGTTTGCGAAATATGTTCAGTTGATAAGGTATTGTGCAACCATGTGCAACCTAGTAAGTATGTAATGTATGTATGCAGGTATGTACCGACAAGGTGGAAATGTGGTCAGGATATTTACATTTATTTGGTGTAACGTACGTACCTAACAACCTATATCATGGTTGTTGCAAATTTTAGTTTAAAGGGTTCCGTACCCCCGTAGAAAAAGCCGAATAAAGATAAAATCACTCACATGTCTGTCCATCCGTCAGTCAAAGTGGGTATAAACCCATTGATATATATATTACAATGTATAAACCTGTAAAATCTGATGCTAAAAATATTTAAGTATCAATTGAAATTGACGAATAATAAAAAAAAATTCAAGTTGGCTGTTGTAAACTAAGCTTATGCACATACACTCAACGCATTTAGAATATTTTACCAAGCCAGCCATTGCGGATCATGATTATCTATACAAATCGGTAAATGTATTTTTTTTTAAACCGTATAGGTATTGCAACCGTTTTAATTAAACCTAATATACTCTTTTGTTCTGTAATCCGAGAATAATCTCCGACGATTTTTACTGTAATTTAATTGTTCGTCCGTGAGGTCACCTAGCGTCAACAATAGTTCCAGCTAGAGCTCTGAAGTCTAGTTTTGTAATTGTTCTGGTTGCGTCCGGGAGCACTGAATCTACTAGTGCTAACCCGCAGTTACCTGCCAGCTTTAATTTAGGCATCATGCCATGTCTTCGTGAAACCCTCCGGGCTTAAATAAAGTTTGACCAATCATACTAATATTATAAAGTAAAAGTGTGTGAACACGCTGTTGTGTCTGTGATTTAATAACGTGTAAACCGATAAACGGATTCAGTTTAAATTTTAAACATCAGAGGGAAAACTAATAATATTCGCTTCCAATTGGTGGTTACTAATTAATGTTAGAAACTAGTGAATGTCTACTCACTTTAGGCTTGCCGAATACCGACTCGCCTTGTTTGCATTTTATCGCTGACTTATGACATTAATCACGTCGTTGTCACGCTTACACATCATGATGATTGATGAAATGACACTCGTCATATTTTTAAATTTTGCGGTTCAAAACAGAATTTTAAATCTAAATTTAATACGGATAAAAAAAAATTTTGTTAAATACCTAGTAGGTAAGTTTTAATTTAAGTTTTTTTTGACAAGCATCATAGGTATTATCGGCACTAGGCATGCAGAACCATTATACCCGTGTATACCCGGTTCCATTGCTTGTTTTTGAAATACGGTTTATTTTGATGTAATTAATATAAAAAAACAAGATTTTATTTAAGTGCTCTTAAAAGAAGAAAAATCTTTAAATTGAATCAAAGGCATGAATTTATTACATTACACAATTTTTATGATATGCTTGTGAGATTTTATGAAATACGAACATATTTTATTTAAGTTACTTGTGTCAAATTAAGTTACATTTAATTTTGTTTATTTACACAGGTAAATCCCGCTACAACCTTTTATATCATATGAATTGTGTAATGTAATAAATTTATGGGTTCGATTCAATTTAAATGATGCTTGATATTTAAAAATATTTTTTATTATTATTTTTTTATTATTTAGTTGACTTATAGTAAAAGTTTATCGCCAACAGTTGATACTTGTTGGTTTCTACAACATTTGTTGGAGCACCACCTAACTTAGCCTAACCTATGCCAAGTTATAACCCTTTAAAGTTGGTATGGCGGCCATCTTGTTTTTCGCCATTTTGATTATTATACCACCGTTAGAATTTGTCTAGGGTATAGGTTGATATTAGATGACACGACGCCATTAAGTCTAACGGATTATAGCCGGGCAGTAGCACGCCATCTCCTCGAAGGGTTGAACGCAGTGGTCAGTTTTTTCGTATTCTACTCAACAAACCCTTCCATCGCGAAATTAAATGTAGCGACGTTAGAATTATAATAAAACACTGATACTTCCGACTGTCGAGTATTCAAGATAATTTTTCAGTCGAAACAAGCTGCTACAGCAAATTCAGAGAGATCTTTTTAAACACACATTTTGAAACACAATTAATAAAACTAAACTGGATTGTGAGCAATCTCACATACTGCAAAAGAAACTGTAATTAGGTTTTTAAAAGATAGCGTTGAACACCGAGCCAAGCTATTTCTTGTATTGATTCTGTTGTAACAGCTTGTTTCGACTTACAAAATATCTTGAATACTATCGTAGGTGTTCGTGTTTTATTATTATAAAAGAGAATATAAAAATACTTGTGGGATGAGATAATCAGACGCAAAGGATCGAACGAAATATGCAGTTTGGTATTTGCATTTATAAAAGTCAATATTCAGGAAGGATTCAAAGAGTTTCATTTTAATGCTGATAGCTGTAGCGTTCAGAATAAAAATAGGGACTGTATTTGCAATTTATGCGTACGCTAACACAAGATTCAAAATTAATATAAATCATAATTTTTTGAAATTGGACATTCACAGTCGAAGCAGAAGGTGATGCGATACACGCACTTATTAAGCAAGGGAAAAATAAATATCCACGTACTTCAGCAATGGGTAGCTTTGATTAGGTATGCTGAATCTACTTGTGACCATTATATAGTTAAAGAAGTGAACCAAGACATGATTTTGGATTTTAAACAGCTTTTATATTATAAAAACTGGGAATATGATGTTACCTAGGTATCTTATTATCTCTTGAGGTAAAATTATGCATATTCATTATGTCACTACCTAACCTAATATATTTCATTTCAATATGAGTTTTGGAGAGACAGTGAATTGTCTATAAATCTACAATAAGACTGGCTCACTTCGTTCTGTTAAAAGGACCTGAAAAGGACCTAAAAATAGGCCATGTGCGAGTCGGACTCGTGCACGAATGGTTCCGTACCATTTTCTATAAAAACGGCAAAAATATCACGTTTGTTGTATGGGAGCCCCTTAAATATTTGTTTTATTTTAATTGAATTATTTATTTTTCAAGTAAATATATAAATAAATATTTTGTAAATATTTCAAGCGTCTACCTGTTGCCGTTATCAATATCGGGCAAAAACGAGCAAAAAAATCACGTTTGTTGTATTGGAGGCCCCTAAAATATTTATTTTATTCTGTTATTTAGTATTTGTTGTTATTGCGGCAACAGAAATACATCTTCTGTAAAAATTTCAACTGTCTAACTATCACGGTTCATGAGACACAGCCTGGTGACAGACGGACGGACGGACGCTAAACGCTCAAAACGCTAGGAGTGCTCCTTCATTTCCATAAGTCTTAAAAGTTCCTGAAAGTTTTCGACAGTGAATTACTATAAGACTAACACCACAGAGTTAGTAATAGTACTACTTACTAACACTCGTGGCCACGGTCTTAGATGGCTACAGAACCTTATCTTGTGCGTGTTTAACACACTTGGCCGATTTTTGCAGTTTTATGAATCCAATAAGGATCTTGGTTCACTTGGTTGCTTTTTCATTTATGAACGCCAGAATCATCTGTAGAGGAAGAAGTCGCGTCGTCATTATGTATAGATGATTCCTTTGTTTATAGGACTATGAGTAGTATAGAGTGTTTATCCATGTAGGTAGTTATGTAATCCTAATTGTATTGTATTTATATAATTATATCTACCTGCCGTGTCTATGTGTGTGTGTCTATATCATATTATACGATGATAAGCAGGTCTTTACCTATAATGTTAGATTTGTTCCACTTCAATATTATCTATCATTGTCTATTCAATATAATCTAGAACTGTTAATAGTACTACTATGATAATCGTGTTGTTTTATATAACATACTAGCTATTATGGCCAAATACCAAATTTGTATGTACTTAGCTTCAAAATTGACGGATTTTCATTCATACTGCCAATCCCCATTTTACCACATTAGAGGTAACTCATACCGTTTTAGAAAATCTTTTCTTGGTGGAAACCCACATGCCCAAGTTTCTAGACCCAACTGTTTGGGGCGTGCCGTGATATACGTCATTGAATTAGTCAGTGAGTCAGTCATTTTCTTCTTTTATATATGTATATACAGATTAGTCATAAATACCAGCTTTACCGTAATAAGCGGTAAAACAAAATACCAGGGACAATAATACGCCTTTTTTCTTAAGAAATTATCCTACTATCCTAGGTACTTACTACCTACTAATATTATAAATGTGAAAGTATGTCTGGATGGAGGTTTGTTACTCAATCACGCTTCAACCATTGGACGGATTGGGTGAAACTTGGCACACGTATAGGTTAGGTCCTGAAATAGGACATAGGCTACTTTTGATCCTGAGAAAGTTCCCGCGAGAATAACTATACCCGAGCTTAAACGAACTAAAGCTACAGCTATAGCTTGCTAAAGCAAACTTCAGTAGTATAATTAAAGAGTTCCACGCCGATAACCGACTTTAGGCCGGGTGGAGCCGCTGGCAAAGTCTAGTAAGAAATAAGTCAGAATTGGACACGAGTTAAACCTAGTGTTTATACTGACTTCTTTCTAATGTCATTACAAAGCGATTAGTACTATTCGATTATTGCACAACAAATAATAATAAAATTACTTACACGACTAACATTGCTCCAAAGTGGTCAGCAATATTACATATTACATTACAAACGAAGATAACAGTTGCGGTTTGACCAATGGTATTCCGTCCCACAAAGTAAACGTTATAGGTGGTGAGCATATCACCACATTTAGTTTAAAGAGTATTTAGTTTCCCCTTGCGAGAATCGAACACGTTATTTCTTACATTTATTTCAATTTCGAGATAGGTAACTTGCTTCGAATCAGAAAATTATGCATAAAAACTCATGATTACCAAAGAAACATAGAAATAGTAAATTATATGTAGAACGCGGTTTAGTAAACCTTATTGTTTTGGTTCTAATAGGAAGTATTAGCCATACACTGAAGTGAAACCCGGAATCCTTTGATAATGTGTGTGCTTTTAGGCGGTTGATTCATTCAAGATAATGTAGACAGGAAAGGACGATGAGTCAAAATGGGCCAGTACCCAAAAAATTGGAATATGTGTCATTCATCATAATCAAATTGTTTAATTATGTCTCTGGTGATGTTTTTCTTAGGGTTTAATTTATTGGTCTTTACACAAGTCAACAAAAAAAAACTTTTTTTTCATGTTTGTGATTTAATGACTATTGACTGATTTTTTAATATCAGTGAATTAAAAATATTCTTCAAATAACAACTTTTTGCGTTATTAAAAGTACTAATAGTTTTTAATACTCAAAAAAAAAAAACCGGCCACGTGCGTGTCGGTCTTCGTTCATTTCGGATTCAGTACCAAATGTAAAATGAGTCGTCCGAATGGCAGAATTATTCATAAGCAGTAGATGAGGGAATCCCTTCTGTGCAATAAGCATTTAACCGCAAAATCAGGTTGGTTATAATATGAAATGTAAAAGAAATTTTTATTTTTTTATATATACCTATGTATTGGTATTTGTAAGTATAAAAATACATAAAAATAAACGTTATCTTAATTATCAAATCTAAGTTCATGGTCAATGATTAAAGAGTTTAAAATTTCGTAAGAAAAACCTGACTACCAATGTCAATTTCAGTCAGACAGTATGTCATTCCTTTGTTTTCCAATATTTTTAAAATCAAAAATACAGTATTTATCTACTTAACGAGCTGTAAACAACGGTACCCCACTCCATGATATGATTTTTTTTAAAACATTTAAAAATACTTTATGACAATTTGTATGGCTTTGGCTCAACAAGATGTACTGTGAAAACCTGTGTTATAGACAACGGACACACACAGGAGTGGCAGCAATAGGGCTCCGTTTCAACCCTTTGGATACGGAACCTTAAACAGAATGCAGTCTCATTTTTTTCTGTATTCTTAACAGCATCACGGTTTTAATCTCCCGAGGAGGGAAAGCAGTGGCTAGAGGGAAGACACACACACAACATAATGTTGGGTTGGAAACCTTTTTTCACTAGTCTAACACTTTTTAGTTCTGCGTGCATGAGTGTGACAGGTGTCACCATAGCTGCCCATAGCTGCATATTGTAGACCAAGGAGGCTTCATATACGTAGCAAAAGCCCAAAATATTAAGACAGTAATCAATATAAGTGGTAAAATACAGTAAAGGTGTCTGTATCGTATAGACAAAAGGCAAATATGTCAAAATCGATTCACAACACTATTATACAATAAATATGTTAAACTACATAGTCAATAATATAATTAATAATACTTAAATAGATAGTTAAGTTGTTATTGTTTGATGAATGTAGTGTTAATTGCGAATTATACATTTATTATATGTATAATTACATGTATTTATAGGAATAAAGAGTATGATTATTCTGATCCGGTGGTAAAGTCTAGTAAATTCTATAGAAATAAATGTGTTATTGATGATTTAAAAGTGCTGTTGAAAGGTCTACTTAAATTCACAGTACATGATACAAAGGCGGAAAATAGGTTATTACAAAGCAATTGACATTTGGAAACCAAGCGTTAGCGAGATCAGATATGTGTACTTAAGTAAATAAATGAAATTGTAAATTATATTAAAAAGGGGAATTTGGAAATTAATTGTAATCGATAATCAATTTGCTTGGAATGTTCTATGGTTTGGCTTAAATTGCTAATATTATTTATTATGTGGCTAGTATCAACGTGTAAACCTTATCCAATGATCATACGGGTTAAATTTGCATAATAATAGTCACATTGTTAGCCGCTTTTCACCTACTTTTTACCTCTTCCATTGGCGGCTACGCCGGTTCCCGAATCACAGTGTCATGTTACCATATTTATTGTTTTTTTTATATCGATGGTTGCGGCGAGCGGCGCTGCCAATTTTGGCGGCGCGGCGTGGCGCCGCAACACGGTTATGTGTTTCGGCCCATATTTCCCTGCTCAGTAGGTAAACGCGTAACAAACATAATTAACATGGAAGCATAAAATTTGTTTTTCCCGCGTTTCAAAAAAACATATGACTTATATTCTTAAGTCATTGAACTTTAGCTCAGATTATATTGAGCTGGTAGCACCAAAGTATGACATCTATTAATATACATAAGAACTTGTGTCAATGTCTTCTCTGTAAATAAAAATCATATATTAATAATAAGTTTTGTTACTTTTTGTAAGAAGGTTAGTACATAGGTATAGACTCTACAAAATCTACGCACGCCCTTTTGCTGTTCTTGATGAGACTGTGTAGTCTAAATAAACGGACTGTTTTCTATGTTTGTGTAATATTAGCATAGTTTGTTGCTTGCACACAAACACACACACTAGTATACACTAAATTTTTGTAGACGCCACTATAGGTATACTCTCTTTGTGTTCGCAAAAGCACAAAAAGTGCGCGGTTTTTATCCGGTTAACATGCCAGAAAAGGAGTTTGACCTTCCGGCCATGGTCAGTTCAGTGAACCGGGGCGCCTTCACTGATCCTTTGCCTCCTGAATTTTTATTATAGCCTGGTACCTGTTACCTGACTCATTCTCTCCATTCCTATTTTGGGCGTAGAAAGCATAAAAAATAGGTACACGCCGTAACGCTTGCTTATTAAGATTTCGTACCAATAAAGAACCCCTATAAATTCTTTAAATATCAACATCTTAGCCTGTTCAAGTACACTGCTGAACGACTGATCTTCTAAACATTTCTGACAAAATGGGCAGACTTGTTCCGCGTGTATCTTCTGGAACCCTTAGGCTCTTACAAGTCGCCTGTCCACCTGGAAGAAAGCCAGCCTAACCTCGTACAGATAAACGAGCAACAAAATGCCTGCTTATGCTTATTAATACATTTTTTTATAAAAGTAATGAAATTAGTCATACAGAAAACTCCTAGTGCCATAAGCAAGACGTAGATAGACCAAGAAAAACATGAGTTTAAATTAAAACAACCCGTACAGTGCGTTTCATCCGTTCCTCGTTCCGTAGAGTGAGAAATTTTTGCAAATAAATGCATTCGTAATACCCTACACTATTGTGTTCAAATATGTGTACAAATGTTTGAAGCATGTCAAGCACCGGCTTTATTTGTTTTTCGTCAAACCCTTTCTCCTCAGCAATGTTGAACTGTAGAAATTGAAATAAAAGAATGAATTGCTGAGACCTATAGTACTATTTATTCGCATAAGGAGTTAAGACCAATCGACCTGTACGCGACAAATTTGTTTGTTTAGGTCATTTGCACCTTACAATGTATAATTCCGGCTAGTTAACCGGCTCAATGGGTATCAGAGATAGTCCGGCTGAAATCTGGGTAATCGGTTCTATTATGGTAACATTTGATGTTACAATATTATAATTATTCTGCGGATAATCGATGTCCGTATAACCGGGATTCTATTGTCATAATAAATCAATAACTACATACGTAGTGTGATATGAGTTAGGGAACCCACATAGTGCTAGTCTCATTTTGTATAAACACCCACTGTTATCACTTAGACAAAACAGTACGTTATAAATGTACTGGACTTGTCATTAACTGAATGACGTCAGCTGTCGGTTATTTTTTGTCTGCAGACATTTTGGCGTCGAACATTGTGTAAGGTTTTTTATGTCCTTTAAATGTCTCTGCACTTTAACAAGTAGGTGACAATTTAAATAATGTAAATATATCTTGGAGTGTTATCTGAACTAGTAGAAACAACCTTTTCGGGTGCTTTGTGGGTGGTTTTTCCGGGTGTCACTTTGTAAGTCATTCAATGTCAATGTGAACTTAAAAATAACTTAGCAGCTTTGTGAAACAAAAAAGGTAGAAGAATATTTTGTAGAAACTGCTGTAGTTTTTAGGGTTCCGTACCTAAAGGGTTCCAACGGAGCCTTATTACTAAACCTAAGCTGTCTGTCTGTCAGTCCGTCCGTCTTTTAGACCGAAGTAGGCAAAAGCCTGAAGTTTCGACAAAATATGTGTTGCAATGGTGGATTGGTGGTTTACTGACCGCTCAGTTACAAAACATCACTTTTTTCGGAATACTTCAATGCCTGTTTTTTTTCTAATCTTTTATCTCTTTTTATTCTATTTCAAGTCTTTCAGCTGTTTACTAATCTGCTCCTAAGGGCTATAGCGTCGAGTAATATAGCCCATGACTTCCTTAAGAATTGGGCTATAAAGTGCAGATAGATTTTCAAATCCGACTGGTATCAAGGCGTTCAAAGAAATAAAAAACTGGCCAAGTGCTTGTTTTACACGTAGTTAGTTAGGGTTCCGTACAACAAGAATTATTGCTGATATAAAAAAAAAAAACTGTCTAAAACAATTTTTTGTGATAGTATTTATAAAGCACTATTATCGGGTTTTTTTGCAGTTAGAATTTTTTTACACATATTTTTCAACTTATAAATATAAATTTTAGAGCAAAAGTTTCTTAAAAATCTTAATTCCCTTATGTAAAGCCCTATCTAATACTACAATTCAATATTCGTCTATATGGCGGTACACAAAAGATACATACATCTCTGTAAGGGATCTAACCAAAGGCGGAGGAATTCTAAGGCTAATGACAAACAGACGGACGGATGGACGGGCATGACGAATTCATAAGGAGTTTCGTTGTTTGCCATTTGGTTACGGAACCCTAACAAACTTCAATAATAAATTAGTTTTGATTGATCTGAAGTTAGGTACGGCGACTTATGGAACGTGAAGCCACCTTAGCGTAAACTATTTCCACGATAAACCTTGCTTCAAGTATAATTATACATATCATATATAAATACCACAAAGGTATTTATATTGAGAGATATGCCAATTTTCAAGACTAGTAACAAATAAACAAGATAATTCTAGTAAAATCCTCAGAAAGTTACATACAAAACGTGTTACGTAGATAAAGAAACAAAATCAAACGTATAAAACACTATTCAGTTTAAGAGCAATGCTCTTTATTTTTTTGTGTCTATAAAAAGTAATGAGAATGAGTGCAACAGTGCAACCCACCCCGAACAAAGAAAGAAACAAACACATGTATAATGCAAGAGCAATGCACTCGAAACGAAACGGCCGGCCGTCCTTTTAGTTCGACGATCTTAGGCATACTGCACACTATAAGGCATACTCCTGATTTAAAAGATTTTTTTTTATGCCTGATTTTATAATATGACGTATTTGCTTCTTCCTGCGGCTCCGCCCGCAACGAATTATGTTATCGCAGTGGGATTCCTACTATAACTACAGCCACTGAATAAACAAAACGAGCCATTGTCTACCCCGTTAGCCGCGCGACATATTTGCCACCCTGGTTTTTGAGCTAGTGTCACTTTACTGCGCTTCTTTCTTCTTAGTTCCATAACCACCACAACTTGCTGCATTCGTGGTCAATTTTCGTTCATAGCAAATAAGATTCATCCTTTTAGTTTAAACTATTTTCGACTTTCTAGTTTCCGTCTCGGCATTTCGGTGTGCTTATACATATTTTATATATTAATCTAGATTTGTCTGCATCAAAATAAACTTTAGTCTTTATTCCATCAAACATAGTTTATTTTGTAAACAATATCTTCAGAACTATATTGCTATATCGATCTCATATTGATTCCTTCCTCGTTCCCCTAAAGGTCTGTCAGATCTATCAATGCGCAGCACAGCGGTCGTGGTGGGCGTAAGGATGTTTTCCCTACTTCAGAAACTCCTGTGATTACGACTTTCTTACTTGACGGTATAACAATACTGTTCATTCCCACGATAAACTATTGGCCTCTCTATTATACTTCTCAGAAACGTGAAATAGTAGGCAGTGGTGCAATGGAAGCACAAATGGACATGAATTTGTCAATTTTTATTTTGAAGGTTAGTTTTGTTTGGGGGTTGAAGTCACAAGCAAATAAAACGAATCACTCTATTATCATCTATACGTCAAAAAATTTGAATTTAAGTCTTTTTTATTATACAATTTTATATTAAACAACATTAAAATATAATAAAATGTACATAAAAAATATAATGCAAAAGTCTGCAAGCCGTATAGGGTCATTTTACTTATAATATATCTCATGGTTGAAATATTACATTGTCACAGTTAAATAATTTTGTTTCAAAAGAAACCCTCTAGAATTTTTAAAAGACCAAGTGTTTAAATTGTTTATTGTACTTATTTTGATTAAACTGGAGTATATATTATCATAAATATATTCATATAGTTTTGATTTTGAGGTAAGGTGTGAAAAGCAACCTGTTACAAACCCGGTGGTTGGCAACGTGTGCCGAACACTAATTGCACACGTGCCAATTAAAAATGACGCTATTTGTAATATAATAAAAAATAAAACTGTAAGTATAATATTTAGGGACAAAGTCTTATGAATGATATATAATAAATAAAGAAAATATATTAGAATATGCGCAGTGAGTTTATAAATATATGTAAAAAAACTCAAAACTAGGAAAACAGAAATAGGTAACCAAAGAAAACCTTCACAAAACTGAATACCTATATAACTATAATTATGTATTTGTATTGTGTAAACGAACATCGAAGTTCCTCATAGAAACGTCATTTAAAAAGATACTAACTATGTTTACACGTGGGCGCGCGGCCCCGGGCGGCGGCTGCGGGTGTTTGAGCGCTTTAGCTGGTTTTAGTCTGCGAGTATCTTTACTAGCGGTTCTTTTTTCAGAGACCAACTTGCATGTTTCAAATAATATAAGTAATAAAACGAATCCTTCAGCTGCCTTTAGATTTGCTATATAATACCATTAGTAAATATACGTAAATCTCCACCAATGAAGGAAGGTCCATACATTTGTTCGTTTGTAAGCGCATTCTCGAGCACAGATGTAATGATTTTAATGATTTTTTGAATTGGTCTAGTTAGGTCTCATTTGTAGGAAAAAAAAAAAATCCTTGACGGGCCATCGCAATATTATGAGTAATTTTATAATTACTTTCTATGTTAATTGTTTTAAACAAAATCTGTTAACGAGTTTTTCAGATTTTCGTAATAATTTTTATCCTACGGAACCCTAACATGACTATAACTATGTCATAAGAATAATAAAAATACGAGGCTAATCTCATCGTAGTTCCTACTTATGTTAGTATTAAAAAATAGAAGAACTGTTGTGCTCGCAATGGCGCAGGTCGCCAAATTGCATCGATTCTAATAAAAATTTACAGAAAGTTATCTTTTATTGGTAACCAACGTAAAGACTTGTCATAAAATCGAAGAAAAAAATTGTTTTAGGGTTAGCTCACTTCCATACATATTGAACTTAGGCATGAAACATTTTTTTGGGCACCTCATCCTGTGGGTTATCCTTGCCCATTCTACAGAAACCGAACTTAAAATAACACGTATCTACTTCGCCGGATTTACATTTTCTATTAATTTTGAAGTAAAATTCCACCCACACATACGTAGCCAATTTTTCTTAGTATTTTTTAAACAATTTGTGAGAAATCTCTCAAAAACAAGCTTGAATATAATGGTGACAGAAACTATTCATTTAGAATTAATGCATGGCTACCAGAGTTGTTAGAAAGATGATAGAGAAAAAGTCGCTGAACCGGGCGCTTTCTTAATGGAGAGAGAGTTCGCCGCAAAATATAGAGTCTAAAAAGAAATAGGATTAAGATGTTTTTGACACCACTCATAAATACTGACTATACTCGTCGCGGAAATAGAAAAAAATAAATATGCCTGGGTGAACTTTGTTCAGTAATTTTTTATAGTTTATTTGATTGTTTTGCATTGCTCGTTAAATTGTCATTTTTATGTATGAAATAATAGACAAGGATGTAAAGCAGCAGTTTAGGTCATACCTCATACATAATCATCACAAAACCAGATTTCTTTGCTTCAACCTAAATGTCAGCTGATAGCCAAATTACTTTAAAATATTACAAATATCTCGGCCACAGATTATAAGTAGGTCAAGGAAAAAATTGCGTTTTGCTGTTGAGTTAGAATAGGCCGTTAGAGGTAAATGCGAATAGATAATTTCAACGTTGTGTAGGTGGAAGCCATTTTTTTATGTCGTTGAGATTTAATGATTGAATCGATCTTATTGTGTAATTGTATTGCCTTTTGTCATGTTATCATAACATAGTTGCGTTCGTTTTAACTCGCGCTGCGACGTGACGTTTACACATTTTAATCGTTTCATTTAAACCTTTTTGATAAGGTTGATTGATGGCTTTGCTATTATTGCTAGTGATAAAATTAATTATTTCATGCTAGTTTTTGGCATTTCAAAATTTAAAATAATTGATAAATATTGAATTGCCTATTGCCTTGACTAGCATAAAAAATATAAATAAAAGAAATAACTGCCTATCTAACATATTGACTGATGCATCAAGCAAGGCACAGTCCAAACCACTGGTTTGAGCAACTTGAAATCTTTTACTACTTGGTTCATGTTTTATGACGAAAGTTAAGTACTAGGAAAGGTTTTTCTAAATTCACCCCCTGAGAGGATAAAACAGGGCCTGGTAGTTTTAAGGCAATCTGTCATTTCTGAAGCTTAACGTATAACAATTGGTATTTTTGACTGATATATCAAGGCACAGCCGAAACTACTCGGTCGAGCGTCTGTATGTCTGGAATAATTTGATTCGGCTTTCGGTGAATGCCCTTTACTTACCAAGTTTTCTACTTTATGTTCGTTCGGAAATATTTTTTCATGACACGCTAAGATATAGATACTTACTCTCTTTTAGATTTTATATTTGATAAATATTGAATTGCCTATTGCCTTGACTAGCATAAAAAAATATAAATAAAAGAAATAACTGCCTATCTAACATATTGACTGATGCATCAAGCAAGGCACAGTCCAAACCACTGGTTTGAGCAACTTGAAATCTTTTACTACTTGGTTCATGTTTTATGACGAAAGTTAAGTACTAGGAAAGGTTTTTCTAAATTCACCCCCTGAGAGGATAAAACAGGGCCTGGTAGTTTTAAGGCAATCTGTCATTTCTGAAGCTTAACGTATAACAATTGGTATTTTTGACTGATATATCAAGGCACAGCCGAAACTACTCGGTCGAGCGTCTGTATGTGTGGAATAATTTGATTCGGCTTTCGGTGAATGCCCTTTACTTACCAAGTTTTCTACTTTATGTTCGTTCGGAAATATTTTTTCATGACACGCTAAGATATAGATACTTACTCTCTTTTAGATTTTATATTTGATAAATATTGAATTGCCTATTGCCTTGACTAGCATAAAAAAATATAAATAAAAGAAATAACTGCCTATCTAACATATTGACTGATGCATCAAGCAAGGCACAGTCCAAACCACTGGTTTGAGCAACTTGAAATCTTTTACTACTTGGTTCATGTTTTATGACGAAAGTTAAGTACTAGGAAATGTTTTTCTAAATTCACCCCCTGAGAGGATAAAACAGGGCCTGGTAGTTTTAAGGCAATCTGTCATTTCTGAAGCTTAACGTATAACAATTGGTATTTTTGACTGATATATCAAGGCACAGCCGAAACTACTCGGTCGAGCGACTTCAAATTTTGCACAGAGGTTCATGTCGGACTTGCCTTTCTTTGTAGAAAAGCTGTGCAAGATTGTTCTATTTGCAGATGACACTCTTTTATTTAAGGTTGACAGAAATAAAATTAATTTTGACGACGACGTAAGTAGTGCACTTTCTCAGTTTCTTCAGTGGTTTATGGCAAATAACTTACTTCTTAATGCGAAAAAGACTAAGTGTTTAAAATTTCTGATGCCAAATGTCAGAAACATAAGTACAAAATTATCTTTAAACGGAAAAGAAATAGAATTAGCTGACGCCACAGTGTTTCTAGGTATTACATTAGACAATAGGCTGTAGTGGAACCCTCACATCTCAGTTCTTGCAGGGAAACTTAGTTCAGCTGCCTATGCACACTGCTCGCTTGGTCTAGTTTAGCTATTTCCATTCCGTCATGTGTTATGGCATTTTGCTTTGGGGTAAGGCAGCTGATATTGATACAGACTTTATTTTGCAAAAGAGAGCAGTACGGGCTATCTATAAATTAGGACCTCGAATTTCTTTTAGGGAACTATTCAGGGACATTGATATTGATAACTGTTCCTTACCAATTTACGCGTATCTTCGCTTGTATAATGTATGTACGCAAAAATTGTCACTTATTTGCTAAAAAATAGTGACCTACACAGTCATAATACAAGGAATAAGGATAAATCGGTAGTTCCGAAATGTTGTCTTCAGAAGGTACATAGCTCTTTCGCAATACAAAGTATATATTTCTACAATAAAATTCCAGAACATGTGGTTAATTTACCCTTAAATAAATAAAAAATATATCTTAAAGATATTTTAATAAAAAAAAACTATTACAAGGTTGATGAATACATAAATGATAAAAATGCTTGAAAAATTAGAACTTAATTGATTTGTATTTGTATTGGGGCATTTGAAATATTTTTAAATTAAAACATTGTATTTTATGTCATTACCTAGTGTAAGGCTATTTTGTATTTTAATGTGAAGTTGAAGAAATATAAAAGATTATCTGCTGAGTTTCTTGCCGGTTCTTGGTAGTAAATCATTCCGAACCGGTGGTATTTTTTTTGAATAATTATTAAACAGACGATTCAAGTGCTGTTTAAAAGTCTATTTGAAAAAAAAGTTTGAGTTGAGGGCAATCCGTCATTTCTGAAGCTTAATGTATAACAATTTGTATTTTTGACTGATATATCAAGTAAGGCACAGCCCAAAACTACTGGATCGAGCAACTTGAAATTTTGCACAGAGGTTCATGTTTTATAACGAAGGTTAAGTACTAGTAAAGGTTTTTGCAAAATTCATCCCCTAAGAGGATGAAATAGGGGCTGGAAGTTTTATGGCAATCTGTCATTACTGAAGTTTAATGCATAACAATACGTATTTTGTCTTTAGGTTAAAAATTCAGATGGACGTGTTTTGGCATTTTTCGAAAATCGTGCCCAAGAAGGCAAAATAAGGGATGAAAGGTTGTGTGAGAATTCCGATATTTGTGTAGATGAAACCATAAACAGTTGAAAGCTTCCTTTGTTTTTAAAGTCCTCGCAGGCGTAGTCGTGGAAATAAGCCCGTATTATATATTAATCGAAAGTGCGGGTAAAAAATAAACGCTAATTATTTCATTGAACATTTTGGACCTAACCAAACTTCGTACTTTAACCGTAACATTTACAGCATAAATTTAGATTAGCCCTTCGTGTGAATCATCGATGAATGTGAAAGTGAAATACAATGAGCGTTATTTCCGTGTATTGTGTGCATATCCTTACATTAATTTCCTTTCTTTCTTATCTCGATCATTGTTTAGATTTGGCCTTATAATTTCGTTGTTAGTTTATAACCCGTGTGCTTGTGTTTGTGGGGGTAACACCACACTGAGGATGCAAACTTCATGTGTTTTCTTATTTATGTTATGTCTGGTTTTAGTCCAAATGTTAACATATAACCACATTTCGCTACAGATTTCGATACCCTTAACGTATATTATATACATACTAGCTGACCGGGCAGACGTTGTCCTGACTACAGTGACATACACACGTACAGTTGAATTATATATATAATAACGTATAGTAAGCTTAACCTTTTAATTTATTGTAATTAGTATGATAATAGTGACTAAAAAGAGTGCTCGGTATAGTTGAAAAAGTCGTAAAATTATACCAATTATACCAATTACTCCATTTTACACTGCATATTGCGTAGATTATTTTAATTTTGATTGAAAAAAAAATTTAATGTATAATATACATCAATTGTAAATAATGAAGATATAATATTGATGTATAGTACAATTATTTATATATAATAAAAGAAATAATGTATGTTATAATTCATTGTGGTCACTAGGGGCTGCTTTAGTAAAAAACCCTCGTATCGCCCGCACCATGCCACGTGAAATAGACTATAGCAGGGTTATATAAAACAAAACAGTCTGTATGTCTGGAATAATTTGATTCGGCTTTCGGTGAATGCCCTTTACTTACCAAGTTTTCTACTTTATGTACGTTCGGAAATATTTTTTCATGACACGCTAAGATATAGATACTTACTCTCTTTTAGATTTTATATTTAGTTTATACCGACTTCTGAAAAAAAGGAACAGCTTAATTCTAATGTTTTCATATTCCTATGACAATCATAAACATGTGTATCTATAATTTTGTTTTATAATAATTGACCTTGCCAGCCTTCATACGTCCCCACTGTTAGGGTACGTCCTACCCTCATAAGCGAGGGTGATTTGGGCCATAGTGTATCATGCCGCGGTCGGACTCCTCGTCTCCCGAATCCACGACATCTTGTGATATATTTAATTAAAGATCCTTGTAGGAGCACTTGTAATTTTATTGGTAAATAAAGATTAGGTTGAAGAGGTCAAAAATGGACCTACAAAAAATAGAATCTAAACAATGATGTTAGTTCTCAAAAATCGTAAAACTGACTAACTTAAAACAAACAAGATTAGTATTCCTATTGAAAAATTATTTTGAATTTGAAAACTAGGCCAAAATGCAAGTAAAAATTAAAAGTAAAGCATTGTAGAGGTCGGCTCCCACCACTACAAAGGTTTAATGCTACAAGTGCACACGCGGGCCCAGTGCGGATCGTGGACTTCACATACGTCTATTTTTTTCTTGACGCATGCAGTTCCTCACGATGTTTTCCGTCACCGAAAAGCCAGTGGTGTAATTAAATAAATCAGTGTACTTGAGTAATTAAGAAAAGACTCATTGGTACTCTCCGACCCCGGGGTTCGAACGGACGTGAAGTAAAATTTAAACCCCTCGGCCACCACCGACTAGTTTATAATCATATTAGTATATAATTGACTTTTCATTTTATAAAATGACTCTAAGCACGTACTAAGTACAAAATAGAAAAGTGAATTTTTTGAATTCGGATGCCAATAACTCATAAAGGACATATAACGTATTATTTCATACAACAATTAGTGAGATGATAAAAAATCAAAAAGTAAAATATGAATAAATTCAAGATACAAATCCATAATTTGGGTCATACCTTCATATATTTAGGTGTACTTTGTAATAACCTATTTCGTTTTAATTTGTTATAGAGTGAGTAAATGAAAGAAATACATAAGTATAAGAATAATATATGTTATTCAGAATAACTATTCAATATTATATAAAAATATATAAAAACTTCCTTTAAATTTAACATAGTAGTAACATTTATTTTTACATAAATAAATATGATTATGTTGACAATCTGTCATAATAAGTAAGGGTAAAAGACACTGGCAATATAAATTGGTGGATAATCTAATGTTTAGAAGTCAATAAATATTATTATTATCTATATAATATGTTCTTATGGTAAAGGCCATGAACTTTACAGAGGCTTTTTTTTATTTCTGTGAACGTTTGCTGATAAACAGATAGGTTTAAGGAAAATCGAAAGGTAAACTGACGATGAGATATAAGGTAACAACCCGAGCTGTAGTAAGTTAATTTTCAGATAAGGTAACAACCCGAGTTGTAGTAAGTTTATTTTCAGATAAGGTAACAACCCGAGTTGTAGTAAGTTAATTTTCAGATAAGGTAACAACCCGAGTTGTAGTAAGTTAATTTTCAGCAACATAAAAATTTAAACTTTTTTCACATGTACAGTTATGATTCACTCTTCTGCTGTCGCGCAATTAAAAACTTTAACTAACGACAATACCAAAGGGAAGTTCAATTATTTCACTTAGAGGTTACGCTTTATGTTGTTAAAATATATTTCCAATCATACGAACTAATGCAATATTAAGAAATCAGAGAAAACGGATTCCATTAATTGTAAGACATTAAAATATTAGTATCATTAGTAATGGATTAAAATTATAAGTATAATTATCTTTAATGAAGTAAGTGAATAATATTACAATGGGTCTGCATTGTGTGTCATATTTGTCGATGGAAATCTATGATGATTCAACATTTTAGAATATTCTGTCACCAAACCTCGTCGGTACTATTAGTCACTTACTTTTTTTTTTTAGCACATGCTGTTATTTCTGGGAAGTATGTGTTTTTGTAGGAAGGTCATTGGTCCTTTGTAAGAATAACAACATTTTCAAGTGATAAATATACGAAATATCTTTATTTTATAACAATATAATTTTTTGCCCAAGTAAAAATTAAAATAAAAAATATCTGCTTTTTTCCGTATTCATTTTTTAGTCGTGTGAGTTTAAAAGTGTCGTTCTACATAGCATATGTTCGAGTATATTCCCCCATCTAATTTGCCTGCCCATTGATACGACATGGAATGGAGCAATTTAAATATAAAGGGTCTAGTTGTGTCACCTAAGTACAAGAGTACAATGCCCTTGTTTTCCATTCAGAGGTTATAAAATAAAGTATGCGATGTCTACAAGAATATGTGTATAAAAAGATCTTAAAGATTAAACGGTTCACTAAAGACTTCCTTCAGCATATAGGAGATTTACTATTTTCGTTGCACTCTTACGCTAAATAAAACAAACACATAGGTCCATATTTGTTTTTACAACTGTTGAGTTTTGATGAAAACAAAAATATTTAAATAGATATCTTCCATTTTTAAAACTTTTATAAAGTACCTACTTATATCAAGACTTATCAAACTACAATAAAAATTTGCCAATTTTCTCCATTACAGGCAGAGTTCATATATATTAAATTTATTTTGCGAGGGAGGTCGACATTTGGGCCGTTCACCCTGCCGGTTGAAGTCGCAGACCGTTGGTCGTTCGAAGGTCATTTTTCGCTGCGTCAATGTTTTTTTTCTTCATTCGGTAATTGCGTTTTTGGCTTAGGTTTGTAAATTTATTTTGGTACATTTGTTACTAGCCAATGTGTCTTTGCGAAACACTTCCGACCGAATTTGGGTGTGTAGAAGTAGGTGTTGATAGTGATGAATTGTATTTTAACAAACAAGCAGGTGGTCCGTGTTTCGAGGCACAAAACAAGTGAAAAAAAATCATTTGACTAAGTTAAAGTTATACTGCGTATAAATTTCTTGTCGATTCTTTTAAGTAAATTGTGAACCCCCCATAGTAGAAAATTACGCTTGTTATCCATGGTACCCGGTTACTTTATCCTAACCGTGGTAGCCCAGTCTACTACTAGTGGTACCACAGTTACTTTTTCATTACCTTGGTTCCTTAATGGAACCACGGTTAGTTTTTTCTAACCTTGGTACCACTGATCTTGTCCATGTTGCATAATTATGGTATTTGACGATTCCAAAGGAGCTTTCAGAAAGTATGTTGTTAGAATGCGAATTACCAATTCATTTTTATATGAGTGGCTAATTCCCAAAGTCTCGAACAAAAGCCGATCGACATTAGTTGAGTAAAAAATACTTTAATAAGGTTTAAAAGTTTCTGTGACTACAGGCATTACCTCTCCTTTCTGTGATTGCAAGTTACAACTTTGATGAGTTTGCGGGGTGAATAAGACATTTTTTACGCGCTTACCTTGTCTTTTATTGTCCTGTTTGTGAGACCTTATAAAATATACGTGTAGGTAGGTATGTAATATATATATAACAACGAACTGGCCCCGCGATTTTGCATGCGACAAAAAAATCTATCTAGTTAAGATGTAGGTAATGTATGGTACATTGGCCACCTTGGCGGTATAAAAAACATATGGTCTTTGATTAAATGGCAAGAGGTTCTGTGAATTTATCGAACATTTACAAACAGTATTTATAAGAATTTTATACATGTGATATAAAAAAAATTGTTAAGACTTAAAAACTCTTTCAATTATGATGTTTTTTATCAGAAGTATCTTCTACTTTGTGAATGTACAAAGTTCATAAACGAGGGCAAACGCAAAATACATATATCATTATGAGATGTATAATAATAATTTTATTCCTATCTTTGTGGTGCATAAAGTCTTTGCTTTCTACTGCATTCATCCCAACCCCCTATGCTGACCCCCTTTTAAGTCTAGACAACCTGTAGGTAGACACGAAAAAGTCAACAGCTGATCGACTCATTTTGGTGCAGTCTGACTTTGAAAGCCGGATCGAGCGGTCGCTTCGCTTTATTTAATACACATACGGATTTAAATCATAGAGATGTAACGGAGAGGATAGATTTTCGTGGAAGAATAAACCTTTGATACTTTTTTCGTCATTTACCTGTACAAAAGTTGTGATGTTTTGCTTATTCAGTTACAGTAAGTATTTAGTTATTTGTTGTCTTTGTGCTATTTAGTTTTCATAAGTAGCGACTTATTTTTCTACTAATTAATACTTTAAAATTAATTGTGATTTACCATTTTTCTAGATTTCAATGGACAGTATAGGCAAATATTAATAGTTTTCGTCCAAATTTTGACGTGTTTTTCTAGACTATTTCACAAATTTATATTGTTCTCAAAAATCATTTTTGACTGTAAAATAACATTAAATGCGTTACTTTGGACTTGTGAATATACAATATATGTTTATTTTTCTACAATTTTTTTTATATAACTTTAGTTTTATATAATTTTTTTGCATATATTGCTCTTTATCTTATTTTTTTAAATTATAAAACTAAAGAAAATCTCATTCTATTGCTGTTTGACAAAAAAAGCTGTTTCAGCGAAGCTATGTATTCGGCAGGTGAATGTATCTTTCTAGAAGGGTTAACCCTTTGTCGTCTGCGCGTTGACCTAGGTGTAGGTCTGGGCCGCGGAGACCTAAGCCTAGTTCAGACTGCTCCTCGACTCGGCAGGGTTAATAGTTTTCTCTCTCATTTTACATACTTAATTTCGCTTTCAATAATTTACAGTACTTTTTTTTTAATATTTCTGTTCTGATAGTATTGTCCTTTGTAGCAAGGTTTATCATTAGGTTAAAAATAATAATCAGACGCAAATTCGCATACTGAAGAGACTATTGTGTTTTTGAAAATTTTAATAGTGATAACTAAACATACAAAGCAAAAAAACAAAGTTTAGGCCGATATGGTTTAGACGTTTGACTAAAAATTGTTCTCAATTATTAAAGCAATTCTTATTTTGATAAATTGTAAAAATGATCTATAGGTTTTTGTAAGTGTGGCACTCATAAATTTGGCAAATAATTGTTCCTTAAAGGTACACATACACAACACAAAGGTTTTAACAGTCTCAATGAATTTGTATGATGTAATGTAATACACAACTAAACCTTCGCCCACGTCGCCCTTGGCCGGCCCTTAGCCGAGTCGTCAAGGCTCGCTGGCCAGTGCGAGCGTTCAACGTGTTAAATGATAAGGTCACTTAATCTGTACCACGTACCAATATTTTAATGCCTACTCTCACTGCTCTGCTAGCATATATTAAGAAAATAGGAGTAGGTGGTAACACTGCTCCTGTTGCACTGAGGTGAGGTGGCTTTATATATATGTCCCATACGTCTTAAATTACCATCTTTGCAATAAAATAAACGTTAAAATAAACAAACTTAGACAGATTATACCTCCTGTTGCAAAATAAACGACCTTAGACAGAATATAACTCTTGTTGCTAAATAAACGACCTTATTATATAACTCCTGTTGCCAAATAAACGATCTTAGACAGATTATAACTCCTGTTGCCAAATAAACGACGTCAGACAGATTATTACTCCTGTTGCCAAATTAACGACCATAGACAGATTATAACTCCTGTTCTAACATAATCGACCTTAGACAGATTATAACTCCTGTTACCAAATAAACGACCTTAGACAGATTATTACTCCTGTTACCAAATAAACGACCTCAGACAGATTATAACTCCTGTTGCCAAATAAACGACCTCAGACAGATTATTACTCCTGTTGCCAAATAAACGACCTTAGACAGATTATAACTCCTGTTGTAACATAAACGACCTTAGACAGATTATAACTCCTGTTAACAAATAAACGACCTCAGACAGATTATTACTCTTGTTGCCAAATAAACGACCTTAGACAGATTATAACTCCTGTTGCCAAATAAACGACCCCAGACAGATTATAACTCCTGTTGCCAAATAAACGACCTAAGAAAGATTATAACTCCTGTTGCCAAATAAACGACCTAAGAAAGATTATATCTCCTGTTGCCATATAAACGACCTAAGAAAGATTATAACTCCTGTTAACAAATAAACGACCTCAGACAGATTATTACTCTTGTTGCCAAATAAACGACCTTAGACAGATTATAACTCCTGTTGCCAAATAAACGACCCCAGACAGATTATAACTCCTGTTGCCAAATAAACGACCTAAGAAAGATTATAACTCCTGTTGCCAAATAAACGACCTAAGAAAGATTATATCTCCTGTTGCCATATAAACGACCTAAGAAAGATTATAACTCCTGTTGCCAAATAAACGACCTAAGAAAGATTATAACTCCTGTTGTAACATAAACGACCTTAGACAGATTATAGCTCCTGTTGCCAGTACCTGCTATACTATAAGACGTAAGTTAGGATCGGACAGAACATTTTTAAACTGTCCGCTGACAAATAATTCCTATTAAAAAAACACGATAGAAAACCCAGTGGTTGCTCCTTATGACCCAATCTAAAACAAAATGGAGGTACTATCCGTCCCTGTGTCTGACAATTGGCTGCAGTCTTACCATTACCACAACGTAAACAATCATTTCATTCAGTCGGCCATCGGAGATGTCTAAACAGAGTGAAGAGACAGGGGCGAATGCACCCGACTGCTCTATATAGTCATACATGTCTAGTCGGGTGCTGTAAATTTTGTCATGGCGACATGACTGTCATCTTGCTGATTTCTTTTAATTGTGCTGGTAATTGTCAGGACAAGGTTTGTATAAAAGAAAAAAAGAAAAAGCACGACATGATATTCACCCTAGCGACGAGGCCAAAATTAAACGTCAATGCTAAAACAATAAAATTCAATATTTTATACTTTCGTATACTGTTCGCAGTAAAAGAAAACTGCAAAAATATATATGAAATTCATGACATGATCAACACGGAAAATTTCTACGCTTTGGTGTTAGAATTCATGGCAGGTATCAGTTTACTTAACGATGTCACTTACACTATATCTAAATTTACTAGCTGACCTGGCGAACTTTGTTTCGTTATTTATCTCTTCCTTTATATACAGTCTCTGAAAATAAATTTATTGTTCGAACGTCGAAAAGTAAAAGAATTTTTCAAAAATAAGTGCAGTTGTTATGGAGATTACCCTCTAAGCAAACAAAGTTATAAAATCGGCACTCTTTTTTTTTCTTTCTATTCATTTAGAAAAAACAAACATTATTTATCAGAGTCATTTGTTTCAAAAAATATTCTAAAAGTTTTCAAGATCGGCCAAGTGCGTGTCGTACACGCATTACGTTAAGTTTCCGTAGAATAAGAATTGTTGCGGTTATCCGAAAAAATAATTAACCGATTTTGTCCAAAACAATTATCGTTGGTAATATTTATAAAGCCGTATATTATCGTGTTTTTTGTCAGATTTTCAGATCACACGGTTCAAAACTTAGAGAGGGGGAGAGGGTTACACAATATTTTTAATTTTGGAAGCCAATAACTCGCAAAATATATATATCGTAGAGAAAAAGTTACGTTAGATTCCTAAATGCCAAAGCCCTGTTCAATGATATCCTACGTGATGGGGTTTGTCGCACTATTTTTAGTACTTACGTATGTACATCGTTAATTTTATTTTTAATATAGGCTTTTTTTTTCCAGGTGAGTGTACCAGATCAACCGATGGTAATGAAAATGATGACACTGTAAGTGTATAGTTATCTTAAAGTGTTTAAGGTGTTGCCATGCTGTAGGCAATTAGGGCTATGTAATTCTAATTTTAAAATTCACATATGATCAAAAATAATTGAATACTTAAAAACTTCGATTTTTGGACTTGCAGTGCGCGTTTCGTGTTAAATTGTTGAAATATGACGATTGTTCAAGATTATGGAAAAATAATGCCGACTTTACATGGCGTGCGCTGGCTAAACCTGAAGATAGATATCAAAATAATGTAGTACAAAAATTTAGTTCTTGATAAGGCCTACAAAAAAGTCAGCGATGACATATATTTATCTCCTAAGGTTTACTCACAATAACCATTTTTATCTTTTTAAAAGTGTGATGAAAATTTTAGGTTACCTGGGCAGCTATTTTGATTCTTATCTTCTTTAACATGTTTTGATTCTTATCTTCTTTAACATGTTAGTTACCTTAATCTTCAATCAAAGAATCTTCAAAATTGCTTTTTACTGCGTATCATTATATCACTTTAGAATATATTACACGCAAGAAAAAAATAATCCTGGCGAGACCTACGACGCTTTTTTGATTGGGAAATAATTTTATCCAGTTAAACATTAGGTTTAGCTTTTATTAGATAAAGGTTACAAATTATTGGCAACTGTGAAAAAAAATGGTCGCAAAAGTGTGACAAAAATGTGTATATTCCCTCTTGCACCAGCGCGAAGCTGGGCCGGGTCGCTAGTTGAAAATAAAAAGTTTAAATACATTACATTCCTTTATCTTATTTAAATCCAGCGCCGGCGCCATGGCGGCTGTGGCGGCGCGGTCGGTGTCACTGGCCATATTCGATATTTGAATTATTCTTTTACTATTTGTGTGTTTATCTTTATGACTGGCCATGCAAAGAAAATAGTAAGTATAGTAATTTACTGTCGCCTTGGCTGTCGTTTTTTTTTTAATTTATTATTAGCAATCCAGAATCGTTGTCTTTCTTGTTACGAACATTTCATAGCATGAGTAGAAATTTCTCGAGAAAAAGTTCCTAGTGAAACTACAGGTGAGAAGTTACTAGTCAATAATAAATTATGAGTTCATATTACATGATTACTGCGCTGTATGATATACCACAACATACAGTGACAATAGGCAGTGCTGTGCTACTATGACCACAAGCTGTGGTTTTAACTATCAATACCGCCATGGTCAGTTGACACAGAAATTTTATCGTTTGCAAAATGTTATGCAATTAATTACCCTTTCAATGTCATAGCAAAAATATATAGTGGTAAAGTTAAATTATCGTGATAAGGCAAAAAACTTGTACTTTGACCTCGCTCGGTTGTAAAACATATGGATAACTAAGTACCTACTTATAATTTAGGTAGGTAGTCTGGTTGGCTAACTAAATCAACAAATCAACAGAAATAATGGAGCCCATCACGATTTAGTGCCTTATTTGTGCCGACTTTCTTACATAGGTCAGTTAAAAATAGAAAATTTTTGGTACATTTGTTTTAAGTTCCTTTGCTAGCTAGGTTGGTACCTCCCAAGGTAGTTGGCTGCCTTGACTAAATTGAGTACCAACGGTTTAGTTGGCCTGCTATGAAGTGAGCTATTTATTTATTTTTGGTCGAGGTTATAATCTTTTAACTGTATCTTTTCAAAATATATTAAAGGAAACGCCGTAGATTGTTTTTCATACAAAATTTGCCATCATCTTCGAAGTTCCGGGAATTACTTAAAAAAAAAAACAAAAAATTTAGTGCTCGCAGGTTTTAGGTTCATGAGATTCTGAGCCCATAGTTTTTTCATATTTTTTGAAGTTGCTCCATACTAAAAATTCTTCTCAAAAGTACCTTTACAAAAATATTAAAAAATAATGGCTTATCAGAATCTCATGAATCCAAAAACGGCGAGCACTTAAATTTTTTTTTTTTTTTTAAATCAATGTGAAGTAAAATTTAGGAAACAGATTATTGAAAATCAATTTTGTATGAAAAACAATTTGCGGCGTTTACCCTTAAATGATACAAATTAATGTCCTATATCAGAAAGTTATTTCAACCCTTTCATGCAGAAAACAGAGATATAATTTAATATTTTTTATTAGTACATACATAGCGCGGGCAAAAGTCAGTAATTTATAAAGCTTAATTTTCCTTACGAGCCTAAATGTGTCATTTAAATGTACATTTCTTTTTGCAAGAATGATTAGATCGGGTCAGTAGGTCCGACTTAAATTTAATGATAGGTTTTTACGAGAAATCTTCAAGTTCAAGTTCTGGTTTGGTACGTGCTACTTATACTTATAATTTTAAAGGACTAGTAAGGGCAGCTATAACATAATCGTTATAGCTACAAGAAAAAGGATTTAGAAGACAGTCCATGAATTTTTGAGATATTTTTTTCATTCCGTTCGATTCAGTTTTTTATAAGGATCAAAAGTTTGTATGAGGTAAGAGTTAGGTACTAGAAATCACAAAACACTTTTCCCATGCATTTTGTTGGGGCTTATTTTTTATTTTTATCGGATTGGTTTGGTGATTTGGTGGTTTGGTGATTCAGTTCAAACTTTTGATCCTTATAAAAAAACAGAATCGGACAGAATTAAAAAAAAGTTTTATTAAAAATGCCTTTAAATACTTTTTTAAAATCCTGTAAATGCCGGTCAAATAATTTCAAAAAGTTATGGATAGGCTTTTAAGACCGTTTTTTTACAGCTATAACGATTATAGTAGCTGCCCTTACTAAACGAAACTTTTAAAATGTCCACTCTGTACTTCCTTCAACTTTGGTAAAGCATAGTCATTAAACGTGAAAGGTTTTTATTTTAAATTTAAATTTTATTAATTTATTTAATTCAACTAAAGCATTTTTTGATAGCATTGAAGTATTAATTTATTTCTTGTATTTCAATGAAAACATGGAGCTCGAGATGTAGCTCCTCTATTCACTCACTCGTAGTTACATATCGCGTCGTCCTTGTCTTTACTCAAGTTAACTTGGTAAGTAACATGCTGTCTCTTAAACTGAGTAGATACTCGTAGATACCTATCTCCTCGTGATAGCAAGTATCCGCTTAATAGGTACTTTATTGAATGTTTAAAAAAAAAACTAGGTTACGGAGAGGTGAAAGTCAATATGCTTAGTATTGCTTGCCTTGAGTTTTAACTTTGTAGGTAGGTACCCATTGTATAGACACCGCCATCTTTGGATTATCGTTACAAAACTTCTGTTAGTACCTTTATAACAGTACGGGCACAACCGCACACCAATGGCACTACGTCCGGGTTAAATGAAAAAGGTGGAAAGAGCAATTATTTATGCAGTAAGTATTTAATACTCATAATTATATTATTGTTAACTTTTAAAGCGTTTTTTTTAAATTGAATATTGAAGTACTTTCGACGTGTCCGCGATAACTTTTTAGGGTTCTATAGCTAAAGTGTGGTTCGAGCCCTATAACTAAGCCTACGCTGTCAGCCTGCCTGTTCGTACGTCAGTCCGCCCTTTAAATAGAGCTCTCTCTTTTGGACTTAAGTAGGTAAAAACCTAATATTTTCACAGAATATGTGTCAGGTATTATGGCCAATCTTCTAACAAATTATAATAAAGATTAAATTTTTTAAAGAGCAAAAACCAAAATAGCATGTTTCTTGTACAAGGAGGTTATACAATAAATATGCTTTTTTGGTTTTTACCCTATCCTAAAAATGGTAAGCTAGAAAAGCTTCAAACTTAAACGTTTATAGTGTAAGAAAGCTCTATAGTAAACATCAAATACATAATAAAAATCGGTCAAGTGGAAGTTGGGCTCGTGCGTTCTCTGGTGGTGGCATCACCCTCGCTTATGAGGGTAGGCCGTGCCCCAGCAGTGGGAACGTATGAAGGCTGGCAAGCAAGCACATTCTCTGGTGGTACTGAACTCTCGGTGCGCGATTCCGAATCGCCGTTGCAGGTTTTCTTTGTGAGTTCTTTTATTTGGTTTTTGTTTAATTGGTTATTTCGCAGATCATTTAGAGTGACTCAAGTATTTTGTGAAACCTTCTGGCTCCATATTATCCCTGTGTATGTACGGAACCTTATAAACACAATATTAAGAAATACTTAACAGATTTCATGTATAGATTATATTATACATTGTGTTGTGCGTACTTACATGTTTATTCATTCATTACATATTATGTTTAAATACAAGTGTCCTTGCGGCAAAGTGTGCATTGCATTTGTACAGTGCTTTGTTTCAAGTTGTAGTTACCACAAAAACAGATACTATAATTTACTACAGACAGTGAACAGATAATTTGGTTTTTCTGGTTTTCAATAATGGAGGGAGTGGTTTGTGAGAAAGGTTTAGGGGTATAATTCATTAATGTTTGTGTAAACAAGCTGAAATATGACGTCAATTGTTTAAGAAGTCGTAAAAATTACAGAATTATTTCTCTTAAAAAATATATTAAATTGTATCAATGCTAAGATATAATATATTATATAGATATAGGAGAGCGACTTAAGCAAAACAAGTAAGTAGTTCGCTGCGTAAGCTAGTACTTACATAGAGTTAAAGCAACTAGAAAAAAGCATAGTGTTAAAAAATAGTAAAAATGCTAGTTTTATATGTAGTTACAACCTTTAAAAAGAAGATAAAAACCCTAATTTTTTTAATTTTGATTAAGCGATACTTTATGTAAAAAATGCAAACGTAGGTACATACAAGCTTTTAATACATACTACCGATGTAAAAAAATATTGGAAATAATCTTTTAAATGATGTATGTAAGATTTAGCCTTGAGCTAGCTCTTAAATGTTACTACGTATTCGTACATCATTCAAAAGATTATATATATAGAAACTATCTGAAATGTCTTTTGAATACTTTTGCATCGATAATTATATATTTTGTATTCTATATAGGTTTTTAATTGCAGATGAAAAACTCTTAACTTATCTATTATGATTACAGTACTTTGTGTGCTTACAAAATTGACAATTGGCCTTGCTGTGTACATAACTAAATGGTATCAAATATAACGAAATTGTATGTATAAATGTATGACGTCACGGTTTTTATTACTCCAAGGGGTTGGTTACCCATAATTATGTGGGGTACAGCCACTTTTCACCAACTACTTTAGCCCTGCGTGATCTAAGCATTGAGCTATAATACTATAATTGGGGGTAAGCCCATTGCCGCAACAATGCTTTTGTTGCAGTTTATCTAAGGAGGACTAAGGTGGTATATATTCCATGAGCCATAAATACCAGCTTTAAAGCGGGAATGGTGAAACTACTACAAAAATAATAGAGTCAAGTTCGAGTTGGATTTCCGGTTCAAGGGTGAACCATCGTACATTGCTCATTATAAACCCTAAATCCTGGTGCTGTATAATGGTTGGAAAGTGCCTAATTATTAATCTTGTTACTTATTAGGGAACATGATAAGTTCTTAGTTACTTATTATTTTATTCCTTGTTGTTCTATAAAGTATGCACTAGAATTTGACGAAGTGTGTCAGTTGTAGATGTTACCCTTTTCTTAGAGCACGAATAAAAATAATTTTGGTTACTTTCTTATCTTCTAACAAAATACGGGGCTGTGAGTTTTGACTTTTGCTATGATACAGAGGACAAAGAAACGTTTTTTTTATAGACATAAATTTGCTACTTATTACGGTTAAATATATACAGTCCTGTGATAGACAAATAACTTGGTAGACAGCGGTGCGTAGGATAAGTAATAGGATCTCGTGGGTTGGTACCATTTAGCTGCCTATACGGAATTCGAAAAATATGAATTTAAATTTATATTAAGGTTAGGTAGGTATAGCTTTGCCTTATAGTGACTTTTTTGAGATAATAATTTCAGGGAGTAGGATGTCCCACATTTATTTCAGATTTTTATTAAGGTAAAAGTAAGTAGATACAATAAAGAATCTTGAGCAAGTGTTTTTGTAGGTGCCTACCAACCTTTTCATGTAATTTGTCCATCTGGTTAATTAAGGTCGACGGAGTGGCAATTTAACGTCGACAGTGGGAGCTCAGGCAGGTCAATTCTATTATTGGCGCTAGAGCTATCGAAACCACTTCTTTCACTGGAATGGAATGTGGTTTTTTTTTTATTTAAATGTTGAAGGAAAATAAAACAATAATGCGTTCCTAGATATTCAATCAGTCTTAGCAGATAAAGTTCGAGGGTAAGTACCGTGCCTGCCTACCCTTACTTACCTTACCTCCCAGAAAAAAATATCTACCACTTACCCAAGTAAATTTGATTTTATAGGAGACGTTATAACAAATTATGGCTGAATTTGAGTAAACATCTGATTCAAGATGGCGCCGTTGACCTAAATATAAATTCAAACGCATATCCGCATTTCACTTAGTTTATTTTTATTTCAAGCGTTTATTTATTGCAGTTAATTATTTTGCGATGGCAGAGTATAAAAAGCAATCAAAGGGTCATCCTGGTCAGAAAACTGACAGTTAGTTAGTACCAGGAAAACATAACTGTATCTAAGTGTTGAAGATTATGTTTGTACTAAGTTAGATAGAATTTCGTTTTGATAAACGCCTAAATACATATTTAAACAGTTAAGTATGTGGGTATGTACTATATGTTTATGTTATACTTATAATATTTTGAGTTAGAAATGATTGGTAAAGTTTAGTGTGTCAAGGTTTGCAGTTACATTGTTGCCTTGTCATAGACAAAACCAGCTGCAATTCACCTCTCGCCATTCGTTATAAAATTACTTACCTAAATTAATTCAAGTGCTTAATACACTCAATATAGCAGATTTTTCTATTACGGGAGTCGTAAAGCGCTTGACGATTACTATGTACTTGTATGTTTTTCGCTTGACGACAAGAAATCTGGGTTAAAAGGGCACGGGAAGGGCTATGACGTCATATTGCATTTAAGTTTTCAAACCAATTTTACTATGGATAGTCATATAATAGACCTTATACTTATTCTAATAGAGTACAGAATTGAATTCTTAGATGTCGTTAATTCACCTTGGTTGTCAATGGCGTAAAGGACATAAGTTTCGGTTGTTAAGCATTCGATTTAGTACGTTAGATCTCTTTATTAAAGATTAAATTACATTAATCTATGTCTATTGCGTTACTGTTGGCAATAGCTATCAAGGTTCTCGATTTACATACAAAGGTTGTTCCTAGGGAGTTTTACTTGTATGCTAGACTTCGCTAGACACGGTGTCGCACTGTGCTATTTGCATGCGAAATACATTTTCATTGTCTTTGTTCAATTGGAAAACCTACGCAGTCATAATGTTACAAAGTAGGTTCAAACGTCAATCGAATTTAGACTTTATTTCAAACGATGTAGACTATATTTTTAGCAATTTGTCAAAAACATAAATTATCATTCATTATCAATCAAACATGTCTTCCTGGTACAGTTTTGCGTAGTTAGGTAATCGAAAAGCAAAAAACCGGCCAAGTGCGAGTCTGGCTCGCGCAACCAGAGTTTCGTGTAAACTTATTATATGTTGTTGTATATTATTAAAAATATTAAAATTTACAGTTTTCGCAATTTTTCCTTTATCTGTACTATAAGACGTTGCTTCGTACCAAATTTCAAGATTCTGAGTTCACGGAAAGTACCCTGTAGGTTTTGATTCCCGTGGGAGTTTCGAAAATTTGAGGAAATTTGCGGCTGTATGTTTTGATTGCATCGGCTTAGAAGTTTGATTTTTTCACAGCTCCAAGGGACAGCAGACCTGAGTATTTGATATAAATTTTAGATTGATACCTTCACGCGTTCCTGAGAAAAAGGGTCTTGAAAGATGGACAGACAGACGGACGGACGGACAACAAAGTGATCCTATAAGGGTTCCGTGTTTTCCTCTTGAGGTACGGAACCCTAAAAATCACGGGGAAAAAATATTTCAAACAAGATGGCTTTAATAAGAAAAATATGTCAAGATATACTAAATTGCAGAAACAAACCAAGGACCTACGCGTCGTACCGTACACACATTAAGAATTATTGCGTCTGTAAAACTTATGATCCGATTTTGTCAAAAAAATTATTGGTATTATTTATATTGTGATATGACGAATTATGGTAATTATTTTCAGATTTTTAGAGCTATTTTTAAGCCCTATCCAATGTTTTTCGAAATTTTTTAAACAAGTCTGTATGGCGGTTTACAAAAGACATACATATATCTGTAAAATTCTATTTCAAAATGCTGAATCTACCCAAAGACGGCCAGACGACGGACGGGAAACTTTTTTTTAATGTGTATTAATATGTACAAATTAACAAATTTCGGATTTTTCTCTATATTTGTGATGTAAGCTTGCTAACCTTGCTTTGTGTGAAATTTAATGATTTTAGGACAACGGAGAGTATCCCAAAGGTTTTGATTTTATAAATGCCAAGATATGCGTCATAAATGGCCGTATTTCGGCTGTATTTTTTTATTGTGTGGACTTCGGAGCTTGATTTTTTTACAGCTTCAAGATACCGTGGACCTTAGTATTTGATATTTATTTCAGCTTGATACCTTCACGCGTTCCGGACAAAAAGGGTCTTGATAGACAGACAGACAGATAGACAGACGGACAAAAAAAGTGATCCAATAAGAGTTCAATTCTTCCTTTAATTCCGTTGGTACGGAACCCTAAAAATGTATTTGTCTTGAGATTGAGTGATTTCTATGTATAATATGTATGTATTTACCAAAAAATGTATTTATATGTATTTGTATCCGTTGTAGGTATCCATCACAAAAGCTTTACATAGTGAGGGACTATCGAAAGAATATTTAAATGTTTATTTATTTATATTACGGATTTTATGATAGAGCACTAACAAAGTACACTCTAAAAGGAAGTCATTCATAATTAGGTCGAGAAACGAAAATGCCTGCGTAAGAATAAAATGTCGCGACTGTATATGTAATATGTAATGTATCCGACATTACTCGACGACCATTCTTCACTCTGACACCAAATGTCTAAGACCTGTGGCTCTAAGTTTTAAATTCTTGTTTTTATACACTTCATTAAAGAATTAAACTGTCGACTGTCGAAAAACAATAATTAATAATAAGGTATTTATTTGAGTACTTTTACATTTAACTTTGTTTAAGGCCCTAAGAAACGCTGACTAGTGTAACTAGCTAACTTACATATTTTTTTTTTACTTAGATCGAAACAAATTTTAAAAAACGTGCTTGATTGAATAGTTTTAAGTACTTACAGAAAAGCTATTTTTAGAAAGTTTTGTGCGAAAGAAATGATGCAACTGGTTTGCTAAACTTATTATTTTTTATAAGTGGCACTTTTAGCATAAATTATTTTTTAGCCAATACGTAACTAATATATTGCATGTAAAACGATGTAAAAATAGGTTATCTCGACTTCAAACCTTTTAACTAAGCACTTTTTTAAGTAGAAATAAAAAACATGAAATGATACGCTTGCTACTAGTGGCTGGTTAGCGTATCTTAAGGCCTAAAAAATGGTAGATTAACCTACCTAACAAGCTCTTATAACTTTATTTCGCTGATCGTTGCTTTTACTTTTTATTGAAATATTGAAAAACAAGATTTTTGAACTTGACACTTCTTGTAATTTGCGCCCGGCCTTAAGGCTCGGACTTCATGCATTCGGAATCTTACGGACGCGCTAAAGTCCGGACGCAAATTGCGAGAAATGTCTGATAGGAAAATTCCAGCGCGTGCCGCCGGACTGACCGCGAGCCACCCCGCACGTATTTCCGGTTGAAAGATGAGCGAAATACAAGACTTCATATAAAAATATCCGCTTAATTAACGTTTTAAAGGATTTCGTCCTTGCTCTTGTAGAAGTCCGTTTATTAGCCGGACGCCGCGCGGGATCAATGATCAAATGAACCACACGCAGAGTAATAGATAAACGCTTCACTTTTCATAATATAATATAACGATCGTCAATTTCTAATTCATTATTTTTTATTGTGTTTAAGTTATTAACGTGTTCCTTAATTAATGACTTAATATTGTCTTAATTAAACTTTCTGAATAATTTAATAATAATAATTAGGAAGTACTTCTTTACTTAGAAAATTTTGTGAGAGAGAATAGCATCTAATATGCGCAGCTTGTTCGCTTATCAGTCGAAATTGAATACTTTTTAGTGGATCGAAATTTAGAATATATATTGTGGGTTTCATTTTAACCTATGGACGGACGGAGTTACGTTTAAGTATGTATATCTATCTACTTGTATAACTTTCTATCTGTTTTCTTAAAACACAATGTGTAAGTAAGAAGCATTTTCTTGAGCAGGTTCAGGCGGGCCGGTTACAGTGTAAGGCGTTCACAATTGCGGGGAAAAAATGTGTTTATTTTATGATGTGTAAACAATGGTTTAAAAACTTTGTGTTTTAAGTAATAAAAATATGTTAAGTTCAACGAAATGGGCCTTGTTTGCTGTATAATCCTTCCTAAAGTTTCTAAATAACCTAATTTTAAAGAATTCCTTGAGCAATTCCTTGAGCAATTCTTTAAAATTAGGTTATTTAGAAACTTTAGGAAGGATTATACAGCAAACAAGGCCCATTTTGTTGAACTTAACATATTGTTATTACTTAAAACACAAAGTTTTTAAACAGTGAAAATTATACCGCACAGTGAAAATTATAGAGACATACGTAGGTACTTTTTACCCGGGTCGAAGTTGTTGCAGGATCCATCTACCGCGATTATTAAAACTTTGCAATATCGCAAAAACTAGTTACAGAATAAAAACCAATTGAAAAGCAATGCAGTTAATTAAGAGGTTGTTGTTAGTCTAAGGACTACAATATGGGGTTCTTCAAGAAAAGAAGAAGTTATTAGATTTTTGAAGGGTTGATAACGCGCGGGTGATAACCCTAGTGTTGCAAGCGTCCATAGGCTACGGTGATCGCTTACCATCAGGCTGACCGTAAGCTTGTTGGCCACCTTATTAGCATAAAGAAAAACTATCTCTTCAAGACATTCCATAGGTAGGATACAGTCAAGAGCGTAAATAATCTAGTGTCGAAAAGAGCTGACTAGACTGGAGACAAGACAGGCTGATTGGTTGGTCGCACGCAACGCAACTCGCGATTAGTCGTGATGTGCGACAGGAATCGTTCCAGTATTTTATTTTTCGTAGTTTCACTAGGAGACGGTCACAACGAAAAAAAAACCGGCGATGAGAGAGAGAAATCTACTAACCAGTTGTGTTTCGTTTTCGTCACAAAATATAAAAAAAAAACACGGAAGAATAAATCCTAAATTAGCATGCAATGTTGACAAACAATTTTCTTTCTCTTTCTTACGCTAAGATTTTTGTATAGCTCCGTCATTTTCTGACGAAGACAACATGGCTGCCGCAATGTAGATATAACGGTGACATCTCAGATTGCATTGACACGGTGTACGAAATTTAGACTTTAAGTGACATTCCATGTTTTAGGGTTTTAAAGTCAAACAAGGAACCCGTATAGTTACGTCATGTTCGGCCATCCTTCTCCTCTGTCTGGCTATGTCACAATCATTTTATTCAGAGACTATTCCGGTATATTAAGTTTTTGTAGCAGAAATAACTACACATTTATTTAATATTTTTATACCAATGCTGTATCGATTTACATTGTAGGGCACATGCCTGACGTTATTTTGTCAAAATGGACGGATGAATGGACATGACGAAACTATAAGGGTGTTTTTGCTATTTGTCTATGGAACTCTAAAAATGGAAGCTTGATAGGTAGGAGCTAGGAAAACTTATTAAGCTAAGCTAAGCGACCAAAAGAGACAGCAACAATGTGTATCGAACACAAACAGCTGTTGTCGCTGCACGCTGGACTTGCTTCGCTCGATAAGCCTTGCCTTATCACCTCGGAAACGGCCTTGCGATAACACACCTATCACCTTATGATAATCTGGTACTAAGCTGATTTGTTTGTAGGCTTTTAGGGCAGTTTGTTACGTTATTTTGTAATGTGGTCGTAGTTTTGTTTTATTCAAGGCGCTGTATTGAAGGTATATGAACCTGAGTAAACCCGGTTCTTAAACTACCTTGGCACGGGTTTTACTAGTTTATTTAAAGTATGAAGACGATTTCAAAATTAAAAAGAATTTCGGCGTTTTTGCCATAACTTTACTAACTCGATCTTAAAAAATTGACGTGCTACGAGATTTGGTGGGCGCAAGAAACATGGATTTTCCCCGTTTTTAGTATGAACAGCTCTCTAAACAATGGTAACATCTGACAATAGTCCAAATATGTTGAAATTAACATCTGTTGGCTCGCTGAATTATTCTGAGTTGTAATAGTTTCTATTAATACCGGTAAATTTTCTGCCGATGAGGTTGATAATAAAGTGTAAATATGTTACTATAATATAGTAAGTGAGAATACAGTACCACTATTGCTTATGTTTTTAACAATATCACTTTTTTGCTGATGGATGGTGAAAAGAATCAGGAAATTAAGCATTCGTGTCTAAATATAAATTTCCACTAAATTAACTTTTTAATTTGTTTACATGGATAACGAACGAACCAAATTAACTTTTCAATTTATAGATATTTACATTTTGAACTCATTTAGGCAGCACTTCCATTTAACCGGTTATTGTGTTAATAAATACTAAAACGCATCTTTAAAATAAACGGTGCTAAAAAAGTGGTTTGGGCCGTCGCCAATTCGCAAGATGTATTACAACATTTGACGAATTTTCTTTCCGTATAAAACTGGACATACTACTAGATCTTGTATAAAAAAATAGAATAATTAATAGTTTTTCCGGAATCGCTGTTGATTATAAACTGTTCAATCCTGGTGACGTCACTTCTAGCACTTAAGGTTCAGTTTTCAAAAACCTGAACTTGAATAAAGAATTTATGAAAGAACTAGCTTTTCCTTGCAGCACCGCCCGTGCCTAATTTGATTATCGGCGTGGTATTTCAACAGCAAAAAAGTATACAGTAAGAGTTTTTTATAGCAAGCTTTAGCTGTGGCTACAGTTCTTCCACGTTGAATTAGGCTATGATTATACCTGCATTAACTTTTGATTTTCTGAAAAAGAAAATAATGTAATAAATTAATTTCTTTGGACATTACACACAGCGCCGTCTGGCCCCAAACTAAGCAAACCAGACAACGAATCCAAATACAAATATATATATTACTTTAAATACATACATATCATACAGAAATACACCCAGACTCAAGGCGGTCAAGTGTCCAGTGCGGGAATCGAACCCCTCTGCATAGCAGCTGGCCGTGGAAGTAAATCCTATGTTCTTCTTTGTCTTTTCAGCTATCTCTGTGCCCAATTTCAGCTCAATTAGATGCTCCGTTGTGACGTGAAGCAAGAAAAACAAACAAATTCACTTTCGCATTTTTGATGTTAGTATGGATAACAGAATAAAATAATAAATCAACGAGACACATAAGATTCCAAAAACTAGACAAACCAGACCTGTCAAAAACCAGAACTCCTAATGAGATAATCAATGAATCAACAAATTCAAGAAATAATGAAGGAATGAAACACACAAACTCACTTTCGCAATAATATTATTATTATGGATAACAGAATAAATCAGTAAATAAACGAGTTACGTAAGGTTAATTTACCAAAAACCAGTATTCCTATTGAGGTAATTATTGAATCAAAAACATTATGAAATAATGCAACAAATAAATAAACTCACTTTCGCATTTACAATATTAGTATTGTTAACAAAATTAAACAAGAAATGAACGAGCCACGTAAGTTTCTTTGTAAAAAACCACAATTCCTAATGAGATAACTAATTAATCAACAAATGTATTAAATTATTTCAGAATGAGACAATAAATAAACGAGATACGTAAAAACTACAACTACTAATGACATATTAACAAATTCATTAAATGATTTTAGAATGAAACAATATAAGTACTTTTATATGTAAGGTTTTTTTTTGAAACACCAGTGTTACTAATTAGACAACCAATGAACGATTAGAAATAATCGAACTTATGGAAGAATGGAAGAATGACAAAATGAAAAGTAAATAAACGAGTTGATGATATTTTTGCCATAAGGTTACTTTTAAAAAAAACAGAACTACTAATGAGATAGCGAATGAACCATGAATGAGCGAATATTAATAAATTTCTATTTATGGAGCAATATAACTGATACTCACAATGTATGTTAGTTAAGTGCAGGAAATCGCAAAATTAGGATTTGTGCCGTCGAGTTTTAAAAAGAATGTATGTATCAATTGTTATGCTATGGAACGGAAAGCGTTATCCCGCGTTCTTCTATGAGTTCTCCAGATTGCAATAATGATATTTTGATGATAAGTGCGCAATAGACGTGTGAGTCGTTTCATCAAATTTAAGAGTTTTTCTTATAGTTGAGCTGCAGTTATATAGAGATAAGGGAGGGGATAGGGTAGAGGTGTTAAAGGTGAGAAAGGGAGGAGAGGAGAGATAGGCGGTAGAGGTAAACAATTTTTCAAGTGTAAGCCATCGCGAAACAGCTAGTTTAAATGTTCTTTGCTGAACACTGCAAACAAGAAGAAGCGACTTTATTATAAAATAATGGTGACATTGATTGTTTGGTTGGTTAGTTTGATGATAATGGACTTGTTAGTAATAAATTGTCTCAGTTAGTGGGACATAGTAGATAATTTTCAGTAAGTGGTAAATGGTCTGATACTTAAATGGACGCTTTTATAATTTACCGTCGAGCGACACGACACGACACGACATGATACGCAACGACAGGACACGACAAAAGCATGGGTAAGAAGTGTCCACGGTGTTGTATCGCTTGACGGTAAATTACGAAAGCCTATTGTCTGTGTTTGATATTTACTTCACTATTTACCAATGTTTTGGAAGGGGTTTGGTTGGACGTTTATTGATAAGGCTTATTTATTTGAAAATGATCAAGTAATATAAAATCCGTTTCACTTGAGTTCAATAAAATCCAGAGTGATTGTAGCGAAACGGATGCTAACGTAATGTTAAATAAACTACAACTATCTCTTCTGTTTATAATTTAAATGATTTCGCGTCACGTCGTTAACTTATTGTTCTATCGTGTTATCTTACTGCATTGTTTTGTCTGTTTGTAAATAAACTGGTTCAATAGTGTTCTGTGTACAAACTTTATCAAGATTTGAACACATCACGTTTCTTTAAAAGACTACATTTTATCACGTTTTCCTCTCGCTTGTTCGGAAATTGCTTAAATAAAAAATAAAAAACGTAAATGGGCTCTTTTTAGTAACTAATAAGATAACACGCCAGCAATTTCCAATGCGACAATAATATTAATTGCAAGACGGTTTTTTAAATTATTCTCGGAGTGCTAGGGAAGTTTTTTCAAGTACGATATTAATTACTAACAGAAATTAGACGTTTTTAAATATATGTATACGTCAATTTATTTATCTGACAAGAATTGAATTGTCGTTGTTTAATCGTACTGACTGAAATGTTACCTTTAATATGAATTAAAGTTTTAATGGTTGGTTTTCTCGTAAACTAGAGAACTATACATACAAGTCTCGTCCTAAATACAATTAACAGCCCCGTCTGGTTAAAAAAGACTCTGTAGATCCATGATGGATCTAGACAATGGATCTACTGAGATTGAACGGAAAGTCCTGGGCTTCGTTTCGTCCTTCCAATATTACTTGGCAGTCTATTGATTTATTTCAGGCCTAGTAAATTAACAAATAATTATTTTTATTCACATTAAATAATATTATAATATATTAATAAATATTATATTTGTTCAATTCTACTATTATTTGTATTTGTATGTTAAATATAGGTGAAAGGCATTCGTTTATGAAATTTAATTGTATTGGAAAATTACTCAGTCTTCTATAGTTTGTACTATCTCGACGGCTGTCTTAACTTTATTTTTTTTCGCTATACCAGAAATGCTTGTCATTGCTGCGTTTCAGATGGAAGGCCTTTGTCATTTTGTCACTCTATGTGCGTTTTCTTGCCGCTGCGAAGCAATAATAACTTTACGCTCAAACCTTTAAATACATCTGCGCATGCAGCGGGAAAGAGTATGCTTTTAAAGCGGTAAGCTTGGAAGATTTTATAGGTTATCTGGATACATATTATTTTCTTATGGTAGCAAAAAGAACTAGACTCGGAAAAGGAATGGGATTTATTGAGATTTTGTTTTTATAAAAAGCATTATTTTACGTTGTTTTCGATAACAATAATATTTTAATCTATGTCTACGATAATAATATTGATGATAAAGCTTGCGTGAATAGTTTTTGTACTTTGTTTTTATACGATGCCCTCACGCTATTATTATATATTTTTTTAGTAGCAAGTAGAAATATGGTTTCTAATAGTATTTATAGTAAATAACGTTGTATTGAAATTATTTTTAAGCTAAAATTCGTCGATTCAAAACTATGCAAAGTTAAGCAATGTCGGACGTAGTCAGTCATAGGATAGGTGACCGCCTGGTGGCGCAATTTTCTTAAATCCTCTGTGTTTAGAAGGCCCTACTGACTGTTGCCATATGGCAGCAGTCGTTAAGCCCAGTCAGAGGTGTATGGACGGCTTAAAAATTCTGGCAGTCGACTGGCAATGAATGGCCTTGCTTGACAAAGTCTACTAATCCGTACTGGGGCAGCGCGGTTAACTATGTCTTAAGTCCTTTAAGATAAGCCCAGCTTCTCTGTGTTCGGAACAAACGAATACAAATTCTAACAAATTACAGCATAAACTGCGTAATCAGAGGGTTAAGGAAATGAGTAATGGACGGTAGGTAGCTCGATATTGCATTAAACAAAACTCTTTGTGTCCATAACGCAAACATGCGCGTAACGAGACAAAGGACGTTACGGAATGTTGGGGTGTGGTTGCAAGCAGACCTTGACCTAGCGCAAATGCACCCCCGCCCCTATGTCACCTACTTTTGTCGCGGTTTAAGCTTTCACGTCTAGGAAAAGGAAACAGGCGAGGCCACTTCATCTGCTGCAATCGCTACATATTTAAAAAATACTTTTGTGGCGCTTAAATCATATACCGTCTAGTAAAAGAGAAATTATCGGGGTCGCTACAGCGGCTTAATTCGCCAGTTGCGTTCTATTTTTAAAACCAGGGCGTTGGTAACAGTGTAGCCTCTTTCACAATCGCGTTAGTTGATTTTGTTTCATTGTTCTTTGCAATAAAGTTTGATATTGAACGGGCTGAATGTTAACGAAGCTAGGGTTGTGCAATTTATGTATTTATGTAGAAGAACGCGAATGTTACTGTAAAATGCAAGAGCATTTCCTTTCGTTTTGCAGTTTTCTGTGTAACGTTATAAAGATTTATGTTTTTATAAGAATTAATGTGCATTTACAGTTGGATGCAAAATGAAACAGCTATTGTCCTACATTTTGTTTATTTCTATACATCATACGACCATATTTACGTGGCTATACTACATTTAGCCACGTATAAACTAGAATTTTGAATTGAATTGACTGCGAATCTGATATAGTAACTTTTATTTATCACTGGCTGACCTCGCAGATGTTTTACCTTTTCCACTGCTGACATCCCCCGTCGCATACCTCACCCGCGCCATTACCTTCTTTTTCGTTTAAGGTTCTTTTCGACTGTTTTCGTTTTGCTCGGCTCCTAAGGGTCGTAGCATTGAGTAAAATAGTCTGTAACCGTTCTCTAGAATGGGACTTTAAAATGCAAAGAGATTTTTTTTTTAATCTGGCTGAACGTTTCAGAGATCAGCACGTTCAATAAAAATAAACAAACTAACTCTAGATTTATTAAATTAGTAGAAATCTTGGTTACTTTAAAGTTAAATTACACTTTCTGGTTTTGAATGGTATATTACGTTTCGGTTTGTTAGATGTTTTTAAATAATAATATTTAGGTAATTAGTTCAAGCATTTAGTAAATGGTTTTAGCTCCAATTTGAGAAAAGTAGGGCAAACAATTTAATTATAATATACCGCAGGTTAGGGCAGGGTCGTCAACTTTCAAAAGTGTAACGAATACCGTGATACTGTAATTCCAGTTTTTTATTAATTTACCAATTAAGTTTAATTACTGCTTATAAGCAAGAACTAGCATACGGAGTATATAATTCTGTCCCTTATCTTTCATTTTACTACTTACTAAGTCAAAACAAGTGATTATCTTAATATATAGGATACACTAAGTATATCGGCTAAACTGTATTAGGAGCAGTGTTGCGTCGATGTGCTTACTACCAACTATCACGCAGGACTAAAGTGGTTGGTGAAAAGAGGTTTGTGCCTTACTATAATGAGGAACATACATCGCGTCAGCAGTTATACGCCGCACTGCAGGGGTACTAAAGGAGGTTAAGGCCATAGTCTTTCACGATGGCCTATTGATGTTTTGCCGAAGGTTGTCGAGCTAGTGGCTTTTAACGTGCCCTCCAAAACACGTAGTAAAATTGTTCCACTAGCTAGGCGGTCACCCATCTACCCATTGATCGGGTACGATGTTGTTTAGCTCCGCAGACCATTTGCGATAAATACATACATGCGTACATTTTGTAATAGAGCCTCTATTTATTTAATGTTTATTTTGGCACAATTACACATACTCGGTCAAGTTATCGTTCTGCGAGCGAGCTTCGTATAACCGATCGATGAAGGACGTTTTTTTTGGTACCCAAATCGAATGAAGGTTAATTAGCAGTACGCTTGATAAAGGTGAGGTGATGTTCCGGTAAGGCTTCTGCTGTTTATGTAATGGTATTCGGTATAATCGATAAGTAGAATGCAATATCATTATTTTACCGTATTTTTACCGTTTTCATTCCCAACTAAACTGTTTAAGATGAATTTTATAATTCCAATTTCATAAAAAAATATCACTTTGAATAGTCATAAACATTTAGTTACTCAGAACGCGTTATTATCATATATCAATATTTACAATTGTAAAAAAAAAAGCGTAATTGCTAGTGAAATATTAGTTATTTACTAATTAATAAGCATTTTATACATTTATATATACATAATTTTAAGTAGCGAAATGTTTATAGTTAAGACTTAATGCAATGAAGTTGTTATGGCAAAAACCTGATATCACCTTCAGATTATTACTGTTAAATCACTGTAAAATATCTTAATAGAAATTTATTGTACATTATACCTACATAAAGCAAATTTACCTTCATCATATATGAATGTATTAAAATTCAAAAGGGTAAAGGAATTTAAATTTTTTTTACTTATGCTTTCACTGTATGTCCTTCATTCCAGATGCACAGTTCGGAGGCGTTTCCAGCGGCGACGGCGGTCGCCACTGGGCCCGGCCTACTGTTGCAGCTGGGCCGACTGATGACACGCTCGCGTAGCGCTAGCCCACTGCCTCGCGACCAGCCCCATGACCGCCTGCTGCACGCCAAGCTGCTAGCCGCCAGACCTTCCACTAGCCACCAGGTATGTTGTTGAGCTGGATTGAGAGAGTAAGTGTATTAAGGTAGGTCGAGTATGTATGACAGTAGCCGCTAGGTCGAGTAATCACCGTAGCTTATATACGTAACAAGAGCTCTATAGACGAGTGTGCAGATAGCTATTATAGAAATGTCCTTACCGTCGGGTAACAAATAAAGAAGAGATTTTTCATGTATTTTTACCGAACAACCTGCATCCTGCGTAAATAACAAATGGTCAGGTAATAATAATGTTTATACAATCGCTACCGACGAAATGTTCACTAGTTTCTGGTCTTCTGGTGTACCATTGCTGTTGCAAATCCTTTATAATCCTAATCATTAAAGAACTCCGTATTATAGACCTTCGAGAAAACACACGCGTTGGAACTGTAAGTTTCTCTACAACCGCTACGTTATTGACTGACAAATTAGGTTATGAGGTTTGGGAATGAGTTTCCTGTCGTACTCTCGCGTGTCACGGCTAACCTTATTGGTTCTTCGTATTGAATATGCACCATATAATATGTTGACTATTGCCTCCGGAGGCCCCTGGTTCGTCCGGAATGCGGACCTACACAGAGACTTCGAGCTCCCCACGATTCCCCAATAACTTAAAGACCTGGCAGTCCGCTTTTTCGAGGGTACACCCAATCACCCAAACCGATTAATGTGCCCCATCTACAAGCTGCCATCCCCGCGACTGACCACGGCACGGTCGAAAAACTATTGTTAGGCGCCCTCGGCACATACTAACGGCCCCAGACGACGATCTCGCTATCCGGATAGCGAAACTAGTCTCAACGGCCTTCCCTTATACCCCCCCCCCCCCCCAACTCTCAAACGACGCCGATGTCCCCGGGTTCTTCGGCGAAATTACAGACCCACCTCATACATGAGGTATCACAGAGTGCCGAGGCGCTTTTCGCCCCCACTCACTTACAATCGCAACCGCGTAACGGGGAACTCTTCCTACTGCTGGGAAGACCCCAAGAGCGACAACCCAAGCCGAGGCTGCCCCCGCGGGGTGCCCTTAAGCGTTGGGTGCTATATGGGTTGAGACTCCTTCAGAGTCTCGCCCCAAAAGTAATGACTGCATCAGCCAACTGCATAGCCAGTACAGAAAAAAAAAGTAGTAGTGTAGTCGAGTTAGGAAGAGATGTTTTATAATATTGTTGTCAAGATCATATGTGTTATTTCAGATCCAAGTGCAGCCTAAGCCCGAAAAAGAAGAGCCCATGCCGTGCGTGGAGATCCAACTCAACGACCGCGTGCTGGCTCTGTGGAACGAACAAATACCAATCTGTATTGAGGTGATATCACTGTTTGATGCTTTCAAAGAAATATGTAGTTCAAAATGCGTATATTGCACTGAACGATCTTCTGTATAAATTTAAAAGAATTAAGGAAAACTGTGCTTTACTCGATTATCATCAGCTGACTCCATTGATGTGCATTGCTGAAGTCCCAACAACTCACTAGCTCATATGGTTGACCATCTTTTTTGGGTAATGGGGGTTTGGAATGAATTGGATGTTTACATAAAAAGTTTATATGTTCCAGGTGCTGTTAGCCCCGGAGTGTTCGGAGTGCTACACGACGCTTAGCCGAGTCGAGGAGGAGGCGAGCTACGACAAGTTGCACAGCCAGCAACGGGCGCTGCTGCTCGAACGATGGACTATGCGTGTGCTTCTCAACAAGTTAGTGGAATTTTCATTAATACTACTAGGTAATCCTGTCGCGTGATGGTATTCGTGTAAATCTCTTTGGGTACCGCGGTATTACATCTGCGGTTGTACTCTGTTCGTTATCTGCCAATCAAGCCATTTTTATTTTTGCCTTAGCCGTTGTTTGTCCCCACTACAGGACCACACGGCTCTTCTCAGATAGTAGAGGTTTAGATTATAGCCCGCAGTACTAGCTCAGTACGAAATGGCAGACGTTTTCGAGTTAGTAGCTATTTGATTGTCACAATAGGACGCCCATATAAGGCCCTTGACTTGGATTAACAACTTCTGACTTGTACATATATATATATATATAACAGGACCGAAAGTTTACCGTGCTCTCCGAAGCACGAATGTGCTTAGAAATATATGCCACGGCGGTCACCTATCCATTGACCTTACGGTGAATAATGAATGAATGTTAAGATATCAAAAACCGGAAGCTGCTGCTCGACCAATGATCCATTATTGAACTCCTTACTGGCACTTTTTCTCTTGTTAATGCGGGTACAACTTACACCACGTTATGGAACACCTCGGTTCAGCTTCTGTTAGCGTTAAGCACTAATGGGCTAAGCAAGCGTTTCTATTAACAAGCTGGTGATGTATAAAGAGTTTGAAGTTTTTGATAAGCGACGAATCTTGTCAGATGCCGGTTTTTGAATGTTCTGTGGCTCCTATTAAGTGACAATACGTTTGATCTCCGCTCATGGTTTTCATCCTGATGTGTGTGTGCTTCTTATCGTTATTTCTACAATGTTGCGTCGTGCCACATTCATTGTTTAAATAATATTGAAAATTGTTTATATAAACACACTTTGGTAACATAAATATGAAGAAATGAAGGTATTGTTAATACTGAATTGATTACGTAAGGGTTGTAATGAGAACATGCACGGTGTCATGTAATCCTAATGAACATTGCATGTACAATATATTATATTGAATTCTTCAGGAAGTTTCGCACGTTTTTCCTTCTCATTTTTATCTGTATTTTATTAGTCAGTTATCTTATCAAGCAGTTACCGATAAGCCTAATTCATTAACAGATATCTGTTATGTTTTTTTAGGTTGGGTCGAAAGTGAATCTTAATAATACAAAATTGTTCAAGTGAGTTGCCTAAGTTGGTCATAACACCCATTAGTCTCAATTATTCCCCCTTCATTTGATTTCCGTTTGATGCTCCTAAAATCCTAACACTTTTATATAACACAGTTGATACACTTTGTTAGGATTAGCACGGTGACAGGATTTGTTAGGATGGCAATAGGTTGGCCACCTTAATCGCAGAACCAATGACCGCTTGTGTGTGGAAGTAAGATGGCGCAGAAATTGCTGGAAGCGTTGGGATGGGTAAGTTAAAGGAGTGGACTGCAGTGGGCAAATGATAATACAGTAAATATTTATAACCGAAATGTATCATATTTCATATTTAAATGTTTAGGACCCACGATTACCCGGCCTTCATAACATCCCAATGGTTGCTGAACGCGGTGAGGTCTCAGTTGCATTTCTCGCAGCTGTCGGCCTGGCTGACCACGCTAAAGCAAACTGTGAAGACTGGTGAAGAGGACTCTGGCGAGCGCAGGTACCTTATACTCTATAGCAGTCATATATAACTCTTAGAGAATCCTTATGCCCTAATACTTTGTTGGCGGACCATAAGTTTTGATGGCAAAAAGAAAACGTTAAAATTTCCTATCTTACACTGCTGATTCCTTGGTAACATAGAAAAAGCATTAATTATTATTATTTAATTAAAGTTGTTGTTAGATCCGTTTAATTTAAAAATAATGTAACACAAGTAGGATGTGCTTCAACATCGACGAAAAGAAGGAGGTCGGAAAGTGGTTTCGGAACGTCTAATTGTATAAGTCAACTTTTTCAACTACAAGTAGTTTTTTAACTTAATATTATAATTGTCTGATTATAATGTTACTTAAACAAATTATTTTTTTCTCTGTATTGTGCTTTGTGTATATTTTTTTTTTACATTATCTACTTTAGTAGTAAACTAATCTGCATAAAATTAATCTCGATCAGTTCCAATTCAGCAGTTGATAATCCGTGCAACATGCAGCATTTAATGTAAAATTAAAAATTAAGCAAAGCTTTTACAAAAGTAGCACAAAATACGCAATAACCCATCTCCTGTCATGGGTATTTGGTAGAGCTATTTTGTAGTAAAACGCTAAAAATCAACATTAGATGTGTTTCATTTTCATTTCATTTGATGAAACCCGAACCGCTAACAATTTTTTTACGAAGTATTTAAATGAAACGCGTCTACTGACTGACAAGTTATTTTCCTACGGGGATAAATAAGATACTTACACCATAAAAAATCATACCCTGACAGTAATATAACAAAATTAATTGTGTTAAAAAATGATACAACCCGTATTATATTTTTTCTTAAGTGTCATGACCGATGACTGACAAGATGATTGACAAGCCGATTCTATAATTTTTGAGTTGGCATCTAACGTAAACTCGACATTATGAGGCTGCGTGCACTGTGGCGCGTCGTGTTACGGTGCGAATTCAAAATTTGAAACGCATCAGATTTGGTTCGCGGCCTTAAAATTAACTAAAACTATACAAGTTGGAGGCTATTAGTAAAAATGAAAAAAAAAAACCCTCAATAATTCGAGCACTATTGCAGCGATCTGTGGTTGTTTTTGCGTATTGCGTGGGGTTTAATATAGTTAAGTGCATAGTGTACAAAAATTCCATGCGGAAGCAAACCGCATCAAATCTGCAGTAGACCACAGAAATCCGCATGCGGTTCTATATTGCAGTGCGCGCAATTTCGTTGTGTCATTCACAGCCTTACAAATTTTGAAAAAAAAACGCACACATTTACTTAAGTGCACGGCAGGTCTTACAAATTCGGTGACGCTTTTAACATTTAATGCATTTGATATTGCAAGAAAAAAACTGATTTTGGGGTTTTAATTTTTAGGGTTCCATAAAACAGAATGTTATGTAGTGTTAATCTATTGCTTCGTCATATCTGGGCGTACATCTGTTTATCAAATAAAAGGTGCGTCGCATGGAAAAAACAGATTTCGTCATGTCCATCCGTTCTCTCATTTGTCAATTTTAGGGTAAAAAATAGTAGCAATCATATGTTTATACCTACGTAGACATATGTTAAAAAAAGTAATTTATAGTTTCATCATGTATTTTCAATCATTTGTTTTTTTATGATTCCGTAGATATGGTAAAAACCGAACCCTTGGAGTTTCCTACTCTTTTTTTCTTATCATTCGTCCGCTTGACTAATAAAATTAAAAAAAAATTAAGAAAGTTCTAAGTTTATTTAAGAAATTTGTTTAATAGGGCAACTAAAAATTAAAAAATAAACTTTTTTAAACAAAAAATAAACCGACTTCAAATCCACTAAAAAGTAAAAATAAACCCCTTAATAAGCGAATCTTAGAAACAAAAAATGGGACAGTCTCTCCTTCCTTCCCACTTAGCGTAATATCATGTGGCTAGAGCGTTAAAATCCGACGTGAAAATGGAGCGGCGAGCGTTCTTTCTCTCACTCGATTTACTTCCGCCCGTAACAGTCTCTGAGGTCCAAAAGGTCATCAAAGACTTAAAACCCAAAAAGGCCCCGGATGGCATGCTTAAAAGCATACTTATTGACTAACAATTCGGTTTTCGAACTATTCACTCGTGCGTCAATCAAGTGCGCCGCATAACGGAGCATATCCTCTAAGATCTCAAAAGGTCCCCTAAGCCGTGAGTCCTCTTTCATGTAACAAAGGCTTTCGACAAAGTCTGGCGTAGCGGCTTGATTTACAAGCTGTTCAATCTTGGTGTACCGGACTGTCTTGTACTCATCCTACGCGATGGATTCCTTAGGGATCGTAGTTTTCGCTGCCGCGTAGAAGGAAGTCATTCGTCTCCGCACCCCTATTAGCGCAGGTTTCCGTGCTTTTCCCTCTGCTCTTCTCAATGTTTACCACTGAAAATTCTGATACCTAGGGCCTCCAACGTCAATGTGGTGCTCTTCGCGGTCGAAAAAGCACTTTACTGTTGGCACCAAAACGTTCGTCTTATCTTATCTCTAATCTTGGGCGATTGTTTGGAAGTGCAGCAATACTCTTTGCGCGAGGCAAAAATTTGCGAAAGCCCATGAGGCAACTCACCGTAGTCCACCTTTTCGGCCAACTCATTCCCTGGGTAACAAAGGTTAGATACCTAGGGGCCACTTTGGACTCCCGTCTTAACTTTATAGCCCACATTGAAATGGTAAGAGACTGAGCGGACTTCTTAATCGGTAGTCTTAAGCCGATGTTAACAAGAAAAGAAAAAAATCTCTTAGACAGAAAGTAAGGCTTTACAAAACTTGTATACGGCCTATACTCACAATGTGAGCGTTGTGTTTGGTCACACAAAAACTACATCCTTGCAAATCATTCAAAATCGCTTTATGCGAGGCGCAGTAGGCGCCCGGTACTACATGCAAAATATCGATCTCCATAGCGATTTCGAGCTAACGACCAACAAAGCCTGAATTTGATGAATCAAAGACGCGTCAAAACGCTACTTTAAGAAGGCAGCCCTTCACCCCAATCCCCTTGTGTGCCTAAACGCTTGTGATTACGCCCCCAATAGGCGGCCTTAGAACCCTAGGCACGTAATAATCGATTCAGACGATGATATCACCACTAGGCGACAAAGCTTTAGACAGATCACTCAAGCGCGACATACGCGCTAAGCCAGATTCACTTTTATGCCTGGGCGCTTTGACTAGAGTTAATAATTATAAAAGGCGATGGCTAAAGAATCTTGCTGTTACTTATCTTCAGAACGCCTGTTTTTCCGAAATAGTGGTAAATTGAAGAGCGGTTGCCCAAGCTGAGGTTCATGTCCAGGACACCCTTGTGCGAACCGCCCTAACTTTTCGCAGCAGAAAGCAAGCAGCACCGCAGCAAAAGTTAGTTTGCGTGTTGGTTGTTAAGGCCATCTGCGGCCAACAACGGTAGCCAGTAGTTAGAAAAAAAACCAACCCGCCTAGCAGATTACTATTAAAAAGTCTTCGTAAAGACGCAATTTTTAACTATACTTTTAGATCTGCATTAAGGTTCTTTCCAAGCAGGTGTGTGTGGTGTATAAGAGTTTACTACATAGATACTATAATAATTTTGATACTCCTTTCATTAAATTTTACTGGTATTTTTAAATTGGCAAATATTCCTCAAATAAACATAAAATAAAAAAAACGTCCCAGCAGCAACTAAGTACTCTACGAGAAACTTCTGTTATCGAAGAATTATGGCAACACAATGCGCTTATTAGAACACTGACAAAACTTTTAATTCAACATCCTTCAATATCCAACAGAATTCGTTACATCGTCATAAAAGAAATTTAAAAAGAAACTGACCCCATATTAGATCCGCCATTTCTAATTTTTTTTCTTAAAAAACCAACAGAACTTGTTAACACAATGCTACGTCACAGTGCTGAGCGGGAAATCCCTTTTGGACGTATTTTTATTGTTATTATGTATCATATATTATACCTAGTTTGTAACAATCGTAAATGTTGCAAAATAAAAAGGTTTTCTTCTTCTAGAGTAATATAGAAATCATTTTTTTTATGGATTGACACTATTGTTTTGGATCCTTCATTAAAAACGAAAAAAAAAACTGATAAATGATGAAGTGTTGACCCCTGTATAATTAGTTCTAGTGGTCCAGGAACATTACAGCTCAGTGAAGTTCGGAATCGGATGGAAAAGAAAATCGTAGATCTTCCACTAGTTTAAGTCCTCGAGAGCCGAAGAAGCTTGATGAAAGACGTATGAAAGAGATAGCGAAGTACAAGAGACGGTTGCGGAAAGAGATTAAATTGAAGAAACACTGTGATAGTACGTCCTCTGAAGGAGAAAATCTTAAAACTAAAGAGACTCACACGTCTATTCCAATATTGCAAGCGGCTAGATTTGACCGATTTCGAGCAATTGGATGTTACAGAAATCAAACTTTTTTTTTTGAAATACTATATGTATTTAAAAAAAAAAGTTTTTACAGAAAATTTAGTTTTATTGTTACTTCTTGAAATCATTTTCAAGTATTAAGGATTTATCGATCCTTATGTAGAGAGAGATCTGATGCATTTAAAAATGAAGGCTACGACTGAGTCAAAAATAACCAATGCTAATCTGCCAGTTATACTTGTACAAATTATTATTATATATAATTTTGAGTGAAGTTATAATAAGGTTATATATGTTATAATTATTTGGATTCGGCACCCTCAAAAACCCAACAGGTCTTGGTTTCATCGAAATCAGTAACTTTATCAGAATAATATGGTCAAAACAATGATTTACTGATAAAAAATTAAGCGCTTGTTTAATATTTCTGACCATCAGTCAGTCGGTCTATTACTTCTCATGTTAAGAACGCTTGGACAAAATCACACACACATTTTGTGTTTTTATTGGTTTTTAATCGTTGATTACTGTTTAACTATTGCAATTACTGATATAAATTATACATGCATTTAAAGATTAGTCTTTACTTCAGACGCTAAGCAGAATAACACTTAGCCATCCCTAAAAAAGCTCACGTACACACACCCACACATGACCATAAAATAGACTAAAACAAACACAATTTTTCGGACTCTTGTAACTTTCCACCTCAAAAAGAAGTAAATAAAATAAAAGTAAAGGATTACTTGTTTCAGGAGGAAGCTAAGCCGAGAAAAGTGCAACTTTAAAAAAATAGAAGCAAACTGCGATGATAAAGACCTACCAGTCAACGAGGAATCACAGCGCAAACTAAACATCGTCTACTCCATTAAAATACCTGGAGAAAGTTATAAAACGGCCGAATTCAGTAAACCTCCTACAAATCATACGTTCCCAATAACAGATATCGGAAATAATATGTACTTAAAAGTTATGCTCGAAAGTTTACCGCGTACCGAAGATATTCCTACAGTCAAATGTACCTGTCCACCCAAAAGACGACTCAGCAAGGATAACCCAGTCAACGTCTATGAAGAGTTGACGGGTAAACTCAATGATCTCACTTTAGGACCTAAAGGTCCGAAATTCTCACCCGATTTGAGTGCTATAAATTCCAATATAGGGTCCACTAGTCGTCGACTGTCCATAGTTTCTAATACAGGCTCCACAGAATATCTCTACTCAGCTGCTCCAGAGAAAAAAGAAGAAGTCAATCTGCTTGATGATAGAATGCACACCCCTTGTAGTGAAAACGGAAAACACAAATGTAATTGCGATGATGAATCGGATGGAAAAGAAAATCGTAGATCTTCCACTAGTTTAAGTCCTCAAGAGCCGAAGAAGCTTGATGAAAGACGTATGAAAGAGATAGCGAAGTACAAGAGACGGTTGCGGAAAGAGATTAAATTGAAAAAACACTGTGATAGTACGTCCTCTGAAGGAGAAAATCTTAAAACTAAAGAGACTCACACGTCTATTCCAATATTGCAAGCGGCTAGATTTGACCGATTTCGAGCAATTGGATGTTACAGAAATCAAACTTATTTGACTCTACCAGCAAGTAGAATGGAATGTAGATCACCTTTTATAGATACAGTTACTTCTATACCAATCGAAATCAAAAAGACTAATTCTGTTTGCACACAGACTGATGATTTTGCTTGTCAATGTGGAATTCCTTTACAAACGAAATGTGAGAAATGTCTCGATAGAGGTATGGTCAGATCACCGGCGAATTACAATTTGGCTTCACTGGAGCGTTCAGAAGCTTTAGTTGACGAAAACGGTGTGAGAAGAAAATGTGAAGATGATGAAAAAGTGTTTAAAAAGCATAAATGTGATAATTCTAGTGTTAATATAAAGTGTGATATAAGTAGTTTTAATGATAGTTTTAGCAATAAAGATGTGAATGTAAGGAAACGTCCAGAGGATGATACGTCTTTGATTAAAAGACCTAAACTGAGACGCATGTTTCCAATAATGGATCGAATTGAAAAAATTGTATCGGATAGATTTGCCCAAAAAGATATTCCAGATAAAGATATTGAAGTATTGCATCTGAAAAATGATGACACAGTCTTTTCCAGACCAAATCCGGAGAAAAGGCAAAAGACTTACTCGATCGGTGATGATGATTATGTTCTTTACGAGAAATGTGACTATGGGACGTTTGACAAATGTGAATTAGAATCTCCAAGCGAAGTGGATCATAATGGCTTTAAATTCCCCGATCTCAGTAAGGAGAATCAGGACAACGAGGTGCCGTCGCCGACAGAAATGGACAAGTTCCGTTGGAGATTCGATTCGGCGACTTCGATGGTTTTCCACAGCAAGACTGGTTTGCCTTTAACTTCTAGTCCAGCGCCGCTCAGGAGAGGAAACAATTGTTTTGATTTTGACGACTCCATTAATGGCGTGACTGGTATTAAGAGGTAAGGATTTTATTTTCCATAATCTAAGCTTGTAAAGTACTTACGTTTTGTCACACTCAAACCAAAGTTAAAGCATTTTTATTTATAAGTGTTATCATATGGACAGACATGTGTCAAAAAATTTCTCTCCAGGCAACCTATTATATTAAAATAACTCACTACTGTCTTACTCTTAAAGTACATAGACCGGAAATACAATGTTTATATGTGCTCAAAGTTACGAACGTTGTGTTGCAGTGCGCTGTTTTACCCGATCTCACCGGTGTCCGCGACGCCAGCGTCCCCTGCGTCCCCCGCATCGCCTCCCCCCGCCCCTGTGCGCCGATCTCCACCGCCGCTCCGCCGGGATACCGCAACACCCAAGCTCAGGATTGGACCCAGCACATGCTTACTTGGTGAGAGACATAGTCTTTACACAGCCTAACTAAATATGATTGTGTAGCAACGTATTAAACGCACTCATTGTCATCAATACAACATGCGCGGTCTGGTAAGAAAACTTTCAAAATAGATTAAGCGTAATTTTCGGATTGCTGTATATTGTATATCGCGAACGCTTAAGTTGTGGAATGAGCTCCCTGCCAAGGTTTTCTGCAAGGACTAAAGTATGGAGTTCTTCAAGAAAGAAGTTATTAGATTTCTGAAGGGTCGGCAACGCGCAAGTGATACCCCTGGTGTTGCAAGCGTCCATAGGCTACGGTGACCGCTTACCATCAGGACCTTAGCGGTATAAAAAAAAAATTGTCATTTAGTTATTTTATAAAATTTGTCATAATAGTTTTTATCAAAACATAGCTAAAAAAACGAAAGATGCTGTGAAACGAAAATCCTTTTGCTATAATATATTACGTATTAAATTAATGTGAAAGATTAAAACCTTACATAACACGCCACGGAAGTTTTTGCGTGGGATAAACCCTACTGTGAGTGAGAAAAACAATATAGCTTTTGTCGCGTGCAAACATATGTATGTGGGGCGTAACCTCCTCTAGTAGCACTACTAGAAGAACGTCAAAAATGTCAAGCACGGAATGTTATGTCAAAATAAAATAAAACCCACAGTACATCCATGCTGTGACGTTCATGATCCTAGCTCTCATTAATAATCTCTTGGTAAGAATCTCGTTCTAATAAACAAATTGTAGACATCATCACTGTCCATTTTTTACTCGACTACGGCAAAGAAGGGTTATGATTTTAGCAGTCTATTCTATGTATGTATGTTTGTAGTTATGTATGTTCCACCGTAATGACGTAAGAGGCAGTACAACGTGACAGAAAACTTGAATAAAAACAAGGATGAACCGATATATCACTGAGTGCGTGGGTAGTGCACTTACTGATTTTTTTATTGAAATACATGTAATAAATTAATAGCTTATTATACACTAGCTTTGCCAGTGGCTTCGCCCGCCCTAAATTTGGTTATCGGCGTAGGATTCTTACGGCAACACCTGAATTATAGAAAAAACCTACTTACACTCTCTCTCCATCTCTCTCTCTACCTCTTTCTCTTTCTCAAAAATAATAAATAATTAACTACTAAAATCTAATTAACTAATGGACTAACCTCGCCAGCATCATAAAAACTTTGAACCCCCTTTGAGAGTGTGAGGTTTGGAAAATCGTTTCTTAACGCACGCCTACATCATAATAGCTATGTGTGTGCTAAATTTCAGCTCGATCCGTCAAGTGGTTGGAGCTGTGCGTTGATAGATCAGTCAGTCAGTCAGTCAGTAATAGTTACTTTGGGCTAACGCTAACTTTAACCCGCGACTTTGTTTACGTAGAAGGTGAAAATAAATATGTCCTAAGATATGCATTCAAATCATGTGATGTAAAGGGCAATTTCGTTTTAAATTAAATACTTGTGATGAATAACGTATTTATTTGGATAAGGATTTATATCCTGTTTATAAAAACACCGTCGCAAATAATGCATTGTTTTAGAACAAATTTATTTATCATAAAAAAGGTTATAGTGAGACAAACTTAGAAGATAGACATATGCTGTCGCGAACTTTTTTTATAACTTTTAAAGGGAAACAATTCTGTCATACATGATTTTTGCAAAACTTTAACCGTTTACGCAGCGCACGCAGTGGAAGCTCTCAAAAGGAGAAAAAACCCTAATTATGATACATTCTTTATTACCAGTAGTTCCTAAGATTATCGCGTTTAAGCAAACAAACTCTTCAGCTTTATCCTCGTATATAATATGAGTATAGAAGAGGATTTGCTTCAGTTTTTGTGTGAGTTTAACCTTTTTTGAATAAAATCGAATTGTGTTGTCAAACATGTGTCAAAATAAAATGTAATTTAAATCAAAAGCACTAAGGAGTATTGATATCAACTTCGAAGCATATGACCGCCAAAATAACTTTTTACCCCTTTTTAACCCCGTTTGGGGATAAATTTCAATAAAATACGAAACACGTCATACTCCAATTCTGTTAAAAAAGGTTTATGCAAAATTTGAAGGAGATTGGACCAAGCAATCACGTTGTCCCAAACAAACTTTTTCCCCCTTTTTCACCCCCTTGGAGGTAGAATTTCGGAAAATCCTTTCTTATCGGATGCCTACGTCATACAAAGAACACACCTACCAAGTTTCAGGACTTTACGATGAGCGGTTTAGGCTGTGCGTTGATCCATCAGTCATTCAGGACAAAGCATTTTATATGCATAGATTATTGTTATCAAAAAATGCTTTTTCTCAGGGTTAAAGCCCTATCACGGCTGTGGACTTAGAACTTTATAGATTTCTTTGCCAAGACTTTTAAAAAAACAATGAAAAAAGGTCAGTTTAGGATTTTTTTTATCGAACAAAAGTTCATTAATCGCATTTATATGTTTTTAGGGTTTGATCCATATTCCGAAGAACGCAGTCAATACATTTAAGTCGGATCTGCTCTGTGGATCCGGAGAAACATTTGCAAAAAAAATTAAAAGAAGGTAGTATAGCTTCTTAACGACTGAACCGATTTTGAGCTTTGTGACGCCTTGTTAAATCTAACATGGCGTATATAAGTTGCGTGATGATACACGCCGTGTTGTCCTTGATATAATTTGGAAAGTCGCGTTTAAGTTTTTAAACTTCCACTTGTTGTTTAAAAAAGCTTGGCATATCTGTAAATTACATTTGTGTTCTTAGTCAGTATATCTTATTTTATTTCAGGAAGTTTTGAGGAGTCGGCCTTAAAAGGTCGGCTGGAGCCAGTGGCCACAGTGCATGGCTTCACGGCAGAACTGGGGGCTTCGGGGGCTTTCTGTCCCCCCCACAAGCGTCTTCCTGTGACTGTGTTCTTTTACGCTCCCGGCGGAACAAACGCGCCATACATGGTGAGGGGATTAGCTTAGGTATATATTTAAATGTCATTATTATGTTTATAAACTAGCTTATAATTTCTACTTTACCATGAAAATGGATTTAGGTCATCCTCCTTATAGACTTGGCTTAAAGACTGCTGTAATATGGCAACAGCCAAGACCGTCAGTTTTACGCGCCCTCTGAAGCACGGAGAATTTCCGAAAAAATGTGATGTGTCACTAGGTTATCCATCCGGGTACTGACTACGTGCGACGTTGGCTAACTTCGTGGGTAACTTCGCTTGTCGTTTCCGATAGACGAATGTGACTGGGCTACTAGCTCCAGGTGCTACGCTGCCTCACTAGCTTATCAGTCCAAATATTGAACGTCAGACCCACAATGTTTGTTCTATATTGTGATCTCCACTTTAAAACTTTTGTAACTTATTTTTCGTTCCGGCTTCGTGGTCTTATATGTAAATCTCAGCTTTTAAGTTAATTAAACAATTTCTTGGGCTTCTAAAACAGAAAATATTTTTTTTATCCTATGGAAAGATTCCTTTTTTGCCAGCCTTATGCATTCTGTTAGGGCACGACCTACCCTCAAGATCGCATCATGCGGGGCCAGTGCGGATTCTGGACTTTACATACGTCTATTTGACGTATACAGGATTATATTTCCTGCACCTAAAAAAGCCTCTACCAACGTAATGGGATATAACACAAAAAAATTGCAACAATTTTTAAAAGGTATAAGCAGCTAGACCGAAAAATAAAGGCCTATGTTTACAAAAGTTAAATTACAAATTTGAAACAATTACAAGCAACTTTGTTTACAAAAGACTTTGGCTCGGAACCATTGGCCTAACTGTTTCGTCTGTGATTTTGAATTATGGGTTTTTTTTCATTGCCATTTGCCATATTAAGCTTTTTAATTTTGTTAATCAATAATTGTAATCAAACAGGGCCACATAAACCTCGGGGCAGGTGGTTACCGCGTGGCTCGCTCGGGGACCATCCAAGTGTCTCTCTTCAACCCTCATGGAACCCTGGTCAAGATGTTTGTTGTCCTGTATGACCTGACCTGCATGCCGGCAATGGCCCGCACGTTCCTGCGACAAAGGACGCTGTACATGCCGGCCGGGGCGGATCCGCCTATGCCGCATCACATGCACAAGTGGCTTCGGTATCTCATACATTTACGGTGAGATATCCTCCTGTTATGATAATGTAATTTTTTTTAAGAGTTCTGAATTTTGACTACCTTTATTTATTTAGATATAACCCTTAACAATGGCTTTAACTCACAGTCACTCATACAAACTTAGTATACCTATAATTTCGTGTCGGAAAATTATATTTTAAATTAATTTTTTTTAAATTACAGTCTTCTCTTTTTTAAATTAAAATCTATCTCTATCTAGCCTTATTTGGCTTTATTTCATATAACCTCATTATTACCATAATTTTACCTTATTTGGATCAACCAGTGATCTAAGCCGCCATTTCTTTATAAAATAATGGACCCTAAATATTTTTGTTTTATAAATTTTTACAATAGATCTTTGACAGATAACATGAAGATATTCGAAATGATTCCAAATATTTGCAAATCAACGTTTGTAATGAAATGCTGAATTGCAAAAACTTTAAATTACTATTCAATATCTATGCAAAATTAAGACATACAAACATAATTTTTCATTATATTTACAAAATTTTCAAAAATCTTCATACAGCTTCACAGTCCTCTTAATGTGCATAATAGATTTATCGTCATTATCAATGGAATAAGATTGCTGTAATGATCTTCAATCTTCCATATGTTGCCATCGTCAGGTAATCGGTCTATTATTCTAGGGGGTCATCTGTTGTTGCACTCTCTAATCCAAAATTGCCGCAGCAGTTATAGGTCTTGCGACATAATTGACGTACCCAGTGTCACTAATGTCCCTGAACTATCTCACATATTATTTGTTTTTGTCAAATACACACATCGTTGCAAATAGACACACTATGGCTATGCAGTCCAGCAAATGACCACAAAATTACGTATTAAGTTGTAGTTAAACATCTGGACCTGTTGTTAAAATTTTACAGTGACACCAGAAATTTGTTTACTTTCGTAAACTGTAGATTTCTGCTTGCTCTTATGTTTTCTTGGCTTCTAATTGTGATTTTTAGGCAAATATGCATCAAACAGATAACACTCAAAGCTCAAAAATTTCATTTGCAACTGATATTTGCATTAGCAGATAAATCTATTAAAAAAAAGTAAAACCCTGCTATAGGCCGTGGTAAACTGTAGCTGAGTTGGTTTTAGTTGGTTTTTTAGATAAAAGCAAATGGACCATGGTTATGACGTCATTTGGTTAACTGTAATCGAAATAGTCGTTTGTTTATGCAAAGTGGACCACTGCCTATATATACGTTTTTGTTTCAGATTTATGACATCGAAATCCGGTAAACTCTACCTTCATACGGATATACGTATAATAGTGTCTAGAAAAGCTGATTTGGACACCGCCACGGCACATTCCGCCATATTTAGACCGATTCCGACCAATCAGAACAAAGATCATTCGACCAATAAGAACGAAGTTCCGAACCCACCGACCACTCAGAAGGATTATTCCACTAATGACGAAACTGGAATTGATCTCAAACGCACGCCGAATAGAGTTTTTGGCGGTTGTAGTAAATTTGACACGGAAATATGTCGTAATATCGGTTATGAGAGTCAAAATGGCGTCTCTTACGAATTGAGAAGTTTTACTTACGCCCCCGAAAACCCTAAGTATTCTCCCCGATAGTGTTGGGCTAGATTGAGGAATGGTTTAATGTATTTGTTTTTTAGTGCCTGTGTACCTATAAATGATTGTTTGTGTTAAAAATATGTATGTATTAATGAAAAAGAATATATTTTTTGGTTTTATATAAAACTTCTTTGTGTTTGTTTCTTTCCCTTTTTTAATTATTGGGCAACACGCAGCTCAATAGACGTTTCGTGGTGTTAATAAGAATCACAAAGCTAAAACTCAGCAGTGTTACTTGTATAAAGGCAATAAGTATTTTTATCCTTGATGTAAAAAGATGTTTGTTATATAAGTCAGTCCATCAACATCAATAATTCGTTGGCCAATGTTTTTTAGTGTTCCGTACCCAGGGGGTGCCAACGGAGCCCTGTTACTAAGCCTAAGCTGTCTGTCTGTTTGTCTGTCTGTCTGTCTGTCTGTCTGTCTGTACAACCATGAAAAGGCTCGTATCTTTTAGACCTAAATATTCAGAAGCCTGAAATTAGAATATGTGTTATACTAGGGGATTGTCTAACAAATAATAAAAAGTTAAAATTTAACGGGGTCCCCATACAAGAAACACATTTTCGTTGTTATTGCTTTATCGTAAAAGAAGTTATACATACAAACTTCAATCTTGCAGTGAAAAATAGTGTAATCTTTAAAGTGTGACAATAAATAATAAAAAACGGCCAAGTGTGAGACGGTCCGAAATCATTATCATTTTAAATTACTGGTACTACGATTAAGAGAAGCAGTAACACATTTGTTTGGGCAGTCCTGATACAAGATACACATTTTCAATACATACAATACATACAATACAATACATACAAACTTCAATCTTGCAGTGAAAAATAGTGTGAACTCTAAAGTATAACAACAAATAATAAAAACCGGCCAAGTGTGAGACGGGCCCCAGCCTTACTGGCCGGTTTTAAATACTTAGCCGTTTAAATAGTTTATAATTTATTATTTTCAAATAAATAATAAAGCAATTTTTGGTAAGTACCTACTTATTCTAATTTTTTATTTTTTGCTCCACTCTTATTCAAAATATGACTACGCCCAGTATCGATCTGTATTTGAAAACAGTGTGTTAGATGCAATGTTTCAGTGATGTGCTCACTACCTGTAACGCATGAAAGTAGTTGGTGAAAATAGACTGTCTTCTATATTAAAATGTAGGTGTGTGTGTGTGGGTGGGTGTGTTGTGTACCCAGCCACTTCTGACACTATGTAAATGAAACAAAAAAATAAATGAAATTTGTTCAAAATGTAATTTAATAAAATTCAAACTTCATTCAATATAAATACACATGCACGCTATGGCCGCAACTTACGTCTAAAACAAAACCACTTACTTACTAAGTTAACTTAATCTTAGGTTTAAACAATAAATAACTTAAAAATATATATATATCTATTCTAACCTTTTTCACTGTCTTCAGGATGTAGGTTTAGAAATATCGATATCGATACAATGGGCTTATATTTAAATTTGGATAAAAAGTCTTTGAGAATTTGTTTAGAAAGTTTTTTAATTCTTAAAGTTCATTATATTTTTGACTTAATTGCTTGCGCTTTATACAAAACCACTTATTTTGAAAATTTTCAAAACTTTTAGGAATAAATATCTTAGTTTACAGTGCTCAATTAAAAAAAACACTCTGTTCCTCCTTATGGTTGGCTAGTAGAAAATGCTGTATGACGGTAAGCCCGCTATTGTGCAACAATGTTTTTGTACAAAAAGAATATAAAACTAAATAATATTGTTATTTTTTAAAAAATAAAATGGACTCAAATAATAAAAAAACTTTTTACGATTTCGGGAAACTACAGACAGATATTCGGCTTGAGACCATGTGTACACAGTTTACAGTGTTTGATCTGATATTGTCAAAAGCAAGTGAGGTACTCGTTTGCACGAGTGTGTAGCACGCTGCGAGGCGCCACGAATCCTATAGTTACTCTAAAGGATCCCCTTTAAAATGTATTGAAGATGTAAATAAAATCAATTTTTCGTACCTACCTTCCGTATTTAAAAAGAAACTTAAAAATAAAAAGAAATTGAGTCGCAATTCAGTTTGCAAAATAGTTGCTTCTTATTTCACTTTATTAAAGATACAAATCAATAAAAAAGGTTCTATTTTTGAAAATGACAAGGGCGTCCACTCAACGGTGAAGTCAGTAAAATATTTTTAAAATCATGAATTTTAGTGAACCAAAAATTTTATTTTATATTTATATATTTTTTAAATAACATTTTAAATGTCTAAATCTGTCTGACGTTCTCAAAAAATATATAATCAGAAAAATGACGTCAAAAAATCAGCCTTAGCAACTACGCTCTAAGGAAAGAAAGACTCGGCGCGACTCTGTCTTGTCCTCTGTACGGTGAATTGTTGACATCTATTTCTAGCTCTGCGTCAGTCTCCTGTAATGAAATCAGTTGACAAGTAAGAAATATGGACTAAATTTTACCACTTATTACTTACTCGAAAGCGACTTATAGGACATATATGTATGAATACACCTTAGTCCAAATACAGTCAAAGTTCCTTATTCGCGTTTTTAGTATTCGCAGATCAAAAGAACAAGGAACATATGCCTTATTCCCTTGTATAGGATTACAAATAACCATTCCGTATGCACGGTATTTCCATATTTGCGGCATATTTTATGGAACGTTTCCCTCGCAAAAAAAGACTCGCCAACTGACAAGGACTAAAGTGGTAGTAGGGATATAAGGCTGTCCCAACATTATGATGTACCGTGTGTCTCCATCCACTGGTTACCACTTAGGGAATAAACGTAAAGACACACATACATAATTATACACTGAACGTCGAGATAAATATGGGAAATTCCTGTAAATAATTAGAATTGAGAAATGTTACTTTAAAAATTATAACTTTAATGATTTATTTCATTTATAAAAGTGACAAGATGTTGACGAAAACTTAGTTGTACTTAGGTAGGTATCTTTCTTTTTGCGACTTGTACACATTTTAAAGATATACATATAACGACTCGAAATCGCATGAATATTGTAATAAATATTTGTTATTCACATACCATAATAACATAATAAGTATAAATTCTTGTTTTCCGACGTATCGAACGACTTACACCGATCGTGGTCACGGCTTGTCAACTAGCTAGCGTTGTCTCACGGAAGCGGAGTATTAAGTGCCTTACTTGGCCTTAAAATTTTTTGAATGTTTCTAACGTCTAAACTATCCGCATTCCTACCCACAAAGTTGGTCGAAACGTCGGGAAACAAAAATGGTGCCAAAACGAGGCGATTTTGAATCGTTACATGTGTCGCAGCCATCTAGTTAAATTAGCCAGCTAATTGGACGCCAAGACCGTTCATTAAACGCCGGCATCCAATTAGATGCCTATGCCGATAGTTAATTAAACTAGAATCACTCAACGTTTAACAACTTGGCGTATTGAAAGGCAGCCCTTCAAAGATGACTGACTAAGACATGTCGCAGCCTAGGCAGATCGTTAAGTATAGAAAAGAAATCACACTGTAGAAGTAATGTTTGTTGGGTTAGGTTCAGTTTCTTCTTTGTAAACGTAGATGCGGAACGAGCGAAGCCAAGATTAATATAATAATCTGTTCAATTATATGATAATTTCTTTTCCATACTTAACGAATCTAAACGCTACAATGGTTTGTGTTGCGTAAATAACTACCTATTAAGTTTTAAGGTTAAGTTCAAATTTTAAAACATTACAAATTCATTAATATCCATTTTAATTAAATGACTACACGACAATGAGGCGTCTGGTTAAACGTTGCGCTCAATGACTTGGCTAGTTGTTCGTCAGCAATTTAATTGGATGCCGGCGTTTAATAAACGGCCCAGGCGTCCAATTAGCTGGCTAATTTAACTAGATGGCTGCGATATATATATATATCATAGTAGTAGGTACCCTAAGCTAAATCAACTTTAAAGTTAATGTTTGAATGTAAATAAGGCACAAGTTTTAAGCTGTTTTGTGTTTTTTAACCAATAATAACTTTACTAGGTATAGTAAGTTCAAGCAACACATGATTTATTGTTAAATAAGCTAGAAGTAGTTTTAAGTTGGGTGTTACTGTAGTTATAAGTTTTTACTTAATCTAATAGTGTAAGTTAGAATATTTTAGCGGAAACTAAAAGTAATATAAAGAAACTCTACTGTATAAAGCTAGATATAAGGTAACCTAATTGGCGCCACTACATTTTTTTTATATCTTAATTTAATACAAAACTAATTTCAAAGAAGTGCCCAGTTGCAAATTGTTAATGATTTTTCTTAAAAGGTGCGCCAGTTAGGTTATTTAAGCGTCCTAAAGCCTGAAGTTTGTTAGTGCAAAGAAAGCTTTAAGATTCGTGTGCGTATGATGATACCTCTGGCGGGTCCATGGAGCGCGACCAGGGTCCCCAGCCGGGTTCATCTTCGTTTTCATAGTGGTGCTGGTGTTGTGCGTGCTCGTAGTAGATCACCTGACGTCAACAAAATAACGTATATAAGAGTTTTTGCGAGGTCTGCTTAAAATTGGGATCTGTTATAAGTTGGGGTCTGCTAAGTTAATGGGCAACGAGACAAACGAAATTTTTAAGTAGCCCAATGACCGCTGACGTGGGTAATGGCTGCTGTTATACACCAACGGCCGTAATAATGATAATGATGACTTGTGATTAAGAGCCAGTTGTACCTAAACTACAATATTCTTGTATAGGATTTTTTTTGGTTTTGCGCTGAAGATTTGACTAAATTTAATAATCATGTTCTAAGAAATCAAATAAATTGATCCACAATACCAGTCTAGGTGCATTTAAAAAAAAAAAACAAAAAAAAATGTTTATGTTTATCTGCTGCAATAATATATTACCTATATACTCATAATCACAAAAGGTGCGTTTTAAAAACTATTTAAAATATAATGCACTACTCGAGGTATTTTTTTTGTAATTACGTTTAAACTTTTTATTTAAAATTCTGTATAGCTTTTACACAAAAAATGAGTAACCGCAAAGTGAGCATATTAGGTATATGGATGAATATAATCTATAACTGTACCAAATTCCAAGATTATACCTATAATATAGGTTTTTAATAAATGCCTGTGACAGACCAACAGACAACTGATTGATCTTATAAGAGTTTCGTTTTTACCTGTTAACGTCTACCTTAAAACCGATTAAAGAGTTTACAAATGTAGGTATGTAGGTACCAGGAATGCAGCAAGCGGATACAGGTTGTGCAAAGCGAGAGAAAGCGCAATGCTCACTGAGCATGAGCATGCATGACCACAACCACGGGTGTGACACCTTGGTCTTGGGTGACCGTACTGTTGAATAGCGAAGTTTCGGTACGTCAGATACCTCTGACCTTTTTTTACATCACTTATTTATGTGGACCACTTTTTGAATTGTTTTGGAATTACGAGGCAATTTTCCCCGTGGCTCTTCATAGCCTCAATTTTATTGAAAACATCTTTATTAAACAGTATATTCTACCGATAACTAAACAACATATTTTAATAATACCCATAATTAGTAACTTTAAAAAAAAACCCTTACACAAACAAAATATTTTTTGTTTAATTTAAAGTCCGACAAACAAGGGAGAAGTAGTCTAAGCTGCCTGCATTCAGCGACTCACCGTAGACCTTGTTAAGTCCAGATTAGGTGATCGGTGGCTGTTCCACACTGCGTTAACTGGTTGTGTGTGCCCTTTGCCACTTCACCTGAGTAATTCTCCGGGCTATTAGATCTTATTTATTACGCTGCTATTATGAGGCCAGTATTTGTAGACCAGCAGCGCAATTGTCTTATTTCAATACTAATATTTTTAAATCCATCAGCAGTACCTACCATTGCCACGCGTGTTGGTAGTTAAACAATGGTAAACAACATTAACGCGACCGGCAATAGCCAGCCAAGACAATTGCCTAGTGGGCTTAGTTCCGTAATTCATCATAGTTCAAATCGCAACTATAGGTCACAAAATTAAATAAAAAAAAAACAATTATCATGAAAAAGTAAAAAATAATCCCTAAAATCAGACAGAACACAAAGCTACAAGTATTTATCTTTATGGGTAAATGTGATATGAACTTATATCTGAATATGGTTACCATTTTTCTGTAGTATGTAGTATGTTTTCAAAGTGCGATTATAATCTTATCACATATAGGACTCACTTTGACAAAAATAAAAAACGTTCAGTTTTTGTAACAAATATGAAAATTTATGCCAGAACTAAATTGAGCTGTTCACTTTAAATTCATTCTAATTTTCTTTATAGAACTTCCGAAAGAACTTTGATCAGTTACAAAATCGACTTTCCTGTAAGACGGCCGGCTAGTGGCAGATCAAATTTTTATTTGCAATAGTTCTATTAATTCAATTAATCAATATTAATAGTTTTCATAGTTTTTCAAGAGACTGAATGTTTTTTATTTTTGTCAAAACTACTCCCATATGTGATAAGTTTTTCGCCACAATGAGTAATCGACTTTTTAAAACATTGACTACAAAGAAATGGTAACCGTATTCAGATATTACTACTAAAATCAAATGTCAAAAAGCGAGACTGAAGCCTTAAAGTCGAATGGCAAAAATTTAAAGCAAAAATTATTTTTGGCCTTACTACCTTATATACTAACTTAATTACCTTGTAGTGTAGGCGGAGATTTTCCAAAAAAACTCGTTTAGTAAGCACCGCTACGATAAACAGAGACAACGAGGCAGGTACTTTGGTTTTGCAGTTAAACCGGAACAAACAAATAATTACACAAGCACCTAATGTGGAGGTAAGAGTTGCTTTCTTTAAACAGTGGACCGAATTTCTCGACTGCTTATCATGTGAACTAGTGATGTGGGTAGGTGTCTACGTGACTTGCACGATCGATATCGATTTCATTTTTTTTGAAATCTAGGTTATCGTAGTTAAGGTAAGGTAATCAGGTAAAGTTCTTAGTAATTGGGACGCTGGGACGGAAATCGCATTCACGGCGAATGACAAACAAAAAAACGAAACTACATTTTCTTAAGATTTTTCCATTGGAAACGCTTACTACTATTTAATGATTAACAGCGCCTCGCAGTTGGCTTCATACAAACAAATTGATTACTTATTTTAGACACTGACTAGACTAATCAAACAATACGAAATTTTGAAAACCTGATTTAGGAAAATATCTGTGTGCCATTTTTCTTTTTAATTGAATAGGTTGTACAGGATTCTAGTTTTTTAAACAAATATAGACTCAAATAAGATTTCAAGGCAATAAATATATTTTTTAAGGATTCTGGAAAACCACAGACATAGGTATTTGACTTAGGATCATGACTACGAAATTTAACGGTGTTTGATAAATAAATGTCAAAAACTAATAAGAATTTCGTTTGTATGAAGACTGCTGCGAGGCCCCACGAATCGTATATATACACTTAAAAGAAATTACAGAATCTGTTGCAGTTTTTTTTCTTTAACAAGTGGTAAAAGACAGAGGGAAGTGGAGAAGAGCTATTAAAGGTGTGCATACATACGACCCTCGGCAATAAGGGGCCGACAAAGGTGGATGTGATGAAATGACAGTATTTCTTAATTTTCTTTCGTCATTTTAGTGGAATTTCAATTTATTCTTAGGGTTTCGTTCAAGGGGAAAATCCTTACACTTATAGGATCACTTTCCTGGCTGTCGATCTGTCAAGAGCCCTTTTCTCAAGAACGCGTGGAGGTATCAAGTTGAAATTAATTTTCATTCAAATATACCTACGACCATTCGGTCACTCGTAATTAAATAAAACCAATTAGGTCCATTGACCTTGAACCACGAAATATGGCAAGAAGCAGCAAAAGTAAAGGAACAAATCTAACATCAATTAAAGAAACAAGTCATTCTTGTTTATAACTAACAGTTTACGTCCAAATTTCAAATGTCAGGATATTATTTATACTTTCACATATATTATATATATAACAATTTAGGTAAAGAGCCGAATTAAAGCTACTTCTCCTCGGTTGAAATCTAGTTCAGTTTCTCTACGAAGTGGCGAGGATAATTAATGCATACCTCAAGTAGCCGTGTCAAAAACATAAACGGCTGAAGTGCGAAGTGGCCTCGCGCACTGAGGGTTCCGTTCTTCATTTAAAAAGTGTTTGTGATTGCTGTAAAAGTTTTAAACTTATACTTAGTTCTATTATTCCGGTAAATGATAGATTAACCGTAAATTGTTTCAGATTTCTTTGTAAAATTTGGCTATAAATCGACCATGAATTGTTTACAATAGGTTATAAATGCATAAATAAAACACCGTATGTCTTTCTATTTACAATAACAACCAGATTTATTTTCACGTGTTCTGTGTTATTTTTAACTGAATTCAAAAAAGGAGAAGATTTAAAATTCGTCTGATTTTTTTTATATAGGTATGTTCCGCGATTACTCAAAGACGCCCGGACCATTTTTTATTTAAAAGGGTATACTTCAAAAGTTAAAATTAATTACCTTCTTATTTCCAAAAATGTGATCTGAATTACTGTTTAAAGTTGGTGTCTATGTACCTTATAGATTATAGCACACATCACTTGCATGACACCAACTTCAAATTGTAATTCAGATCAGATTTTTGGAAATAAGTAATTATTTTTACCTTTAAAGTGCATCTTTTTGAAGTCGGTTGTTTGTTAAAACGTTTTTATCCTAAAATTTTGTTTACATGACGCTTTTCAGGTAATTACTTTGTATCAGACGCAATGTTGTTGTTGTTACGCAGAACTTAAGTGGTTGGGAAAAATTATGATGTGAATTGTATTTTAGCCACTAGTTATACCCTTATGGGGAATGACACCGTGAAAATATACAGGTACTTGGTAGGGACCCATACACACATGTCTACATGCACGCAAGCATCTGATTCTTTTCACGCCTAGTCAAAAGAGATACTAGAAAGAGCTGCTATAGTTGTGTCTAATGTGTACACATACGTAAAACGCTTAATGTGAATAAACTCTTAAAGATGCCGAAAAGTAGGTTCTACAACTGTACCAAGAATACAATACCAAAATCCGCGAAATTCGCAGTTTCCTAAAAACAAACATCCGTCACCGGCGGACAGACGGAGACACCGATGTCTTGCCCATACAGGTTACATTTTCATTAGGCACCGGCGGACAGACAGAAAAATGTAACCGTTATAGGTGAGACAGAGAGTCACAAGTCTCGGTCTCACCTATAAAGGTTACATTTTTACCATTTTGCTACGTAACTCTAAAAATAATTTCACATTAATACACACTTTTATCTGGATATTTAAATTCATCCGCCGAAGCTATAACTACTAGTATATCACGAATTTCACTTTCTCTTCGACGTTTGGGAGTCATAAAGATTACGGTTGTTTTTACGAACGGTAAAGATGTTGATACACAAAAGTATGCGGAACCTTAATTATCATGTGTTTACTCGTTTCACCTTCACACCTGGCAGAACGGAGTACCTAATTTATGTTATGAATTTTAAATAATCTGGTACAATTTGTTTAGTGACTTGTAAGAATTGGCTGCTGTGAAATCTGATGTAACGAGTAACGCTAAGTGTTTTAAATGTATGATATTATTGCTTTACACTTATTGCCACCTTAGTGTTTAATCTTCATCTCTTTTTATTACATACTAGATCACTATATATACCACGCGGTTTCCCCATTAAAAAAATTGTATCCCTTCACCAAGAATCAGGCTACCTTCAGACTTGACCTTCAGACTATATATATATATATATAGATACTTATTACCACATACATAGGTACAAACAAAGAAACTTTGAACTCTTTATAACACTAGTATAGAGATAAAGACTCGATTCTCGTGTAAAGGACGAACATGGTTAAAAAACTGTAAAAGTAGGTATGGAACCCTAAAAATGAACAAAGTTTTTAATCATTACGAATTGTAGGGATTGGCGATGTAATTAAACGCATTAATAATACCATCGTGCGTGATCTTCATTAAATTACAAACGAGAAGCCGCGCGGATAAAAAGAAAGTAATTTGAACTTGCTTACATCAAAATAATTATTCTTTCGCTTTGTTCATAATATATTAAGTCAAAATCTATCTACTCTATAGAATAATTCACTTGTTGAATAACTGCATTAGGTTAGTCCCAGGAAAAGCCGCAAAAGAGAGCTCATTGCACAAAGCGTTAGCAGGAGGATGCTCCCTTACAACCGTACTGCGGGTTACAATTTGTCATTTAATGCAAGCCAATTCGTCCCCTAGCGCATTAAATAACCGCTATAATACACTGAATTGGTGGGCGAGATGACAAGCACGCTTACGTCGCTAAAGTAAGAGTTGACGGCTATGGCGGCGCGTGACCTTAGGGCAATTGCTTAGAAATCACATGTCTTATCACAGCGAGCGCGCACCACGCTCTGAAGTTGGGTGCCGCCAACCGGCAACGTGATCGTAGGTATATGTACTCATACCAAAAGTTCGGAGTGCGAGGCGGTAGCCGTGGGCATCATTACAAACGATTCCACAACACGAAACCTGTTTTGGAAACAGTAGAACGAACACAGATTCACTTACCTTTTGCGGCTGTGCATTTTGTTTCTTAAGGTCAACCCAGAACCTCGCCAAATTGATGCCGAGACCGATAAGAGCGATTATGAAGAACTTGACCTGTCCAAAAATACTATATTTAAAAAAATGAATCAATTTGTGATAGTGATATATTATAACACACCTTTTACATAATTAACCGAAAGCTAGTATAGAATTATATAGCCTGTGACGGAGGCAAATAACGATCGCCTAATTTTAAACAAAGTTTCTGTCCTATTTTGGTATTATAGCACTTACAAATTTTGTTTTATAGTTTCTCTGTAATTGTAATCATTAGTGTTTTAAGCTTGGGTTCTATTACTGAAAAAAAAATATATATTGATTTAATCTGTATAAATAAAGGATCTTCGTTGTCAAATATTAGACTTAGAAACACCTTGAAAGTGTTTCTGATTTCACATTATTAATAGCAATAATACTACAACCCGATATAGTAGTATGCATTGCATTTTCTTTAAGGAAATCACTATAGGCTAGCCTTATTTGAATTAGGTGTCTGAGTAAAAAAAAGTACATATTTCTAAGAATATATTTTGTGGAAAGAATAAAAAGTACTTGCCTGTAATTTAAATGAAAGAATTTGCAACAGTGTACCAATTTTTGCCTTCAGTACAGCGCCCAATATTAGTAGCTTGAGGATAGCCTTCTTTTTCTTCTTTTTTTTCCCTCTTTGCTCTATAATCATTTATAGGAATCTCAATTAGGAAGAACATTTTGTTCCGTAAAGTTACTAATTATGTAGTCGATATAAGTTACAACAACATTGGATTTAATGACCCAAACGAAAGTCCTAATGACTAAATTTCATATTTATAATTCCCCTTTCCAATAAGCGTATCCTTTTAAACGACTATCAGCTTTTATAGTCTAATATTACCGGTGCTCTTGATGTCATTTTAATCGATTTCGAAAAAAAAGTAAGTAAACTTATACATATTTATGTACCATCGCCGTTAAATTAAGTCAATACTTACTTATTTAAATAACTGGGTAAAAAATTTGTAATTCTATTTTTTTTTAAAAAAGGAACATTGAACGAGTGGGAGATGATGAGAAATGTAATTTTGTTTCACTAATTTAGGGCCAAACAGATGACAACTGTTGCAAGGGCTTCGCTAAGAGCGTTTGCTGCTAACGTTTTGTTAACAAGTGTCTCATCAAAACGAGAACACCATGTAATACGTACGAAGCTGGAATTCAGCACCAATTAAGCTGAATTTAGCTATTTTTAGTTTCCCTGTGTGATTTCAAATCGATTTTGGCTAGTGGTTATCACAGTATTCCAAAAAATCCAATGTTTTTTTTACTTAAACTATCACATATAAAAGTTTTTTAACCCTCCCTTTCCCCTTCCGTAGTCTAATTACTCAATCAAATATCACCAAAAAAGTTGGCCTTTGACTAATTATCTCCTTAATTTAAATGAAGGAGGTAATAAATTTAAATTCACCATGCATTTCTAAATACACCATGCATTTCATTGTATACTAATAATTTTTTTACGTGTCATTTTAATAACATACATTATGCATATCACTACTGTAATATAATTCAATTCGAATTTACATTATAATATTTCTAAAAGTAGAGTCACCTGCACATAACAAGTAAAAAAAGTGGTTTTATTCATTGTGAGAGCAAAAGAAAGTAGTTTGTTCGATTGTGAGCTACTACCATAGTATAAAAAATAATACGTGGTCGTTTTATGCTACTCTGACAATCGTAGAAAAAAATAAGAATTTGAAAATGCAGAAATCTACTTAGCATGTGTAGTAGTGTAGTGATTTAGCAACTATTAGAATTTATTTATTTCCGCCGTAAAAAGCTTATTTAAAAACTGGGCAAGTGCGTGTCGTACTCGCGTTAAGTTAGGATTCCGTAGAAAAAGAATTATTGCGAATACCTAAAAAACATATTAACCTATTTAGAAACCTCAAGTGCATTTTTGAAGTCCTATTTGAACATTACTTTACAGATCTGGTATGCGAAAATAATATTTCGTTACTCAGTTTAATGTATTTCGAGCGATCCTTTAAAACATTTTTCCTCAATTTTAATATCAATTCCTAAAGGTGGTTGACAAAAGACATTACCATTAAAATCGAAAGCAAAGACGGCGGAATTATTAGGCTGTGCTAAAGGACGGACCGACACGATGAATTAATCAGGGTTCCATTTTACTACGGAACCTTAACAATGTGCAACATATAAATTATAACATCCAGAACGTTTAGTCTTGTTACTTGTCACTTTTAGGAAAAATGCCGGATAAAACTAACAGATGTTAAAAACAAAAACGTTTTTAAAATCGTTTGTAACTTCTACGTTTTTGAAATATACTTATTAAATAAATATCTCGTGGCTGTTAGCTACTATAGTAAGCTGCTATATGTGTCTTAATATAAGCAATTAAATAAAAAAACACTAAAAGAAGAGTTGCAATAATCTAAGTAGAGTAAAATAAGTCTTAAATTCTAAATAAAGAAATATTGTTTCTAAATGGAATACTAAACATGCAATATAATGGTAGAAACGTGCGTTAAAAATAATTAAATTCACCATTTTATTACCGATTTCGAAATTAAATCACTTTCCTGTAAATTGAAAAATTTAAATATAAGGTGAAAATAAACATGGAAGTCTGCAATCAATATGCAAAATTTCACTTAAGAAATTTTTACTCAAATTTTTTTATCAATAAATATAAAAGGTAGTTTTATATTTATGAAATATTTTAATTACAAAATGGTGCCGTGATCAGGGTAGAAAGAAAAAAACCATAACCAACCTGCTAAAGTGCTTTTGTCTGATATTCCATTTTCCTTACTGTCAGATTCTAAAGCATATTCTGCTAAATCATCTAAAGCCTTATGACCTAAAGACCAAATGTCTTCCATGTACCCTCTACCCCTTCTAATAGAAACTTTAGAAGTAGAATTTTCATTATCATCAGTATCAATATCAGAAGAAGAGTCTAAATTTCTAACTTCCTCATGCCCAATAACCCAAGATTGAAGTCTTCCCGATTCAAAAGCACGACCTTTTTCCGGCATTTTGTTTTTTTTGTGCATTTTCATGACTACAGGTTGTATAAGATGTATTTTTGGAGGTTTTTGCTTTTTCTTCTTCATTTTCTTGTGGCCCTCATTTGCAGCAGATATGGTAATGCTATCGATCCCGCCACCGCCATGTTTCTTACTTGATAGTGCTCTGTAACAGACACATGATTGTTTTACGAATATGCCATGTCTAAAAATACGTGTTAATGTTATGTTAATCCTATAATATTTAATATGTGTGTAAGTGGCTGTCTGATTATGCAAGAGAATTCTCAAATAATTTGATTTCAACGAATTTTGTAAAATTTAAATGTTTGGAATTTTGAAGATAGGCAAGTGACTAACATGTTTATTTCTTGAAGTAAATTTGGATGTTTTATTTTAGGCATCAGCATTACAAAAACATGTGCTTGTTACTTCATAAAGCTTTACTGTGTAATGAAAAATACACATTTGTTACCACGTTTTCGAAACTATATACTACTCCCATGATTTTTCACACACTCAAGTACAGCTGGCAGTGGGGTGGGGGGTGTACTACGCTTTAAAAATAATTTGCATTTTAAAGCTTCATATTTTGCAAATGCATCGCGGAATTCAAAAGTGGATTTTACACACCCTCAAATAAGACACCCCAAAAAGAGTAGACAAGAAAAAAATATTCATTCCCACTTTAGGGGAAGTTATCTGGTTTTTTTCTTTTGTCGGCCTGATTAATATGTATAGTCATGCCAAATTATAGCTTTCTAGTACAAATGGTCTCTGAGCAAGCCTCGGACAGACAGACGGATGAAGGGCCTAGCGAAACTATATGGGATTTGTTGTTGGCTACGGAACACTAAAAGTGGAGGGCGGAGTGTGTCGCAACCACATGAATTTGACACATATTAAAAAAGAAACCGGTTCAGGCTTAGCATACCATATTAAAGGCGTGCCGTTTCGACCGGTAGTGTACAAAGACATATTACACTATTGAAGCATACAAAGAGACACAGTTCCGCGTATGGTAGGCGCTAGCACGTAACCGTACGTTAAAAATCTCGATTTTCTCGGTTTTTTGTCGGTATAAAATTTAAATATTTATTTAAAACTATAAAATAAGCAAATTCACTCGGTCATATCAATATATATTTTATGAAATAAGAATTAAGAGAATATCACTCTTAGTTTTCCAAACAATTTGAATTAAAGCCCTACACAAAATACAAAAAAATAGAATAAAATAAATATTTAAGGGGGCTCCCATACAACAAACGTGATATTTTTGCTCGTTTTTGCTCGATATTGATAACGGCAACAGGTAGACGCTTAAAATATTCACATAATATTAGTTATATTATATTCACTCTAAAAATAAATAATTAAATTCAAATAAAACAAATATTTAGGGGAGCTCCCATACAACATACGTGATTTTTTTGCCGTTTTTTTAGAATATGGTATGGAAGCCTCCGACTCGCACTTGGCCGGTTTTTTTATTTAACCGTTTTAATAGCCAAATTATTATAAAATTCAGATCAGATAATGCAATGATAATGTTTTTATGATTGGTTGTTTTACCACAGAGCTTACACTATTTATAGTTTAAAGTTTGATGCATAAGTGGATTTTTGCAATATCAGGGTATTCACGCAAATCTTAACGCAGTCCACCATCACCTCGAGACTGCGCAGCCGACCATTCTCTTTCTAACGGAGACGCAGATATCCTGCCCGGCCGACACGTCATACCTTTATTATCCCGACTACAAACTCGAGCACAATTTTTTGGGTCGTGCCGGTGTATGTATGTTCGTCCGGGAGGATAGCTGCTGTCGCCGACTTCATAGCCTTGAAGACAGGGACCTGTCGAAATTATGGGTGCGCGTAGACCACGGCGGCCACACTCGTATCTATGCGTGCCTATACAGGTCTCATAGCGATAACACGGACGTAACTCGACTCTTCACGCACCTGAGTTTGACGACTGACAAAGTTCTAGAGCAATATCCCACAGCAGAACTAGTTATTTTGGGAGACTTTAACCCGTCGTTGAACCTATGGATTCTATCAGCTGGTACTTTCTCCAACGAGAATACCAGATATAGAGGACCATACGAGCTCCTTACTGGACCTTCTGCTGACTACACGTCCGGACGGATACTCCGTCTCAGTGGATGCGCCTCTTGGCTCCTCGGACCACTGTCTCGTTCGGACTCAAATGTCATGCACACAACTCGATCCTTTTGGGCCAACTAATTGGCGTCGTGTGTGGCACTATAAGTCGACAGACTGAGATGGATCGCGAGAATTTTATGCATCGTACCAGTGGAGGCAGCTCTGGTTTAGCTCAGATGATCTTGACGTCTGCGCAGCCGCAGTCACTGAGACAATCCTCGCTGGTATGGAATGTTTCATTCCTAACCTGCCGGCGTCAAAAAACGACCGTGGTTTGATAGGTCTTGCAGAGAAGCTAAAATTCAGCAAACTGCGTATGAGGCTTGGACCACGGCTCGTTATAATAAGGATCCGAATATTTCTTAGTTAAAACGCAAATTAAATGCTGCCTCGAGGTTCAGTAAGAAAGCAACTGCAAGAGCAAAATTCCAATGCATCGGCAAAAAAGGTGGGCGACTTGCGAGCTATCCTTCTAGGAGACGTGCTTTCTGGTCGCTTGCTAAAGCTGCCGAGGGGAACTTCTGCCAGTCGTCGTTACCACCACTGCGAAAGACCGATGGTGAATTGGCCCATAGTGCAAAAGAGAAAGCCGATCTATTGGGCAGTCTATTTGCCTCCAACTTGAATATGAACGACGAAGGCGCTATATTACCTACTTTACCGTGGTGCGGTAAGACCATGCCGGAAATCTCTATAACGCAGCGAAAGGTCCGGCGGGCGTTGCTTTACCTAGACGTTCATAAGTCGAGTGGGCCAGACGATGTACCAGCAGTGGTGCTTAAGTAGTGTGCTCCTGAGTTATGTCCTGTACTCACGCGCCTCTTTGCGCTTTCCTACCATACTAGGCAATTTCCGTCTTCATGGAAGACTGCGAATGTGCACCCGGTGCCCAAAAAGGGCGTTAGATCAGATCCAGCGAATTACAGGCCTATCGCTATTCCTTTTGCTCTTCTTGAAGGTGATGGAGCATGTGATCAACACACAGCTTTTGAGATACCTAGAAAAACACGACCTGATCAGCGACCGTCAATATGGCTTTCGCCACGGTCGCTCGACTGGTGACCTTCTAGTGTATCTCACACACCGATGGGCACTAGCCATTGAGTGTCAGGGGGAGGCATTGGCATGTAGCCTAGACATAGCGAAGGCGTTTGATCGGGTCTGGCACCGGGGTCTTCTATCGAAGTTGCCATCTTGCGCAGTGCCCGAGGGTTTGTGCAAATGGGCGGCTAGCTTTTTGTCCGGCAGACGCATACGAGCCGTAGTTGACGGTAGTTGCTCTAATCGCATGGACATTTAATTCTGGTGTCCCGCAAGGCTCTGTGCTGTCTCCTACGCTGTTTCTACTGCACATCAATGATATGTTGGACATCAACAACATACATTGCTATGCAGATGACAGTACTGGAGACGCTTATTACAGGGGCCGTGCAAGCATCCTTCGTTCCGTTATGGAGGAGAAACGTGAAGAACTTGTGTCTCAAATCGAGATCAGTCTGTCCAAGGTCTCTGACTGGGGACGGGAAAACTTGGTCCGATTCAACCTAAGTGTCAATTCTAAGACACAAGTCTGCGCGTTCACCGCTAAGAAAACCCCATTCAATGTGGTCCCACAATTCCGGAACACTCCCCTCTCCAGCTCCAAGAGCATTGGGATCTTTGGTGTTGACATCTCCAGCGATGTTCAGTTCCGAGATCACTTGCTAGACAAGGTAAAGCTGGCGTCCAAAAAACTTGTTGTACTCAACAGAGCGAAGCAGTAGGTACTTCACGTCGGGGCAAAGGTTGCTGCTTTACAATTCGCAAGTCCGGCGCCATATGGAGTATTGCTACCATCTCTGGGCGGGTGCACCCGGATACCAGCTTGGCCCTTTTGACTCGGTTCAACGACGGGCTGTTAGAATTGTCGACAATTCCAAACTCACTTGCGGTATCGAGCCCTTAAGTCTGAGGAGAGACTTTGCCTCCCTGTGTGTGTTCTACCGCTTGTACAATGGGTTGTGTTCTGAGGAATTGTTCGAAATGATGCCCACAGCTACTTTCTACCATCGCATCGGTAGGGAATTCATTCTCACAATTTAGAACCGAAATGGTCGCGTACAGTGCGGTTCCAGAGAAACTTCCTCCCGCGAATGCTTAGGTTGTGGAATGAGCTCCCGGCCAAGGTTTTCTCTAAGGTTTATAGTATGGGGTTCTTCAAAAAAGAAGTTATTAGATTTCTGAAGGGTCGGCAATGCGCGAGTGATGCCCTTGGTGTTGCAACAATAATATATGTTACCGTCTCATCATAAAACAAAAACAATAAAAAAAAAACTTGCGTTGAGATGAGAACCGAACAATTTTTACATTTCGTTTTTTTTTCATTATTTATTTAAAAATACCCATTCTAACACATATACAGTTAAAAAATTCTTCGGTCTAAAGGATAGAGTCCCTTAAAGTTCGGACAGTTAGATAGAACGGCAGACAAGCAGATAGATAGATAGAGCAGGCTAATTTATAAATAGGGCTCCATGTGCACCCTTTTTGTAAGGAACCCTAAAATTTTGTCTAGGCCATATTTTAATTAAGAGCTGCAAGGGGTTTGTTTAATGAATTTTTATGTGCACCTCCTGGCCTGATTTTAATTTTGTTTTTTGATAACGCTGACTTCTTACTGCAGATGTGAGTCCAGGTCGTTAGTTGCAAATGACCTGTGTGGATTTCGTAGCCTTTCTCTTCGAAACCCGTGGTGGATTTTTTTCGTTCTTGTATTTAATGATATTTATAAGTAAATTAGTATTTTGTTATACGCCATTACAGGTAGGGGCAAGCCATGTGAAGAATCACTGTTCTGAATTTGTTCAGAGTCGATCTGTACTATTATTCCAGTTACTTAAGCTGTTTTAGCTAAAAGGGAATGTTTAAAAACCAATTTTAAACACTTTTTGCAAAATTTTTATCTTTTGAAGGTCTCTAAGGTACGATTGTCGCTCAGGTATCTTGTGTTGGCAAGTCGGAAGAACTACGAGTAAGTTTAATTAAGGTGGTATGCCTAACCTTGCTCTAAATCCCTTTTAGTGTCTGAGATTTAAGGTTCTAAAGTTCATAATCTGCGTGTCGCGTGTTTATAAAGACGTTTTATTAAATTTATGTCAAAAATCTGTATCGGATTCACATTTACGTCAGGTGATGAAACTTCACCTTAAGCTGACTCATAAGAGAAATGTCTTTGACCGGTGTGTACATAGTGTGTGGCAGAGAAAGCGGGATATCTTGTTTCGGGGAACAGGATTGAAGATTCTACAAGTTTTTAAAAGGCCTGAATTTCTATCGGTTAGGCAGATAAGATACCACGGACTTCCCTTGCTACGCGAGCAACCACACTTCTTTTACTTCATTCTTTTTCAGTACTTAAAGTCCACGTAGTTACAAGCAGCATTTGAAACGTTTTTCTATTTAAAACAATTCTTCTTAATCTTGATGCTTGAAAAGTAATACTTTCTGACTTGCGAGTGGTTTTTTGTTAATTTAATTTTAAACATGCAAGAATATGCATAGGCACAGTTTTTGTTTAAGGTTTGAGATTTATTGGGTTTTAAAAAATACAACAGACCATTTGTCTCCGCATGCGGTCTATGTTGGTAAAACAAATAGTCCAACTTATATTCTACTTAATCAATAAATCACCGCCACACCTACAATAGCATACATCATGAAAGTTTTCTCTCTATACAAATCACTTAATAGACAGTTATATGATTACTTTACAGTTATATTATTACTTCACTATAGGGGATCATACTATGATAGCTCGGTGTTTATTTTATACTAGCTTTTTCTCGCGACTTCGTCCACGTGGACTTTTGAAAAAACAACTATTTTATCTGTATATCGTTTTATCTACAAAAATAGCACATAAAAATATATTCTCATACAAATTTTCACCCTCGGGTCTTTCACCATTAGGCGATAATTTTTTGAAAACAGTGAAACAAAAAGGCCACTTTTCAGGGTTCCGTACCCTATTTTAGACTGAAATATGTAGAAGCCTGAATTTTTCACAGAATATTTGTTATAATGGGAGATTATCTAATAAATAACAAAAAGTTAAAATTTAAGATATAAGAAACACATTTTCGTTGTTTTTGCTTTATCGTAAAAACAGTTGTACATACAAACTTTAAACTTGCAGTGAAAAATAGTTTGAACTCTGCAGTATAACAACAAACAATAAAAATTGGCCAAGGCAGAAACAGGCCGAAACCATTGCCATTTTAAATTACCGGTCCAACGCCATCTAGCACGTTTGTTTGGAAAGTCCTCACGTAAGAAAAATATTTTCGTTGGTTTTGTTCTATCGCAAGAACAGTAAAACATTCAAACTTCAAACTTGCAGTGAAAAATAGAGTGAGCTCTAAAGTATAACAACAAATAAAACCGGCCTATTTAAATTACCGGTTCAGCGCCACCTGGCTTATTATTAAGAGAAACAGTCACATGTTTGGCGGAAACGATATTCAAAGTGAAGCAATGGCGGGCTTGATCAGTACTTGGATGTGTGACCGCTTAGCGGCACACTTTTTTTTGTTTGTGTTTGTAAATTATGTAAATAGTGGTAGGTATGGAACCCTCGGTGCGCGAGATCAACTCGCCGGTGTTTTATGCACTTCGCTTCAAATTAACGTATTTTTAGACAAAACAATATTTTCAACCCCAATTTTACCCCTTTAGGAGAGAAATTTTACAAACTCCTTCCTTAAACTAAAATGTGGGTAAAGACCCACATTTCAAATTTATATCCTTAGCGATTTGGACTGGACGATGATGAGTCAGTGAGGATATTATCTTTTATATATGTACGTACGTACATATAGATTATGATGAAACACAACGTTGAACGTTGTTTTTTTTTTAATTTTTAATCATATATTACTAGATTGCAGAGAACACTTGTAAAAAGTTAAATAACCTATTAATTTTCTACAAATATGTAAGTTTTCACAAATAAACAAATAAATATGTTTTATAAACATAGCTTAAATATATTCATTCAGTTTTTAGTATTTACTACTTTACTACTAGTTTACTACACTAAATATTTTAGCGTTGTAGGTGGCTAGTTTGTCCAATTTTAGTTAAAACTAATTATAACTCCGTATAACTACTTTTTAGTGCCTTTTTGCGCCCACTATGCAAATGTTAGTGAGGCAGGACACGCGAAAGTAGGATCGCAAAGTGTGTCACTGACCGGTGAAACTAACACAAATAAACACGCTGTATTTGGACAAGAAATTATTTTCACATTTCACTCTCTCTGAAACTTATATGTAACTTGGTAAAAAGTGAAAACAAGAAAAAAGTTGTTATTTTTTTACTAAGAATAATTTTTTAGGGTCAGCAAAATTAGCTAACAAACGAAGAAGTTAGTTATTTTATTATTTTTTATGCGAGCTCGTACTTTCCTTAGAGCGTGCCTTGTATATACCCTTGTATTATTATACTTGTATATAATATAAACGTAGTTAGGTTCTATTCTTTGTAGCTGTTTTAAAATTTTAATAAAATTTTAAGACTTGATTCAGGAATAAATATTGTACGCAGTGTGTTAGGTTTGTATTAATTAGATTATTTTTTTTATACAAATTGGTCTCTAATGAATAAATATACTACAGACAATACGTACTTTAAAGTAAAATGTTATTTCTTTGGATCTTGGAAAACTATGGAGTATGGACATTAGAATTCAATCAATTCTAAACAATGTTATATGGTGTTTGATAGGAAATGGCAAAAATAGAGTCAAACTTTGCTGGTAGGCAAAGCAATCCGTAAAACTTAAAGCTACGTATAGATTTTAGTTTTATATAAATCCATTATAATAGTTATTTTATAAGAAGCGTTTTTTTATTTTACACAACAATTACGCGTTGGTTTTCGCCGTAACACTCGAGAGAAAATTTTATAGAGTCATTTCTTTGCTTACATCACTGGATAGGTGGCTTCTTAAATAAAACTGACCTGGCAAATCCATGTTGTACCAGGATCGCAACAGAGTTGAGAGAGTCTTCGATCTCTCCTGCGAGCTTCGATGGTGGTTTTTCTATGGACCTTCCTGATGAAGCAACTTCCTCGTCAGCTTGTTCTGAAAAATAAATATTTACATAGTATTTGGGAAAAAAACAAGCAGAGAATAACCATATTGATTTAAGGATTGACACTCATAATATATGGGCCCATACTAAAGTATAACCTATATAATATTTATTGTGACTTGTAACTGCTGAGTCTTTCGCCAGTTCTTCTCAGTAAAAAACAATATTGTAAACAATAATACAATTTGACGATTTAAAATAACTATCAAGGAGCCTATTAAAAAGAAAACATTTTTCAATAAGACATAAGAGAACAGGAACTGTGAAAAGGTCGCATTTGAGAAGCAATTTTCCACCAATGTAGCATTTTGGTTCCGGTGTGCATTCACCGAATTGTGGAGACTTGGAAGCTAGAGCCGCGAATGTGGTTTTCGCAAATAATAATCTGCCATTAACATTTGGTGTAGGGTCATAGCTTTCTATGTTAAGGTCATCAAGGCTAAACGACTATCTCTGAAATCAAGCCAACCGACCATAAACCGTATAATGCTTTGAAAGTTTCTTTATTAATACAATGTACACTAGCACATACTTATAAACGTACGTGTACATTTTAACTTTATTGGTAACGATTTATTTCATTTACTTTTTGATAATACAACAGACAACTTTATAATATGGAATCAATAAACCTTTTTATTTAGGTATTTATTTATTTGTATAAATATTCTTCATTTTTTTTACTGATATAATTATCCACCACGGTACCACGCACAGAAAACTGCATCAACATTGTAAATGAAAATACCCTAGTAATTACATAATTAATTGCTTGTTTTGATCAGTCTTCTTTAGCAAAAACAATGATTACCAACCTCGGCAATTAATTACCAATTTTCCTTAATCTTGTCTAGTCTAAGTCGTCATTAATTCTCACGGCTCGACGAACAAAAGAGTGAAAGTGAAATCGAGTGCGAGATGAGTCGAGAATCTCGAATTTATTCTCACAAATCATTCTTTGTGTTTGTAAAATGTTAATACTTTCAATGATTTTCCTTAGATATTTCGAATTATTTGAGAAAATTGTAATTTACTCTTTTGTTCAAGTTTTTATAGGGGAATTAATGAAAAATCTATCTCTGTTACCGAAGGTTTGCGCGAAGTTTTTTTCTTTTGTAGGTAAATATGAATGCTTTGTCTAGACACTTTCGATCGTTGACCGAATGAAATTATTGCTTAGGCTGTGCTAATAGTATGTGGTAGGGAGGAGTCAAAAAGCAGGCAGCCAACTTCATCTATGGTAGGCCTGTAAAAAGTTAAGTGAACATATCTTAACCATTAAAGCAATTTCACTGTGCCCAAAATCGGAAAGTGATATAAGTGACAGTTATTTATTTAATAATCATGCTACTTTTACAACCGACACTAATGGGTATGTGTCGCCATGTTTTTATGGAGGTGATATATAGCAGGCATGACTCTTTCCTACCTTCATGGTAGCAATTTGACTAAAGATTATTTTTAAAGAAGCGACATGTAATTTATTTTTAGCCTTTCTTTTTTTCGAAGTAAAGTTAGTTAGTAGTTAGTTAGTCCACCGGAATCAAACCAAATAATTTGGTCAAAATATGCAAATACAGACCAATGAAAAGTAACATATGCCATTATATATATTTTTTTTTATACCATTAAGAAGCAAACAAGCTTACGGTCTGCCTGATGGTAAGCGGTCACCTTAGCCTATGGACGCTTGTAACACCAGGGGCAGGGGTATCACTTGCCGACCCTTCAGAAATCTAATTACTTCTTTCTTGTAGAACTCCATACTGTAGTCCTTGCAGAAAACCTTGGCAGGGAGCTCATTCCACAACTTAAGCGTTCGAGATATGGAATCTTAAAGTTATTATAACCTTATATTCAGCGCAGTCTTAGTGTTTAGTCGTGCAAGCCATTTATCATAGAAAAGATCGAAAGTGAAAGAAGCTTACCGACGTGCAGCTAAAGTCAGGGGTCACAATCTTTTATATAGGATATTTATATAGGACTTTTAACTGTTAAAAGCGTTATAAAGAAGTATTTAAAAATAAATGTTTAGGTACTAGCATACGGTTGCACTAACTAGTGTCTACGATTTCCTTTAAGAAAATGTAGCATTAGAACAGTTTTTTTCCGACAAAATGCATTAAGCAGTTTTTGTAAATGCGCTGCCAATCAGCGTTGCCAGATTTGTATTCGTCATACATCTATGCTTTTTATTGCAATTAAACGTAGACCAAGAAGCTTATACATTCATGCTAGACAAACCTAAAACTGTTGACAAACTACTAAATTAAGCAGTGATTATATTCTCTTTGAATTTAGCTTCTTGGCTATAGTATCCGAAAAACGTCGGACTAGTCTTTAAATCAAGATTTATTCGACTTTCTATTTTACGTTTATCTAATTTATACGCGATTTTTTTTTAAAGCGTTCAGTTTTTTGCTATTTGACTGAAATTCGGTGATTTTACTTAATGCCAAATTAGACACGCATGGTATTTAAGTGAAAGTTTTTAGCTAAGAATAAAGTCTTATCTAAATACAAGACACCAGTCGAATTTAAGATCATCCACAATTCACGAGGAAATACATTGTTTGTTTTTCGTAAATTTCAGCGACAGTCATTGACCACAGTTTAAGCAATAGGTAGACAGGTTTAATTTATAGGTCTCTATTTACTGACCGTGTAACACGATTACCAATAGGTGTTTAAAAGAATTATTCCCGTGGCATGGTAACACTCAATTGGGGTTCAAAGTAACATATGTTTTAATTTGAAACAAAGATACTCTTTTTATAAGATTTATTTGTGAAATTTTATGGAGACAATATCTTCTTGTGATAGTGTGGACAATCACCCAAAGTTAACAAAAAATAAACAGTTTTTTCGGGGCAAGCGAAAAGTTTACGTTACGAAAAATAACGTTTCTATCTTTGGTTATTTCTGACAAAATGTAAGTAGGTTGTAGGAATAAACTGCATATAATTGTCGTTGCTATTCTCCTCCTAGCCTCTATTGTATCCTATATGATTATGCAGATGTATGTTACTGTGATCCAAAACAAGATCTTCTTAATAAATTGGATCGTCTACTCAACAACTGCATTAGTTTCGTATTTGGTCTTCGTAAATATGACGTAATTTTTATTATAAATCTTATAAGTGTAGCATGGGTTGTTTGGGCTAGGGTTGCTTCCAGGAATCCCAAAAAAAACGCGAGCCGTTAAAACTTATATTTCCCGTTTCTGCTTGGGCTCATCCGTTAGATCTAACCTATCGGGAAATCCGTTAAGTTGGCAGCATTGCGAGTGATAAATGTAACTAACATCCTGAAAAATCAAAGCTATCTAATCGTTTTAACCGATGCATGTTTTTTTGAGCCGAGAGTGCACAAGAAAAAGACAAGTATACCTTCTATTTTAAATTTCAAATTCTATGTGCAAATGTCGAAAATAATTATTCAAAATATAATAGTAAGATATTTCATTAATATGGTTTTACATCACGACTTTGACTTACGTCTAAAGTGAACTATGATTTTCAATAATTTGAAGCTTATTTTTGGTAGGATTACTGCTTAAGTAACATTATAGACCAGTTTTATATCATTTTTCTATCGATTAAAATATATACAATCGTGTATTGGGCTTTTCTAAGGCAAATATGTCTAAATTAATAGTTTTAAAGAAATCTCTGCCGAAATAACAGTTTTCTTTCATATACGCCCTCTTAAACCCACTCTTAAGTATCAAATTAATAAGAAATTTAATAAAACAGTTATTTTATGCACTCAGTAAGTCTTGTTACTCTCTCGAATACTTATTTTCGTTGTCAACCATGCGTGTTTGACGCGCACGCAATTTAATGTGCGTAGTTAACTGACGATATAATATCTACTCCCTCATACAATTTAGCGAAACACCTTGATAAATCACTTCTAATGAAAAAAATGCACAGATAAATAAGCACAAGAATGACTATGGTTTAGCATTTATATGATTGTTAATGTCCTTGCAAATAGTAAAACGTAGACACAGTTTTCGATCCACAGTCTTCTAGTGAAGATAGCGAATATAACTGTGCCGAACAGGTCTTCTTATTAGGTTAATTTGGTCCACAGTTGAACATAAGCCTGCTCCACGGCGTGCTGCTTTTCGCGGTCCTCTGGCTTTCGCATCCAGCTACTATCGGCCACCCTCTTAAAATTATCAGTTTATCGAGCTGGATAGCGTCGCATGCTTCCGCTTCCATTACGATATGCTGTCTCCACTCTATGAAATGTCTTCTCCGTCATTGGCTACATGTCTTTAGAAAGCCACAGCCCACTGCCACATTTGTTTCCCGATTCTGTGCTGAGTAATGTCGGTTAATTTGTTCTCTTCTTGATTTCCGAATTTGACTCCCTTGTAGAGAAACTCCGAAGCATAGCTCTTTCCATTGCGCGCCGAGCTACTTTGAGTACAGTAACAAAAGTACAGATAAGTACCTTTAGGACTGCGTATTATTTATTAAAACTATGCTTTGAGCTTGTGGACCCGCTGTAAGTGTCAACGTTTTGGCAGCGTAGGTCATGACAGGCAGGACGTATTGGTCAAAAACCTTCGTGTGTAAAATACTTAAAAAAACTTTCGCTCTTTGATGACTGCGTAACTTCGCTTCGATAAACGGTTTACATAGGGAAGGGCAGCTGACCCTAGACAAGACCAATATTCAAACTACTGTTTATAAACTATTAGTAGGTAATTAAAAGTAAAACATTAAATTTCATTTCTTTTTAAAAAAAAATTAAATGATAGTTTTCGTGAAAAAAATTTTTACGTTGAAAACCTACACTATTAAGATTTCATTTTTATTCAAAGTGGCCAGTGCGTTAAAACAGCAATTTCATATTAAAGCCCCTATTATAAAGGAAATTGCATTGATATAAATTGAACATGATTTAAATTGAGTTGCTCGGTGTTGTTTGCTAAGACGCGATAAACTAACAAAAAATAAAAACAAACAAATAATATAACAATACAATAAAAAGGTGTCATTTTAAATATTTACAGTAAGTACTTAATTTTAAATAAATTTTTTATAAAAAATTATGTTAAAAAAGTAAAACACATGGGTGCGAGACGTTTTGGAAGCGAACTTTTAATTTAATCTCATGGTAGTCAGAACTTGGAAGCTTTAGGACACTTTTGACTTCCCAAAAGTTTGCTAAATAATTTTGTATACATATAATTTTATATATTAATAAATTTTTGTAATATTACATTGAGACTACAGTGCAGTGTAGGTAACTAGAAATTTTTGCGGTTTGCGTTTCTCGTGTCAACATGAATAAATGCAGATAGATATCTTCGTTGTGGCTTAAGATAATTGCATTAGGTACTTAGTCACCTAGATAGGTGCTACCGAGAAAATGTACTACTTAACCACACAGAACAACAGTTCATACAAAAATATGACACCCAATGATTACGTACTGATTTCTAATTCGAAAATTAAATACAATAAGTATTTCAAAAAATATTTTAAATTAAATCTTAAATTTTTAGTTATATTTAATTAGTCGTACCTTTCCAAATATTTCGCTGTTTTTTAATTTCTTCGGTCCAATTATCCAAAACTGTAGCCGCCTTTGACGTCGCACACGCCCAGGCATCTTCTTCATTGATACAGTCAAAAATCGACATTACTGTTGGTGCTATACTTCTAACGTAATCATAAGTCATTTCATAGTAACTCGCACTTTCAACTTTACTTAAAGAAACTAGTAATAAAATTATTAGAAAACTCTTGCACGCCATTTTGAAAACCTTCAAAATTCCCGCGCTTTTTTTTATTTTTTAAAAGCGCACGGTATTCGCCATGCAGCTAGGAGAAGGTGCTTCCTCGCGTCGGTTCAAGGTTGCACTGAACTAGTCATGTGAATGAATACAACTTTATATGCACCTACTTTCTTTTGATGCCTCGTTAGGCCATGAGCATTAATGTCCACGAAATAAGGTATCACTTGGATTTAAGACTTTTTTAAAGTTAGTAAATCTTTAATATTTTTTAGTATTCCGCTCGGATAATGCGCTCAGCGGTGGCTGTTTTTTGCCCACTAAGTAAGTAAAGTAGTAGGAATGTGGTGCCCGGTGGGGTAAGTCGTATTCAAGTTTTAAGCTTTCACGATTACGGTGTCATGACTTTAAAATATCGTGACATTAACATTAGTCTGAAGTCAGCGGTATTTAATAGTTTTTTTTGTGTAGTGGTAAATCATAATATTTCAATAAAGTGGGCGAAGAGACCAAGAATGTGCCGGTCAAGATATTAAGAATCATACACACTGTTATTACCAGTGATCGCAGTAGGTAGAGCTGCTTTTGGTTACTAACCTCATGCAATCATAATATGGATATGCCGTTTTTTAAAATCGTAATTAAAATTTTTCGCAACACTTGGGTATGGATTAAATGTAATTAAGTTAATGTTGTATTTTCATATACGTAAGCTCGTTGTACAGGAGGCGTCCATTAATTATGTGAGTCATATAAGGGAGTGGTGGGGGGTAAATCTCACCCAATCTTACTTCTGTAAAACATATTACTCTATTAAAATATGGCTAAACACAATGATATTTAAATAAAACTCTGGTACTTTGATATTGTTCTAAATCTAAATTTTATCCGCTGTTATATACACGTATTAACCTTAGACGAATGCAATAGATAATACGGAACGTGTGAAACAGAAGGAGATAGCTATATTTAGAAAGTGACATGTGACTACATCAAATTACGACAATTGTCTTAAATTCACCGTGCACGTTTTTGCGTGATAGTACGATATCTAACTTTTAAAATATACACTGTCATTGGCTAAATCATACAATAATAAATAATAATATCTACTGTAGTTATGCGAAACGCCACAAAGTAGCAAATTGTGTTTTTTAGGGTTCCGTACCCAAAGGGTAAAAAACGGGACCCTTTGACTAAGACTCTGCTGTCCGTCCGTCCGTCCGGCCGTCACCAGGCTGTATCTCATGAACCGTGATAGTTGAAATTTGCACAGAAGATGTATTCCTATTGCAACAAATACTATTAACAAAATAAAATAAATATTAAAGGGGCATACAATAAAAATGCTCGTTTTTGCACGATATTGATAACGGCAACTGATATAGAGACGCTTAAATATTCATAGAATATTAAGTCATATATTCATAGAATATTCACTTTAAAAATAAATAATAAAATTAAATAAAACAAATATTTAGGAGGGGACAAAAAACAAACAAACCCATACAACAAACGTGATTTTTTGCCGTTTTTATAGATAATGGTCCGAAACCCTTCATGCGCGAGACCGACTTGCAGTTGGCCAATTTTTAAGTAAATCAAATGCAATTACTATGGGGACACGCAGCTGATATCAAACAATCTTTGTGCTGCAGAAGAAAGCTGTTTAAGCAATTTACAATCTATCCGATAGACACTCTGAGATAAATTTAAGAAAATCAAGGTTGTAAACATTACCGTTTCAGTATACATTAGATAATTTAATTTATGTTTACGAAAATATTGATTGTTTTAAAAGAATGAATATGTTTATCGTTATACTCGAAAAATACACAAACTTGCTTTGATCCACACAAAGCTTCAGAAAATAGATAAATCATTTAAAAGACAAAGTTTTTAGAATAAAATCCCTGCAGAATTTTGTAAATTAAAATTAAAAAAGTTCAAAATTTTCTTGAAAACAAAAACTTGCCGAAAAAGCCTACAACACGATTAAAAACTACCTTGATGATAAAAATGCATGGGATTAAATAATTTTTAAATATTTTTTTGCTAACATAATTAACTTGATAATTTTGTATTGATTAATTAAAATAAAGAGCGACTGCTCGGGAGTTTCTTCTCACCAGAACTCCACTTTGACTTCTAAACGATACAAGTAGTTTATTGACTTCAAAAAAGTGATTTGATATCCAATTTTATAGAAATAAAGCATTTAAATCACGCACAGATTAATTTTAAACACAAAGAAATCCTTGCTAAGAATATTTTAATTAACGATACTAAGGTATTTTTTTCTTTTTTAATTCTATAAGCATGTCCATATTTAAATATACTTTTGAGATCATTGACCCTAAATTGTTTTACCTCCACCTATTCCGATCGCTGGTGATTACCTTTCTATGATTAAATACAATTTGCTCTACTTTATAGTCACTAATACGGATTTTTAAATATCAATATTTTTCTTTCATTAGTTTAAATATTTTAATTATTTGTATGTATGTATTGATTTCCATTTTAAGAGTTCCGTACCACAAGTTCTAGAAATTACTACCCTGCGTCTAAAGGAAAAAAAAAAATTGTACATAAATTAAGTCTGTAATAAGTGCTCGAAAACTGAAAATGCAGTGTTTTTGTACATTCGAAATAAATATTGATCACATATTTTGACTTACGCCTAAAAATTTTCAAAGTATAACGCCTCTTTTTTTATTTTTGAAGTAGGTATTCCAGTTTTTGCAAAATTTAACTGTTTTTGAGTAGTATCTCACATAATTTATAAAAAAAAACTTTTGAAACTCCTCTTAAGTTTTATTCTTAACTTTTTTTGATTAGGAATTTATTAGTGTATTGTTTTTATTTTTTTCACAATTGCACAAGTGTTGAACTATTAGCTTATTGTATAAGGGATTTCTAAATGATAACCTAAAAATTAACTCACCATCAAAACAGTTTTGATGCGTATTTTTAGGGTTCCGTACTGCCGAATAAAAAACGGCAGAACCCTTGTAGGATCACTCGTGTGTCTGTCCGTTGGTCTGACACCGCCAATTTTCTCTGAACCTACTGGACTGGTTAAGCTGAAATTAGGTACACATAACTACTCTGTGACCCAAACATAGACGTGTAATGTTAAGGGGTCATCCATTTAATACGTCACGCACTAAGGGGGGAGGGCGAGTCATGCAAAGTGTGACAAAGGCAAATTTTGCATATTAAAATGGGGAAAAAAGCGTCACATGGGGGGAGGATGGGGTCTAAAATTGCCGAAATTTATGTGGCGTATCAAATGGATGGCCCCTTATAAACGATTTTTAATTAGGGGGTTACTTTTGGAGGGTACAGAGGAAATTAAAAAAGATTTGCAAACTGTACCGTGTGAAATATTAAGAAAAGGCTTATTGGGAAGATCTTAAATATATTGTAATACTTTTAAAATAAACAGGTCTAAAGTTGTTTAAAAAAATTGATGAAATTTGACCATTCCCCCACTTATCTAACTAGGCCTAAAATAAAAAACACAGAATTTTTACTTGTAGATTACAGGAAAACCTATAAGAAGTCTTTGGCCTGAAAATTAAATTGGTGAATATCTTAACATTAGGTGTAGGTACAAAATTGTAAAAACGGGCACTTTTTGGGTAATCAAAAGAAGTTTTAAAAAACCTATCAAGTACGGAACCCTCAGAGCAAGTTTAACTCGCACTCGACCTTTAGAATTTTTGTTTCACAATTAGGAATTTATTTTGCGGGAATTAGAAAAAGGAGAAGCGTTTTAAATTGTGACACAAAACTGTCGAGGGATATTTAACATTTATTGGTGGGCCTTAAAAATAGCCTTGTAAAATATAGCATGAGTTCTGCGACAGCTGTCAAAGTAACAGGTCTAGTGCTGGGACGATGTTGATAAATTGATCATTAATACCGATTATTGTTGCTTTTATTATATATGTTTGAATACATTTTTGATTAAAAAATAAAATACCCTCTTCTTCCCCTATCCCTCTTTTCCCTGATTATCTTTTTCGCTCTCAAATAACTTATTTAAAAAACCTCCCCGGCGGCCGTGAATTTTGTATTCATCAAAGATTCAACGCAATGGGACGAATATACATACATACAAGGCAACATGCATGTTTATCTACCTATAAATATAGATAATAAAGCGTAAATCCAATATTTCAATTTATAATGTAACTATTGTTTCGATTGATTTAATCTGCAAAATCGATATCTAAAACTTTATTGTCTTACCAATCCGCGGACAATTTCTCTTTTTGTGCACGCAACAGAGTATGGCATTGTCACGCACACATTAAACCGTCGGAAAATACGAGACTTGATAGTAGTGATTCCAACGACACCTGTCGTAAAGCTCGTCCTATATTTTAAGAACTAAAAAGATAAAATGTCAAATTGTTGCCGGCACATTTGTTCTTTATTCCAAATCCAAAAAAAAAAGAGAAATCGACAATGAAATCTGTTGGTGTTTTTGGCGCCATGCAACGTTGATAGGAAATTGAAGGCGGTGCTATTTGTTGCGGCGGATAGCTTTGGCATTAAGCAAACTTTAATGGGCCAGGGAACATTTGGATTGGGATAATCGTCAATGGTCTACAGTGATGTTTATTTATGAATCCCGGGTTGGGTTACATATGGATTCACGCAAGGTACGTATTTGTCGAACACCTGGACGACAGGGTCGCCTTCGCTGAACGACAGGGTCGCCTTCTACGCAGAACCCCACCCATGCTTCAGCGTAGATCATTACACAGTTCCCCGGGTATTCTGGGGTCGGTAGATAAACTTTTTGAGCAACTCAGCTGTACCTGAAGCGAAAACCCACAGGAAGACATTGATTTTGAGCATGCAAAACCGTTGCTAATGTGTGATTAATCTCCGGCTTTTAGGTTGTTAATTAAGATTAAATCGTAATTGGTGTAAATTAAATGGTGGGTGAAAAAAAAGTTACCCAATCGATAATAATTAACGTTTTTTTTTTATCATCAAAACATGAAATACAACTTTTCACAAAAATGAACCCCTTCCGAGCTTAAAATAGGCAGATAAAAGTAATGGGCAAAATAAACTTTTCCTAATTTTTTTTCAGGCCAATTAATACAAGGGCCATCTGGACTGAGGTGCTTGAAAAAAAGTCAGAACACATGTTCCTAAATATGTCCAGCTATTTTTAGCCCTATCGGATGATTATTTTTTATGTTTTGGACTGATAAAATTAGGTCAAATCTTGTTTTTTGTAAGACATTTTCAATTTTTGGCCAGTAGCGTGAAAATTATTTATTTTAAACAGCCAAATTTTGTAGCCTTTATTCAGAGTAATTTGTACTGAATTTTTTGTTTTAATTTTTCGTATGTACGGCGATTGGGCCGTTTAAAATAGCATATTTTATGTTTATAACGGTCTACGTTTTTTTATTTCAATTGAAATTTTAAAAAATGAAACAAATTTCAATCCAATTGAAATTTGGCATCACCTGACATTTCGGCATTAATCTTAGCTTTAAAATGGTCCCTTGTAGATATCGTTATTTAATAATAAAAGTAACCAAGCCAAAAAAAAGTTACGGCCAAAAATTCAGAATAAAAAATCGCTATTTTTTATGCTTCCATTAAACGTTTAAAAAAGAAATTTTAATTACGTTTTTTTTATTTTATTTTTGTAAAATAGTTTTTCGGTTGTAAAAGGCAAAGTTCCATTTAGAACATTTAATAACTTTATTTCGTTTTTATTTAATTTAGGGGTAGATTTCGCCCCCTGGTGGATAAATTTCGTTATGGTCAAAATACGATAAAAAATAATCTGAGCTCATGTTTTTTGTATTTTTTCTTCTGGGGTAGTTTTAACACCCCATTATTAGACCTTATACCCCAATTTTGGTACATAATCAAAACAAGCATTTTCATCTTAATTATTCTGAAAAAATGGCATTTATTGGATAATCTAAGGGTTCAGAATATTTCAAAAAAACCCCTTAAAAGGGTAGTTATTACTGTTTTAAGGGTGTTTCAGGAATTTCTGACATTGAAATCGTAATCAGTGACTCCGAAACCGCCCGGTACCCATTTTCATGAAGATTCATTTAATATTGCCTTTAAAGCGTTGTGGGCCAAATCCTCCTAACCAAACTTGTTTACTTCTGAACTTCACACCTTTCTTGACAAATTTCAAAAATTTTTAAGTTTATCTGATTTGACTTAAATTACTGCTCGATTTTCCAAAAAAATTTAAATCGGTTCCTGTATTATATGTAACACCTAAATAAAATGATACAAGTTGTTCATTTTATGATTTTAAACAAGATAATTAGGCAGTGGGACCACGAGAAATAGGTCTCCCTCGTGGTCCCATTGATCGCGCAATTCACTTTGGTTTGTGGTCTGTATTTTGTTCCGTCCGTGTAAGACGCTTCCGCTTTAAAGCGCTACACGCAAAAGCGACCAGACGGGTATTCTCTGCGCTGGCAACACACTGACATGTTTTCTCTTACAGACGAATACAGATTTACCCCTTTGGAAGATGATTTTTTTCCAAAATCCTAATTAGTGCTCGTCTACGTTATAACAGGAACTTTAATGCAAAATTTCTAGTCGCTAGTTGATATATCAGTCAGTGAGTTTACTCTTATATAATGTATGTAATCTAATTCTTATATTTTACTCTTACCAGTTAAAATCGTATTGTTTGTTAAGTCCATTCCCCAGGGGAAGATAAATGAAAAGATAGGTGGGTTAATATTTACTTCTCTGCAACACGACATTTTAACCTGAAAACAATCTTATTCGATAGAGTAGCACTCCCTGATATAGAAATGATATATGAAAGTCGGTGCCAAATAATACTTTTCGATAAAAAAAATATTTACTACCAGATTTTTTTTTCCCGCCAAATGGTCGAAATAACATATAAAATTCACTTGCTCGGCATTATAGCAGTTCAGATTTCTTGTAGCTGTCCAAATCATTCTTTACACACTGATAAAATTAAAGAATAGGCTGAAAAAAACACAATTTACACTTAAAAACCATGTAATTACACTTTTTAAAATATTGTAAACGGATTAAGAAAAAGGAAACACGAACACTTTTTTAATTGCAATGTACCAGCCTCAAAAAAAACTCCCTAATAACCAATAAGACAATTAGATTACATTACGTACCACATAAAATAGAAAATAACATAAATACAACTTACGTTTTATTATACAGAGTCTTGTTATGTTTACTGCCATAGACTGAAATAGAGCTTATGGTAAAACATGGAAGTAAGTGTGCAAAGCCGAGTGAAGCGTGCCATGGCTAAGAACTTGTACTTATTTAATGTAGTCAGGGCGTCCCACTTGTAAACTTGAAAACTCGCGCATAAAACCAAGCAGAGCACATGAAAACTCCCAGATAACCAATAAGACAATAAGATTACATTACGTACTACATAAAATAGAAAATAATATAAATACAACTTACGTTTTATTATACAGAGTCTTCTTATGTTTACTGCCATAGACTGAAATAGAGCTTATGGTAAAACATGGAAGTAAGTGTGCAAAGCCGAGTGAAGCGTGCCATGGCTACGGTCGGCGAGTGACAGAACAAACTTGTACTTATTTAATGTAGTCAGGGCGTCCCACTTGTAAACTTGTACTAATTTAATGAAGTCAGGGCGTCCCACTTGTAAACTTGAAAACTCGCGCATAAAACCAAGCGGAGCACATGAAAGTTAGCGCGCGAAGCCGAGCGGAGCGTGCCGCGGCAGCGGCCGGCGAGCGCCAGAAAGAACTTGTACTTATTTAATGTAGTCAGGGCGTCCCACTTGTAAACTTGAAAACTCGCGCATAAAACCAAACAGAGCACATGAAAACTCCCAGATAACCAATAAGACAATTAGATTACATTACGTACTACATAAAATAGAAAATAACATAAATACAACTTACGTTTTATTATACAGAGTCTTCTTATGTTTACTGCCATAGACTGAAATAGAGCTTATGGTAAAACATGGAAGTAAGTGTGCAAAGCCGAGTGAAGCGTGCCATGGCTACGGTCGGCGAGTGACAGAACAAACTTGTACTTATTTAATGTAGTTAGGGCGTCCCACTTGTAAACTTGAAAACTCGCGCATTAAACGAAGCGGGGCACATGAGAAAGTAAGCGCGCGAAGCCGAGCGGAGCGTGCCGCGGCAGCGGCCGGCGAGCGCCAGAAAGAACTTGTACTAATTTAATGAAGTCAGGGCGTCCCACTTGTAAACTTGAAAACTCGCGCATAAAACCAAGCGGAGCACATGAAAGTTAGCGCGCGAAGCCGAGTGGAGCGTGCCGCGGCAGTGGCCGGCGAGCGCCAGAAAGAACTTGTACTTATTTTATGTAGTCAGGGCGTCCCACTTGTGAACTTGAAAACTGGCGCGTAAAACGAAGCGGAGCACATTAAAATTAGTGTTTTTTATGACTTTATTTACGGACGGTTATTAACAGGTTTTGGACGTATTTATGCCTTATGGTTTTATGTACATCAATAAAAATGCTGAAGTTGTAAATCCAAATTTTAAATTAGTATTTTATATTAACTATTTATTACTTTAGGAAGGGAAAAATATCAATGCTCTTTCCTTCTCATTTCACATCCCTAAAATTGTGCGGTCGCGCATTGAAATAGGTAACCACAAAAATATTCGGAACTCAATCTAGCGTCAGTATTTGGGAGTACTTTTTTTAGGCTGGCAATATTTTCATAAAAAAAAATTGTTGTTTCCTGTTATTCATTTGTCTGAATTGGTCTAAATCTTTTGTTTACGTTCTGTAATGGTGTATTTGTATGGTGTAAAATATTACGTTAAATATTTTTTGAAGGTTAAATTAACGTTTTGCACCAATTTCTGAATATCATCTGTGTATAAAGGGATTTTTCTCGGTCCATTACAATTTTTTTCATGTAAGATTGTTGTGTTGCAGAGAAGTAAAAAATTACCCGGCAATTATTCATTTTGCCGTCTTTTCTTATTCTGACGACCGTATTACAATTTTTACCCCAGTCAACTCTATTATCGCCAAAGTTGGCAAATCGTGGTACGACGTGATTAATCCAATGGTTTACGACAATCTATGTCAACTCCATATATTTCCCGAATTTTCAAGATACGGAAAAGGGAGTTCGATAAAGGCAAAAAAATCAAGGTCTTCGTAGACCCTACTAATAAAACAGAATTATGGTACCTTCTGTGTGATTTATGGAGTAACCCACAAACCGTCGACAGATAATCCAGGAAATCAAACCTCCTTATGTGCTTTCCTTTTGATCGAATCTATTCCCAAGCACAGGTTCTTATATATGGTCCACGCCGATAAAATTGCACCAGGTAAAATAATAAATTATCTGTATCTATTTAAAATTTCAAATTTCTATTTTTTATATCTTACTTTGAGAAAATCTCAACCAGACTGACTTTGAATATTTTTCGATCTGTCATCTTTTTAAAAATCAGATTTAAAAGACTTGACGTAAATATGCGGAATTTTACAACGATTTTGATATATCACGCAAAAGGGTAATTTAAAGCTATACACACTACATATACAAAATAAAATACTTCACTCGCTACACGTTAGGCATCGATCCTTTGTGCGTCTCGAAGATCCGCTGAAAGAGCTCTGATGTAGAGTATGTAGAGCTCTGCTCATTCTAAAACAGTTGTGCAGTGCAGTAAACGTGTGTCGTGCGCGCCTCATCTACAGACAAGGAGAAAGGTCAACGGCCTGGCATGTATTAACGGCAAATACACGGTACACATAGGACTTCTGAATAAATTTCTTATGGCCCAAAGTCAACATCGCGTAATCCAATTGTAGGAAGATTAGGTCCGTATCCAACAATTTTGGTAGGCAGAGCGACCTTGTAATGATGTTGTGAACACAACCTTTTGACAGGAGATTTTTTCGTTATGTTACGCAGGCGAGATCTCTTATTATCTACTTAAAGGTCGGGAATTTCGCTTAAGGAGTGGAGTTCTGGATTTCAGCTTCAGTGGGTTACTCTCCTCATAAGATCAATATAGACTAGTGGACAGCACCGATACTACTTTTACTTCTGAGCTTCATCTTACCCAGGCGCATATACAATTATGACCGGACTGACTATCTGAAGCTGTGCAACGATTTTGGGAGGTCGAGGACCACGAAGTTCCCCTTGTTTTAATCCCCTTTATGGAGAATGTAAGGCCAACAATCGGAACAATACAGGAAAGCTAAACTCTGGATGGAGATCTGACGGATGGAGCACCATATGAATCGCGACCTAAATTCTTACGAAAGGTATGTGAATAAATATTATTATTAAGGTCACATGTTTATTTTTATTCTAGATTTAACTACTGTTAAATATTATTTCTTGTCTCATCACGCCGTCCTAAAAAAACCAGACAGCAAGATTCGAGAGGTATTTGATGGCGCAGTAATCACTTCTTATGGAGTTTAACCAGGATCTTCACACTGAACCTAAGATATATGTAATGTTCTCATGAATTTCCATTATATAATTATTTATTCGGACGACCGCCGCTATCAGTTGATTATTTAGTGCCACCACCCATCAAAGCCGATTACGGTGTTTGAATTAAACACAAACACCTACTTATTATCTATCCTGGGTCTGTCACCTTAACTCCCCTACTTTCTGATCCACTGCCCGGCCTGAGGGTCACAGTGATAACAAAACGGATACAGTGGACCCAAGTTTTTTCTCACGCTACAGTGGATGACTTGATGCATGACTTAGATGCATGTCAAAAGACATTGTCCGTTTGCATTCGAGTCGTTCAAATGCTCATCATAGCCATGCTCATCATAGTAATCTTAAAATAAAGCAAACTAATGGTAGCCATCGGAATTGTAAACTGTCTTATGGGGTCCGTCACCCTTCTTGCTTTCGAAGCCCAACCAATGACTACCCGCCTTATCCGGTAACGTTACTAAAAGAACTCTTAAGCAGGGTTTGTTAGCGCTTTTTGCTACACATCCGCAGCGTACTTTTTCAAATGCATCCCGTGCTATGTTCCCTGTCATCCTCTAATGCAACCTTCCATTGGAGATCTATAGGCGATTCGAGTTCCAGAGTGTCTGCCGTTTTCAGGTATCTGTATCTCTGTTTGTATCGTACTGATTTTGCTGGCCCGTTTTCTCTTAAGGCAACCCATAACCGCAGAGCAAAAAGTTGGAAGGCTTCCTATGCATCTTTGTTTGTCTTTCGACCAGGACAGCCCACCTTGAAGTCGTGTCTGCTTTATCTACTGAAGCCAAGTCCATGTTTAGTGCGATCAGACAATAGGACTATTTATGTAGGTGCGAACAAGCATCAAGCATTTTAAATAATCTTATTAGCTAGTGATTACGATGTAAGTTCATTCCTAGCTAAGCAGACTATTCGTTGGAAAATTACTCCTTCATCGTGCCCGTTGCGAATGTGAGGATAAAGCTAGCAATTACACAACATTATACCCCATATTTAAGGCCACTGTTAAATCTGCGAAGTCTTCCGTACTTTGTGTAATTGCTAGCTTTATCCTCACGTTTGCAGAACTCACCACCGCCTTTATTTGCGTAGAAGCCGTTTTAAATTCCAAACCATTGTTTGCTCTCTTTACAGATCCGAATAACCAAAAACCTATTACTCCAGGCCACTTCTCAATCAGCGAATCACTTAACGCCCTGTCGTAATGACCCTATCAGGATTGCTCAGATTCTTATCAAACACGCTTCTACTTAGTAAATCAACTTTCTCAGTCTCTCTGGCGCCGCTTCTTTGCAGCATATTTTAACCTTTTGCTGTGTCAAGTGTTCCTACAAATCTAATTCTCAGAAAGTAGGAAATCTGGCTCTGCTTAGCCATGCCAACCTTGCTGTTGGCGTCAGGGGCGCATTCTCAATCTTGTCTTGGGAAAGGACTCTATACCGGGCGTAACCGAGTCATTGTCGAAGACTCGGTTTTGAAGAGGACAACCCTAATATTCTAAAACGGTCTTTCCTACTTGTTCTAGATTAAGGAAGTGGCATATACTACATCTTTAAAATACATAGCTGAGAGAGACATAATAAAAAAAAGAAAAATCAAACAGAATTTAAAAAAATATATGTAGGAATCAAGAAAATCTAGAATATTTAAGAAAATCTAAAATAATCATAAAATTAGGTTAAAATTAAATTTACTTGTAGATCTCGATATTTAGTCAGGAAACTCATGTATTTGCAATCATTTATTAGGAATATTTCTAGACCTCTAGTTTTTCAGCCGTTTTTTTTTATAGTGCCCGAACTGGCGGGGCCGAGGCTTGCGCAAGGCAGAGTACCCGTTTTCAGGTGTATTTTCACCCTTCTAGGATAATTATAAATATTGGTCCTATAGTTCCGGGAGTCGAGACTTTTTTAAAAAAAATGCTAAAAAAACATCACTTGATTAATGGACGGCCCCTTAATCTAACAGGTACTTAATTAATTGCAGGTTATTTCATTATTGAAAAATATTAGCATCGTAAATGAAGTTATTTAAAATAATTATGCAATTTTATAGTTTCTTTTAAGTTCTTACAATCATTTAGCTGTCGTCACGCGACCTTCATCGCGCTATGGTAGTTTTTTTGGTAACAAGCATATATATCTCTTGGACCAGAAAATACTCGTATACAAACTAAAGGCAGTCCCCAGGCAGTATACCTCGCTTGACCGGAGATTTCACATCTTCCGTCGCTCCATAATTGGGTAACACCAAGCTAAACATTGAGCATCTTCCGCAGGCCAGCCTTCACTACCAGTACACGGACCAGTGTAGTCAACCGTACGCTTTTCATCACACAGCGCACGCCGTGCTTCCGACTCACTTTAGACAGCGCATTATCTTGGCATTTTCAAGATTGTAAGTGCGCAAGCATTACTGCAAGAAGTATCGACCTTCAGTCTGGTAGTGTTATAGCAGATCTCCTTCACACGTTCTTGTCAATCGGAAGAAAGTAAATTTATAGTAGCAGCAGTACACCTTTTTTAATATCGAATAAGTTGATTTGTACAAGCTACAATTAATCTTTTCTGTTTAAATAAGAGCTTGATAGAAGCAACAATGTACCTTACTACATTTCAATAAACATCTTGATACAAATACTTATTGTAGCTCCAATGCACCTTTTTAATTTTAAACAAGCAGCTTTATATAAGCTACAATTAATAATTTGAGTTTTAAATAAGATAATTGATAAAAGAAAAAATGTTCCTTTTGATAAAATCAATGGCTTTATAAAGACAACAATGTTCATTTTTAATTTTAAATAACCGACATTATACAAATTACAATAAGTATTTTTAGTTTCAAATAAAGAGCTTAATTGACCCATCAACAATTTTAAGTTTATAACTGCTGACAAGATACTTTATGGGCTCGTATTTAAATAAGAAAGTTGATTCCTGCTAATAAGATTTGGTTTCTATCAATTAAGTTTTTTTTTCAGTGATATTGTAACCAGCTGCAGCTAGTGCTGTTTACAAATGATGACACTACCATGGCACCTTTCAAATGTGTTATAATGCAATCATAAACAAAAATTTCCAAAAAAAACCAGTCAAGTGCGGGTGAGAAAGTAACAAGTTGATTAGTGAAACCGCGAGCGTTTTAAGCCCTACGTTTTAATTTTTTTAATGGGTTTTAATTTTATATTATTGTAAATAAGAGCTCTCAAATTTGCAAGGGCTATCCTAAATAAAGATCTTGATAAGATCTATCATTTCTGTGAGGTAACTGCTAGTATCAGATAAATAATTACGTAGATATAGCTCTGGGTGACCGTGTTAGGGGATTAGGGGATAGAGGGAAGTAACCGTGGTACCACTGATAGACTGGGGTACCATGGTAGGAAAAAATAACCATGGTACTACTGGTGGTACCTTCTATAATAAACGCACAAAATTGGGCGCGTGAAAAAAAATATCCCTCAGTTCAATCTATGTAGAGCCACCCTTAAATTATATTCTTTCTTTATTTAATTACAAAACAACGTTCAATAAAACAATAGAGGTTCTATTTCAATAAAAATATATAGGCACCATTCTGAAAATTCCATTAAAATCGATTCTAATAAATGTCATTAAAAACAAAAATCGGCATAATGTATGTCTTGTGACATACGAGCGGAGAGACGGACGGACGATGTACGGAAACGACGAAATTATATAATTCTCATTTGGCTTAGGAACCTTAAAAAGGCAAACAGCTGAAACACACTATACCATCTTATACATCAGTGTACTCATCAAAAGTATAAAAAATAGGAGGGAAGAGAGGGGAGTAAACGGGAGACAGATATTTTTGGGTTGCTTAAGATGAGGAGGAAGGTATACGGATCAGTCAACAGATCTTGAACCTTGCAAACTCAAACCTTTCCAGAGCGTGCTCTTTAACACCAGTTATTATTCTTACGAAGAACACGAAGGGTTCCGTACCATTAACTAAATAGAAACGGCAAAAAACACGTTTGTTGTATGGGAGCCCCTCTCAAATATTTGTTTTATTCTGTTTTTTAGTATTTGTTGTTATAGCGGCAACAGAAATACATCTTCTGTGAAAATTTCAACTATCTAACTATCACGGTTCATGAGATACATCCTGGTGACGGACGGACAGCGGAGTCTTAGAAAAAGGGTCCCGTTTTTTACCCTTTGGGTACGGAACCTTAAAAAACGAATTAACCGAATGCATCCCTGCAGTTGTCTGTTTGATAATTCAAATCCAACTGTAAAGTAAATATGGCTGAAAATATTTTTAAATAATAGGCGCGCGCAGTACTTGGAAATCGAATGATGGAAAGGGAAATTTTGTTTTAAATTAAACGTACCTATTTGGATAAGGATTAATATCATGTTTATAGAAACACCTTCGCAAATAATGCATTATTTTAGAACAAAAATAGTTAGCATCAAAAAAGTTATAGCGAGCCAACTTTAAAAGATAAACATATGCTGTTGCGGAATTTTTTTTAGAACTTTTAAAGGGGAACAATTCTGTCATACATGATTTTTGCGAAACTTTCACCGTTTACGCAGCTCACGGAGCGGAAGCTCTCAAAAGGAAAATAACTCCCGATTTTGAAACATTCTTCATTGGTACTCCGTTCCTATTGGTCATAGCGTAATGATATATAGCCTTTATCTTTCCTCGATAAATGGGCTATCTAACACTGAAATAGTTTTTCAAATCGGACCAATAGTTTCTAAGTTTAGCGCGTTCAAACAAACAAACTCTCCCGCTTTATATATTAGTATAGAAGTATACATAAAGATAGATGATTTAAATCAAAGCAAACAATGAATAAACCTATCTTTATTTTTAATCTACTAAACAGGACATTGTTTTAATTATATTTGAAATGTAGTAGAATTTCTTAACCTCAAAACATTAAACTAGTAAATTAATCTTAATACAACATTCTTCATCCTTTTCTTTCGATTTATATTCTCTTCTTTCATTAATGAAAGAGTCTGTTTAGCGGGAATTGAACCCTGTACAAGCAGTAGAGACTCACTGAGACCGAGACCTGCAGGGCGATCATCTTTGATATGGTCATCAGCTCGAATATGCCGTACAGCCAGATAGAAGTCAGGTAGCGAATTAAATAGAATCTAAAAAAAATCAGACACTAAAATATTTATAAATGCTAAGGGTTTTGGGCGAAATTATGTTTACGGTCAACTTTCCTGATATAGATCCATTAGATAGGAATTTCCAAAGGAAAAGCAAGTTTTCCATGTGTGTAAGATTAGCACAAACATATTTTTTTTTATTTAAACAAAAATTTGTGCTGTTTTGTGCCCAGAGTGTGCTATCTTGTGCCACATTAGAAAAAAAGGTTATGGTTTTTATGGAGGTACTAATTTTTTCACTGTGAAGTTAGCACAGCCACCTTTGTCCTTCGTAAAAACAATTATTTTGCTCGAGGTACTCGGGTTGTGCTGTCATGTGCCATAGAGGAAATAAAAAAAATGCATGCGAGAGAATCTTATTTTATTTAGCACCGCCATTTTTAAGCTTTATAAAAAGAAATATTGTATTTATGTTATGCTGCTATGTGCTGTAGAGCAAATAAAAAAAATGCAGGTGTGCGAATTTTACGGTCGAAAAAAATATTTGTATAGAATTTTTTTTCATCCATAAAAACAAATATTGTACTGCAATGTGCTCTGGTTGTATTGCCAGGTGCCGTAGAGTAAATTAAAAAAATTGCATGCGAGCGAATTTTATTTTAGTTACCACCGTCATTTTTTGAGATTTATAAAAACAAATATTGTGCTGTGATGTGTTCATGTTATGCTGCCATGTTTCATAGAGGAAATAAAAAAATGCATATGAGCGAATTTTATTTTAGTTAGCATCGCCATTTTCATCTTTATAAAAACAAATATTGATACATATTAATGTTGTAAAATAAAGGCCTCTTTTTCCTTTATAAGAAACAAATATTGTGCTGTGATGTGTTTATGTTGTGCTGCCATGTGCCGAAGAGAAGATAAAAAATACCGGTCAAGTGCGAGTGTGACTCGCACACCGAGGATACCGTACAAACTTATTATATGTAGATAGCTCTTTTATCATGAGATCAACTCTCTTACGTCAACGGGAAGTAACCCATAGGTTTTGATTTATTTGGGTCCTAATATGCGATAAAAATAACCGTTTTTGGGCATATTTTATTTTCACATTGACTTAGAAGCTATTTGATATGAATTTCAACTTGATACCTCCACGCGTTTTTGAGCAAAAGGGTCTTGAAAGACAGACAGTAATTTTGTTAAATGTGTTATAACAAATTAAGAGATTTCGGATTTTCCCCTATATTTGTGATATAAGACCTTGCTTCGAGACAAATTTCATGATTCTAGGAGAACGGGAAGTACCCCATAGGTTTTGATTTGTTTGTGAATGCCAAAATATGCTATAAAAATGGCCGATTTTCCGCCGTATCTTTTTACTGAGTTGACTTAGAAACTTGATTTTTTTACAGCTTCAAGGGACTCTAGACCTTAGTATTTGGTATTAATTTCAACTGATACCTTCACGCATTCCTGAGAGAAAGGGTCCTGACAGACTGACAGACAGACGGAAAACAAAGTAATCCTATAAGGGTTCGTTTTTTCCTTTTGAGGTACGAAACCAGATTATATTTAATTAAATTATATTATTTTATTAAACAGATATTGTGATGTGATGTATTCATATTGTACTTTCATGAGCCATAGAGGTTATAAAAAACTGCATGTGTGTGATTTTAACGAGCGAAAAAAAATCTTAATAAGTCTCACCGCCTTTTTTCCTTCATAAGAAACATATATTATACTACGATGTGGTTGGGTTGTACTACTATGTGTCGTAGAGCAAATAAATATTTGTTTCGTTATGTAAGTTTGCAAAGTTGTTATTTACCACGAGTGCCTAAATTAAATACCGAGTAAGAGAAGAATTCTAAGATTGAATCTATGAGCGCAGTGAGTGTTTCCAATATTCCTAATCTTGAGCAAAGCGATCCCTATAGCGATACGTGCAAAGGCACTAAATCCAAATAATCTTGCATTCGTGCGAATGCGTCAATAATTTAAAATCTGCGAATTATTGCCCTTTCAAGTTAAGAAATCTAAAAAGAAATCCAGTACAAGTATTACTCAACCATCTAGTGTAACCTAATGTAAATAAATCTGACGCAAGTTTCTGTCTTGCGAATTTTTATGGCGTGGCATTATGGTTTCCGTCTGACGATCAGTCTGACGCGAGTTTATCATTTTTTACCCATCACAAAAACTAACCTAATGTAAATAAATCTGACGCGAGTTCCGTCTTACGAATTTTATATGAATTTTCGATCAGGACACTTGACCTGACGCGAGTGTAACATTTTTTTACCCATACCAAAAAAAATGCACAAAGCCGCTAAAGAAGTTATCACTTCAAAAATTTTGGCGTTGTATGAATTACAAGTGTTGTCGTAGTAAATGCTCATATGAAGAGCTCCTTGCAAAATTTAAATATATGAAGCTAGAACATAGACGTACATATTTACAAGCAATGTTGCTGTATGACCTACGTAATAATAGATATGATTGTATTCAGCTCACAAATAAGCTATGTTATAGAATTACTATAAGAACCCAAAGCCTTATACAAAATTTTTGCTACTGCTCGATGTCGTACTAATCCAGGAAAACGATCACCTTTGTATCGATTAGTTTACTCTTATAATAATCATTTCAATAATATAGATATTATGTCAATACGCCAAAGTATTTTCAAAATCTGTTACTTATTCATTTATAACAGTACTAAATAGTATAATTTTTATAATAGTACTTAATATACCCTATCACATATCACTAGTTCTCTCAACATTAGAAGAAACCTATATTTATAGAATATTATGTAATCATTATGTGATAAATGATGCTAATGTCACAATTATTAAAAACTGTTAAATTTACGATTTTTTTAATACTATATATTGTATCATTGTTTTTTACCTCAATAAATTAAAAAAAAAACTTTTTATTATTTTATTTATCAAAATCGGTTTATAAGGTTTTTAGAGATCCGCAATAAATTATATTCTATGGAACCCTAACTTCATGTAGTTGGGCTGGTTTAATTCCGTTACTTGTATAGTGGCTTAATTTAGAAAAAATGTCAAAAAGTAAATGAATGTTGGGAAATATCAAGCCATAATTTTAAAATAGAGTGTATTGATAGATATTGATATCAGAGGGGTTTTTACCTTACTACATGGACGTTCTATTTTTAAATCAGCTGCTGATGTTGGGTGTACGCCCTGTTAGGTACCTACTTACAGTAACACTATCAGCGCTTCTAATATACAAACACTTACATCATGGTATACATGAAGTACACAAAAGTAAGGAGACCCAGTTCCACGTGATCACTGACTGGGCTTCTTCTTGGCTGCAGGCTGGTCTCCAGGAGGAAGACCACGAGGGTGATGGTGTGGATGTAATGTTTGTACCACGTGGGGATCACAGCGTCTAAGAACTTGGGGTAGATCAGTTCTCTGTCTACGGCGTGAATGCACCAAAAGCACAGTGATACAAACTGGATTGGAAAATGAATCCTTTACTCAAATTTGCTTACGAAGATGACATGAGAACACATATCAATGGCTTACAATTAAAGATTTGATATAGATATTCATTTATAGAGGCGCAAATGCTTCTTGAGCCTCAACCGGTACTTCTTACTCAAGTAATCTGCATGTACTTTAATAGAGACCCCATCAAAACTATAATTTTTTTTTGTAATTTCTCGGTATTGTCACCTTAACACTACGTATGTGCCAAATTTTCGAAACTCTAGCTCGCTTTGGAAGTACCTACTCTAGACTTTTGAAGATCTATGAGCCAGTGAGTGCCTAAAATCGAGATGTCTTGTAAACTTCCACTAAGACATGTAAAATTTTAAATAATGCTTTTTATTAGTAATATTAACCTCAATGTAAAGAATTAGCTTTTGCCCGCGGTTGCACTAAATTCCGTTATCGGTGTAGAATTGAAACGGCAACTCCTCAATTATAGAAAAAACCCCTCACACTTGACGGTTTCAAGTAGCCTATGTCCTTTCTCGAGACTCAAACTATTTTTATGCCAAATTTCATCTCAATCGGTACATCAGTTTAAGCGGTAGGAGGACATAGTTACTTTGGCATTTATAATATTAGTATGGATTAAGCCTATTTTCCTGAACTTGAACGGAGATACAGTTGTTCGTTTTTTAAAAACGGTTAAAACATTTGCTTGGACTTTTAGGAAACTCTCAGTCAGTTAACTCTTATATATTAAGTATATATAACATATACATTTACTGTATTTTGTTCAAATAACTTTATGTTTAACATTAAAAATATATTTTTTACTTTATAGATCCCTATACTAGGGCGGAATGAAATACTTTTTTTTTGTTGCAGAACCAAGGATTATGTGATATAAAAGGATTTAACAATATAAAATATTATTCAAGAATTGATTTCCTTTTTGCTCGTCAGCGTCACATAATCTTAATACCTGTGATGAAACCTAAACCTGATAGGATGAAACTAATAAGATTGAAACAAATAAATTCAACAAAAGAAAATATAATGGAAATCCTTGCATTATATTTTAATTATAAAAGAAAAAAAAAACAATTTTTTTTTTTTAAGGAACGAAGAAAAGTAGTCATTATAAAAGAGGAACATGTTCCAACTTTCAATGTTCTATTTATGTTCAATTTCCGGTTCCAGTATCTGCTATTGCAACAAACATTTAAAGGGCCATTCATAGTCGTAATGGTTAAAAATATCTCTTTGGACAATATAATGGGTGTTGGCTGTGATGTCACTGGCGAATTCTATGCAGATGACAGTACTGGAGACGCTTATTACACGCGGCAGGTCGTGCAAACATCCCTCGTTCCGTTGTGGAGGAAAAGCGTGGAGAACTTGTGTCTCAAATCGAGACAAATCGATTCAACCATTCAACCCAACAAAGACACAATTGTGCGCGTTCATCGCTAATAAAACCCCGTTCACTGTGGTCCCACAATTCTAGAACACTTCCCTCTCCATCTCCAAGAGCATGAGGATCCTTGGTGCTGACATATCCAGCGATATTCAGTTCCGAGATCATTTGCAAGACAAGGTAAAGCTGGAAGAATGTATAATATGCCAATTCCATAATAGTAAATCGATGGTAAGGAGAAAATTACTAACGAGAACTGTTTAAAAGCCTTAAGCTAAAGGCCAAAGGTTTTAATGACTCGAGTTTCTTAGATTTCTGTACAGCCCATGTTAAAGAAAATGTTTTTCATCACATTTACGAGCTAATAAATAAAAATATGAGGTGAAAAAATAAACTGGCCAAAACACAATTGAAATGGCGAAAAAGATATCTAGAGAATTTATGAATTAAAAAGTTTTGGCTGAAGTTAAAACTTGCGGTATAACTTGTAGTTCATATCTTGAACCACAGAAGGCGCTTTTATGCAAAATTAATAGAATAGACAGTACGTAGAGAGCACGCGGTGCGTTTTTATGTAATTATTGCCAGTGGGTTCTGTGAACTCTCGCTTTGCCTTGAGCAAGTTAAATTTACAAAGAACAAGTCCTTGGGAGTAATTAAGGTCTTAACACCCGCTTTACTAGCACGTTGTGGCAATGTATACGAGTAAGTATGATGAAAAGACATTTATTTAACAATTTAAACGTTGCCTTTGGTACAATTTTCGCGAATAGAGGATAGCCCACATGTCAAGAAATATTTTCAAAATATTCACCTACACGAAATCACTAGTGCTGTCATAAATGAATCCTGGGCCCCTAGATTTATTACACCTAACCCCAGGTTTATTATAGGTTTATCTTATGCCTAGTGGTCAACTTGAGCTAGAGACCGTATTTTCATATTAAGTACGTTTTTAAATTTCTTTGGACCAAATCAAATCCCCGTGAACTTGGCAACATTTGTCGCAAAATCGTATGCACCAGTCTGGTTTTGCTATCAAAGTACATTCGTCTTGTGAACATGGTTCGAGAGCCTTAAATAAAAGATAAATAAAAGTAAAAAGAAAAATTTATAAATTCTGAACTAGTATCATAGATATGTAAGTTCAGTACTATATCAGCATCACGAAAGGTCATGCAGAAATTTGAGATAAAAAACGATTTTTGTGTTAATAATAAATATATAGATAAATTTAAAAGTTTCCACGGGTGTCACTTAATCTAATTCCACTTGAAAGAACTATAGCTGCAGCTATAATTTGCTATAATAAAATTCTTTAGTTATAATCAAGGAGTTGCCGTAAGAATCAACACTGTCCAAGCCGGAGCCGCTGGTAAAAGCTAGTCTGTAATAAAGCACTGTGCTGTGCTGTGATACACATAGTACTGAATAAAATATAAATTTACCAAAGTAAATGGTGTAACTACTGCATTGAATAGCACATCTTTGGTATATCTGACTCTGTGTCCCAAGTCACTACAGTGTTTGTTCCTCCACTCCAACACGTCGTGCACGTTTGATAGCGAAAGAAAAATGGTCTGGAAACCCTGAAGAAAACAGAAGACAGGTCAATTTGATAGATTTCACCAACTTCTTAGTATTGTAGTCACATATTCACAGCACTTGCACTTAAAGCACTTGTGTTATGCCTACTTACAAAATTCCAAACCGTTAGATAATCCTCCGTAAAAAGTCCCAGATTTTTTACTACTGGATTTTTCTGTGTCTGGACGTTAAGGGTTATTTTGAATTTGTACATACTGATATATAGATGATGCACTAGAAAAACAGAATGAAAAATAAATTTCGCTAGTAAATGATTGCTTTTTTCGCATATTATTTTGTGATTGCTACGCAGATCCTTGTATTGAAAATTATTTGAAACATTTAATACCATTATGCATTTTGAAAACAACTTAAATCCAGCCAAGCGTGAACTTTCGTTTGATGTGTAATAATAAATGTCATTTTGTGTCAAACACTTATTATTTCCATAAATAGGACCTACATCAAGAAGCTTAAATATGACATCCATATATAAGCTTCTTGACCTACATACTAAGCAGAATAACCACGGTAAAAAAAGTTTCTTAACATATGTCTATGGTCTGTGACCTGCATCATCAGGCGAGCCGTAAGGTTGTTAGTTACGTTGGAGTCATACAAAAATTACTAGCTACTTGTGAAGCTGATAAAAAAAAACTATATAGATCGATAGTCTTTGAAGAAAATATATTTTATTACTCGGGCGAGTTAACATGACACCGCCGCACAAGTTTATTCAATTTAGTTTGTGCAAAAAAATGGTAAGAGTAACGAAAAGGGGGTGCTCGGAAAAAACCGGACTAAGAATATTTTCAAGTTTTTTCACGTTTTGGTTACGGTTACGGTGTACAAATGAGGGTGCTGAAAAAAAAAATTTTTTCGAAAATTTGTATGAAAATTTGCGGTGTCCCCATAACCATATATTTTGATGATGGGAATCAATAAAGTTCGTCGTCGGCCGCAACGTTTGTATGGAGCACTTTTGTCTGTTACCCTTCTCCGGACCCTGGGGAGGTTCAAAGTTATTTTCATCAGCCAGATTTGTGCCTCGATAGCTCAATGGTAGAGTACTTACACGGAATGTTAGGGTTGCAGGTTCAGGTTTTAGATAACGTTAGAATATTTTATTAGAGCGTAGATACAGCGCTTTTTGATCCCTAATAAGTAAGGTTTGTAACAAAACAAACATCCATTTTATCCATAGAAATAAATGTTACGAATATGTATGTATACCAACTGAGTTACCTTATTTAATTTTACAGATCTTTTTTTTTTAAATACACAACAGAGAGTCTCAACTAAGACTGTGCAAAGTGCTCTGCTTTTATTCATAAAATGAAGTTTTTATTCTAAACTGGAAGCTATCAGCCAAGTTGTACTAATTACCACTGCTGTGCCTTAGAATGGGGCCATATTTCTTTTCAGAGGCCTGTCATCAATGTTGTATAGAATTTGGGGAATGTCTAATTATGTTATAAATAATTCTTCGGATATTCCATATTGGGTTAAATATGCCAAGTTGATTCCACAGTTCTGTTGTGATGATTTGTGAAATTTAAATTAGGAACAACATCCAACGTGTAATCGTGGTAAAGTCATTATGTTTATTAACATCTAAAGTTTTGTACAATATTATAAGTGTTCCACGTATTCCATGTAGTGTAAATTGCATTGCTGTCTCTATCGTAGACCAAGTCGTGAACCGTCGTATCTCCGTAGTAGTACCAAATCGTACCTTTTGCGTCTACATTAATCGAAGATGTTGTCTTATTATTCACTAGATAAATATCTTCCCAAGGCTTTTGACCATATACCCCTGAGTCATTGTAGAAGAACCTTTCTTTGTGATTTATGATACTTTATGAAAAATAAATAAAAATAAAGTATTAATTATCGATGACAAACTGTTTAATCCCCGTGACGTCCATGTCTGACACGCGCTGTACATGTCCGTCTGTGTACATGTACACCGTCCCCGCAGGATGGACAGAGTAATATAGAGAGTCGCTGATATACCTATGTAAACTCTATATCCAAATCCTCTTCAGCGAACAGCATAAATTGGCAGACATTAGTATCAAACTCATACAACCCTCCATGTCCCGCGTCATTCGTACATCCTGCGTATTTGTGGCCGCTCCTCTGGTCTATGGTAATCGAGCATGTACCGACCAGCTCCTGTATGATACCGAACGCTTTGGTGTCAAAATAATATTTAGCAGTTTTATAAGCTTTAAAGCAGGGTGCTGTAAGAATTAAAATATAAGGTATTTGTAGTTTGGTCGACAGTCAAACGACTTGGTTGCTTCAGATCACTGGAGAGGATAAGTTCCCTGTATCACTTTTTGTCACTAATTTTCCTGCAAGGTGGTTCGGCATCTTTCGCAGTGACAGTGTACAAGCCGCAACGCTGAGTTGCGCGGCACCAGCATCGCGGACTGTAAATAAACACTTAGAACCATTTTACTTATAGTTACTTAATAGTTTGAAAAATAAAAAGTAAAAGAATATACATAATTATTTTTTTACAAACAAGCTTTCATCAGACTTGACTACTTGTCAAGACAAATAAAAGTAGTTAAAAACTCGATGTGGTACCGTCGTTTCGTTAGAAAGGTCCTATCGCCACTTTCCGGCTCCATCATCAGACCAGGTCTATAACACATTTCTATTGCACTGTAAAGCTTCTAAAAACAGAACTCTTATATAGTTTAATCATGTCCAATTCCGTTTTGTGGATAAAACCAGTCATGCTTAAAATATCAAACCGTTATGGTTCCGTCCGTACCCAAAAAGTTCCAATGGTTAATAAGCCTACGCTGTCTCTGTATGTGTTTCCGTCCGATATTAAATAGGCTCTAATCTTCTAGAGTGAGTAGATTTTTACATAGGGTTTTTACATAATCTGTGTTGTTATGGCAAATTTCCTAATATGCATAACAGGCGTGACGAGATAAAACCATGAAAAAAATACTTCTACTAAGTGTGTTATCTATAAGTTCTATATAGTATAATAAAGCTAGAGTGTGTTTTTTTTTGTTTGAAAGCGCTTAAATTTGGAAAGTCGGATTTGAAACAATTTTTATTCCTTTGATAGCCTTATTTGTTAAGGACGGTTATAAGACACGGCACATAAGTCTAGCGGTGAGCGAAATGTGGAGGGGATGTTTGCGCAAGAGTACTGTCGCGCACGCAATAGTTATTAATTTATGATAGCAGATATTTTAATTTTAATTTTTTATGCATCAATTGTAAAAAAATATGAAACATTAGGCTAGATCGCGTAAATACGCAGTTAAAGTTCCGTGCAATAAAAATGTCAAGGGGATATTTTTCAGAAAGTTTAATGAAAAATCTAAAAAAAAAATTGCATTTATGAATCCCTGGCAAAAGTAGTTGTAGTAGTAAATTCTTTATTGCACAAAAAAAAAATTTAAAGTAGTAAATACAGTTGATTGGTAGAGTACAATTGAGGCAGTCATATCGCTATTAAGCGATTTCTTCCAGACAACCTATTGTTAGAGGAAATCTAGAAAAATAAGATTTAAGAGTAGTTGCAACTTGGAACTAGAAAGTAATATAAATATAAATAAAAACAAAGAGGTGTGTTATTATAATAATATATATGAATAAGACATAATACACGTTACGACATATTAAATATAGTATGAAAAAAAAATATATTTACATATACTTACATAATACCTACTACATAGACGTACACAAAATAAATAAAATAACATGTCTTATTTGTAAAATAATAATTATTACTGTGACTGATAATTTAACCTGCGTTTTGAAGCAGTGTAAGCTTTGGGCTTGTCTGATATTGAGAGGTAAAGCATTTCATAGTTTTATAGATTTAACTGTAAAGGAATCTTTATAAAACTGAGAGAAATGTGAAGGAATCTTTAAGAGTAAATTTGCAGAAGATCTAAGATTTTTTATAGAAGAGCCAAGGAATTCAAAGCAATGTTTAAGATAAGTTGGTGATGAAGGTATAAACAGAACGGAATAAAGAAGAGAAAGAAGGTGTGTATTCCGGCGTTGGCGAATGGAGAGCCACTTGATCTTAGAACGAAACTCTGATACATGATCAAATTTGCGTAGACCAAATATAAACCGTATGGATAAATTTTGAAGCCGCTCAAGTTTGTTTAACTGCTCTTCAGTAACATCGGGAAAGCATACGTCGCCATAGTCGAGAACCGGGAGGAGTAATGACTGTGCAAGCGCAATTTTGGTAGGAATTGGCAGGAAGTTCTGAAGTCTTCTCAAGGATTTTATAGAGGCGAACAGTTTTCTGCTTATTTCTTTCAGCTGATGATGCCAGGATAATGTGCGATCGATGTAAATGCCGAGGCTTTCCACACATTCGCTAAAAGGGAAACACAAACATTATTACACATGAGAGAGGGTAACTGCTGCCAATCAATTTTATTAACGAGTCTTGAACTTCCTACTATGATAGCCTGTGTTTTACTCGGGTTTATTTTTAAACTATGTGATTCTAATTTCTAAATTCTATTCTAAAATAATAATAGATGCTAAATTTTAGTTAAAAAAAAACTCAGTATAATAACCCAGTAATGTACCATACATTACTGGGTTATTGCACGGGGGCGTCGATACGAACAGACGGACAAGGCAAAACTATATTTTTATTAAATATGCTGTGGATGCCTCTAAATAAACAACCCTCGCAATTTAAGGTTTAATGTAATTACAAAATTATGTACAGTGCAACAATTTTCTAATCTCCTGACCTTGGGTGTTTGGTCGCTAGTGTAGTAGTAAGTTCACACCATCTCAATACGGTGACTGTAGTGACATGTAATTTATGACCGCGCGCTTTGTTAGTTGTTTCATTTAGTTTGTTTTTTAACCTATTTAAAATTTTATCTTTTTCCTCGCTTTTTTAATTAAAACGAAATCTAAAACATTTTGTATGGTTTGTCTAACTAACTGTGGAAAATACAGTACAACTAAAATAAAATATTAATACTACAATACTCTGGTATGATAATAATTTTATGTGAAAGAATTTGTGGCCGCCACAGTACACATAATGATAAAGTTTATAACGCGTCATAACTGGAGGTCATAAAATCGGAGGTATGTTAAAATATCGGTTGTACGATTTTAATGCATTGAATCAGGATTCAGTTTCTTTGGAAATTTGGTCATGTGCACTAAAAGACACCGAAGTTTCAGGGCAACTAGATGTATATTGTAGAAGTAAACCAAAAAAATATACATTTTTATATACATAAAGAATTTTTTTGGAATGTATGTATGATAGAATAAAATTCGATTCTGACAAATCTAAAATACAATAAATGATTCCGAATAAAAAGAAAAATGTGTGTAAACCCGGTTTATCTAATTTTTCAATTTCGTTAAAACCAGTATTGTGTCGCCTATTTGGAAGATAACCCTCGCAACCCGCGCCCCAACATGAAACACATCTAAAAATGAATTCTGCGAATTCAACGTAATTCAACGTCATCGCTAGACTTACGAGGCTGTTTGACATCACGCTAAGACCCTTATGAACCTAGCAAAAAGTAAAATAACGCAGGTGAGTAATGCAACGGGGATGAATGTAGGTAGGTATGCGTCTTTACTAAATGTATCTTAGGTACAGCGCAAAAGAATATCGGAAAGGGTTGAACATGTTTAACTTACGTCAATGAAATAAATAAATAGAAAATGCTATAACAAATAAGTAGGTACGTTGGTTATTTTGTTGTAGGTAATTGTTTTATATAAAAAAATATTTTATATTGTTTGGAAATACCCGGCGAGAGGTCAAAATGTCCATTGTTGTTAATAAGTGATAGATAAGGTGGGTAAAAGTCGGGCTACTACCGCTAGTTTTTTCTCGTATAAATCCGATGATTTTCTAGAAGGTTTATTAGGGATCCGCGAAGTTGTCGACATAGATGGTTCTACGTTGCCTCCTCTGTTGATGATAATTTTTAAATAACTTACATATTCTAAATCCTCTAGGTCGCCTATATAGTAGGAGATCTTAGGTCAACCACCTTGCATTTTTGAGACACAGCAAACCGCTTGGAACAGGTGTTTCTGGAGGTGATCTGAGCTGATTTAGCCCGGTTGCCACGAGGTTCCCCCAGCAGGTGGGCCGGGGGATGGGGGGAAAAGTGGGTCCGGTGCGCCTCACTCTAATATTATTATTATATCTGCATACATCTAGCAAATATATCAAGTTTGGTGTTTTTTTCGTATAATTCGAGGATGAGGAATTCATTTCTGTAACTAAATTTTTACTCACCTACAGAAAAAAATAGAGAAATAAAAAAAATAAAAATTACTCGTCTTTTTTTTCGAAAATCGTCTACAGAATTATAACTATGAAGATTATCTCCAGAGTAAAAATACCTGTGACTTGGCAAGTTATCCTTCTATATAGAAAAGTAAACTTGTCAAACATTTTTTGTTTCATATCTCTGTTAAAAAGGGTTGTAGGAGCGATGTGCAGCTTTTAGAATTTTTTAAGTATGTTTAGATGATTTCTAATAAGTTGTTATTCTGATGGTTGTAGATTACATTAATAAATTACTTCTGGGCGTTATATATATACAAATATAAATTAAATATATAAATAAACATGTTGGGAAAACTTTCGCCAGTAGAGCTATTATAATTGTGATAAAATAAACATAGCTAGAAATGTTTGACAAAAAATGCGGGTTAAAATAAGATATATTCATTTTTCGCAATTGCCACTACATAGATTCGTGCATTTTGTTTTATCAGCGGCAACGAATAAGCTCTAAACAAGCAGCAACCGCCGCAGGCAGGCTTGTTCATATGGGCTCCCAATAACCATTTCTTTAGACCAGCCCCAGCCAGCAGGGCATGGTAGCTGTTGCTGAGGGGCTATAATCTGTCCCCAAACATAGCCTCCTTGGTAAACTGCACGGAGAATATGTTTACGAATACGCATCTTCCGTTCGATTCTCTAACTGGAGATTTCTTTTTGTAAAAAGTACTTTTCGCACTCATTTACATTCGTACTTGTACCTGATCTGAAATCAGTAACAAATGCATAGTGTTAAAATATTATCTAGGGACCATTCACACCTCGTAATTCAAATCTGTTCAGGCTTAACATTGTGAGACTCTCTTACTTGTTATACAAGAAAACACTGCAGATTTTTAGTTTAAGGAAGAAAGCCTTATATTTAAATATACCTATTTTTTTAAAACCGCTACTTTGTACTCTGGTTCTATTACAGTGAACTTTTGTGTGAAGTGAATTTTTTAAAAAATTTAAAAATATTCTTGTGTAGGATTTTTGCTAATTTTTTTTAATATTTGTTTTAATAATTTCAGCTACCTGTTAGGGTTCAAAAGACAGACGTTGGCACTCTCTGGGTTCAGAACGTTAAAAAATCTTGCTAGTATGGGGTTTATTTTATGATTTTGAAAAGACACCCTAGTCCGATTTCAAAATTTTCATCGCCCATTGATAGCGGCGATTTCTATCTGCCGATGTGAGTCTGGTTATTTAGTCACAAATGATCCATGTGGATTTTACAGTCTTTTTCTTCGAAGTCGCATACGTGTCCAGCCCACTGCCACTTTAGTTTGCTAATTCTGCAAGGTATGTCGGTAACTTTGGTTTTCTTCCGGATGTCCTCATTTTGGATTCGACCCTCAGAGAAACTCCAAGCATAGCTCGCTCCATTGCGCGCTGTGCGACCTGGAACTTGTGGACTAGCCCTGCTTTAAGTGTCCACGTTTTGGCGGCGTAAGTCATGACTGGTAGGAAGCACTGGTTAGAGACTTTTGTCTTCAGACTTTGCGGTATAGGCGATGTGAAGACTTGACGAAGTTTACCAAATGATGATCACCCTAGCAGGATCCTCCTATCGGCTTCCCTCTCAAAATTCTTTCGGCCCAGTTGGATTTTTTGTCCAAGGTATTCATAATCCTGGACCATTTCGAGTAAGGTACCTGCGACATATACTGGCATTGGCACGACGTGTTGGTTGAACATGGCTTTTGTCTTATCGAAATTTATGCCAAGGCCCACACGTCGAGAGGATTCATCTAGGGAGTGCAACATTTCGCTCAGTTCTGCCATAATAACGATGTCGTCGGCAAACCCTAGGTGTGCGATGTATTTGCCGTTTATGTTTATGCCCCGTCCAGCCCAGCCCAAGGTTTTGAAAGCAGCTTCTAGCGCGTTAGTGAACAATTTCGGAGATATGACGTCCCCTTGTCTTACACTTCTACGCAGCGGGATGGCACTTGTCCTATGGTCCTGGAACTGGACAGTCAACATAGCAGCGTTGTAAAGACATCGCAGCACCTCAATATATCGCCAGTCTATACGATATCGCGAATCTAGCACAGCCCAGGTTTCGATGAATTCAATGGGTTTCTCATAGCTGAAACTCGTCAAATCTTCCAGCGCTTAGATATAGTTATCTAGTGAGTAATGAGACAATAAAGGCGATGACTGTTGATGCGGTAGGAATCATATGGTACTACAGTAGCCCTTCCATTTACGGCATAGCCTACGACCGAGACAACAACGAAATTTGCACCCGTAAAGAGTCGGACAAGTATATAATAAAGCACAGATTTATTTGTTAAATAAAATAATTTTTTTTTTAAATAAATTGTGTACAGATTTAATGATTTAAAATGTTAAACATTCATAGTATATTAAGTTTATTAACTTTAGCATATTTTCTTTAATTATTGTTAAGCATTGAAAAAGTGAACGGGCTCATCTGAGCAAATGCCTTATGTATTCCTACAAAATACATTATTTTATGACATTGATATACTTACAAAACTTATACAAAAGTATAGGCAACTAATTAAGTACATATTGCAAAGTAGAAGTGATAGTTTATTGACAACCAGTCTGTTCTATATTCTATTCTTCTTTATAACATATATTTTGTATATACATCTAATAAAATAAAACTCACATCTCATTGCTAATAAGAAAATAATACATTTTGTTTAAAAAAACATAAAATTAAAGCTAATTAATAGATTAAGATTAGACTCATAAGTACTCATAAAGAACGTAATGAATGTCCAGCAAAAAAAAATCTTGTCTATAGATGTTCCGTTTACTAACACTATTATTATATCTATGGTTTATTGTGTTGGTTACTTTTTTATACCTATAACATATAACTATGACTATAAACTATTATGTAAAAAGAAATCGTTTATAAACCCAAATAAAGAAAATAAAATAAGCCTGCTTTCTTCAATCTGTATCACTCTGCAGTGGGGCATATAACAGCTGAATCAGAATTTAAAAACGACTAAGGGTTTTGAAATACATATATGCGTACCTATGTACCTTTTTTACAGCCTTTTTTATTGTTAACTTGCATTGTTAATATGGGTCAAATCTTCAAACCAAAGATGACTTATACGTCTAGATTCCGTGTTCAGGCCCACAAAACGAGCCAATCCGAGTACCTGACTTTTCAGGTACTTGCCGTCACACTACATTATACGTAATCTGTGCGTCGACGCGATCTGTGCTCTCGCGTAAAGTAATAAAAATGACGATTTCTGCAATAAAATCGTGCTAAACTAATGACAAAAAAAGGGTTGATTATAAAAAAAACGCTTTTCACAAGTTGTAACACTAATCTACTTGCTATATTTGAGTTACAAACTAAGTTTTCCCAATAATTATTTGCAAAACAAACAACAAATGTTTTTCTGTCTGTGTTGCCAAGTCTGTAGGTACCTTCATTTTCCATCTTAAGTTTAGCAAGGCGAATACTGAAACGACAATACATATTTTTCACCTAACGTCACTTACATACATTACATTATTTCATGTTGATAAAGTATTTATGTATTGATGACCCATGTGACAAATTGTATCTATAAAACATAAACCTTTAGCCGGACTTCTGCAATGTTTAAATGAAACAAACATAACAGTTAGATGTAAATATCAGTAGAAAAAGTAGTTTTTATCATGTATTTTATGAACTACGAAATTAATTAATTACCATATCTTAATATACATAAATAGTTTAAAAAAAAACGTTAACATCACGCTTTGGACTCTTTATATAAAATTTTAACTTTAGTTACCTACAGTTGGGTGTGTAAAATTATAGGGCGAGTGTAATTAATTGGCATTGTTTCTGTAATATTCTCAAACGTTAATCAGTAATAAAGTTATTCAATTACAACAAGAGACTTATTAGGTCTTAAGAAAAACAAATATAGTGTACTTATAATAATTTTTTGTATGATTTTCTTTTAGAAAACTAATAAAATGTTATACTAAAATCTTTTAATTTTATTGATTGATTTTTAAATTACATTACCTATGTAAATTGATATTAAAATAATAGGTTATTGATTAAAATCCCTATTTGTTTCCTTACCCGAAGGGTCCTAACCTTTAAAGACCAGAACAATATCAGCAATATCGCTTACGCAAAAGAAATTTAGTTATCCTAATATTTACGCATTGAATGTTCCCTATGCTCTTTATGCGCGCATTTGATCTATCTATTGACTAAAAATGACTGCGCTCTATGTTAAATTTGGCGGCACTTAAAGTATCAAATTTTAATAAAAACAATATAAAAACACAATTACAATTAAATTTAAAACTAAAACTATAACCTAACTATAAATAAAAATGTCTTCTAAAAAATCATGTGGCATAACAGTGCCCAGAATGCTGGCAGCGTTACCTCGTTGGATAGCCAAACTGATCCTTTGGCATAGGAAGCTGCCAGCCCTCCGGTCTCCCGACCCCTCGACTAGTCGTGCGGAGAGGTCACGAACAAGGTGCTTTGCTTCTGGTCCCCATGGCTCTAGGGTTTCAACCCCAAACGGCACAAATATAAAATTAGCGTCAAGATTGGCGTATTTGAGCCGGCCTTCAGCGGACGCAGCTGCAGCGCCGGCACCCTTCGAGGTCGTTGGTAGGTAGGACGCCGCCAGCGTGTCGACGCAGGTGACATCCCACAACATGGGCTTACCAAACTTCCAAGGCCCCAAAGTGGAACCATCTGGCCTCTTTCCATCAGTACGGAAAATTCCCTTTGGTTCTAAAATGGCTGGCAGCAGAGACGAGGTTAGGGCACGACGGATAATATCGTTGAGAGCCGAGTGTCGTGAAAGGCGGCCGGCACTTTTCCTACAGGAAAGGCTGTGGTAGCCAAGCTGGTTAACTCTTTCACTGCACACACAGGTGTGTGACTGCATTGCACTGAACGGAGCCCAAGGCGTTAGCACACAGCCAGTGATAAAGTCAAAGTTAAGTTTTAAGTATCAAATTGATCACAAATCACCGCAAAAATAACTTTCTACCCCTTTTTAACCTCCTCCGGGGTAGAATTTTGGAAAATCCTTTCTTATCGGATCCAAGTTTCAGGTCTCCTACGATCAGCGGTTTAGGCTGTGCGTTGATCCGTCAGTCATTCAGGTTAAAGCATTTTATAGGTATAGATATATATTTATAATCTGAATCTTTGAAACGGCTCCATCGATTTTCATAAGATTTAGCATGCTGGGGGTTTCGGGGGCGAAAAATCGATCTAGCTACGTTTCATTTATAGAAAACGTAGTTTTATCTGTGTTTTCAGCCATTGATAAAATGAATAATATAACTCTTCTAGGCATCTATTGGCGAGTACTGTTATTTTTACCGATACAGCACCACTAAAGCTACTTGACAATAGATGGCGTTGCTAAAAAAAACGAGCAGAGCTCAGTCTTCCAGGTAATGTATATTATGATTACCGCAGAGTCAAGGATTACATACATAATAAATTTAATAACTTTACATTTAAAAATTCTAATAACAAAATAAATAAATAAAGGCTAAAAATCTGAATATGGCAAGGCTGCACCATCATCGAAACCAAATAACTTCACCGCGGGTTTCCATTTGTGACGAGTGCCACGAATGCACATGCTGGTAGCTCGAGCTATAGATACTGTTATTCGAGCCCTTACCCATCCCATCACTGTGCTTAATGACCGATCCCAACGGTGAGCAATGGCTTCTCCGAGGTGTTTTTTAAATAAAGACATTTGTGGAGCAAACACTCCGTCAACTGAAGTTACGAGAGGGGTGAAAGTTGCATGTCGCATCTCACAGGCATTAGAATATTTGCTTTTTTTTTTCAGCAGATCTAAGGACTGAAGCAACGTGAAATGTTAGAAGGAGCGTGGGTGTCAACAACACGTATATCGAATAACGCCTCCCTGTGAGCATTCCATACACCACGACAGGCAAAGTCTCCTCGCAGTCCAGAGTCTCCTTCATTTATGATTAGTTCTTTAACTACATTTCCCCATGCATTTTGGCAAAGTTCACAACAGAGGTCTCTTATTTCATAGTGACGCCTTGTGATTACACCTCCAGTTTTGCAACATAGTGCGTGATCTACATTGAAGTAATTATTACCGCAGCCATCACACAGTTTTGGCACAGAAACTGGTATTCGATGGTATCATAATGCCATTGGATCTCTTAATGCCATCACTAAATTCTATTGGAGATAAATCAAAATGGTCTTTCCTAGTTGGTATAAATAGATCTTTCTATGGCTCTTTTATTAATGGGTGAGAGTTTGGCAAGAATAGTTTCAAGAAGTGTGTCATCAAGGGTGCCTTTCTCCTTGTAGCTTATTTTACGTGCATCACTCAAGGATTTGTGATGTAGATTTAGGTCTAAATGTTTTTTCTCTTCGATAGCAGATGAAAGAATTTCACAACCTTTTTGGGATGTTTCATAGTTTAAGTTAATCATGTTAAAGGGATCAGATATTGCTAAACCACCTTTGTTGACAGGTAACGAAAATAAGTTTGCTTCAATTAGTGTAACATCTCCTCCAAACAAGGTCGGCAAGATTTTTTTTTGTATTCTATGTGTTAATGGTTCAAAATATTCATTGACAGTATTGAAAACTCTTAGTAAGAATATATTATATGAAATTATACATATATATATTAGTTAAAAATATCTTAGGGTGATTGGGTATTTAGGTACTTTTCTGTCGCGATAAAATGTACATATATAACATTAACAACTGTATGGTTTTCAACAAAATACCCAAATTATGGCGTATTTTATGTTCTTATGACCCCTCTTACTAAATTAATCATTCAACATACTGTGTAATTTGTAAATAGCTAATTATGCGATTGTTGCGAATGTGAGTACTTTTTAACACGAGTGATAGTACATAGAGCTCATAGAAGAGGCATAGCGAGTTTCACAATAGCAGTGAAAGAGTGTTAAAAAGACAAATTTCGTGCAATGCAATCGCTTACAATGTTATTATACGATCTGAAAACGGTAGTTTGGAAATCCTATCAGCCATAAAAATGTTTAAAAAAAAACAATTAAAGTCAAAGTGAAGTCAATTGAACCGGGTTGCTAAGGTATAGAGGTCAGTTAAATTAGAATGGGCAAATAGGTCCAAAAAACCCAAGGTCCGCTCCCGGAGTTGACACACAATGCACACAGTACTCATTGTATTGTAAGTACAAAAGTACCTAGAGAAGCGCAGCAGTGTTTAAGAAAAATTAAATACATGACATCTATTACTGAATGCTTATTTGCTACCTTTGCTTTGAGTCCTTTCTGCTATTGATTTTAAGAATCAGTCGCTGTTGGAATCGGTCGGGATCAAAAAGTACCTAATCCACCAATAGTTTTATACGTGAGGAACTAACTAGGTATTAGGATTATGCCAAGTAAAAACTCTATAGCAAAAGGAAAAGAGTGCCATCTTGCGTCCTAAAATGGTAAGTATGAAAACTAACGTTATCTATCGATTTGTGCCATTTGTGCTGAACTACGTCCCAATATTTTGATTATTGGGGGTTTTCAAGATAGCTAGTTTCAAAAAAGGTTACAATGCACTTACATTTACGTAACATAGGTATCTATATTGAAATAGTTCGAACTAAAAATCTTCTGAATAGACGTACTTTTGTGTTTTATTTTAATTCTAACTAAGGTTCTACTAGAAAATGGAATATAAACCAAAAATATTAACGAATGTAATTTATTAAAAACTTAAACCTAACGAAGCCCTAATCTATTTAAATACCTATTCGACAAAATTACACAAGACAACAAAATGCTGGCCACTTGCTTTTAGTGATTACAAGCAAAACAGTTATGAACCACAAATAAACCTTACAATTCACAAAAGAAAAACCTAACAACAAAATTCACAGAAAAAAAATCAGCCAAGCGCAAGTCGGACTCGCGCACGAAGGGTTCCGTACCATTATCTATAAAAACGGCAAAACAATCACATCTGTTGTATGAGAGCCCCCCTTGAATATATATTATATTCTATTTTTTACTTAGCTATCACGATTCATGAGATACAAGGGGGCCTTAAATATTTGTTTTATTTTAATTTAATTATTTATATTTAAAGTGACTATATAAGTGAATATTCTGTGAAAATTCAAAGCGTCAACCTGTTGGCGTTATCAATATCGAGCAAAATAATCACGTTTGTTGTATGGGAGCCCCCTTAAATATTTATTTTATTCTATTTTTTAACTATCACGGTTCATGCCTGATGACAGATGGACGGACAGACGAACGGACGGACGGATGGACAGCAGAGTCTTATTAATAGGTTTCCGCTAATTACCCTTTGGGTACGGAACCTTAAAAATTAAATTAGGATCTCAATAATAACAATCAAAACTGACACTGAGATAACAGAACAGCAAATTCACTTTCAAATAATGTAAATTGAAAAAAACGTAAATATTTCTGTTAGGCATCTTGTTGTAAATAATAATTGCCAGCTATAATTTTTGCTTTTCCATAAATATAATTTATGGACATCTGTCAGTAATCAATTTTTTATTATATTTTGTAGCAAAACAATATTAGCAAGGTGCCAGAAACTGCATTTCTTACAGAAAAATAGGTTGTTATCAATTTTATGTTTAGTTATTTTCGGTAGACAATTTTTTTATTTAAAGAGGCAAGCAGACATCTAAATGTTTTTTAAGGGTTCCGTTTTTCTTTTGAAAGTATGGAACCATAACGAAATTCGTAAAATTGGAATTTGGTTATTTATTTATTATAGTTATTTTCGTAAAATGTAGATTTTTTTTGCATGGGATGTCCTGATTTTCAGGGGTCTTAGGGTGTAGTATGAGTAATCTGGTCTTTTTAAATATTTGATATGATTTTGAAATAGGAAGTCATTTCAAAATGGTTACAAAATCTTTGGAGGTTTTCATGGTTGTTAAAAATGTTTATGAAATAAATTTATAGATTGGCAGTTTAAAAGTAAGTAAGTAAGAATTTTGAATTTGAATGTATAAAAGAGATAGATATCTATGTATGTAGGTGTTAAATTCTATTTTGCAGTAGCAGTGTCTGGCAATCGAATACGTATAATTATGGTTGTGATTTAGTAGCGTATTAATCTTCGATTGACATTGTAACAACTGTAAAGCGATATATTAATAACGTATTAATATGCACTAAACGCATTGAATGCGTTTTATGGTTTCTATGCGAGCATGCGATAGTTTTAAGTCTTAAAAAAGAATGCACTCTGTACCTACGTAATATGGTGGCATTTTTGGTAATCATTCAATGTATTGACTGCAAATCCTATGGAGGTAGAGCAGTGAATGCTTTGTGAAAATAGTGATTGACCATTTTATTTGTTTACATTTAGGCGGCGGTCCGTATTACGCCAAAAGTTCCGGTATTGCCGTCGGCGCCCAAACTTCGGTGCGAATTGTTCCTGCGGCACTCACAAATCTCCCTCTTGAGATATAATATATCATAATCAGTGACGTCATATCCGCGAGCTTACAATGCCTTAGTTGAAGAAATAGGGCGTTGTAAGTACGGACAAAAACGTCATATTGACACTTTGTTTACACTCTTTGATTTAATGAAAAATCGTTATAATGAAACTTTATTTCCTTTTTTTTTGGGCACAAAAAATAAACTAAAATTTGCGTTACGATGTACAATATAGCAAACAACAATTATGTTACGTAAAATATAATAAACAACGAAACTAAACATTAGAAAGCAGCTTTTGGGTTAACTTTTGATTTTAAGTGCGAATTACAATTCGGTCCACGCATAAGCGCGCCCACACTCGTAAGTCATGTAAGCTCAATACGGACCACACCCTTAGTGAATAGAAGATCATTTTGTGTTGACCCCGGCTATTTCGATCGATATTAAAAATAAATTGTTAGTGTCGTAGTTAGATAGAGATAAACCATACAGTATTATTTAATATAAAATATAAATACAGCCATCGCTCACAATAATAATTACTGTAACCACGATTTTGTTTTGATTTAATAAAATACGGACGTACGACCTGCTCGCAGGAAGCCGCTACGAAGACATATTGTAACCCCCGTAAATTATAAGGGGAACCTCGTAAGTTAATGTACCGGCTAGTTCTCCAATACTTAGGAGATGAGAACCCAGGCTGTAGATCCTAGGGGAAATGGAAATAAAAATCAACTTTACATTTCACACCTATATTGACAATTCTAATAGTTAAACAATTAAATGAAATACATAGATATAAATTTCCGTCTTCTTGTATTTTGCGGGTCTGAGAAGGCGCAGCTGATGGTGAAGCGCCTGCACACCTACCGACCGGCGACGTAGAGGATGCGTCGGCGCCACATAACACGACGTAGCGGCTTTGGCGTGGCGTCTAGATGTCACCCTATGGTGACCGATTAGGTCGGCAAACTTCTTGCTCCCCGAAGTGTTTCGTGTCCAGTCAGTGATTTTAATCGTAATAAGAAGAAAATGAAATATTAAATGAAATTTAACGTAACTTTGTAATTTCTGATTATCCTTTCAATTTAATAATACTTTAACAATAATTGTATAATTGTTTATAAAAAACCGGCCAAGTGCGAGTATAGCTCGCGCACCGACGGTTCCGTGCAAACTTGTTATATAACGTGTTGCATATTATTAAAAGTATTTTTATTATATGATGTTGCTAAAAATTTACGGTTTTCGCTTATTTGTACTATAAGACGTTGCTTCGTACCAAATTTCAAAATTCTCAGTTCACGGGAAGTACCCTGTAGGTTTTGATTCCCTTGCGAGTTTCGAAAATTTGCGGCATAAACAGCTGTATCTTTTGATTGCGTTGGCTGAGAAGTTTGATTTTTTTCACAGCTCCGAGGGACAGTAGACCTGAGTATTTGATATAAATTTTAGCTTGATATCTCCACGCGTTCCTGAGAAAAAGGGTCTTGACAGACGGACAGACGGACGGACAACAAAGTGATCCTATAAGGTTCCGTTTTTTCCTTTTGAGGTACGGAACCCTAAAAAGAGAATAGAAAAAAAATCAAACTTACAACTCGGGCGAATTAACATGACACGAAGCCGCTACAAGTCTATTTAATGTAGAATGTGAATGAAAAAAATAGTCAAAGCAACAAAAGCAAGGGAAAAAACCGGACTTAGAAGTATGAAACTATGTGGTGTCCCCATAACCTTTGATGACTGTAATCGATAGAGTACATCGTCGGCAGCAACGTTTGTATGGAGCACTTTTGTCTAAGCCCCTCCTCGGAGCTCTAGGGAGTTTCAAAATTCTTTTCAAAACGGGCTGTAGCCCAGTTGTTGTAAAAATTGAGTTTTAGAACTCATTTTCTCCACATGGTTTGAAGGACGAACCTACAATAGTTAGATATGAAAAAAATCGGCCAAGTGCGAGTCGGACTCGCGCACGAAGGGTTGAGTACCATTACCTATAAAAACCATTTTCTGCTTTCTGTGAAAATTTTAACTGTCTATCACGGTTCATGAGATACAGCCTGCTGACAGACGGACGGACGTACAGCGGAGTCTTAGTAATAGGTAGCTAATTACTCTTTGGGTATTGAACCCTAAAAAACCATACATTTCTAAGATAGATAAGTACATATAATATATGTATATTTATATAGTAATAGTTCCCTTTGACCCTGTTTGAACACAACAAACAAAAAACTTTGAACCCTCTCAGCGGTTTGGGGAGGGGTACCTGTATATTGAATGTACTTCACGCGGCCAGGTGTCAATTGACATAAGTTAACTCGCCCAAGTAGTAAGCAATTTGCCAATACAAAAACCAAAGGAAAGTCACACAAAAGCTCGAGCGCCTCGGGTTGTTCAAAATAAAATGAATAGAGTAGTTCTGACCATGACCAGTCTTTAAAATCTAGGCACATTAAGTGTTATACAAATAATAATGTTACAATATGAAGGAGAGCAGAAGACATCTTCCTGAAACGACGACGACGACCTATTTCTAACCAACGAAAAAGAAAGAAATCTCAACATAAAAACCATGAAACATTAAAAAAAAAAATTTACATACTGTATTCTACATTTAAAACTGTTAACTTACATATAGTTTAAGAGTTTAGCAGTAAAAAAAAACGTGGGTAACTATGGAGCGTAAAAAAATCCTATCTTGTCGTAATTCTTTCCCTTATAACTTATAATATTTCAATTCTTCTGTTACCAATTAAATATTTTGAAAATACATAACGAAACTATAAGCGATCAAATTTCTTTTTAATATTTGTGTCCGTATGTAGTATATATACACCACGTACCTACACCGCCTAAGGGTCCGTATATATCAAATTGGTCATGTTTATTGATCTAAATCTCAGTTTGTAGTATGTTTTTTATGAGTTTAATATTTTTATACAAGAAACTTGAAGTCTTAATCTTTAATCGCTTGAACGCCGAAACACGATTTTGTCATTTTGCTTAATACATTTATTTTTCGAACTTGTTTCGCAAACATTTTTTGTTAAATCTTTAAAACGGAGGACTATTTCACGATAAATTTTAAATGATTGATAGGAAATTACAAACTTAATACGCTGTAACCAGTTTTTTGATAACTATCACAGTTTTTTTAATAAACGACTTTTTTGATTTTCCACAAGATTTACGCATCGCACAGTAGGCAGCAATTTTATAGGGCCCTGTCTCTTTGCTTACGTCTTGCATAGGCACTCATAAGAACCGCCGCAGGATAGATATAACGAAACTGTACAAGTATAATGGCTACTATTTTTTACCCTAAACTTGACGAATGGAAGAGCGGATAGACATGACGAAATCCGTTTTTGCCGTGTGATTACGGAACCATTACATTGGACAAACAGATGGTTACACAGATATGACGTAGCTATATTATATTAACTTCATAACATTCGATGTTTTAACTACGGAACCCTAAAAATTTAAATCAATTCAATTTCATCATTCATTTGCTAAAAATATGGTTTACAAAGATGTTACTGAATTATGATGTTAGTTTATTACAATGTAAAGTTCTAAATAAATGTCCGCTACAAAATTATTCCATAATTTAAATTTATTATAATTTATTTTCATAAAATTTAATTTACAATAGAAATAAGTTCTTATATCAGAAACTCGTTGAGTGTGTACTTATCGACAAGTAATTTCTGAAGACTTTTTTGGAATCTATTTAAGGGCAGTTCTCTAATTTCTCTAAGAATGCTATTAAATACTTTTACACACCTGACTGTACAATTATTTCTAATATATAACTTTTACAATCTGGAAATTTTAATTTAGTACGGTCCCTTGTTAGGCGGCGTTGATCATTGTTGTCTTAAATATTTCAGGATATTTTTTTACAAAAATGCCAATTTCAAATATGTCAGTGGATGATGTTCCGTAGCCAAATGGCAGAAACGGAACCCTTATAGATTCGTCATGTCTGTCTGTCTGTCCGTCTGTCCGTATATCACAGCCACTTTTTCCGAAACTATAAGAACTATACTGTTGAAACTTGGTAAGTTGCGAACCGCATTAAGATTTTCACATAAAAAAAAACAATAAATTTTTGAGGTTCCCCATACTTAAAACTGCAACTCAAAAAATTTTTTTTTACCTACAGATAGGTCTTCAAAAATGATATTGAGGTTTCTAATATCATTTTTTTCCAAACTGAATAGTTTGCGCGAGAGACACTTCCCAAATGGTAAAATGTGTGAAAAGGCATATCTGCGTAAGTATAGATCGTAGTTTCTGTACAGAAATGATAGATCTCACCAAGATCTTTTTTCTGACGACAGCTGTCAAACCAGGAAAAGTTATTTATCCGTAATAGTCCAAGATCCCAGAGCGATCTGACATAACTTATTTTCACATAGATGAAACCTTAGATTCTCAGTAGCGTCTCATGTTCTTTGGCAGGTACCAGGTAAGAAAGGTAAATAAAAATAAGAGTTACTTAACTTAAAATAAAACTTTCATTCGGATCGATAGTTCTCATGGGTATAGGTTTTTCTGCGGGTGACACATCTAGTTATTTTTATTCATATCATTTAAAACACATTTAAACTTATCATAATCGTATGCATCTTTATAAATAAAATTAAAGTCGGTCAATGCAGACGCGCGCGTTTTTAAATAAAATAATAGATAATAAAAATGTCTGCAGCAAAAAAAATTGCACTAGAAATGAAAGTAACTACAAAAGTTTCGATTCTTTTTTTGAAAAAGTGCACTTTACATGTATTTTTTATAGTACATCACGTATTTATTATATTGTTTTTGTTGTACATTTCGAATAAACTAAGTGAGCACACACATCCAGAATTGAAGGTTTTACAGAATTTTGGTGCCGCGTATATAACTAACTGGAACATTGTAAGTCATATTGAACATTTTTTTTTGAAGCGAAAACTTCTTTAGCGGCGCTGTGCACTTTTTTTGTGATGGGTAAAAACTGTTAAACTCGCGTCAGGTCACGTGTCCTGATCGAAAATTCGTAAGATGTCACTTGCGTTAGGACACGTGACCTTTATTTACATTAGGTTAGTTTTTATTTTTAGTATATGGCGATTATGAGTAGTACAGGGAGGTTGGATATGGGATTTTAATTCTATGACAGATTGAGCTGTCAAATATACAACGTCAAAAAAGTAAATAAACAAAAGTTATTATTTTTAATAAATAAATATGGATAAGAAGTGATGGGAAGTAAATAGCGAGTTTGTTTTCACTTCTGCCGGCACTCCCGGAGTGCAACCCGTTTTTTTTTATTACTTTACGCATACTAGTTTGGGTATAAATAACACCTTGTTTCAGCAGTCTATGTTTACATCGTTTCCTCATAACCTTTAAATTATTTCCCGTATTTAAGCAAATAGGGTTTCATTCGATGCTTTGAAAGAATCCATGTTTTATAAGGTAGGTATATTCCTTACATTTCGTCAATCTAATATGGCGGATTAAAAAATGATTTATAACGCGGAAAAAAAAAAATTAAGTCATGTTTTATTTTTTTTGGTGTCAAATAAAGATCTTGAGCGCATTCCAAATATACATTTTTATAAATTGTAAAAAAATGGAGCTTGGTTCTAAAATAAATGGATTAGTCGCCACTAATGCCAAGCCTCTTAAAACCAAAAATTGAAACCAGAAATTTTTGTATAACTAAATTTAGCTACCGGCGGAAAGTTATTACAATGATTAGGATAAGGACATCTTTAAATTTATTGTTGAGATTATTTTAATATTAACAGATGTCATTTGACGAATGAGTTGTAGATTTTTATAAACAATGTACTAAGTATCGATCAATCAATGGTGCTAAGAAACTTTTTCGTTAATTAATATATAAACAGCATACCTACAAATATTAGCGACAAAACTTTTATACTTTAAAAAAAACTTTTTGACAAAAAAAAAACAAAACAACCGGCTTCAAAAAGATGCTTTGGAAATAAGTAATTTATTTGTACCTTTTTAGTGCATCTTTTTTAAGCTGTTTGTTTTTTTTTTTTTTAAGTTTTAATTTTTTACTTTTGTGTGACAAATTGCTTTTTTCGTTTACTAAAAACACCCATACTCGTAACAAAATTTTATGCTATCATCAACATAAAAGGAATTTCACCCGTTACAAATTAACACCAATTATGTTTTTTCCCCAAAAGTTAAAGTTTTAAATTCACTACAGTACTTAATATGGGACTACCTTGGAAGTTTTCCTTTTAAATAAAAAAAGGACTTTGCAAATTCATCTATATATGACGGAGTTATGCCCGAACAGACATAAAATAAAATATGATATTGGAATCATCTACAAAAGGATTTTATTAAAAAAGGTGTGGATCTAAAAGGCCTACCACATTTTCTTTTTTGCCTCATTGTATAATTTTTGCTTCTAAAGGTGTGTGTGTCTGTGATTTGTAGTAGGCATTTCTGTCAAAAGGGGCCGTTTTTATCAGAAATGTTTACTAAAACGCAGTTTTACCTTTTTTTTTCTTCTACAAAGAGAAAATTTGATATTGGTACTCTGGCATGTATGTTTTTATTTATGTACAACTATACCTACTGTGTTGATCCCCAGAAGGGAGTAACCAGTGCCTGCCCATACACCCCACATATACAATCATACTGTAGGGACCTGTCTCTTTTTATCAACCACTTCAGTTCTACGTAACAGGGGGTGAGCCTTTCGACGTTACACTACTTCTGATGAAGTGTACATATGCACTAAGGTGGCTTTATATATGTGTGTACCTATACGTCGTAAATTACCAGCTTAAAAGTAAAGCGGTATTATAAAAGTCCTGGGACAGAACAATATACCCACATTGCCAAATCCTGACGAACTATGTATGTATAACGGCTAAGTTAGAATTAGGCGAGGGAAACCAGCTTTATAATTACGGCTCCTGGACTTCATTTGCAAAGCAATTTTCATAATCACACTGTGTTCGCCAAATAATAAAATTCGAATTTATTACTATGAATTTTCAAATATAACATTGCTCACAGTCACAATACAATACCCAAAAATGTGTATAAGTGCTCAAATACTAAGAAAGTTATCCTAGTATCTCTTAGTCATTATTTTTATGAGCCCACGTATAATTTATATTTAGGTGGTCGAATTTGTTAATTATCTTTGTTGCCCGTATTAATCTACTACTACTTTGTTTATCTGTCGCAAAAAAATTGAAATGGTGCCAGATTATTTTATTAAATAAAACTATTAGGCGACATTATAGTTTTTAAACGCCCGCATTTTTTTCCTTTATTACGATTTTACCGGCCTTTATTAACTGCTTCGTTTCTAAGGGCTGAACTGTGAAGTAATTATAGCTTATAAGCGGTCAACGTGGACTATGGAGGCTTGTAACACAAGGGTATCACTCGCGCATTGCCGACCCTTCACAAAAATCCAATAACTTCTTTCTTGAAGAACCCTATACTGTATTCCTTAGATGAAACCTTGGCAGGGAAGAAGTTTCTCTGAAACCGCACTATACGCGACCATTTCGGTTCTAGAGTGTGAGAATGAATTCTCTGCCGATAGCGAGCGGTGCGATGGTAGAAAGTAACCGTGGGAATCATTCCGAACAATTCCTCACGATACATCTTATTGTACAAGCGGTAGAACACACACAGGGTGGCAAAGTCTCTCCTTAGACTTACGGGTTCGATACGGAAAGTGAGTTTGGGATCGTCGACAGTTCTCACAGCCCGTCGTTGAACCGAGTCAAAAGGGCCAAGCTGGTATCCGGGTGCACCCGCCCAAAGATGGCAGCAGTACTCCATATGGGGCCGAACTTGCGACTTGTAAAGCAGCAATCTCTGCCCCGACGTGAAGCACTGCCTCGCTCTCTTGAGTACACCTAGGGACGCCAGCTTCACCTTGTCTGGCAAATGATCTCGGAACTGAACATCGCAGAAGATATCAACGCCAAAGATCCCAATGCTCTTGGAGATGGAGAGGGGAATGTTCTGGAATTGTGGGACTACAATGAATGGGTTTTTTTAGCGGTGAACGCGCAGACTTGTGTCTTTGTAATGTTGTATTGGACCAAGTTTAGCCATCCCCAGTCAAAGACCTTGGACAGTGTGGTCTCGATTTGAGACACAAGTTCTCCGCAGTTTTCCTTCACAACGGAACGAGGGATGTTTGCACGACCCGTGTAATAAGCGTCTCCAGTACTGTCATCTGCATAGCAATGCATGTTGAGGATGTCCAACATATCATTGATATGCAGTAGAAACAGCGTAAGAGACAGTACAGAGCCTTGCGGGACACCAGCATTAATGTCCATGCTATCAGAGCAACTACCGTCAACTACGGTTAAATGCGTCTGCCGGTTAAAAAGGTAGCCACCGCACAAACCCTCGGGCACTCCGTAAGATGGCAACTTCGATAGAAGACCCCGGTGCCAGACCCGATCGAACGCCTTCGCTATGTCCAGGCTACATGCCAATGCTTCCCCCTGACTCTCAATGGCTAGTTTCCATCGGTGTGTTAGATACACTAGAAGGTCACCAGTCGAGCGACCGTGGTGGAAGTCATATTGACGGTCACTGACCAGCTCCTGTTCTTCTAGGTATTTTAGAAGCTGTGTGTTGATCACACGATCCATCACCTTGGAGAGGAGAGAGTTATTAGTATTAAGTAGTATAATAGATGGATCTGATGTATCGCCCTTTTTGGGCCCATTTCCGACATGGTCTTACCGCACCACGTATAGTAGGTGGTACAGCGCCTTCATCGTTCATATTCGATCTTAACCTTCCTCTAGAATAAGGTCATCAAATGCTAAAATATTTTTCCACATCCGACTGATAGTTCTAGAGAATAACGCGTTAAAAACAGTCGCGTGGACTATGGCCTAAGCCTCCTTCTCAAAGTATAGACCTATGCCCCTGCAGTAAAGCATAGAACTGCTAAGGTGACGTTTATAAAGTCTTATTATTACTGAGTCGTGTGACGGATCATATAAGTACGAATTTCCGTTAAAACAGTCGCGTGGACTATGGCCTAAGCCTCCTTCTCAAAGTATAGACCTATGCCCTTTCAGTAAAGCATAGAACTGCTAAGGTGACGTTTATAAAGTCTTATTATTACCGAGTCGTGTGACGGATCATATACACGGAAAAAAAAGAGTTTCCAAGTTCTATTCCACCAAAGTAATTTGCATTCAGTCAAGAAATCCAACTATTTTGAAAATATATTGTTCACAGAAGGCAATATTATTTCCCAGAAAAAAAATCATTTTATCAATCGAAATTGATGAACTTCTTTTCGTATGAACAAATTTTTTTTCAACCAAATAAATGTTCGTTTTAGATCAACCAAACTTAAATTAATTACCCTAAGACAGTTAATGTTCTTGTATAAAATAAATACATTTTTATATGCAACATTTTATTTTTCTTCGTTTGAAAAAAAAAATTATTTTGCTTTAATATAATTTATTTTGCGCCAAAATCATGGTTTTCTTAAATCTGCGACGTCACTTATTAAAAACTATATTTTTCGATGAAAATAATTGTATCTTAAATCAAAGCCAGTGAAATGTTCAGTTAAGATAATATTGTTTTGAATTAGAGAAAATAATAATTTTAACAGAATTTGTTAGATTCTTGACTCAAAATCTGATATTTTATGCTAAAACTATTGTTTTAGTCGAAACAAATAAAATACCTGCTTTAAAATATTAAACATTTTCGTTGAAATTAATCAACTAGTATCCCTTTGAACGAATTTTCTTTTCGTTTAAGTAAATACTTGCATTTTCAAAATTGAATGAATCTCATCACTGTCCTTCATAGGATTTCGTGTTGGCTTTTAATTTTAAATAATTGTTTATTGTAGGGTTTTGTGCGTCAAATTAGTATCAGTTTATGCGAGAAACCTACAGTTAATTATTTTCTGAGAATTGTAAAGCTTGTAGCGGATCATATCATACCGCTACAAGCAAGGCTGACGTCACGCGTCCTACATCGCGCTATCAAAGTTTCTTCTGTCCATGAGTATATATAGAAAACCGAACAGAATGATAAGTGGACCACGGCGGTCCCCAGGCATAACACCTCGCCTGGCAGGAGATCTCCTCTTTGCCGCCGCACCACAAGCATCCAGCAAATAGTCGCATTCGTCTATCAGAAACGATAAGCGAAGTTAAGCAACGTCGACCGTGGTCAGTATTTGGATGGGTGACCGCTTTTCTTCCATGTTTAAGAAGGATCGTTAAATAGTCATAACAATTTTAATTAAACATAACGCTGTATAATCAGCTAAAGGCGTGAATAGCTACCTTAGCTCGACAAAGTCCATATAAAGGCAGTGCGGGTAGACTGCCTATATGGCCCAAGCCTCCAGAAAAAGAGGCCTGTGCCTCTGCAGTAGGGCACTACTAGCTCGACAACGTCCGCTAAGACACACTAAGTCAGTGCGGTAGAATGACTCTATATTGCCCAAGCCTCCAGAAAAGAGGCGTAGGGCTTTTTAAAAAAACTTTATTTAATCTTGACGGTTAACTATGTCATTTTGGACCGAAACATTTTTTGTTTTAAACTAAAATATAATGTTATTAATTTAAGAGCTGATGTAGTCTAGTTAAGAGCACTATTCTCTTGTGTGAACTAGAAATTTCTTCCGTGCAATAAAGCACGAAGTTCTACGCCCAAGAAAACTAAGTGTTTCAAATAAAGAAGCATATTTTTCTTCAATGAATTAAATATTGTTTCAAATTGATAGAGTTTTATTTACTGGTTCAATGAAATTTGATCTTGTGATAACTTCATATTATTTTAAATATTTAAGAGAAATAATATCTTAGATGAAGTAAATATTCGTTGGTGCATATATGAAACGATATTCTCTTGGCTCAACTAATTCTTTTTTACCGTGTAAGTACGAATTTCCGTTATTGGTGATTTGACTTATGCATATATTTTTATTTTGTTTATTTAATTCGACTTGTGCATATTTTATATTATTTTTTATCACTCAGTTCAATGTATGGAGAGTTACCCCTAAACATTTTTTTCTAACAATTCTGTATGGTGCTCAAAACACCAATTTCGACCCCAAAACTGACCTGCATACGAAAAAAAAACGTATGTGTAGTCCACAATCTGTGTGGACAACCGCAACCCAAATCACCCTCGATGAGGATAGGCCATCGTGCCCCATAAGTAGCGACGTATGAGGCTGATAGGATAGATAGACTAACTTTACTTTGTGGTCCTAAGGAGCCGAGATGTAAACCACGGTGAACCAGCTAGTATTAAAATGTTGCAAACATTCTTATGACATTATGCTGTTTAAATATAACGTAATAATACATTTAGCAAAAAACCTTGTATATTTTATTATATCTGCATTTAAAAACGAATTTAAAATGTCACGCTATTTCAAAACTATTTTAAATTGCGCCATTTTAGATCATTTTATTATGCAATTAGATTTCGAAGTAAGTTTTGTTCTGAGGCGTTAATGTTAAAGCACAATAACATCTAAAAAGAAAGAAAAAGAACGATTAAGTGCAAATTGGACTTCGTACTTAAGAGGCTGAAATATATACCAAGTGCCACTTTTTTAAATGGAAAAAATCAACTACAAGTCAGTTTTTTAGGTTAAAAATTTAATCCTATATAAAAGAACTTATACCGTCTTACCTAAAACGCAAAAGCATTAATTTGCTTCGATACAATACTCTAAATTATCTATTTTTTTGTTATTTAATCGCTATTCGTTATCGTATACCATTAAAATTCATATTAACGGCTAGCTAACTAACGTGGTTGTTACTTCTCAAATCTAAAAAATCGAGTTAGTTTCTTAGTAAATACCTAAAAACCGATTTGACGCTCACGTTGACTTAGACGCGAAAAGCGCTGTGGTCTTTTGTCTGGCTCAAGTGCACGTGATATTAACCATCCAGCCAATACCGAATGACACTTATTAGCACATTGGCAGATTATTTGGTCTATCTGAAGCAGTAACCATGCTTACGTCATCTTTCGATACAAGTTTAATATATAAAAAAAATGTATTTCAGTTTCAACAACATCGTTATAAATGATCGAAGACAAAGGTAGAAGAAAGAACTACTAGAATGCTAGCCTTTAACAAAGTTGTCTAAAGTGAGAGCCAGGTAGCCCCGGCCGGCGGATAGCCTCAGCTACTGTCATTTCTGGACAAACACACACACATAGATAAATAGTGCACGCTTTTAAACGACTGCAGCGCCACGTAGTTAAATATTCTAATCAGTAGTGACCAAAGAGTATTATAATTATACCAAAATGTTAGTGACTTAACCTCCGAGCAGAAATTGGGTAACGACCTTTGTTTACCTACGGGTTATGATTACCTTTTGGATGCAGGTATTGTATTTTAGAGGTAAGTACATTACTTTTATTTATAACATATTTATTCGGTTGCTATTCTCAGGGGGGAGGGACCTTACTGCTAAGATTTAATTTAATTTAAGAATTGATTTAAGCTAATAGTAGAAAACTATCTAATTATTGTTTGACTAAAACGGTAACAAATATGTTAATTTTTGTTTTTGGTTCCAAAATAAACACATTCAATTTGGTTGATTTAAAAAAAAAACATGAGTTTACTTTAAGTGTCTTATATGAAATGTATATGAACCTTATTTCTAACTATAAATCATAAAAAATTATAAATTGGTCCCGATAAAAGAAATGTTACTTTGCTCATTAATTTTGTGTAGGAACTTGTGAATAATATTTAAATGCTTAATTGTAAGGCGGAGCTCCATATATATGTATTTAATAAGTAAGTCAATGGTGGTCGAGGGGTTTAAATTTTACTTTACGTCTTAAGTGGCGGAAGTTCGAACCCCGGGGCGGTCAGCGTGTACCAATAAGTCTTTTCTTAATTTCTCAAGTACACTGAATTATTTATTCACACCACTGGTGTGGCGTGTTTTTGGTGAAGGAAAACATCGTGAGGAAACCTGCATACGTCAAGAAAAAAAAAAAGACGTATGTGAAGTCCACAATCCGCACTGGGCTCGCGTGTGGACACTGGCCCAAATCACCCACGCTTATGAGGGTAGGCCGTTCCCCAACAGTGGGGACGTATGAAGGCTGACGAGGAGTGATATGCATATTTAGTTTGTTACTTAGTCACCTATCTAAAAAAGATATAGATAATTGAAACATAAATTTACTTAACTTACTTAAACTTACTGCTAACGATTTTCTGTAGGGAGGAAATTTTATTTTTTAAACGACTATACTTATCTTGCACAAGCTTCTTTGGAATAAATCGTATTTACAGTACAGTATCAGAGAGCGACCCGCAATGTTTTAGCCGTCCGCTCGTGCGGTCAAATATGAAATTTGAAAATGAAACAAACTTAGCCCGAACATTGATAATTAAGAGATAAATCATCAGTTTTATTTAAATTTTAGACTGGCACAGCAAAAATAATGCGCCATTAATAATATATAAGTTAGAACAAAAATCGACATTTGAACGCGGCGAATTGGCGGCATAATTTACTATTTTTATTTTATATTCGCTACAGTTGTCAATATAATTAGTTTACACGCATGATTGAGTAAAGCACTTTACAAGCCTCGGCCACAACTGAGCATAACCGGACTCTATGATGCGTGCCTCGGCTATGACTCAGCCCGCATACATGATCGCCCGGTTATGCTGCGATTGCGGGCGGCGGCAGTTATGTACTATAACATTAAATACCCAACGTAACCAACTTATTTATTTAGATAAGGATTAATTATATTAAAAAAATTGTTACATAAATACATAAAAATGGTTACTGTGGGTCATCCGTGGGATGTAGACAGATGCCATCGTGGACTTTTTTGTATATATTTTATATAATATAAGATACACATTACTGTAATACATCATTTCGATATACCTCGTACTGAAAATTTAATACACAACTAATGACACTTAACTAATATGAGAACTTTGATCTGATGGTGCATCCAGTATCTGAGAGCACGGCAGTATCCCCGACCAGGCGAGCCAAGCGAAGCGCAAGGGCCTTCGTCGTTTTTTTGAATCCTCGTAACTTGGGTTAGGAGTATACCAGATAAACAAGGATATGATTATATATTATTTAAATAGTTTCGATTGCATGGCTCTTATACTTTAGATTTTATTGATATCTAAAAAACCCCGATTTAGTATTCACTCACTGATGATCATCAAAATTCTTAGGGTACTTTTTGAAGCCCTAGAAAGCTGAAATTTGGTATGTTAACTAGTGTTAGTTCGCAAGCAACAAAAAAAATCTTAAACTGGGAACTTTTACACCTAAACCCCTTAAACTAGGAGATAAAAGTTTGTATAAGACTTTCGCAAATTTTGATGCTAGAGGTCTGAAAATTGGTGTAGGGACTCCTTGTTATAAATAATAAAATACATTAAACAGGATTTTTTGTAAAGCAAATTAGGGGATGGATTTTCCCATAAAAACTTTAGGTCATGATAAAGATATGAAAATTATACAAGTACATAGACTTCTTATTACAATCAAAAATACGTGTATCAGGTTTTTAAAAAAACCACTATCCCTCAACCAGAGGTGGCTCATGACAATTTTTAATGGCTGTTCACTCAAAAAAACAAAAGAGGAATTGCTTACATGCTAACCTTTTATTTTTCTGTTAAATAATAAAATTTCATTCGCCACTTTTGCACTGTTTGATCACATCACAATAATCACATTTTATTATGCTGTACTTATTAGACAATTAAAAACTTTTTATGCAGGAATGTACTTATTTAATTTGTTAATGAAAAACTCGCGCGTACGAACTAATACATTTGTTGTGATAAGATCGGCAACAGCGCGCCGTGCCGGCCGGACAACAGTATTTTTCTTTGCATACCCCAGGAGCAGCGCTCCACATTTAGCTATTTTTTCTTACAATATCTTCTGTTTCACATGTGTCGAACTCTCTCTTTCACACTCTCATTTTAGCTATACGTCTCTGTACTGAAATTTGTTTCATAGGAGCGCAATCGCTGGCGCTCCTTTCAGTGAAGTTCCATAAAATATATCTTGAGTGTGTGTACGGAATGTTTTAGTAAAATGCTATGTTTATATAAAGAGTAATCGAAGCATAATAATTAAAATCCAAGAACATATTTTTTATTAAGTAAATAATTATTAATGGAAATGCGCTGCACCAGGGCTCCTTAGGACGAGCCGGCTCTGCCCTTAACCCCTTAAATTAGAGGATAAAAGTGTATATGGGGCTTTCGTCAGGTTTCAGAATATTACAACATTATTTTACTTATATTATACGAATAATTTTACTATACTTATGTTCTTCGATAAAAATTAAATGTGGTGACAATTATTTACAAAAGAAAACTTCTATGGGGATGGGAAATCACAATCGTGTAGGCCCCGGTTGTTGTAATATGAAAATCTGCAACACCGCTATCGTTCTGCAGCAGACATCGCCATTTTCATTATGTTAGTATCTGGGAATAAATACACACAGTCTAGTCATATAAATGCTTATTTTTTATTATAACAAAGACAATAGCTTTCTGTTACAACTTCGTCATGAATTCCAACCACTCTGTCACGGGTTGTGTTGTGACAAAGTTGTAAATTTAAGACGTCTGATAAAAAAAAAAAAATGTGATGAATGTAGTTCAATTTGAAAATCGCTATTAAAACTTTAAACAATGGGGATTATAATTGCGTAAAATTAAGAATAGAATCATAAAAAACCAAGTGAAACTTACGTGACCGAGTGGACAACGCCAAAATACACGCACTCTACTTGAAAACTCGCAGCCGACTAAAAGGCAAAATGAAGGCAACGGTACGGCATCGCAGGGTGCGGAGTACTGCGGAGCTTCGTGGCTCATCGCTTACTCAAGGTAAAACATCCTAACGAAGTATAACCAAATGCCTAATAACAGTGTAAGAATATGCTCGAAAATTTGGCTTTAGACGGGGACATACAATAGTAATTTTAGTAAAAATATGTAGATGTGATATAGTTTTTTTTTTATCTCCACAGTACAATGCACACATTATCAAAGTAATTGTAAAAAATGTAAAAAACAGTACCTTCATAGAATAAAATATGATCACGGGTCAAAACATTACGTCAATGGAGGCTTGGGACATCGTTTGATAGTATGAAAAACAACTCTGTTACGAAGAATATATACTTCGTCACGAATATTTCTTCAATAATTATACATATTTTTTTCAGTTTTTGCTTAAAAATTATGTCATAACCCCTATATTTTATGATAATAATATGGCATGTTACTATTTTAATAGGTTTTCATCTATAAAAAAAAACTAAATTTGGGACAAGCTTCATTGCAACGAAAAATTTTTGACCCAGGTATAGGTACGGATTTTGCTGATCCGCATAGCTTAGGTACTAGCCGACAGATAAAGCGGCGGTGGAGACTCTCAATCAGTAAAGTGAGGTAGATAGGTACCCACCTAGGTAACAATGAAATCTACTTAATAAAGAAACAAAGTCCGCGGAATTTTGACGACGCCTGACGTTAGTGACAATTACTCGTATGTTAGAAATTTGTCATAATACATCTTTTTGTCATCGTACATCTTTTTTTTTACAAGTTTTAGGTCTATATCAAAATAGAACCGCAGAAACTTTTACTACCTATTCTTTTTTTTAAACAAAGTTCACTACAAACTCGCCTATATAGAATGTCAGTAACTATTGATATTGTCACTGGTAGTACAGATAATTCCGATAATACTGACCATCTAACATCCAACCTAAATTAAGATAGGTACCTACTTGCAGTTTTGTGAAATGTTTAGTAAATTTTAATTATACCTACATATTTAATCTAATATAATATTATAAAGAGGTAAAATTTGTTTGTTGGCACGTTTGGGTCCACGTACTGCGGGCTACGGAGGACTCTGATCTGCAGCTATTGAATCGATTGTAAAAATTATTTCACATTAGAAACTTACACCATTCCATAGTAACATAGGCTATATCAATTGTTTTGTCCAGGGACTACAGCATGGGGTTCTTCAAGAAAGGAGTGATAAGATTGGTATTGCAAACGTCCATAGTCTACGGTGACCGCTTAACATCAGGTGGACCGTAAGCTTGTTTGCCACCTAGGTGGTATAAAAAAAAAAAAAACATACGTACATACATACCTACATGAACACTAAAAACATTGCACTTCTTTTTTGGGTAGTCGTGTAACAATGCAAAAAAAAATGCTCCGGCATGTTCCTCTCAGTCAGGATAAAAAGTAGCCTATATATACTGTGCAAAAAAATCTTGTCGTTTCCTAGCTCTCATGCTGTTATGAAAGAGCAAACCAACGAACGAACAGACACACATTTTTATTTATAATAATAGTATGGATTCTTTAATAACTCTAAATCACCCTGCCTAATTGGAATCATAATTTAACATTTACTTTTACTTGTCCTAAATTTATGCAACGTATGCGGGCCCTATTCTTATACGCTGCGTTTGAAATATGTTACTGCCCGCCGGCGTGACGAGTCAAAGATCTACTGAGTTAATAGGTTGATGGGTCGTGCGGGGTACATTTTTACTAGCTTCGCTCAAACGAGCAAGGTCGTTGGCGTATACCCCAGTCAAGATGGAATACCTATTAATTCGTTAAGTCCGTCCGTCCGTATGTCACAGCTTATAATTCTGTTTCTTTGTTTAGATTCTGATGAAGTTTTACAGGGATTCGTCATTTCTAATATTGACAATTCTATTTTTGTAATTTTATGTGTTTTAGGATTTTAAGAACCTTTGTTTAAGAAGATAGAGTTAACAACATTCTTAAAGTTGAAAGCTATAACTTAGAATAACCACCACCAAACATTGTATTTATTTATTTTTATATATAAGAAAATCCATAAAGAATTGTATACAGTGCACTGATACTCTTAGTTTTATAATCATTTCATCTGTCCTAAGGTTGTCTGGAAGATATCACTTTTTCGTAGCAAGACCGCTCTATTGTGGTATTTGTTTTGTTGGATTTTCGTTTGTTTTCAGATTTTTAGATCCCGGGGTTTAAAGGTCTCTGACCTCAGAACATACATTTATTAATCTCGAAAGCAATAACTTTGTAATAACGGACGGTTTGACATAACCATACATCGTTTCTGCTTTACCATTTGGCTACGGAAACCCAAAAAAGTATTGAAATTGTAAAAAGTTAAACTTTTTTTAAATCTATTGAATAAATTTTCTGAAAAACATTTTCCCGTGAGAATGCTTTATCTTTTCACATTGAAACGTATAACGTACCCTATGTTGATCCTAGTGCGTATAACGTACCCAATGTTGATCCCAGTACGTATTACGTATACCCTATGTTGATCCCATTACGTATTACGTACCCTATGTTGATCTCAGTACGTATTACGTACCCAATGTTGATCCCAGTACGTATTACGTACCCTATGTTGATCCCAGGGCCAGTACCTATAGACGTTGTTAGTTTTGAGTCAGCAAAAAATTTCGTTAACTTCAATGTATGTACTTGTTTACATATTTTTGATAGGATATCACTAAAATTGTGAGTCTCACCTTCTCCCTGACACACCATGTCACACTTTACACACCCTATTCTCCTTTTAAGAGGGCGATATAGGCCAGAAACCTAATTTCTTTACTACGATGTGCATGTAAATGTACAAAAATAATTATACAATATCATATATTTTGGTGTTGCACGCGTCCGTAGGCCACGGTGACCGCTTACCATCAGCCGGACCGTGTGCTTGTTTGCCAGCTTAGTGGAATAAAAAAAAAATACAATACTATGAGACATAACTGTTACATACTTCTTATTATATCGAATCGATATAAGATCCGACGTTTGACAAAAATATGTTTAGTGAAATCGAGCGTCTCTTTCATGAAACAATGAAAGAGTAACGCTGTCCCTTTACAATGCTTTCCCCACCTATCTTATATATTATCGTATTATTTATTTTTTAGAAAGAGCGAGAAAAAGAGAAAGAAAGAGAGAGAGAGGAAGAGAGAGAGATCTTCATTTCAGATGACAGCTGTTAAACTATTTTATAACTAAAACTATAGCTTATTATAGGCTATATCACCGTAACTATAGATCGTGGACTAGTATTTTCATTATAAAAGTGATAAATCTCATCAAATCTTCATTTCAGATGACAGCTGTTAAACTATAATAGTATCTCCGTAACTATGGACTTTTTTTTACATTCAAAAAGTTAATAGAAAAGCCGACCAAAATCAGACCATGGTGGATAACATACCTTTTTATTAATCCTTATTCAAATAAATCATTTCGTATTCAAGACTGTTTCAAAACCTGTAGATTACTTTTTGAGTTATTCAAATCGAACATTCAAAAGATATTACGAATGTCAATCTAAATAAAATAATTATAGAAAAATAAGCCGCAGGGGTGCCGCCGCACCGCGCCGTGATCGGTTCATACGCGCGGTCTCTCCCTACGCAGTCACTCCAGTCGTATGTCGTTGCTGACACACACACACACACACAGTTTTTTTGCTACAACTTAGAGTCAATGCACTGGATAACAAGCTACTCTAATTATTTAACCAACTTTCATTACAAAAAAATGCAATACACGCTTTAAAAATTAGCGCAAGTGTTAAAACAGTGTTCACTTCCAGATTTTTTATGGCATTAAATAAAATGAATGAAAATTATTAAAAAATGAATGGCGATATAGACCAGTAAGCTAATTTTAGAATACTAACCATTATATTGTCATAACTACAACATGCCTAGCGATCCAGGTGTATTTGTTCCATACTGCATGAGCAATTTAAATCACGATCGCGTCTTTAGTTTTTGATTTTTCACTATAATTTTTAAGTACAATTAATTAAAATTGGAATGGACAAATTTTTTAGATAGACTTTTTACACTCCTTTAGAAAGGAGCCTTTAGCACAAAAACAGCGTATTTAAGCATTCTAGCCTATCGGGCAGTGAAGGACGTTTGCATACAAAATGCGTTTACATTTATCCTGTTGAACTGCAAATATTTTCAACTCTATACAATAATTCTTTAAATTTTAAACGTACAGAGTTTTTGATTATAGTAATAATAATATTCAAAATTTTCAAAATTCGTGATGATTGGACGAAGCTAAGGGGGAGAGAAACGTTAATGCATATTCTTTCTACTGTATATATCTTCTATATATATTAAAATTACGTGTCACGTTGTTTGTCCGCGATGGACTCCTAAACTACTGAACCGATTTTGATCCAACTTCGTAACTATCTGTTATTTGATCCAACTTAAAAGATATGATAGTTTTTATCTCGATCTGTTAAGTGCGAGCCGGAGTCGGGCACTTTAGGTAGAAACCAACTTTCGCCGGGTTACGGAGGGACGGCAGCGGAACAACGTTCGCCGGGACCACTAGTCTATATATATAAAAATTACGTATCACGTTGTTTGTCCGCTATGGACTCCTAACCTACTGAACCGATTTTGATCGAACCTCGTAACTATCTGTTATTTGTTTCAACTTAAAAGATAGGATAGTTTTTATCTCGATCTGTTAAGTGCGAGCCGGACTCCGGCACTTTAGGTAAAAACCAACTTTTGCCGGGTTACAGAGGGACGGCAGCGGAATAACGCCGGGACCCCTAGTATATATATATATATATATATATATATATATATACTTATACAGTCCTCTTAACCTGTTACTCAACCTGCGTACAACTCAAATGTATAAATGGCCCCTAATTAATATTTAATCGTTTTGCAGAAAAATAAGAATAGGTAATGCTGTAAAAAACTTGTTCGTGCATGGAGCGTTTATTACGAGAATAATAATCACTTAACTCGATCGTAATTGATTGCGTTTGTGTTCGAGCAAGTGGTACAGGTAAGCGTAAAGGAGAAAAACATGTATAGGTCTATTTGGGACCTATAATTTGCATCATTTATAATTAACTAGATGTGGGCGTCATCTGGGTGAATTTTATGTCTTTTTTTTTCTTTTTCCTTTTATACAAATCTTGATCTAACAGTAATTGCAAAACAAACAGCCAAATCGATTACAAATCACTGAAGAAATAATTTTTATTTACATAAAATCCATTTTTTTTACTTGTAGTGTAGTTTGATAATAAGTGCATTAATAAAATGTACGCACTTACATGTTTCACTTTGTAGCAAAGCAACAAATTCTTTTGATATGTGACGAGTTTATAAAATTAACAAATAAAACAAGTTTTCAACTTGAACTTTGTTTATTAAAACATGTTTCTCGTCACAATTTTTTTATACAACTAAGGTGGCAAACAAGCTTACGGTCCGCCTGACGCTAAGCAGTGATGCCCATTGCAACAGTGGGGACGTATCAAGTAAATAAGTAAATAAGGATACATGCATTCCGGCATAACATTCCTCACATTTTAGTAGTGGAACAAAATGAAAGAAAATTTGAAAAATGGAAAAATGCTGCAGGTTCTCATTAGTGTAAAGTGTAATCATTATTATCTAAGACAAGAATGATAAAATTTGCATAATTGTTCATGTATCAAAACTTGTAGTAGATCGAAGTAGTATGTTGCGACTCATAGGCCACACTAAGTAGCTGATTGTAATAGTCTATAGAAATTGTTAGATGTGAAATATTTTTTTATAGAGTATGAATTATTCTCAAAGTAGGAACCATAGTGAATGCCGGTTATTTCTTTTGCTCAATTTCAGCATGTATCAGACCATAGACCGAATACACGATCCAACTTATAGCCAGTCCAAATACCTCATACAATACAGAACACTGATGTAAAACTGGTTTATCAAGTTGATTCCATATAATTTACCTCGGCGGTCATTGTCGATCCCACGGTTTAGCGTGATGACGTATTTTATACCAAAGCAAGCATAAAAATTAAAAATGGCCGTCGGTGACATTGAAGTAGGAAGTGTTGATGGAATTAAGAAAAGTGCATCGAAATTGGTTTTAGTATTAAGGACATTAGTTCACGTTATCTTTTTTGTACATCATCAGGTCGCCCTGTTAGAGGGCCTATGGATTTTGTTTAAGGCATACAAACATGATGCTGATAAGTTGCGGGAGGCGACTATTTATGCCTGGGGATTTATAACAAACTGGAATATGGTAATTTTTTTTTTAATTAACAGCAATACGCGTTATACTCGAATTCTCCCGGAATTTGGAAAATCATTAATTTAAGAATTGCAAACCTGTATGCGTGTATGTTGTTTTCATTTATTCTATTTATTATTATTATTTGTTTACTTAGACCTTATTGAATTAGTGTCAAATATTTAGGAGGTAAATATTGCTCGGTAACCTTTTAAACTTTTATATGCCATTCAAAATATTTTATTTTTTAAATCAGATTACCTACATAAAATTTATTAAATAACTAGGTACAGAAAAAAAAAATTAAATACATGACACAAAGTAACTCAATGCTTGTTTGGTGGTATAAAACATCCTTATGTCTTCGCTTTGCTTCAAGACCTTTCTTGTTGACGATTATGGAATTATAATTACTATAGAATTCGTTCGCTGTATCTCTCGGGGTCGAAAAGTAAACCATCAATTGTTTTATACTTGAGGAACTAACAGCTGTGAAACAATAGCTTTCTGTATTGTAAGTCCTTAATAGCGATTATATACTTAAAGATAATATTTTGCTCAAATATGTATTCAAACTCCATTGAATATTGGCTTTCTGAGGACAGACAACTGTAAATCCTTAGCGACGGATGCTTCGTAAATGATTATTTTAGCATTTATATCAAAATCTTTAAAATGGTTAATAAAACAGATAATATATAATACGAGAAAAGGTTAATGCCGCTTTACGACGCGACGCTCGCTCGTGCAGCTAAATAGGTACCTATAGGTATCATTATTTTTTATCTAAGAATTTTCATTTGTAAGTAAATGTAACTTTCTTATAAGAATAAATATTTTAAAATCCTTATAGATATGAGAGTAAACCAATCTAATTCTGCCATTTTTTTTTAAAACGCTTAAGAATCTATACTAATATATAAAGCTTAAGAGTTTGTTTGTTTGAACGCGCTAATGTTAGAAACTATTGGTCCGATTTGAAAAATTCTTTCAGTTTTAGATAGCCCATTTATCGAGGAAGGCTATATATCATAACGCTAAGACCAATAGGAGCGGAGCAAGAATGAAGAATGTTTCAAAATCGGGAGTTTTTTTTCCTTTTGAGAGCTTCCGCTCCGTGCGCTGTGTAAACGGTTAAATTTTCGCAAAAATCGTGTATGACAGAATTGTTTCTTTTTGAAAGTTCTTTGAAAAATTCCGCGACAGCATATGTCTATCTTTTAAGGTTGGCTCCTTTTTTATGCTAACCAAATTTGTTCTTAAATAATGCATTATTTGCGAAGGTGTTTCTATAAACATGATAATATCTTATATTAAATACGTTATTCATCATAAGTATTTAATTTAAAACAAAATTGCCCTTTACATCATTCGATTTCAATGTTTATCTTAGGAGATATCGCAGTTTTAAAATAACATGTCATCAAAATAATGATCAAGTACTGCGCGCGCAGTTATGATGTGCAAGGCCGGCGGGCAGTCATGAGGAAGAAGGGCGGTACCTATTATTTAAAAATATTTTCTCCTTTTAAGTTTTTTTTCTATAATTGAGGAGTTGCCGTAAGAGTCCTACGCCGATAACCAAATTTGGGGCGAGCGAAGCCGCTGGCAAAAGCTAGTAAAATTCATCTGTACATAGGTACATGATTTTATTTAGGTATGGTGTGGAGGGTTCTATCTAGTTTATATTTTTTACACTAGTTAAGCCATTGCCGCTTGACTCCGGACACCTCAGCCGCCGTAACCGGGGCCTTATTGGGAATAATCTCGAGCTGTCTGAACTCTTGAATCGTTACAAAAATGTAAGTAAGTCTTGTATTTTTATCACTAATGTCTGAACAGCTCTAGACTGTTCCCAATAAGGTCCCAGATGTCCTGAAGTTTATTTACTCATTGGTATCTTTTTTACAATTGCGAATGAAAACTGAGCGGGACCGAGTTCATGTGTTCCGTTGTTGAGTGCTTTACCGGAATCGGAGGTGGACGGTGATAAAATTCCAGAGCAAATGAAAAAACGTCGAACGGAATGTGAAAATTGGGTTTTCGGAAGAAAATTTTTGATTATGCAAAGCGCACAGGAATTTATCAAAACTAAGAAGACTGGTCAGTACAAAACGTTATTACAAATTTTCAAAATTTTAATACAGGATTATTGTTTTATTTTTGGACCTTATGAGCAATTGGTTGAATAAACGCTCAAGAGAAATAATGATTTTTGGTAGTGGTTTATTAATTTAGACTTTAAAGCTCCGATTTTAGTGAGCATTTTACCATAGTATAGGGTTAAACTTTAGGACTTCATTTACTATGTTTGGATAAACAATAATTTATTGAGAGTAATTTCCTTTTATAGGATAGCGAGATGTTAAATATTTGGATGACATTTTAAATTAAAATATAGTAAAAATTTTGGTGGTCATTTACTATTTTTACGTTAACAATGATTAGTTTGGTAATATTTGCTTTAAAAGAATAGCTAGATGTCAAATTTTTGTATATGATTTCACACTAAAATGGGATTTAATTTTTGGTGATTATTTGCTATATTTGTCAGTAAAAAGTTTTTTTTTCGTTATATTTTACTATATCCGTTGATAAGATAAACATAAGCCAAAAAATAATCTCATTAAAAAAAAATCGATATGCTAATTTTTATGATCATCGATCGAACGCAACGGTATCGGAGTTCATCTAAACTATACGTATATACACACACACACACATACACATATATATATATATATATATATATATATATATATATATATATATATATATACATACTTATATCCATTTTATATAGTTCTCCCTCGCAGCCTAGTTGGAAGTGTGGCCGACTACTGCGCAGAGGGTGTGGGTTCCATTTCCGCATTTGACAAACATTTATGTGATAAAAATAACATTTGTGTTTGCCTTGAGTCAAGGTGTATTTATGTATAATATGAATGTATTTACAAAAAAAAGTAATATATATGTATCTTTGGGGCCAGACGGCGCTGAGTGTAATGTCCAAACATATTTTTTAAATATTTATTATTTATTTATTATAGGTATACACAAATATTGAATTTTTGTGTCTGTTTCTGAATCAGTCCTGAAATAACCTGTAGGGCTTATATTGTGATAATCGATCAGTCAGTTGGTACCACTATTTAGTTACTTGTGGATATATTCATGAATGGATTCACCTCCCGACTGGTCCTATTTCAATTTGATGAGGAGGTTGGAAATTGTGGTTCAAAGCTTTGTTTAGTTACAAACAAATTGAAATAAAAATAAACGACGTTTAAATAAGTCGCTGAAGAAGAGAAAACGCTTAAAAAAAGGTTTACTTTGCCTTGAAGACGGATGCCAAAAGTTTGCGGCTTAGAAGAAAAATGTTGATAAGCATCCGACGGCATAAGGAATCCTCATATCATATTATATACTAAAGGGGCTTATACTTCTCATTTTATCGGAATTTTGAACACGGTTTAATTTCTTTGGTCGACTGATTCTAGAACAAGGAAATGAAATTTTCCAAAAAAAAAAAAACAAATCATTGCTAATATTATTAAAATTTTTACAGTTATGTTTATTTTTTTATATGGCAGTAGTTTAACTATATTTTATGTACGAGCTGGCAATTAGTGTTGTGCTTATTATAAAATAAATATTTATAAAATAAACGATACTTAAAATCCTTTTATTTTAAATATTCAGCCTCAAAGGAAAGGAAGTAATTAATAAAGTTTGTATGGGAAATAATAGCTTTATGGTCAAATTTATTATTTGCAATTTTATACACAGATATGTTTTTCAACACAATTAACCCATCATCACCGAACCTAAATTCCTAAGGATAGAAGTTTGATTTTATATTGTAGGCATCTTCGAAGAATAGTTTTGTGTAAATTAACCCCTAGAGTCGTGAACGGCGTGCAGGAATATACTTGCATGCAGCGGTAAAGAGTAAGCTATTAAGAGGGCAATATAGGCCAGAAAGCTAATTTCTATAATTCTAACGCTGTGTATGTAAATGTACTATAAATCACTAAATAATGTCATATACATTACTATGAGATATATATGTTATATACTTTATACCGTAAATTTTTTGTATGGAATTTAACGTTATACCGTTTTGTTGTCACATTTTTTGACTTTTCGCTATAACTTAGAGTCTATGCACTAGTGAACAAGTTATTCTAATTATTTAACCAACTTTCATTACAAGCAAATGCAAAACACGCTTTAAAAATTTGCACAAGTGTTGAAACAACGGTCACTTCCAGATTTTTTATTGCATTAAATACAATAAATGAAAATCATTCAGTAAAGTAATGTACTAGACAAAAGTAAGTTTTATAGCATATATTTATTTCAATGCTTTAGATGCTTTAGTTTAACCACAAAATTTGCAAAAAAACGGCGTATTTTCGCGGTCTAGCCTATACCCTAGCTTTAAAGCAAGTACCTAGGTATGGAATTGTTTAAAGGGAGTGATTTGTCTGGTTACGTATGGACTTTTTAGAAGATCAACATTTAGGAGCATGAAAGGCATGGCAACTTTGATATTGGCTGTCTCATTATCGCTGAAATTGCTGAGAGTAAATATAATAAATTTGGGGAGCGGCTTGATTTTATGTTGTAGATATCGTTTCATATGGAAACTTTTAAAATTAAAATCCTTTAGAGATTTTTTTGACTTGCTTTTCAAAAAACTAAACAAATCTTATAGTCTATACGAGTGGAGCCGCGGGCGGAAAGCTGATATAAAATATATCTATATATTTAACAATAAATATCTTGCCAAGTATAGCGTAACACACTTGATTTATTAAGAATCTACTTAGTATTTTGAACTCATTTACATGGTTGCTACAGCAGATTTCGATTGCTGTTTTATCTGTTTTGATCGGTTAGGAAAAGTTCACTAAAGGGCAATCAAAACGTTTAGGTGACCCCAGTCTCGAAATTAAACGCGAAGGAAGGTCTTTTGAAATAAGTGAAAAAATAGACGAACGTTTTAAATACGAAACAATTTAGCAGTTGTTGTTTTAACTATATACAGTAGTAGGACAAAACTCTCAGAGGCGAGTACTGCTCTGGCTTATTTTAAGTATAATATCATCATATTTAATATATTGTGATTTTGTATGTACTACCACTATTAAATTGACTCTTTAGAGCGACATCAGTTTATTTTCTTTAGCTGATTTACCGTTTACGATTACATAGCCTCATTCAGAGTCATCATTTAAATATATTTAAAAATATCTTTATTTTAAAACATGAATTCGCAGCGATAAAAAGCTTTAAATAAGTATATATAACGTACTTTGTGTTTATATAAAAGTAAATTATTTTTCTGATTACCACTGCATCAGTTGAAAATCACTGATTTTTTTTAACGCAGTGAAGAAAAAAGAGGTCTTATTAGTTATATATATACTCCTTTTTTATTATGATACATAAAAAAAAATCACTTGAAACTTTACTGCAAAGTATAAATAATCTGATTACTTTGATTGGTCGTATTTAAAAAAGTAGTTAGTTATTCACAACTTTTGACTGTTCCCCGTTTTCGTCAAAGACACAAAAATTCAATAAGTGAATCACTTCTAAGATCTAGTAACAACTTTTCTTAACTAGATTATTTTACTGAGTTGTTGCTTATAAAAGGGTCAACATCGCCAAAGTGTACTTATACTGTGTGAGCATACATGGTGAATTTTATAATCATATAAATAAACTTTGCCCATCGATAGTTCCTTATACCATTTCAGATCTTTACCCGTTGATTACTCACATCTCTGCAGCGTAAGATCATGGGAGCTGGTGTCTCCTTGGCTTTTAGACAGGGGACTGTCGGCAATACCAATGTTAGAAAAACTATATATAAATAGTATTGAAACGTAGAAACTTAAATTGAAAATATTCCACACGATAATTAATTATTCGTAATTTGAAACTTATATAGACTTAATTTTTATAATTCATCAGGAACTGGCAAACGGGATACATTTTTCTGTCTCTGGTCTTTTATTTCTATAAAGCTGGCATTTTACGACATTGGAACGTATATAAAGCCACCATCGTCCAGATATACTGTATCGGAAGCAGTGTTGTCGCGATGGGCACACATCAAATCAAAAGAGGAAATGCAAAATCAATACTCAATCATTTACTTTTTTAAGATTCCGTGTCTCAGTGGAAATGGTTGTCCATCTGTCTGCGAAGAAAGCATAGCATAGCACACAAAGCTTAAAGATACAAAAAATAAGCTTGACAAATTACATTTGTATCAAATAATAGGGCAATTTATGTTGCATATTTTGAAACTTGCAAATAAATCAAACCAAGGTACTTCCCGTCGACCTAGAATCATGATATTTGTCAAGAAGCAAGGTCTCACAGCTAAAGTAGAAGAAAAATTCAAGGCTTGTTAATTTGTAGTTATATCACATGTCCCCATGAGCCAGGGTGCCGTGTTAACAAATTAAAAAAATGAAGTAACTATAATTTGATATAGTTGTCTTGTCTGCAATCATGCTATTGCTTATACATGTATGTACAAACATAATGATCAGTTTTACCACCATAGTTTTCTTACAGGTTTTCCTGTAATTAAAAAAGTATATTTAAAATTGTACATTTTTTTTATATCTTTTCAAAATTTTAGGTTTGGTAGTTTCGAAGAAGAGGGGGAAGGTTTATTTTAAAATCAAAAAATATATCTAAGACCTTAAGAAGCTCTTTCATTTAATATGAAAGTTTGCAAAACTTTCTTTCAATTTTATATTCCGTTCCGTTACAAGGAACCCTTAAATACGGCCATTAGGATATTTTGACATTCGCAAATAGATTAAAACCTAGGGTATCATGAAATTTCACAGGTCACAGCACGAGTTAAGGAAAAAATCTGAAATATGTTAAAGTGTAGCTGTAGGTACTTACTTATTTTTTGCGATTACGAACATACATTTGCAGTTGGAGGAATTACTGTTACGTGTATCGATGCATGGAAAATCATTTTTTTGAACTACTAAGTTAAATTTGCCCTTTGATCCGATTTTAGGGGATAACTTAAATTACTTAAATCATTTAACTAACATACTGGCATAAATCTTCGACGCTCGATTTCAGTATTCGTTAAGGAACCGTCGTCGGTCCTGCACATTTCAGGTTTTTTTATTTGACATTTGTACTTAAATACTAATAACTGCATGAGTCAGCTTCCACCAATGCGGAATTTGTGTATTATGAAACCTACAACCTTGGTATGTGCAAGAATCTTCCTTATGATCCTACGTATTATGTTTTTTAGATTCAATCTCTGGTGAGTAAAGTGTTGTCAAGAAGTTTGAATAGGACATAAAAGTTTAATTCTTGGCATAGTACAACCATTTAATCTGACCCGGCAGTCAAAAATCTAAACTACAGTCGCCATATTGAAATGGTGTGAACTTACAACGACACTAGCGACCAAACACTGAAGGTTAGACGTTCAGAAAAAACTTTATATTTATAACTTTATATAATTTGGTGAATAAAACAAAAAAGTTAAATATAATAGGGTATAGATATATACATGTATGCGTATTTCCTATATATATCGTATATTCCACAGACTAATTTAATGGCACAACTAGTTGGTCCATGGGAAAAGAAACTAAATCGTATATGTGTTATACCTCACTAATTGCCTTGGCTGTCACATCTGTGCTACATGAAAATGTAATACCAGCTGTCAATTCTACCTGAGTTAGTTTAACCCCGTGTTGAGTTACGGGCACGACTCTAACTGATGTATCAACACATATTCTAATCTACTAAAGTTAGCAACCTGACATTTTGGCTAGCCTCTATAAATTTTTCGTCTTTTCAGTCTTTCTTTAGGGGTAAGAAAACCACTGGGCTGTGGTACAAAGCTAAGGTTGTGGAATAAGCTCCCTGCAAAGGTTTTCTGAAGATATTACGTAAGTCGTGCTGAGGTATGGTGTTCTTCAAATATACCTAACCTTACCTAAATTTTAAACGATCGGGAACTCGCGATTCCAAGTGCAGTGACCGCTTAACATCAGGCGAACCGTTAGCTTGTTTAAAAATCTCTGTCGCCAGTTTCGCGTACGTTCACAGCATTTTAATAGTGACTAGTTCTGAAAAAAGATCCTGTAGCGCGATAACAATTACCACGTATATCATTTGAGAGCCACGAGGTTCGTATGTGAAGAATAGTGCGTCGTGTCAGTCAGCATATTATACAACGAGCCGTGAACTGTGTGTGTTGTGTGAACGTTGAAGTGGGTCACAAAAGTTTTATATACAGGGTGGAAAAGGACTACGCTCGAAAACTATAAAAGGTGACAGTACTTATTCTCAAAAAGCGAAAAAATAATTGCATTTTTATATAATTTTATCGAGTCAGTTTTTTACTATTGTATTAAACACCTGATTTGTTTTTGCGTTTTCAGAGTAGGTCCTATTGTAAAAGTTGTTCATTTCGGCACGTACTATATCCTGTTTGGTTTTCAGGTGATGTCGTTTTCCAGCCTGTATTTAGAACTGGTTTCCCTATTCATATAGGATATAGTTACACTAGTTACTTGCATTAGCAGGACATGAGGTAATGAATAATTTGAAAATCTGTAAGCAATTAAAGCTTAGTTTCAAGGTCATTTCCATTTCCGTTAACAAAAACTTAAAACCTATTCAGATAATTCAATTAACGGGCACTTTTTCACCAGAAATTGACTAAGATTACAGGATATAATTAGTTCATTTTATCAGATAGTTTTTAGTTGTTAAATATCCTCTTTAGTTAAAATACTACTTGAGTAGTAAAAATTCATAACATTAATATAACTTTAACATAAATAGATTATTATTTTCTAAGAAAACTTTTAAATCGTTAAAAATAAATTAAAAAATACTCAATATTCTTAACCGATTTTCAATGCTGATTTCTACCGAAAACCTCTGTAGATTACTCGGATAGTTCAATGACATATATATGGCATCTTATTGTGGGGTAGCGCTGCTGATGTAAATACAATATTTGTGTTATAAGAAACAGGCAATTCGTGCTATTTACAAATTAGGATCTAGAATATCTCTGAGGAATAGATTAAAAGAAGTAAATATTTTACCTTTAGCTTCGCAGTACATATATGACAATCTTTTATATGTAAATAAAAATATCAATAGTTTCAGCAAGAAAAGTGACGTTCACAAAGTAAAAATAAGCTGTTGGTACATGATACACGTCTACAATAAATAGTATTTCATAACTTTGACGGTTCAAACGTGTTTGTAAAAACCTAATTTGAATAAAAAAAATTGACTTTGACTTTGAGTCGGACAGACTTACGAACTCCGCATTCGCACAATTAACCTAAATAAACCTCAAAAAATACAAGAAAGAGAACTATAAACTATATTATAATAAATATTTTAATAATATTTAAATAAATAATATTTTTAATAAAATAAAGCTGATGTTCACGTGGCAGGGTGGCAACTTACTTATGAGCAATCGTGTGGAATTTTCCTTAAAATAATCTTTCGCTAATGGACTCCATGGGCCCAACGCTTTAATGCTTAACGGCACCTCTACGTAGTCTTTCAAAAGAGACTTATATTTGAGACGCTTGTTGTTCTCAACATAAAGTTCAGCCGCCCTAACTCTCTGTACCGTCTCTCGGAGGTAAGAATGAGCTAGGGTGTCAACACAGGTTGCATCCTACTACAAATACCGTCCCCGCCTCTAGGAATTAGATTTAACCCATCAAATATCAAAAGAGTTTGTTAATCAACTCGGAATATTCTATTGGGTTCCAGCACAGTGGTAATATTGATGCTGGTAAGAGATTCCCTGATAATGTCATTTAAAGAACATTGGCGTGCAAATTTTCCCATGTTTTTGCTACAGGGTAGGTATTCCATGAAGTCCATAATGATCGACATTACTACCACATGAACGTTTGTAAGGCATACCGGCGCTCGAATACGGACTACCCTCCCCAGATAACTCTCATTAATTACTAGAGTAGAAGAGGATAAAGATTAAGCTTCATTCCAGATTATTTTGGTAGAGACAGCTAAAATACGTGCAATGTTGTAGTCACTAAATTAATTTTAATTAAAAATCCTATGTTGTCCATTTCTAAAATCTGATTTCAGAAATGGGGTGACAAGGTAAATTTAATTCATTGAAAGGTCCCACAGCAATAGATTTCTTCGCAATTAAAATGCGAGCTCAACATTTAGAGCTATTCCTTTACGATAGTTGAATTTTGGCACAGTGGTAGCTAGAGGGACATAGAATTACATAGAATAATTTTGTCCCAATTCATCAAGGAGTGTCTCAATAAATCCCACAGTGATAAACAAATGCCGCACGAGTAAAGTGATTTTTTAAACGAAGCCATGGCCGACGTAATTTTTAACCCAAAGATAAATCAATGTTTTATTATTTCCGCGGGCTTCTTGTATTCCGTAATGAAGACCTGATAGAAAACTATAAAAACTAAGTCGGAAAGAAAAGGATTTTGCAAATAAAATACTTTTTGGGTTTTCATCAGTAAGTTTCCGGAGGAATCTCTCGGTGGTTTCCGAATTCCGCAAATTTAATAAATGCTATAATTAGTAAGTGTCTGTTTGTTTATTATGCTTGCTACTCTTTTACGCTACAATACGCTGAATCTATTTGAATCATTTAGCTAATACCCTGAATAAACACGTAGGCTTAGTTCATCACGGAGAATTCATATTTCTTGCAAATAAAACTACATATAGCCAAATTGCTATAACTTTAGCTACAGCATAAATGTATGAATATTATTGCATTGTGGTATAGGTATATTTATTGCTATGGTGACATTTATTTTTTTCTTATACCTTTTAACGAGCAATTCTTGTATATATGTATACTAGTATAGATATATAATCTGAATTTCGGAAACAGCTCCAACGATTTTCATGAAATTAAGTATGCGGGGGGTTTCTGGGTCGATAAATCGATCTTTTAGAAAACGTCGTTTTATCCGTGTTTTTAGGCAATGATAAACTGAAAAATATGACTCTTCCGGACATCTATTGGCGAGTAGTAATACTATTATTTTTACTGACACAGCAACACCAAAGCTATTGAACAATAGATGGCGTTATTAAGCAACACTAAAGCTACTTGACCATAGATGACGTTGTTAAAACGAGCAAAGCTCGGTCCACAGGTAGTATTCAATGAATTGCGGTAAAAATCCTACACCGATAACCGAATTTAGCGAAAACAAAGTCGCAGGCAAAAGCTAGTATTGTATATGTGACGTCATAAAAGTCATGACCTCACCTTTGTGGGACCACCTACCACCCACCTACGCATTTTCGTCACGCTCCGAGTCGTGAAAAATAGCTGTTTATGCAATCGTTGCGAACGGAAGCACTCTTTTTCGCATAACACAAGTTATTAAAAATAGCTATTAATGCAATTTATGCGAATGTGACCACTGTTTTGTTAAAAATATATAGCATAACACGAGTTTTTAAAAATAACTATCAATGCAATTCTTGCGAATGTGCGCACTGTTTTTTTTTTATTAATAGCATTACACGAGTTATAAAAATAGCTATTTATGCAATTCTTGCGAATGTGAGGACTTTAAAAAATAACTATTATTAAAAACTCATGTGATGCTTTGTATAGAGTAAATAGTATTTATGCAACTGCTGTATAAATAGCATGACACAAGTTTTTAAAACTATCTATTTATGCAACTGTTGCGAATGTGAGCATCTTTTTACACAACATAAGATATAACACGTGTTTTAATATTAGCTATTTATGCAACTGTTGTGAATATGAGCATAACAAGAGTTTTACAAAATAGGTTTTTATGCAATTGTTGAGATTATTAGCCCTTTTTACAATATGTATAGTATAATACGAGTTTAAAAAACCTCTATTTATGCAATTATTGCGAATGTGAGCATTACTGATTACTCGATACCTAGATATTGCTATTTATGTAATTGCTAAAAAGATAAATTTTGTGCAAACTGCAAACAATGTGTTTTGACAACCACATTTTCTTATATATAATATATAATAATATATGAAAATTATGATATATATGGTTCTTATGTACTTATTTTTTTTGGACTTTTGGGGTTATTATTTTATTTAATAAATCAAAGAAAAGGCGGAAGAATATAATCTTTAATGTACTCTGTGGAAAATAATCATTGACATGTTTTCTTTATACCTATTATTTATTAATCTCCACTCAAATAAATCACACAGGAATCTATTTATTAATAAGCGCCAACAAGCGAAAGCGTGTGGCACCACCTCAGTCCTTAGGCTTGCCGCCTATACCATTCAAACTCAGTTCGCCTACTGACGAGTGTTTGTTCTAAATCCGCGATGACCACTGCTTGTGGTTTCCCTTGCGTTCCTTGCGAAAATAATTTAAGTTCCGCCGCTGGAAAAAATATTAATTTTCTTGGCGGAAACACGGTTTTTTTTTGTTAGTGTTAAATTATCAATTATCATGATAGAAATATTCAGTTATGGTTGCTAGGGTTTTTAAGGTAGCTAAAATTCTTAGTTCTGACAGTAACCGCTAGAGGTCCTATACGTTTCTAAGTCATAAAAAATGAAAACTTATGAAAGGTTATATGTAACTTCTATCAAAGGAAAGAAGTTTTTACGATTGAATGTTCTCCACGATATATTTGTTGACTTATTTTGAATTAAGATTATTATAATAAAGTTAAATAATTACAATTATAAAAATTGCTATCATATTAGTTAGTTGAGAAATAAAGTGAGTTAGATTTAATACTTCGTTTAAGTGTAAGTTTAAACCTTTGTTACCTTTGTTACGATTTCGGTTCCGGCTGTAAATCGAGTTTAGGTCGACCACTATTTCTAATTTTGCAAGTACATAATACTTTTTGAAACGAATTAGTAAAAATACCACCAATACGATACCACTTTTGATCATTTAATATGAAAATAAATTATATGAGTATAAAAATATATTCAATTAATGTATGATAATAATAATCAGTGGTGTATATTATATACAAACAGTCTGATAAAAAATTGAAGGTTATTAAATTTATGTATAGTTTAATGTTTTAATGTTTATTTCTGGTATAAAATTTCCAAGTTTAAGAATGTACCTATCTGCATGACGTAATTGTGGTAACTCGTTTCATATGTAAGTACCTATTACTTGCAAATAAAATATTTCTGGTTTCAGAACATAATATGTTTGATTTTTAGTTTCATTCTCTACAGTAATAATGTTTTCATTTTTAGGGTTCTGTTGAAACAAGGAAACCTGTTAATTTCGCCATGTCCGTTCGTCCGTGCTGATGTTTATTCATAAATTATAGTATGATATATTACTATCTTTAAGGTCTTCTTCCGACACCCAGTGACCGAAGTACTTAAAACGAGATACTTAAATTAAACTCTGCGGAGACACCCAAAAAAGTCATGTAATCTGCGTAGGTATCTAAAGTTGATTATAAAAAAAGCCTATAAAAGCCGCGCCATACCCAAATGTGCGGTTTTCTGCTCGATTTTAAAGTCAATTACACTGTTTTTATTGCAAATTTTAAACAAAGAAAGAATTTTGCAAATTTTAAACAAAGAAAGAATTTTATTAACCTAACCTTACACACTCACGCCTTTAAATATACCTTACACATTCTTTTACTAGACAATCACTAATTATATTTGTGTTTTGGACATCTGTGAAAGAATTGCTTTAAATATACAATATCAGATCCTCTCGTTTCTCTATTTTTAATTCATAATTTTTTATCTACTTATGCGGGAAATTTATTTATATATAGTAAATTGTTTATGACTGGAAATGGTGTTTGCGTTTAATTTTAGAGTTTCTGGTGTTAATATTTCTCGTCTTTTACTAAATTTATGTGACTTCAATTAAAATTGTCCATAATATATTGATAAAAAGAAAAAAAAAACGAATATATACAATAGGTTCCGGCTTATAATTTTTTAAATTTGGTTGACTAATGCGTCTCGGCAGGTGCGCTTTTTTTTACCGGTCAGGACTTTATCGAAACGAAATGCGTTCAAACTTTTTGATTCAATAGTGTTTCAAATTTAAAAGTACCCTAAGCGGAACTGAGGACATACCTAACTAGCGCCGCTAAAAGATATTTTTTTTTTCCTCTTTGTACAAAACATATTTAATAAATGACGCAAATCAATTATTTAGAAATAGTTATTAGCTATTTTTAGTGATTATAACATCGCTTCTAGAATATTTCTGTGAGTTTTAGATAACGTATCTGCGCTAAAAGTGGCCGCTTTTAGAAGATTCCTTAATCCTTGCTGCCAAATCTATCCTGTTATCAACAAAAATATAACCATTACTACAATCAATACCAGAAAAAATCACTTAGGACACAATGTAACATTAAATATATAACCAAACATTGTGATTACATCATAAGAGTTAAGCTTACATATATATAAGAGTGTAAATACTGCAATTGCTTTTGGTTTGGTGAGAAAAGTAGTAACTAATAAACAAGTAAACTAATAATAATCGGAATTTTGACGAATGCTGTACAATACGTATAAATAATTTGAACGACTTATTATTTACCATTATCTGAAACTGTAATTTTACATTGTAGGAGCACAGTAGCGCCTCCGTCTGTTACAAATTACATCGCACTAACACTATGAACTTTTTTTCTAAGCTAACAGTTCATAAAAGCTATAAAACATTTCTTATATATTGTTATTAAAAAAGGCATGTACGAGCTGAAATATGAATTGTAATTTACCTTTGTTGTTTTGTTGTAAATTTAAAATATATGTTAAGAATAAATGAGTTTCAATTGCGTAAAACAACGAATACACAACAACAAACAACAAATGTAAGGGACAAATGTTCAATTTGTAATAGTAAGTAGTAGTTAGTTTAGTATTAATGTATAGTAAGTAGTCACTAGTCTAGTACTGATGTATATCAATAGATGGCGCTGTATAAATTTATTTCACGCTATGGTTTGTATTTGGTAGTTTGCATAACCAAGCTGTTTTCATACAATGCATACCATTGATTGTTGCTACAATACGTGAATATAGAAAGTTTCGCTATTGGGCTGAGTTTTCATTACCTATGATCCCTCAGTAGTTCGAGACATTTTGGATCTGAACATGGTCCTTACGGAGCCGCATATTTAGTAGCGACCTCTGTTGGAGAACTGTGGCAGTGAAGTCCTAGCACCAAGTGGCGGCGGTTTGTCGTCGAGGGTGTGTTTCCATTGCTTGCAGTGGAGTTTGGAGTTGGAAGAATTTGGAGACCGACCACCCCGGAGCAGTGACATCAGCGACAATACTGACCGCGCAATGAATGGATAGTGAGTGGATTTGGACATCAGTGAAGAAACACAGTGAGTAACGTGATACAAACAACTGTATGTAAAATTTACTATCAAGAAATTGGACCTTATGTCAAGCAAATATTAGACTTTGAAAATTTGTGTTGATTTAAACTTGTAGTGTTGGCTTATTTGGACTTAGTTAATTTGTGGAGTATAGTTTGTAGAACTTAGAATAGTTTACGAAAAAGTGAAGAGACGGGGAACCTATGCCCGATTTTGCCTAAGTGTCTTAATTCTGAAACACTAAGAATATTTTCGCAAATTTATAATGGAGAACTTAGAAAATTTAGCAGCCAAATTGGACTTGTGAAATTCTACGGATTATAGTACAAACGAGACTTGTAAAAATTTACGAATTTGTTGTAACTTGATTTGTTCATCAGTCACTAGTATTTCTTTGTATTTCGTAATCTTTATAAAAATAGTGTTAGTATGGAGTCATTTAATAAGTTACAGTGCAGCAATTATGAAGCTATTCTTAAAGGCCGTGCTAATTTTAAGAAGTCGCCTAAAGAACGCATAAAACAATCGTATTTAGAAACTCGGCTGGAAACATTAGAACAACATTGGAGAACGTTTTGTAATACACATCAACAAATTGTCACCGAAATTGATGAAAAGATTTATGATAACTCAAGTTATGGTAAAAATAATACGTATGAGGACACTGAAGAATTGTATATTGACTACAAGGCGGAACTCAAGGAAGCTTTGTCTATATTCGTAAACAATTTTCAGACTCAATTAGATTCAAATAAATCGTATGAAAGATCATGTGTAGGTGTAAATTTACCAAAAATTGATTTACCTAGTTTTTCTGGTAACTATACAGAGTGGATTACGTTTCGTGACCTATTTGTTTCAGTTATTGATAAAAATGATAATTTAACAAATGTCGAAAAATTATATTATTTAAAGTCTCGTTTAACAGGAGAAGCTGAGAAACTTCTACGACACATTCAATTGAGTGATCAAAATTATAAATTTTCCTGGGATAAATTAAGAAACAGATATGAAAACAAAGTCTTTCTTGTCAACAACACGTTAAAGCAGTTTATGAGTATAAAGGCTTTACATTCTGAGTCTTCTAGTGCGATAAGGGACATATTAGATACAATGACTGAATGTTTAGACTCATTAGAAAAAATAGGTGTTAATGTAAGTACTTGGGATGTAATTATTATTTATATTATGTGTCAAAAATTAGACCCTGAGTCCAGGAAACAATGGGAAGCAAAGATCAATGAAGTGTCGGAGGAGTTACCCACTCTAAATAATTTTAAGGTATTTCTTGAACATAGGTTTAGATCTACAGAATTTTTGGATGCTAAAATTAAACCAAAGCATATCAGTGCTAAAACTACGAGCGTTTTACATGTTATTGATAATAATAATAGTAATCAGATAAAAAACAGTTGTGCGTTTTGTAAAGCAGATCATAAAATAATGAATTGTAAGTTATTTGCTAAAGAAGAATATACCACACGTCACGACTTTGTCCAATCCAATCGTTTGTGTTTTAATTGCTTAGGCAAAAACCATTCGGTATACTTATGTCGACAGTCCTCTAGATGTAGAATATGTAAGCGGAAGCATCATTCGTTGCTTCATCCAAATAATGTCTCAAATAGAACTCAAAATGAAGTAGTTGATAAACCAATTGTTGCAGTGGCGACAACTCCATCTTCGAGCGAGACCGAACATATAGTCACCTGTTTCTCGAATATTCGCAGTCATATTTTATTGGCAACAGCCTTAGTAAAGGTTGAGGCGAGAACAGGAGTTAACGTCACGTTGAGGTGTTTACTGGACCAAGGCTCACAGGCCTCGTTTATTACGGAGTCTGCAGTCCAATCTTATGGACTTAAGAAGGTTCGTAAAAATATATTGATTTCAGGCGTCGGGAGTGATCAAGGTTATACAGTAACCTCTAAGTATGTAGTTTTAATTAAAATTCAATCACTTTATGATCCTGATTTTCAAATTATTGTTAAAGCTCACGTTTTAGACAAGTTAACAACATTTGTTCCTAGTGAAAGGGTAGTTATAGGCAAGTGGCCCGATTTAGAGGGTTTACAGCTTGCTGATCCACGGTTCAACATACCGAATAAAGTAGATTTGTTACTAGGAGCAGAAGTATATAGTCAAATTTTAATTGATGGCTTAGTGAAGGGTGCGCCAGGATCACCTTTAGCCCAAAATACTAGGCTAGGTTGGATTCTTTCTGGTCAGATTGGTTCAGAAGGTAAAGACGAACGCTGTCATAACAATACCAGTATGCATATTCAGAATTTGACTGATGTCAATGACCTTCTGAAACAATTTTGGGAAATTGAATCCGACCATTGCTCGCCAAATAAAAAACTTTTAACAAACGAAGAGCAATTATGTGAGGAGCTATACTCCAAAACCACGACCAGAGATAAGACTGGGCGCTATGTAGTCCAACTTCCTTTTCGAAACAATGATCCAGGTTGTAAGTATGGTAATTCAAAGGAAATTGCTGCCAGACGACTTCAATCACTAGAAAGAAGGTTAGCGAGAGATGAAGAGCTAAAGGAACAATATTCAGACGTAATGAATGAATATTTGGAGCTAGGACATATGGAATTAATTCCAGAAGATCAACGTGACAAAGAAGCGGTGTACTTGCCACACCACGCAGTTGTTAGGAAAGACAAATCAACATCCAAGGTTCGCGTTGTGTTTGATGCATCATGTCCCGGTTCCAATGGTACCTCGTTAGTAGTATAATATTGGGCACTCTAGACCACCTCCGTGTCATCAGGCTCACTCCGTTCGCCTGCACTCCGGTGGCTTAGCGCGCCCAATATTATGTTTTTGAGATCAGTCATCGTTCGCCTTTTGAAACACGTTGTCCTTAACACGATTACAGAGAGCCCGTGGTAAGATCACTCTGTGAACCGTGTATATCCTAAACCTTTCAGTTGGAAGACCCGTGGTAAGTTCTTCCTGGGGTGCCCGTGGTAAGATCAACCCCACCGAAAGGAATTCCTAACACGTTCAACTTGGAGCCCATGGTAAGATCACCTTATTGAACGCGATACCTAAAACACGATTACAGAGAGCCCGTGGTAAGATCACTCTGTGAACCGTGTATATCCTAAACCTTTCAGTTGGAAGACCCGTGGTAAGTTCTTCCTGGGGTGCCCGTGGTAAGATCAACCCCACCGAAAGGAATTCCTAACGCGTTCAACTTGGAGCCCATGGTAAGATCACCTTATTGAACGCGATACCTAAAACACGATTACAGAGAGCCCGTGGTAAGATCACTCTGTGAACCGTGTATATCCTAAACCTTTCAGTTGGAAGACCCGTGGTAAGTTCTTCCTGGGGTGCCCGTGGTAAGATCAACCCCACCGAAAGGAATTCCTAACACGTTCAACTTGGAGCCCATGGTAAGATCACCTTATTGAACGCGACACCTAAAACACGATTACAGAGAGCCCGTGGTAAGATCACTCTGTGAACCGTGTATATCCTAAACCTTTCAGTTGGAAGACCCGTGGTAAGTTCTTCCTGGGGAGCCCGTGGTAAGATCAACCCCGCTGAAAGGAATTCCTAACACAATCGCAATTGGTTGACAGACCCATGGTAAGATTCCGCCCGGGGAGCCCGTGGTAAGATCACCCCACGCCAACCGCGATTGTTTAATGTTCCAAATTAGTGAACAGATCGAACGATCGAATTCATAATAAATAAAAGAAAAAAATTAAAAAAAAAAAAAAAATCACCTTTACCTTTTGAAAAACCAAATACCTTTTACCATTTACCTTTTACCATTTTACCATAGAAGAATTACCTGCAGGTGTATAAAAAATAAAACAATGTTGGAAATAAAACAATGTGGAAATATCTACAGCTCAATCAAAGTTCATTACTGCTTTGAGTGAACTATAGAGTTTTGGTAGGATAGGTTTTTTTTAATTTGAACAGGTTACAAAAGTAAATACTTTTCTTTATAGTGTAGTGAAGTCTGGTCTGGTAAGAAGCATAGTACCTGCGAACAATAAAATATATTAGCACTGACAAGGTTCTTTTACAGTTATTAAAAATATTGAAAACCAGCGAGTTACCTGAATGTCCCATGTAGGTACTTGGGTCTTAAATACTTGAAAGCTGACAGTTCTTAAAGTCGCAGCACTGTCTTCTCTGTAAACAATTTAAAAAAATATAATTATTATAGTTTTACGGTGTTTTTCTATACAAATTTTATACCTTGAACACAGGTACCTACAGTTTTGACTAATAAAAAGGAAACTAGCAGTAAGATAACAGGGATTTTTATTTTTAAGATGAAATAATAAATTAGATTAAGGCATTGAATCCGTACTAAGGAAGATCTAGTGCAGATCTAAAAAAATATAAAAAAAATAAACTGTTGCATTAATTAAATATAAATAAAATCATGATAATTGCAACAGTGTTATAATACTGAGAGCTGAGCTGAGCAAAAACCATTGTGAAAACGTTAATTACATGTCTAATAATTTTATCAGCATATTTTTTATTTTATCCTAATATAATCAGAATATTTCCAATGAGCAATAAAATGTTACATTAAAAAAATCTCTATTTACTTGACAAAATGAACAACTAAAAATTATATATTATTTATTTTTAATTTTACAATAAATAAATAAGTAACACACTTTACTTACAGTATATAAATAAGTAAGTACTGCTTGATCACTTTTCTTGATTTTGGTAATTGCACTTTCACTAATTAAAGTTTTGAGACGTGTTCACAGCGCTACAAGTTTCTATGAGAAATGAGTTATAATAATTATTATAGAAATAATTCTCACGGTTTGCTTATACTCCGACCAATGAATCTTGAACACTTCGGAATTTAGAGCAATTCAATCGTGTTTAGTATACGTTTTAACACCAGTATCTTATTGTTTTGTAGTATAATATCTAGGTTATATTAATATATTCTCACATACTTACAAATATGAGTGATTAATTTAACTGAAAAAAAACAATTTGTTTTCACATTCATTGAGAAAATAAGTTTTATTATTTTTAAGCAAATTTTATATTATGCAAAATTTTAGATGATTTGTTCATAATAGCGAATTTAGGTTATTTGTCCCTACCACAGAAGCAAAGCCTTCGTTAGATAAAGGAGGCTTAGGCTATTGGCCACCGCACCGGCCGGCCGCAAATTGGTGGATTAATTTAAGTACATAAATATATTATAAATACATTTTAGTTAATATAGTTCTATGTGGGTTCGTAACCGATTTGTCTTTTTTATAATTTGGTATTTCATTAATGTAATATTTTAAAGTATCATGTATAGTTCAGCGACAAATACATAAACAAAGAGCCTTGCAAGCATAAAATAGTATCACGAACATAATATGAGAAGTTCATCTATTGCGAAATGTTACAGTCAAGTTAAAAAACATACGATAGTAAATATATCCGTATTGCTTATTTTTATATAAAGTTTTTGTAATCTTTGTTGTATAGCGAGTCATATAAGAAAAGTACTACTTAGTGTTTTTTTCCCTCTTTTTATGAAAAAAATCATACAACGTCTCAAAATTAAATTATTGAAGTTATAAGTACAATAACTAACGAATCCAGTTTTCGAAAACATAAGTTTAAATCTAAGTTTTTGTTTATGATTTTTAAGTGTGGTATTTTGCCGAAATATGTGTTGAGAGGGGTGCAATTCGCGAAGCATTAATTTTATTTGACAATTAGTATTTTATAATATATGAAGGAGTTAATAAAGGATAATTTTAATAAGAAATGTAACTTAGATTTTTAACCATTTGGTCAAATGTCTACAGTGCGACATTTTCAACATTTTACCGCGACCTAATATCAATTTACTACACATCCTTTGACGCAAGGCGACAAAGAATACCTAAGCGTGATAATTGCAAAGTATGCAATATTATTGATTTAGGGTTCGATTGGGTTCAATTTAAAAAAATCAAACGGTACATTTTATCTAGTCATGAGCTGTTTGAGTAAAATTGAAAACTTCGTTATAGACGTTATTAACTTTAGACATATTTCAATTTTAAACAACTGAATAGTATAGAGAAGGTATAAAGTTATGTGTTAAGATGATTTTTAATGTTTGTCTATGTGTAATTACATCTGCAGGAATTATTTGTAATTATTACCTAGTACATGTCAAATTATTTCAAACCTCTAATGATAAAAAATAGGAGTTTTAAAAGGTAGATATCGTAGTAATAAAAATTAGGTGTTGTTATGACTCGCTCTTGACCGGTTTTTCTATTTTTGCTGACGAATCTATATTCAATAGCTTATAAGCTCACACAGGCTACAAGTAATTACATATTTTTTTGAAAATTTGTGCATTAAATACAGTTGCTTCCGGTGTTAAATCCAGTTATTCTGATATTGAAAAATGTAAGTAAGTACCTACCTATAACAAAAAATTTTTTTTGTTTTTAAATGTTTTTTTCTTATAGTTGATTTTATTATTTCTATTTATTTCACAGGTCTGACTCAGAGTTCGAATCCAGCCAAGAAATCCTTGCGGTGGCGCCTACACCTCCGGTGTCTTCTAGAAAACTCTGCACATCCTCAATCGGTGCAAAAGCAGTGAAACCCAAAAACATCGCCTCATCCCGTAAGCGCCTTACATCGGATACGCTAAACGAAAAGACAAGGTACTTATATAGTTGTGTTTCTATTTTAAAAATCTTTTGCTAAACTTAATGTAAAATTTGAAATAGGTATACATATACTTTACCTTTTCTGTGGTGTTTGCTTTGTAGTAGCACGAGCGATGATGTGACGTATGTGATGATTCATCATATCATAACGCGTGCAGGCAAATACATGTTTGATGATCGTATATAATTTGTATAATAGATTGTTATCAAAATAGATTATTTTTTTAAAATGTTTTTATTATTTGTTATATTAAATTGTTTTTATGATAGTACCTATTCATTACCGATTGATAGAATGTGACCCTTATTACGCAACCATAAATAATGCTATTTTATTTTATTTCTTTTTGCACCACCAAGGTGGCAAACAAGCTTACGGTCCACCTAATCTTAAGTAGTTACTTCATGTCAATAAGAAGATAACTTTATTTGTTGTTTTGTTCCCAGTTCAAAAAAGAAGAACCGAAAAGACCTCTTCACAATTTTAAATTTTGAGGAAAAAGCATCGAGCAGCAAGAAGAGTGTTCACAGTACAACATCCTCTTTTACATCGCGCGTTTCAACAGGTCAGACTCGTCGCGTCGGGAACTTTCAAGGAGACTTCTTCATTGATTTGAAGATTTACAACACGGGTGACGTTCAGGACGCTCCACCAGAGGAACGGTACAAGAAAGCCCTCGCAGCGGTAAAGCTACAGTGTGAGAGCTCTTCCAATGAATGGGGGGCTATACAGGAACTTCTCGCTATAGCCTTCAACTTGTTTAAGGATAGTGAGCCTACGCATTTTAATAATAAGTTAAAATTTACCTAAAAAATATATTAACAATGGATTTATCTACATTATTTTATTTTTGAACTCTTGCATTATACATTAAATATTCATGAGGTTAATATAAGTATTTCATAACAACTTTCTGATATTTTGGTTTTCGTTAATTCATTAAAAAATGCCTTTCTGTTCTGTTTGTAGCGTATCTGTCAATAATAAGTCATGGACTGGTCACGTAAGGAGCAATACTCATAAAAAAAATGATAAAACTCAACGCCATAGCGATGGGGTTGAAATTATTAGCTCGGCGTTTCGTCGACGCATTATTTCCTATAGACTAGTGGCTTTTGAACCTATTCCAAATAATTTATCTATGTTTTTAAACTCTCTTCGTAGTAAAATAATGTTACTTTTGAGTGAAAACTTACAAAAACATACCTGTCTAAAGGTAAATTTGGAGTTATTTTCAATTTTTGTTTTGTTTAAAAATAACAAGCAAGAAATTAAGTCCTTCAGTACAAAAAACATACCAATTTATTATAATTACGATTTTAATAAGTTTTTTCAAAAGTTGTTAATACTTTAACAAAGAAAGTTGAAGAGTTTGAGCAACGTGAAAGCGGTTGGGCCTTCCTAAGTGCTTCACATTTGGAGGTAAATGTAAACCGTTACCAACCGTTGCGGGGTGGGGAGGGGTCCACATTTATACAACTGCCGAGAGTCATAAAGAATAAAAAGGCTTGTCTTAACATTCAGAATAACGATGAGTTTTGTTTTTTATGGAGTGTTATGGCAAACCTTTACCCAGCAAAATATCATTCTGAAAGAGTAACATCTTATCCTCATTTTCGTGATGTTTTGAACATAGATGGCATGTCTTTTCCCGTTACGTTTACAGATATCCACATTTTTGAAAAAAATAATCCACAGCTTAAATTTATAATTTTTGGTTTGCAAAACAATAAGACCATAACGGGACAATTGTATAAGTCTGAAAATATAAGTAATAAAAAAATCATACATTTGTTGTTTTTTGAAAATAATGGTAAATCGCATTACTGTCTCATTAAGGATTTGTCACGGCTTGTTCGTAAACAAATAACAAACCATCACGGGAAACTGTATTTTTGCGACACGTGTTTAGTATTTTTTAAAACACAAATCGAAGTTGATAATCACGTTTGTGGTGGAATAGTGACTTTATTACCGGAAAAGGGTTCAGTAATCAAATTCAAAAATTATGACCGTAAACAAAATGTCCCCGTCGTAATTTACGCGGACATGGAAACTTTATTGAAACCGTGCTATAAAGAACCGTCAGGCACTTCGAATACAGAAACGTTACAACATCATATTCCAGCAGCGTTTGCTTATCAAATTGTTTGTACAGCGGACCCGAACCATAATCGATATGTGTCTTACCGCGGCGTTGACTGTATTGAAACATTTATCGATTATCTTTATAGAGACGCGCGTAAAATACACCAAATTCTATCTCAAAATGTTCCTATTATTTTTAATGAAAATGATGCAAAAGATTTTAAAAATGCTACCCTTTGCCATATTTGCCGGAATTTTTTATTTGGTGACAAAGTGAAAGATCATTGTCATATATCAGGCCGTTATCGTGGTGCAGCTCATAACTATTGTAATTTACAATACAAAATTCCCAAATTTGTACCGATATTTTTCCACAATCTGGCAGGCTATGACAGCCATCTGTTTATCAAAAATCTAGGAGAAGCTCCAGGAGCGATAAAAATCATTCCTAAAACTAAAGAGAACTATATCTCATTTACTAAATTCATTCCAGTTTCCGATGAAGAATTCATTCAGCTACGATTTGTAGATTCTTATAAATTTTTAGGCACCAGTTTAGAAAAGTTGGCTAAAACTTTAAAAAAAGAACATTTTATACATCTTCGTAGATGTTTTTTAAATCCAACTCAATTCGATTTAGTTACACGTAAAGGAGTTTATCCTTACGAATATATGGATAAATGGGATCGTTACAATGAACAGAAACTTCCTAAAAAAGAATGTTTTTACAGTTCTCTTACTAATGAAACTATTTCGGATGAGGATTACGAACACGCGCAAACAGTTTGGCGCGCATTTGATATTTTAAATCTCGGTCAGTACACTGATTTATATTTGCAAATTGATGTGCTTTTGCTGACGGATATTTTCGAAAATTTTAGGCAAACATGCAAACGTCACTAGTTCTCGATCCAGCATATTACTTAACAGCAAGTAGCTTATCATGGGATAGCATGCTTTTTAAAACAGGTGTCGAGCTTGAACTCATTGGAGATTTAGAAATAATTAGAATGATTCAAGCCGGTATAAGGGGCGGTGTTTGTATGTGTTCGCACAGATATGCAGAAGCTAACAATAAACACGTTTTACACTATGATCCTTTGTTAACTGACTCATATATAGTCTACATAGATTGTAATAATCTTTATGGATACAGCATGTGCCAAGCTTTGCCTTTTTCAAACTTTCGTTTTTTGAGTCAATCTGAAATAGTTAATTTTAATGTTAACAATGTATCAAATGATGCTGATTACGGGTTTATACTCGAAGTCGATTTGATTTATCCTAAAGAATTGCATGGAAAACATAACGAGTTACCGTTTTGTCCAGAAAAAAGTATTCCTCCCGGAGGGAAAACTTCTAAACTTATTCCGAATTTATTCGACAAATATTTTTACGTAATTCACTATGTGAATTTAAAAACTTGTATAAAACACGGTTTAATCCTTGAAAAAGTGCATCGCGTTATTACGTTTAGGCAGAGCTCTTACCTAAAACAATACATCGATCTAAATACAAGTTTAAGACAAAACGCAAAATCGGAATTTGAACAAGACTTTTTTAAATTGTTAAACAATAGTATCTTTGGTAAAACATTAGAAAACAACGAACGAAGGGTTAAGGTACAGTTAGTGAATCAATGGTCTGACACCCAAAATAAAACTAAAAAGAAAAATAGCGCAGACAAATTAATAGCAAGTCCGAGTTTTCATAGTGTTTCAGTCTTTACTGAAAATTTGGTTGCTATACAAACCAAGCCTGAACAGATAATTTTAGATAAGCCTCTATACATAGGGTTTACAGTGCTCGAGCTATCTAAAGCTCACATGTACGATTTTCATTACTCTATTGTTCAACCATTTTATGGTAAACGCGTACGCATGTGCTATACTGATACAGACAGTTTCATATATCACATAAAAACACCTGACTTTTATAAAGACCCAAAAAAACATTTTATACAGTACTTCGATACTAGCAATTATGGTTTACAAAATGACTATGACTTGCCACTAATAAATAAAAAAGTTCCAGGTCTTTTTAAAGACGAAATGGGAGGGGATATTATTACAAAGTTTGTAGGCCTACGTTCTAAATTGTACTGCGTTAAAACTGCAAACAGTATTATTAAAAAAGCTAAAGGTGTAAAGACATGTGTTGTACGAAATTTAAGTTTTTCAAATTATAGAAAAACATTGTTTAAAGGCGGTGTCATAAAAAAAAAAAAAATTTTATTCAAATCTATAAAACACGAAGTGTTCACGCGTAGCGTTAAAAAGATTGCCTTGTCAAGCAACGACGATAAGCGATTGGTGTCAGGAGATAAAGTGTCTACGACAGCATGGGGTCACGTGTCTATTTTAGGGGTATAAGTTACTTGTCAACCATATGTGTCTTAAAACATACATACGAATATAACGGTCTACAGTTAATAATTGCACTATGGGGCGACATCGATTTCAAACCAAAAGTCAAGATATTGCAAAGTGATTGTGAAATAGTAACATTAACCTCAAGTGATTTTGGTTATATTAAAAATATTCTAAATTTAAATACTTGTGATATGCATGAATTATATGTCTTTTTATACTGTGTAAAACTGTGTGATTACGAAATTGTTACAAAAGTACTAGGCATCTTAAAAAAAATTTACCGTTGTATGTGTATATATTTCGATTATCTTTTAAGTTTAGATGAATATGTGTCTGAATGCATTACACGTTTTAAAAAAATTATTAAACAAGACACACTTTCTTCCGTTGAAAACATTTACTATAGACTATTGTGTAATTGTAATACCGAGTCTTTGGTTGAAAATGAAATAGTGACTATTGGGTTTGATTATTTTTTACCTTTTGTAATTTTCAACTTATAAATATTTTAAAAAATTGTTTAATAATTGTATAGTGCATGATTATTGAAAATAAATTTATGTATGTAGAATTTGTATTTTTTATTTATTTTCTACCACTATACTTGGAAGATACCATTATACCTGCTATTAGTCTATCTAGAGCAACAATTAACCAGTCCAGACATGATTTTTAATGACGCATGCGTATTACGTTGCATTGTTGCATAGCGTGCGAGCGCGGGGAGCGGGGCGCGTTGTCTAGTATATGGTGCATGGCATATGCCTAGCTCTTAGCTCATTACGTTCTTCGCGTTAAGTGCGGTCACATCTATATCAGTATACACGAAATCATGTCTGAAGTTCGATCAATGCAAGCTAGTATGGTGGCAGTTATGGACTCAAAAATACCAAAGTATTTAGTAAAAGTTGAAATTTTTGATGCAGTTGATAAAGCAAATGATGTGCATTTACGATCACGTATTAAAACTCAATATATAGTTTATGATGAAAAGGATAATATTCTATACAAGGCATCCCAATTAATATACCAAATAACGTCTGAGCTAGGAGAGCGCAACGAAAATCTGTGCAACGTAAATCTTTTCAGGTATGTAGATATGTTTTTATATAATAGCTAATTTTTACTTCTCCTTACTTTTAAGTCTTTGAAATGGTATTATTTCCTTTTACAGAAGCAATACACTAATCATTTTTTGTTTTGTTACAGATAATAACGCTTTGTTTCATGTCAAGACAAGATACGGATGTCAAAATAGCCTGCGCTGCGACAATATCTTAGTAGATAAATATGAAATCTATTTAGAAATATAAAATGTACAAATTGAAAATAAAAAAGTATATTTAAAAAAAGTGTATTATTTAAAGTCTCACTCACATTTCATTATTAGCATTTTACTCTGTAGATGTCCACCCCATAGTTAAAATTATCCTTTCACATTACCTTTCTTGTATCCGTTTCATAAATATAATAAAATTATAAGTGATGGATTGGTTAAGGTTCAAAAATAATACAAAAAAAATATTAAACTATTTATTTATTTAGTAAACAAGTAAAAAATTTACACATTTTCAAAGTACCATTTCTTAATACATAAAACATTTTTTAAAGCGCATTCTTTTTTATGATTTTTACAACTTGTTACAGAACCTACACTACTATATTTATCGTACAGATTACCAAAGCTAGGACAACCTATCTCCTCAATATTTGAAGACTGACACTTTTCACAGAGTAAATTAATCCATTTTTTCTTTTCGTCTCCTTTCGTTATGACTTCCTTATTTTTCAAAAATGATTTCATTAGTCTTAAGAATTTATAATAATCTATGTAATCTTCGCTCCAATAGATACCTCTGTTTCGTTCAATCCATGATACTGTTTTCTTTTCTTCATCAGTTAATTTCGTGTACGGGTAAGGAGGCTTAATCAAAAATACCCGAGTGTTGTTATATTTGTCAGAAATTGCAAATTCTTTTATGATAAAATCATTTTTGTAATTTTTAAATCCTTGAACATCGACAAAATAAGAATTCATGATATTTTACGAACGATGTTACTTAAAGGTTTATATTCAACTATACAATCGTTTAGTATTAAACAGTAAGCAGATGTCTGATCAGGAATTTCTACATCACTTTCTAACTCTAATCGAATGTTTACTACAGGCCCACTCTTTAGTGATTCAGGCTGACGAGCACAATCAATGACAAATAGCGGCGCTTTTTCTTTAAATTCTTTCGTGCTTAGCAACGGTTCAGCTCTACGACCATAATAAGACTGTTGAAACTTAACGTATTGTTCATATATTAAAACAAATCTATCTTCAGAAAAGTTTGCATTTAGACATTCATAAGGAAAATATGTTGAATTCAGAAAAACTTTAACATCACGTAAATTACAATGATCAAAGTGCGACATATCTTTCAAAGCATCATTTTTTCTACCAGTTTGCAAGCCTACAATAACATATCTAGGTTTTTCTATTTGAGATGAAGTTTTGATGGTCCAGGTATGCTTGGTGGTTTTAGCTAACGTATTTTCATATAGGTCCCAATTTCTAAACGTTAATTGAATGGTGCGATCCTTTTCTAATAGTTTAAGAAAATTTATTCGTTCTCGGTCGGAGACCTTAATATGCGGAACACGCCAGATTATTTTATGTATTTCAATATCGTCTATAACTTCTCCAGTATTTAATTTGACCGCGTTTAGATTTGTGTTACTGCGCAACATGATAAGTTCATGTTTACAATTAATTACAACTTTCTTGTAATCCTCAGCAAAACCTAAAATATTGCTCAACGGTATAGATGCTGAAAATCTTCCACCATGCATATTTTTTGTACCATCAATGTCCCAACCCCAAGCTTTTGAAATTTTTGATTCAGTTTCATTCATTGATAATACACTTTTCATTGTTGGGTAACGCCAGCATTTTTCACTTTATCAATTTCGACTCCATTTAATTCATACCGAATATCTTGAAATAAATATAGAAAGGGATTGTTTGTAAATTGAACACTAGATACTTTTTCTTTTGTATCTCTTTTTATTACATTTACTATTCCTTCTAAGTACAAGGTACTTGCGGAGGGCAATATGTATACATCTTGCTGATTAATCGGAATTCTAATTTCATCGTTTTTGTTAAAACTTGTGACATAAGGTTTATACGAATGAGTTTCGATAGCCTCGATAGAATTATCGTGAACAGGAGGATTGATAATGTTTAAAATACTCATTTTAATAGGCCAACTAATTTTAAAAAGTTTATGTTTTCAACGCTTAATTTTTTTTTCTTGGTATGTGTTGTTTTACGAACACCACTATTATTACTACGCGTTTTAACTGGACGTTGTTCGTTTTTATAGTAATCAATCATTTCTTCTTGATATGTAAATACAACTGAATTTCTTCACCTCTTAAATTTATCAAGTTATTCTTTATATCCAATATTCTTATGTCTATATTGTTAATGGTATTCCTATTTACAGGAAAATAAATAATGTTTTTTGGTATTTCTATTATTCTATAACCTGGAGGAACATTCGGAGAAAACTCGTGGATGATGTGACTGGAAACTCCGTTTATGTATGAACCACTGACTATGTCACATTCGACTCTGATCACAGTTGTTGATAAAATGTTAACTGGAAAGCGGGACTCGTGCAATTTATTAGCTTTTAACAATACTTCACCAAAACCTAACAGGTTACCAAGTGATGACCGTTTTTCAAAATGAATATCTTTAGTACAAAATATTGTTGTCTTTAAAGTGTTATTGTTACAATATAATTTTAAGTCACATTTTTTTATTTTCGATTTTAAATAGTCACAAATATCTTGAAGTTCGTATGCACCTTCAGGGATTTCTATTAGTTCATTAGTCCCATAATGAAATTTATTATTTCTGCCATCAATATTCGGTAAGGAATTAAATGTAGATAAATGTAGCAAGGCACACTCATATTCACCATCAAGTTGTAATGTAGGAAAATAGTTCGTCGTCAGAACAGAGGTGTTACCTGTTATAGACAGCGTGAAGGACATATTGCTATTGGTAACAGCAGAACTAATCAGTCTGAATTTATACTACCGTTTTTACCTTTATCGTACATTGTTTCCAGAAATTGTGCAAAAACTTTAAACATAGATGTCCGCAATTATATGAATTAAATTTTTGGAACTTTGTGTAATTGTAAGTTATATTGTTTGTGTCTAAATATTTTACTAATTCAATCGGTGGTTTTAAATCTCCAAAACTGTCAAAATACTGACAATATTTATCAATCTTTGCATAGGCTACTCTTGTAACTATCCAAATTAACTATGCCACATTCAACTTTTTTCACCTTTCCAGGTACTCTGTCTTTCATATATACTCCTCTAAACTCTGGTATTTTTGTTTTTTTGGCATGTTCTAAGATGTCATAATTTGTAAGTGCTCTCTCAGGCAGCCTGGTTCTCAGTTTTTTGATGAATTTAAAAATATGCCATTGCCTTTTTTATATGGTTTAATATACAATCCTTTACCTAATGCTACAGATTCCATAATTTTATTATGTCGTTCAGACTCCTTAAAATTTTGTTGAGCCATTTTATAATCATTTATTGATTTAGCTATACCTGCCGCACCTCCAGCTAAACTACCTAAGGCTGACAGCCCCGCAAATATTGGGATCAAAGGTAGAATGCCTCCTGATTTCGGAAGTGGTATAATACGTGGTAAGTGCACACGGCATTTTTTAGGAAATAATTTCTTGGCTGCTAAATATGCATATTTAATAGCAGTATTACTATCTTTATGTTTAAATTTCTTAATTTTTGATCGTATTTTGGATATAATTTTTTTGAACTTCTTGACTCCTGCACCTGTTTTAATTTTGGCTTTCATAACTTTGCTAACAAGCCATGATGCAAGTTTTTCACCTTTTCCAGAGTCTTTTGATTTGAGACGTTTTCTTGCCATATTTAGTAATTGATTATCTGCTTTGTGCCGGTTCGACAGATCTGAGAAATTAGAGTATGCAATATCGTGATGCATACAAGCTTCATCTAATTTGTTTACCCCCTTATCACCCTTTAATAACCGTTCTCTTAGTCGTGTTCCCGGACCGCAATAGTTATATCCTGGTAAATGTAACTCAAAAGGAAGATTATTAATTAAATTATTTACAAGTCCTTCTCCTTTCATTTCTGAAAAGAAAGTGATAAGTACCGAAAACTGTAGATAGAATAAGTACGTTAAATTATTTAACAAGTTCATTTCTTCTAATCCAGCAATTTTCGTTATCATTAAGACCCAACCATTTAACAAACAACTTATCTCTGTTTTTTCTAATAACTTTTTCTACTAAATACACGTTAGGACAGTTTGTTTTTTGAAGTTCTTGCTCATAAAATGATCCCATTATTATTTGTTTTTTGCAATCTTCAATAAGATAAGTTGGTGGGTTAGTGTTATTAACTTTTCTAATAACAAAAAGTTCAGTAGTCCAGTTAGGAGTATATCCCTTTTGAAATATTGTTTTATATTTACTAATGCGAACAATATCTCCTACTTTAAATTTATTTTTATACGACGTAAATGACTGTTTCTGAGACTTGTTGATATTATTTAAAACCATCATTTCATTTTCTTTGTCAACTTCGCATGGTTTATATTGGGTGATGCGATGTTTGGTATTATTATATGAAAGCATAACGTCTTTTATAGTATTTCCAATCCATCTTTTATTTCCATTGAAAGTAAAACATTTAAATAACTGATTTTTAATAGTTTTAATCAGTCTTTCGACAATAGAAGCTTTTTTAACTGAATATGATGAATAATGATTTATTTTAAAAGCATTCATAACTTTTTTGAAAGATTCATTGTAAAATTCTGAACCCATATCAGTTTGTAAATTATTTGGACAACGACCACTTAAACGTAAAATGTTTTCAAAGGCTGTACTGACCTCTTTCTTACTTTTCGTTTTTAATGGTACAGACCAAGCATACTTCGAAAAACAATCAATAATAATCAAAATAAAACTGTAGCACTTATTATATTTTTTAAGATTATTAAAATCTATGAGATCTGCTTGCCATAAATCATCAATCCTTCTTAAAATAACGTGACGCCGAGGAAAATTTTTTCGTGCTGGTTTGTGGATTTCATTTACCACTTGATGTTTGCTCATTTTTAATCTTAATTACTATTTTATCCAAGTAGTCTTTCGTACAAAACCTTTCTTCAAACTGTTTTAAATACATTTTTATATCGGTTTTTAAAGTTTCTGTAAGAGTTTCAAAATCTTTCTTGCTACAAAAATTTTTACATGTGTGATCTACATATTCCTTGTTGACAGCATCATCAGACTTTATAGGTGACTTCACACCTACTAGTCTTGCTGATTGTAAGTCAAAACTCCCACTATCTGACTTTAACAGTGCTTTATCAGCAAATTCAAATATTTCTGAAAAACGCATTCTTTTATGCACATGGTGACCAAATTTATCAATATTCATTATGAAATATAGAACGTTGCTTTTATGTTGAAAGGTAAACGTAAAGTAATAAAAACCAATACATATTTATCTAATTTATAATACCACTTTCTCGCAATTCTTCTATAATAGATATTATTTCGTTATCCAAACCCGAATTTCCAGCATTTCTAGAAGCTGTCAATAACTTTAGTCTATCAACTAATTCATTAGGATCGTCCCAGTAAACATAATCAGTATTCTTTTTTAATCTTTTCATCAATGGCAACCCTTGTCCAACAAAATCTTCGTCAATATTGTCATCAGTACTGACGGATTGTTTTCGTAATTTGAACAATGGTTTTATAACAGTTAGATATTTTCGTCCTTTGTTTGATTTTAATGGCTTATGGGGATCAAAGTCCCTACGATGAGCATTTGTGTTCAGAAGCATTGATTTATAATTTTGCAAATCTTCACTTGTCACTAAATCTAAATCAGGCATTTTCTTGAAAAGTAACTCTACCAACCCTGGTGTAGAACTATATACTCTTCCAGCAACTGAAATCTCTCTATCGGTAACATTTATGCGAACTGATCCCATCATAAGTTTTCCGCGCTCTCTTCGAACACCGAAGGGGACATCGCAAAAGGCTTCTGAAGATAGGGACCATGATGATGTATTCTGTTCAGGAGTTGATACTGATTCAATTGTTTTAAAGGATTCATCGCCCTCATCGGAAATGTTATTAATGTCGGAACTATCGTCTTCATCAGATGAGCGTTTAGGTGTTGAGACCATAGAATTTCTATTTACAACAGTTTTATCCATTATTGTTGATTGCGGAGATGCATTGATACCAATTATATTATTATAACTATTTTCTAATGTATCATTAGCTAAATTTAGTTTTTCACTCCCTATCATTTTATTAAGCGGATTGATGATAGGTTTAAAAACTGTTTGTAAAATTTCATGGTTATCAGTCTCCATTGTACGCATATTTTTTACTTTCCGCTTAACTGCTTCCGCTGCTTTTACGATTTGTGTTTTTAATTCCTTTTCCATATTAATGTTGTCTGTATACTTATATATTATATCTCTCAATAGTTTACGTATATAACCTTCAATAGTAAGTAGCAATGAAATAATGAATATAAAATACAATTTTATAGACATTTATAATATCACTAATCAAATATTACAAAGGTATCAAATTTTTTTCTATAACACCCGTTACTTTTTGAACAATCTTTGTTTATAACTAGATAGTTATACGCTTCACTCCATATTTTGGAACACATTTCACGAAATTCAATCCACTTCATATCTGTGTTGACGTGCTCATCATATATGTGTCTTAAGTTGATATCATCCTGCTTAAATAAAACTAAAAGATTTGCATTGTCTCGAATAAGCTGTTTAGGAATTTTGCTATACGTTTGATTTAAATAAAAACAATCTATATTCTTATGACGACCCATAGCAAAATAATCTCGAATGTTTGTTTGACTTTCGCATGCTACGTCATCAAATATTATTACCGAATTCGGTTTTGCGTCCTGAGGACTAAGCACATCTTCATTATCACTGTATTTTGCGTAAGACACGCCTGGAACAAGATGCAAAACTCTTTCTAAGAAGACATATTTCGGTTGATGAAGTGTTTTCGAATAGACATATACGTTTTTAAAACGTAAACCATTTTGATGTAATAGAAGACCGATAACCAAATTAGTTTTTCCACTATTTGACGGTCCACAAATTATACAACGAACGGTATCAGGTAAGAGATTTCCATGGCGATGAGTTGTGTTTATAGTATCTGGACAAATTTTGTCGAGCTGCAGGGATTGACTTTGTTTAACAAACTTCATTGTGAACTAAATCAACAGAGCATTTTGCCTTGAATGACATTAATGAAAGCACTCTTTTCGTTTTATAGCAGAAAAGAACAAAACAACTCCAGTCACTCAAGGTAAACAGAAGATCTCAAAAACATAATATTGGGCACGCTAAGCCACCGGAGTGCAGGCGAACGGAGTGAGCCTGATGACACGGAGGTGGTCTAGAGTGCCCAATATTATACTACTCTCGTTAAATCAAGACCTTCTGGTAGGTCCATCTTTGCAACCAAGTTTACGTCATCTTATCATGCGGTGGCGTCAATTCAAAATTCGTCTAGTTGCGGACATAGAAAAAATGTACCGTCAAGTCAAAATCTCTGAAAGAGATACAGACTTTCATCGACTTTTATGGCGCGATGAGAACGGAGTTCTGCAACATTATAGAATGTTACGTGTTACTTTTGGGACAGCTGCCGCACCTTACCTTGCTGTTAGATCTTTGCAACAACTCGCATACGATGAATGTCAAGATATAAGTTTACAGATATCTGATACGAAGGGAGAAAGTAACATAATTCTTAATCCAATCGCAAAAATTGTAGTCACAGACTTCTACATGGATGATCTGATGACGGGATGTCGGACAGTTGAAGAAGGCCTGAACATATACAAGGAATTAAATAATTTAATTAGTAAAGGTGGATTTAAGTTACAAAAATGGACGAGTAGTAGTAAAGAATTGATGGAAAAAACAGGGAAACTTAAGAAAGAAAGTGAAAGAAAGTTAGAGATAAAATCAGAAAGTGATGTAGAAAGAATAAGGAAGGTCTTGGGATTAACATGGAGTGAAGATTTGGATAAGTTTGAATATTCTGTAGAGCTATCTCAGCTACAAACTCCTATAACCAAAAGAAAGGTTATATCAGATATTTCGCGTTTGTTTGACCCCTTAGGATGGATTGCGCCTGTGATAATAAAGGCAAAAATTTTCATACAGAAGATTTGGATTTCTGGAATTGAGTGGGATCAAGAATTACCAATTCAACTTTTACAAGAGTGGCTTACTTACAGGAACGATTTGTTAAAACTAACAAGCTTTAGCTTACCGAGATGGATATGTACAAATGAAAATGGTAAGGTCGTGGAGCTTCATGGGTTCTGCGATGCTTCAAATGATGCATACGCTGCAGTAGTTTACGTGCGCGTTGTAAACTATAACAATAATGTACACGTCCAATTGATTGCATCAAAAACGAAGGTATCACCGATAAAACAGGTTTCTATACCTCGTCTAGAATTATGTGGGGCGGTACTCTTAGCCAAACTACTCCTAGAAGTATCAGAGACACTGGTTATTCCAAAAACTGAGGTTTTTGCATGGACCGATTCCTCTGTCGTACTTGCTTGGCTAAGTGGTCATCCTAGTAGGTGGAAGACCTTTATTGCAAATCGTGTCTCAGAAATTATTGACGTGTTTGATCGTAGCCATTGGTCACATGTTCGGTCCAGAGAAAATCCCGCAGATTGCGCGTCGAGAGGTGTTCAACCTTCTTGTTTAGCAGATCTTGCATTATGGAAAGATGGTCCAGCTTGGCTAAAGGAGAGTAAAATTAAATACAGTCCACAAAAAGAAAATAGCCAAGAAATTTGCAAAACTGATCTAGAAGAGAAGCCTAATAAGATTTGCTGCGCAACTGCTGCTGTAACAAGTTTCAATTTAGAAGATCAAGTCTTTCAGTCAAGGTTTTCTTCATTACGAAAACTAGTTAGAGTAGTGGCATATTGTAGGAGGTTTATAAAATTGAAATTCTTCAAACCCAAGGCTGTTTACCTGAACTGGTTAACTAATATAGAACTTCAAGAGGCTCTAACAATTTGCATCATAAAGTGCCAAAACATACATTTCCAAGAAGAAATAAATAGTATTTTAAGGTCTGGTACGGTTAAGCCAAAGAGCAAACTCTCATGTCTCAATCCGTATATTGATGATAAAGGGTTATTACGTGTTGGTGGACGGCTAGAGTATGCTTCGATAAGTGAGGATCAAAAACATCCAATATTGATACCTAAAAAATGTCATTTAGCCAATCTCATAATCACAGAGGCGCATGAAAAAACTTTGCATGGAGGGATTCAGCTTATGTTAAATTACATAAGAAGTAAATATTGGATTACGGATGCAAAAAATTTAGTTAAGGCTCACATCCATAAATGTGTAGTCTGTGTTCGCCATTCTGCTAAAGCTTCACACCCACTTATGGGTCAATTACCTTCTGCCCGCGTGACACCATGTCGACCTTTTCGCCACAGTGGTGTTGATTACGCCGGTCCTATTGCAATAAGGACTACCAAGGGCCGTGGTCACCGTTCCACCAAAGGCTACATTTGCCTGTTTGTGTGTATGGCAGTTAAAGCTGTGCATTTGGAGGTCGTCAGCGACATGACAGCTGAAGGTTTTATAGCGGCCTTTAAAAGATTTGTTGCACGAAGAGGTCATGTTTCTGAACTTTGGAGCGATAACGGGTCCAATTTTGTTGGTGCCGCTAAGGAACTTAAAAAATTACTAGCCGAAGAAAAATCTAGTGTAGCAGTTGAGATTGCCGATTGGTTATCCACAAATGGCACAACGTGGCATAATATCCCACCATATACCCCAAATTTTGGAGGCCTGTGGGAGGCGGGAATCAAATCGACCAAATTTCATCTTCGGCGTGTAATAGGTTCTTCTACGCTGACGTTTGAAGAGCTGACCACAGTATTGGCTCAAATTGAAGCCTGTCTCAATTCGAGACCAATACTTTACGACAAAAATATAGAAGATCCTTTAACTCCAGGACACTTCTTGGTTGGTGAACCAATTGTGTTAGTGCCTGAAGCAAATTATGACTACGAAAATTCAAGTATAAGCTGCATTAAAAGATGGCAATTGTCTCAAAGGATGGTTCAGAGTTTCTGGCGACGATGGTCCCAGGAATATCTTACGCAGTTCCTAAATCGCTATAAATGGAAGCAACAAATTCCTGAACCGAAAATTGGAGACGTTGTTTTGGTGAAGGAAGATAATCTTCCGCCAGCTAGGTGGCTTCATGGAATTATAGTAGACAAACATACAGGTTTGGATCAAGTCACTCGTGTGGTAAGCCTAAAATGTAAGGGTGTGGTAATTAAAAGACCCGTTTCAAAAATCTGCATTTTACCTGTTTCTTAGAGTTGTTGTTGTTTATCTATTGTTTAAGTTTTTGTGATTTGAAAATTTGTAAACTTAATTATATGCTGAAGTAGTTTAATTATATTCTGTCACGGTGGGCGGAGTAATTTATGGACATTTGTCCATGGTGGGCGGTATGTTCAATTTGTAATAGTAAGTAGTAGTTAGTTTAGTATTAATGTATAGTAAGTAGTCACTAGTCTAGTACTGATGTATATCAATAGATGGCGCTGTATAAATTTATTTCACGCTATGGTTTGTATTTGGTAGTTTGCATAACCAAGCTGTTTTCGTACAATGCATACCATTGATTGTTGCTACAATACGTGAATATAGAAAGTTTCGCTATTGGGCTGAGTTTTCATTACCTATGATCCCTCAGTAGTTCGAGACATTTTGGATCTGAACAACAAATATTATTGATATACTAAAGCTGATATTAAGAGGAAAGTTACCACTAGTTGAAAATATTATAATAGATATGTATTGTAGGATTCGTAGTTTCTTCGCAATAATAAATGACATGTCATGTTCTTCTGTATAAAAGGATTTCTATAAAATATAACGAACAAAAAATATATACCACATAGTTCACCGTAAAAGAGCCTTAAATTTACTAACGAAATATGACAATTTCTCAACTATCCTTATTCCAGATATATTAGTAAGTCTCAACGTTTTAATAAGTAAAATCTGAAATCGAAAAGTATAATACAAAATTGACGTTTTTTTACGAAATTGAGTCCTAAAAAATGTATCAGACATTTATAATAAACTAGCTTATTCCCGTGACTTTGTCCGCGCGGACTTGTGAAATAGAAAGCTTTTGACTGGTTATGGTTTCACCTACAAGAAAAGTAAGAAAAAAATCTTTAAGCTAAGAGCAAAAATAACTAGTGACTTGTTTTTAAAATGGATTAATTTTGCTCATTACGGATTGTGATTAGTAAAATCATTTTCATGTTGTGTGATTTATTAAGACAAGACGATATAGACCATTTTGTTACGGGTACGGTGTTTCTTACTCGCATATGACCATCTGGGCTTGTACTTTTACCGAGGGCAATCCCCTGCATATGGCTCCTCCCCCCTATATGAGGGCCGTGTTGCTCTATGATTACCAACGAAAGTGCTGTTTAAAATAAGAACGCGTTATATATTAGAAAGTTACCTTTTCACCCCGCCTAGCGGGTTAGTAATAAAACGACTGACGCACTTTCAACTGTACTTTTATGAAGGTTCTATCCGAGCAGGTGTGGTGTAAAAGTCATTTCGTCACTGTTATCAAGTGCGCCGGAATGACCCATATTAACGAGGAACCCTTTGTTTCGCTTTTCCAATAAATGAGACGAAAAGAAATTTCATATGTGCATAAAGTGCAACCAAGTCCGGAGTTGATTAGCTTCTCAATAGGCATAAAGATATACAAATTGAAGAGGTAAGTGGATGTTTATCCACCTTTGCTCTCTCCAGCACCAGAACCTGTCCAAAAATCAAAGAAAGCACCTGCATATTTCACATTTATTTCCTATTTACCAAACATTTCAATGATATCGTTTGGTAGGATGGGCTTAGGTCTCATTTTGTGTCAGCGTGCCTCGCAGGGCACCCGATCAAAGGCCAAGTCTAGGAAACAAGAATAAACCAGCGTTTATTTCTTTCTTGAAGAACCACTTATTGCAGTCCTCAGAGAAAACCTTGGCAGGGAGCTCATTCCAGGAACTAAGCATTTACGGGCGGAAGTTCTGCTGAAAACCGCACTGTACTTGACCATTTAGGTTCTAAGGTGTGAGGATGAATTCTCTGCCGATGGTGAGCGTCTTGATTTTGAAAGTTGGTTAAAGCTGTGCCCTAATGTGCAGTTTTCTGCTCGTTTTTAAAATCGACTAGATAAAAATAATATGGCTTTCTACATTCTTTAACTAGCAAATTAATGTATTTGTTTAAAGATATCTGTTAAACCATAGCTTTATAAATAACGATCGAACTTCTTGTTTTTCTATTTTTAATTCATAACTCATTATCAACTAGAAGCGGGGACATAATTTATTCCATGAAGTGTTAATTAACTATACATCTTAAAAATACTCTAATAGATTTTTTACATTTTAAGAGATATAACTGTAATTAATTATTTTTCACTTTTTATGCTAAGCTGCCTATCCATAATATATTTTTGCCACTGAAAAATGAGCTCTATTTGAGATCAAAACATTTTCGGCTTTAGCTTATGGCCAACAAAAGCAAATGTATATGCACGTTGGGGACCCTCTTAAGAATGTTCCGCAGGTAATAAATTTATCTGAAATATGGGTCTCTTTTTCAATTGGTATTATTTTAATTATGCGCCTTAGTTGATAACAGCAAACGTAGAAATCTGGCGTGCCATAAAATCTACAAAATGTTTCAAAATCGCAAATATCGGAATCAGTTTAAGATACCGCTAAACGCACTTTGTATAAATATGCGCAGCTTCACTTGCTAATTAAAATTCGTCCATTCGCATGGATGATAAAGAGGTAAGAGATAAGTACCTACTCCGGTTCTACAAGGGCTTCTACTTAGCAAAAAAGATAGTAGTTTTTTTTAAGTGGCAACTTGACCTCCTGAGCCAGCGATGTAGATGTAGAGAATTGTAATCACAAGCGTAGCGTATAGCATAAATAGACAAGTGAGCGAGGGATTTAAAAGCACGAGACCTGAAAAAAATGCTTTCGTGTGATCCAATTTTGCAAATCCACTAGCGAGAAAAAGTTAAAGTTTTAGGTAAGATACCCACACCAAAGACAATAAAATAAGTTTATTCCAATTCACAAATACTATATATTAAAAATAACTAAATTAAAGTTAAAAGCATTTTTTTTCTGTCTGTGGCCTCACTCACCAAACAGTGTCTTCAAGTGGTAACCTTCTGTTTCGGGGCGGTGTTCAAAATTAACAGCGCGTAGCATAATCAACGTGATTTCATTAAGTATGTAAGTATTCACAATGTTACGCCTAGTTTTTAAAGATGATAACAGTTGGCACTATTGTTCTTAGTATAAAAAATATAACATTAACTTGGCCGTATTTTTACTTTTAATATCAATGGTTTAGAAGCTTTTCAGATAAAAGTACTTGCAATTATTCTGCTCGTGTCCGACGCCGACTTCGCCGGTTTTTTGTTATATCTAGAGACTATTATACATGATTCAACTATTCAACTATTATTAGTCAAGGCTGAGCGAAAAACAATAAAGATTTTATGATACTTTGGTATCTCATCATTATTATGCCCAGTAATGATTGTGTGCAAAATTCTTGTTTCCTGCTGAACCGTACACCGTGGTTTTTGATTGGATTTTTTTTTTTAAATTGTCGAATAGAAAGATTTCAATCTAATGCAATCTAAAAAGAATGTGTTTTTCGGTATCATGATCTAAACAACTTTGTCAAAATTTTATCTATAATTATGGGTCTATACCTATATACATATATGCATGAGTAAACTGACAGACTGTCTATTAATAAATCAACTCAGGCTCAAACTACAGGGTCTAGATATTGAAATTTAATAAGCCGAGGAGTAAGATAGGATTTCTAGCTCATCTCCTAAGGGGGTAAAAGGGGTTCAGAAGTTTGTATGACAACCCGTTTTTAAAGCTAAATGCAAAAAAATAGTATTTGGCTTTTGGGTTAAAAATCAGGATTAACTTATTATACCGTTCCTTAGACGGCAAAAATTTGTAGGCGAGACCATAAACAGTAAAAAACTTCTTCGTTTTTCAAAAGACCACGCGAACGAAGTTAGCGGCATAATCAAGTTAAAATTTAAAGTTAAAATTGATTTATTCGGATGTAAGAGGTTATCTCTGAAACTACTAAACCGATTATAAAAAAAAAAAAACTATAAAAACTGTAGTATCGCTAAGTAACATAGGATAGATTAAACTATCAAGTACAAGAAAAAAAAATACAGAAGTGTAATAAATTTTCAATTTACCTCCTTACAGGGCAATCGTAATAAGTACTGAGATTTGCAACACTGCCTATAGATAAGTTATTTAATATGTAGGTCAATCAAAGTCATCAAAGTATCAAATCGCTCTTATCAAATTAATAGTAAATTATAAAACTATTCATTAAAATGTCGTCAGACGGTAAACAGTAAATAGATGTTTACTTTTAGGTTCGGTCAGTTTGAAGTTTGCTTTAGTTTTTTTTTATTTTATAACGTCGAAATGGGTAAAACTTGCTGTGGTTTCTTGTTAATTTTGCTAGCAAAAATCGAAAAATTAAAAAAGCAACGTGCATTTCGAAAGTTTTGTAGAGTATTTTTGTATTTATATTTTATAGTGCACCATTTATATACAGCCATATACGCGTCGAGTTTTAAACTTGAAGATTGTGTTTACGTAGAAATTAGGACAGTTTATAAATACCGTGGCGCTGTTTTAACCGGCTGGAATATTGTTAGTATTAAAATAAAATCCTTTTATTTTCATTAAGATATATTCACACACATCACATCACAAACCTACCCTTTTAAAATGTTGTAAAACACTGACCTTGACGAGTTCTCGTCACTGCCACACACGAATACTTCCACAAAAACAATCTTGACAAGACCTTAACATAATATTCTACATTTTGTAGGATAGGGAAATAAACTGTCCGGCAGTTACTACTACACTAGCAACTTAACTTTGGTTATGTTGATATCGAAGATGTTTTCCAAAGAAAATGACACCACATTGAATCAACCAACAATATTGAATTTGAAAAAAATTACTAAAGATTTTATTTCAGCGTACTTAGTTTCGTCGTGTTTCGTCGTAATCAAAGATTTTTTGCCAAAATTGGACAGAATTAAATGAAATTCAGCGCTGTCAAAAACCTTACA